>OY747719.1:5151646-6434146 GCA_963556495.2 Valencia hispanica
GAAGAAAAATTAAGGACTTTGGATTTAGATTTTTTTTAAATCTTTTTTGTCATAATTTTCTGCTTCATTTATTACTACTGAAGAATATTTAGCTTGCCAAAGGCACAATATTAAACACAATATATACACCAATGCTCAGGTACCTTTGGCACCTGCCCATTTTCTCTGTGATGCCCCAAATGCCCTTTTTTGAAAAAAAAAAAAAATTTGGGGGCAGATCTTTTTTGGGGGGGTGGAATGTGCGTGCATGTTGAGCCCTGTCTGTGACCCTCAACATTAACATTCAACTATTAATAATTTAGGTGAATAAAATGATCTGTCTGCCATCATTCACATGACCATTAACCAGTGCTCATCTTTGAAGTGCCTCTCCCTTCCTGTCCTCAGCTGTTTGTAATTGACCAGAGTTGCTGCAATCATAATAAACCTTCTTTTGTACCAATGAAGACTACTCTGCAGTTAAGTTCAATCTAGCAGTCATGTAATTTACTGTGATACATCTCTTTTGACCGAGTGACTTTTTTCTCTTTAGATCCGCTTTGAGATATTTTAACTTGACCCCCGGTGCGACAGCATCAGATTCTCCTGTCCCTTATACATCTGAGTGACACAGCCTCAGATTCTCAAATAAATTAAAGCTTGAATACATGCCAACTGTCTCTGTGTTATTGTATGAAAATTATAATTGACTGTGATGCAATGGGACATCAGCGGCAATCTTGCCTAGGGCACTAAAGGGGTCGGGGCCTGCCCTGGCTGGAGGAGGTGGCCGTGCATGAAATTAAGTTACTGCTTCAATCTCAGCTGCAACAAGATTCGGCCCATAGTCTTTGCAGCTCACATCTAAAAATGTCACATAAATAGTTACATAAATAGTCGCCGAACCCCCCCCCCCCTTCCCCGAACACCCAGTAGTTTCCATAGCTAGACCAAGATCCTGGGCTTGAGCAAACGGCCAGAACAGCTGAGCCTGGGCCCCTCAGAAACAGTCTGGAACTCCCTGCACTGAAGGCGGGGATGAGGGCGATGAGGGGAGGTAGAGGATGAGATGAGCTCTGAAGGCTGACGAGAGTCTGGAAAGAGGAGAGGAGTCCCCTTCGAGAAGCCTGGGCCGTTACTACCTCATCATCTATCAAAACATGAGCGGGTTTAAGCCTATCAATACAGACCGTCTCTGTACGCCCCCCCCCCCCCCCCCAAATCTAAAAGAAAGTGCTTAGGGCCAGATTCGAGGACCCTGAAAGGGCCATCATATAAAGGCTGTAAGGGTGTCCTGTATGCATCATGTCTAACAAAAACAAACTTAGAAGACGCTAAGCTCTGTGGGACGAATGTCTGGGGGAAACAATGATGTGGAGGACCAGGAACACGAAAACGGTTACTGTGAGTTAAAAGATGTTGGGCCGGCTGGGTGAACTGGGGTGAGGGGGCCTCAGGAAAAAACACACCTGGAACACATACCGGTTAGCCCAAAACCAGTTCAGCTGGGGAAGCACCTAGGTCCTCTATAGCTGCGGACCGCAAACCAAGCATAACCCATGGGAGGCGGCAATCCAGTTGCCATCGCTCAGAACAGCATGAAGTGCAGCTTTTAATGACCTGTGAAACCGCTCGCTCAACCCATTAGCCTGTAGATTGAATGCAGTGGTGCAGTGGATCTTGACCCCCAGGCCGTCAGCCATGGTGGACCAAAGCTCAGACACAAACTGTGCTCCTCTGTCAGAATTAATGTCTGAAGGGGGGCCAAAACGTGCAACCCAGGTTGATAAAAATACCCAAGCCTTCACTGCAGATGTTGTGGATGCTAGCGGAACCACTTCTGACCACCTTGTGGTAAGGTCGATCATGGTCAGGAGATAAGTTAGACCCTGCAATGGAAGCAAAGGACCACTAGGTCTACATAGACATGATCAAACCTGCGACTAGGAATGGGGAATGGTTCAAAAGGTGCTTTGTGTGCTTATGAACCTTGGCACTCTGGCACGGGACACATGCTGCAGCCCATTTCTTAATATCTTTACGCAATACGGGCCAAACAAACTTCAAACTAACCAGTTTCACTGAGGCATGAACGCCTGGATGTGTGAGGGAATGCAAAACGTCAAAAACGCGGCAGTGCCACAAACCACAAACCAGAGTGCGGGGACAACCAGTAAAAATGTCACAGAGCAAATGAGGACCACCTTCCTGCACCTGTCTTTCTTCCAACTTAAAGCCGGTAGGCTCAGACTGCAGCTTAATGATGTCTGCATCGCTGCGCTGATCTGCAGCCATAGCAGAGAAATCGATCCCCACATAAACTGGAGAGACCAGTGCACAGAACAGACAGTCAGCCACCAAGTTAGATTTGCCAGCCACATGCTGAATGTCTGTTGTAAACTCAGAAACATCAGCGAGGTGGCACTGTTGATGTGCAGACCAGGTGTCAGAGATTTTAGACATGGCAAATATTAGGGGTTTGTGGTCAACGTAGCTGTAAATGGGCAGCCCTCGAGGAAAAAACGGAAATGCGAGGTGTCAGTAGCAGAGGTGTCAGGAGTCAAAACCACCAGCGCTGATGGGGAAGAGTGGGTCAAAAAGGCGGCATTGGCCAGTGTGGATTTAGCATTATGAATTGCTTGGAGATAGTCTGGGGTCCAGTCCACATTTTCGGTGGCCTTTTTATCGGGGGCGGTAGTCAACTGTGGCTGTCTTGGCGGTTTCCGGGTAGTGCTTGGATGGAGGTGATCTGCTGCTGTCGGTGCAGATAGCTCCCTCGATGCGGTTTTCTGTTGTAACCTGGCTGGCTGTACTCAGCCCAGCGTCCATTTTATTGTCCATTCTAGAGCCCATTTTGTTGTGTATTTTAATGTCTTATTTGTGTTGCTCCGGAACGTCCATGGGGATATGATCGGGGGAGGGCGGTATAAATGTTTAACTTGTGTGTGTCTATAGGGGGTGGGGATGGGGAGGGGGGATATATGTAGGGTAAATTTTTAACTTTGAATAGCACTTTGAACTGTATTTCATTGTATGAAAAGTGCTTAATAAATAAAGTTGTTTGATTGATTGATCCTCCGCATTCTAGAATTGCGCTGCTCTGGGTGGCTGCATGTTGGAGTGGCTGTTAGCTACATATTAGGTTTTGGTGTTTTGTACATTGGTTCCTCTTTTTTCTTGAGGAAGCTTGCATTTTTTTTACCTGTGTACTTTCTAGTTTTTGGTGCTGTGAAGCTGGAAGGATTTTAGCTGTAAATTTTCACTTTTTGAAAACGTGTTATGACGCGTAACCATGGCAACAATGTGGTTTACAGCCGAGAGCAGCTGATTAACATCGCAAAAGCTGAAACAATACCTCAACTAAAGCCACAAATCCCTGATGAGTTGATAAGGAGGAAACGTTCAAGCCATCTCTTCCATCGATCATAATGGGCAACGTAATATCACTGGCTAACAAGATGGATGAACTCCAAGCCCTTACAAGGACTCAGCCAGAGGCAGTGTTATGTGTTTTACTGAGACGTGGCTGATGGATCATATCCCCGAGTCCAACATCTCTCTGCCAGGCTTCCTGACTGTACGAGCAGACAGAGATCTGAAAACGAGCAAGAAAAGAAAAGGAGGTGGAGTAGCAGTACTTGTCAACAACAGATGGTGTCATCCAGGATATGTTACTGTGAAGCGTCGTCTCTGCAGCCCAGATGTCGAACTCTGGGGAGTAAGTTTTCGTCCATATTATTTACCAAGAGAGTTCACCAGTGTAATTTTGGCAGTTGTTTACATTCCACCTTCAGCCGTTGCCGACAATGCATGTGATGTCATCAGTTCCATTGTTGCTAAGCTACAGACACAGCACCCCAATGCATTTGTGGCAATATCTGGTGATTTTAATCACGCCTCGCTCTCTACTACACCTCCAACATTTCAAGTTTGTCAGCTGCTCTACAAGAGAAAACAAGACCTTGGATTTGTTTTATGCAAATATAAAGGATTCATACATGTCCAAACCAAGACCTCCTCTGGGGCAATCAGATCTCAATGTTGTTGTTCAGATTATAAACCACTTATTCAGAGGCAACCTGTTACAAAGGAAACTGTGAGAAAATGGTCACAGGAAGCTGAAGAAGCCCTGCAGGGTTGTTTTGCAACCACAGACTGGATGACTCTTTGCCAAGCACATGGAGAGGACATCAATGCCATGACTGAGTGTGTGACTGACTATATAAACTTCTGTGTGGACAACATCATCCCCACCAGAACAGTGAGATACTTCCCTAATAACAAACCCTGGATCACCAGTGACCTGAAGGAACTGCTAAAGAAAACAAAAAAGTGCCTTCAGGGAGGGAGACAGGGAATTACTGAGGAGTATACAGAAGCAACTTAAAGTCAAGATCAGAGACAGCAAGGAGGCGTACAGGAAGAAGCTGGAGAACAAACTACAGAAGAACAATATCCGAGATGTCTGGTCAAGAATGAGAAAGATCACAGGCTTTAAGGACAGGAAGGATTGGATAGATGGTATTCTGGACAGAGCCAATGAACTGAACATATTCTTCAACAGGTTCAGTTCAGGAACTAGCTCAGCATCCTCCTCTCCTGTTCTCAGCCAAACAGACATCCCACTCTCCTCTGATCAACAGCTTTCCTGTTACACCTCTGATGTTTTATCCTTCACCTCAGCCATGGACTCTTCTGATTCCACAAGTTTGACTTAAACCAAGTCAGGAAATGCTGCTACCCCCTTTGCCTCCCCCTCCCACTTGTCTGTCTCCAAAAGTCAGGTGAAGAGGCAGCTGGAAAAACTGAACCGGAACAAGGCTGCAGGTCCAGATGGTGTCAGTCCTGAATGCCTGTGCAGGGCAGCTCTGTGGGATTCTGCAGCACCTCTCCAACCTTAGCCTAACTCAGGAGAAGGTTTCAGTGTTGTGGAAGACATACTGCCTTGTTCCATTACTAAAAAGAACTGACCCATCAGTCATCAATGACTATAGACCTGTTGCCCTGACAATACTTCTTGAGGAAGCTTAGGTCCTTCAAGGTTTGCAGCAAGATGCTCCAGATCTTCTACAAGTCTGTTGTGGAGAGTGTAATCTCTTCAGCCGTCATCTGTTGGGGTAGCAGCATCAGAACCAGGGATTTATAAAAGCTAAACAACATGATAATGAAGGCTGGTTCTGTTCTTTGGACAAGTGTGGAATATCTGGAGATGATAATGCAAAGAAGGATTCTTCATAAAATCAAAAAAAATATGGACAACCCTGAGCATCCTCTTCATGAGACTGTCATACAACAACAGATCGTCTTTAGTCGGAGGCTTCTTCAGTTTCGCTGCAATACAGACCGCTACAGGAAATCCTTCCTGCCCACAGCCATCATCATCTACAACAACTCCTTAAAGAATTAATTATATGAGCCATACCAACACTTAATTTCCCTCTGGGATCAAAAGAGCATTTTTGAATTTGAATTTGAACCGGAACCTGGTGATAACCGTTCACCAAGTCCACTTTACAAAAGATGTCTGACGGCGGAAATACCCGCATGGGTACTGACTGTCTGACTTGGACACCATGTGTAATGGCGAAGCCAAAGGACTGTTAGAACGCCGCACGATGCCTCAACGTTCCATGTTAGTGAACTTCTCTCGAGCAATAACCAGCTTAGCGGCATCAAGGCAACATGCCTGTGCAAACACAGAGGGCCAGATAGTGGGGATATAATTTATCCACCCCGTGCTTAGTATCACTGTTTGAAAAGTTGGGAGCAGTCAGTGAAGGAAACTCTGATAGTAACTGCTGAAAAGCATTCTCAGAAGCTAAAACATTAGCATGTACTAACGACTGTACTAGCATGTACTAGCCCCAGAGGACGATGCCAGAGGCTCAGCATATGTTGCTGGAGATGCAGGAGCCCGGTGGCTTTGACTGTAAAACTCTTCGTAGCCAGGAGGATGCAATCAGCTTCTTCCGCTAGTGAGCAGTAGTCTTTTGGCAGCACCAGTGGGGCGTTTGCGGGGACAGCCCGCACCGGAGCTGGGAGCTGTCGGAGGAACAGGTGGATGAAAGGAACCCGCCGTAATCAGTACCCAGAAGGGATAACATGCTTTCCATGAGCTCAAGGGCTGTGCCGTTTCTCGGCCCGTTCTGCGGCGGAGTAATGATAAGGAGGGAGTAACGCCGAAGCAGCAGCTCCTTGAGGGCGGCATACTTTCCATGGGTCGGGGGGTCCCAGAGAAGGGACATCGTACGGCGGATTGACAGCGGATCCAGCTAGGCAACCACATAGTGTTATTTCGTATCGTCCGAAGAAATTCCACGCAGAGCAAATTGGGCTTCAATGTGGATGAATCATGAAGGAGGATTGTGCAGCCAAAAGTCCGGGATTTTTACAGCGACGGAAAAAAAAGCCAGGGATGCGGGTGGATGTTCCACGGCAGCAGGCGTTACCTGCTGGCTTCAGTTTCAGACATGTTCAATTCCAGGGTCACCAATGTGGAGGAATAAATGGACGACACACAGGAGCTAGGTTTGATCACCTATTTATCTCTGGGTGTGAGTGGAGCCTCCTGGTGGTCCACCAGAATATATATATATATATATATATATATATATATATATATATATATATATCTAAAATTATTTGAGATTTTGAAAATTGTGTTCAGGAAGATAACATGAATTTATTTAATCTTTTGACTTTAAAAATCGAAATCTCTCAAAGTTGCTTAACACCACTATAGAAAGTTAGCCCCCCTGAGCTCTTTTGATTTTTAAAGCGGTCTGGGGCTGAGTTGCTGTGGAGGTTAACCAGTCAGATTACATATTTTATACATTATGTGTCCAATTTTATGGGGGTAAATCTATTTTTTACAGTCCTTTTGATCATGCACTTGACATTGTTATTTTAACTACTTGATATTGGGTTGAAACAAATATAAAAATTGCTAAAGGGGTTAGGGTAAATTGTAATGTGTAAAATTATGTTATAGATCTGACATCCATCTTATTAAAAGCTTATTTAAACTCGAAACATTATGCATTCCTCTAACTTAACCAACAGTCACACATTGTTACTTCAGAAACTCAACAAAGAGATATACCTCTGCAGGAAAACTATGCTTCACCATGCAAATCAAGTGCTGCTGTTACTGGTTCATTCAGCCAGTGGCTTCATTGTGGCTGCAGCCTGTGCTGAGTCAGCAATCTGTACAAACAAAAGACTTCTCCAAATGCACAACCAACAGCCTGACCTACCACCCCTCAATATGAGCAAAGCACACAGCCATTAGTTAGCTCTACAGTCCTCCTTTAGTCAAATCTTGGAAAAGAATTACAACAGATGAAGACTATTCACCAAAGAGATTTAGACTACATTGAGCACGTGTGTTAATGAATGTGGAGTTTCCTCTGGATGTGGTTGTTCCCACTCACAGATGCCTTAAAAGTTTGTTTTGTTTGATCTTCACAAATGGCTTGTTTTACGTGGAACCTATTAGGCTGTTACAGAGCTAATCACAGATTGTAGATTTATTTCACCACTTCAAGCAGGATGTCTGTGGTACTGTACAGTTTTAGAAAAGCACCACTGGTCCCCTACGAGGATAGTGCAGCTTACTTTTGTGCAACCACTGTCACTTAGTGCACTAAGTATGAACTGGAAACCAGAACGACGTGAGTAGAGACAAAGATCTCCAGATAACACCCTCACCTTTCTGCCTGGGCTATAAGCTACAAACTATCGAGTTTATTACTTCATATAAAAACAGAGGGAATTGTTTATAACTGGTGTGGTTCTGAGGAATCATGCTCAGACTCATATTTTGTTACTAAAGTTATTTCAGTGTCTATTAGGATTTCTCTTTGGTTGATCCTTCTTAAGCTATAAAAAACTATGAGCTTTACAACATGAGAGGTGGAATAACAAAGGTTTAAATTTCGAATCAAAGTACAAGATGGGAATTGTAAGGAAAAGCTTTGATATCAGGTCATTCAGTTGATGACCGAAAGCTTTGGCACTGACTCAGGTAGTTTATTTAGAAAATGTTGTGGCTTCAGGTTTCTCTCCAGACAATTCACATTATTTTTAAAGGTCATTGTGGAGAGTGATTACAGTAGCATTAGTTTTAAGAAAATCCTATTGAAATAGGTGTTTGTTTTTGTCAGGAAGTGTGTGGAGCAAGGACCCAAACACAGACGCCGATAGCAGGTGAAGGATATTTATTGAAGGTGGAGGAGGTGATGATGATGAGGACGATGGCAGGAACGGAGAGGCAGGAAGACGACACACCATGGAGATAGACAACAATAATGATCCGGCGCTGAGTGAAGGGAAGTGATGGGTAATAAAGGCAGGAGGTGAGTAGGATCAGTTGTGAATGATTTGAGAGACACAGGTGAGGACAATGATGAGGAGAGCAGCGTGACAGTTTCAAAGAGCAACTCACCCCCAAGTCAACTTTTTTTGCTGATAAATTGTATAAATGAGTGTCTAATATAGCAGTCTACATGTCTGGTCATTATTTTTGGTATTTTAGTACATTTTAGTAAAAATATAAATTTGTCAGTGTGGCGCCTTCTTCAGGTTAAAAAGCTACACTGCACTAGAATTTGAATCGGGCATTGCTATTCGCTCTGTGGTGATGGCTGACACTGGGGTATAAAACAAGCCGAGTCTTGGTCACACCTCCGTAGCTAGTTGGAGTTAGAATAGCAAGTGTTTATAACCAGCCTCCCCACCACCCCAAGAACTTCTAAGTGAGAAAAAGTTTTGAGTGTCCAATCAAGAGTGTCCAGCAGGCACAAGGACTGTCTCCAGTTGAGGAATGTGCTACAGATATGTTTTGTACCACCAGGGCACCGCTTATTCAACACCAGCAACAGATGATTTTGAGTGCATCTGCATGCACAGTGAGGTGAAGACTTTTGCACAACAGTTTTGTGACAGGAGATCCGTCTGACAGCTAGAACATGATGTGTTCATAGAAGAAAAAGGTAAGCGCTAACTGACCTAGGTGTACAATGTCCTTTCTCAAGCTTGAGAAAATAAAAAACTCAATTTGAGGTAGTAGCACGTTTTATGATAGGTGCCAATCCTCTATAAAGTTTTTTAATTCAAATCAATTTCATCATAACAGTTCCTTGAAGATCATGGTGGATAATGGTGACATTTTGCTACCTGGACAGGAAACTCCAGAGATCTTAAACCCCCAGATAACCTGTGGGCAGTTCTTAAGGAGCAGGGGGGCATTAAGCACCACATTTATGTCTTTGTGAGAACCTTTGAAACATGACAGTAAACTACACAAGCTTCAGCTTCAGATAGGGGGAACAAGAGCAGGGAGGCTTCATTTATTGCTCAGATGTTCTACCTCTGGTAACAACGGCCTTTAATTTCTACAGCAGAGGAAAAGATGAGAATTTCAGCTCTCAGCTTGCAGATTTTGTAACGTTTGTTCCTACAGGTGAAACTTGAAAAATTAGAATATCGTGCAAAAGTTAATTTATTTCAGTAATTCAAATTCAACTAAAAGGTTAATTTAATATATTACATAGAGTCATTACATGCAAAGCGAGATATTTCAAGTCTTTAACTTGTTTTAATCTTGATGATTATGGCTTACAGTTTATGAAAACCCAAAATTCAATATCTCAGAAAATTCGAATCTTACATGAAATCAATAAAGCAAGGATTATAAATAGAGAAATGTCAGACCTCTGAAAAGTATAATCATTCATATGTACTCAGTACTTGGTTTGGACCACTTTTGCATCAATTACTGGCTCAATGGGGCGTGGCATGGATGCTTTCAGTGACACTGCTGAGGTGTTATAGAAGACCAGGATCCTTCAATAGCGGCCTTCAGCTCTTCTGCATTGTTCCGTCTCATATCTCTCATCTTTCTTTTGGCAATGCTCCATAGATTCTCTATGGGGTTCAGGACAGGCCAGTTTGCTGGCCAATCAAGCACAGTAATCCCATGGTCATTGAACCCGGTTTTGGTACTTTTGGCAGTGTGGGCAGATGCCAAGTTCTGCTGGAAAATGAAGTCAGCATCTCCATAAAGCTGGTCTGTCGAAAGAAGCATGAAGTGCTCCAAAATGTCCTGTTAGATAGCTGTGTTGATTTTGGACTTAATAAAGAACAGTGGACCAACACCAGCAGATGACATCAAATCAAAAATCAACACCTACTGTGGAAACTTCACACTGGACTTCAAGCATTTGGATTGTGTGCCTCTCCATTCTTCCTCCAGACTCTGGGACATTGGTTTCCAAATGAGATGCAGAATTTGCTGTTCTTTTTTTCTTCTCTTTTAGTAAGACGCTTCTGACAGAGTTTGTTGTTCAGGAGTGGCTTGACAAGAGGAATGCAACATTTGAAGCCCATGTCCAGGATCTGTCTGTGTGCGGTGGCTCTTGATGCACTAACTCCAGCCACAGTCCACTCCTTGTGAAGGTCCCCAACACTTTGAGTGGCCTTTTCCTGACAATGCTCTCCAGGCTGCGGTCATGCCTGCTGCTTGTGCACCTTTTTCTTCCACACTTATCCCTTCCACAAAACTTTCTATTAATGTGCTTTTAAAGAGCACTTTGGGAACAGCCAACTTCTTTTGCAATTACCTTTTGAGGCTTTCCCTCCTTATGGAGGTTGTCAATGATGGTTTTCTGCACAACTGTCGTGTCAGAAATCTTCCCCATGACTGTGATTCCTACTGAACCAGACAGAGAGACCATTTAAAGGCTCAGGAACCCCTTGTAGGTGTTTTGGATTAATTAGCTGATTAGAGAGTGACACTTTTAGCCTAAAATATTGAACTTTTTCACAATATTCTAATTTCCTGCTATTTTTAATTTGGGGTTTTCATAAACTGTAAGCCATAATCATATAGATTATAACAAATAAAGGCTTGAAATATCTCGGTTTGCTTGTAATGAGTCTATATCATATATTAGTTTTACCTTTTAAGTTGCATTAACTAAATTAACTTTTGCGAGATATTTCAAATTTTTCTAATTTCACCTGTATAACCTTTTTCAGAATTCAGGGTTTCCCACTAAGCTCAGCCTTTGTTTACACCTGCACCTACACTCAAGCAGTCCAATTCCAGTTTGCTCTGACAATTGGTTAATGTGACTTCTCGGTTGATGATCCTGGCAACGGTCCTGGGTCCTCATTTATCAACCGTACTTCCACACAGATCTGTGTGTACTTCGGAAATAGGAACAAGTTTACGCATAGTGTGGTATTTACCATCTTGTACTTGTGCATAGAAATGTTAATAAATATAAGAACAGCTCTGACTATTGCTTACACGGAGAATCTAGAGGTAGAATGGGGGAACTGCAACACTGAAACAGTTTTACTCTTTGTTTAAACATTTAGTGGCCATAGTGGCCTTTATTTTAAAGGGGATAGTGTAGAAATGGCGAGAGAAGTGGGGGATGACATGCGGCAAAGGTCCACAAGGACGGGACCCGATGTAGGGATGACTGCGTCGAGGGCTGAGGCCTCTGCACATAGGGTAACCACACTAACCGCTGTGCCACACGACGCCCCCGAATAGTTTTACTTGGACGTAATATTTATCACATCAATTTATCACCTCAACCAAGGAACTCGTGTTGGTGTCTGTCTGTATTTTTTAGTAAAATAACTAAAAAAGTTGTCGACAGATTTGGATTA
This sequence comes from Valencia hispanica, assembly GCA_963556495.2. NCBI lineage: Eukaryota > Metazoa > Chordata > Actinopteri > Cyprinodontiformes > Valenciidae > Valencia > Valencia hispanica. Next base: position 5,163,311 of record OY747719.1, read on the forward strand.
AATTTTTTAGAAATGTTATACGTTTGCCAAGAAATAAATTATTAACATTTTCGGGTGATCATGCATGGTCAAGACATCCTGTGAGTCACAATCTGAAGGGGTCGAGGGTCCAAGGTGCTGTGCAGAGATCTACGCTCTCTGTGTGCTTTTTTTACTTGTCACATCATGTGCTTCAGTTTAAAAGGATGTTGTTACACTTACAGTGATTTTACCTTGTTTTATCTCTGTTTTTAAATTAGTTTTAGTCTCGTTTCGGTCCGGCTTGTTTTACTGTTTTATTGTTTTATTATCTTATTTTAAAATTTGGTTTTATCTGTGTGAATCTTTTATCTAAGAGTTCTACCTTGTACAGCACTTTGGTTGGCTTGATGCCATTTGTAAATGTGCTTTATAAATAAATTGGTATGGTATGGTACAGTGAGGAAGATAAGTATTTGAACACCCTGCGATTTTGCAAGTTCTCCCACTTAGAAATTATGGAGTGGACGGAAATTCACATTGTAGGTGCATTTCCACTGTAAGAGACCGCAAATAAATCCTTTAAAAATCAGGCTATGTGATTTCCTGAATTTAAAAAAAAGCGGTCTCTCACAGTGTAAATGCACGTACAATAACTTCCATAATTTCTAAGTGGGAGAGCCTGCAAAATTGCAGGGTGTTCAAATACTTATGTTCCTCACTGCATAAATAAAAGGTTTGCAAACAGTACTGTGGAAACTGGATGGTCCTCACCATGCATACTGATGCCAAACAAAGCAGTGTCTCCAATAATGCTGGCCACACGTGTCAAATGTGATCAGCTCTGTGGTACACCGCCGATAGAAGAGGGACGTTTTACTGTATTCATTTTGATATGGAACCAGTTTTTCCTTTATTTCCAACAGGAACCTTTCCATTGTCCCAAACCCTTTAACTGCCTCTGTCACTTTCTACCAGGCACTGTTCTTTTTTTATTGGTTCCCCCTGAGCTGATAGCACCAAACAGAAATGTTCAGGACAAATTTTACTGATTTAATTTGCTCAAAGAAGTTAAGTTTCATCTCGATATCAGTGTCACTGAAATTATTATTTTTCGCACTTTGGCCAGTATTTTTGGGAAGAATGCAATGATTTAATGCATGTGTTTGAGGATATGGTGTGACCAAATATGGTTAATTGAGGGCGTGCGTACAACTGGCCACAGCACATTTGATAAATCCAGATTTTGATTGGTCATATGTACAATCTAAATTTCTAAATTGTAGGAAAGAATAGCTTTTTGCATCTTTCTGCTGGTATCCTGATCATTTTTTTTTTTTGGTGAAGGTTTCCAAGTCTTTGAAGTAGGAAGAACTCCCTGCCATCGCCCTATTCTTTATCTCTGTCCACAGACTCCAGAACATTCACATTACTTCCAGTCAGAAGAAATATGTTGGCAAAAAATTAAAAGATTACTGTAAAATTAAATCTGCCAGTGGTATCAATAATTTGGGACTTAACTTCATGTTGGGCTAGCATAGGATCACAACCCAACCAAAAATTAAAGATTCACAATTTTAGGAAATTTTTGGAACTGAATATATTGTGCTGTTCTACTGATAGCTCAGGTCTGGACAAGATTTTTTTTTAAGAGTTTGCTTAAGTTTGTGTCATACAACAACTGTTTTTTTCTGTTATATAAATAAAAACTGACTGAACTGACTAGTAGCCTCAAGAAAAGCAGGCTCCTGCTGTATGATTCTCCATTAATCTGAGGATTTTCCACAAGAACATTTGAGTACTAAAATATTCTATAGCTTTTGTGAACTGCTGAGAACCCTTTGCATTCCCACATATTCAACATCCTTCATTATTGTTTCAGCCTTTTGTTTGTGACCGCCTCCCTGGAAAAAAAAGATGTTTAGTTCCCTTGGTCGGTTTAGCTAAATGCTGGAACTGAGTTTTGAAGCCTTAAGTATTCAACTGTCAATGCAAGTGAAGTGGTGCAACATGCAGGACAGGACAGCATGCAGTATGGGTTGTTGTTGTGCTAATTGGAGGCTATTCAGTTTCAGATAGAAATGTGTTCTATTGCTGTTTTACAGCTTAACAAGTTTGAAATGGAAAGATCCTCAGCTGTCATTGTGCCATGAGAATAAAGATTTAGTAAATTTAGTAGATTTGGTGTTTCCATCTTTTTATAAACGTGTATTTTTCACAATAAAACAAACAGGAAATAAAGGCAGTTTGGAAATATTTAAAGAACAGGTGATATGTTGACAAAGGTACAAGCAATAAACTAAAGGTGATGCACGTGTATGTTATATAACAATGATCACCCTACATTCCTTTAGTAGCAGCCAGCAGACTGAAACAGCAAACAAGTCTATTTCTGAGCATTTTCTCTGAAATTCACATATTTGCCACAGCATGCAGGTGCCTGGTAAATTGGAAGTGATCCAGGTGTAGACTCATTTAAATGGATTTAAATGGATTTGATTGGATTTCATATGACAGACCAATACTAAATAGCCCATTATAGTGATGTGGAAGGAAAACAATAGAGAAGTTCTCAGACGTTTTTCCATTTCCCTTTCTCAAAAAGCTCAGACTCAGTCAAATTAGATAGTATTGCAACAGATTCTTGTTGTATTGTGTTTTGGACTCTGACTAGGCCTTTCTACATGAACTTGTTTTGAACTAAACCATATCATTATAGCTCAGGCTGTAAGTTTAGGGTAATAGTCTGGCTGGAAGGTGAACCTCCATTCCAGTCTCTAGTCTGAAGCAGACTCAAGCAAATTTTCAAATTCTACAGGCCCAGTTTTGACTTCTGTCTTTTCATCAACTCTGACTAGCTTTCCTAAAGAATGAGAACATCACAGCATGATGCTGCCACCACCAGTGTTTTGCATGTCTGACCAAATAATTCAGTTTTGGTCTCATTTCACCAGAGTACCTTTTTTCCATATGTTTGCATTGCTCCCTACATGGTTACAGTGGCGTTCTTCCTGCCACTCTACCATAAAAGCCAGATTTGTACAGTTGTCCTATCAACAGGTTGTCCTGTTGGACCTATTGGCTGCTTCTCTTTTTAATCCTCTCATTGCCTGGCCTGTCAGCTTCGGCTGGCGGCCATATCTTGAATTTTTGTCCAGTCATGGGAGGCAGGGGAAACTCTGCCTCACCTGTCATAATCACAGGTAAAATACTGACAGTGGTAAGAGAAAATCAATTTGTCCACTTGACTTTTCTATAAATGTGTTTTCTGTAAGAGTTCAAAGTTTTTATGGTCAACATCGCTGAATTTACACATTGCTTGTTTAAATACATAGGAGAAGGGTAAGGTGAGGCATTGCTGAGCTATTCCTCACCTCTAGTGTTGCTCACAGAGTGAATGAAGCAGGCATTTGGCCCATACCGATTCCTGTCTCTCTTTATATTAGCAATATATGTTTGATTACACATGCGCTACACATGTTGACATTCCACAGTCTGTCTAACATATTTAATAAATGTGTGTGACATATTTAGTCTTTCTGACTGGCCATAAATGTCCAGTGAAAATGTGCAGGGTGGGCAGGAAATACCATGCCTCACGGATAGGGGCAGTCCCGAGCCCCACTGCACAATTGGCAACATGTGTTATTTTTTAATGCCCCGAAAAGAATAAAAACAATCAGAGTTCAGCTTTGAACGGCCCTCGCAGCTCAGCGCCACAACCATGGGTCTCAGGCACCGCCAACTTGATGCTTCCACTTAGCCCACTGATCAGCTCACTTCTAGAGGGTGTTGTAGTGGAATTAGGCCACGTCCACCAACTATTTACATAAATATCTGTTAGGGGTGAACTAATATCTATCACGTTGAATTTGGTGTAGATCAGATGTGCATGGGGAAATTAGAGCCAATCTATGGCGTTGGCCATGCTGCCACACCCCATTTAGAAAATGTTCAGTATAATACACCAAGTTACACCAACTTGTTTTCAGCCATTGGGCACAGTTTCTTGTTGATTAGGTCAAGGATATGAAATATCAACCTTTTGAAAGCAAAAAATTACCCTTCCAGTCTCAGAAGCCTGGCTTAGGTGATATCAGGATATGATGTTTGAGGTTTGTTAGGAACCTTATGACAATCAACCACAGCAGTTTTCATGCCTCTGTGACTTTTTGCATAGGAGAAATAACAACTTTCTATTTTTTGCATGTAGTCAAAGTTTGAGGCCTGGCCCTGCCCCTTCAACATGCAAGTAAAGTCAGTATTTTTAAGTTTAGATCCCCCATGCCTGAAGGCCATCCTAACCAAATTTTAAGCCAATCGATCAAAATCCCTAGGTTTTACAGAGGTTGTAAAAGGCCAAAATGGGGTTGAAATCTCAAGTTCAATCCAAGATGGTTGATTTCCTGTTTGATGTAGACCATAGGTGCAAGAGAGTTAGGTAGGTTTTGGGAAGTTCTACAAGTGTACTAAATATCATACCTTAACCATAAACAAAGCTAAATGAGGAGGGTTTTTTGAAAGTTGCCAGGGAACACAGGGATTCCACAGAACCTCTTCAGCCTTAACCTGACCCAGGAGAAGGTTACAGTGTTGTGGAAGACATCCCTTCTTGTTCCAGTACCATCTCACATCATGAATGTGCTGGAGAGACTCCTCTTGGCCCATCTGAGTAAGCAAACAGGAGCATATAAGTCCCACTGCAGTTTGCTTATCGGCATAGAGTTGGAGTTGAAGACACCGTCATCCAATTGCTTCAACCAACCCACTACCATCTGGCCAAAGCAGGTAGCACTGTGAGGAACCAGTTTTTTTTATTTCTTCGGTGCATTTAACAGAATTCGGCCTTATTTGCTTTGTCAGAAACTCCTGAAGACACAGGTGGAGCCCTCTGCAATTACCTACTTTATTTTGAGTGTGACTCCAAATCCAGAACTCCATGGGTTGATAAATTTGATTTCCATCATCATTGTTGTGTGTTTTTGTTGTCAGCACATTCAACTATGTAAAGAACAAAGTATTTAATAAGAGTATTTCGTTCATTCAGATCTGGGATGTGTTATTTTAGTGTTCCCTTTGTTTTTGTGAACAGTATATATATAATATATATAATATATATATATATATATATATATATATATATATATATATACATACACATATATACAATATATATACATACACATATATACAATATATATATATATATATATATATATATATATATATATATATATACAATATATATATATATATATATATATATATACATACACATATATACATATATACACAATATATATATATATATATATATATACATACACATATATACATATATACAATATATATATATATATATATATATATATATACATACACACTCACTGGCCACTTTATTAGGCACACTTGTCCAACTGCTCGTTAACACAAATTTCTAATCAGCCAATCACTTGGCGGCAACTCAATGCATTTAGGCACGTAGACATGGTCAAGACGATCTGCTGCAGTTCAAACCGAGCATCAAAATGGGGAAGAAAGGTGATTTAAGAGACTTTGAATGTGGCATGGTTGTTGGTACCAGACGGGCTGGTCTGAGTATTTCAGAAACTGCTGATCTACTGAGATTTTCACGCACAAACATCCCTAGGGTTTACAGAGAATGGTCAGAAAAGGGGAAAATATCCAGTGAGTGGCAGTTCTGTGGGCGAAAATGCCTTGTTGATGCCAGAGGTCAGAGGAGAATGGCCAGATTGGTTCGAGCTAACTCAAATAACCACTCATTACAACCAAGGTATGCAGAAGAGCATCTCTGAACGCACAACACGTCAAACCTTGAGGCAGATTGGCTACAGCAGCAGAAGACCACACTGGGTGCCACTCCTGTCAGCTAAGAACAGGAAACTGAGGCCCCAATTTGCACAGGCTCACCAAAATTGGACAATAGAAGTTTGGAAAAACATTGCCTGGTCTGATGAGTCTTGATTTCTGCTGCGACATTTGGATGGCAGGGTCAGAATTTGGCGTCAACAACATGAAAGCATGGATCCATCCTGTCTTGTATCAACGGTTCAGGCTGGTGCTGGTGGTGTAATGGTATGGGGGACATTGTCTTGGCACACTTTGGGCCCCTTAGTACCAATTGAGCATCGTTGCAACGCCACAGCCTACCTGAGTATAGTTGCTGACCATGTCCATCCCTCTATGACCACGTACTCGGTTTAAGACCCGTGGAGATCGCTCCTTCCAAGCAGTTGCCCCCAAGTTCTGGAATGAGCTTCCTATCTGTCTACGTTCTTTAGACTCAGTGGATGTTTTTAAGAAAAATCTCAAGGCCTATTTATTTACCAAGCCTATCCATCGTAATATGACACAAGGTTGTTTTATGATCATGTATTTCTCAAATGCTGTTATTGTGTACTTCTTTTAAATTTAACTTTTATCTGTTTTTATCTTCTTTTATTGTTTTATCTTTTGTGAAGCACTTTGTGACTCCCTGTCTGTGAAAGGTGCTATATAAATACATTTTGCTTGCTTGCTTGCTTGCTATGACCACAGTGTACCCATGTTCATATGGTTAATTCCAGCAGGATAATGCGCCATGTCATAAAGCTCCAATCATCTCAGACTGGTTTCTTGAACATGAAAATGAGTTCACTGTACTCACATGGCCGCCACAGTCACCAGATCTCAATCCAATAGAGCACCTTTGGGATGTGGTGGAATGGGAGATTTGCATCATGAATGTGCAGCCGACAAATCTGTAGCAACTGCGTGATGCTATCATGTCAATATGGAGCAAAATTGCTGAGAAATGTTTCCAGTACCTTGTTGAATCTATGCCACGAAGGATTAAGGCAGTTCTGAAGGCAAAAGGGGGTCCAACACGGTACTAGCAAGGTGTACCTAATAAAGTGGCCAGTGAGTATATTATATATATAAATCTTTTGTTCTGCCACAATAATGCAATGAATTTAAATGAAAATACCTCAAGATGAGGTCATATCTCAGCAAATATTAGTTGCAATAAAAAATGATTAATTAATTCAATTCAATTCAGTTTATTTATAAAGCGCCAATTCACAACAGATGTCATCACATGGCACTTAACAAGAAGTCATTTCAATACATTTATACAAACATTCCAATCAGTTAAAAAGTTTCCTATTTAAGGAATCCCAGCAGATTGCGTCAGTCATTGGCGTGAGGTTGGGCCCCGTTGATGCAGACTTGCCAACCACAGCAATCCTTCAGCAATCCCTCATACTGAGCAAGCATGTAGCGACGGTGGAGTGGAAAAACTCCCCTTTAACAGGAAGAAACCTCCAACAGAACCAGGCTCAGTAGGAGCGGCCATCTGCCACGACCGTTTGGGGGTTTGAGAAGACAGAGCAGAGACACAGAAGGAACTGAAGATCTGATATAAGAGAACTTTCTATGTTACAGAAAGTAAAAAGTTGATAACAGGACACAGTGGATGTTCAGTTACTGGGAGCATCATCCCAGTTGATGCCCCCCATCCAACAGGGCATTGCAGCCAAGCAGGATACCAGACCAGGTATATCTTCTATGGAGAGAAAAACACTGAGAGAAAACAAAGTTAACAGTTGAAATAACAGAATGCACTGTAATACTGGAGAGTAATAGTAGAAAAGAAAGTAGCAGAGTGAAGAAAATTGGTAAGTCTGTCCTCCAGCAGTCTAAGCCTATAGCAGCATAACTACAGAGCTAGCTCAGGATGACCTAAGCCACTCTAACTATAAGCTTTATCAAAAAGGAAAGTTTTAAGCCTGGCCTTAAAAGTAAACAGAGTGTCTGCCTCACGGACTAAAGCTGGGAGCTGGTTCCACAGGAGAGGAGCCTGATAACTAAAAGATCTGCTTCCCATTCTACTTTTAGAAATCCTAGGAACCACAAGTAAACCTGCAGTCTGAGAGCAAAGTGCTCTGTTGGGAACATCTGAAACAATTAGATCTCTGATGTAATTAATTACAGATCATAATTAATCTCTTGACAGGAGTAGTTTTAGTTTTTTTTTAGTGACTCGGGCCTGCCAATTCAGGTATTGGGCCCGACCAAGACAGATTACAATGTAAATTAAGTTGCAACTATGCAATGTATTGATCCTCACCAGTCGGTGGCGGTAATGCAACAATTTGTTTGTTTGCAGGCTGTCAATAAACATGAAGAAGAAGAAGATTTCGATTTTTAAACACACATTTATTCACACAATTTTTCAGTGACTACAGTACGTACATTAATATACACTAAAAGGCTCACAGTAACATGTCACCAAATTCGAATTTTCCATCATCATTAACCCTACACAGGATATTACCCTCTGCCCACAGTTCCTTAAAACTCTCCAAACCGCGGTTTACAGAGTAAAAACTAAACTCCAAGCGCAACCTGGCCTTCACGTTTAGCTTCCACAGAGTCACTAAATCGCACGTTTGTTCCTCCTGCAGTTTGTCTCGACATGGCAGGTAGACAGCCAATTTGGCTTCACCAATAAAAAGTTTAAAATCTTACTCTGAACTCTATTTCTTTTGCTTTTTCTTTAAACCACCAATAAAAGCAGTAAAAGAAAGAAACACCAAAAACACTAAAAACCTGTTTAAATACATTAAAAAGAGATTCAAGTCTCCTGCACTCTGTAAAAACATGAAAAATACTCTCAGACAAACCACAAAACGGACATGCATTTAAAACCTCAACATTAAATACTGATAAAAAAGAATTTGTGGCGATTGCTCGGGGAAGGATTCTCCACTGGAGATCGCCAGTTCGTTTTTTTAAAGGAGGATTATAAAGGACCAACCACTGTGGGTTCTGTCCTCCAACTCTGTCCCGCCAGACTGTGGGCTGTCTTCCACACAGGTTCTTCACGTTTATAGTCTTTACACACTTTCATACTTTCATACAAAAAGTCTGTTTACTTGCTCTATGAAGAGTCAGTTCGTCTGGACTTTTGACCTGCAGGAGAGGAACAGCCGAGTCCGAGAACCCAGGAGACAAATTGAGGTCAGGGAACTCGTCTGATGGGTTTGGTGCAATTTCTCCGCTGCTGTACTTTAAAAGAAGGATCCTCTCAGAACTAAGAAGTCTCTCTTTCCAGAGGTCCAAAGTCTTCTGAATCTGTCTGATTGATGTTACCTTTAGAGCTGAAGCCAGAGCAGCGGCATCAGAAGCGCTGGTCCTGCTATGTGAACCAGCTGTCTCAGGCTTACAATCTTGGAGTGACACAGTGCTCATGTTAGACCTGGCAAGGAGTGAACCCTCAAATCAAGTCTTGCTCCGCAAATTAGAGGCTCCTCCATCAGCCAGTGCAGCGACTTGTTGTCGAGCTTAGTCCATTTAAAAAGGATACACACTTTAAAAACACCCCGATAAAAAGCAGGCAAAGTTTCCAAATGCAAAGATTTAAAACATGTTAAAAACCATGCAGAATCTAAATTTAGCTCACCCAGACGCCTCAGAACACAGCATGCCACACTTCTCCATTCCAAATATGTGGAATTTGTTAAAAATCTCTTAAGAAACTGTAGTCTAAAAGCAGCTGCTCTGCTGGCCAGATGGACCAGGCCCTGGCCCCCCTCCTCTCGTGGAAAAAACAACACCCTGGGGTACCCAATGAAATTTATCCCCCCAAAAATTTACAATTTCTGACTGGATCTTGGCTAACAACCCACTCGGTGGTTCTAGATCCGCTAGACGATGCCAGAGCTGGGATGCTACCAAGTTGTTTACCACCAATACTCTTCCTCCGTAGGACAACTGTGGGTGAAGCCATCGCCATTTTAATAGTTTCTCTTTAATTTTGTCAAAGATGTTCTCCCAGTTCTTTTTTTCTACCTGTTCATTCCCCAGATAAATCCCCAGGTATTTGAACCCATCCCTCCTCCATTGTAGAGACTGAGGGAGGACAGGAAGGCCACAGACCCACCTCCCAACAGCAAGAGCGACACTTCTCTCTCAGTTTACTTTAGTAGAGGAGACAGAGAAATATTTACTTACAACGTCAGTTAGAATTTTAATGTCACTTTGATCCTTTATAAAAACAACGACATTGTCAGCATATGCTGATAAAACAAACATCATTAAAACCTGGTAACACCAAACCAAGCATGCATGATATGATTTTACAGAGGAGGGGTTCCAGGGAAAGCGCATAGAGCATCCCAGACAAGGCACAACCCTGCCTGACACCTCTATGCACCTTAAAAGGAGCACACAGACCACCATTGAACTTCAGCATGCCCTCAATGCCACTGTACAACACCTTGATCATGGCAATAAAACCAGCATTGAACCCAAGCTTTTCCATGGTTTTCCATAGAAAGATGTGTTCAACACAGTCAAAAGCCTTTTCTTGAACTGGAGACCTCCAAAATATCCCGAATCAGGTAGATGTTGTCTACCATAGACCTGCCAGGCACACAGTATGTCTGGTCGCGATGAATGACCTCCTCCATGGCCTCCCGCAGTCGTAGGGCCAAGGCTTTGGACAGGATCTTATAGTCCGTACACAGGAGGGAAACAGGACGCCAGTTGTTGATTTCCTGCAGATTTCCTTTCTTTGGAAGGAGAGTAATAACCGCTCTGCCACAGGACAGTGGTAGCATTCCATACATAAAGCTTTCATTAAATACTTCAAGGAGGTCACTTGAAATAATGTCCCAGAAACCTTTATAAAATTCAACGGTGAGTCCATCAATACCAGGGGCCTTTTGGCCCTGCATTGTTAGTAGCGCAGCAGGAAGTTCATCAATTGATAGAGGACCAACCAGCCTGGAGCACGTCTCATCAGAGACCCTTGGCAGACCAGCAAGAAAGTCTTCCTGTAAGTCTCTGTTCTCCATGAACTCACTCTGGAACAGTGAGGAATAAAAGCTCACTGCCCTCTTCCTTATAAGCGCTGGTTCTCTCATTTCCTGTCCTTCATTGGACAAAAGAGAGTGGATGGTCTTCCTCTGCCCGTGCTTCTTCTCCAGACCAAAGAAAAAACTGGAGGAGGCATCCATCTGGGAGATGTTTTGAACCCTAGAGCGAACCAGAGCACCCTGTACTTTATTGTCTAGCAGGTTAGCAAAATGGGCTTTTTTAGTTTTAAGGACTTCAATATATCCCTGATTTCCTGTGGATTCACTCAATCGCTCAAGTTCCACAATATCAGTCACCAGATCCGAGACAGATCTGGTGATGTCACGTGTGACATTACGACTGTTCTGTTGACAAAGCAATTTAATTTGTACCTTCCCATGGTCCCACCATTGTCTCAGAGAAGAGAACTCACTCTTTCTCTGCTTAAAACATGTCCAAAAAAACATAAAAGCCTCCATAAAACAACTGTCAGCAGCCATAGTTGAGTTAAAGTGCCAGTATGCACTTCTAGGTGAAATATATGTACAGGACACACTACATTCAACCAACGCATGATCAGTAAAACCAACAGGTAGGATTCTACACATTTTAAAAACATTAAAATGATGTTAAAAACAATAAAAACGATCTAATCGAGCTAAAGAAAACCTTCCCTCTTTATGGTGTGACCATGTGTATTGTCTGCAGTCTGCATGCATCCTTCTCCATACATCCACCAAACCATGATTGCAGACCAGCCGCCCCAGGGCTTGCTTGGAGGGTAAATGAGGCTCTGCATGGTTACGATCTAAAAGCTCATTTTCAGTGCAGTTAAAATCACCTCCCAAAAACAAATAATCAGTAGCATTAACCTGCTTCAATTTCTCATTTATTGTGTGAAAGAAACAAGCTCTTTCTGATCCAGTGTTAGGAGCATAAAGATAAAAAAAAAACACAGTAAAAAGCTCAAAGATAGCAGTTACCAATAAAGCCCTCCTCTGGACGACTGTCTCCACTCTCACTGATTCTGGAGCAAAAGATTTTGAAAATAAAATTCCCACTCCTGCACTCATTGTTGTTCCATGATCTAAAAACACCCTCCCTGACCACTCTCTGTTTCAATCTACCTGGTTCCTCAAATCACTGTGAGTTTCCTGCACAAACAGCAGATCTAGATGTTTGAGCTTCGCAGTTTCAAAGAGAACCACTCTTTTTTATGTTCTCTTGCACCATTTATGTTTAAACTGCCTACTTTAAAATGATTCATGATAGTTATAATATTTAAAAGAAGATAAATACTCAAGAAAATAAGATAGGAAAATTCACTTATAGTTGTTTTCATCATCATTAAAGCTGTTTATTTATCTTAGCCAACAGGTTCTGTAACCTATAAACTTCCTGGTTTGTTAGACCAGATTTAACTTTGTTAGCAATGTGACATTTAGCAGATTTGCAGAAAACTTTAGCGTCAGGAAAAAAAGACTATATTCAGGCCTTTTATATTTTTAGTGTCCTGAAGACAGCTCCTAACAGCAGCAGCAGAGTACATCTTTTCTTTGCTTTCTGATGTTTGACTGAAGGACATGTCACTCTGATCAGAGAGCCAGCTTTCACTGTCACTGTCGTCTGACAGATCCGCCCTTCTTCCAAGCTGCCCTACATTCTGCTTGCTGGCTTTAGCTCCAGCTTCTGCACCAGCATCACTTCCAGCAGAAACGTTCCTCCTTTTACAGGAAGCTCAGTCTCCATCTCCTCTGCCTGACATGCAGGATCTGTCTCACTGACCTGCGCAGCAGAGGCATTAAAAGTTTCACTCATTTTTTCTTTACTCTCACAAGACTGAGTTGATCCTGCATGATCATCATCAGTTACACCTTTTTTTCCGGTTTATTCGCCATCACCCCCTTCAGCCAACTCTACCACCACATCCTCATGCACAACGGAAGTTACGCTGTAACTATGGTTCTGTGAGTTCCCGGATGACTGCCAGTGGCAGTAAACAGAGTGGATGTAACTCCTCGCGCTCCGCGCAGGTCGAGTTTTAATGTAAACAAAGTCACACACGTGACACGTAGCGCACCTGGGCATGCGTCTATAAATTGCACGCCAGCAGCTGCGCCCGGTCTCCCGGGATCTTCTCGTCTGAGAAGTTCCGAGTGACTCCCGTGACTGGCAGTCATCAGGGAACTCACAGAACCATAGTTACAGCGTAACTTCCGTTCTGTTTTGTTCCCTTCTGACTGCCAGTGGCAGTAAACAGAGTGGATGACTTATGCCAGCAGTGTCACGAGGAACGGAATACTCACCCACCACTCAGGGGGTAGCCGCCAGAGGCAGCACTGCCGAAGCGAGTGTGGACCTATGCCCAACATTGAGGCGGTAGAAGCGTGCAAACGTGCATGGAGTGGCCCAGGACGCTGTTGCGCAGATGTCCACCAGTGGGACGCCACTCATTGCCGCCAAGGATGTCGTCACACTCCTGCGACAGTGCGACAGTCTCTGCTTTGAAAGGGCTCGACCCCTGTTCACTCCACCATGACAGACAAACAGCTGGTCCGAACGCCGAACCGTGTTTGTAGCCACAATGTAAAGCTGCAGTGCCCGGACCAGGCACAGCAAATTCGCCTGCCTCTGTTCCTTGGACTGGAACGGGGGAGGGCAATACGCCCCCAGCTCGATTGCCGTATTCACATAGCCTGGGGGCAAAACCTTGGGGAGAAAGGCGATGTTGGGCCACAGCGTCACCCCAGAACCATCTGCCTTCCAATGCAGGCAGGCTGGACTGATGGCCAGTGCGTGAAGCTCACTGATGCGCTTAGCCGTTGTCACCGCCAACAGAAAGGCCATCTTTATAGACAACCTTCAGTGGTGCTGCCGCCATCGGCTCGAAGGGTGGCCCGCCCAGGGCCTGCAGGACCAGGGGAAGGTCCCATGCTGGCGCCGGCCTGCGCAAGGGAGGACGCAGTCTCCTGACACCGCGTAGACACTGCGTTACCCAGTAGTGTGCCCCGACTCGCCTGCCATCAGTGGGAAGATGATTGGCCGATATAGCCGCGAGGTGCACTTTGAGGGTCGAAGCGGCTCGGCCGGTGTCAAACAGACACCGGAGGTACCTCAGAATCTCATGCGGGGAACAAGAACTAGGGTCTATGTCCCTGCCGGCGCACCACGCTGAGAATCGCCGCCAACAACGAGCATAGGTGTACCTCGTCGACGGAGCCCTGGCGCTCTCTAGCAGTTGCCGAATGGAGGGCTCTAAGCCGATAGGGGGCCGCCTGCCCCCTTCAACGGCCACACAGTGAGCAGAAGATGGCCCGGAGAAGGATGCCAAATCTTCCCCCCCATCTGAGAGAGCAGATCCTGCCTCACCGGAAGCCGCCACGGCTCCCCGTTCAAGAGATGGCGGAGCAGGGGAAACCAGACCCTCATGGGCCATTCCGGAGCCACCAGAAGGACCCTGTATGTCGAGTCCCTCACCTGTTGGAGGGTCAGCAGAATGAGTGGAAAAGGTGGGAAAGCGTACAGCAGAACGGCCGGCCAGGCACCGGCGAGGGCATCCATCCCCAACGGAGCGTCGGCCTCTGCCAGGGAGAACCACAAGGGGCAATGTGTATTGCTCCTTGATCCACCTGGGCCTTGCCGAACCGATTCCAAACCCTCTGAACAACCTGAGGGTGCAGCCTCCATTCCCCCGGGGGAAGTGTCCGGCGAGACAGAGAGTCCGGCACCGAGTTCCTCCAGCCCGGCAGGTGCATTGCCCTGATGGAGGCTAAACGAGGGTAAGCCCAGGTCAACCACCTCCGAGCTTCCCTCAGAGACTGCAATGATTTGGTTCCCCCCTGGTGGTTGATGTGGAAGACAGCCGAGGTGCTGTCCGACCGGACAAGCACGTGCTTGCCCTCTAGAGAGGGCAAGAAGTGCCTCAGCGCCAAGTTAACGGTCCTCAACTCCAGGACATTGATGTGAAGCGGAGCCTGACGAGGGCCCCACAGCCCTTGGACAGACCTGCACTGCCATAGCGCCCCCCATCACCGGGGTGACGCATCCATCGTCAGCACTTCCTGTCTGTGGGGGACCACGCCGAGAGGGACACCGAGCCGCAGGTAAGTGCCGTCTCTCCAACGACATAGCAGGGCCATGCACCTTGGCGTGACCTCCACGCTGACCCGCCTGTGTCGCCGGGGGTCCAGGCGGAGGCCATTGAACCACCTCTGCAAGGGCCGTGGGTCCAGGCGGAGGCCATTGAACCACCTCTGCAAGGGCCGTGGGTGGAGCAATCCGAGAGGCACCAATGCTGAAGCCGACACCAGCATTCCCAACAGTCTCAGCCACACCTGGACTGGGGTCGCTGCCCCTAGATGGAAGGCCTGGAGCAGGGACTGAATCCTGTCCACCCTCTCCGCGGTCAGCAGAGCCCGCATGGTTACGGAGTCCAGGGCTATGCCAATAAAATCTGCCTGCTGAGCCGGAACCAGAGAACTCTTCTGGACGTTCACTGTCATGCCTAGTGCCTCGACATGGCCAAGGACTCTGGCTGTTGACAGACCTACTTCCCAACACGAGGGTGCTGCGATAAGCCAGTCGTCGAGATATGGTAGGACCTTCAACCCCGACCGGCAGAGGGGGCTTAAGGCCACCTTCACGCACCTCGTGAACACCCGAGGGGCGAGGGACAGGCCGAACGGCAGGACCAGGAACTGGTAAGCCTTGCCTCGAAAGGAAAACCTCAGGTACTTTCTGTGCCCAAGATTAATCGGGACATGGAAGTACGCATCTTTCAAATCTATGGATGTGAACAATTCTCCTGGACAAACTACCTGAAGGACATCGCGGGTCCGAAGCATGCGGAACGGCAGAACCTTCAGGAATCGATTCAGACCCCGGAGGTCCAACACTTGCCGCAGGGACCCATCCTTCTTTGGAATCAGGAAATAAGTCGAATAAAAGCCTTCGGCCTGCAAATGCGGCGGCACGACCGCTATGGCTCTTTTGTCCAGGAGAGTCTCCAATTCCTGCATCAAGGCGGTGGCCCGTGCAGGATCTGTGACTGAAGTCACCTTGACCCCCGATGGGGGTGGGGGCCGACGGCGGAACTGCAACCTGTAACCCTGGGACATGGTTCGTACAACCAATGCGTCTCCGCATTGGGCCTCCCAGCAGGCCAGGTGCCGAGGTGAAAACCTGCCTTGCCATCAGCCCACAGCCCTCAGGCTGTGTCCTGACGCCTGTTCGGGGCTCTGGGGGGACGGTGACCCTGTTCCCGCCCCACGGCTCCCCGGGGTGGTGCCTGTCCTGCTCCAGACTGAGTATTACCCATGTGTGCCATCCGTGCCACAATATCATAGGCCCGGCACAGGAAGCTGTCGGTCACACTGCGCGCTGCCCGGCGAGAGGGGCGCTGCAGCCTTGGCTTCTTTCGTTTTGGGCTGCCATGTTCACCGGCAGGCCTATCCCCCCGCCTTCCGGGACCCGGATAAGGCATACCAGAGGATGGCAGGTCAGTCTCAAACAGGAGGCCCTCCACCTGACGCAGCCTGCCCTCTCTCACAGACAGTGGCAAAATGCTGCAATTCATACAGGGGTCGGTTGGAGCCTCCCTGAGGTGGCCGAGGCCCAGGCACTTGGGACACAAGTATATATATATATATATATATATATATATATATATATATATATATACATACATACATTGAATATACTTCCATTGAAGTTCTCGCTTGCTCCACGCTTGCTTTGGCCTCACGGGGCTCCGCGGAAGTGGAGCTTCCTTGCCCCGCAGCAACAGACACTGAACCGAACCTTTTCGGACACACCTTTATGGTGTGTCCCTCCTCCCCACAACGAAAACATTTCATGCCAGATGACGTTGAAAACAACATATAGTCATATTCATCCACTTTTATGTGAAAGCGCAGGTTAAGTTCCACTGACTTCTTGGGGAGGATCATAAAAACCTGACGCCTGTGGGAAACAACTTGACTCAACAACAGTGATTTACATCCAGACAAGACTTTCTTAAACGGTGACACAACCTTTCCATGTCTGGAAAGTTCCTGTTTTGAAAATACATCAGTGATGAACGGAGGGACATTGGACAAGGTGATGCGAGTAGCCGGGTGTGCCAGCGGTACAACTGACACGTACGCCCCACCAACAGTGATACCTTCCTCCACCAGCCTGTTAGCCTGCTCCACCTTTTCAACAAATAGGACCACAGCTCCGTTCATTCTGGCAGCAGACTTCACGGAGCTGTGTCCAACCACTTCCCCCACCGCAAGGGCGACCTCCTCCACACTGCATGTAAAGCCGGTGCTGACTCTGACACCGTCCTTCCGTGTAAGTGTGGCAAGGCCACCAGCACTGGCCATGGCGTCAAAAAACGCCAACAGGCCAGAAACGTCCCCCCCACACACAAACACAAAACAAGGGACAACACAATAACGAACAATAAAATAAACAAAAAAAGACGATCAAGAATAGAGAAAAGTTTGAAAAAACCAATCACTCAAAGAACGCTCTCACTCACCTTCCACTCCACTTCCACTCCACTTCCCCTCAGAAGAAGAGGAAGAAGATAAAATACACAAAAAAAGACGAACAAGAATAGAGAAAAGTTTGAAAAAACCAATCACTCAAAGAACGCTCTCACTCACCTTCCACTCCACTTCCACTCAGAAGAAGAAGAAGTGTACTGTGTTATTGCTTGGCTAACTTGCATCCTAACTGTAGTTTTGAGGAAACTTTGTTAGAAATACACACAAGAAAGGGTATGATCAAGGTTTTGAGCAGCAGATTAGGTTGGATTTTGGACATAGGACTTGTTGTGGACTAACTATTTTACCAGAGGACATTACCTGGACCGTTGTGGATGTAAAAAGACAATATTTGTTACAGGTGGCCTTCCTATCTCTCCCCAACTCCCATTGGCCAGCCCACCCCTCAAAGAATATCAGCTTTCAAACGTTGTATGATATAAATATGTACATAGAAAGGGTGTCAAATAAAAGGCAGATTTGACCCAGAATATGTAACGTATTGCCAACAGGACATAACCCCCCCCCAAATAAGCCGCCCCCCAGCTAAATTCCTCTGGCGCTGGGCCTGCGCCTTATCTGTGTGACGGTCTAGGCCATCCGAAAGAATGCCAACATGAAAGGGTCAAACACACTTCATTCAATAATTTCCTTTTCTGAATGACATAAACTGGGATAGAGGCTCCTTTTCTGGTTAGGGTATTATTTCGAGTTTTGCCATAGCTCGATTTTAGATGTGCATGTAAACGTACCGGCTGTAAGCATGTTTCACTGCCGAGGAATGCTGAGTGCATTTGGGTCAATGTTGCTGGATTCAGTGAGTAGGGAACAAGGCCCAGGGATTGTGGTATAAAGTGATGGAGCTCTGTGAATAGCACAAAACACCAGGGAGGAGCTGGCTGACCTGCCTGAAAGGGACGTGGACAGGGGTTAGAAAAGAGGCTGCTTAAAACTCAATCCATCCAAACATAAATGTTTGTCCACAGCTTTTCTGCTGCCATTAGAGGAATGCTATTAACCCGATTCATTGTGCCCTGTGGGAATACTCTGACTCAACTTGGCTGCTAGGACTTGAGATTTGTCTACATTCCTCCTCTACAAAAGACGTAGGAACCAAACACCCCGGCCTATACAAAAGCTGTGGATATCTGATCTTCTTTTTATAAGGATGAATTTTGTGTAGGAGAGGAGAGCTAGCTGTTTCCGCTGGCACATATAATTGTAGGTCTGCATTCCCCACAGTGGATCTGGCCCCTGTTCTGGCTCCTGCCGCTTTGTTTCTTCCTCAGCTCACGTCCCCCCCACCCTAGCTGGGAACGTTCAGGGAATATCTCCTTCTGTTTTGGGTGTGACTCCGTACCTACACAGATGGTGTTTTAGGCACCCCGCGTGTCAAGCACCTCTCTGGGCTTATCGTTAGCAGTGACTTCACTGGCTGTGACTTCTTGCTCCGCAGGTTTGTTTTATTTGCATAAACCATGTGTTTGAACAGAGCAGGGGCTGTTTGGCTGGTGGGGGGGGGGGTGCACTGTGCACTGGTAGATCTGATAAGAAGGAGGAGGGTTTATCTCTGTCCTCTAACTAGGCTGTGGTGGTACAGTTATGATTAACGAGCAGCTGTTAAAACTCAACATGTCTGTCACTTTTAACAATGACATCTGCTGTAGTTTGTGAAAATTGGGGCTTATTTAATTCACTTATATTGATTTATTGTTTTTTACATCCAACCATCTTAACTTACCTTTTCTAAATCATTTGATCATTTTAGCCCGTACAAATATAGTTTATTAAATATAGCTACTATCTTGTGAAGGAGAAGCTAAGTATATTATGAAATATTAATATGATGACAACAGTGAAACATTATCTGCCTGTTGTCAGTAAGCTCTTAACATGTCCACTTTCTCTTCTCTGTGCTCTCGCCTACTGTTTATATATTCTAAGTTGTTTCTGAGTTGTAGACTACTGACTGTCATTTACATTTCTTTACATTACGGTTGTGAGACAACACCACAAGACTGAAAACGATTATTAGAATCTGGCCAGTCAAGACCACACATTCGAGGTTTAATCAATCACACATTTGACAACAGAACGATTTTGATGAGTCAAAATCAAAATTTTAAAATTGGCAACAGTATCTTACATGTTCATCTCAATAAATCATTTAACGTTTAATTCTTTTTTAGAATTTGATTGTAAATATATACATTATATTATATATATATATATTTTTCATCATTAATAGAGGCGAATAAAAACAATCCTAGGTTTCTTTTTAGTACAGTTGCCAAACTATTCCCCCAGCTCTTAGCAGTGATGATTTTATGGGATTCTTCATAAATAAAATTAATTCTATTAAAAATAAAATCATTGGCATCCTCCCAAACATGATTACTTCTTCCTCAGTAAATGAGGCAATATCGGAAAGAACTGTAGAACCTCAGTTGTGCTTAGGCTGTTTTGATTCAGTCGAGCTTTCGGAATTATCAAAAATATTAGCCTCATCTAAACCTTTAACTTGTATGTTGGACCCAATTCCAACCAAATTATTTAAAGAAGTGTTCCATTTGGTTCCTGGCCCCATTTTGGATATGATGAATCTATCCTTAGTAAACGGATACGTACCACAGGAATTTAAAATAGCTGTAATTAAACCTTTACTCAAGAAACCTTCCCTTTATCAAGATGACTTAGTGAATTACAGACCTATATCTAACCTTCCTTTCTTATCCAAAGTCCTTGAGAAAATTGTTGCTAATCTAGTCTGTGAGCATCTAAACAGTAACGAGCTGTTTGAAGAGTTTCAGTCAGGTTTTAGAGCTCATCATAGCACTGAAACAGCACTGGTGAAGGTTACTAATGATATTCTCATGGCCTCAGATAATGGACTTGTGTCTGTTCTGGTTTTGTTAGATCTCAGTGCTGCTTTTGACACAGTCGATCATAATATTCTCTTAGAAAGACTTAAACATATTGCAGGGATCAAAGGAACAGCACTAGGCTGGTTTAAATCATATTTGTCTGATAGATTCCAGTTTGTTCATCTAAATGATAAATCTTCTTCACTCTCAAGGGTTACTTGTGGAGTTCCACAGGGTTCTGTGCTTGGACCAATTCTGTTCACCATGTATATGCTCCCAATTAGTAGAATCATTAGACAGCATGGGATAAATTTCCACAGCTATGCAGATGATACACAACTATATTTATCCATAAATCCTAATGAACCCAGTCAGTTAGGTAGATTACAGGCATGTCTGGAAGACATAAAAGCATGGATTAATCTAAACTTTTTGCTTTTAAATTCTGACAAAACAGAAGTTGCTGTCTTTGGACCAGAAGTTCTTAAACAGAAACTGATTAGTCAATCACTTCATCTGGATGGCATTAAATTGGCTCCCAGTAATAACGTAAAGAACCTCGGCGTTATTTTTGACCGAGACTTGACATTTAAATCCCATATTAAACAGGTTTCTAGGATTTCTTTCTTTCACCTCCGGAATATTGCTAAAATTAGAAACATCCTGTCCAGGAGTGATGCTGAGAAACTAGTCCATGCATTTGTTACCTCAAGGCTGGACGGAGGTTTGTCTCTCCGATTCGGCCTCTCGCTTACATGACAGCGGGAAAACGGGGGGGGGGGGGGGCGAAAACGCAGCATTTGGGAAACAGTATCCAGAGTGGAGAGTTTTGAAAACGCTGAGGGATTCGTTGTCGTGTAAACACAAGCCGGAGACTTTTGAAAACGATGACGTCACTGCCAGCCACCTGCGGACATGTTGCACTTGCGCACTCCGCCTTTCTACAGAAAAACAACAACAATGGCGGATCCAGGTATGCGGTTACTGCTGATGCAGCTTCTGAAGTTATTTGGTCGCATACAGTACGTGCGTCAAATAATCAATATGCCTTTATTTAAGCGGAGGAAAACTACAAGAAGACCGCCATTGTTAGGTATCATGAAATGTTTCTATTCCGGGTTGTGAGGGGGAAACCTTGGAACACTGCATACACGGGGCAGACTGCCATCTAATGGCCGGGCATATATACTACATCGTTTTCCATCGCGCGCCCTGTCGTGTAAATGCAAGGCGTTTTCACCCGCGTATTCAAAGAAAAATGGCAACGTTGTCATGTAAACAGCCCCTTAGACTGCTGGAGGACAGACTTACCAATTTTCTTCACTCTGCTACTTCCTTTTCTCCTACGACTCTCCAGTTGTATTACAGTACATTCTGCTATTTCGACTGTTAACTTTGTTTTCTCTCAGTGTTTTTCTCTCCATAGAAGATATACCTGGTCTGGTATCCTGCTTGGCTGCAATGCCCTGTTGGACGGGGGGCATCGACTGGGATGATCCTCCCAGCAACTGAACATCCACTGTGTCCTGTTATTAACTTTTTACTTTCTGTAACATAGAAAGTTCTCTTATATCAGATCTTCTGTTCCTTCTGTGTTTCTGCTCTGTCTTCTCAAACCCCCAGACGGTCGTGGCAGATGGCCGCTCCTACTGAGCCTGGTTCTGTTGGAGGTTTCTTCCTGTTAAAGGGGAGTTTTTCCTCTCCACCGTCGCTACATGCTTGCTCAGTATGAGGGATTGCTGAAGGATTGCTGTGGTTTGAAAGTCTGCATCAACGGGGCCCAACCTCACGCCAATGACTGACGCAACCTGCTGGGATTCCTTAAGTAGGAAGCTTTTTAACTGATTGGAATGTTTGTATAAATGTATTGAAATGACTTCTTGTTAAGGGCCTTGAGATGACATCTGTTGGGAATTGGCGCTATATAAATAAACTGAATTGAATTGAATTGAATATATACCTCATGTTTATATTCAATTCAATTCAGTTTATTTATATAGCGCCGATTCACAACAGATGTCATATCAAGGCACTTTACAAGAAAGTAATTTCAATACCAACATTCCAATCAGTTTAAAGTTTCAGTTTTTTTACAGTTTAAGGAATCCGAGCAAATTGCACTGAGTCATTGACTGGCCGTTGTGCCCCATTGATGCCGACTCTACTGTTATTAAGTCTAAAGTCAGCTCAGGAATCTACCAGGAACTTTTAGAGCACTTCCTGCTGCCTTCTGCTGACAGCTTTATAAAGATGCTGATTTTTATTTTCCAGCAGAACTTAACACTTGCCCACACACTGCCAAGTTGCCAGTACTTGCTTTAATCACCATAGTGACATTGCATTTGATTAACCAGTAAACTGAACTGATCTAAAGACCCTTAGAGAACATGTATATGAGCTATCATTAGGAGGAACATGAGAAACACAAAGCAGACAGGCTAAAGGCGGCTGCCATTGAAACTACACCTCAGCAAAACCCCAGGCTGATCGCCTCCATGGCACACTACAATGATGCAGGAATTCATGCAAAAGTCAACTTCAGTTTATTTGTATAGCACATTTCAACAATAAGGCAGTTCAAAGTGCTTTACATGTTGATAATATAACAAAAAAAAAAGCTGCAATCAAGACTAGAATTAACAATGTTATAGTGAATATTTATCAAAGGCAGCTCTAAACAAATGGGGTTTTAGCCTTGATCTAAAGGAATATAATGTTTCAGCAGTTTTGCAGTTTTCTGGAAGTTTGTTCCAGATTAGAGGAGCATAAAAACTGAATGCTCCTCCTCCAGGTTCGGTTCCGACTCTGGGGATGAAAAGTAGACTTAAACTAGAAGACCTGAGTGGTCTGGAAGGTTGATACAGTGACAACAGATCTTTAATGTATTTTGGTACTAAGCCAATTAAATGATTTATAAACTAACTAAAGTGTTTTAAAATCTATTCTCTGAGCTACAGGGAGCCAGTGTAATGACTTTAGAACTGGGGTGATGTGCTCTACTTCCCTAGTTCTAGTGAAGACATGAGCAGCAAGCAGTGTTCTGGATCAGCTGTGCTGTCTGACTGACTTTTTAGGCAGATCTGTGAAGGAGCTCCAACCATTGAGTCGGTCGCGGCAGATGGCTGCTCACATTGACCATGGTTCTGATTCTGCTGGAGGTTTCTTGCTGTTAAAGGGGGGGTTCCTCTCCACTGTGACTACATGCATGCTCAGTAAAAGGGATTCCTGCTAGTCAATAAACTAAGATGTAATCTGCTTAGATATAAAACATTTTTAAACTAATTTGAATAATGAACTGAACTTGATGGGCTGTTTGCTAACTAGGATAAACTGAAATCTATGAATGATTGGATTGAAATGACATTTTTTGTAAAAATGCCTTGAGATGTCATGTATTGTGAAAAATAAACTGAACTGAAGTAAATATAGTGTATGGTACATGGACATACTTTTCTGTATGCACACATTTCAGTATTAAACCTGATGTAATATTCTAATTTTCTCAGTAATAGAATTTTGGCTTTTTATTTAGAGTAAGCCACAATCATCATAATTTAGTTGACATAAATGCTGGAAATATTTTATTCTTTGTTGAGTGACGTTTAACAATAAAAGTTTCCCCTTTGGCACTTTTCTATGAGGCTATCATATATTGACATGCACCTGTAGTCTGATTTAACTCCGTTTCTCATATTTGGACTAACACACCCATATGATTTTTTTTAAGATTATATCTCATTTAGGGTTTTATTTAGTAAAAATTGACAACTGTTGCACCAGCTCCCCACGGTAAGCGGTATGGATGGATAGATGAATAGATTGATGGATGACAACTGTCGCTAATATAATATTTGGATTGACATATATAACACTAGGTAGTGAGATCTTCTGTCTAAAGTCCAGTTCACACTGGATTTTTTTGGCCGGTTCGGACTGTCTCATGTCACACTGTGTGAGCTTTAGATAGGTGGCACACTGTACGGCCCAAGATCAATTAATTTGGCTTCGTTGAGGCTCCACATTTTCTTGCATGAAGTCTCCATTGTTGCTAATATTGATACTGCTACTCTCGTCACTAGTTCATCCCCATCACTTCCGGTGTATTTTCATCGGGGAACTGCAGACCGGAGTTGTAGATTTTTTACAATACCGGAAGACTTTCGGAAGATGGATTTGGTCGTGAGAGTGTTCAATAAGCTGTCAGAGGGCCTGTCACACTGGACGCCCACAGACCTGCGACTCATGCTCACACTCACCGTTTTTTATCACGATAGCCATAGCCAACAAAAAATGCAGTGTGAACTGGGCTTAACTGGTGCAGAAACAGAAACTGCCCATCCCCATGGTTCCTCCAAACAGTTGACAGAATGCTAAAGGCAGTGTCCTGAGTGAGAGTGGCCTACTTTGCATTACATTTGATAACATTTAAACACAGGAATCTGAAACTATTCCGGGAAGTCCAACCAGAACAGGTTGTGTTAGCGCTGACATCCAGTTGATTCTGCCTCTGGCTGATTTGTATTGCAAATGGACGGGGGGGGGGGGGAGCCCACAACATCCCCATGGAGCACATCTCATGGTTGTCAACAAAGCTACATGGAGAATTCAATCCCCTCCTCTTGACTCTTTCACACTGACACACATTTATATTGGTAAGCTTCCTGCAACAAGTTAAAGTGGATAGTCATCTTGTTTGGTAAAAGTCTGGCTCCTCTTATTTCATGTCTCCATCTCAGCTTTCTGTTTTAGTCATAACTTCAGAGATAACTCTTAAATGTAATACCTTGGCCACATGATGAGACTGGAGTACATACAGTACATATGGATGAGTGGTCATATTGTGCCATAACCCACCATATGGGTTGTTTACAAATGTCACAATGGGCCAATAATGGAACCAACGTGTATCTGAGGACCCCATATATCCCATGTTCCCACATCACATTACCAAGAGTATCCCACAAAAAAGCCAACTGGCCTCAAACTGTATTGTACACTTAATAGTATAGTCTAAAGACTTATTCACACCAGGGGCTTTCCTGGGATAGGATGGGGGAATTCCCAAAAATGTCACATCTTCATTTGGTGTAGTTCACTTTCACACTTCACCAGTCAAATTGGACCAAACTAGCAAAAAGCTGCCCCATATGAGCAGCAAGCCAACCATCCAACCTTTTAACCTGTTGTTCTGCATGCATGTGATGAAGGCAGCACTAATGAAAAACTGCAGAAAGTGAGACACTAGGACGTGTTGCTGTGGTTACACAGAAGCAGAGAATGGTAATGTAAAGTTTTAGAAGGTTTCAAATCACAAATACAGACACAAACATCTCTCTCTCTCTCTTTGGTTCACTTCCTCACTTTGCTCTGTTTTCATTTCCCGCTGTAAAGGAACTAGAGCATGAATCACAAGGAAGCAAACAGAGATCTGGGTTTTCATGGAGGACCTTCTTTGGTCCAGAGTTCAGACAAGCTTCCAAGCAGACTAATCCAAGAAAACAAACTCTGGTTCACTGAAAGCTCACCAAATTGCCTCTGTGTAAAAGTGCCCCAATTCACCTATAAGGAGCCTGTGTGTGGTGACCATCACTCATTATTTTGACCGACAGTCAGATGCTGAGGTTACAGCCTGTACACACACACATCCCCCACTAGTGATACCGTTTACACCATATACCCATTGCTGGCTGGCATATGTACATCATTACATCCTAACAATTCTTCCTGTTTGCTTCCCATGGTGATCAACGTTTTTGTTAGTAAGTGAAGATCATTTAGTCATAGAATCTGTAACCTTGAACATCAAATTTAAAACTTTTGAACATCCTCTTGCTCTGGTAATACAGTTGTGATTACAGAACACAGATGTTGACGCTGAATCATTATGTTCCTTAGACTTGTATAGTGCCAAATCCCAACCCCAAATAATCTGGGTTAGTATTCATTAAGTGTTACTGAATCTGATCTCAGACTAATTGTGTAAAGACTCGGATTTGACCAAAAGGATTACAGATCGTCTCGATGGCAAAGACCACCTACTTACCTTATATTTCATAGAGGTGTAATGATCAGCCATTTGAACTGTGATTATCTTTGTGATTCAAAGGTTTTAATTTTAAGACTTTGTTTTGAATCATGGAATTTTTATATAATATTCCAACCTGTGTATAATACGTGTGTGGAGATTTGTGTATCATTTCTGCTTTAAACCTTTTTTATTATATTTGCCTACAGCAGAAACAAATTGACTAGTTCTCTTGACCAAAGCAGACCTTTTACTCACGCCTTTTTTTTCCCCTCACAAACTCCGCCCATAATTTACATAGGTGCTGTGATTGGCTGATTTGGAGTACGGTGCCGTCATCGCTTGAGGCGCCCATTCATCTCTGCAATTGGGCGTTGGGCTGTGCATCTTATTAACAAGGGACATTTCTCCATTTTGCAGTCCGTCTACACCGAGACCGCCACGGATCTGGGATTTTATTACTTCTCCTCACTCCCCCAGCTTCTCGCTGCTACACTGAAAATCCTCCACTCTCCCTGGACTCTGCTCATCATTTTCCTCTGAACTTTTTTCCCCCCTGCATAGAAAGAGACTGTCAGAAAGACAGGGGGACCGAGAGCATTTGAACAAAGAAGCCTGTGGGTCTTTGTTCGGGGTTTTCTTTTTTTGGGGGGATCGATTGGCTTTCTTTGTTGGAGCGATACAACATGGGGGCGCAACTGTCCAAGACAGCTGGAAACACTGAAACAGTGGCTGAAAAGGCCGGAGAGGCTGCTGCTTCACCCAACAAGACCAACGGACAGGTAAATGAGATTTTAGTAGGCATCCAGGGTAGGAGCTGCCTGTTGTGGAGGGGGGTGCGCAATCCGTGCGTAAATGTGGAGAAACTGATAGGAAAGCGCACTTCTTTGGCAGATTACGCTTTGCGTGCAACAGTTTAATGTAGTCAATGTTGAAATGTACATGAGTAGGAGCAACACTGATCTGAAGCCCGACGCTGCTCAGACCACACAAATATTGTTTTGAAGGCAGCCTCGGATGGACCCTCCTGTAAAGTGAATGAAAAGATTTGAAATAAACACGAACTGATTGTTCCGCTTCTTTCGGGGTGAGAGCGAGCTGCTTTAATGCAGACATAAGATGTTAGTGTGGAAGTCAGCTCAGAGGCCAACAAAAGCAGAGCGCGCTCGGAGCACCACGCCTTTTGTTGCAGATGCTCGGCTAGAAAGTGGAGATGGCAGCCTGTTATCACCCAGGAGGAGGAGGAGGAGGAGGAGGAGCAGGGAGCCGGGCCGTGCGCCCCGCAGAGGAGGCAACGGGTGCTGCAGGCGCTCCTGCAACAGTTCTGCTTTTAGTTGGAGCCTTCTGTACATTCTATATGTTGGTGATTAAAACACAATGAGCACAGTGGCTGTAGTGATCTGATGGGCTAATGAGCATCTGCTGCTTTAATAAAAGCCTCAGTCTGAGCCGGAAGAGGAAATGTGTCGCTTTGCATTTTGTAAATGGTGTTTTCCCGTAGTGGTTTGCTCTGAAAAGCAGGACAAATGTTTGTGAGAGTTGTTGTGAGGTGGTGGTGGCTTTTGTTGCTGCTGATCTGATGGAGTCTGCTGCCCCTTGTGTCCACTGGTGGCATTGTCCACCCCACAATTGGAAGTCAAGCCAAGTCTTTGTGCCACTGACCCGTCTCTGTTCCTCCTTCACAGGAAAATGGGCATGTCAAAGCAAATGGAGATGCCTCTCCTGCTGCAACTGAGAACGGCAAGGAGGAGGTGCAGGCCAATGGCAGCGCAGCTGCCGAGGAGAGCCCCAAAGAGGAGGGGGAGAAAGCCGAGGCCGCCCCGGCTGAGGAGGCGGCTGCAGGCGAGGAGAAAGTAGAAGCGGCAACTCCGGCTCCCGCTGAAGGAGAAGCTGCGGCCAAGGCGGAGGATGGAGCAACACCCTCTACCAGCAATGAGACCCCCAAGAAGAAGAAGAAAAAGTTCTCCTTCAAGAAGTCTTTTAAACTCAGCGGCTTTTCCTTCAAGAAGACCAAGAAGGAGACGGGCGATGGGGCCGGGAATCAGGAGGCAGCAGCAGAGTCAGCAGCACCTGCCGAAGAGGCCAAGGTTGAGGCCAAGGAGGAGCCGACAGCTGCGACCGAGGAGGCCAAGCCCGCAGAGGGGGAGGTGACCCCTGCTGCAGAGCAGGTCAAGGAGGACGTAGAGAAGAAGCCAGAGGAGGTGGCAGCAGGGGGAACAGAACCAGAGAAATCCACTGAGGAGGCTGCAGCCCCGGAGCAGCCGAAGACAGAGGAGAAACCAGCCGAGGACCCTGCAGCGGCAGAGGAGGCGCCCAAAGCAGAGGAGGCCACACAGGAGGCAGAATCAGCAGATACCCCAGCTGCTGCCCCAGAGGCTTCTGAGTAACACCACAGAGAGGAGGAAAAACATCGGAAACAAAGATAATCAAAGAACATTCCCTGTTTGTGCATCAGAGTGATGCCACATGCTGGCTCTGAAGAACTTACTACAACCAGGGAGATTTTAAAGCTTTCTTAAGATTTCATTTTCAGTTCCCAATCCCCCTTATACAAAACCCATCTCAGTCCACCGATACAACCAGGGAGGTGGGTGGCTTCAGTACAACTGATCCACACTGTCATATTCTTTTTCCTACATCAGTATTACCTTCATTTGATTTGTTTCTTATTTTTATACAAAAATGTAAACAAAAATGGTAATGGACTCGCCCAGGGTATGGATGAGATGTGGGGGTTGATTTGTAAATGATGGGGGTGGGGAGGTGGTGGTGAGTTCAGGGAGTCTGGATAAATGTGCCACTATTATACGAGTAGCTTTTAAGAAAACTGAGAACAACGTTTAAATCTCTGCTTGGTTTACGACACTAAGACTTAG
Source organism: Valencia hispanica (assembly GCA_963556495.2). NCBI lineage: Eukaryota > Metazoa > Chordata > Actinopteri > Cyprinodontiformes > Valenciidae > Valencia > Valencia hispanica. The sequence goes on from OY747719.1 coordinate 5,192,430, forward strand.
TTGTTTTTTTTACCAAATTTCCAATCCCGGAGGTAGCTTATTAGGACATGATATCAACTCATAGGAACTTTTCACTTCTCATTAGCTGTACCAGTCAGTGATTCAGTAGGGATACCAGTTGTATAGGCTTTATTGTTAATTGTTGGTATAAACAAAAAAAACAACCATGTAAGTATGTATAGGCGGGGTGTTTTTAACTGTGATTATTGTACAAAAGAAAATCTTGATCTCAAGAAGCACATAAAGGTTTGCAGCTCTCGTTTTCCACCTGCTCATTTTTGTAAGATACACACACACACACACCCACACACAGCAGACATACTGATCTCTTTTCAATTTTGAACTGAAAACCAAGCTGTGATGAGTGATAGCCATTTCTATACTGTTGTATGTTTGATTCCAGCAGACAGTTCCTTTTCCAGCGATCTTTCAACTTCAATTTATCGGCCTGATCAGATGCCAATGTTTGTGTAGCATCTTGTCTCTTATCTACTTCCTCTTTTTTCTCTCTTTTGTAAATACCGGAGAAGCTTCGATTTGACTTAGAGATGGAATGTAACTTTGCCTACAAAATAGTTGCTATTAAAACCTTCCTGCTTAAGGTGTTCTAATTTTCTGTGAGCACACTAAAAGCAAAAATAAATGTGAAGAAAATATGAGCTGCATCTTCTGTTATTGAAATGTGGGACTGAAACACTGCCCTGTGCCTCATTAAAGGAACAAGCATTTTAGTTTTGCCCATGCCAAGCAAAAAAAGAGGAAACAAGAAATAGGCTAAAGATAAACATCAGACCACAACATGTTTTCTGAAAGGAGGTGCAAACACACGACTGGCGCTTCTAGAACACAGTACCCTGCTGAAGTATTCATCCTTCCAACATTTTATCCTGTTAGGAGCATAAACATCAATGCATTCAATCCAAATTTGTAATAGAAATACACATTTAACACATGGTTTATGCCATTTCCTTTTTTTTAACTAATTACTCCAAGCTATTTGTGTATTTAGCCAGCCATGCATTGTTTATTCTCGGTATGAATCCAACTATTCTGTGAAGGCCTCAGAGGTTTCCTAGAGAACATCAGGCAATTTCAGGGAGGAAGATGTGGAGAGTTAGGTTCTAAAACAGTATCCCAAACTCTATTTAATCTGAACATGCAGAGTGCAACATCAACTCAAACTCAACAACTCATGGCACTCGTACTGACCAGACAGGCTGGGCAAGCAGTCACAATGTGACAAAAAAACTTTTCCACTTTTGAGATGTCTGTACATCTCGGTACGGGTAACTGGCCAATGCCTTTTTCAGATCCTACTGGCTTGGAGATCATGTTTAGCAGATTTTCAACATTTAAATGTTATTAAATTAGATTAATAGCAATAGCATAGAAGTGGGCGTCCTGGACAAACCGTCCACAACATCTGAGGAGGGCACCTGATGTATGAGCTAGCTGGTGTTGCTCTGGGTATGGTGTACTTACCACTGACACAAGAAAGGGAATGACATATTTACAAAACCTGGCTCCAAAGTGAATGATTACTGGTGACTTTCTTGTCCACCTACTAACAACATAGGCTAAACTTATGTTAACATTAGCCATTAAGCTTTAGCAGGGTCACATTTCTATGTGTCGGGATATGTGACAACCAATGGTTTATTTCTATTCCTCATCTCATGGATAGCTAAAGTTATCTCATGTGCTAAAGGATAAAGAAGTCCAACCATTTTTTTATTTTAGATAAAATACTTTTGGTTCCCTTATAGAAGGGTCACATTTCCTGATGACTGCTATCTGCATATGCAAGCATCTATTTCAGGACAGCTTTCTACCGCCATCCCCTGGCGGTCACAATTTCTAAAAGCCCCAGAATTTGGTGAAACATCTGCATATTTAAAGCCCCACCCTCTTTACTGGCTGGTTCAGGGTTAAAAGAATTCAAATAAAGGTTTATCCAAAAGCTCTGGAGGTACAACACACAGCATTTAGGTCTGGAAGCTTGGGTAGAGTTAACAGAGTCAAACATTTAAAAAGATGAAATGGCTCAAAATTATAAGTAGCGAGTTTTTATACTTTGATTTTTATTGTTTTACATTTGAAACCAAACTTACTGTAGTATATGTGAAGTTTAGTTTAGGCCTACTGCAATCTGAAACAAACACGGTTAATAGAGGACATAAATACTGAGCTTTACTATGATAACTAAATTACAATGCAAACTTAAATCATTTTCCAGTAATATTTTGTCATAGAGTAGAGATAAAACCATTACCAGAGAGCTGGTGAGGCGCTTCAGGCTCAGCATCAGAAAGATGCACTCCCGTCTTTAATCTGATTGGGATGCCCTTTCTGTTAGGACAGCGCGCCCCCGTGTGGCTTAAGGCTTTCATTACACAAACTTGCAACAAAAATTTCAACAAACAATCAAATAGTATAAAAGGTTTTATTGACAAGTTTAAAATAAAAAAATTGCAATCGAAAGCTGGGCAAGTTCCTCTACAGGTACAGCACTGGTCGCCTATAAGAAACGGGCTCATGTCTGAAAACGCATCAAAGGATTTCTGGAAAAAATAAACGGTAATGGCCTACAAGAGATTTAACAAGTTAAAAAACTGGAGACGGTCAATAAATAGAACGTTTTAAAGAATGTCTGAGCAGAGCAGTGAATCCTTGGATCCAGTACTGGTTGGGTCAAACGTGGTCAAGATGAAGACTTCAGGCACTGCTGGTCTGCTCGGTCTTCACAGCGCTGAAGGGCAATCGAAAGCAAATGTCAACACTTAAATGAGCAGAATTAACCATTTGATGCAGATGAGTCAAATGTGCAAACACTGCTTTAAACAAGATATCCATTTCAAAATGATACTTTTTAGACCAAGAAGTTAACTTTTTTACCCTTTGGTTTCAGCCTTTTCTGACCCACTGTCTTTTGTCTTGTCCTCTTCTTTAACATCTGATGTCGGGGGAGACAAAAACGTTATTAAATCACCTCTAACGTCCAAGTCATGTCATTACTGTGTCAATGTACACAGTTACTGACCAGGTCTCTTCTCCTCGCTCTCCTTCTTGTCCTCGTCCACTTTTGGCCTTTTGACGCCCTTCTTGTGATTGGCTGTATTCCTCCTGCCCCCCTGCCCCTCATCCTCAGAGTCAGAAAACTCTTCATCACAGGCTATCCTCTTATCTGTAGCACGAACTGCAATCACACAGGAGACATCAGTCACGTTCATCTGTAAACTTCTCAGCAGATAACAGAACCACAAAGACAGAATAAAGGCGTGTTCAGCATGTCTGCATTCATAGTTTCTGTCCTACAATTCAATTCAAAAATACTTCTATTGATCCCAGAGGGAAATTAAGTGTTGTTGAAGCTCATATAATTAATTCTTTAGGAGTTGTTGTAGATCATGATGGGCAGGACGGATTTCCTGTAGCGGTCTGTGTTGCAGCAAAAATGAAGAATCCTCCGACTGAAGACACTCTGTTGTTATATGACTGTCTCATGAAGGGGATGCTCAGGGTTGTCCCTAATTTATTTGATTTTATGAAGAATCCTTCTTTGAATCATCATCTCCAGATGTTCCACAATCGTACCAAGAACAGAACCAGCACCTTCTTTATCTTCTTTATATTATTATATTTTAGGTCCCTGGCTCTGAAGCTGCTACCCCAACAGATGACGGCTGAAGAGATTACACTCTCCACAACAGACTTGTAGAAGATCTCCAGCAAACCTTGAAGGACCTAAGCTTCCTCAAGAAGTACAGTCTGCTCTGTCCCTTCTTGTAGACGGTGTCACTGTTCAGTCTCCAGTCGTCTGTTGTTAAAGGGAACTCAGAGGTATTTATACTCCTCAACCACCTCCACTTCTTCTCCCATGATGGAAACAGTTTTTGACTTACCCCTGTTTCTTCTGAAATCTACGATCATCTCCTTTGTTTTGTTCACATTCAAGGTGAGACGATTGTTTCCACACCATGTGACAAAGCGGTCCACCAGCTCTCTGTATTCAGCTTCTCATCCATCTCTGAACACACCCGACAATTGCAGAGTCATCTGAGTATTTCTGCAGATGACAGGTCTCTGATTTGTACTGGAAGTCTGAGGTGTACAGAGTGAAAAGGAATGGTGAGAGTACGGTCCCCTGTGGTGCTCCTGTGCTGCTGACCACCTGGTTTGACACACAATTCTTCAGTCTCACAAATTGTGGTCTCTTGGTCAGGTAGTCATTGATCCAGGCGATTGTTGAGTGCTCCACCTGTGTCTTCAGGAGTGGAGATATATAGATTATATATATATATATATATATATATATATATATACATACATATATATATATATACATATATATATATATACATATATATATATATATACATATATATATATATATATATATATATATATATATATATATATATATATGTCATATTCCTCTAGCAGTGTGCAGTCCTAATCAGATCAATGTCTAGTCATTATTAAAAGGTTGGTGTGACTTGAATGTTTTAATTTTGCAGGTTTCTGTGGTACAAAAACAAAACAAAGAATAATAGAAGTAGCTGAAAACAGATATTTACAGTGGCTTGCAAAAGTATTCGGCCCCCTGAACTTTTCCACATTTTGTCACATTACAGCCACAAACATGAATCTATTTTATTGGAATTCCACGTGAAAGACCAATACAAAGTGGTGTACACGTGAGAAGTGGAACGAAAATCATACATGATTCTAAACATTTTTTACAAATTAACTGAAAAGTGGGGTTTGCGTAATTATTCAGCCCCCTTTGGTCTGAGTGCAGTCAGTTGCCCATAGACATTGCCTGATGAGTGCTAATGACTAAATAGAGTGCACCTGTATGTAATCTAATGTCAGTACAAATACAGCTGCCCTGTGACGGCCTCAGAGGTTGTCTAAGAGAATGTTGGGAGCAACAACACCATGACGTCCAAAGAACACACCAGACAGGTCAGGGATAAAGTTATTGAGAAATTTAAAGCAGGCTTAGGCTACAAAAAGATTTCCCAAGCCTTGAACATCCCACGGAGCGCTGTTCAAGCGATCATTCAGAAATGGAAGGAGTATGGCACAACTGTAAACCTACCAAGACAAGGACGTCCACCTAAACTCACAGCCCGAACAAGGAGAGCGCTGATCAGAAATGCAGCCAAGAGGCCCATGGTGACTCTGGATGAGCTGCAGAGATCTACAGCTCAGGTGGGGGAATCTGTCCATAGGACAACTATTAGTCGTGCACTGCACAAAGTTAGCCTTTATGGAAGAGTGGCAAGAAGAAAGCTATTGTTAAAGGAAAACCATAAGAAGTCCCGTTTGCAGTTTGCCACAAGCCATGTGGGGGACACAGCAAACATGTGGAAGAAGGTGCTCTGGTCAGATGAGACCAAAATGCAAAACGCTATGTGTGGCGGAAAACTAACACTGCACATCACTCTGAACACACCATCCCCACTGTCAAATATGGTGGTGGCAGCATCATGCTCTGGGGGTGCTTCTCTTCAGCAGGGACAGGGAAGCTGGTCAGAGTTGATGGGAAGATGGATGGAGCCAAATACAGGGCAATCTTGGAAGAAAACCTCTTGGAGTCTGCAAAAGACTTGAGACTGGGGCGGAGGTTCACCTTCCAGCAGGACAACGACCCTAAACATAAAGCCAGGGCAACAATGGAATGGTTTAAAACAAAACCTATCCATGTGTTAGAATGGCCAAGTCAAAGTCCAGATCTAAATCCAATCGAGAATCTGTGGCAAGATCTGAAAGCTGCTGTTCACAAACACTGTCCATCTAATCTGACTGAGCTGGAGCTGTTTGCAAAGAAGAATGGGCAAGAATTTCAGTCTCTAGATGTGCAAAGCTGGTAGAGACATACCCTAAAAGACTGGCAGCTGGAATTGCAGCAAAAGGTGGTTCTACAAAGTATTGACTCAAGGGGCTGAATAATTACGCACACCCCACTTTTCACTTATTTGTAAAAAATGTTTGGAATCATGTATGATTTTCGTTCCACTTCTCACATGTACACCACTTTGTATTGGTCTTTCACGTGGAATTCCAATAAAATAGATTCATGTTTGTGGCTGTAATGTGACAAAATGTGGAAAAGTTCAGGGGGGCCGAATACTTTTGCAACCACTGTACATACAATTAGTCACTGTCAAAACAGAGTAAACTAATGAAAGTAAACTTTTTAATTTTAGATCAGTAAATATTAACATACTTTTTGTAATTGTTAAAGGTCAGAATAAAGAGAAAGTTATGTACTTTTTTATTACTTTCATCAAAGTCAGAAGTATACATACACTTCCTTAGTAATTAGAATTGTCCTGAAACTGTTTCATTGGACCAAACGCTCCATGTCTCCTTCCAGCAGCTTTCTACAATAGTTTACTGGAATATTGGCCCTCTCCTCTAGATGGAACTGGGTCAGGTTTATAGGCCTTCTTGCTCCTACTTTCAGTGCCACTCACACATTTTCTATGGGACTGGCATTTGTGATGGCCTCTCCAATACCTTGACTTTGTTGGCATGAAGGCACTTTGTAGCTAAACTGGAGGTCATCTTGGGGGGTGAACAGTTTTTGTTTCATCAGACTCTAGGACATGTCTCCAGGAATTCAGATTTTTGTCCCCATGTACAGTTGTAAACTGTAGTCTGGCTTTCTTCTGGTAGTTTTGAAGTAACGTCTTCCTCCTTCCAGAGTAAGCTTTCAGCTCATGGTGGTACAGGACTGGTTTTACTGGGGATACAGACTCTGTCTTACCAGTTTCAGCCAGAATCTTCACAAGGTCTGTTACTGTTGTTCTGGGGTTGATTCACACATTTCACACCAAAAAACTTTCCTCTCTGAAATCCGTCTCCTTCCTGAGCTCTATGATGGTTGGACATTCCCATGTTTTTATATTTGTGTATTATTGTCTGAATGGGTGAACGTAGGACCTTCAGGCATCTGGAAATAACACCTAAGGATGAGCCACACTGTGGGGGTTCACAATTCTTTTTCATAATTGGTTTCTCTTGATTTTCCCACACAGGCTCTGTGTTTAGGGGGTGCCTTTATATGCATCTACAGGGGTATCACCAATTAACTCAGATGGACTCAGTTAACCTATCAGAAGCTTCTTAAGCTCAGAACAGAATCATCTGGAGTTTTCTGTTTGTTTAATGATAATAGACTTAGTCTATGTATACTTCTGACTATAATGAAATAAAAAAAATACACACAAATTCTCTCTATTCTGCCATTTTACATACAAAAATTTTAATATTTGTTTAACTAAAACAAAAATATTGTTTACCCTGATTTGATGTTTGAGTAAAGAAAAAATGTCTTATGCCACGTTCACAACGCATGCCTTATTCAATTCAAATTCAAAATTACTTTATTAATCCCAAAGGGAAATTAAATGTTGTTGTAACTCATTATGCAAGTTCCTTCAAAGATTTGTTGTAGATGCTGATGGCTGTGGGTAGGGATGATCTCTTGTAGCGCTCTGCAGATCTGAAGAAGCCTCTGACTGAAGACGCTCTGTAGTTGTATGACAGTCTGATGTAGAGGATGCTCTGGATCTATGGCGTCTTCTTTTCAACTCATCAGGGTTTTGTGGCTGTAGTTGAGGTATTATTTGAGCTTTTGTGATGTTAATCAGCTGCTGCCAGTTGTAAACCACCTTGTTGCCATGGTTATGCATCATAACAAATGTCCAAAAATAAAAAGTATCAGCAAAAATCCTTCCAGCTGCACAGCATTCAAAACCAGAGAGAACAGTTGTCCACAAAAACAATGTTTCTACCAGAAATCGAAGAATAAAAGTTTTAAAAAAGAAAAAAATATGAACCAAAGTAACAGAGCTACTCCAACATGCTGCCACCTTGAGCGGCGCAATTCCGGAATGATGGGGTCAAACAACGCTCACAAAGCAAGGAGTTTGACGGCTGTATATTTTTAAGCCTGACGCTTGCAAAGCCCGCCAAACCAATCAGAGCGTCTCACTGTAGCGACATCACTACAGTGAAACGCTTGAAAGTTCAGCTAGCTGAACTTCTGCGTTTCTCGCTTTTGCTGCTTTGAAGCTTGAAAAGTGGCATAAGGGTGAAAAGTTGACGTGGCCAAAGCGCATAAAGCGCACCTGAGACTCAGACGGCCCTCTCATGGCCTCTACCATAGGCTTAACATGGAATCTTGCCACTCTTGGCGTTGGCACTTTGGGCGGTGTGAACGCGGTATTAGTGTTTTTTTTTTTACAGAAGGAAGTAAATATCTGGTTTCAACTGTAAATACATCAAACATTTTAGGGTTAAAATTTACAGTTTATTATTCTTCTGTAACTCCTTCTGACATTCTAAACCTCATCTTATTGGCCAGATCCTAACTGATGGTGACCCATTATTGCCGTTTTGTGTTCCACTGTTTCTCCATCTGAAAAATGAGTACAGGTTCTCAGTGGGGTTAAGATCTTGGCCAAGGGTCTAAAATTTCAATGTTTTGATCTTGAAACCATTTTATAATCCCCATTTGGCACTGTGCTCTATCATGCTGGAAGGCTGACAGTGTGCTAAGGCCGATGAGAACCAAGCACACTCATGGATTGTATCTGGATGTTCCACTGTTTGAGGTCATGGAAATGATCACTTTTTTTCTCCAGCCAATGTTGCACTAGCACTGCACTAGTGACAATTCTACAGTCCTCAGTAGAAGAATGTTCAGGGGCCACTTTTAGAAAGCTTGCATTTGTACAAAACAGGGTCTGAAAATTGCGCACGTCACTTTCTAAGCAAACTTTGTGATTTATAGACCAAAAACATGAGAAAATGTGCACAAGTTTAAGCTAACTCTAGCAGACAGGTTTGTTTGATACGATGAACAACCTGAACCCTTTGGGTTAAATAAAATGTTTTCATTACATGTTAGCTCTTGAATATCTCAGCCATCCCTGAGCACCATAAAGCCCGCCGTTTTGGATGGCATCATTAAAATTACAATCCAATTCATCAACTTTCCCTTACACTGTCGGGGAACAAGCCAACATGATTTGCAGCAATGTTCGGTTTCCCAAAAGTAATCAGCACCATTGACTGAACTCACATTGCTATAAGGGCTCCGAACGAGAACTAATTTGTCTGTGTGAACTGAAAGAAATATGCATTCGATCAACATTTGAATTATCTGTGACACAAACATGATTCTGACAAATTTGGAGGCATTGTGGCCTGGGTCAACATGACTCATTCATCCTGACACGCAGCAGTGCAGGGAGTAGACGGCAGACAGGCTCTGCCCTGATGACTGGCTCTTTGGTAGATAGATACACATGATAGAAATTCAAACAATTATTCATAACTCTTCTGGTAAAACTTGCAGGTGACAGTGGTTACCCCCTCGAGGCGCTGGATCCTCACTCCATTCACAAACCTGCAGAACGCAAAGGAGGTGCGCTTTAATGAGGTCCAGGTCATGCATGGACTCCTCAAAAGCAGGTTTGGATGCGTCGGGGGGGCAGACTGCTGTACCATCCCAAAAAGGTGTTCAGAATGATCATGGCCGGTGGTGTCCTGCACAACATTGCGCTGAGTACTATCATTTCTTTCCCACCTGACCCCCCTTCAACAGGGAGCAAGGCTACAAGAAAATGTCCCACAGCCTTGATAGGACAACATAGTAGGCAAGATTCTTTGTTCATTTTTTATTAAGTTCTTTTAATGAACTCGAATTATTATCATGCTAACATGATTTGGTGAAGTTTATCTCAGACTTCATTCACCACATTGATATCTGTGCATAAAATGCCTCAGATCAGCTAGTTTACAGTGAGCAACATAAGTATCTGAACACCCTGCGATTTTGCAGGTTCTCCCACTTAGAAATTATGGAGTGGTCTGAAATTCACATTGTAGGTGCATATCCACTGTGAGGGACCGTGTTAATATGTGGTACTGTGTTAATATCTGGTACAGAAACCTTCGTTTGCAATTACAGAGGTCAAACGTTTCCTGTAGTTCTTGACCAGGTTAGCACACACTGCAACAGGGATTTTGGCCCACTTCTCCACACAGATCTTCTCTAGATCTGTCAGGTTTCTGGGCTGTCATTGAGCAACATGGAGTTTCAGCTTCATCCAAAGATTTTCTATTGCATTTAAGTCTGGAGACCGGCGAGGCCACTCCAGAACCATGATATTCTTCTTACAGAGCCACTCCTTGGTTATCCTGGCTGTGTGCTTCGGGTCATTGTCATGTTGGAAGACCCAACTACAACCCATCTTAAATGCTCTGACTGAGGGAAGGAGGTTGTTGCTCAAAAGTGAAATTTAGACCCAAAAGAGAGTTAATCTCTTCAGCCGTCATCTGTTGGGGTAGCAGCATCAGAGCCAGGGATTTAAAAAGGCTAAACAACCTGATAAAGAAGGCTGGTTCTGTTCTCGGGACAACTGTGGAAAATCTGGAGATGATAATGCAAGGAAGGATTCTTCATAAAATCAAAAAAATTATGGACAACCCTGAGCATCCTCTTCATGAGACTGTCATACAGTCTTCAGTCGGAGGCTTCTTTAGTTTCGCTGCAATACAGACCGCTACAGGAAATCCTTCCTGCCCACAGCCATCATCATCTACAACAACTCCTTAAAGAATTAATTATATGAGCTATACAAACACTTAATTTCCCTCTGGGATCAATAAAGTTGTTTTGAATTTGAATTGAATTTGAATTGAAAAGTTCTATTTGGTCTCATCTGACCACATGACTTTCTCCCATGGATCATCCAGATGCTCATTGGCAAATTTCAGACGGGCCTGGACATGTGAGGACTTGAGCAGGGGAATCTTCGGTGCAATGCATGACTTTAAACCATGACGACGTAGTGTTTTACCGACTGTAACCTTTGAAACTGTGGTCCCAGCTCTCTTCATGTCATTGACCAGCTCCTCCTGTGTAGTTCTGGGGTGATTCCTCACCTTTCTTATCATCAGTGATACCCCACAAGGTGAGATCTTGCATGGAGCCCCAGTTCAAGGGAGAATGACAGTGTTCTTTAGCCTCTTCCATTTTCTAACAATTGCTCCAACAGTTTTGTTTTCATCAAGCTGCTTGGCGATTGCCCCGTAGCCCTTTCCAGCCTTGTGAAGGTCTACAATTTTGTCTCTGGTGTCAGTTGACAACTCTCTGGTCTTGCCCATGATAGTAGTTGAAGTCTGACTGACCGTGGGGTGGACAGGTGTCTTTAAAGAGCTCAGACAGGTGCTACTAATTTAGATTAATAAGCGAAGTAGAGGTGAACTTTTTAAAGGCAGAGTAACAGGTCTTTGAGAGTCAGAATTCTTGGTGATTGCCAGGTGTTGAAATGCAAAAAGTGCAGCAATAAAATACACATAAATTCTTTAAAAATCAGATGTGATTTCCTGAATAAAAAAAAGCTTTCTCTCACAGTGGATATGCACCTACAATGCGAATTTCAGACCCCTGTATAATTTCTAATTTGGAGAACTTGCAAATTTGCAGTGTGTTCAAATACTTATGTTCCTCACGTTATGTCTATGCTAAAATATTGCTGAGATATGTTGCACTGACCATTTATGGCAGAATGTGGGTGAATAGAAGGCAGAATTTGATTCAAAATCACCTGAGCCCCCTTTGTAGGGAGAGTGTGATTCATAAAGCAGGAACTGTGTGCAGCTGTGCGTACCCAGGGTTTTATAAATCCCAATATTGCTTAGTGTAAGCAAACTTTTTTTTGCTGAATTTAAAGAGGAACTCACCCCCTAACCAGAGTCTTACTCCAACTACATTTACGGTTTGAAAAATGCGCCAAAAGGAGGCGTTGCCTGGCGGATCGAGGGAAAGCAGGGGGAGAGGGCTTAGTGGCGTCAACACTTCCTTTTTATTCCAACTTCAATTTGCTACGGAGGCGTGGCCGAGACTAGGCTCGTTTTATACTCCACAGCGACAGGATGGTTGACAGCCATAGAGGCTGAGCCAGTACCAATGCCGATTCAAATTCAATTGCAGTGTAAAGTTTTAACCTGAAGAAGGCGCAACACTGGCGGTTTTTGGGAGAAAATTTATATTTTTAGTAAAATGTACTAAAATACCAAAAATAATTACCAGTCATGTAGACAGCACTATTAGACACTCATTTATATTGTTTATTATGGGTGTGGTGATTCACAATAAATCGATTAATTGCAATGTGAAACATAAATTCAATTCAAATTCAAAAATACTTCATTGATCCCAGAGGGAAATTAAGTGTTGGTATAGCTCATATAATTAATTCTTTAAGGAGTTGTTGTAGATGATGATGGCTGTGAGCAGGAAGGATTTCCTGTAGCGGTCTGTATTGTAGCGAAACTGAAGAATCCTCCGACTGAAGACGCTCTGTTGTTGTATGACAGTCTCATGAAGAGGATGCTCAGGGTTGTCCATAATTTTTTTGATTTTATGAAGAATCCTTCTTTGCATCATCATCTACAGATGTTCCACAGTTGTCCCAAGAACAGAACCAGCCTTCTTTATCATCAGGTTGTTGAGCCTTTTTAATGACGGCTGAAGAGATTACACTCTCCACAACAGACTTGTAGAAGATCTCCAGCATCTTGCTGCAAACCTTGAAAGACCTAAGCTTCCTCAAGAAGTACAGTCTGCTCTGTCCCTTCTTGTAGACGGTTTCACTGTTGCGCCTCCAGTCCAGTCTGTTGTCAAGGTGAACTCCGAGGTATTTATACACCTCAACCACCTCCACTTCTTCTCCGATGATGGAAAATCATCTCCTTTGTTTTGTTCACATTCAAGGTGAGACTATTGTTTCCACACCATGTCACAAAGCGGTCCACCAGCTCTGTGTATTCAGCTTCTTGTCCATCTCTGATACACCCGACAATTGCAGAGTCATCTGAGTGTTTCTGCAGATGACAGGTCTATGATTTGTACTGGAAGTCTGAGGGAATTGTGAGAGTACGGTCCCCTGTGGTGCTCCTGTGCTGCTGACCACCTGATTTAACACACAATTCTTCAGTCTCACAAATTGTGGTCTGTTGGTCAGGTAGTCATTGATCCAGGCGATTGTTGAGGGCTCCACCGGTGTCTTCAGGAGTTTCTGACAAAGCAAATCAGGCTGAATTGTGTCAAATGCACTGGGGAAATCAAAGAACATGATCCTCAAAGTGCTGGCTGCTTTGTCCAGATGACAGTGGGTTGGTTGAAGTAGGTGGATGATGGCATCTTCAACTCCAACTCCACAGCGATAAGCAAACTGCAGTGGGTCCTGATACGTTCTTGTTTGCTTACTCAGGGGTGCCAACAGGACTCTCCAGGACCTTCATGATGTGGGATGTCAGGGCAACAGGTCTATAGTCATTGATGACTGATGGGTGAGTTATTTTGGGTACTGGAACAAGGCAGGATGTCTTCCACAACACTGGAACCTTCTCCTGAGTTAGGCTAAGGTTGAAGAGGTGCTGCAGAATCCCACAGAGCTGCTCTGCACAGGCCTTCGGGACTCTGGGGCTGACACCATCTGGACCTGCAGCCTTGTTCCGGTTCAGTTTCTCCAGCTGCCTCTTCACCTGACTTTTGGAGACAGACAAGTGGGAGAGGAGGCAAAGGGGGTAGCAGCATTTCCTGACTTGGTTGAAGTCAAACATGTGGAATCAGAAGAGTCCATGGCTGAGGTGAAGGATAAAACACCTGAGGTGTAACAGGAAAACTGTTGATCAGAGGAGAGTGGGATGTCTGTTTGGCTGGGAACAGGAGAGGGGGATGCTGAGCTAGTTCCTGAACTGAACCTGTTGAAGAATATGTTCAGTTCATTGGCTCTGTCCAGACTTCCATCTATCCAATCCTTCCTGTCCTTAAAACCCGTGATCTTTCTCATTCCTGACCAGACACCTCTGATATTGTTCCTCTGTAATTTGTTCTCCAGCTTCTTCCTGTATGCCTCTTTGCTGTCTCTGATCTTGACCTTAAGTTGCTTCTGTATACTCCTCAGTAATTCCCTGTCTCCCTCCCTGAAGGCTCTTTTTTTCATGTTTAGCAGTTCCTTCAGGTCACTGGTGATCCAGGGTTTGTTATTAGGGAAGCATCTCACTGTTCTGGTGGGGATGATGTCCACACAGAAGTTTATATAGTCAGTCACACACTCAGTCATGGCATTGATGTTCTCTCCATGTGCTTGGCAAAGAGTCATCCAGTCTGTGGTTGCAAAACAATCCTGCAGGGCTTCTTCAGCTTCCTGGGACCATTTTCTCACAGTTCGTTTTGACACAGGTTACCTCTGAACAAGTGGTTTATATTCTGAACAGAGAAAAACAAGATGGTGATCTGATTTTCCCAGAGGAGGTCTTGGTTTGGACGTGTATGAATCCTTTACATTTGCATAAAACAAATCCAATGTCCTGTTTTCTCTTGTAGAGGAGCTGACAAACTGTTGAAATGTTGGAAGTGTAGTAGAGAGCGAGGCATGATTAAAATCACCAGATATTGCCACAAATGCATTGGGGTGCTGTGTCTGTAGCTTAGCAACAAACGTAACTGATGACATCACATGCAGTGTCGGCAACGGCTGAAGTTGGAATGTAAACAACTGCCAAAATTACACTGGTGAACTCTCTTGGTAAATAATATGGGCGAAAACTCACTGCCAAGAGTTCGACATCTGGGCTGCAGAGACGACACTTCACAGTAACATGTCCTGGATGACACCATCTGTTGTTGACAAGCACTGCTATTCCACCACCTTTTCTTTTTCTGGTCGTCTGTTGGTTTACAACTGGCAGCAGCTGATTAACATCACAAAAGCTCAAATAATACCTCAACTACAGCCACAAAACCCTGATGAGTTGAAAAGAAGACGCCATAGATCTTGAGTATCCTCTACATCAGACTGTCATACAACTACAGAGCTTCTTCAGTCAGAGGCTTCTTCAGATCTGCAGAGCTCTACAAGAGATCATCCCTACCCACAGCCATCAGCATCTACAACAAATATTTGAAGGAACTTGCAAAATGAGTTACAACAACATTTAATTTTGAATTTGAATTGAATTCAGATCTCTGTCTGCTCGTACAGTCAGGAAGCCTGGCAGACAGACGTTTGAGTCGGGGATATGATCCAGCAGCCACGTCTCAGTAAAACACATAACACTGCATTCACGGTACTCTGGCTGAGTCCTTGTAAGGGCTTGGAGTTCATCCATCTTGTTAGCCAGTGATCTTACGTTGCCCATTATGATCTATGTAAAAGATGGCTTGAACTTCCTCTTGCTCTGTCTCGTTTTTGCTCCTGCTCTGCATCCTCGTCTCCTCCTTATCAACTCATCAGGGATTTGTGGCTTCAGTTGAGGTATTATTTCAGCTTTTGCGATGTTAATCAGCAGCTCCTGGCTGTAAACCACATTGTTGCCATGGTTACGCATCATAACAAATTGTCAAAAAGGGAAAGATTTACAGCAAAAATCCTTCCTGCTTCACAGCACCAAAAACTAGAAAGTATACAGGTCAAAAAAATGCAGTCTTCTTTAAGAAAAAATAAGAACCAATGTATAAAAACCCAAAACTTAATATGTAGCCAACAGAGTCTCTCCAACATGCAGCCACCAATTCTAGAATTGCGATGCATGCAAAACTGCATGCAGCATGAAATTTACAAAATAGAGCAAATATTTTGCAGTTTAATTGTTAAAGAAGCGTCTTTGTTGTTGTGTATCATGTTAGCAGCCACATCTTTTCCCCGGACAGTTCCACTTTTTCGGTGCTGTCCGGGATGTCCCCCCCAAGCACAGCACAGGGCAGCTAACGTTTACTAGATGTCAGCCCAAGTGTAGCTTTAAGTATGAAACATGAAGCAAATTTCCTTCATTCCATTCCGGTGGCGACTAACGTGTGGCAGAGAGCCGCGTACTCATAGATGGTAGATTAGTTTCTGTGTATGACAGGTGGCCAACATCCCATTGGTAAAACTGATGCAAAAACTATGAAAATGCTGTGCAAAGTTAGAGTTCTGTAATAAATTGACAGGGGAAAAAAAACTTAGACTGGAGTATAAACTTTAAGTGTCTTTGGGAGAATGCTGCTTTTTATTTTCTATCACTTTGACTAGAAAAAAAATACTTGTTTTCTCAGAATATAATTTCAGATTTTTGTCTAATTTTGTCCTGTATGACTTAAAAGGGGAGATTTTATTGTTATAGGGTTATTTTCTATTACAGAAGATAAATTGTTTCAGATTTAAATTTTAAAGTAATTGCTGTAACGGTTGACTTGTGAAAGCTGATCTGAAGTTTATTTTTAACCACATAGAACAGGAATAATTTCAATATGTTAAAATCAAAAGTCTTTAAGTAAACAGAGCATGATTGATGTGTTTAAGGATGGAACCAAGTTTCTTCTTTTGTGGGAATTAAAATAGGGTCACCCTATATTACACCAAATTATTACGTTAAAGACATTTCCTTTAGCGTTCATTGAAAAAATGACCTTGATATGATTATGAAACATATTTTGGACATGTGTTGATTTTATTTGTGGTTTGATATGAACAAAAGACCGGAAATCAATTGGTTTGGATACTTCAATTAACGGACACTGAATAGATTTAAGAGTAGAAAGTAGCCATGGAAGGAATGAAGAAAAGACCCTAAATGACGAAAAAGTATGCAACAAAAATAATCTTTTTATAATGGAATCAGAGCACCCGAATAGTAATCGAATCGAAATTATGAGGAACCCAGGATGGAACCCCCATCACGTCTACCAGCAAAGACAACATTTATTTGGGGTTAAGTTGAAAATTAAGTCAAGTTTTAGAAAGGATTCTGCACAAAGTTTTATAAACGAGGCCCCTGATGCTTTGTGGACACCTTTCCACATCCTGGAGTCTTCCTCACCAGACCAGGGGTCTCATTTATAAAACTTTGCATAGAATCCCTACTGAAACCATACTTAGGCTCAGAATATATTTTTTTAACTAATGAAGACAAAAATGTACTTCCACAGAAAGTTTCAGATCTATAAAACTTTGAATACGCACAGCTGCATGCAACAATAAGACTGGAAAAAAAGCAAATAGAACAAATATAAAGTAAATTACAGTAGAACGTAATACATTTCATCACTCCTAGGTACATAAAGCCTGATAGAAAAGGTGTGTTTTAAGTCTGCCTTTAAAAATAATTATCGGGCTGTCATGTGGTGCAGTGGTTAGTGCGGGCACTCCATGTGCAGAGGCCTCAGCCTTCGATGCGGTCGTCAGAGTTTGAGTCCCGACCTCCTGGACCTTTGCCGCATGTCATCCCCCACTTCTCTCCCTCACTCCTATCCACTGTCAAAAAAAAGGCCACTATGGCCACAAAACCTTAAAAAAAAGGATTATCTGTGCAAAATATTATTTGGGGGTCACAAATAAATGGAAGAGCTGTGATTGACACAGTGGCTACCTGACAAAAAAGGCGGAGGCAAAGATGGAGATGACATGCCACAGCCAGTGTCCTGTGGGATGGATGGTTCCGTTGGGTCGGTAGATCTAACACCGGGCCCAGTTCAGCACATAGGACTGCTTTACGGAATCTTAATCGGCTGATAGGCCAGTCATCACCATGGACCAGGAAATCTCTAAAGACTCTCCCATCCAGATGCTGCCAGTGGCTGATATTCAATGATCGCCAGCACATATATTGTGCTGAATTATGGAGGGAGTGTCACAGAAGTATTTATGTTTCTACTCATCACAATTATTGCACTAATAAATGTAATTGTTATCTAATCTGAAGACTTGCATATGAACATACTGTGATATAATTCTCATTTTAATTCTCAGTTCAGAGACGAGGGTTGAGGCTGACTGTTGGTTGTGTGCGAGGGTCTAAAAGTCTGAAAATGTGGATTAAAATTCATGATTTTTCCATTTCACCTGCTGCACTGCCATTGTCCCCCGTGTCCAAAATGTGCTTAAACAAGGTTCTTAGTGTGCTTAAAATTGCACTCATTTTTTCGTCATGTTTGTTTCTATAAATCCCAAACTTTGTTTAGAAATAAAGTGAAAGTGACAATTTTCAGACCCTATTTTGTGCCTAAGCAAGCTTTATAAATGAGACCCCTGATCCGCTCACTTTGTTTTTCAGCTCCAACGTTCTGAAGAGCAGATTCCTTTCAGTCGAAGCCATTTTCATGCAACACGGTAAGACTGATGACTAATCTCAAGCACACCTGTCCCTCTTTTATTGCGATCAATCAGCCTCACCTCTAATTTGATGCAACTGTACTGACCTGATGTCTGCTGATCATTCTGTTCCAGGACAAAAATACTGTAAAATCACTTTTGTAAGTGAATTTTCAAGCCAACACAGCTCTTTGCAGTACAGAAAGGAAATTATGATGCCACCATGTTGGCTGTTAGTTTTCAATCAAGGTGATTTATCTAAACTTGACTCTGTAAAAGTAGAGGGCAGCCTTACTGGACAATCGTTTGTCAGGGTCTTCAGTGTCCTCGTCCACTGTGTCTTCTGGGACGGCGTCCTCTGGGATGGCCTGCATCTGGACACCTGGGGCATGAGGTAGCATCCTCAGGTTCTCAAACAGCCGCTGCCTGAAAGTTCAGAGTCCAACACTTACAAACATTCTATTGTTTGAAGCAGCTGATCAAATTCTGAGTTCAACAGCTAGATAACTGGCATAATCAACTAGATCAGTGGTGTAAATGCAAATAAAACTCCTGTTGCAGAAAGCATTCACACATACTTGATCTTGTCCATGTACTCCAGTGTGTTCTGGTTCGTCATGTTGGAGGGGCTGATGTGCAGCTTGAAGTCAGGTCCAAAGTACTCAAAATAGTCATTGTATGGAAGTTCTGTAAAATGAACAGCATAGAGAAGTGGAAGCCACAATAAGAACAAGAGAAACTGAGAGAAGCACAGATGCATGTCAGTATGACTCACTGAATCACCTCCTGCTGTAGTTCACCATCTTCAGCTTACCTCCATTCTTTGAGCCGACTGTCTCTGAATATTTTCTAAGGTTATGTAAAACTTTACATTATTTCCCTTTTTTATTGTCAGAATTAAAAAAAGATTCTGGTGAATCAGCAATCAGATTAAGACAACCTGATCAGCTTTGGGGTTTTTGGTTACTGCTGATTATGATGCTCTGCCCTAATGTTGTTACCTAAAGCCAAGCGATAGCCAATCAGTAATCAGGGTGAATGAGGTTATTGTTTCTTTTCTGCCTTCCTGATGTGTCTCTTTCTGCACTTGACCATGTGGCAGAGAAAACAAGATACAAGCTCATCCTTCTGCCTAAAACAAAATGTGTCCATTTTTCTTCTCAGACATTTATGTTTTACAAGAAGAGAAAACAGCAACATTTATTCAATAGCAGTATCAGAATGAACAATGAAGTTTAACCTGACTGAGGCCATGTACACACGTAGTCATAAAAAAATAAAATAAAATATTCTCACCACCTCTTAAAAAAAAAAAACTGTCCACACCTAAACGCATAAGTGCGTTGTTAAGTACAGTTGTGGCCAAAAGTTTTGAGAATGACACAAATATTAGTTTTCACAAAGTTTGCTGCAAAACTACTTTTAGATCTTTGTTTCAGTTGTTTCTGTGATGTACTGAAATATAACTACAAGCACTTTATACATTTCAAAGGCTTTTATGGACAATTACATGACATTTATGCAAAGAGTCAGTATTTGCAGTGTTGGCCCTTCTTTTTCAGGACCTCTGCAATTCGACTGGGCATGCTCTCAATCAACCTCTGGGCCAAATCCTGACTGATAGCAACCCATTCTTTCATAATCACTTCTTGGAGTTTGTCAGAATTAGTGGGTTAATGTTTGTCCACCCGCATCTTAAGGACTGACCACAAGTTCTCAATGAGATTAAGATCTGGGGAGTTTCCAGGCCATGGACCCAAAATGTCAACGTTTTGGTCCCCGAGCCACTTAGTTATCACTTTTGCCTTATGGCACGGTGCTCCATCGTGCTGGAAAATGCATTGTTCTTCACCAAACTGTTGTTGGATTGTTGGAAGAAGTTGCTGTTGGAGGGTGTTTTGGTACCATTCTTTATTCATGGCTTTGTTTTTGGGCAAAATTGTAAGCTTCTCATCCAAGTATCCCTTGGATGAGAAGCAACCCCACACATGAATGGTCTCAGGATGCTTTACTGTTGGCATGACACAGGACTGATGGTAGCGCTCACCTTTTCTTCTCCGGACAAGCCTTTTTCCAGATGCCCCAAACAATCGTAAAGAAGCTTCATCGGAGAATATGACTTTGCCCCAGTCCTCAGCAGTCCATTCACCAGACTTTCTGCAGAAGATCAATCTGTCCCTGATGGTTTTTTTGGAGAGAAGTGGCTTCTTTGCTGCCCTTCTTGACACCAGGCCATCTTCCAAAAGTCTTCGCCTCACTCTGCGTGCAGATGCGCTCACACCTGCCTGCTGCCATTCCTGAACAAGCTCTGCACTGGTGGCACTCCGATCCCGCAGCTGAATCCTCTTTAGGAGACGATCCTGGGACTTGCTGGACTTTCTTGGACCCCCTGAAGCCTTCTTAACAAGAATTGAACGGCTTTGCTTGAAGTTCTTGATAATCCTATAAATTGTTGATTTAGATGAAATTTTCGTAGCCACAATATCCTTCCCTGTGAAGCCATTTTTATGCAACGCAATGATGGCTGCACGCGTTTCTTTGCAGGTCACCATGGTTAACAATGGAAGAACAACAATTTCAAAAATCACCCTCCTTTTAACATGTCAAGTCTGCCATTCTAACCCAATCAGCCAGACAAAATGATCTCCAGCCTCGTCAACATTCTCACCTGAGTTAACAAGACGATTACTGAAATGATCTCAGCAGGTCCTTTAATGACAGCAATGAAATGCAGTGGAATTTTAATGGCAAAGAAGGACTATGCAATTCATCTGATCACTGTTCATAATATTCTGGAGTATATGCAAATAGCTATTATAAAAACTTAAGAATCAGAATCAGATTTATTGCCAAGTAATTTACATTACAAGGAATTTGTCGTGATTTAAAGGTGCTGACATAGAAACAAGAAACATAAGCAGCAACTTTTCCAATTTCCAATATTTATGTAATTCTCAAAACTTTTGGCCAGGACTGTACATTCATAAACATGCCCAACCTGTAGGGGGCAGTAGTTCACCTAAATCCTACCCATCAGAATAACTTTCTTACTTCTTTCACAAAGCAGTAATTGAGCTTGTAAAAGCAAGCTTGCAAAAAGCGATGCCAACACAGCTTTTAGAACATAAATGCTGTTTCAGAGTGTAAACACAGGTCCCCAAAGTGATGTTGGAGCATTTTTATTGTGGTAAGTGAAAATGTGAAACCTAAAACTCTGGTTATTTCTGTCCAAAAGCAAATAATTAAAACAGAGAAAACACAAATCTTCAATTTGGTCACAGTTTTTAGAAAGAATTGTTTTTGGTGCCCTAAATCTGTGTTTTCGGATGAAAGGCCAAATCGTAGAAAAATATCTTCATTTTGTGAGATACCCGGGTACGTGAGGACAAGGCATAAGCCCTCTGTTAAAAGGCATCTATTGCTAGTTAGTGACAGTTTCAGTCTTACCAGAAGAACAGGGACTTCTTTGTGTCAATAGGTAGCTTTCCATCAGAGCGGACAGAAGAGTACCCCAAGGCTCAATCCTGGGGCCCTTCCTATTTATTATCTGCATGCTCCCGCTAACCCAGATTATAACAACCAATAAGATTAGTTACCATAACTACGCAAATGATACTCAGCTTTACATTACAATGTCTCCAGATGACTTTGAACTTATCCAAACCCTAAGTAAATGCATTAAGCAAATCTATGAATAGATGTGCCATTATTCCCTCCATCTGAACAGAAACAAAACAGAAGTAATTATCTTTGGGCCTAAAGAGGAACGATCAACCGTCAGCATACAGCTTCAGTTAATACAGCTAGAAACTACTGATCAGGCCTGAAATCATGGTGTAGTAATGGACTCAGACCTGAACCTCCAGGGTCACATAAAGGCAATAACAAGGTCAGCCTTCTATCACCTGAAGAACATTTCTAGGATTAAAGGACTAATGTCGCACTTAGACCTAAAAAAAAACTCATCCAAGTGTTTATCTTTAGTCGGATTGATTACTGCAACAGCTTCTTCACAAGTCTGTCTAAAAAGTCAATCAGACAGCTACAGCTGATCCAGAACACTGCTGCTTGTGTCCTCACTAGAACCAGGAAAGTAAAGCAAATGACCCCAGTTCTAAAGTCCTTACACTGCCTCCCTGTAGCTCAGAGAATAGACTTCAAAATACTTTTACTACTTTATAAATCACTAAATGGCTTAGCACCCGAATACATTAAAGATCAGTTGCTGATGTACAAACCCCCCAGACCACTCAGGTCCTGTAATTCCAGTCTGCTAATCAACCCCAGAACTAGAACCAAACAGGGAGAAGGAGCTTTGTTTTTACTTAGGAATCTGGAAGAAATTTCCTGAGAACTCCTGAAACACAGAGTACCTATAAATCTTTTTAGAGTTGACTAATATTGACTGGAACATCATAAACTGTAGTCTGTTTCTCCACTCATCATTGTTTTATCCTGCTTAAATGTTTACTTGTTTGTTTTTTTTCCTTCTAATCATGTAGAGCATTTTGAATTGTCTTGTTGCTGAAAAAGTGCTTTAATAATAAACTTGCCATGCCTCACTCTGCTGAGGGAACATTTGCTCGCCCCCTGTCTATGTTCATATGTCTTGTTAATTACTGATAACAGGTTCTCTTTATAGATCCAGCAAAATGTAGAGAAAAGTTGTTCTGCTTC
Organism: Valencia hispanica; assembly: GCA_963556495.2. NCBI lineage: Eukaryota > Metazoa > Chordata > Actinopteri > Cyprinodontiformes > Valenciidae > Valencia > Valencia hispanica. The sequence goes on from OY747719.1 coordinate 5,215,271, forward strand.
ATAAAGTAAGCACTTTGCTTTGAATGTCCTCATTAAAACTGATTGAGATAATGAGGATTGATCAGGTCTCATACATAAAAGGTGTCGGTGTGAAGGGCCGCTGAGCCTAAGCCGAGCCTATTACATCACACACAGCCAGACAGGCAAACCACCAAATTTGACCATAATCCGTGTTTTTATGTGTCCAATTCCATGATTCCATCTCAACACCTGGGACTAGACCTGGATTGACTGGCTGTTCAGTTTGGATGAATACTGCAGTCCAGATTTGCAAAACACTCAACATACTACTACTAGTACTACTAATAGTAATAACCATAGCCTGGTAAAAGTAAGGATGACATTTTGAACACTGACTATAGACGTGTGGTACCATTATGGCTGTTTAAAGATAAGAAAAGAGCTTCTGTACAGCTGCAGGATGGACAGGAAATGACCAAACTGTTTCAGTTTATTTTCATAGCGACTGATGTGTGACAAACCATCAGGGATGTCTGTATCCAGAGCAACGGCTGTCTCATACGTCCAGCAGCGGGCCACATTACGGATCGTGTATCCTCCACCACCGAGCATCAGCAGCGGGAGGTTAAACAACTTCATGTACTCCACACACTTGGCGTGACCTGGTCGGACACAAGGACAAACATGAGACATTTCCACCTATAAAGCGTGAGGTATATACACTGCTCAAAAAAACAAAGGGTACACTAAAATAACATCCTAGATCTGAATGAATGAAATATTCTTACTAAATACTTTGTTCTTTACATAGTTGAATGTGCTGACAACAAAAATCACACAAAACTTATTAATGGAAATCTAATTTATCAACCCATGGGCGTCTGGATTTGGAGTCACGCTCAAAATTAAAGTGGAAACACACTACAGGCTGATCCAACTTCTATGTAATGTCCTTAAAACAACTCAAAATGAGGCTCCGTAGTGGCTGTGGCCTCCACGTGCCTGGATGACCTCCCTACAACGCCTGGACATGCCCCTGATGAGGTGGCGGATGGTCTCGTGAGGGATCTCCTCCCAGACCTGGACTAAAGCATTCGCCAGCTTTTGGACAGTCTGTGGTGCAACATGGCGTTGGTGGATGGAGCGAGACATGATGTCCCAGATGTGCTCGATTGGCGTCCATAGCATCAATGCCTTCCTCTTGCAGGAACTGCTGACACACTCCAGCCACATGAGGTCTAGCATTGTCTTGCATTAGGAGGAACCCCGGGCCAACCACACCAGCATATGGTCTTACAAGGGGTCTGAGGATCTCATCTAGATACCGAATGGAAGTCAGACTACCTCTGGTGAGCACATGGAGGGCTGTGCGGCCCCCCCAAAGAAATGCCACCCCACACCATTACTGACCCACTGCCAAACCAGTCATGCTGGAGGATGTTGCAGGCAGCAAAACTTTCTCCAATGCGTCTCCAGACTGTCACGTCTGTCACATGTGCTCAGTGTGAACCTGCTTTCATCTGTGAAGAGCACAGGGAACCAGTGGTGAATTTGTCAATCTTTGTGTTCTCTGGCAAATGCCAAACGTCCTGCACGGTGTTGGGCTGTAAGCAGAACCCCCACCTGTGGACGTCGGAACCACATACCACCCTCATGGAGTCTGTATCTGACCGTTTGAGCAGACATGCACATGATAGCGATCCTCCTGTTCCTCGTTGCACAAAGGCGGAGGTAGCGGTCCTGCTGCTGGGTTGTTGCTAGTGATGGGACTAAATGAATCCAGGCTCCCAGAAGTGTCTCGAGCAATAGTGGGTGTGCCAAATGAAGCCTCGATTCGAAGCGTGCATCATGTGACGGAGGCCTCGGTTTGTGCGGATGATGTCATTTGTTCATTCAGTGTTGCTTCCTCAGAAGCACTTTGAATCTTGAGGCGCACTGGTGTTGTCGGCATTTGTGGTGAGTTAGTGAGTTATTGAGCTAGTCAGTCAGTTAAAAGAAAACTTACTTGTAGCCTTCTGAGGTGAGCTCTAGGCTCTACTTTCTTTTACACTTAGGATTTGATTAAAAGTCTGTGTTTGTGTGTGTTTACTGTAAATGACACACTCCTGTTTGGTGTGGGCACTTTATTCTGCAGTCACATAATGTAAGTATATACACCAACAATCCAACTCCTTTTTACAGATGGAGCCTGCAAGAAAAAAGGAAGTCTTCCCCAGAGTGGGAACATTTTGAGTTGATCGCTCATAATAAGGTGTGATGGTGTGAATAAAATAAAGGATACACTATAGCCTAGGCCTATAGGTCCGCATCAAAGCAAAAAATACCAAAGCAACAATTTTCTTACATTTTGATGCGCTTGTTGGGGGTATTGTTTAGCAGATGGTTGGTCACCACCTGCAGAACCACTCCTTTATTGGGGCTGTCTTGCTAATTGCCTATAATTTCCACCTGTTGTCTATACAATTTGCACAACAGCATGTGAAACTGATTGTTAATCAGTGTGACTTCCTAAGTGGACAGTTTGATTTCACAGAAGTGTGACTGACTTGGAGTTACATTGGGCTGTTTAAGTGTTCCCTTATTTTTTTAAAGCAGTTTATAAATATGCGTGTACCTCGGATGGTGAGGTTGAAGCAGCCGAGGCGGTCTCCGGAAAGAGAGTCTGCACCACACTGGAGAACCACGGCACTAGGCTGGTACATCTCCATCACCTTGGCCATCACCTGCAGGGTCAGAGTGCAACATTCCTTTCAGAGTTCATGGAACGTTAGGCTTTTGGCATGCAATTGCTGCTGAAGAGAGGAGTCAGTGTGTGCACATAGACAAGTAAAAGAAAGCCCTGCATCTCTAAAAACTAGGGGTGTTCCATCTTGGGTGCTGCACGATTGCAATTTGATTACAATTCAGGTGCTACGATTTGATTATAAAACGTTGATTTTGTTGCATATTTTTTCCTCATTTAGGGTTTTTTCCTTCATTCCTTCCATGGCTACTTTCTACTCCTAAATCCATTCAGTTTCCAATAATTGAAGTATCCAAACCAATTGATGTCCTGTCTTTTATGTCAAACCACAAATAAAACCAACGGATGTCCAGAACATGTTTCATAATCATATCAACGTCATATTTTCAATGAAAGCTAAAGGGAACGTGTGTTGTCAATTTAATAAAGCATTATATCTTGTATATCCCTAAACAGCTACCGTATTTTAAGATGGCGCATGACTATGGAGGGTCGACCACAGTATATGTATATAAAAATTTATAATTTTAAGTTAATAAGAAGACTTTGAATATACGTTGAAGTAATATAAAACTGAAGTACTTATTTTTGGACCTAAAGAGGAATGATCAAGAGACAGCACACAGCTTCAATTAATACAACTAGAAAATACTTATCAGGACTGAAATCTATGTGTAGTAATGGACTCAGACCTGAACCTCCAGGGTCACATTCAATTCAATTCAATTCAATTCAGTTTATTTATATAGCGCCAATTCACAACAGATGTCATCTCAAGGCACTTAACAAGAAGTCATTTCAATACATTTATACAAACATTCCAATCAGTTAAAAAGTTAACTATTTAAGGAATCCCAGCAGATTGCGTCAGTCATTGGCGTGAGGTTGGGCAGACTTTCCAACCACAGCAATCCTTCAGCAATCCCTCATACTGAGCAAGCATGTAGCGACGGTGGAGAGGAAAAACTCCCCTTTAACAGGAAGAAACCTCCAAAAGAACCAGGCTCAGTAGGAGCGGCCATCTGCCACGACCGTCTGGGGGTTTGAGAAGACAGAGCAAAACACAGAAGGAACAGAAGATCCGATATAAGAGAACTTTCTATGTTACAGAAAGTAAAAAGTTGATAACAGGACACAGTGGATGTTCAGCCACTGGGAGCATCATCCCAGTCGATGCCCCCCGTCCAACAGGGCATTGCAGCCAAGCAGGATACCAGACCAGGTATATCTTCTATGGAGAGGAAAACACTGAGAAAAAACAAAGTTAACAGTCGAAATAACAGAATGTACTGTAATACAACTGGAGAGTCGTAGTAGAAAAGGAAGTAGCAGAGTGAAGAAAATTGGTAAGTCTGTCCTCCAGCAGTCTAAGCCTATAGCAGCATAACTACAGAGCTAGCTCAGGATGACCTAAGCCACTCTAACTATAAGCTTTATCAAAGCACATAAAGACAATAACAAGGTCAGCCTTCTATCACCTGAATAACATTTCTAGGAAAAAACGACTGATGTTGCAACAGGACACCTGGAAAAAAAACTCATCCATGTGTTAATCTTTAGTCGGATTGAATACTGCAACAGCATCCTCATAAGTCTGCCTAAAAAGTCAATCAGACAGCTGCAGCTGATCCAGAAGACTGCTGCTTGTGTCCTCACTAGAACCAGGAAAGTAGAGCACATCACCCCAGTTCTAAAGTCATTAAACTGGCTCCCTGTAGCTCAGAGAATAAACTTAAAAATACTCCTACTAGTTTATAAATCACTGAATGGCTTCGCACCAAAATATGTTTTAGATCTGTTGTCACCGTACCAACCACCCAGACCACTCAGGTCCTCCAACTCTAGCCTACTAAACATCCCTAGACTCAAAACCAAACATGGAGAAGCAGCTTTCGGTTTATATGCATCCCTCATCTGGAACAGACTTACTGGAGACTGCAGAGCTGCTGAAACTGTGAACTGCTTTAAATCAAAACTAAAAACTCATCTGTTTAGAATTGCCTTTGAGTAAACGATTAACGTCATATATATCATATGTGTTCATGCTTTATTGCTGTTTTTCATGCTTTATTGTGTGTCATGTGTTGTGTGTTTCATGCTAAATTGCTGCTTTTGTAATTTACAATTGTTATATTTTATGTTTTTCTTTATCGCCAAACAGGGCCGGATTTAGCCAGCCCCACTAAGGGGTTCAAGTAAATGATCAGGGGGGGCGAGTCTGGGTATACTGAACATTTTTGGGGTGTTACATCCCCCCAAACCCCTAAGATGCATAAAAAACCATGCTATCATCATATCAGTTCATCTTTCCATAAATCTATCTTCTGCTTTGATCCATTCCTGACATTTCCCTCTGCATTTACCCGGGCTTGGGCAAATAGGACACTGGCTTGTGCCCTGTTGAGGCTGCATTTATCTTTTTGTTTTGTTTTTCAACTTTTTAAATCTGTCTGTCCTTTCAGTTTTTTGTCTTATTTTATTTATATGTTTATTTCTTTTTTGTGTATTTGTCATTTTTATTCCTTTAGTTATGTACACAGCATAGCTTATATCAGTCATTATAGCATCAGTTCTTAAACCTGTGTAGATATTTGCAAACGGTGGAGAGGTCTACAAACTGTACACTGCCATCATCATCAGTGTTTTTGAATTATTTTTCAAAAAAAAATTTTGCGACAAGAATCTCATTGGAAAGTTTGACCCTGTCACTTCCTGCCATTTTGTGCAGAGGACTTAACATGGCAACATCCAGGAAAGAGGGAGATTGAGGTTAAAGGCAATTAACTGCTTTTGGGAGATCAAGATTGCTTTTGGAGAATCTTGTCTACATCTCTACAATGGCTATGTCCAAAATGTTGAGAAGAGCTCTATTCAGAGCCTGGCCAGGAGTCATGGAGTCTTCTGCATGGCCTACAGTGGACATAACACTACCTGTGAGCAGTGAGCTCATTGTTCTCTTTCTTTTAGGAGCTGGTGCAGACCTGCTGGTTAATGTCTCACTTTCCTCATCTCTCATCTGATTCAAAGCCTGCAGAGATGCACCGACTACTTCTGAAGCACAGCACAGGTCATCAGAATGAGCATGCAGCATAGCATTTGCAGACTTCAAGGAACCCAGAGCTTTTAGTGGGAATTTTCCTATTTCGAAGAAATGTCTCCTTAACATCACCAATAGCCCTGATGCCTCTGTACAATCAATCAATCAATCAATCAAACTTTATTTATAAAGCACCTTTCATACAAAAAATGCAGCTCAAAGTGCTTTACAGTTTAAAATGACCCCACATAACCCATATTCCCATCCCTTCCCCACAATTATAAAAATGAAATGACAGTTATTCCCCCTTCCCATTCCCATTTCCCAAACAAACACAGATCCACACTGGCATACATCCACACACAAACATCTTCCCAAAACACGTAAGATCATTGGTACACACTAGGCTAAGCTCAGATGAGTCAGGTACGTAAGGAAAACACCATCAGGAGAACCGTCTGCCTCGACAGCAGGAGGTCAACTGCAGCAGGGCACCGACACAGGACGCCCAGAGGAGGGAGGGTAGAGACCCCCGCCTCCACCTGAGCACTACCTGGTGAGCACCCAGGCCACCGCAGCCGAACACCGCCCCCAGGGCAGAGGGCTCCCACAGAGGAAACACTGGAAGAAGGATTAATAAGTAAACATTTTAAATAACCAAGGCTAATATAAGTAAAATAAGTAGTAATAAATATAATAGTAAAAATAGTTCACCATATAGTAGCAAAGATATCTAATAAAACTCTCTATAAGCCAATAAAACATACAAAGTAACCTCTGACAGGATACTCATAATAGCATCCTAATTCTCCACAAGGCACTTGGTCACATCATGGTGGCTTGTCCACCTGATCTCCAACAGTCGTTTAAGGGAGGGAACATCATAGTTCTGTGACACATACTGACAATGGAAAAAGGAGTGCAGTGATCCTGATAGATCAAAAAAGGTTTTTACATATGGCTCGTCATGTCGACGTGATGACATCATCACTCTTCTGATGGTCTTCTTTTTTTTCCCAAAACATCCAACACAAATAAAACCAGTTTGCAATAAAAACTGTGCAAAACCAGTGTGCTCAGACATGTCAAAATATAAGAACCCATAGAACAGAAAAGGGCCGTCTCAAAAGGTCAAGGAAAGATGGCAGAAAATATGAGAAGAAGAAAGAACTGGCAGGTGGTTCATATTTTCAAAGGAAAGTTGGTGTAATGAGGAAAACAGAACAAAACAGAAATAAGGAAATAATATCTAGATTAGGATTTGGTCATATAGGGTTAAACAATACATTATTTAAACAGGGGAAACATGCTACAGAGAAATGTGACCTTTGTCTTCAAGAAGAGACTGTGCAACATGTTAGATTATTTTGCGTGAAGTAGCCTATTCAGTTGAGAGAACTGGTACAAAAAAAGATATCAAATTGCAACAGGACAGAGGACCTTTTAAACAAAATTTCTAGTTCTGGGAAGAAAAAAAACATTTGCTGAGATATCTCAAGAAGATGAAATTAATAGAGTGAATGTAGTTTTTGTTTTTTATACTTATTTTAGTACAAATAATTAGGGCATATTTAGTAGGCATCGAACCTTGCTTGCCAACCGCTATTAAACAGAAGTTTGTGGCTTATGGTATTTTCTGTGCTTTTTGTTATAAGTTTTAAATGTCCTACGTTATTGAACTCACCATGCATTTCAAACGTTCCTTGAATGCACCACAGGTGTGCAATGCAGCTGCATGATGCTTGTGTGTGGCTTATAAAAGAAAGATCGGTCTTATATACTTGTGTGATTATATACTTATGTAAATGGGTGAAATTAACCGAGAAAGGTTTATGATTGGTCAGATGTACTGCGATAATACTGCATGGACATGCGCAAATCATGCCCATTCTGAGTGTCTGGATGCAGAACAAGCTGGGTCTCTAATCTGTAGAGAATATTGGTGATAAAGTTTCACAGAAAGTAGCAAACGGTGGTCAGAAATGTCGCTAGACTTGTCGCTAGGTGCTTTTTGGGAAAAATTGTTAGATCGCTAAGTTGGCAACACTGGCTGTGACTTTCAATAAGTGAGACGTGGAATGACAAGCAAGTGCAGCGATTGAACACACCCCCCCTTGCCATCACGTTTGGGGGGGGCCGACACGGCATTTAGGGGGGCATTGCCCCACCTTGCCCATGCCTATATCTGGCCCCATCGCCAAATCATGTAAAGCTTCTTGAATTACCCTGTTGTTGAAAGTGTACTATACAAATTGTCTTGTCTTGGTGAGAAATATTAATGAAAAAGGACAAGTTTATAAATGGGATACACCCAATTAGAAAGCAAACAAGTAAAAAAATTGCACACTGTAACTTTAAATATACTTGTTAAGTCCAATTGTTTTTAATAAAATTTTGTTTTATTGGGTTGATAATATGCTGATGATGTAATATTCTAGTCTTAAATGTTGTGATTTCATTTGCTTTAAGCAAAAAATCATCACAATTAACAGAAATAAATGCTTGAAAGCAGACTGTGTGGAACTACTCTAATGTGTTTGACTTTGTAAAATAAACTGAAATAAATGAATATTTCAATAATATTCTGTTTGTGACTGTAACAATGGGAAAAACAACAAGAAAAATAATTTGTCAGAAATAAAATAAATATAAAAATACTGAAGTATTAGAGCAAACTTGCAAAGCTGGGCTCCATCTGCTTTAATCTGCAACTGTTCACTCTTCAGCCACAAACAGAACAGACAGACGGGATCAAAAAGAGCAAAAAGTATTTTTGTACTGGTTGAGTGCCTACACTGGTACAAAAATAGTTTTTGCTCTTTTTGATCACCTCTGATCATCTAAAGTCTGTTTAGGTGATCAGGGGATATTTGGTTTTGATCATTAGGAATCAGGCTGAAAACGCACATAAACTGTGTCCACGCAGGGTTTTAATTCAGACCCAATGGGACATGCTTAGCAATGACACGTAACAGACAAAGTAAAAATTGTAGGTGAAGTGAGAAGAATGCCCAGGTTTTCTACGTACAGGTTTGAAGATTTGCTCGTAGGACTCATCATCAATGCCATCCCGCAGGGGAAAGTTGACAGCGTAATATTTGCCTTTTCCAGCTCCAATGTCCTAAAGCAGACCACAAACAAACAAACCTGCTTAGTCAGCTTCTGATTATCAGAGAAAGTAGCACTTCCATCATGACTCCATGATGATTCCATCATGTTTTTCTGGTGTTATTCTCGCCTCACCCTGAGGTCTCCGGTTCCAGGGAAGTACTCCCCATATTTATGAAAGGACACGGTCATGACTCGGTCTGTGGTGTAGAAAGCCTCCTCTACTCCATCTCCATGATGGATGTCTATATCAATATAGAGCACCCTCTGGTGGTACCTGGGGAAAACAGGACATAGACAGGGCTGGAAGAAGCATAGGCAGTATAGGCATGTTTACTTTTTGAAAACACTGGTTGATAATCTTACTTGAGCAGTTCCAATATGGCCAACACAATGTCATTCACATAACAGAAACCTGAAGCTTCAGACTTCTTTGCGTGGTGAAGTCCTCCTGCCCAGTTCACTGCGATGTCTGTCTGCTGCCGGTTCAACTTCACTGATCCAGCTAAGTAAAACAGAAGAAGCTTAAATGAAGAGAAATATCTAAGGCACAAAATTCTCCGGTTGATGTATTATTTGGAAGTAACCAATGGTGATTCTTGTACATAGAAATATTTTATCAGGTGGTGTCCAGATCTAATCTGAGAAAACACATTTATAGCTGAAGCCTGGCTCCGACTGCTGATGAACAGATCTTCTTTAAAAGATTTCTCAAGAATTTGCAAGAGGAATAGAAACACATTACAGTAAGCAGTGAAGCAATAAGTGTTTACATGCTTCATTCTAGATCCCACTAAATGGCTCTTGAATTGTTTCGGGTTTAAACCGTAAAATCTTCAGACATTATATTGTACTTTTACATGCTTGTTTCCACTCCAGTTAATAACTACGGCTGTATTTCTTTGATAGAGTTGTCGGCCTGCGACCCAGAAATCGTGGGTTCGATTCCTGCTTCCGCCTGCTACATGTCGTCGTGTCCTTGGGCAAAACATTTCATCTACCCGCCTAACGGTATTGGCCGATGGCACGATATGTCAGCCTCGCTTCTATCAGCCTGCTATCAGGGCAGCTGTGGCAACAATCGTAACTTGCTTCCACCAATGCGTGAATGTCAGAGTGAATGAATAATGGAGTTACTTTGAGGGTCTCGAAAAGCTCTACATTAATGCAAGCCATTATTATTATTATTATAGAATTGCACTGCTCTGGGTGGCTGCATGTTTGAGTGGCTCTGTCGGCTACATATTAAGTTTAGTTTTTTTGTACATTGGTTCCTCTGTTTTCTTGAGGAAGAATGCATTTTTTGACATGTATATTTTCTAGTTTTTGGTGCTGTTAATTTTTAACTTTTTTATAACTTGTGATGCGTAACCATGACAACAATATGGTTTACAGTCGGGAGCAGCTGTTTAACATTGCGAAAGCTGAAATAATACCTCAACTGAAGCCACAAATCCCTCATGAGTTGATAAGGAGGAGACGTGGGTGCAGAGCAGGAGCAAAAAGGAGACAGAAAAGAAGGAAGTTCAAGCCATGTCTTCCATTGATCATAATGGGCAATGTGAGATCACTGGCTAACAAGATCTATGAACTCCAAGCCCTTACAATGACTCAGCCAGAATATCGGGAATGCTTTGTTATGTGTTTTGCTGAGACTTGGCGGCACGATCAAATCCCCGAGTCCAACATCACTACGTACATGACAAATTACAATACTTAACCAAAACTAAATATTCACAGGCAAATACATATACAATTATATATATGCACACATACACACATATACATACATATATATATGTATAACAAAAGCACCAATTAAATAAATACTAATGTTAATGTTAATTTTTTTTGTCTCACTTCAACTACGAAAAGGAGTGGGAAGAAATAGAAAACTTATTTTATCCCACCCCTTTTTTCAAATAAATATAAATAAATATTTCGCATTCCGAGTCGTTTGCTTCTTGATTAATTAATTACAAATGAAATAGAAAAAACAACAAACATCCATGGTTGCATATAGATTACATACTGCGGCTGCACACGTAACCGTTCACACACACAGTTGCTTATTGACTGTACAAGCAGATGGAGATCTGAAGTCGAGCAGGAAACGAAAAGGAGGTGGAGTAGCAGTGCTTGTCAACAACAGATGTGTCATCCAGGACATATTACTGTGAAGTGTCGTCTCTGCAGCTCAGATATTGAAATCTTGGCAGTAAGTTTTCGTCCATATTATTCACCAAGAGAGTTCACCAGTGTTATTATGGCTGTTGTTTACATTCCAACTTCACACCTTCAGTCGTTGCCGACAATGCATGTGATGTCATCAGTTCCATTGTTGCAAAGCGACAGACCCAGCACCCGAATGCATTTGTGGCAATATCTGGTGATTTTAATCATGCCTCGCTCTCTACTACACTTCCAACATTTCAACAGTTTGTCATCTGCTCTACAAGAGAAAGCAAGACCTTGGATTTGATTTATGCAAATGTAAAGGACGCATATATGTCCACACCAAGACCTCCTCTGGGACAATCAGATCACAATCTTGTTTTTCTCTGTTCAGAATATAAACCACTTGTTCAGAGGCAACCTGTTACAAAGAAAACTGTGAGAAAATGGTCACAGGAAGCTGAAGAAGCCCTGCAGGGTTGTTTTGCAACCACAGACTGGATGACTCATTGCCAAACACATGGAGAGGACATCACCACAGGGGATCGTACTCTCACCATTCCTTTTCACTCTGTACACGTCAGACTTCCAGTACAAATCAGAGACCTGTCTTCTGCAGAAATACTCAGATGACTCTGCAATTGTCGGGTGTATCAGAGATGGACAACAAGCTGAATACAGAGAGCTGGTGGACCGCTTTGTGACATTGTGTGGAAACAATCGTCTTACTTTGAATGTGAATAAAACAAAGGAGATGATTGTAGATTTCAGAAGAAACAGTGATAAGTCAAACACTGTTTCCATCATGAGAGAAGAAGTGTAGGTGGTTGAGGAGTATAAATACCTCAGAGTTCACCTTGACAACAGACTGGACTGGAGGCGCAATAGTGAAGCCGTTTACAAGAAGGGACAGAGAAGACAGTACTACTTGAGGAAGCTTAGGTCCTTCAAGGTTTTCAGCAAGATGATGCAGATCTACTACAAGTCTGTTGTGGAGAGTGTAATATTTTCAGCCATCATCTGTTGGGGTAGCAGCATCAGAACCAGGGATTTAAAAAGGCTAAACAACCTGATAAAAAAGGCTGGTTCTGTTCTGGGGACGACGGTGGAACATTTGGAGATGATGATGCAAAGAAGGATTCTTCATAAAATCAAAAAAAAGTATGGACAACCCTGAGCATCCTCTTCAAGAGACAGTCATACAACAACAGAGCGTCTTCAGTGTGAGGATTCTTCAGTTTCGCTGCAACACAGACCGCTACAGGAAATCCTTCCTGCCCAAAGCCATCATTATCTACAACTCCCTAAATAAATAATTATATGAGCTATACCAACACTTAATTTCCCTCTGGGATCAATAAATTAATTTTTAATTTGAATTGCTAAATGGGCAATTTAAAAAGGTATTAAAACACCATTGAAGAAAAAACAAAGACGTGAAGTTGAATAAATATTTTGATCTCCTAGAAAACATCCCATTTTTGGAAGTTGCCTGTTGTAGCGCATTTAAGCTATAGCTAAAGCTAACACAAACCATGATCTGTAGCTTTAGATAGCTAGTCCCATGGAGATCACAGAATCAGAACGTTACTTCAACAGGAAAAGAAAAGTACTGCATTGCACTTTTCAACTCTGCTTGGACAGATAAGCCACCCCATACTTATTTATCTACAGTGGGGCAAAAAAGTCTTTGGTAGCCACAGATTGTGCAAGTTGTCCAGTTTAATAAAATGAGATAGGTCTGTAATTTTCCTCATAAGTACACTTCAACTGTGAGAGACAGAATGTAAAAGAAATGCAGGAAACCACATTGCATTACTTTTAAAGAATCTATTTGTATAATGCTGCAGAAATTAAGTACTTGGTCAATAAAAGTTCCCCTCAACCCTTTGTAATCTAACCTTGGTTGGTAATGACAGGTCAAACGTTTCCTGTAGGTCTTCACCAGGTTCGCACACAATGTAGCTGCTATTTTGACAAATTTTGCCATGCAGATCTTCTCTAGAGCTGGGATGTTTTGGGGCTGTCGCTGGGCAACACGGACTTTCAACTCCCTCCACAGATTCTCTATTGGATTGAGGTCTGGAGAATGGATAGGCCACTCCAGAATGTTGAAATGCTTTTTACGTAGCCACTCCTTCGTTGCCCAAGCGATGTGTTTGGGATCATTGTCATGGTGGAAGATCCAGCTACGTTTCATCTTCAATGCTCTCACTGATGGAAGGAGGTCTTTGGCAAAAATCTCACTTTGCATGGCCCTATTCTTCCTTTCCTTAATACAGATCAGTCGCCCTGTCCTCTCCCAATCCTCCTCTGGATCATCCAGTCTCTGAAAAACTTTAGACGGCCTTGGACAGGTCTTGGCTTAAGCAGGGGGACCTTTCAAGCGCTGCAGGTTTTTACTCTATGACGACATCATGCGTTATTAATAGTAACTTTGTTACAGTGGTCTCAGCTCTCTTCAGGTCATTGACCAGTTCCCCCCCGTGCAGCTCTGAGCTGTTGTTGGGTAGCTTAACACTACAGTTGTTACTTTCAAACCAATCACAAACCAGGACCTAGGCAGCTTAGTCATCAAGCCCTCACCCCTTTTCAAAAGAGAACAAATGACGTGAACTGCAAAAGATGGAAGGAGCTGCGGAGGAAATTGTCCAGAAAAAAAAAAAAAATCAGTAGTTCACAAACAGTTAAATGGTGTGTCCCATTTTTAACCAATACGGGACACACATCAACACTAAATGTAACAATAATGAACAAAATAAAAACTCTAGAAATACTACGGTCAGCAAAGTTGTTGTGGCAGGACCCAAGCAGGCCGATAAACAAGTCTCCAGTCACTAGGTGGCAACAGTGCTCAAACTAATCAACAGGCTGCCTGTTCAATCCAGCAGAAGTAGTCTACAGAGACATATATACATATAGAACTCTCTCATCTTTTTAAGTGGGACAACTTGCACAATCGGTGGCTGACAAATACTTTTTTGTCCCACTGTATATTTGATAATAATCCATGTCCAACAAGTTCTATTAATTCATAATCTAATATAAGATTTTGCATCAATACTAAAAAGATTTTCCAGGACAGTTGTGTAAACTGGTGATTGACACTGGATGACGACTTAATCACTAGAGTTGATCTCAAAGAGTTATCCCTACACTGAAGCAACCTATTATACTTTATACTTACCAGCAGACCCCCCTGCAGACAGCTGGCAGAACTCAAACAAGCCATCAAACACAGGGCAGTCCTCCCCAACATTGACTGAAAGGAAGGAACAACAGAAAACTTATCAAATATACACAAAGAAGGTTCCCAAACGTTCACCTGCATTCCAATCATGGAGTAAAGAGGTCTGAAACGTCCTAAAGAGGAGATGAGCTCTCACATCGCTGCATCTGCTTGCTGAACTCAGACATGTTGTCTGGTCGTATGGATCTGAGGAACTTGATGTAGTCATCACTGTGGTACTTTGTCATCTCATCTGCAGTGGCTTTGTGTGGCCGCTGAGGGGCAAATAGACAAATCCAATGAGAACTCAGACAGGGAAAAGGAGGCTGCCCTGTCTGGATGATGGACCTAATTCACACTGGTACATCCATAGTGTCATTTTAGCTCATTTTTCAGACAAACTCTCAGAGATTCATCAGTATGTTCAAATTAAGAAATTAATGATCGAACCATTGAGTCACACATAGATAGCATACATAGACCTCCATCTTTCTGTACAGTCCGTAGTTCAGAAGAAGGTTGTGAGTCATCCGGATGCGATGTGGCTTCATTGGATGGCCTTGTCCATAGTAATAATTTCCTATGTCACCTGCAAAAACAATCAGAGATCAGTTCAATGTTACGTTTCTCACTTCGTTAATTTTCTTGGTTCAGTTCAGGTTATGAAAAGTGATATTCCTAAATACATATCTAAGTAATGGTAGTGTCATTTTTTTAGGAAACTGTTCAAATAATAATAATAATAATAATAATAATAATAATAATAATAATAATAATAATAATAGGCATACATTTGACTTAGCCAGGACCAAGAAGTAATTTAATAAAAATGGTTTCTAATAATTTCATCCAAAACAATTGAAAATAACCATGTTACCTTTCACCTTCCTTTACCAGTTTATGTGTGGGTCTGCCTCAACGTTATCTCTCTGTTGACTGACAGTGATAGAGGGATAAACTTGGTTCACTCTTTTAGGCATCTAATAGTAAAGAAACTGTGTTCTGTCACCAAAGGCAACTTCAAAAATGTGGCTTAAAAATTGCACCAACAAGGAGGAGGAAGGTAGATTAGGATGACGAACAGCACAAAAACAGAAGGAACCTCTAAAAATGGCTTTGTCCGCATTGAGAACCATGAAGTTCTACAATTAACTCGAAGCTCACACAAACCAAACAACACAGTTTACTAAGTACACCCCAAGATTCAGCTGTTTGAAGAAGTTTAGTAGCAGCAAGGTGAAGTATCAGTTTTTTTTTCCCCTCGGCTGCGTTTACATGTGCAAAATGTCTTTAATATAGTAGTTCATAGTTCAGATTGGAATTTGACTGTTTACATGGGCCCTGAAATGTACGCCCATGACGTAACAGACATGTGCAGCAATGACTGACATTCAAAATAAGTGTTTACATGAACAACGATCGGATTAACAATCGGCATAACCCAGCCTTCTCAATCGAAAAGAAATTTTGATCCAAATGAGTGTGATCGGATCAGAGTATTCTGAATGTCGTGTTTACATGAAGCATTTTTATTCCGATCAGGCTTTTAATCCGATTACTTGTGTCCATGTAAACGCAGCTACCGTCTAATTTCTCACATCGCTGTGAAGGAGGAGTGGCTTGCTTGTCACAATAACAAATTTTGCTGGATGATAAATTGCCCCTGAAATTATTGCTTTAAACAATTAAATTGTTGTTTTGAGACCATTCTCATCTATTGTGGTAATTAATGCATGTACACCCTCTGAACGATGAATAAACTTTCATTTCTTAAGAACATTTACCACTGCAACTGGAAGACATTTTTAATATCCAATATAAATTAAGAAAACAATCGCAACAATAAAAAAACAAAAAAAACAGATGAACTGTGTAAACAAAATTCCCCTCTAAAAAATATATCTATCCCTTGACTCAAACAACAAAAGAAAAGAACGTAATGGACCAACAGAAAGAAGAGCTTGACAGAAGCAAATGATTTGCAAGGCCTGCCAAATAGAGGTGAAGTATTCCGGAACTACCAACCTTAGGAGCCACATGTTGTGACATTACCAAGATCTCATGTCCAAGCTGTCCGCAGGAAAGCAACAGGGGAAACTCAATTCAACTACTAGCTGATTCTGCACATTCTCTTAAAATAACTGACGCGATTGCGGGCTTCATTTGCAAAGATATCCGTCAATATTCTGTTGTTGCTCTCAAGCAGCTAGTAAAAGTAGTGGAACTGTACGTAAGTAATGGTGTCTCACAAATGTCGTTCTGAAGAAGTCATCCCAGACATGTACCAGTCAGTCGATTCTAAATCTTTAGAATTGAAATAGATTCTTGAAATATTAATCAATACCCAGCTCTAAACAATATCACAAACAACTGCAAGAAGCGTTAATTATATAGAGTAGGTACCGTGCAATCCTCCACTCTATGCCAGAGATGTATCTGGTGATGCTTGATGTTTAGGATGTTCAGGTAAAATCACTAAGAACCTACACCTAGGATGACTATGAGATGTTCTGCAAACATCAAAAATAGTTCACACTTGTGAACATTTTGCCTAACTGAGGAATGATGCACTTCAAATGTCTTAAAAAGGCCCTGTGACCCTTGCCAGGCTGATGTGCAGCGATAGTTGCTTCTCTGGGGTGATTGCTGATGTCTGTCCTCCCTGCCATTGTACTAACTAACCTGTATCCTAATACCAAAGGAGTCATGAAGACCGAGGAACACCAGTCTGCTTTTTCCACGATGATGGAGGAACAAAGATCAAGCCCAGCTGGAAATCTACCAAGACATTGCTGAAAAGCATACAACTAAACAGCTGGGTAGAGAGAGCATCAATCTGAGAGGCAGCCAACAAATGCACGGTAACAATGGATGAGCTGCACTGCTCAGGTGGGAGAATCTGAACACTGGGACCACTTTAGGGTTGTACTCCACCAATCTGGCCTCAAATTAAGAAAAGCAACAAGAAAGTCATTGTTGAAAGAGAAGAAGCACCGTTTATGGCTTGGAAGCCATATTGGGTACACAGCTAATATGTGGAAGAAGTTGCTCTGCTCAGGTGAATGTTATTGTTTGGCTGACATGCAAAATGCTATGAGAGAATGTACACTAACATACTGAATACATCATCCTCACCATGAAAAATGGTGGTGGCTTCAACGTGATATGGCTATGTCTTTCTTCTGATCAGAGTTACTGGAAAGACGGATGGACCTAAATGGAAGACCACCCTCTAGTAGGGCTGGACAATAACTCGAGTAAAAAAAAAAAAAAATATGGGCATATTTTCATATAAGTCACAAGATGACCCAATATCGTTTATATCAATATAAATATACCAGCATGTCTTCTTGCCACACCATCTATCTCTTGCGTTACTTCACCTTGCTCCGCCTCCCTTCCTCGCTGAAAGCACCTCACACTAACTGCCAACCCCACTGCTGCTCAGTCTGAAAAGCAGTGTCAGCATGGAGACAGAGGAAGGTACGATGAAAAGTATTGAAGAGGATAATATTAATAATAATAATCCATTTTATTTGAAGTACCTTTCTGAACCCTCAAGGACACTGTACAACACAATAAAATCAAAATAAATAGATATACTTAAAAAAAAAAAGCAAAAACACAATATTATCAACCAATGGATAAATTTGGACATAAAATTAAAGTGGGAAGGCAGATATAAACAGGTATGTTTTGAGCCTGGATTTGAATAAAGAGAGTTTCGATACTACGGAGGTCAGGAGGGAGAGAGTTCCAGAGTTTGAGAGCAAAGTGACTGAAGCCTCTTCTCCCCATGGTGACGAGACAAAAAGAGAGAGCGGAGAGAGCGAGAGGGGGTGTAGACATTGAGAATTTGAGAAAGGTAAGGAGGAGCCAGGTTGTGGAGGGATTTGAAGGTATAAAGAAGGATTTTGAATTGGATTCTGAATTTGACTGGTAACTAATGGAGCTTCTGAAGAACAGGGGTGATATAAGAGAGTGGGATTCTGGAAATGATCCGGGCAGCAGAATTCTAGACCAATAGAAGTTTATTGAGGCTTTTATGTGGAAGAGCAAAAAGGAGGGAATTACAATAATCGAGACGGGAGGTGACCAGACTGTGAACAAGGATGGAGGTGGAGTGGACATTGAAGGAGGGGCAAAGACGATTAATGTTGTGTAAATGAAAATAACCAGATCGAGTAATATTACTGATGTGAACTTGAAATGATAATGAGCTATCGAGGATGACACCCAGAATCTTTACCTGAGGGGAGGGGGTGACGGAGGATGAGTCGATGGACAGAGTGAAATTTGGAGCTTTAGAAAGAGCAGATTTGGAGCAAACAAGGAGTAATTCTGTGTTATCACTATTGAGTTTAAGAAAGTTTAAAGTAAACCAGTTATTGATTTCAGACAGGCAGGAGGTAAGGGAGGAGAGTGTAAGAGAGACGTTGGGTGTACTAAACAAATAGAGCTGGGTGTCATCTGCGAAGCAATGAAAGTTGGTATTAAATTTACAGAAAATATTGCAAAGGGGTAGGAGGTTGGTGATGAAGAGAAGGGGACCAAGGACAGAACCCTGAGGTACCCCGGAAGAAACAGGGGAAGGCTGGGATTTAAAGGATTTGAGTTGGATGAACTGTGCGCGGCCTGACAGGTGGGATTGAAACCAGCGTAGGGGGGTGGAGGTGACGCGAAGGGCGGAAAGCCAGAGGTGGATGGTATGTGATATGGTATCAAAGGCCGCACTTAAATCAAGGAATTTTGGTTTGACAGCTCCAATTTTGAAAAGTGAAGAGACTGTACCACAGGTTAGTGAGGAATGAATGATAGCAGAGATGAGAGGAAGAAAAGAGGGGAGACAGGATTTGACGAAGGAAATGTTGGTAGAGGATGGAGCTGACAAGTAGAAGGTTTCGATTTTATGATCAGGGAGGAGATCTCACTGGAATCGGGCTACTGAAAGGAAGAGAAGGTTTGGGAGAAAGAAAGAATCAGATAGGATGACAGGAGGAATAGAAGGGTTAAGATGCCGATGGATGGTTTGAATCTTCTGGTTGAAGTATGACAAAAGGGAATTACAAGTTTCAGTGGAATAGAAATGAAGAGGAAGGTTGTCTGGGGGTTGGAAGATATTGTTCATTCAAGATACGAGTGTTTTAGTATTTCCTTTGTGTGCAGAAATGAGTCCAGTAAAGTAATTTGCTTTTGTACGAGAGACCAAGTCCTTGTATTGCATAATTTGTGATTTGTAGATTTCCTTATGAACAGATAAGCCAGAGCTCTTGTGTGTCTGTGGGGGGGCAGAGCAGATAGAGAGTTCAGCTTCCTGACAGCCTGATGAATAAAGCTGTTCCTCAGTCGGCTGGTCCTGGCTCTGAGGCTTCGCAGTCTTTTTCCTGATGGCAGTAGACTGAAGAAGCAGTGCAAAGGGTGGGTGGGGTCTCCTGTAATGCGGAGGGCCTTTCGGGTCAGACGGTTGTTGTAGAGGTCTTGGAGTGGTGGGAGAGGGACGCCGATGATTCTCTCAGCTGCTTTCACTATCCGATGGAGCATCTTCCTGCAGGTGGCAGTGCAGCCTCCATACCACACAGTGATGCAGCTGGACAGGATGCTTTCCACAGCACTGTAGAAGGTGCACATGATGGAGGGAGGGGCTCTGGCTCTTCTGAGCTTACGGAGAAAGTAGAGGTGTTGTTGAGCCTTCTTGATCAGGGATGCAGTGTTGCTACTCCAGGAGAGGTCCTCAGTGATGGGGACACCCAGGAATTTGGTGCTATTCATCTACTCCACAGCAGCACCATCGATGGTCAGAGGGGTGTGCTGACTGTGTGCTCTCCTGAAGTCCAAGATAATCTCTTTCGTCTTCTCCACATTTAGGGAGAGGTTGTGGTCTCTGCACCACATGGCACATAGTTTGTTTCATCTTCGCTGGAGATCAGACCTACCACAGTTGGGTCATCCGCAAACTTCACGAAGACGTTGGTGCTGTGTGTTGGAGTGCAGTCATGGGTCACCAGAGTGAAGAGGAGGGGGCTCAGCACACATCCTTGTTGTGCCCCTGTTTTCATTGGGATGGTGCTGGATGTGTTTCTGCCAACCCGCACTTTCTGAGGTCTCCCAGTGAGGAAATCCAACAGCCAGTTGCACAGCAAGTTGTTCAACCCCAAATGTTCTAGTTTGGACATCGATTAACATTAATTAACATCGATATTGGCCAATGTTTGTAAATTATTTAACATATAGGCTTCAGAACTGGGCCGATATGAATAACCTATGTTTAATGAAACTTGTTGCCATTTGTTTATGTGTTTTGGGAGGGGAGGGGGTTGGCCATGCAGTATTTGGTCATGTGACGGTGATAGTGATTGTTGGGTGTTTAACTGAAGTAGAGAAGCAATGTTAGCATAGTGATCAGTTTTTCAGTGTCAAAAGGGTAGGGAAATATAATATAGATTAATATCAGTTCCCCACATCAGCCCAAATTTTGATATTGGTCCATCCGTACCAAACATCCACCCAGAGCTACAGTGGGATGGTTTAAATCAGCGGTGTTTAAACTTTTTTGCCATGCAGACCAAAACTGTCAAGTTATTAGCACTTCTTGGACAATGGGCAAAATGTTCAGTCTTTAAATATCCAAAGCTGGTGCAGACAGACGCCAACAGCTGGCAAGGTGTTACAGAGGTGAACAGTGGTACTTCTATTAGGGGGCTGAATACATAGGTACCCAACACTATTCAGATTTTGGGTTGGTAAACATTTAGTAAAAAATATCCCCCCCCCCCCCCCCCCCATTTTAAAATTAAAAACCACTTTATGTTGATCATCACAAAAGCCCCTAAGAACATAAAGTGGTGTGATAAAGTATTTGCCCCCTTCCTAATTTCATTTTCTTTTTTCGCATGTTTGTCACACTTAAATGTTTTAAATCATCAAACTAATTTAATTATTTGTCAAAGAAAACACAAGTAAAAAAGATGCAGTTCTTAAATAAACATTTTTATTATTAAAAAGGGAAAAAAAGGGATTGTCCCCTAAACCTAATAACAGGTTGGGCCACCTTTATCAGCAACAACTAATCAAGCATTAGCAATAACTTGCAGTGAGTCTTTTCCAACTGTGAAGGAATTTTGGACAACTCATCTTTGCAGAATTGTTGTAGTTCAGCCACATTTAAGGGTTTAACAGCATGAATCACCTTTTTAATCGTCATCTGTTGGGGTAGCAGCATCAGAGCCAGGGATTTAAAAAGGCTAAACAACCTGATAAAGAAGGCTGGTTCTGTTCTTGGGACAACTGTGGAACATCTGGAGATGATGATACAAAGAAGG
This sequence comes from Valencia hispanica, assembly GCA_963556495.2. Classification (NCBI taxonomy): domain Eukaryota; kingdom Metazoa; phylum Chordata; class Actinopteri; order Cyprinodontiformes; family Valenciidae; genus Valencia; species Valencia hispanica. Next base: position 5,236,843 of record OY747719.1, read on the forward strand.
ATTCTTCATAAAATCAAAAAAATTATGGACAACCCTGAGCATCCTCTTCATGAGAAAGTCATACAACAACAGAGCGTCTTCAGTCGGAGGCTTCTTCAGTTTCGCTGCAATACAGACCGCTACAGGAAATCCTTCCTGCCCACAGCCATCATTATCTACAACAACTCCTTAAAGATTTAATTATATGAGCTATACCAACACTTAATTTCCCTCTGGGATCAATAAAGTATTTTTGAATTGAATTGAATTTTGAATTTAAAGACTCACTCTAATAAAAATCGTGTTTTTCGTGTTGTTAACATGTTCTTGTGGCATTTTGCTGATGCCAGAGGACATATCTTACGAAAAAGCTCAAAATGGCATTTCTGAGTATTTCTGCTTTCAAATCACTGTGAATCAGTAGTAGACGCTAAAAGGCCGTCTAAAACAGACTGTGTTTGTGACGTAGCAACCGCAGTGGGCGGGCTACAAGCTCCTGCTCCGCTCTGCCCCAACCGCTCAGGTTCTGAGGAGTAGAGAAGACGATGGCGGATCAACACCTGTGTGCTGTAGCAGGTTGCAATGCTAAGAAGAATGATATTATTAGCTTTCATACTTTTCCAAAAAGATTATCTGCAGTGAGAGAGAAATTTATTAAGTTTCTTGGTCACAGCAAGATTAAAAACCGCACATTGGTTTGCATTTCAGAGAAGACTGTTTCACCAACTGGCAGGAAAGAAAAAAAAAGCTTCGCTAACTACTTTTGAAGCCGGGTGCAGTGCTTTCCATCAAGACACCATCAAGTGGACAGCCTGTATCTTTACCGATAAGTTAATTTTTTTCTGTTAATTCAACCATCTGCTTGTTTCCTAGCATTACATCAACTATTTATGGGTCAACAGCCAGTGCTGCATGTTGCTGTGTTAAAGTGATGTAGATTATAGTATAAAGAAATGTGTTTTTGGGCCTTTAAAAAAAAATCTTTTTATTTTTGTTTAATCTGCAATGGACTGGCGACCTGCCCAGGGTGTACCGCGCCTCTCGCCCCTTGACCGCTGGATATAGGCACCAGCCCCCCCGCAACCCTACATAGGATGGACGGGTATGGAAAATGGATGGATGGATGGATGGATGGGTACAGAAAATGGATGGATGGATTTTTGTTTAATTTCATACAAAAGCAGGGTCAGATGCACACACACAAGACAGCGCTGGGGGGGGGTGCGCGCCAACAGTGCCGCCCACAACACAGAGGCGAATTGCTAATGAGCTACTGCCACTCTTCTGAAGCTATGTCCTAGAAAACGGCACAGGTTTTGTGGCTATTGCTAAAAATGGCACAATCATAATTTAATGACCCATCAGAACAGTTTAAAACAGCTCAAAAAGATGATCGGAGTGGATCTTAAAGCTCATGCCATGAGATCTCAATAATGCCCCTTTTCCACTAGGGGTCAGCTCAGCCCAGGCCAGGCCAGGCTGGGTCAGGGCAGCCTGGCCTAGAATGGCCTGGTTGTGTTTCCATTGCTATCTCAGGAACACGGCAGTTACTGAGGATATGGGCGTAGCAAAGTTCCAGCAAAAATCAGCCATCAGTCACCGTTTGCCGAGATTACAGATGCCGATGCTGGAGCCGGTATCTAGCCCTCTCTTTCCCGTTGCTCGCTGGCCTTTCAGCATAAATGGTGCCCATTTCTTTAAAGCCCTTCCAGTGCCTGTGGTCTGCCCAACACCGTCGTTGTGGTCCTTCACAGCCCGATATTTGCACTTACATTTTTTTTGTTTCCCCCAACGATGTTTTGAACTCCACTGGAAGCCATGCGTCGCCCTTCTCTGTGACATCACTTCACACGCACACCACCAGGTCAATCTGTGGCCACTACTACATAGGTAGTGACATCACTTTACTGGACCAATCAGCCCATAGGTGGGCGTGTTGGGTGGCCCCGGGTCGCTTCAGACTGAGTCAGAGGTAGTCCGAAAAAAAGGGGTCGGCTCGGCCCAGACAAAGGTAGTGGAAACGTGCTAAATACGGCCCGACTCGACCAGGCCTGAGCCTACACTAGGGGAAAAGGGGCACCGATACACCAATATATCACGATATTTTATGTCACAATATTGTATCGATATTTAAAAGCAATGCAATTTTTATTTTTTACAATTTGAATTGAACCATTAGTAATGACAGTAATTCTGTAGTAAAATTAAATGTATGGCCACTAATTTGCGGCTGTTTTCACCTTCTTCGTTCCAGTGGATCAACTAGAACTAGTAATAAAACTGGATGTGTTAAAGTATGGCACAGGTTGGAGTGTTTAGAATGCTGGGACAGTTTTTCTACAGTGAAATTCAGATTTAAGTATCATCAGATGTTTGTAATACACATCCCTAACAGCTATGTTCTGTTTTAAAAAGGGGGGGGGGGGGAGGCAGCAACAATCACCATGTAGGTTTGGATTTAAGAATTTAAGAACCATTAAAAAGTGTATTTTATGTTACCTTGTGTTGTTTTTGACTAATATTTAAAATTTGTTTAATGATATCAAACATTTAGAGTGTGACAAACATGTTAAAAAATAAGAATCAGGAAGGGGTAAAACAACTTTTTCACACCAGAGTATAGGGAAGTTTGTATAGGAAAAGTAAAATGTGAGAAAGTTAAAGGGGTGTGAATACTTGTTTTTTTTACCCTGACAGTAACAGAAAAACAGCTGTTACATCCATTTCTACAGTGGCCGGGAAGTGCAAAACAAAATTACATTAACCAGAAACACTTTTAAATTTTTACCGAAACAGGTTAGGGTCAGGACAAGACAAGACCAAAGTGGTAACAGTAATGGAATCGATCCTGCCAGCAGCTCAATCTGCAGAGCTGTTTTGCCCGTTTTTCCGAAACTATTTTCAAGTTTTAGGGGGAAGAGGTCTGATGGCGTTTCTGATATCTACTTCAGATTAGTAGTTTTTTCTGTGGTAGAATCCGGCATAATTTAATTTCGTTTTCACGGTCCGCAAAGACAGGCGGACACTGTGAAGCCGTTCCATCATGTCAACAATCACACTCTATGAGTGGCCTTCGTTTAAATACTTTATGAGGCAGTCCATAAAACCAACCTCTTCTCCCTCTCCCTTCTCAAAGTCCAAACTATGTCCACAATCACCACAAAATGTCCCTAAAACTTGAAAATAGATTCCGCAAAACGGGCAAAACATCTCTGCAGATTGAGCTGCTGGCAGGATGGATTCCATTACTGTTACCACTTTGGTCTTGTCCCGACCCTAACCTCATCCCAGCAGTATCACTTCCAGGTCATGTCTTTCCATGTGTTTTGTCAAACTTGTAAAATTGTTTCTTTTTTTTAACTTGTAAAAGGGTTTTGGTAAACTTGTAAAAGGGTTTCGGTAAACTTGTAAAAGTGTTTCGGTAAACTTGTAAAAGTGTTTCGGTAAACTTGTAAAAGTGTTTCGGTAAACTTGTAAAAGTGTTTCGGTAAACTTGTAAAAGTGTTTCGGTAAACTTGTAAAAGGGTTTCGGTAAACTTGTAAAAGTGTTTCGGTAAACTTGTAAATGTGTTTCGGTAAGATTGTAAATGTGTTATGGTAAATTTGTAAAAGTGTTTTTTTTAAACTTGTAAAAGTGTTTCGGTAAATTTGTAAATGTATTTTGGTAAAAATATAAAAGTGTTTCAGGGTAATGTAATTTTGTTTTGCACTTCCCGGCCACCGTACATTTCTTCTAGATTTTGGCCATGAAAGTTTAAGAGGCATGAGAACTTTTTTAAGAGGCTATTTGAAATGCACTTGTTGACATATTCAGCTCTGTTAAATCTGTTAAATAGAAATCCATAGTACAACGACAGACAACATATAGCAATCAGACCTGAGTGCAGTGTGTGTGTGTGTGTGTGTGTGTGTGTGTGTGTGTGTACACAAGTTGTACGTTTGCTTTTACACTTTCTTCACCAACTTAATTAAAGTATCAATGAAGCGAGTTTCTCATCAAGGACCTGGAGACAAAAACCCCTAGGGTAAACACAGCTGAATGACTGAATTAGGATTATTTTAGCAAACATTTGTTAATAATTAGCTAAAATACAAATATACACGCATTTCTTATCTAAAATTGTACTCTGGCTTATTTGAGATACTTTGGTGGCCATATTTGTCATTAAGATCCAAGTTAGTTGAGATGTAGCAAGCTTGGTGACAGTGAGCTCCGTGGAAGCCATTGAGCCATCGTTAATCGGGCTAGCTGTATGCTGCTAGTTAGCTACTGCTACAATCACCTGCAGCAGCAGCTATTAGCTTCAATGCTAAGGTTAGCCTGGCTGCCAGATGCAGCAAAAACACTAACTCGTCACATACCGTCGTAGTAGTAGCAGACCTTCTTCTTGGTCCCACCTGCTGTTGTGTAAGCCATGTTAGAAGCAGCTTTCAGAAAAAAAAAGTTTTGAATTTGTCAGAGAAGAGGATGGACGGCAACTACACAGCGTTGCTGGGTAGGAGGAGCAACTTGTGGACAGGGCGGGCGGGGAGGGGATCGAGGCGTCCCGCTGACAGGAGACGGAGAGGTGGGGGACAATGGCTCCGGGACGGGACAGGCCGCCTCAGCGACGGAACGTGGACCTGAACATCGTCATTAGAACCCTTTAGAAAGAAGTATTATTATTGAAGAATGTTTGGTAACAAAATAAACATATCAAACACATGACACAGAGGTTTAATATTAGGATAATATCATATAATAATCATTTATTGTCTCACAGGGGAAATTCAGCTGTAACAGCAACAAGTAACAGGTATGTGGAAGATTTAGATCCACACGTAAAAATATAAAAAACTATTAAGTATAATATGTGTACAGTAAAGACCAAATTACAAAACTAAAGTACTGTGCAGTTATTCAAAAGTAAAAATGGCATAAGCTACTCAGAATTGAAGAACTGAGCAAGATAATTTAGAAATATTTACAGATATGCATGTGCATTTGTGTAATAACAAACGACATATTTACAAAAAGTTACACTTAATTACACTTACTTGAGTAACCTTTTGGGAAAAGTACTTCTAGTAGTTTTGCCGCATCATACCTTTAACTTGTAAAACCTCTTAAATCTGCCTTAATCTGATTACTTATTTACAATCTGACGTAACTTACTTTTACACATTTTTATTTCATAATTTGAAACACAATTTCATCCTGTACAAATTAATTCAGATTTTAGAGTCTAAAATTTACTTGAGTAGCCTTTACAACAAATTTACATGATTGACTTTTAGATGACTACTTTTTACCTCTACTTGAGTAAAAATATACTGAAGTAATTAGTAACTACAATTATACTACTAATGATTATCAGTGGTGCAAAGACAACAATGGCCACCCCCATAAATTTGCTACAACCCACTGACCAGAGTCTTTTATGCATTTGTTTTGCTTGTGTTAAAGAAAAATAAACGCCAAGGTTCTTCAAGTTGCTATAGTTGTGTATGCCATCGTGGGCTTGTATTGATATTTTTCACTCATTCCTTACACCACCCTCAATTATCACATATGTAGGTCAGATTTCAACAGCAACACTATTTAAAGATCATAGACTAAATTTTGCAGAGGCTAAAAACGTGCTAAAATATGAAATCAGCTAATTTAGAAAAAATAAAGTACTAAAAACAGGAGCTATCCACCTTATTCACGGCAGTATTGTTGAATGATTCTACTGTATACAGTCGACAATAAACGTATCACTCATTCACAATCTGTCATTTAAAAATGTTAATATTCAACCCATCTCTGTTTCTCTGTGTTATATTTTTGGATCCATCATACTTTGTGTATTTTCTGTTCAGGTGGTTCCTCTTAGTAAGTACTGTATAAAGTTTATGGCCCAACTATTTCTCCACATTTTTCTATAGAAGTTTTCCAATCTTTTTTTTCTCTGTCACCTTCCACTTTTTAAAGGTTACCATCTTTGAAGAAATATTCTGTGCTGTTTATGTGGTGCATAAATAGCCTATACATTTCTCTACGTTCACTAATTCCTTTCTGTCCTAATTTCTAATTAACTACATCAAGCAGCCTTTTGGTTTCCACTAAGTAAATAGCTATATATTTACTTAGTGTCACATGTTATTCACATGTTAGTCACATGTTAGTCACATGTTATTCCATACAGTATACTGTATACATACAGTATACTGTATGGAATAACATGCTTCATTTTCTTTCCAGCGGTAGGAGGTGGGTCGGTCTCGGCTCAAATGCCTGGGCTGATTTTTTATCCCAGTCCAGCCTGCGGTGACACAGCGATGTGTGCGACCACGAAGCAGATGGTGTTTGATAGCTTATTATTTCAGAGACCTAAAATTATATTTACAAATATATATTTTGGTAATTTAATATTTAATTTGACAATCAAGTGATAGTTTGGTTTTTAGAAATATGATTTTAAAGTGAAATTAGCATTTTTTGAGTTTTTTGGTCATATTTGTTAGTTTCCCCAGCCTGCCTATGTCCCCTAAGGGGTTAAAACTACTGATTAGTGTTTCCTTTGTCCCGGGTATGTCTGCCTACATAGTGAAATTAGCACTCAGAAACGGGCTGTTTTGCAGTTCAGCATATGACCTCACGTTGTGGCATATGCTGTCACTGAGTTCCAGCCAATTACGCCCTTCTCTGAACTACACTCTCCAAGTCCCTCCCCCCGCAGCGCGTATTACAACCTAAACAACGAGAGCTACGGTAAAAGGCAAAAAACAAACCGACAGCATGGAGTCCAGACTGCATTGACACTGTCCTTCCCACTTCCTCCCCACTGAAAACCTGGTGGATGGACTTTATTTATGCAGGGAATGTACCCGACCGACTCCCGAAGCGCCTGGTCGTTTGTGGCAAACATTTCTCTGACGAATGTTTTATTAACTTGGGACAATACAGCAGTGGAGTCGCAGATCGTCATAAACTTTTACCAGGATCAATATCAACTCTCCGTGAACCAGCAAATATCCCTATACAAGTAATTATATTTCCGCAATAATGTCGTTCGCTGTTTTATATCAGTGTTTCCCAAACATGACGAATCTGCGGCGCTGCGCCACAGATTAAACTCCGACCGCCACAGATTCAACACCGACCAAAAAAAAACCAATCAACACCGACCATCACATATTGTGTTTCGTTTTTCTTTTTTACGCTATTTAAAACACGCAGCGCATTCATTCCATGCTCTCTTTTCGTCTCTGTCACTCACGCGTCTCTCGCACAAACATACACACACACGCGCAAACACACACACACATACACACACACACACACACACATACACAGCCCCTTCCCTCCGTGCACAGCACGTCTGTCTGGATCACTGGATCACCTGTGGAAGATGTCTTCTACCTTTCTGGTTCCTCCTCAGGTGCCTCGCCTTCCGGATCAGATCCTGGATCAAATTGAAACGCCATTACAGTAGCCGATACCTGAGCCATTACTGTCGTGGTGAAGCTAGAGACGTAATGAGGACAGATGTGTGGATGGATGATCAAATATTTTATCAGGCCTGTAATTTGTAAACAGATTATTGTTCAACACACAATATAATTAGGCCTAAACCTAATTACATTTCATACATAGGGTAATATTGGAATTTGGGCAATTTGTGGTGCTCAGATGCATGTCTGTCAATATTTCACCAGATGCGGACTCAGTTGACAATAGAGGCGCATGGCTTGGGCCCCGCCCACCAAAACTCGGTCGTTCTGTGCTAATGCTAAAAGAAGGGCTACCTGGTAGGGGCTGCAATTCTACAACAAGGCTGAGGTACGGCTAACGATCCTTTGATACAGTATCAAGGTACTTAGAGTGGGACTAAAAAGGGCCCAAACGTCGCGGGGAATTTCATGCCAGGGGCACTTTAAGGAGATACAATCTACAGAGGGAGTTCTAAAGCAGGGGGGCAGATGCCCCTTCTTGCCCCCCGTAGATCTGCCCCTGGTTGTAACATCACAAAATGGAAAACAGTAGGTTACAATCATAGACTGAATATAACCACATTTAAGGTTACAAGTTGTGTGAAGACTCTTGCAAGGTACTTTCTGAAAGACTAACATATGAAAACACTTTTTTATTTGTTCGTATTTTAAAAATGTCTGTCCGATGCACCAAGGACCACCATGTGTTCTATATTTCAACAGTAAACTTGACGCCTCCTGCATGTTTAACATACATGACCACAAACCCTACGACTTTCACAGGGAGTCTCAGGTGAGCTGTCAGAAGTGGCCTACAGATTAGCAAAAACATTACACAGATTTAATATTAAGCTAATTTGATAATTTTTTAGTAGCAGGGCTTAAATTAAAATGCATGGGTTTTTATCTCTGTTTATATTGACCTGTTTATTGTAGTAAAAATGTAGATTGTGTAATACAAAACATCAGCACTAGAGGAGCCTTTTGTCTTTTTCTTGAATTTTAAATAAAGGGGAATTGTAGCTTTTTAAGCTTTGTAGGGGTTAGCAGTATTTTAGTGAAACCCACATATTAGAAGAAAGGCTTTGATTTCCTTATAGTAATGATCACAGTTGTTAGGACCACTGGTTAAATATTTAAAAAGCAAGAAAAACAAAACAAGCCTTTGGTTCAGTTGTAAAATCAAACACTGGTTAAAACCCAGAAAAATCCAACTTTTTACTTTAGTATATTTATTTGTTAAGAAATTGTTGTTTTAAGCTGAATTGCAATAGCACACCTATTAGTGATCCTGCTTCCATCACTGATGTAATCCCTTTCACACCAACAGGACAAGGTCGAGTCTTCTTCTATAACATGTTAGATGGTTGGAGCGCAGACCAAGAGAGAGCATTGTCCTCTTTAGAGTCATGGCTCCTCTCTCATACCTACAGATTTTCTGTTGGATTCATGAGATCTGATTTTTAGTCATAGAATCTCAGTTCATATCAGTGTAGCTCAGTGTTTTTTTAGCCTTTCATCTTCTGCTGATTTCTCTGATTATTTTTGGAAGAGCTGGCTTTCTTTTATTTCATGTTTTATTACAGCTTCTCTGCTTGATCAGAAAGAAGGAAATAACATTGGCAAGTAATATGTTTTGCTTCTTATGCAGTATTGATTGAAGTGACTCATAAATTCTTTCCGTTAATCCCAGTGGCTAGTACTTTTTTACAGCTCCAAATTATTTTAATCCATACACAGCATATTCTGGGCCCATTTTTAAAAACTCCTCTGAAAATGTAACCTGATTATGTAGGCGGAATCAGATATTCCATTTTCATTTAATATGATCTCCTTTCCTTTCAGACAGTCCCCCCCTCCCACTGCAAGGCAGCAGCAGCGTTTCATTTAGTCTCCATGTTTAATTCAAAGGTTTTAGATGGAGCTTTTGATTGATCTGTTCTGAAGATGTGAGATATTAATCTTTCATCTACTTTTCCTGACTTTATACAATTCCACAAATTGTTTATGGCCCCTCCTGTTAAACCAGTTGGATATTAACAGGCTTAAATATTTGTATTCTCATATCACTGGGTCATCAACATGTTTACTGAATTAATTCATATCCAAAATGATGACACCGTTGCTTGATAAAGTAAAAAGGTTAGTGCAGTGTGTTTAATACATTGCCATTGCATCGTATTTTATCCCTTTATCTGCATTTTAAAAAATCCACCAGCTTTGTTTTTATAATCTGAATAATGACCTTTCCGTTGGAAACAGCTACTGTAAAACAGAAAAGGTTGACTGCCTTCAGCCATAGTATCTAATGGCCACAAAAGTAAATAATTGAAAACAACTATATTGTACAGTACAAACAACAATATTGGTTTGGTTTGCAGTGTGTGTTTCATATGGAAAGACAGCCACAACCACCAATTTGCCGTAGATAAACATGATTTATTTTGTAAATAAAAAGGGTTTCACTGTTATTGGCCTCGGATATGAAGGCCTAACAGTAGTAATAGCAGAAGTAAGAACGGTGTTAGTTCTTGTCATGTCCAGCTCTGCTGGCTAAGTGTTTTACTGATAGGTATCTGATTTTTTCTTTTTGAACTTCCTGTTTTCTTTTGTGCACTAATGTTCTGTCTCGTTTCAGATAACTTCCTGAGATTTCCACCTGTATTCAGCCTCGGCCACGCCCTTATGTGATCAACCTGTCTCATTGTCTCCTTGGTTTGTTTGTCTCTTTATACCTCACCATCAAACATTGTCTTCCATTGATTTTGACCCATTTGTATTTTAGACTTTCATCTGCTTCTGTCTTGGACAGTGTTGGGAGTAATGAGTTACAAAACTAACAAATTACTGTAATTGCTTTTTTCTGTAACGCAGTAATTTAAGTACAAATGTCAGTAACATGCATTACAATGCATTTTTAAGCTGGACTGAAGTGGTGGATTTTCTTTACACGTCCACGCAAAATGTTACACAGAGCAGAGATGAGTGAACCTGCGGCTGATCTAATGTCGGGTAGTACTTTCTCCAGATGGTCATACGCCCATTACTTTAAAGTGTAACTGAACCCCATGAAAAATCATAACCCCGCCCCCAGACAACATTTGAAAAATTCCACAAAGTGGGCGGTGCCAGGAAGAACGGAGGGGTGTGGCCAAGTGTGGAGGATGAGTGAAGGGGGGAACGTGGGGTGTGTTCCGGAGGACAGTGACAGCTCGCTTAAGGTGACACTGAAACATGGACAGTGACCAAAGCGAGGTTGGCAGCTTTGCGACTGATCGATCTGATCAACATTCATCTGTTTTGAACGTTAGCCTATGTTAGCATTACCACTCAGAGACGGGACTCCTCCTGTCTTCCTCTGCCTCGGGCGGCGCTGGCTCGGCGCCCTGAGCCATCTGGATTTCCTCTGTCGTCACCGGAGATAGAGGAGTAGAGGGAGGCTTTATGGAGCCCAGCTGCCGCGAGCCGTATCAATTTGAGCCGTTGGCCGCCGGTGCTGCTGAGGGAGAGAGAGACAGGATGTCTTCTGCCCTCGGTTGAGTGTGTAGCTACTCAGCCTATGCAGTGAGCTAAACAGTAAGAGAAGGTGGTTCCAGGAATAACACGACACAGTTTTCTTCTTAGTGTCTTTACTGAAGACCTCTCTTTTTTGATTGTAAAACTGTGAACATACAAGCAAACTTCATTAAAAATACATTATTTAACAAACCAAGACTCATTGCTGTGAATTTAAATGCTGGAAATGATCAGAGTTCAAGATATAAGAATCACAACATTACATCTTTAAATAATCCAGTTTGCCACCATGTGGTTGCTGAATATACTGCAGTTAATTTCAGTTTCAGTGCACAGATTCACAGGCAGTTCAAAATACTGTTCAACATATCTGAGAAAATATAACAGGTCTTTCCTCTTTAGTTAAATTTAGTAGAACATAAACTCAACAAGTCTTAATCAAAGCTACACAGTAAAACAAAAGGTACTTGTTTTACTTTTGACAACCTGTATGTACAACCTGACGGCCTGAGTTGAGTAAAAGCAGTGTTCACATCGACTGATAAGATATTGTACAACCACATACTAAACAGAAGCTATCAACATTAGCTTGGCTTAGATCACAAACAACCTTTTTGCTTGAAAGAGTTAAAATAACCTCAAGTACCAGAAAAGTAACAAAACATTTAGAATAACAAAATTGTCTGCTAATAACTTACAGATTATGGCATGTCAAAGCTTCCCAAAGATATAAGGGGCCTGAGAAGAGTGAAGCATGTCAACACCTGACCTCCGAACATTTTCTCACTGCGTGTAACAACTTTTTTCCTGCTGCGTCAACACATCACAACAGAGCGCAGAGTAGAACACGCGTTATAATCCATGAAGAAGAACCCAAAAGAAACAGTAAAGGAGATACTGACCCCAAGTGGAAAAATAAAGAAATGCACCAGCGAACTAATACAATACTATAGAACATAGACTAGAGGGACAGAATAGGATGGGTCCAGTCTCTGAGTGGTGATGCTAACGTTCAAAACAGTATGTTAGCTATGCTAACTAAGTGCTAATGTGATAATAATCGTAACCTGACAAATGCAATCCAACTCCAAACTCGCCACAGGGCCGGTATGTCTGATAGTTTTATACCCAAACCCACGGGGCGTGTCTGTGAGACCATGCCTGTGACACAGTCGATGCCTGTGACATAAAGATGTACCGCTCTCCACCAATCACAAAATTCAAATGCAGTAATCACCGTTCAACCCTAAGAGGGCAGAACTAAGACGTTTTTAGACCAAAAAGTGTAGAATTAAACAAGTTTACACCAAAATGTTAAAAAATCCTCAGAAACTGAAAGATTGCATTGGTAAAGACCCATTTGTACAGTTTAGAAGCAAAAAAAGTTTTTTGGGGGTTTAGTTACTGTTGTATTCTACTTTTTTGAGGCTATTTTTATTATGCAGTACATATGTGTTAATTATATCTTTTTTAAGCTTTAGAAGTAATAGGCCTGTTTATATTATTCAGGGTAGTAAAACATGACTCTGTTACCAGTATTTTATAGGGTTGAAGGTTTTAAGTAAACAAACTCTTGAGTAAAGATATGAACTGAAAGCAGGGAGGATCAGCTATAACTCTAATTCAGGTTATAACCCAGTTCATAGTAAGGTCAAGAGACCTGGAGAAAATAAATGACCTGTCAAGATGTAGAAGGAGGAGAGAGGAGTCACGTGATATGTTCTTTGTTCTTCTTGAAATAAAAATGGTACAGCCTTGTAAGAGAACGAGTCAGTCAGTCAGTAAGATCTTGTCTGACTCCCATCTGCAGGTGCGTCTTTTTAACATCAGATATCTGATTGTGTGTGTTTTTTGTTATTCTCTGTCTCTCAGCTCTGGGTCTTATTTTGAAACAAATTCCGCTGGGGTTTTTGGAGTTCGGCGCCCCCACCTCTCTGAGCAGGAAGTGAGTTGCAGAGCACATTGTGAGAAAAGCCGACAATATGGTGGAGGATGCGGGCATTTGATTTGGTTTTGAGTTTTCTCAGGGCTGGGAGAGATTGAGTGTGAGTAATGAGTGTGGCATAACTGATTGATACAGGTGTTTGTGGCAATTGTAGTGATTTTGTGTTTTTTCTTTGAGTTCAACAGAGAATCGGAGAGCGACTGGATTGATCCTTGCTAATCAACACCCGGGTGGTTTTGTATCAATCTGAAAAAGCGCTAACACCAAATTAATAGGTATTGATCGATTTAAACGTTCTCCATTTAATGTTGACGTGTTGTTTTTTCGGTTGAGGGTCGACCAAAGTACGGACCAGGGGGCTTGAGAGTTGGCCGCTCATTTCCGATGGGACGCTATCGGAAAATTTTCCTCGGCTGGCAAGCGGAAGGGACGGCAGCAGGGCCTGGGTGCTCTCTGTTGTCTAGACGGATTCCCTTGGAGAGGCTGGCGTATCTTCCAAACGCACGATTGAGCCACGTGAATTGGATTGTGTTTAAAGGTCCGGCTTTAGGTGGCTCAGGTAGAGGTTAGTGTTTGATGAGACTGTGAAAATTGTTGTTCTTTCTTTCTCTCGGATGAATGTGTGTGTGATTGGAGAAGTCGCGGTGACGGAAGGAAGCTACCATATAGCTTCTTGAACTCCGGCCGCATATAAACTTCTCATTTAGGGGAACTAACCGACTGAATCTAAAACCATAATTCCTCTGCGAATCTTAAACGCCTAGACAATGTCCGCGCTTCTTGTACAGACAATAAGCGTAGAAGCTTGACATTGTAGAGGAATAAGGGAATATCATTTTCAGTCAGCTAAAGTACCACCATAAGTTAGCTTACGGCTAACACACAGTTTGGATGAGTTTTTCGCCTGGAAATAAAGGCGTTCAACCTTGTGCAACTACGTAAACACGTCTAAAGCATTCTCTAACACATATATATAGGACTGTTATTATGGATAACTGGTAGTAAACTCTATAGAATATATATAAAATAACTTTTTATGATAACGGAGCGGTCACGTTTGGCTTCCGGTTGAGCTAGGTTGCTCATGATGACAGCTAATCTTTGGTAGCTTAGCTTCCGAACTGTATTTATTGGGCTCGGTTAAACAGTCATTCGAGTATTGATGGCGAAGTGTGGTTTTGTTGGAGGCATTTTGTTCTTGGTTGGTTTACTTATGAGTACGGTTTGTTAGGTTTAGCATCGTAGTGCAGAATTAGCCATCTGTGCACCGGCGTATTCATTCCGCGGTGTGACACGGAAGTTTTATTGGGCCGGACTTTGATCTGTCAGTCCGGCGGAGTTTTTTTGGAGCAAACTGTTGACGATTTTGTGTTGCAAAGCGAGTTTTAAACGTATTTCTTTCGGTATATGTTTTAATGATAAATACAAATTGCCTTATATTGGGAGAATTCTATTTTTTCGTGTGTTTCACCAAAAAGTGCATCCCGAGTTTTGGCGCAGGCCGGACCCTATTAGGAATTCTTTGATTTTTAGATGAAACGGCAATAATCTCCATATATAAATAAATTAATGATAAGATAAACAGTGCGTTATAAACCTTTTTAGCTTTCCTTCGTTTCGGCTTTGCCTGAAACATTATTAAGGTTAATGTTGCATGGATAAATAATATATAAACTCCTTCGCTATAAAAAGAAATAAATTAAATAAATAAAAACTGTGCCTGCCTTTACTGTTAATTGCATTAATATTGGGATAAATTTGGGCCTACAAATTGATAGTTTATCAATTAAAATAAATAATTTATAGAGTTAATACAAATAACCTATTTTTTTTAAATTTTAATCCATTTGGGATTTTTCGTTACGAATATTCAATGGCAGCCGAATATAAATTACTTCCTGCTCCACAGGGACGAAACTGACGTACTTTAGATGCCCAATTGTTAATATAGATTTCTAAATTATATTCTGTTTTAGTTGATAAGCCCGGTAAAAAATAAAAAAGATAAAAACCAATTCCAGGGCCTTATGACGGCCATGTGGGCTCGTCATGGTGCCCGAGGGGATTATAAGAGAAGTCTCTCACAGAATGTGTTCTGGGGAGGAAAAGTGACACCTACTAAATTTAGTTAGTAACAAATTAGAAGACACCGATAAATTGTTTTTGGCGTATAATGCTTCAGGAAAGATTAGCATCTGTGGTAAGGGGTCAAGCTGTAAACCTTTCAAGAGGTCCCAGCCCCAGTCAACGTGATGGATGTTAGCGTTCTACAGGTCAAAATATGCAGACGTTGGGAGACAAGGGGAGTGAAGGACCATTTAAGAATACCAGATCTCAGGTGTCACTGGGGGCAAGTGGAGGCCCTGATTTAATGCTTCCTTTAGTGAGAGCATCTGCGTTAAAGGACGCTGAGGAGAATAAGAAAATGGAGACTGCTTTGTTAAAACTACAGTTAAAAGAGGCTCAGAATAAATTGACTGACTTGTATCAGTCTAAAAAAAGTGATACAGATGGTGGCTGAAGCAGCACCTACTGTTGGATCAGCGACAGTGCTGCCTTCTTTTCCTGTGATGTATGCTGGAGCTGCACCGAATAAGCCATTTACTGCTCCTTATAGGACATGGCAGCCTCGTGGCAGGTCACGTGGCAGGGCCAGGTTTGGGGATTTTAGAGGCATGGGGAGAGGGCAGCCAGGTGCTAACGGTTGTCACAGGTGTGGCTCCGATGAACACTGGGTGAGGGAGTGCCCACACCCACAAGGGGGCGCTATACCTCCCGGTCAGCCACCTCTACATATGGCTCCAATGACTCTCCCTATAACTCAACCATTGCCTGTTTCAGTGGGTGATCAAAGACTATCACATCCTTTTGTCATTGCTCAAACCACGCCTGTCAATTTGTTAGGCAGAGATCTGCTTATCAAACTTGGTGATACTATTCTATGTACCCCTGATGGACTTATGGTGACTTTTCCGAATGGACGTACGCATTGCTGTGACACCATGAGTGGTCAATTTTTGCTGAAGGATGACACTTCACAAGTGGCTGATATTTTCTGGGCCAGATTGACTACGATGTCTGCACATGAATCTTCTGCGGCTGACTTTCTGAGATGCTGGAAGCCTTTGCTGCTTGAACTCCAGCCTTTTATTCTACCGCCTGATCCTTTCCATGTGACCTTCCTTTTTGAGAGGGGCATCCTACTTTATGTCAGGAACAATTTGAAACAGAACTTGAAGGCCAAAGTTGGTCTGTGGCTTCGGGTCCATGCTTTATGGGGAGGAAGGGTATTGCACTGTTTGCTCATCTCACTTCAAAACAGCATAAATGGTATATGATGGAAGCTGAAGCGCTTCCACACATCGCTTTTGTTGCATCCGAAACATCAAGCTAAAGATTTGGGGGGAATGGTTAAAAGGGGAGTTGAATTAAAGGATTGGGTTCACACCCACCTTCAGTCTCTTTTTCTCCTTCTACTCAGATGTACAAAATAGACACGCAGCTCTCTGATACTACCATTCTGGAACATTTGCAGCTTTCTAGAAATCATGGCAGAGAAAAAACAGATCATCCTGATGCAGTGGAGGCCTTAAAGGTCGTGCCTGACTCTTTGTGGTCAGATGGTCCCACTGATGTTGGCCTAGTGCAAACCACACCCATCACATTTGACATGAAACATTCTGATCCAATCTGGCGTTCTCAGTACCCACATAAACCTCAGGCTGAGGAAGGTATTGCAGACACTATTGCAGGCTTACTTGAAGCTGGAGTTTTAGAACCATCAAACTCTTCGTATAACACCCCTATTCTTCCTGTGGAAAAACAAGGTACTGGTAAATACAGAATGGCACATGATTTGCGTGCTATTAATGAGGCCCTTAGAACCCCTCCCATTTCTACACCGAATCCGTATACAGCTCTGGCATCACTGACTCCAGATTTAAAATGGTTTACCTGCATAGATTTGGCTAATGCATTTTTCTGTTTACCGCTCCATCCTTCTGTCAGGGATATTTTTTCATTTACATTCAGGGGCAGGAAGCTACGTTATAGTAGGCTTCCGCAGGGTTTTGCTTTATCCCCAGGTATTTTTAATCAGGTGTTAAAGCAGTCATTAGGCACTGTACAGCTCCCTCCAGACTGTGTACTGACCCAATATGTGGACGATTTACTTTTAGCATCCCCCACCGTTGAAAAGTGCATAGCAGCGACTCTAGTTGTGTTGCAACATTTGGGAAAAGAGGGATTTAAAGTCTCCCGCGATAAGCTTCAGTTGGTCAGGCAGGAAGTCCAGTTCCTGGGGCGAAGGGTGACCGCTCAAGGCGCTGGGCTGACGGACACCCACAAGAATGCTATTTTGGCCCATTCTAAACCTCTCACTGTTAAGTCAATGCTGTCATTTCTGGGACTGACAAATTTTTCCAGACATTATGTGCCTAATTACACAAACCTTACCACACCACTCAGGGCTCTTGTAAATGCTCATGGACATACCGGCTGAGGAGGCATTTATTAAGTTGAAACAGGCTCTAGCACAAGCAGCTGATTTAGCCACTCCTGACTATACATGTCCATTTTTTCTTAACACATCAGAAACAGATGGGGTGGTTAATGGGATTTTGTTTCAGAAAAAAGGTGGTCAGAGATACATGCTTATGTATCTTAGCATAAAGCTGCAAGCTATTAAAATGAGACAGCCACCTTGCACGAGACATGCAGCAGGAATTGCACACCTAGTGGAGAAAACTTCACACATTGTTAGGGGTTATCCACTTAATGTTTTGACATCTCATGGAGTCATGGCATTGGTTAATTCTGAAACATTTACTCTTTCTACTTTGCGTCAGCAGCGGATTAGCAGAGTTTTGGAGGCACCAAACATTATTTTTACGCATGAAGGAATAAACATGGCTGAACAAATCACCGCCTCTGGGGAGCAGCATGACTGTGTCAGGCTGAATTCTGTTGCTCAAAAAATACGTTCTGATTTACGGTCTGATACTTTACCTACAGGTTTTGTGCCCTATACAGATGGGTGTTGTTTTTAGAGATGGACAGGGCCAGTTAAAATCAGGTTTTGCAGTTGTTGAGCAGAATGGAGATTCACTACATACTGTCGTGTCAGGGAAGCTGGACGGCAAGCAGAGCGCACAGCGTGCTGAGATAGGGGCTCTTATTGAAGCATGCAAATGGGGAAGAGATAAAGACGTTACGATTTACACTGATTCGAACTACGGGTTTTCTGTTATACATTATGAATTACCACAGTGGAGGAGAGCAGTTTTGTTACTGCTATTGGGGTCACAGCAAGGCTGACACTGTTGACGCGTGGGGAAATAGGGCGTCATCGAGCGGTCTAATTCAACTTTAAATTTACAGCTGGCAGAGAACCTCAGGTGTCATCGCATCCTGACCCGGACCCTCGCAGTGATCATCAGCATCTGAAGGGCCTGGTCTCCTTTTTCCTTCCGACCCCTCTCCTGTCCCTCACGCTGCAGCAGCTCTCTGCTGACCTGGGAGAATCTCTTTGCAGCGGGTGGTGTCGGTTCTGACTAGGCGGTGTCGACTGCCGAAGCCAGGAGGCGGGGCCTGACCCACCCAGAAGATTGGTTGAAGTTGCTGTAATCATCCAGTGTAATCTATATGTGCAAAAAAATTGGGCGAGATAAGCAATTTGGACTTGCTTTTCTCGAAGAGGGATTGTACCGAAGAGAAAAGATCGCAAGAAATCAAACACATTTCACAGCAGGTTTTGACCACCTCACAATCGGTGGGGGAAGCTATTGGAGGCGGGGCCTGTCTGTGCATTTGTGTTTACTGGGGGAAATGTTCAGTTAATGAAGTAACTGTCATTTCAGTGAGGGCGATCTGCAGAAAAGACAGTAACTTTGGGAAAATAAAGACTCCACTGTACTGAATCATTTCATCACTCTGGTAGCCACCTGCTGCCAGAGAAATAAACAAGAGCGAAGACTAGAGAACAAAATAATAAAGACTGAACACTTACTAATCATTTTTCTTGTATTTTACAGGTTGTCTAACCGATTTTTATTTACAGGTGCAGATTGCTAGACACTGCCTAAGAGGGTGTCAAAGAATTTTTAAGTAGTCTATTTGTAAGATTTTTTCTTAATATTTAGTATTTACGGTTTTATAAAACTTTTTTAGTAATGAGATAAAATATTTTAAGGAGTGTTTAAAGTATAATCAGGTTGACTGACTACTAATTTGTGTTTTACTTATTCTTTTTTCATTATGATGTGGTTTTTGTAGGATGTTTTTGGGGTTGGTGACAATTGCTAGAGTTTGCTTTTACTAAAAGAATATTGAGAATTAGGTTAAAACATAAAAAACAATAATAATAAATTAAAAAAATATTGCTTAAAGGTAAGGATTAAAAAAAACAGACACTCTTCTCATTTTGAATGATCATGTTAGAAAGAGGGACAATTTGTTAAATAATATGTTTGGTAAAGGGAAGACTCTGGCAATGTCTAATGGTTTCTTTAGCAGTATTTGTGTCAACTATGGTGTTATGTGGATGTTGTTGTATTCCTTGTATATGTTCTTTGCTCACAAAGTGTATTGAAAAAGCTGTTGGTGATAATGTGCAAGGTCAATATCTGTTAATAGCTCACATGGAGCCTGATGGGGAAGTACAGAGGAGTGGTCAATCTATTTGAAAAATAGATTGAAAGAGGGATTTGTTGTATTCTACTTTTTTGAGGCTATTTTTATTATGCAGTACATATGTGTTAATTATATCTTTTTTAAGCTTTAGAAGTAATAGGCCTGTTTATATTATTCAGGGTAGTAAAACATGACTCTGTTACCAGTATTTTATAGGGTTGAAGGTTTTAAGTAAACAAACTCTTGAGTAAAGATATGAACTGAAAGCAGGGAGGATCAGCTATAACTCTAATTCAGGTTATAACCCAGTTCATAGTAAGGTCAAGAGACCTGGAGAAAATAAATGACCTGTCAAGATGTAGAAGGAGGAGAGAGGAGTCACGTGATATGTTCTTTGTTCTTCTTGAAATAAAAATGGTACAGCCTTGAAAGAGAACGAGTCAGTCAGTCAGTCAGATCTTGTCTGACTCCCATCTGCAGGTGCGTCTTTTTAACATCAGATATCTGAGTGTGTGTGTTTTTTGTTATTCTCTGTCTCTCAGCTCTGGGTCTTATTTTGAAACAAATTCCGCTGGGGTTTTTGGAGTTCGGCGCCCCCACCTCTCTGAGCAGGAAGTGAGTTGCAGAGCACATTGTGAGAAAAGCCGACATTACTCTAAGTTTGTGAAAAATAAGGATATGAAGAACATCATAGTCAAATGCACTTTTCTGTGCTGCACCTAAAGACTTGTCCACTTTTTGAAATAGCACCAGTAACTTACCTAAACAGTCACGTGAAGTTAGCAAAAATGAAGGGAGCAGAGGATGAAAGTGGCGATAAAACCACAAATCAGCCAAAATTAACGTTCTCGCTCTGAGATGCTTCAGCCTCATGAGGTTAGGAGACTTTTGGCGGAGTATGTTGTTGAAGATATGCTGCCGCTTTCAACGGTGGAATCGGCAGCTTTTTGAAAACTCGTCAATGATGACAAGATAGGTAAGGCTACCATGGCCTCAACAGGTCCAATTTTACTGGACTACTGATATTAATACTACTTTACATAGTTCTAACCATCAGAACAGATACATAACGCCATTGTGAATCAGGCCAATAGGCCTGTGTATTAAGATGAAACATAGTCTACAAAAACATTTGTTAAACACAATAAATCCCACGATGCGTAGCGCTGCTGAAGTTGGATTTGAAGGTTAATATCGAAAACGTGGATGCACTGGCTGTTTTTGACCCATATCGATTTTTCTTTCTCTTTTTTTGGAGCAACATTTAGATAGCCAAATCCATATTTGCTGTTGTTTTAGTGAGAGTAACATAAAACTAATGCAATAGTAGTGTAATGCCTTACATGTTAAATACAGTAATACTGTAATGCAGTGATTCCCAAAGTGGGGGGCGCGCCCCCTTGTGGGGGCGCAGAGTCATTGCAGGGGTGGGGGCGCGATATGAATGGATATTTAAAAGCTAATATAACTTACTGGTTTTTGACGAGACCCACATAAATGCAAAGCAGAAGATATAACAACACCAAAAAGGCTTCTAAAACAACTTCCTTCCGAGCCAAAGAGTAGAAAATATGAGAAGCATATCTTGCCTTTGGTTTTGTTACACCAAACACCTGCAAATGCTCTGTGTGAAAAACCATACAAAACTGCTGAGGATTATTCACTTCCTTGCACTATGGAGATTGTTCCATCCATGATTCATAACAGAGGCCATGACACTATAGGTTATCCCCCTGTCCAGTCTGCACATTTATGAGATGTCAACGGACATATAGGGACTTTGTAGAAATCTGTACAGATAGGGCAACGACTATAGGTGAATTTCCACTATTGGACCTTTAGGGTAATTTAACCAGGGGTCTCATTTATAAAAAATTGCGTAGAATCCCTACTAAAAGTGTACGTACGACCAAAACAAAAAGTTTGCGTACGCCAAAAAGATTTCTGATTTATAAAACCATGCCTACGCACAGGTGTAAACAATTTCCCCTTTATAAATCACAGTCTTCTTGGAAGTTTGCGCACCTGAATTTGGCTCATATCCCGCCCTGAACACGCCCAAATCCGGCTATAAAAGGTCATTGCAAAGCAGGACATGAATATTGATGCATATGAAGAAGAGGGGAAATATGGCAACAACAAAAAAAACCAAGAAGAGAAACTTTACGGAGATGGAGATTGAAGTGCTAGTGGGTGAAGTGGAGGCTAGAAGAGACATTTTATTTGGTGGACACAGCAGTGGTGCCAAAAATAAAAGGAAGAACTGCGAGTTGCAGCATGTGGCGTCTGCAGTGCAGACTGTCAGTGCAACTGACAGGACGGTACCCGAAATTAAAAAAAAGTGGTCGGACCTCAAAGTCGAGGCAAAAAAAAAAACTTGCCTCCCACCGCCAGAGTGGGTCTGCTACTGGAGGGGGTAAGTGTACACCCGAGCTGACACCACTGGACAGGAAGATGGCAAGTATCATGGGAACATCAAGCGTGTACGGTATTGTGTCAGAGAAGGAGGGCGACACCGACCTGGCAGAAATGACAGATGAACCCGGTAAAGCACCTTTTGTATATATTTTATTAAGTGGCTACGTTAACAAATTTGAGCATATTTTAAGGAGACAGACTAATATGCCGTGGCTTTTCAGTTCTTCCACAGTCGGTAGGTGGTGAGGATGAGGAGGCTCAGCAAGATGAGGTTGCCCAGCGTTCGGCTGCCCCATCATCAGTGCTCCCAGTGCCCGTGGTGCATCCAGCAGTGGTCGGGTTCTGACTGAAGCTGTGATGCAGACACAGAGACACACCATCAGCACCATCAATTCTGTGACAAACGAGTTAAAGGAAATAAAGAGTGTGCTGTGCGACATAGTGAAAGCCATTGGTACCTTAAATGATACAATAAAAAATTGTAATAAATGAACCTTGTCGTTGTTATCTCAAACGCCGCATTACATCCTGGCGGATCCTTGCTCCCTGGGTGAAGGCTTCCTGTCGAGGAGGAGGCGGCTGTGGGTCGGGGTTCTCATGCTGGGGAGGGGGTAGGCCAGGAGGGAGGGGAATTCCAATTCTCAGTGCCATGTTATGAAGAATTCCAAATGCTCTCACGATCTTGCAGACCTTTGTAGGGTGGTATAATAGTCTGCCACCCGAGGCATCCAATGACCGCCACCTACATTTTAACAGGCCTATGGCACGCTCCACGACTGAGCGCGCACGCGTGTGACAGGAGTTGTAGTGCATTTCCTCTGCTGTCTGTGGGTCTGGGAACGGGGTCAGAAGCCAGCTCCTGAGAGGGTAGCCACTATCACCTGCAAGTGATAACACATTTAATTCAGGCGTCAACAAGCAGCATTTCTAATGACGGTGAGGACTTACCGAGCAGCCAGCCATCACTCACAGCGCCTGCCTGCAGTCTGTTCCCTACACTGCTGTGTGTCAAGATAAAGGAGTCGTGTGTTGACCCAGGCCATCGTGCTACCATATTAGTGATCATCATGTGTGAATCACATATGATTTGCACATTATTACTGTGTATATGTTTCCGATTGACGAAAACAAATTCATCCTCGGACAGGGCCCTTATAGCAATATGGGTGCAGTCAATTGCCCGGATTATGTTTGGGAAACCGGACATTGCTGCAAATTGCATCTTAATTTCGGCCTGCTCCCCCAAAGTATATGAAAAAGTGATGTATCGCCTGCTCATTTTAATGATCCCATCCAAGACTGCAGGCATTATTGCGCTCAGGGACGGCTGTGATATCCCAGACCTAGTAAATAAATATAACATATTTGAAGGCATTATTTCCAAAAAGGGACTTTGGGCAGAATAGTAAGAATCATGTCACTCAGACACATACCTGTCGGCTAATTCCCGCTGGTAACAACCATTTGCAAGAAACCCCAGAGTGGTGAGCACCTGCAGCTGGACCGGAATGGCACGGTTCCGCCTGGACGGTCTCTCCAAAACCGAGCCCAATTCAGCACAGAGATCCAAGAGCACAGCTCTAGGGAATCTGAATCTGCTTATTAGCCAGTCATCATCATGGGCAAGGAGGTCCGCATGATCCCTGAAGACGCGTTCTCTCTTAATCCTTCCATTTGCAAAATCTTCTAGCAACGCCTGTGCATCCATCTCAAATATTACGCTTGAAAGAAGTTGGGGTATTTCTATTGGCAGCAATAAGACTGATCGCTTCCTTCCTTGGCACAATGAACGTGCCAATCAATGATATATGGTACAGATGATTCAATTTATTAATTGACATACAGTCCCAGCCCTTTAATCTGAGTTTAAGGTTTTGAGATAAATTTTATGTATTTATTTTAATATTGAAAAATGTTTTTAGAAGAGCTATAGCTCACTGCAAAGCTACAATATAGATATCATTGCTGGTTTGGATGTTTATAATAACATGAATCCATAATTAATGTTTGGTTTGAGGTGAAATGATATGTGTGAGAGGAGTGATCAAATCAAATCAAACTTTATTTATAAAGCGCTTTTCAAACCATAACAAAGCTTCTCAAAGTGCTTTACAGATTAAAAATGACCCATAACCCACCCCCTTTCCCAAAACCCAAAAGTAAAAAACATCACCACAGCTACACCACCCCCATGCACGCACACACATAAAAGCAACAATAAACAAAAGCACATTAACAAAAGCAGAACGGGCTGAGTACAGATGAACCAGGAAACGTCATCATGGGAGCCATCTACATCGGCAGCAGCAGATCAACAGCAGCAGCCAAGGCACTGACCTAGGAAGCCCAGAAGAGGGAGGGCTGGTACACCCACCTCCACCCAAGCACCACCTGGAGAGCACCAAGGCAGCCACAGCCGACCACTGCCCCCAAGGCAGAGGGCTCCCACAGAGGAA
Source organism: Valencia hispanica (assembly GCA_963556495.2). Classification (NCBI taxonomy): domain Eukaryota; kingdom Metazoa; phylum Chordata; class Actinopteri; order Cyprinodontiformes; family Valenciidae; genus Valencia; species Valencia hispanica. The sequence goes on from OY747719.1 coordinate 5,261,245, forward strand.
ACACTGGAAGAAAAACTAAAATAAGTTAAAATATTAAAATTAAAACAATTATAAGATAGAAATGCAAAGCAGATAAACAATAATTGATAAATAGCCAGCTAAAAGCTAAACTAAAAAGAATTAAATCAAATAAAACATGCAGAGCAATTAAACAGATTTAATAAATAATAATCAGTTAAAAGCTATGTTAAAAAGATGAGTCTTGAGCCTGCTCTTAAAAACATGAACGTTCTCTGCGGCCCTGAGGTCCTCTGGCAGCCTGTTCCAGAGGTGAGGGCCATAATAACAGAAAGACGCCTCACCATGAGTGTGTGTCCTGACTTTAGGGATGACAAGGAGACGGCTGCCAGAGGAGCGCAGAGACCGCGAAGGTTCATACGGTAGAAGAAATTCCGAAAGATAAGAAGGCCCAAGACCATCAAGACACTTAAAAGTTGTTAAAATAATCTTAAAATCGATCCTTAAACATACGGGGAGCCAATGCAGTGATTCTAAGACAAGTGTAATGTGTTCCCGCTTCCTGGTCTTCGTCAGGACACGTGCTGGTGAATTCTGTAAAAGCTGTAAACTTGAGGTAGTCTTTTTGGGAAGCCCAGAAAGCAGGGCATTACAGTAATCAATCCTACTGGTGATAAAAGCATGCATCAGCGTCTCCGTATTGCCCCGAGAGAGAATGGGGCGGACTCTGGCGATGTTCTTTAAGTGATAAAAACCTTTTTTAGTAATATTTTTTATGTGAGGAATAAAAGTCAGCTCAGAGTCAAAAATCACACCCAAGTTCTTCACAAGTAAAGAAGGATTAAAATACAGTGATTGTAGTTTTGGTAAAAGTTTCTCTCTCTGAGCCTCAGGACCGATGACTAAAACTTCAGTTTTGTCCTGGTTGAGCTGGAGAAAGTTTTCTGCCATCCAGGATTTGATGTCTAAAATGCAGTTAAAAAGTGCATCCATTGGCCATGTGTCATCGGGAGACACGGAGATGTACAACTGTGTATCATCAGCATAACTGTGAAAGTTAACTCCATGTCTTCTGATGACACTGCCAAGAGTGAGCATGTAGAGGTTAAAAAGCACTGGGCCTAAAATTGAACCCTGGGGCACACCACATGTGATCTTGTGGACCTTAGAGGAGCAGGTATCTAAACTTACCATAAAAGTCCTGTCTGTGAGATAGGATGTAAACCATTTATGAACAGCACCAGAGAGGCCGATCTGTTTTAAACGAGTTAAAAGAATAGTGTGGTCTATTGTATTAAAGGCAGTGCTTAGATCCAGTAGAACCAAGACTGTCACCTTCTGAGCATCATAATTTAATCCAAAATCATTTAAAATCTTTAAAAGAGCCATCTCTGTGCTGTGGTTAACCCTAAAACCAGACTGAAATTTCTCTAGGACATCATGAGCGTTAATAAAATTATTAAGTTGAATTAAAACAAGTTTTTCTAAAACTTTGCTTAAAAATGGTAAGTTAGATACCGGTCGGAAATTGTTTAAATCATTAAAATCTAAATTGCTCTTCTTCAGCAAGGGCCTCACCACCGCCCCTTTAAAGGCGGCAGAAAAGACCCCCGTCTGAAGGGAGCAATTCATCACGGTTAAAATATCATCTCTAAAAGATTCATAAATTTGCTTAAAAAAGGAAGTGGGAATCGGGTCCAAAACACATGTGGTGGGCCTCACTGAGGAGAAAACTTTATCAAGAGTCCCAGCTTCTACCAGGACAAAACTGTCCAGCATTTCCTCTGATAGAGACACACAATCAGATTTGTCTAAAACCATGTTACACTGAGAAGATAAAATATTACATCTGATCGTGTCTACCTTCCCTCTGAAGTGGTCTGCAAACTCCTCACAAAGAGTGTTTGAGGGGGTTTTCTAATATGCATTAGTAGTACAGTTAAAAATGTTGTCTATAGTGCAAAACAGAATTTTGGGATTATTTTTATGTTGTGAGATGATTCTGGCAAAGTATGCGTTTCTGGAATTTCTTACTGCATTGTTATATGATTTGAGACGTTCGATGTACATTTGATGATTTATTGTGATTTTATTTTTCCTCCATTTTCTCTCTGCCACCCTGCAGCTCCTTTTTAATCTCTTAAATTCTTCGTTTGTCCATGGTGTTGTTGGTTTTGAGTGTTTGTTTCTAACTTTAAATGGAGCCAGCAGCTCAAGAGCAGATTGAAGCCTTCTGTTAAAATTATTAACAATAAAATCACAGGGGGCAGGTAAAACAATTCTTTTGAAAAATTTCCAGAAAACCTGCAGCCACTTCAGGGGTTAGATGGCGCTTCCTGACAGTTCTCACAGAGGTCTCCTTCTGAATAAAACTGGTGATATTAAAAAACACAGTAATGGTCAGAGACAGCCAAGTCAACAACAGAGGACACACTGGTTGACAGGCCATACGTGATGACCAAGTCCAGGGTGTGTCCTCTGTTGTGAGTTGGCTGCGTGACATGTTGACTAAAATCCATATAATTCAAAATATTTAAAAATTCTGTTGATAAAGGATCTAAGATGTTATCTATATGTAGATTAAAATCACCAGCTAAAATTATTCGTTCATAAGAGTTGTGCAAAATTGATAAAAACTCTGAAAATTCTTGAATAAAAAATGCACACTTTTTAGGAGGCCTATAAACTGTGAACAGAAGCAGTATATTCAAAAGTGCTAAAATGATCAAATAAAACAGGTTTGGCAGAAAGCGTTGATGAACTAATAAAAGCAGTTCCGCCTCCCCTTTTGCAACTCCTCGTGGAACAAGTGAAATTTAAATTTGGTGGGGAGGTTTCTGTAAGAACAACGAGGGCATCTGCACTCAGCCATGTTTCCGTTAAAAATAAACAATTAATATTATGGTCTAAAATTTGGTCATTTATTATAAAAGGTTTATTCATCAGAGAGCAAACATTTAGAAGTGCCATATTAATGGTGATTGGAGATCGAGTGACTGTATGGTTCACTGGAGGTAGGACTTTTGGTAACTGTTTGAGATTATTAGGGTTGCATTTGCTATGTTTTATATTATTTTTCCGCTCTCTGCTGATAATAACAGGTATGCATCATGTAAAACAAGGTCCAAGTCCGATATGTGAGTTACTGTTAAAATCAGAACTGAGTTCATAGGAGCAGGGACCAGCTGCACATCAGGATGTGGCGGAGGGGGCAGAGAGGGCAGGAGCAGCTGGGGCTGGTGTGGTAGACAGGGGGGGCGAGGGCATGCCAGGCTTATTGCCAGCATGCGGGCACCCTGTCTATTGAGATGTAGTACATCTGGTCCAAACAATTGAATCCTGCCCCAGAAATTGTTAAAATTGTCTATAAAACTAATATTGTGCATCACGGTGGCAGAGGAAAGCCAAGTGTTCAAAGATAAAAGCCTGCTAAAACGACCAATACCTCTGCCAACAGTGGGGGTGGGGCCAGAAATAAAAACAGACACGTGTGTATTTTAAAAGATTAAACAAATGAATAAAATCCAGCTTCAGGAGCTCAGATTTCTGTTTACGAATGTCATTGGTTCCAGCGTGAATAATAACTCTACTCACAGATGGGTGATGTTGGATATGGTCCAGGATCTGTTTAGTAATGTCCTTTACGGTGGCTCCAGGTAAACACAGTGTGAGGGCTCCTCTCATCCATACATTCCTGATAATAGAGTCTCCAATGATGAGCGTGGTGGGCGGCTGGTCAACAAGTTGATGCTGGGCAGAGGATCTTTCACCGTCCAGGACCTGCTGGATGTTGGGCGGATTAGCTTCCCCAGGACTGCACCGATGTGTAGTCGGCGCCGAGGGCTCGTTCCGTGGGTTCGGGGTGTAGTGGAGCACTCCTCGGCGAGTCCTGGGTTTAGCGCGACGTGGAGGGCTGCGGGAGCCTGGCTGCTGCTCCGGCTGCTGGGAGGGGATGGGCGCCAGTCCTGCAAAGCTGCGGTGTTTCAGGGCGGCCGGAGGGACAGTCAGAGGAGGAAAGTCGTGCTCCAGGGCACCGAAGCGGTTTGATAATGGTAGGCCGGGTGAAGGAGAGCGGTGGCGGCTGCTCCGGGCCCCCTCACCCCGGCCGGGCCCGACCATGGACCAGGCACCCTGAAGCACCGGTGTTGAGCTGATGGGGGCTTTTGGCTTAGCCCCCAGATGGAACCAGCGGTCCTCCTCTGCAGTTGTTGTTGCACCTCCGGCGTTCGGCAGTCCGAGTCCAGCGATGGATTCCCCCTCCGCAGCTTCACCGGGCTGGCAAGGAATTGTGTCCGCCAGCTGAGCGCTGTTGGCGGCGGTGAAAGTCTGGCCGAAGATGATGTCCACGTCGCGCTCGTGGTCCTGGATTTGATAGAGCGTGGAGATCCTCTGCTCCAGCTCCAGAACTTTTTGAGTTAATTTAAAACAGCCATCACATCCGGGGGTGCAGGTGAGTGAAGGCATGACGAAATAAAAGTAGTCCGTTTTCGGATTAAAAACTCCCCGGTAAAAACAAGTTGCTAAATGTCAGTGGTGTTAAAATGTGTTAAAACTAGTCATGAAAAAAACAAAAAACTGTTTAAAACCAGTTAAAACCGTGTTATTTAGGGAGTTTCAGGCCCCGTTTTGTGCGTATGCAACGTTTATAAATGAGACCCCAGATCTTTTTCTGACAGGGTAATCTGTCGGCGCGCTCCTCTCAGCCGCCGTGTCTCCATACACAATCGGCGCTTTAAGGAATCAGCTAAAGACATCCGCAAATCACGACTAACTCTGCAGTAAGCAGCATCACTGATCAGTGCAAAAAGGCGCTCAGATCTGCAGAAATAACAGAGATCGACAATGGAAGAAGCAGGGATGGTGCTGCGTTGTGTTTGTTGTTGTTATAAAACTGCTTCGCCAGTGACTCTTCTTATTTTTACAAAGCCTGTTGTTTGGCGACAACTGGTCATTTCCCTCTGAAGTACAACCAATCAGTGCGATTTAACCACAGCTCTCGCCTATATCAACTCTACAAACCATTTCCCAGTACACACCCCTAGACTGGTACTCCATTGGTTCCTGAAATGGCCCCGAAAACGGCTCTGTCAGCCCGGCCCGATGAAAAGTAGACACACATATCGGGATGGTCCGGTCAAATCACCCTGAAGTTCCGATAGTGGAAATGCGCCTAATGGCTGGGAAACTAGGAGGGCTGCAGGTGTTCATGAAAGGTGTCTCCCCCAATATTACAGTGCACTCACTGCATTATACACCCCGGTGCACTAAACAGCCGAGTGCCGAGCTGAATGATGTAATGATTGATGTCTTCGGCACAGTCAACTACATCGAAACAACCTAAACACAAGCCCCAATTTTTGCGGTACTGTGCTAGAAAATGGGCTCCGACAAACAGCTGTTCTGTTTTACAGCAAGTCCCGATAACTGTCATGTGGCAAGGTTCTGTCCAGGGACTATAAATTCGAGATAAAATTTGCATCTTTTTGAAGGAAGAGGGCAGTGATCTTGGCCACATATTTTACTGTAACAGGTTTTTAATGAAACTTTCATATAGTAGCATTCTTTTTAACAAAAATGTTCAGTGAGCCAAATTCAGTGATGCAGGGCACAAACACAAATCTCCACCTGGCAGATAAAGTGACATCACAGCAGACTCATACTAATTACTGAAATGTTGTGATGATTGAAGACCTCTGTTTTCTAAAACAACCTTTCAATAGTTTTTTTCCGCCCCCCAGAGTTCTTTACGTTTTAAACCAGTTGTGCACAGAGAGGCATAAAAATTTATTAAAAGCAATGTTAGATAATACTACACAGTAAAACTAAGTGAAAAATAAATTAATTTAAAAAAAGTAATAATTACACTGGGGGGTTGTGACCCTTTTCTAACAAACCAGGGGGGTCCCAGCAAAAATAGTTTGGGAACGACTGCTGGAATGTAAGGAATTACTTAGAAATGTCAGCAACCACTAATAAAAAACACATTACAGTTTTGAAGTAACTTGCCCAAAACTGGTTTTGAATATTTCGGCTTGGATTACATTTTTTTGTACTGACCTTGAACTAAGGAGTACTGCTTTTATACCACTGGGTTGGGTCTTGCATTTTAGTCCTTTATTTCTGTGCCTTTCGCCAGTTCTTCAGTTGGTATGTAGTTGTCTGATGTATTTAGCGAAGACATTGGTTAATAAAGAAGTGCTCACCACTTAGAAATTGATAGTGTTCTACCATTCTGGATATCTGCTAGAAAAATGAAAGCATGGAAACTGTAGTGGACCCCTGATATTTAAGAAACCCACAGTGACCAGTAAATAGCTACAATCCACCAATACTTGAGACTGCCTAAAAACACTCTTATAACTGTCACTAATTTAATGGTTCAAACATCAAATATTCTTAATATGCATTAACAGGCACAGTGGAAATTGTCTCAGCACCACAGCAGAAGCTGAATTCTACAGTCTCCCTTATCTCTGCTCTTGGGGGTACAACCAATCAGGACCAAGGAAAAGAAATGGTCCTCCTGGATTGGCTGCTTTGCAATCACCAACCCATAGCATGCCAAGTAGCAGTGCGCTTAGATATTATTGCCTCCCAAGATGCATTTTCTTTCAAATATTTAAGATTTGCTGTATGATAGAATGAGCATTGCTAACACTGAAATGGTAACAATTACATCACACGTACTGACCAAATGTTCTTTATATTTGCTTGTGCTTGCACAATACACAATACGCTGACACAAAACACAATAAATGATCAGAAAATGTTTACATGTACTTTCAATTTAATCTTTTTTAACAACACAATTATGATACATAAAGCATGTTCCCATCAAAACAGACAAATGTTACTGTTCATCTATTTAACTTAATTTGACAGGAATATTTGGAGGACATAATCTTACCTATTGTGGCCTTTTGCAGCATGGCTTGGTGAATGTGAAACAACTGTGGTGGAATATGAAATTACATTATTAACTAAAAACACAAGCTCGGGTCTTGAAAGCTAAGATTATTTTAGAACTTCAGAGCATAGACTACTAGGCTATCTGATTGCACTTAGCGGGCGCTAAATACGTGTGTGATTGTTCTCAAGATGGATTGAGAACAGCCTGGCTAAGACCACCTCTTACACTGCTTCTAAAAGGCTACAGTATTAGGCTTATCAAGGTCTTTGTAGTAAGGAAGTATACAGAAAGTACAGCTCAGGCGAATCTCTTTTATTTTACCAACATACACTACTTGAGAACTGTTGTCTTAAAGCTTGAATCTGAATAAACCAGGGCCTTAGATAGGGTGATACTCAGGGCTGAAACAGCTAGGTAGGGTTATACTCAACAGCTGAAACAGCCTTGAGTATCACCTCAGGTAGTAATAAATCAAAGACCGAGAACCAAGGGATGATATCTAAAACACTTGACCATGGTATCATTGCACCTGAACTGAACATGCAGATTGGGTCAAACGTATAACAAAGAAAATGGTTTTGCTTTGTCATCTTAAATCTGCCTTATCTTGAATAAAAGGTTTACATTTAAAGTTTATCTTAACACTGTGAATGTCTGTGAGGATAGTCTTAAAACCAACCTCCCTAGGTACAATGCCTTGCAAACAATCACATTCTTTTAACGTTTTCACATTTTGTCATGTTACAACCACCAACTTCAGTGTATTTTGTTGAAATTGTATGTGATAAACTCTATCAGATAGACTAACACAAAGAATAACAGGAAAGACTAAGTGGAAAGAAAATCAGACATGGTTCTCAGCACCCCCGGGTCAGTGCTTTGTAGAGCAACCTTTTTCTGTCGTCTGGGGTTAATCTCTACCAGCATTTGCAAACCCAGAGGCTGAAATGTTTGATAATTCCTTTTTGCAAAAGTGCTCAAATTCAGTCAGATTGGACTGAGAATTAACAATGATTTTGCTTAAGATTCTCAGTTGGACTAGGGTCTGAATTTGAACTGTTCAACTTTAAAACATGAATATGCTTTGATCTAACCCATCCCATTGTAGCTTGAGCTGGTTATTTAGGGTTGTTGTCCTGCTGGAAGGTAAGTCTCATGTCTTATATAGCCTTTAGCAGGTTTTCTTCCAGAGTGGTCCTATATTAAGCTCCATCTGTTTTCCATTAAACACCGATTTGCTTAGAAAAGCATCCCCACAGCATGATGATGCCACCACCATGTTTGACAATGATAATGGTCCATGTTAGTTTTCAATCCCACATAAAAGTAAGCCCAAAATTATTCCTACCCCTGTCAGTTTTGGTTTGAAATTATCTCTTGGCTCAAGAAAGTACTCCTGGACCAGTGTTTTCAAAATTCGTATGTGTCTGCTCTGTCTTCTTAAACCCCTAGCAGGTCGTGGCAGATGGCCACTCACACTGTACCTTGTTCTGCTAGTGGTTCTGTCCTGTAAGTCTAAGTTTTCCTCTCCACTGTCACTACATGCATGCTCACGATGAGGGATTGCTAAATGCACTTTCCAAAATATTTTTTTGCAAAGTGCATTAAGATATTTGTTGTGAATCAACATTATACACATTAACTGAAATTAATTTTTATTTTACCAACACATCTCTTCTGATTGAAAGTAATATTAACATTTTGGAAGGGCCCAGTCAGAGTCCTGATTTGAATCTCTTTGAGCCATGTGTCATTTGGTACTTGGCCTTGGCCCACACAGAAATAATGAATTACCTACAGTATTTCCAGTTAATTTATAATCCAAGTCTGAATGATGTTTTTTTTTCAATGACTGGATTCTCTCCGTTGCATCCATTTATGACTCATTCTTAATGCATTTCAAGACACTTGCCTTGGTCACGTGATACGTCACTCTAAAACCAAACCCACATGCTAGCCAAATGATTAAATACTCTGAAAAGTCTTTGTGACAAGGAAAAGGTCCAATGAAGAGACATAAGAAAAGCCTAAAACTTCCAAGAAAAAGACAGCTACATTAAACAGACAATACCAGGGGTTATCCTTAAAATATTTATTTTTCGCGACAGATGATTTCCACACACCAAGCTCATCGCTCTGTATAATATGTGGCAACCAGGCTTCTAATGAGGCAATGGAGCCTTTAAAACTGCCCCAGTCTGGACCGTCTCGTTATAGAAAAACAGCCATAGGGCTACCACTGATTCAGTGTTGTGGTGAGTTGTATTTTTCATTAACTTAATTTTTTTTTTTTGTGGTAAATCTTATTTTTAAGGCATGTTTAAACATTACCATAGCAATCAGAAAGCATTAGGGGGAAGAGAAGATGTTACTCATGCTATGTTGTCGGTGTAATGCGCTAATAAAGTTAGGAGCACACATTGGATTTACATTTATTATTATATTTTAAAATAACCCTGTTTTTTAAGTATTTTATTATTGTTTCTTTTAACTTTGTTACATTTATTCGCCGGTCCATGTGAATATTGTCTGATATTAAACTGGTCAGTGTCAAAGAAAAGGTCGGGGAACACTGGTATTGAGAATCCTAGGAGGGAGCTAAAGATTATGGTGATGGCAAGGAGGCCTTCCAAGTTTAAATACTCCAAGCTAATAAATCGTTAAAATGCCAGTGGAAACATGCCAAGAGCTGGTCAGCAATAGGAAAAAAAGAGTTTATTGGCTGTCAAGGATTTTTCCACAAAAGACTATTCTATAAACAATTTTCAGTTTGCCATTTTTTAATGAAATTGAAATAAAAACAAGTAACCTATTTTAGAAGTGATAGTCATTTTTAAATGGCTTTAATATCTTTTAAGAGGATGTATATCTCATTCCATGTTCAAAATCTAAATATGCCAGGTGTATCAATAAAGTTTAGCCTAACTATGGTGTTTTAGATGTAGGCTATGGTGACTGGTGCTGTTTGACTATGGAAAGAATGCTGTACAATCATACATACTGTTGGGTGAATGACAGAGTGTCTAATGTCAGGGTGTTTACATGGGCAAACTGAAAGCAGGACTGGTGATGGCTTTCATTCAACAATTACTTTCTTTTTGCAACTCCTTTGTAGAAGCCAGATTTGTGGAGTGGACAACTAATGGATGTCCCGTTGAGAGATTCTCCCACCTGAGGATGCTGATTATAAATGCAAATGCACTCCAACTACATTGATTTCACAGGTTGTGATATGACAAAATGTAAAAGACTTCAAGAGATATAAATAATTTTCCAAGTAAGTAATCAGAAACTCTACATGAAAATGTTCTGTTTTTTCAACAGGAAAAACACAGATATACAGGTAAACTGACTTCAAAGAATGGGTGCTGTCCACCTAACCTCTTAGTCAAAACATCAAACTATTGGGTTGTATTTTACACAAGTAGAGCAAACGTACATCAAGTATTATTATTTGGTCACAATGTCATACTTGTATTAAACTAATCAAAGTGCTGTTTCAAAGCTTGGGAGATCATTTTTTATCTTTTTTTGTATGAAATCAAGCATATTTCATGGCCAGCTAAATGTTCTTCCAATGATCTGGTAAAACTTCTGATTAAAAGGGTGGAAGAACTTCTGGAGTTTAGTCACTACTAACGGGTCCACTTCAGGATGGATGCGGCCCTTGCTGCCAGCCAGGCACTTGTTGAAGACAATGTTAAATCGCAGACAGTAAAATCCCCTGGTGGCATTAAAGTACAGATTATACTGGCTAATCCTGGAGGGGAGGTTCAGGAAGCGCTCGACAAGCTGCAGCTCAGGCAACGGGTCCGTAATGAGGCGATCCCCGTCCACTATATGGAACTGTTCCACAGGGAAATACTTCAGCCAGCGCTCAAGGTGTTTTGTGTAGATACTGGTCCGTACAGCTTTATATTTGGTGTTCACTTCACACGTGTTGGCATCAATGGCTAGATTTTCAAACTTGTGGTAAGTCTTGTTCTTGCGCTCCTTGCCCTCGAGCACTTGGGTATAGTCAGACACTGCTCTAGTGGTGGGCTCTCGGACGATAATTAGCAGCTTGATAGAAGAGTTCATCTTGAAGATGCGCTCAGGAACCTCCTCTGTGATGAAGTAGGCAGGGCTCTTCTCAATGGTGATCTGGTGAGGCAGGGAGAAGGGCATTTTACCCCTGTACCAGTCAATGCCCCGGGCATAGTTTTTGTCATTGTCAAAGAAGTGAATCTCCTGCGAAGCCTTGACGACGGCTGGATGCAGGTTGAGCATTTCCAGCAGGGCACGGGTTCCCCCCTTGCGAACACCAATGATGATGGCCCGAGGCAGCTGCTGGACCAGGTTGTGCAGACGGATTTGCTCTTTGGTGGCATTGCCCTTGCGTAGTTCGTGGAGCAGACCTCGCTTAAACTGCAGTGTACGAAGAGGAATTTGCTCTGGCTCAGGGGGGTGAACTCTGCTCTCAATGGGACAAATGGGCTGTAACCTGAAAAAGAAGACAGAAAAACAGATACCTTCAGAACTGAACAAAACTAAAATAAGCTTAAGTTATAACATGCAATTTCATTCATTTAACTTTTTGGCTCTGAATGCCAAGAAAACTGTCAAGAAATGGCTCACTGGAGTGCATCACAAGCTGAGCTCTAGCATGATGCCAATGATGTTGGAGGGAATGGTTCACAATCTTGTAACAATCAAAAGTGGGTAGAGTAGCCAAAAATTGGACTCAATAAAGAGTACAACTATTTCAACATATTTTTAGGCAAGGCAATTTTATTTGTATAGCACACTTTCAACAACAAAGTAATTCAAGGTGCTTTACATGATTGGGGGATAAAATAGAAATAGCATTAAAACACAGACAAGCATATAAAGTAATAGCAGCAATAAAGCAAGAAACACACACAAAACATATGATACTTGAAAACATTACTCAAAGGCAGCTCTTAACAGATGAGTTTTTTGCTGTGATTTAAAATAACACAGTGTTTCAGCAGCTTTGCAGTTGTCCCGAAGTTTGTTCCAGATTAGAGGAGCATAGAAACTGAAAGCTGCTTCTCCATGTATGGTTCTGATTCTAGGGATGTTGAGTAAACTGGAATTAGAGGACCTGAGTGGTCTGGGAGTTGGTATAGTAACAATAGATCTTCAAGATACTTTGGTGCTACGCCATTCAATGATTTATAAACTAGTAAAAGTATTTCGAAGTCTATTCTCTGAGCTACCCTTTAGAACTGGGTGATGATCCTGAACCACTGCATCACAGTCTGATACGGGAGCTGCTCTGCCTCGGACCGGAAGGCGTTGCAGAGGGTGGTGAAAGCCGCCGGAGCACCATTTTCTGCCATAGAGGACATCTACAGGAAGCGGTGTCTGAAAAAGGAAAATCATCAAAGACCCCAGTCAAACAGCACACGGACTCTTCATCCTCCTGCCCCCTGGAAGGTGCTACAGGACCCTCCGGACTAAGACCACCAGGTACCAGAACAGCTTCTTCCCCACAGCTGTCACACTCCTGAACTCTGCCTTCTGTCATCCGATCCACATTAAAAACTCATGGACTGAACACACACACTCAAAACTGCTCACAATCACCCATAACTGAACATACACACAATGGACAAAACCAAACAAACGACCGACAGTATCATCATACAGACAGCAACGTCGGCTACATCTCCACGCTGAACGCACCACCGGTTCTCTCCCCCGCCATCTTTGCCCCTCTTCCAGCTGGCTCTCTGGGGGCTCCTCACATCGGCAAGGACCAGCTGTTTGAGATTTTCTATTTGGACAAGATGGCCTATCTCTGCTCCAGGGGAAATCCAGCGCCTCGCCGCAGTCAGCAACGAGTCGAGGCAGAGCCGCTTCCAGGGTGGAAGTCCGAGCTGTCCGCTCATTCCTGGTCCTCCCTGGTCCTCCTCCGGCGCACCAGCTTCTCCTAATCATTCGGGTCTTGTCAGCCCATCAAGACCAGCTCCTCCAGTCAGCTCATCAAGACCAGCTCCTCCAGTCAGTCTGTCGAGACCAGCTCCTCCAGTCAGTCAGTCGAGACCAGCTCCTCCAGTCAGCCGGTCAAGACCAGCTCCCAAGTCAGCCGGTCGAGAGCAGCTCCTTCAGTCAGCCAATCTGTTCCTGCCAGTTAGCCAGTTCCAGTCTCAGCGCCAGTTCCAGTCCCAGAGCCTGCTGGCATCATGGCTGATGTCTTCCTGGCAGTCACAGCGGCAGCTCTCCAGCAACCAACATTTCCCCATTGGTCGCCGGAGCTATTAGGGAGGGTCAAGGATGACCCGTCCCTTTCGCTAGAGCTCCCAGGGAGGGTGAAGGATGACCTGTCCCCGTCGCTGGAGCCTCTTTGCCACCGACTGCTGTCAGTCGAGCCTCCAAATTCAGCTCAGCTGGCCTCTGCGTCGCCAGACTCAGCTCAGCTGGCCTCCTCACCGCCAGAGTCAGCTCAGCCGGCTTCCGTGCCACCAGATTCAGCTCAGCCGGCTTTCGAGCCGCCAGATTCAGCTATACTGGCCAGAGGGCGCCACCCGGGCCGTCTGCCGTCCAGCCAGAGGACGCCACCCGGGCTGTCCGCCCGGCTCCTGTCTTGTAAAGGGACGCCCTCCTGGCCATCCGCCAGACCACCAGATCCTCAGGGGACACCCTCCTGGCCGACCACCAGACCTCCAGGTCCTCAGGGGCCGCCCACCTGGCCGTCCGCCAGACTTCCAGGGGCGTACCCACAGAGACTCATTATCATCACTTCCTCCACCAACAACACTCCAATAAACATCCTTGCACCTTTCCAAGGCACCTGCATTTGGATCCATGCACCACACCACCGCACTCCTGACAGTTGTCCAGATTCTTCTTCTTTAGCAGTGATTTAATAACTGATGTTATTAATGCCTGGGGGAAGACACCTGACTATAGGGATGAGTTCACTATTTGAATCAGATCAGACCCAATGACAGGGAAAAGGAGGAGCTTAATTGGTTAATTATTTCTTCAAGGTTTTTTTGTTTAATTAATGGAATTCTGAAATTTTCTCTACACTGGTGTTAATTGGGTATACCATTGGTAAAGGGGTTCTGTACTACAGTACAGACCGACCGTCTAATTGTTAGAATCTTTTCTTTTCAGAAAAAGCTGGCAAATTCATTGCAGGCCCTGGTAGAATTGAATTCAGGGGCTACATTCACTGGGGGATTAGTTAGTCTTCCCACTGTTAAAGAGTCCATGCATTATTGACGTTTCTGTTAATGGTTTCAGAGAAGAAAGTTTTCCTAGCATCTTTTAAAGTTAACTGATATCTGGAGTCGAATTTTCCGCCATTTTCCCTTTTTTCACTACGTACCAGTGGATTGTTTGTCCTCTGAGACTTCTTTCTACCTGAGACTACTTTCACTTTAGTCGGAGCAATGGAATCAATGATGTCTGAGATTTCCACGAGGAAATTATCTACCAGCTTCTTTACTGAATTGGAGTTGGGAGATGAGGGGGATGCAGTGGAAGGGTAAATACTTTTAAAGGTTTCAACAGAACTGTTTCCGAGAAAATGCTTTTTTACAGTTATCTAACTGTGGTTAGATATTTTAGCAGAGATGGTACTTTCAAAGAAAATACAGAAATGGAGTATCAATTACAGAGATGTCCGATATAGTTAAACCTTTGCTGATAATTAAGTCCAGAGTGTGTCCTTTATTGTGTGTTGATTGTTTGACATGCTGGGTCAGGCCGAAGTTGTGAAGAGTGTCACTTAATGTTTTTGCTAGTCTATCCTGCAGGTTGTCAGTATGGATGTTAAACTCCCCCACAATGATTAATTGGTCATAATCGATACATATTATGTCAAGAAGGTCGCTGAAATCATTAAAGAAGTTAGAGTTAAGTTTTGGGGGTTTAAATAAATTTAGGAATATAGCTTTTTCAGGCTCATTTATCCGGGTGGCTAGGTATTCCACAGAGTCAAATGTGCCCAGGGATAGTTTTTAAAAGTTCATTGAGTTATGAAAAACTGTGGCTACACCTCTTCTGTGTTTCCTGTTCTCGCTTAAAAAATTCTAGTTTGGAGGAGTAGATTCTATCAATGTAGATGTTTCATAATTTAAGTCTAGCCAGGTTTCTGATAAAAAAGGGTGTGTAAGGCACATTGAATTACCTTGTTGTTGAAAGTGTCCTATACAAATAAAATTGCCTTGCCTTGCCTGGCCTATTATGCCAGTGATGAAGTCATTGATTAGGAATGACTTTCCCAATAAAGACCTAATATTTAATCTAATTCCCGGGGGAGTGATATCTCTTGTTTTGGGTTGCAATTTATTTTGTTTCTTCTTCCTCGGAGCAGAACAAGCAGGTGCAGATTCAGCGTGCTTTAAAGCCGGCCAGTCTTCATCAAACTGTGAATGGGGTGTTCTACCTGTTAAGTGCCCTTTGGCTGAGGGAGAAGCGCCTTTCTATGGCTTCTGTGCGAGACTGTTGGACTGAGATAACACCGAGGTGCCAGGTTCTTCCTCCCTGCATGTAGTCATCGGTAAAGATGTCTCCTTTCCATATCCAGTGTGTAGTTCAAAATTAATCTGAAAACGGTGTAACTTCGCCTCGATTGCTTCAATTCTCTGGAGCAGTTTGTCAAAGTCCTCAGCTGAGCAAAACACGATTTTGGTAATCCAGTCCTTCAAAAAGTAATCCAAAAAAGAGACCCTGGCTAATACAGTAACTCAAGGGGCTGGGTGTATAAGGTAACTAAGAAAAAAAGCTAAGAAAAGAAAATAAGAAAAGAGTATATGGTGAGAGGTCAGGAGAGGCTGCTCCTCCTTCAGCAGCCACACAGATATCCCTCAGATATTTTACTGAAGTAAAAGTAAAAAGTAGCAATCTGAGAAATTACTCAAATAAGAGTAAAAAGGTATTTGAGTAAAGGGCTTCTTAAGTACTTAGTAACTATTTAATCATAACAGAAGAACACATATGTGTGGATCTTGTTCAATGATTACAGACCAGCTTGTAAATTCATACACTGCCATCATGAAGCTCAAGGATTTATACATCAGTGGGTCTCAATGATCAGAGCCAGATCTTTGACTTCTTGACCATCCGAACACTGATGGTGCTGGTCAGATACCCAATCACATTCACACTGCATCTGAGGTCTGGCATCCTCCAGAGAAGCATGCTAAAATCCACTGATGGACTCATTGTTATCCCACATTCTTAAAGTCATGGATATACTGGAAACTGTGATTACCTTTGTAAAAAGAAAACACCACCATGACTGGGTGCCTATAAGATGATGATGAGTTCTTCAGAGACGAGACAAAAGGTCTATCGTTATAGTTAGAGGACAAGTACCTGCTGCTCAGCAAGACTGCACTGGCAATCAGTTCATTATGGACTATGTGTAGATGACGGAAAGGGTGAGAACATTTCTCAGTTCCTCCCCTTAATTACCAGTTTGTCTGCACACATAAAATTTGCCCGCCGTTTACTAACTGTGGTCATAAGATGAAGTTTAGACAATCAGCTACTTCAGGTTTCCAGTGAACAATGAGGAACTGAGTTGGTCGCATCTTATAAATTTGATCACAAAGACTTCTTTTTTTCCCTCCAGAGCTACTGAGGAGGGAAAACTTCAGCATGGACTCCAGAACCCTCTACAACGTCTACTGGAGCATCATTAAAAGTATTGTTTAAGACTGTGTTGCAGCCTGGTATAGAGGCTGCAATGCTAAAGACTATAAGCTCTACAGCGGTTGATTAGACTGACACTAAGGACTGAACTCTCCAGCCACCCAGGACCTCTAGAAGCAGTTGTGGGATAAATGTGCCTCCCCAGCCATATACTGGTTACACTCCTGTTAGTAGGCGGTAGATGCAGAAGCCTCCATAAATACAGCAGCAGATTCTACATTACTTTGTGTCCATAAGGATTTACCAGTCTCTAAAATCCGACTGCGGAAGATTTGCCTGACTCCTCATTTTTAGCTGTGAGATGTTTAAGGGTCATCTTGTAAGCACAGCCTCCCTCAGATCACCCAACAGCATCTACTGGGATTAAGATCTGGGCTTTGACTTGGCCATTCCATGAGATCCTATTGATTAATGCTCAGCCAGTCCGTGATATGTTTAATCGTGTGTTTTGTGTTATTTTCATCTTTCATGGTACAGTCCTGCTTGTTTTTTTGTTTTCTTTTTGTTTTGTTTTTTACAGATGACCTACATTTTCCGCAAGCACCTTCAGATGTACAGCTGAATTTATGTTGGATTATAATATGGTGAGCTGGCCAGGTCCTGATGCAGCAAAGCATTCCCAAACCATAACATTTCCACTTCTGTGCTTAACAGTTGGTATGAGGTTATTTTCCTGTAATGCTGTACTTGGTTTATGTTAAACATGTTCTCTGTTCTGGTGCCCTGGCTATACAGTTTTAGACTCATCTGTCTGAAGAACATTATTCCAGAGAAAAATTCTAATTTTGTCATATGAAATGTTGTGAATCTGGACTTTATGAAAGAGGAACAGAGGAAAGTGCAATTAAAACCTTAATGTTAATGAGCAAACATTCAATCAAAAGTTCGCCCTTGCTTTGCTTTCTGCTGACACCCCCCACCCTCCTGAAGGAAAATTTGAGAGCGCAATTAACCTAACATAAATGATTTTTGATTGTGGAGGGAAGCCAGACTACCCGGAGAGAACCCACGCATGCATGAATAGAACTTAAAAACTCCATGCAGAGAAACCCCAAGCTGGGATTCAAACCTAGGAAATTTTTGCTGCAAGGCAAAACAATGAATATCCTCATGTATACATGACTCATATTCTTATATATATTATTCAAAACTTTATTTATAAAAAGATTGATAAATTAATAAATACTAGTCGATATTAGGCAAAGCAAATTTATTTGTATAGGACACTTTCAACAACAAGGCAATTCAAGGAGCTGTGGGTGATTAGGGGAGAACAACAATAAAAGCATAAAATACAACATTAGAAACACAAAGCATATGACACATTTAAACATATGACATTCCAGATATGAATAATTGCTTACTCAAAGGCAGCTCTAAACAGATGAGTTCTTAGCCATGATTTAAAGTTTCAGCAGCTTTGCAGTGGTCTGGAAGTTTTTTTCCAGATAAGGGGAGAATAAGGGAGGGGAGAAAAAAAGCTGCTGGTGAAAGTGTATGTGCATAAGAGAGAGGGAACCTATGACTGTGTCTGTGTCCCTCAGGTTGGATCTTGGGCTGCCCCTTCACCTGATGCAGCTCAGGCCCCCTATTAAATGGGGGGCCTATTTCACCTCTGCCAGTCCCTTCCAGTGACTGATGCCTCAGCCCGCCGGTGTGTTGGTGGCTCTCGGTGTCTGGGACTGGGTGCTCAGGGAGATGCCAGTTCATCCCTGGTGCCTGCCTGGCCGGGCCTGGGTGTACTGGTGTATCGGTCGGCTGGTGTACTGGGCCAGTGTTTTCCTTTCAGTGCCGTTGGCTGGGGCGCCTCTTTTGGAGGGGCCTGTTTAGGCATTGTTAGGTGGTAGCTGTCGGGTGCCTTGGCGGGGGTCTGATCCTGCGTCTCCACTTGATTGCCTGTTCTTTATGTTTTGTGCTCGGTCGGTTCATTGGTGGGTTTGATTGACTTTAGTTGGATGCTTGGTCTTGGTGCTCTGCAGTGTGTAGGATTGAGATTCGGGAGCTGGTTGAGCTCGGTGTCTGGGTGCTGGCTAGGCTTGACCTGGGGATGTCGTCCGACGCTGTGGCTATTGGTGTGGCTCCCCGATGTGGGGCAGAGGGACATTGGGATGCCGGCTGTGGGGATTGACTCAGGGTGCCAGAGACGCATGCCGCCAGAGGCGCATGCCGCCAGGCCACGGGGGACCCCTGTTGGCCATTACCTGGTTGGGTCCCGTTGGGGGGTGGGGCACCCTCGGATCCCTGGGTCCATGACTGGATCCGTCCTGGCGTAGCCTGCTCCCCAAGGGCTCAACCCTGAGGCCCCCCCTGGCCCCCTGCATTGTAGCTGCTGGATGTTCCCCCAGGGCTCTCCTCTGCTCCTCTCTTGGGGGGTGCGGTCAGCCTTGCGTTGGGCTGGGGTTACCACAACTAGATCTTGTAAAAATTGGGATCATGAGCTTTTGTGTAGTTCTCAGTTTGCATTACTTGTTTTTTTTTATCATTGTTTTTCCCCCTCTCTTTGCTGTCCTGCTGGTGTGGAGGTGGACTGGGATGTTTTAATGTGTTTTCTTTGTTTCCCTTCCTTGAATCTTCAAGTCACCCTCTCCCTCTTAACATTATTTTCCTACCTCTCTTCATCTTCTCCCCCCCTTTATTTTCCATCTCTGTGTCCATATTATCAGAAAAAAACCCAGAGCGATTTCTAATGAATATTTCTTACATATATATCAAGTGGAGTACTATAGTAAAAGCCATAATGCTCCACTTGTGAAAGTAAATCTGTTGGGCTATTACTTGGAACTCAGACACCAGTTCTGGAAACCACACTGCCAGACAGGACACATTCAAGAAAAAAAAGGATGGCTGACCTAGCCTTCGTCACAGAGCGAACCGCAATGCCCATTTCAAATTCAAGTGCAGTCAAGGCAAGGCAAGGCAAGGCAAGGCAAGGCAAGGCAAAGCAAGGCAAGGCAAGGCAAGGCAAGGCAAGGCAAGGCAAGGCAAGGCAAGGCAAGGCAAGGCAAGGCAAGGCAAGGCAAGGCAAGGCAAGGCAAGGCAAGGCAAGTTTATTTATATAGCACAATTCATGTTATAAGACAATTCAAAGTGCTTTACATAAAACATCAAAAGCATTACAGCAGGGTGCAGAAAAAGCAAAAGTACAGGAATAAAAACAATGATTTAAAATGAAAAAAAAATCTTAAAAGAATCTTAAAAGAAACCGTGCAGATTTAAAACTTAGAATAAAAACCTAATCAAAAGCAGCTGAGAACAGGTGGGTGTTTAACCTGGATTTAAATAAACTGAGTGTTTCAGCTGATCTGAGGCTTTCTGGGAGTTTGTTCCAGACATGTGGAGCATGCTGAACGCAGCTTCTCCATGTCTGGTTCTGACTCATGGAACTGATAAAAGAGCAGATCCAGATGACCTGAGGGGTCGAGTAGGTTCATACTGGGTCAGGAGATCACTGATGTATTTTGGTCCTAAACCATTCTGAGCTTTATAGACCAGCAGCAGAACTTTGAAGTCTATCCTCTGACAGACAGGCAGCCAGTGTAAAGACCTCAGAGCTGGACTGATGTGCTCCACTTTTTTGGTCTTAGTGAGAACTCGAGCAGCAGAGTTCTGGATGAGCTGCAGTTTCCTAATTGATTTTTTAGGTAGACCTGTAAAGACGCTGTTACAATAATCAATCCGACTAAAGATGAATGCATGGACTAGTTTTTCCAGGAACTGCTGAGACATCAGATCTTTTATCCTTGAGATATTCTTAAGGTGATAGTAGGCTGATTTTGTGATTGCCTTAATGTGTTTTTCAAAGTTTAGGTCTGAGTCCATCACTATACCCAGATTTCTGACGTGATTGGTGGTTTTTAGGTGTATGGACTGAAGCCCTGTGGTGACCTTCAATCTTTTCTCTTTAGCTCCAAAGACAATTACCTCAGTTTTGTTTTTGTTCAACTGCAGAAAATTGTGGCACATCCAGTCATTAATTTCCTCAGTGCATTTGCTAAGAGCCTGTACAGGCCCTTGGTCTTCTGGTGACATTCTAATATATATCTGTGTGTCATCTGCATAGCTATGGTAACTTATATTGTTGTTATTTATTACCTGTGCCAGTGGGAGCATATAAATGTTAAACAGAAGAGGTCCCAGGATGGAACCCTGGGGAACCCCACATGTAAGTCCCGTCTGGTCAGATGAAAAGTTACCTATTGACACAAAGTACTTCCTGTTCTCTAAGTACGTTTTGAACCAGTTTAGTACAGTCCCAGAGAGACCCACCCAGTTCTCCAGTCGTTTGAGTAAAATAATGTGGTCAACAGTATCAAATGCAGCACTGAGATCCAGTAAAACTAACACTGACATTTTTCCACTGTCAGTATTCAAAGAGATGTCATTGATAACTTTGGTCCGAGCAGTCTCAGTGCTGTGGTGCTGTCCAAAACCTGACTTAAGACAAAGCAACTGCTACAACGTATTTCAGTCATTTAGCTGATGAAAAACAGCCTTTTCAATGATCTTACTTAAAAATGGAAGATTGGAGATGGGCCTGTAGTTGTTCATTTGTGTCTTGTCCAGATTGTCTCTTTTCAGCAGGGTTTTAATTACAGCTGTTTTCAGGGGCTCTGGGAAAACACCCGACATTAAAGATGAGTTCATAATCTGTAACAGATCTGACTTCAAGATCTTTGAGACCTTTTTGAAAAAGCCTGTGGGCAGGATGTCTAAGCAGCAAGAGGAGGAGTTCAGTTGACGTAAGATATCCTCCAGATCTTTGCTGTTTATGAGATAAAACTGTTTCATGGTGTTTAAACGGATTTTCCGTGGACACTGTACATAACCTGAACCTGCCATTGATGAACCAACCACTTGTGGGGGAGAGGGCTGGGCAGTGTCAACACTTCCTCACTATTCCAACACTATTCCAACTCGGCCAACCTCGCTACGGAGGCGTGGCCGAGACTGGGCTTCTTTTATACTCCACAGCGGCAGGTTGGTTGACGTCACCTGTAGAAGCTGAGCCAGTAGCAATGATTGACTGAAATTCAAGTGCAGTTTAAAGTTTTAACACTGATGGTTTTTGGTAGAAAATTTCTATTTTTTTTCTAAAATGTACCAAAATACCAAAATTAATAACCAGCAAAAAAATTTGATTTGCGGGTGAGTTGCACTAACAGATTTTCTTTCTAGACTGTCCTGTTTTTAGCTCCATCCATCTTCCTATCATCTCTGACCACCTTATTCGTCCCTGCTGAAGAAAAACATCTATCCAACAACCAGGTACATGGAGAAATTTTGCACCGCATCTGACAACAAAAACACAACAAATGTATTACTTAAGACGTAAGATGTCCTCCAGATCTTTGCTGTTTATGAGATAAAACTGTTTCATGGTGTTTAAACGGATTTTCCGTGGACACTGTACATAACCTGAAACTGCCGTTAATGAACCAACCGGTTGTTTAATATTTTGGATTTTGTCTGTGAAGAATTTGGCAAAGTCATTGCAGGCCTTGGTGGAATAGAGTTCAGGTGCAACTGACACAGGAGAGTTTGTTAGCTTGTCGACTACAGCAAATAATGCGCGAGCACTATGACCATTTCTGGGGATGATGTCAGAAAAATATGTAGAGTGTAGTATGCAATGTAGAGTTTTAACCTGAAGAGGGTGCCACACTGATGGTTTTTGGTAGAAAATTTAAATTTTTACTAAAATGAACTATAATACCACAAATAATGACAAGACATGTAGACAGCACTATTAGACACTCATTTGGAGTCAGTTAGAGAAGCGTGAACGGGGCACAACCTCAAGTCAATGACTCAATGCAATCTGCTGGAATTCCTTAAATAGAAAACTGATTGGAATGTTTGCATAACTGAATTGAAATGACTTTTCTTGTGAAGTGCCCTGATATGACATCTGTTGTGAATCAGTGCTATATAAATAAATTGAATTGAATTTACACAGTTTATCAGCAAAAAAAAGTTGATTTGGGGGTGAGTTGCTCTTTAAGACTGTTAATTGGCCTTAGAGCTAATGTTGAGACTGGTATGGGCATAACGGACGCGGGGTAGGCCTACGCGTGAGACATGTCCCCCGCACTGCCTGTGTCAATGCCGTCTGTTCCTAACACTTTTTTCAGCTGTTACTACCGTATAATATTCGGTAACGTATTTTTCCGTGCTGTCAATAAACGCACCTTAAGCGCACAGATGCTAATGTGGGCATCGGTGGATCACAGTCAGGTCACAGTCACAGAGCAGTGTGTCCAGCAAACCAGCCAGGGCAGCAAAAGGCAAAAACTTTACAGCCCCCCTCCCCCATAACAAGCAGCAAGTCAAGCCATGCTGTTGGATGTAGATAATGTTAGCTAAGGGATGGCATGCCAGTAAATCATGTCAAGTTAGTCAACAATACTAATGTTACCAATCCCTCGCTAGTTAGTTCTTGATAGTTTCTGTGCAGAACTTTTGCTCACTTTTGCTTTCCACATATTTGAAAGAAATCTTTATTGCCACAATAGACAGAGCAGGGTCAGGGAGGGTCTGCAGAGGTGAAAAGAGAATATAAGTGGCTGAGAAAAAAATATATCAGTTGCATAAAGCAAAGTTTGAGGTTAATTTCCACAGTAATTTCACTGCCACTCATCCTAATTCTATTTCACAATTTTCATTTTCAAATAAAAAAAAATCTTTATTGCCAAAATGGAAAGACCAGTGAGGGAGGGAGGAGAAATAAGACCAGAGGCCAGCAGCAGGGAAGATGACAGGGTCTTTACAGGTAGGAGAGATTACTGAATTTCCTCTTGTGGGATTGATGAAGTATTCTATCTATCTATCTATTAGAACTTGCTGAGAGAAAGAGATCTATTGCTGGGAGAAACCAGGCAGGTATCAGGGCAGGGCTTTCACAGATATTTCGGAATTACTGTCATTCAGACTCCAAAATATTATTTTTGTCTGTATTTTATTAATCAAATCAAACTTTATTTATAAAGCGCTTTTCATACAAGAAGTTGCATCACAAAGTGCTTTACAGATTAAAATGACCCCACATAAAACCACATTCCCTTCCCTCCCCCACAGATTTAAAAGCATGGTCACAGTTATACCCCCTCCCCCCAACCCAACTTCCATGCACACCCACAGTTAAAAGCAACAGTAAAAAAGGACATTGGGCCGAGTGTAGATGAACCATGCAAGGAAACACCATCAGAGGAGCCATCTGCCCCGGCAGTAGATTAACAGCAGCAGCCGAGGCACCGACACAGGGCGCCCAGTGGAGGCAAGGCCAAGACCCCCACCCAAGCTATTAGGTAACCCAGAATCGATGTCAATCAGTTTGATAACCTGTACAAAACTTGTATTCTGAATTATTGTGTGTTATTTATTGTGATTTGCTGAAGCCAACGCGTGATTTCGAACCATCTTTCCTTAACCTGTAGCTGTTACATTTGTCCAGTCAATTTAGACTGAAATTTTAGCTAAGTTGTTTCTTCCTGCTGAGCAGGTGGTGCTCTGACTTGTTAATTTTATCAGTAGTAATAATGATAATTACTAACTGTCTTTGAACCACTTTTAATATTGCTAATAACTAAGTTGATGTACTCATTGTGGAAGTGTGATTGAAATATTTCTTTAGCCACTGAGAATAGGTGCTATTGCATGTGAGAATGACAAATCAATCAATAGACATTTGACAATTAGACAATAGGAATTTGTCCCCCTCACTTCAGAGATGATGGTTATGCCCCTGGAGACTGGTATGAGTCAAACCATGGCTTTCCAACAATCCATGTTGGAACTAACCGACCTTTTACACAACGCTTGTTTATACAGGATTTATGTAGAAAATGCGGTAGCTGAAGGCCTGCCAACATTTGAAGTTGGCGGAGAAAATTATTCTTAACTACAAGGCCTTTATGTTCTTTCTAAATGCTCTGCTCCTGCCTCAAGGAAGTTTTGCAAGGTTTCCAAGAAAGTATATTCTCTCTTGAAGTACAGAATAAATTCTTTCCCATTTAACACAGCTTACAGAACCTGTCCTCTGGAGAGGTACGGTAGATTTAAGATAGAGTCTGTGATGCATGCTTCATATGTCAAAGGACTGACAGTTATAACTCACCTATCCAAAGTCCCAACCCTGGCCACAAGATAGAGGACACTTCCGATCACGAGGCTGCCCAGAACGAAGAGCTTCTGTCTCAGCAATGCCTGCTGTTTGAATAGCATGGCCCTCCATCAATCTTCAGGACTGCGTCTTCAGCCTGCAGAGAGGCGAGCACAGGAACCGCTAATCAGCAGGGGAAGAGAGACAGCCTAATGTTTATTAACACACACTCAATCAAGTCTTACAAGTGATTAAGCCACACTCACACGCGCCTGCAATGCGCTGCAGTGCCATTAGACTCTAATGATCAGAGGAAATGCACCACCACCACTTTGCTTACATCAATTTATCTATTTTGGACAAGCCGAGAATCAAATTTAATGGAATCGCTTCGCTGTGTAAGACTGCGACCTTGTTCCAATTTAGAAAGAGAAAAGAAGGCTGCCTGACAGCGCTGGCTGCAAATTCACTGATGAAATACATATTAAAACAGGAACAGACTTGAAATACTACATGTTCTTTTTTAAATAAATGAATGAAGGCAATTCCATTTTAAAAATTAATGTTGATCCAGAGTTACAATTAGGGTGGAAAAGAGACAGATGAAATGTAGGAAATTTGGGGAGTGGGAAACTGGAGGTTGCTGAAACAAGCTGTATCGTATCTAAACATCAATATAAACATTTTGCAGTGGTAGTGATCCATGTCATATTTCTAAATTAAACAATACATTATATGATATATATTTACCCTATAATGTCATCAAAACATACCTCACTTTATCTAGCTCATGGGTTTAAATGTGTGGCAACAAAAGTCTTGTGCTGATAAATTTAGTTAAGATTTTCATAAAATCTATTTTCACCAACTAAATTTAAAATCCCTATTAAGGTCCAAAGTTCAACATTTTAAATTCCAGGATCGTTCCCATTTTATCCAATAAATTCCTTTTAACTTCTTACACAGTTTCAAAGGTTCACACTTTGAAGATTTTCAACAGCAAAAGACTCATTCTCAGCTACTAAATATTATGTTATGTAATGTAAAAATTTTTTTTACCTTAAAATATGTCTTTAAAATTGGTTCTTTTTCTATTCATTATTGAACTGTTCTCCATACTAGATCTCTCAAAATCATCTGTAAAGAACTTTAGTTAACACTGTAATTTAGCAGATTCTCCAACAGAGGGCACCAAATCCCTTTCACCAAATGGAACAGAGCTATGTTCCCAGTTAAAACATTCCTTTCAATATTCAAACCCTTTCTGTATCAGGAAGCTTAGCAACAGTATAACTATGAATCACAATAAAGAATAACAGCAGTCATTATGCTATTAAAAAGGCATAATGAACTCTAATCCAGCCTTT
This sequence comes from Valencia hispanica, assembly GCA_963556495.2. Classification (NCBI taxonomy): domain Eukaryota; kingdom Metazoa; phylum Chordata; class Actinopteri; order Cyprinodontiformes; family Valenciidae; genus Valencia; species Valencia hispanica. The sequence goes on from OY747719.1 coordinate 5,287,253, forward strand.
TAGATTGGGTCACTTTACTAACAGAGCAGATATTGTACAGTGTCTCATTAACAAGTGCAGGGAGCATTTGACCCCTCTGAGGCTGTAAAACATTTCTAATTTACTCCCCATTGTAGCTTTTAAAGCGAGAAATAGGAACTGCAATTTCATCAGACTAAAGAGAAGCAGAAGAATAAAGTCAATCACCAGAAATAAAACATGTGTTTGTTAACTTCAGTTTTATGAACTGCTTTCAGTTTCAGCTGGAATTTCTTAAACAAGTAGGACTTCCAACAAATTTCAATAAACCAATTGGAACCAAAATTAAGCCCCTTCGACATTTCTACCTTCCACATGAGGCAAATTGATGTTGTATCAAACTGAAAAAGTTAGTTACCAGATTCTTTGTATTTCCCATCAAAAAGACAAGAAACACATGTCAGCAGGTAAATATTAAGCTTCATCATTCTGAGCAAAGACGTCCTCCAAGGATGTGTACTTGACACTTTGCCATTTACTCTGTTGACACATGACTATACTAGTAAAACATAGGCTAAGCTAAGTCAGCTGATAGGTTTCATGAGACTTTTCCATTATGACTCATCAGCCATAGAAATGAAACACCTAACAGAGAAGAGTTGGTCTGGTTAGTAAGCATGTACTGGGACAAGGCTTTGTCCCTGTCAACAATATTTAAGAGTAAATTGTGTAAGTGCTTTGTAAAGGCATTTTGTTATTACATTTTGTCACATCGCTACTACAAGCTTTATTACATTGAATTAGCATTTTACTTGTTGGCATCTGTACAAATTTTGTCCAGTTTTCTTTTTTTTTTTGCAAAATAGCTTTTGTCATACTGGATCGAGAGCATCCTTGTAAGCAATTTTTAAGTATTGTCACATGTTCAGTTGGTTCTAGGTTTATAGTTGTGTGGTGATATAACACATGAATATGGTTTGATCTGAACCTATCAATTGCATCTCTGGCTATATATTTAGACCAGTTGTGCTGAAAGGTGAGTTCTGTCCCAGTGTCATGTCTTTGCCAGTCTCCCTTCAATCAACTTTGACCAGTTTACCTGTTGAGGCTAAGGAAAAGCATCCCCACACCATGATACCAGCACCAAAAACATTCACCATGGGAATGAAGTATTCATGGTGATAGCCAGAGTTAGTTTTCATTCCCATTGGTTTTGTACTCATTCGACCAGAGCACTCTTCTCCACATGTTTGCTGTGTCTCCTACACAGTAATAGTAAACTGCAATCAGAACTTCAAATGGTTTATCCCAGGAATAGCTTCATAATGCCACTTTTCCATAACGGTGAGATTTATGGACTTTACAACAATTACTTTTCCTGTTGAGAGATTATTCCACATGAGCTGTGAATCTCTGCAGCTAATCCAGGGTTACTAAGGACCTCTTGGCTGCTTTTCTGATAAACAGTGTCCTTGCCAAAACTGTCAGTTTAAATCGACAACCATATCTTGGTAAGTTTCTTGTTGTGTCATTCTCTCTCTACCTTCAAATGATGGAATGAACAGAGCTCTGTTCAAAACTTGGGCAATTGATTTAGAACATAACCTTCTAAAATTCTCCACAGCGTCCCCCCTGACCTGTCTGCTGTGTTGTTAGGTCTTCATGATGCTGGTTCACATTCACTAATGTTCTCCATAGGTCTCCTCTGAGACCTTCACAGATTTGTGGAACTTATAATGGAATTGAAAAACACACAGGTGGGACCTATTTTCAAATTAGATTACTTTTGAAGGCAATAGTTTGCACTGGATTTTATTTTAAGATATCATAGTAAAGGGGCTGAATGTAAATGCAGTCTATACTTTTTACATTTTTATCTTACCAGCATTTTGAAAACCATATGTCATTTTTTTCTGTGTCACAAATATGTGCTTCTTTTGTTGGTTTCATATAAAAACTCTGTTAACACATTGAGGATTGTGATTGTAAGGTGACAACATGGGAAACTTTAGGGGTATCAACGCAAGGTACTTTATATAGGCTGACAGTGAATCGGCCTCTTGATTTAATGCCAAACTGAGTACTGTTGAAAAGTTACAGAAGCTTCCTTAAAGGCAACAACACAGTCAAAGTCATTTATAATGACAAAATAATGAATGGCTCTAAAGAATGTGAAATAATTCCTGCTTTGCAAAGCGTTTGATCAGCATCTACTACATCGCCCTACTGAGTAGCATACACCACTTTCTTTATGACTCATTTATAACCCACATGATACACACACACACACACACGCACGCACGCACCCACACACGCACACACCCACCCACACACACACACACACCCACACACACACACACACACGCACACACACACACACACACACACACACACACACACACACACACACACACACACACACACACACACACACACACACACACACAAAGAGCATTTTGCCCTGACAAGGAACTACAACAAGAACAGCTGTTCCTTCCAGGGAGCACCAGAAGGTACCCAAAGAGAGATATCAATTATAAAGCGCTTTATTTTCATTAACTATGCATATTCCTCAGCTTCTTCTGAGGATATTTTTTCAACAACCACACAGGGAAAAGAACAACTATAGCAAGGAAAGTTCTGACAATCTTTAAAACCAATAGCAGGGGGTTAAGCAGCAATTATTATGAACATCAACGTATTTCTTAATTTCCTAATACCTAATACTTAATACTTAATCCTATTGAGGGGTCAACTGTGATTAGACGACTACTATCATAGCACAGCACAGACGCAAAGAGCCGACAACTAGTTACGCACACACGCGTACTTAAGGTCAATTTATAGTCTCAAATGAACCTAAAAGAGATATTCGTAGACATTGAGAGGAAACCAGAGTACCTGCAGAAAGCCCATTCATGCACAAGAAGAAAAATCCCACAGAGGAAAGCCCCAACACAGTTTTGAACCTAGATTTTATTTAGAAAAAACTTAATTTATAGACATTTTAAAAATGTACATACAAAATATAAGATGGTGATACAACTATATTAAAATAGTGCAAATGCAAAATGTGAATATATCCTCCCATCACTGTCCAGGGATAAAAAGGCACCTGGCATAGAAACTGTCTCAATATTACATTATTTACAGAATCTTGCAGATCACCAGAACCCTTTTCATTAGATAGAACTGTGTTGGGTTCACATGGAAGAAATATTCTCCACAGATGTAATAAATAGGGACCTGGTGGTGACAAATCTGTCCATATCTTAACAGTTTAGGTCATAGATAAAACACTCTTAGCCCAATTGTCAAAGGAGATAGGGTTTCGAAGACTTCCTCTGAATCAGGAAAAAAGATGAACTAGAAGGGATCCAAAGGTTGCATCATTAGACTGACACTTAAGATGTGTTTCCACTGTGACCCGGAACATTGTTTTCCCAGAACTTTTATCAACCCTGGCTGTCATTTTTTCGGAGTGTTCCAATTGTTATCTCTAAATCAGGGCTAAGCGGTAACTCCTCCTACTGCAGTCATGGCGACCAAGGTCTTACTCAGAGGCTGAGAGTGGAAGAGAGAAGCTTCCATTGCACGGACTCTGTTTGCAACCGTGGAAAGACTAACTAATCCTCCAGTGACAGTAGCCCCTGAATTAAATTCTATCAGGGCCTGCAATGAATTTGCCAGCTTTTTCCCTGAAAAGATTCTAATAATTAGACGGTCGGTCTGTACCGCAGTAACGAACCCACTACCAATGTTGTAACCAACTAACACAAATGTAGAGAAAATATCAGAATTCCATGAATAAAAGAAAAAAAACCTTGAAGAAATGAGTAACCAATTAAGTTCCTCTTCTTGCTGTCCTGATATCCTACCCACAGCTTTCCTTAAGAAAGTTTTACTTAAGGAAAGTCATTGGGTCTGATCTGATTCAAATAGTTAACTCCCTCCTGCCAGGTGTCTTCCCCCAGGCATTAAAACAGCAGTTATTAAAGGGGCTATATGCAATTTTCTGAAATTTAAACTTGCGACTGACACCTGTGGCCAAAAAATGGAACTGCTCTTCCTTTCTGCTCGCTCTCGCAGCAGGCGCTCGTACGCCGGTCTCTCTCAATTTTCGATTTTTTCGGGCACTTGTCAGGGGTTTAACTTTTTTTTGTCTTATGTGGAGTTACTATTGGTGTCAAAGTTGTCCTTGGTCTCTTCTGTGTATTCGCACAATCCATTGAACTGCTTGCGAGTGCTGACTCGCAAGCAGCCTTTAAGGAAGCAAGTGGTGGCAGAGGGATCTGAAACATTTAACATGAACACACTTGACGTCACATCCACAGACAGCGCGGGAAAATCTGACCCGACAGAAAATAGAAAAAATTGGATACAGGCTTATAGGTGCACCCACTGTGAGCTGACAAGGTCAGCTCACAGTGTCAGGGATGTGTGTCAGGGATGTGTCAGGGATGTGTGTGAAGTATGGACCCAAACGCAGACGCTGAAGGAAGTGCAGGATGTTTATTAAAGGTTATTAAAGAAATTATTAAAGGAAACTTTTCATCAGAAGGAACAGAAATGTGGGGTGCCCCAGGGATCTATCCTGGGGCCCCTCTTATTTAATATCTACATGCTCCCACTAGCCCAGATTATTACAACCAATAAGATTAACTACCATTACTATGCAGATGATACTCAGCTCTAGATTACGATGTCACCAGGTGACTTTGAACCCATCCAAACCCTAAGTAAATACATTGAGCAAATCAATGGATGGATATGCCATAACGTTCTCCAACTGAACAGAAACAAAACAGAAGTAATTACTTTTGGACCTGAAGAGGAACGATCAAGAGTCAGCACACAGCTTCAGTTAATACAGCTAGAAACTACTGATCAGGCTCGAAATTTAGGTGTAGTAATGGACTCAGACCTGAATCTCGAGGGTCACATAAAGGCAATAACAAGGTCAGCCTTCTATCAACTGAAGAACATTTCTAGGATTAAAGGACTGATGTCGCAACAGGACCTCGAAAACTAATCCATGCATTTATCTTTAGTCGGAGTGCTTTAGCTGCTGCTGGTGCTCATGTCCTCACTAGAACCAGGAAAGTAGAGCACGTCACCCCAGTTCTAAAGTCCTTACACTGGCTCCCTGTAGCTCAGATAATAGACTTCAAAATGCTTCAACAGCTTATAAATCATTGAATGGCTTAGCACCAAAGTCTGTTGAATATATACTGTTATTATACCAACCACCCAGACCACTAAGGTCCACTAATGCCATTCTACTCAACATCCCTAGAATTAGAACCAAACATGGAGATCCAGCTTTCAGTTTCTATGCCCCTCTAATCTGGAAGAAACTTCCAGATAACTGCAAAGCTGCTGAAACACTGAGTTCCTTTAAATCACGGATAAAAACTAATCTGTTTAGAGCTGCTTTTGAGTAATGTTTTCATCATATGTTTTGTGCGTGCTTCTCGCTCTATTGCTGTTTTTACTTTATATGCTTGTCTGTGTTTTACTGGCGTTTTTATTTTATCCCCTAATTATGTAAAGCACCTTGAATTACCTTGTTGTTGAAAGTGTGAATAAAATTGCCTTGCCCTTGCCATTGTGGAACTAAAAGCTGTGATTTGACTTTGGGCTGCTACACTTTATAACTGCTTCCAATGTAAATACCTAAAGGAAAATCTAAAGGAGAATTGAACATTGATAGGACAAGAAGAAGTACCTATAGGTGGGTCAAATGCTGCTACCTTTCTGTAAACCAGCTTGGGCTTAGGCTAGAGGTTCTGTAATCTATCATCTTGGTCTCTCTTGGCTAGAAAGGGTTGTTAGCCTTGAGCCACAGTGGCAGTGTGCCCAAAAAGGTTCCTCTGAGAGAGGATGGCTATCTGGGTATTTCTTATTGAAACAAGTAGATCCAGGCTTGGTTAGTCCGATTGGACACAACTTGTTGGTTCAGTGTCTGCTGGTTAGTCCAGAATTATTGTTCATCTTTCTACATCTCTATTCTTTGGCTGGACTCTGTGCAAACAGAGGTGAGGTATGTTTTTGACACATGTGTATAGACATTAGTAATATATTCTTTAAAAAGTTAGCTTACTTTTCAGAGAGACAAATTTCCAAAATAAGAACCAACTGGAAAGAAAGAGGTTGCTTTCAGATGAATGACTGAATACTAATGTTACTCAAGTGCAACATATTTTCAGTAACAACCTCCCAAGAAATGGTCCTAATGTAATAATTAGTTCAAAAGCTGTTCAACAACCATAGAAAATATTAAATGACAAAGAAGACAGGCTTTTTTATGTCCAGCACAGCACTAATCATTTTAAGATATTTTCTTCTCAGACCTGCGATAAAGTTCCTTCATGCACCTGCATCCTAGGTGTTTGAAGGAGACCTGCTGTATGTGCTAAACAGTCTTATTTTAGAGCAGAGCTGACATGTGTCTCTATAGCAACCTTGGTGCCAATGAGGCAGAAAACCCCCCACTTTGGTTAACGCTTAAAAAACATTGACTGATGAGTAGTTAAGATTAAGATTAAAACTGCTGACTGACATTTTTATAATAAAAACAATAAAAATGATTGCTGTTTCCAAACACAATAACTACTTTAATGAGTTTCTAAAAACTGGAACATGTAGTTTAATGCATTCATTGAATAAAGTGTCAATGTATAGTGACGATGCATAAAAGCACTTAAGTCCAACACAATGCAATGCAAGCAACGTGTCCCCTGCTAAAGGAGCTCATATCAGCAGTGCTAGAAATAGACTAGTAGAACAGAGATCTCATTAGAGTCTTTTCCATTATGCTCAACATGGTAATACTGCTGTTGTAGCAATATGAGGAAACCACTACCCTTATGTTACCCATCTCACTACAAACTGTGGCGAAATACTCCTAGGAACAACAGTAACAGCTGGCTGGTGTGGCAGAACTACTATCATGGGGATGAAAGCCATATTGTGCCCAGATCTATCATTTTAAAGGATTGCCTTTTTCTTTTCTTCACTCAATTCACTGAGGATCAGCTGATTTATATACCCTTCTCAGCAACCATTCAGTAAGCTGTTGCTTTTTCAAGGCAAAACACATTTAAACAGATGCCTAGAAACAGCAGAACTCTGAGAAGCTCTGGGAATATGATCCAAGGTAGAAAATTATGTTCTTAGAAATTATGTAGATTTCTGCTTTATCTGTTAAATGCTTCAGATGTGCCTCAAAACTTTGGTTGGAAGGAGATAGTCCTAAAGATTTTTTGACTAAGTAATCTCTTTTTTATTTAGTATAAAGGTAGAAAGATCATATTTAATATTAGATTTCAGAAAAGCAAAAAGCTATACATTGACCTAATTGAAACTCCAAATGCCTTTCAGAAAATATAAGAGTTTAGCATTTCCCTCAGACATTATGGTGTGGTTGCACTCTGCTAAAAAGCCCCCAAGTCTCCAAGACTGATGCTGTAGCACTCTTCATTAGTGACTCTTACTCCGGGATAAGTTGCTACTGAATAATAATAAACCTCATGCTACACTATGCAGGCACTCTGTTGACACTGATGAAGATTATTGGCAAGACAAGTACTTGAAGTTTCTGACATTGCAAGGGGCTTGGTATTATCTTCCGATTCATTTAGTTCATAATTACTTGACCACTTGGGTGCACTAAAATACTGCACAGAGCATTGAACTTACAGTCAAAGATGGTGAGGTCATCATTAAGAACGGAAAAATTGTTAAAACAAAACATACAAATGAAACAAGATGGTGACGCTACGGCAAAAAGTACGTTTTACACCGTTCATACCAATACACATGCAATATACAGTATGTAAGAGGAACACAAGAGGACTGTTTCACAAAATGTACAAAAATTTTGTAGCAACCGTGCCTCTTTTAAGCAGTAGCGTTGATGAGTGGTAATTGGAAGCGCCTGGAGCTGCACTGCTCAGTTACACCCTGCAGAGAGAGGTAGGAAGACAGAGGCACACCCATACATCCAGCACACAGCCACAGACTCCTAACAGATGTATATTGTACCGAAGTGTCAATGAAAAATATTATTACCCCTTTCAGCCCAAGCGTCCCCTAATTAGGGGATCTATAAAGTTTTGCAGCACCTCCTGAACATAAGCCTCATTTACAAATGAATATCTTCAAGATTGCGCCAAATTGTGCCATTTATGAGACCTCACCTGAAGTTTCTTTATACAAACTACAATATTGTTATTAACTTTTTTAGAATCAAACTTTGTAGAGAGAATGTTAAGATATTTAGCTATGATTTCATTGAAGTTTGAGGCTGCAGCTGCATTTTACCAGATATTCATCCTGAAAGTAAATTGTTTCAGGTAGACAAAAAAAAAACCCACATCGTTTTTACAATGTGCCATGTTCATCTAGACTTCATCAACAACACATGTGCTGGTATATATACATGTTATCAAATCTTGCAAGGGTTCCCTTAAATATTTGACCAAAAGTGATCGAACCTTGTGGTTACAGAAATATACTCATTTAATGTCATTTTCAAGCCTAGGGTTTAAAATGTTACATAAAAAAAGAAAAATACCATGGATGAGCACAGATGAATTTGTTATATGATGCGTTGATCTGTTCTACAGTATCATGGAGTAGATGACCATTCAGGAAGCATACAGTATTTTAATAAATCCATCCCCAATCAGTGTTTTGGTTTTTTTGACCTCCTTTCCTTATTCTGGTATGGTTCAAGCATTTCTTCTTGGTAGTTTTTTTCTTGTGAGTTGCATGGAAATTAAATGCAGATTTTACAGCAAACACCCTCTGTCAAGACTGTATTGCAGACCCAGGAGGAAGAGTTTGGCCTTATAGTGGAGAAAAAAGGGTGAAATACAAACAGGAGAAAACACTTCTGCAAGGTGGTCATATAAATGACAAGATATAATTTGAGGAGCAGCTGCACAAAGCTTGCTTTGCAGGTGCTGAATACTAACAGACCTGAGTTTACATGTGAGCCCAATGCTGAAAATAGACACAAAAGCGGATCTGCTCCTAAAATAGCTTCACAGAGCAAATAGTGTCCCTCTGGGCTGACACAGATTGTCCACTTTTAAATTAGACATTATGCATCCACTTAGTGGAAAGCCAACCCATATTTATGTAAATCACAGCCAGAGCTAACTGTTAATTCAGCCATCTGATTCAAGTAAGGAGGAGACTCCTGATTTGGATGAAGAGGAGGAGGAAGGGAAAGGCAACCTGATGCGCTACTGCCATTGATGCTTTCTTTTGGACTTTTTATTCTTTGCTTTCCATATTTAGTTCATTTTTAAGCCTGACACATACTCTGCAGGAACAGAGAAATTTGTTTGTTTACCTGAGGCTGCAAGAAAAAGAACAAAACCTCTGATTGGTGCATCTCTGAGGAATAAATTTAGTTGTACGAAATTTCTAAAATAAAATTGAGGTTTAAAAGTAAAAATATCAAGCTTTACTCATTTATGAGAGACACAGCGGAATAAGAAACAATTACCACTGAAAAATGTAATTTGATTGTAGAATTAAATATGCATAGTGTAGTTCACACAAATATAGCTAGTATTCTGCATTCAGTTTGGAATGATCTTATTTCTGCAGAGGAATAGTTGCTTAGTGTGAATTGACTCAAAGCTATAAAACCAAAAAGCTGAACTTGACTTTGAAAGGGGCCCTTTAACCTGCTCTGGACAGTCACACGTCGGATCTAATCCATTACTTACAGTAGCTCTGACTGCCTGTATTATGAGGCTGATATGATTGTGCGCTTTATGCCACATCTTCACTGCATACTGTCAAAACTAACAGGATTAAGTATGAAGGCCTGTTTTTGCTTTTGAGTTAAGTGCACTAATGGGATTTGTTAGAGGGCATGTGAAAATCATGATACAGAGTGTGTATGTGTGTGTGCGTGTGTGCGTGCGTGTGTTATTGTAGACTGCTTTTACATCTGAGAGAACCCTGAACATCAGGTGAAAACACCTGGAAGCAGAGACGACTCCACAGCAGCTGTGTTCCTAGTTCTGCTGAACCCCAAACCCCACAGAGAACACAGAGAGCTTGACGCCCCAACCAGTCATCCAGATCTCTGTTCTGAAAGCAGCAGGGGAGCTGTTGGTGACTGGCTCTGGCCTTCCATACAGACAGACAGTGTTATTAGGCCTCCAGGCACCACCTGTCATGTCTGTGCTCGATTCCCAGAACTTTCTGCCACAGCCTGTCTCTGTGGTGTTCGTTCAGTTACCCCAACATGCTGTCTAACACTTTCTGCTCCTTATGTTTGGGATGAGCAAGAAGAAAAAGGCCTTTCTGAACTCTTCCTGCAGCTGAAAACATATCTGAAGCCTGATTTACTGAGCAGAACTAGTTCAGGAAGGGTCACCGTCCTCCTGTCAGCCTCCTGGTTGCTGTGTCATTAAAGGTTGTAAGAGCTGAAAACCAAAAATGCATTTGATTCAAAAAACAGGCCTCATATGTGGTTCAGGGTAAACAGACTTCCCAGGATGTGAGGATATTAGCATAATTCCTAAATGAATAGCTTAGTCTTTAAACAGGCTGGCCAGTGGAACAGTGCTAGCACTGTTATGTTACTATGCAGCAAGGAGGTCCTGGGTTCAATTCCTGGCCTGGGGTCTTTCTACGTAGAGTTTTTATGTTTTCCCTGTGCATATGTGGACTTTCTCCAGGTTCTCCAGTTTGCACCCACCGTTATTTAGTCTATCTAAATTGCCCTCAGGTGAGTGGGTGTGTGCATGGTGATCTGTCCCCTGTGTCTCTGAGATGGACTGGTGACCTATCCAGGGTATACCCTACCTCACGCCCAATGACAGCTGGAGATAGGCACCAACCACCCTACATGGATAAATGGGTATAGAAAATGGATGGTCTTTGGAGAAGCAGCTTTCAGTTTCTATGCTCCTCTAATCTGGAACAAACTTCCAGAAAACTGCAAAGCTGTTGCAACACTGAGTTCTTTTAAATCACAACTAAAAACGTGTCTGTTTAGAGCTGCCTTTGAGTCATGTTTTGATGTATAATGTTTTGTGTATGTGTCTTGCTGTTTTTACATTGTATGCTTTGTAATGCCTTGATGTATCTGTATATGCTTCTGGCTTTAATGCTGTTTTTACTTTATATGCTTTGTCTGTGTTTTACTGCTATTTTTATTTTACCTCTTAATAGTGTGAAGCTCCTTGAATCACCTTGTTGTTGAAAGTGTGCTATACAAATAAAACTGCCTTGCCTTGCCTTGGAACTTTTTAAACACCCGTGGCTCCAGAGAAATAAGGTCTAATCTTGGTTTGGGCTGACATTCTAACTTATTGAAAGACACACAGAAGCTTAATTGTTCCTTTTGCAATGTCTGTCATTTAATCAGTCCAGGTTTTTTAAATTGTCCATCAAATGCGTAATATCAGAAGCATTGATATAATATTGATTTTATGGCTCTCTCAGTGACAGATGTAGGTCAAGGTCAAAGTCCTAAACCTGAGATGAAATTTAAAGTGAGGGTCAAGTAATGCCAGAGAGCTAGTAGACTGTTCTGAAAGATTCTCAGTGCAGATTTATGCCATTCCGTTCTTTGTAAAGTTACACTGGGGGGCATGACAGTTGTAATTACTCAGAAAACCTGCCCCTGAAGCTACCCAGCTGTAGGATGTTTATGTTCCTGACAGACATGCCAGCTCCTGTCTTTATTAGAAATATTGGTTTCAAAACAGCATTATCCTTAAAACGGGACTAAAGGATTGCCTCTATTAGCCAAGCCATGACTTTAGGAGTTTTCCTAAATAGGGGAAAACCCAAACTGCTGATATAAACTTTCTGTAACAACGGGGGGAAGTTTAGAAGAAATCATCTTCCTTCAGTCAGAATACACAGCTGACTGACAACTCACAGTAAGAAATGCCTTTGGGCTGTACTTTGTTAAAATATACTGCATTCCAGAGCAGCATTTCTTTTCAGTTCCAAAAGGCTGAAAATTAGAGATGTTTCAATTCTTCTTTTCCTTTGACTTTTTAAGAAAATGTAATTTTGTAATTTAAACTTCGTGTTTGGAATGCTTGCTCAGTTCAGTATCATCCTCTGCAGTGTACTTTCAGCCATGTCATTTAGTTTTCTTTTTTGTAAAGAGATATGAGGAAGAACTGAATCTATCTACCTTCACTGCATTTTAAATTACATTCCCTGAGCTCTAACTGAGCTTATTTATTTGAGCACATTTTCTAAAATAAACTGATCAAGGATCAGCAAGTCAACCAGAAGTCTATTCCTTCTTAAAGAACGACTGATTTAGATATGATTTGAATGGGTAACAGAGGGACAGACTGTAAAGTACAAAATCAAGATGAAGATGAACAGCATGCCATAATGTGATACTGTATTAGAAAACAATTAGTTTCAAAGACAATAAATTCATCCTACATTAGGAACTCAATGGGGAAACCAAAAAGGCAATTCTCAGAGGCACAGTTGGTTTGACAGATGGGAAACACACCCTTCATTAACGAGTGTCTTCATGTGAAAGTGGCATAGAAACATTTTGCCACGTCAGATATTTGAATTCCTCAATGTTTGTTATTTGATCAGCTCTATTCCACTATAATGTCAAAAACTACAACAGAGGAAATAGTTGTGCAGCAGATGGCATGCCCCCTACAGAGAGCTGATCTCCATTGTGCAGTCTGTCTGTATTAAAATGAAAAGATGACAAGACTGTAGACACAAAACAGGCCAAATCCACAGAAAAACGGGCACAAGACGTCTTATTTTTTATTTTTTTTAAACGTGTCCTGTTTGGCAGTGTGGAGCTCAGAATTGGTGTCTGAGTACCAAGTAGAAGCCCAACAGATTTACTTTCACAAGCGGAGCACTACAGCTTTTGCTATAGTACTCCACTTGATTTATGTGTGAAAAATCTTTATTATGAATTGTTGGGGTTTTTATTTCCTGATGTTATGGACACGGAGACGGAAAATTAAGGAGAAGAAAGAAGGAAGATGAAGAAGAGAGGTAGGAAACAAAATGTCATGAGAGAGGGTGAGTTGAAAATACAAGAGAGGAAGTGGAACAAATAAAACACAGGAAGACATTGAAGTCTGCCTCCATACCCACAGGACGGCAGAGAGAGGGGGAAAAACAAAACACGAAAAAGGAACATCGACAAAACAAACCAAACATTGTGAACCAAGAATTACACAACCACATCACACAAAAATAGATATAAAAATACAACAACAAAGTCACAGAAAAACTCATGGTACCGATTAATCAAGCTCTAGTAATGATAACCTCAGCCCAAGAATATATCTGTAAACACCAGAGACCCCACATCTATGTGTGTGTTAGCATGCTGGTCCATATAAGGTTTCTCCATAAGAGTGTTCGATAGTTTGTGTGAGCAGGCATCAATCCGTCTCCCAGGAATCGATGCAGACATGAAGGAGATCGGAGCAAAGACGTCCGAAGGACCCCCAGAGCCCCAGGCGGACCCGGTTCGTTGTTTCAAAAGCTAGTGACACTATCAGCAGTGTATAAATCAAACTCAATAAGGAAATATGAATTTTTTTGTAATATTTCGAGTATTATATTGTAAATTATGGAACAGGGTTTATTATCCAGAAAATGTTCTCCGCAAAAAAAAACAAATTCTAGGCAACCTACTTGATATTGTGGCTGGTCAGTGTATTTAACAATCCAGCCATGCAGGAAAGTTATTGGCTTTAAATCTGCTTCTGGCAGCTAACTGCCAGCACGGGAATTTGGCAAAAGAGAAAAGTACTATTTGCTAGGATAAGAGAAGCATGACATGTGTTTTAGTTTTGGTAACACCATAAAATAATGCAAAAACCAGGTTCTACACAGCATTGCTTAATTGAAAACTCATAGCAAGATGTAATCAAGGTAAAAAGCAAACGTCCAAAGACATGTCTGTCAACAGAGGAAAAACCTTGTTATGTCATCTTATATCCGAGCTGACCCTCTGGGAGATATTAAACAGGCCAGCAGAGGTTAAAGCTGAGTAATGTGTATTTTAGATGATGAGCTTCTAATTCATGACAAATACTGGATGGTTAGCTGTTATGATTCACATCCCTCACAGTCAAATCCGGTTGTTATCAGTTTTTTCTTTAGTGACTGGTAATGCAGCAACCTTGAGACATCCTTCCAGTTCTAATCAGTTGCTGTACAGTATAAATGCACCCTTCAAAAAATACATCAAAGGCTGAGACGCTTCTTTCCCAACCCACTCAAGTTTAGCTGATGCAGATAGGATGTTCACAGGGGTCTGACAGCATGTGTAACCATCTTGAAGATTTCTCAAGATTATGGAAATGTGAGGGAGGGAGATCTGGAGGTTCCTCCAGGTATGGTGGTCGTCCTGCAGCAGGAGGCACCATATGCACGGGGGTCATGCAGCTTTTCAGCAAAAACGTACAACGTTTTTTTTTCGGTCATCAGGTAACTCCTGACTCCCCCTGACAGGTCTGCTTTGAATAAAGATACCAGAGTTCATGTTGAGAAATGGATCCTCCTTTCTTTTGGATCTTCATCATCGCTACCATGGCTGCCTGGATCATGTTAAATGTATGACACACATTAAGACACACCCATCTGTATGTGCTGCATTAATCCTTTGTCATAGTGCTTCATGATAGATAGTAAACACATTTTTTTCAATGTCACAAATAATACCGTTTTGGCACCTTCCTTTAACACCTCCCATCGTACAGGATTCAAAATGAAAGTGTGTTCTGGTGTCATTCATACCTGTTCAACTTGCACACTTTACAAGCACACGCTTCATATTTTCTTGGGCTTTTATATGATCAACCAACACAAAGTAATGCATTTGTGGGGTGGAGGGAAAATTTCTTGCCACAGATTCTCAGTTGGGATTGGGTCCCCCTGGGAGGTATGAAATGACACAAGGTCAGTATGGAAGGTTCTGTGGTAAAAAGCAGTGTTTCATACTCAAAAAGCAAGGCACAAAACTCCAAAGTTCCAGCACTGTAGGGATGTCCATGTCCATATAATTACAAACACATCTTTAATGTGATTATAAGGTATTTTTCCAGAAATATTGATCCTATTGGGAACCCAACAGTAAAGATGCTGAGAGTGGGATTAACTTTCTATCATGAATGGAACATTTTTTTTTTACAGTTCTAAGACTTTCCATCCTTTTCATATTCTGACTAACGTCAGTCACAGTTTGCCATGTCTCACCACCGTCTCTTTGTAGTGCTGTCAGTCCACGGACACTGCTCCAAAGGGACAGGCGGTAAAGAGAACACAAGCAGAGCAGTGTCTCATTCAAGGACATCCTGACAGCACACACAGCTGTTGATAGATGGGATGTCTGAGACGGCAATCAAATCACTGACCTTCCTGTTATGAGCCTCTGTCTGTATTAATATTAGATCACTAGCATGGTACTTGATAGCCAGAATGACTAACACACATTGAGTAGTCCCATTACCTGTGGGACAAACAGTTGTAATTGAAGGCAACATGTCTCACCAAGGGACTGGCAAGTTCTGCTGTCCAAATGTGGTTCTTATATCAGAACACAGTTAATGTGGGCTCCTGGCTGCTGTTGTCCAAACTGCAGTGCAGGGACTACAGTTTAGCTTTTCTTAAATAGTACAGTATATTATACAGTGATTTATATTACAAGTTGGACCTCGAAGCTCTGCGTCAGCTATATTGAACTCAGGTTACGATGGTGCCAGCATGTACGGCTTGCATTCAGCCTCTGAGGGTTCTGTTTGTATTTGTTCTGTTTTTATATCTATTTTTGGGAATTTCGGAAGCTCTACTGGTCTATGAACGTCTTATACTGTTGGAACGTAAATCTTCAGCCACAGTCTGTAGGACACCATCTGGTGGCGACCCTAGATTCCATTCTCTGTTGGCGGATGTGCCTAACTACCTGCTTCCTGCAGCTGCCCCTTGTTCTCCCAGGAGGCACCGGTGTGGCAAATGCTCAGGCTGCCTGGAGAGGCTGAAAGTCTTCCACACATCCAGCTGTCCTCTACCATGCTTTCTCTTTGTTGTCCCTTTAGCTGATGTGGACGATTCCACTTTGCACCCAACTATCCCATGCTATCGGCCCCTGAGCTCCAGAAACAGGCGTGGGAGGAATCCGCAAAATTTGCGACCACTATGACGGGTCGCTTTTCAGCCCGGTAAACTGATCAAAACTCCATCACAACCGGATCTGGTAAATGCACGGTCTGTGATCAATAAATCCTTTATTATAAACGATTTCTTTTGTAGCACTACTTTGGATTTCCTTTTCATCATGGAGACCTGGATAGACGCTGGTGAGGCCAATGTTTTCTCAGATATGAGAACAGACATGGAGTAACACATGAAAGCAACCGCAACGGGGCAGCCAGAAGACTTCCAGGGGCACAGGCGAGGGACAAGACAGCACAAGAACCAAGGCAGCTGGCATGAAGCCAGATCGTGGCACTTTGCCTCCCCCGACGGCGCCTCCTACCTCGATGAAGGGCGGTGATCTGACGTAGAAAAGCCGGCAGTCCCATGCAAACTGGGTCCAATGGTCCAGTATCCAACCGATGAGTCAGACAAACAGGATGGACAGAGAAGTTTAAATCCAAAAGTTTCCCTCGATCATAGGTGAGCAGCGTGACAACATTTTACAGTAGCCACAGCAAGAGCAAGAAAACAATAAAAAGCTGAGCTACAGACGGCAAGCCACATACATCGGCACCATTATAAATTTCTAAAATGCTACTTGTGGAGTACCATATATATATATATATATGTGTATATATATATGCATCCAATTGGTAAAATCCTTAGACAGCAAGGGATACATTTCTACAGTTATGCCGATGATACACAACTATATTTGTCCATAAATCTTGATGAATCCAAACAGTAAGATAGGTTTAAAAAATTATAGAACCCAATTGGCCCGTAAAAAAAATTCATTTAAAAAAGTCCTTTATCCTATCTGCAATAGCAGCCTTAAGTGATATAATATAAGTTGTATGGACTGCTTTACATGGACTAGATGCATGGCGAATCAATGAATATGTATGAATATGAATTTAATGGAGAGGGTACTCCTCTTTTATGCATATTTATTGTATATTGCATTTTTATATATGGAACCTGTGTCAAAGATGAATTTCTGTATAACACTGTATAACAGACAATAACGTTTCTATTCTATTCTAGGCAGATTACAGGCATGTCTGGAAGACATAAAAACATGTAAACTTTTTTCTTTTAAATTCTGACAAGACAGAAGTTGCTGTTTTTGGACCAGAAGCTCTAAAAAAGAAACTGCTTAGTCAATCACTTCATCTGGATGGTATTAAATTGGCCCCCAGTAATAACGTAAAGAACCGTGGCGTTATTTTTGACCAAGACATGACATTTAAATCCCATATTAAACAGGTTTCTAGGATTTCGGAATATTGCTAAAATTAGAAACCTCCTGTCCAGGAGTGATGCTGAGAAACTAGTCCATGCATTTGTTACCTCATGGCTGGACTACTATTATTCTTTACTATCAGGTAGTCCACAAAATGCCATTAAAAGCCTTCAGTTGATCCAAAATGCTGCAGCAAGAGTTCTGATGAATATTAAAAAGAGAGATCACATTTCTCCTGTTTTAGCTTCCCTTCATTGGCTCCCTGTTGAATCCAGAATAGAATTTAAGATCCTCTTTCTTACATATAAAGCCCTTAATAATCAAGCTCCATCATACATCATAGATCTGATTGTTCCACATGTTCCTAACAGAGCACTTCATTCTAAGACTGCAGGTTTACTGCTGGTTCCTAGGATTTCTAATAGTAGAATGGGAGGCAGATCTTTTAGTTCTCAGGCTCCTCTCCTGTGGAACCAGCTCCCAGCTTTAGTCCGTGAGGCAGACATTCTGTTTACTTTTAAGGCCAGGCTTAAAACTTTCCTTTTTGATAAAGCTTATAGTTAGAGTGGCTAAGGTCATCCTGAGCTATCTCTGTAGTTATGCTGCTATAGGCTTAGACTGCTGGAGGACAGACTGATCACTTTTCTTCCCTCTGCTACTTTCTGTTCTACTACTACTACAGTTGCATTATTTGCTGTTATTTTGACTGTTATTTTTGTTTTCTCTCAGTGTTTTTCTCTCCATAGAAGCTACACCTGGTTTTGTATCCTGCTTAGCTACAATGCCCTGTTGGATGGGGGGCATCGCCTGGGATGTAGGTCTCGGTGACTGAATATCCCCAGTGTCCTGTAAACAACTTTTTACTTTCTTTAATATAAAAAGTTCTCCTACATCAGTTCTTCTGTTCTTTCTGTGTCTCTGCTCTGTCATCTTGAACCCCCAGACGGTCGTGGCAGATGGCCGCTTGTATTGAGCAAGGTTCTGGTTCTGGTTCTGCTGGAGGTTTCTTCCTGTTAAAGGAATTACTCCCCACTGTTGCTACATGCTTGCTCAGTATGAGGGATTGCTGAAGGATTGCTGTGGTTGGAGTCTGCATCAATGGGGCGCATCTGCCAGTCAATGACTCCATGCAATCTGCTGGGATTCCTTACATAAACAACTAGCTAAAACTTTTAAATGATTGGAATGTTTGTACTGAAATGACTTTCTTGTAAAGTGCCTTGAGATGCTCCTGATGCGAATTGGCACTATATAAATAAATTGAATTAAGTTGAATAGCTCGCATACCAGCAGGGCAAACATCCTCACAAAAAAACAACGTTGAAACGCAGTGGGTCAATCTTCAGGCTCGGCAGAATATTTTCTTCCCCAGGGACATTTTACAACATTGGTTATTAGTACTGTTTATGGCCCGTAACTAATATTATATATATGTCCCTGCACTTTCGACACTGTAAAAGCAACATCACCTACATTCAGACCTTCACCCCTTTCAGACTTGCTGTAATACAGACTGCTACAGGAGAGGCTTCCTGTCCACAGCTATCAGCATGGACAACACCTATGAAGAAACTTGAATGATATGAATTATAACAATTAATTAAACTCTGGAATCAATCAAGTATTTTTGAATTGAACTGAATTCCTTTTCTAGTTATATCAACACCCCACAATCCTGCACTACATCACTATAACTTTCACATGGCTGAAGAAATACCACAAAAAATTCTGGAAAAAACAAGGAGATTTGTCCAGGCACATACCCTCTACACATTGAGATAGTGGACTTAATAGTACCTGTGTGTTCTTCCGAACAATAACTTGGAGTGAGCTCAACACTGATGCTCTGTCAAGTCAGAGAAAAATCTGGTTAGATAAGCTCATTAGGAAGGCTAGGTCAGTGCAGGTGGTGGGAGACAGAAGGGCTCTGGCTAACATAACAATGGCTCCCACCCCATGTACAAAGCTGTTGCTGAACCGGAGAGCTACTTCAATGACAGGCTGCTGCATCCTAAGTGCACAAATTAATGTTTACACTTCTTTCCTCCCAGCAGCTATAAGACTATATAAACATTCCTACTCCCAACAAACTCACTGTTTACATCTCTGCTAATATATGCACCGTTGTTAGGGAAAGAAAATATCTTCTCCCTTCCATAATGATAAGGCTGAAGTCTGGATCGGCGTTTCATATATTTTATTACGGCCAGTCTTGTACATGAGCCCGTCTTGGCCTCTACTAAAACATTTGATTTGGACTTACACCGAATTTACACCAAAACGTCATGCATGTGTGACGCAATCCTACGTGTTTTACGCTCGTCTATTTAAAGGCGTAAATACACACTAAAACATGATGCGAGTGTCGTGCGTGCAGGTTCCCAGCTGCGGACTTCTCTACTGCTGCTCCTCTTTGGTTATATAATGGGTAAGTTCTTGTTAATAAAAGAACCCAATGTATTGATTTGTTGAAATAAAATGTATATATGTGTCGGAAACAGCCAACTAATGTTTGTTGCACTTGCTCGTTCGCGTTGGGATCATACCCAGCTCTACAACTATTTCTTTTGAACGTACTTTTGAACTGCATTCCGAGGACATTTATTTTGAACGTCAAGCGGAAGTTTTATTTTGCTAAATCGTGGCTATTTCCTGTGTTGGCACATCCATACCTCGGAAGATTGTCGCGAATATGCTTCAAAAATAGAACTCAAACCTATTTTGAGCGTTGCGTCGCCTGGTGACGCTGTAATACACACGTATTGCGCGGCCGGTGTGGTCTGTCCCATTGATAAGAGTGAAAGCGTTTATGTTGCACGCTACAGATGTATTCATTTACGCTTGCGTCACACTCGCATGACGCTTTGGTGTAAATTCGGGGTTAGACCACAGATCTATAAGCAGATTTATACTGACCTACTAAAATCATACAATAATGCAGTAAGAAAGTCAAGAAATGCTTACATTTCCAAAATAATCTCAGATCATAAAAATAATCCTAAAATTTGTTTTACCACAATTGCTAAAATTTTTACCTGTGACACTAATTCACTTCAGAAAACCCCCTCTAACGCTCTCTGTGAGGAATTTGCAGCCCACTTCAGAGGGAAGATAGAAACCATCAGATGTACTATTTTATCTTCTCAAAGTAACATGGTTTTAGACAAATCTGAATGTGTGTCTATACCAGTGGAAACATTGGACAATTTTGTCCTATTAGACGCTGAGAGTCTCGACCCGATTCCCACTAGATTTTTTAAGCAATTTTATGGATCTTTTAGAGATGAGATTTTAACCGTGATGAATTTCTCCCTTCAGACGGGGGTCTTTCCTGCCGCCTTTAACAGGGCGGCATTGAAGCCCCTGTTGAAGAAGAGCAATTTAGATTCTAATGATTTGAACAATTTCCGACCGGTATCAAACTTAGCTTTTTTAAGCAAAATTTTAGAAAAGCTTGTTTTAATTCAACTTAATGATTTTATTAACACTCATAATGTCCTGGAGAAATTTAAGTCTGGTTTTAGAGTGAACCACAGCACAGAGACGGCCCTTCTGAAGATTTTAAAGGATTTTAGATTAAACTATGATGCACAGAAGGTGACAGTGTTGGTTCTACTGGATCTAAGCGCTGCCTTCGATACAGTAGACCACACTATTCTTTTAACCCATTTGAAACAGATCGGCCTCTCTGGTGCTGTTCATAGATGGTTCACATCCTACCTCACAGACAGGACTTTTATGGTAAGTATAGATACCTGCTCCTCTAGGGTCCATAGGATTACATGTGGTGTGCCCCAGGGTTCAATTTTAGGCCCAGTGCTTTTTAACCTCTATATGCTCCCTCTTGGTGGTGTCATCCGGAGACATGGAGTGAACTTTCACAGTTATGCTGATGATACACAGTTATACATCTCCATGTCTCCTGATGACACATGGGCAATGGATGCACTTTTTAACTGCATTTAGACATCAAATCCTGGATGGCAGAAAACTTTCTCCAGCTCAACCAGGACAAAACTGAAGTTTTAGTCATCGGTCCTGAGGGCCAGAGAGAGAAACTTTTACCAAAACTGCAATCACAGTCTTTTAATCCTTCTCAGCAAGTGAGGAACCTGGGCCCAGTTGTTCAAAAGGTGTAATCTGGATCAAAACTATCCAGATTTTGAAATCCCTTTTTTGTTATCCAGGAACATGTAATCCGTCTCAGTTTTATCCCAGTTGTTCAAAGCAAAGTAGGATTCGATCAGTTTGATCCAAATCCACATTTTCAAGATTACCAAATCCAGATAATGTGTGCTCTAAATTAGACTGAATATCACATTGAAGGCCACTAGGTGCGTAAAAAAAAACCAAGTAGAATAGCCAGCATGGAGTAACTCAAAGTGTATTTAATTGAAGAAACAAAAAGAAAGCACAGAAAATACAAACGAAAATACAAACATCCCATTTTCAATATCTTTTGACCAGCCAGACCATATCACAATCCATATTTCAAATTCAACCTTGAAACATGAGGAAAGCACACTCACATTCAGCCTTCTTCTTCTGTGGAATGATCAGACATTTGAAGATGTGCTTTCAGAAGACGAAGCTCAAGTTTGGCTTTGGTTTGCTGCAGTCTGGTTAAAATAATTTGTTCCTCTGCTAGGCAAATCTGTACCTCTGCTCGTTCAGTTTCTCTTTTAAGAAGTGCCCTGTAGGCATCATCATCATCTTTGCTTGGCAAAGGATGTTTTAAGCCTCTTTGATTCCCTGTTGGATTGGCAAGTGTCTCTACTTGTGCAGATCCACCTTTTCCAACTTCTTCCACAGTAACTGTACTGAGATCAAGGATCACCGTTACCTCTGCATCAGTAGGATCTGATTCACCTTTCCCTTCAGCTGTGGGCTCACCATCGCCTGCAACACCTTGAATCCCATGTAGAGCTTGTGAATGCTCCCCTCCAATAATGTCAAGAACCAAGTCAGTGTATTCACCTCTCTTGAAGGGCTTGTTGTCTGTTTGAGTGTTTTTTGCCTCTGAGTGGTCCTTTGTTGTTTTGGCCTTTAGATTTTTCCTTCTAAATTTGATCTGATCAGTCGTCCTCTTCTGGCCAGATCCTGTGGCATTTACATTCTTTGTGATTTCTGCCCAAACATCGTTTTTCTTCTTGTTGGTCAGTTCTCCTCCCTTTGTAGAACTAAAACGTCCTACTATTAAGGCATAATGATGCCTTACACCTTCCAGCAGTGCATGGGTTTCTGCCACTGTGAAATTAGATCCTTTTGAGTCCATGGTTCCACCTGTTTGGTGGTGCACAGAGGTTATATAGGCCCTGGGCAGGATTGATTGATTGAGAACTGTCGGGATCGCCGGTGGACAGGGAGAGGCGATCGGGTGAAGCTTGGCGCTCCAGACGCGGATGGGAGTCCCCCTGGATTACCGCCAGAAGCTCACGGTCACCAACCCCATAGCGCTGCTGTGTGGGAGTGAACCGTCTGTAGAAATTTGCAAAGCCAAGGAAGGACTGGAGCTGTCTGAGGGTCCGGGGCAGTGGCCATTCCTTCACTGCTGCCACCTTCTGGGGATCCATGGCTACCCCTTCAGCTGAGATGACGTAGCCTAGGAAGTTGGTGGAGCGCTGGTGGAAAGCGCACTTCTCCAATTTGCAGAATAGATTATTCTGGAGGAGGCGCTCAAGGACGGCTCGGACATGTCGGACATGATCCATCTCAGAGGTGGAGTAGACCAGGATGTCATCCAGATATACGAATACCCACCGTCCGAGCATGTCCCGCAGCACATCATTGAGCAGCCGCTGGAACACTGCTGGGCTGTTGTAGAGACCGAATGGCATCACCAAGTACTCCCAGTGGCCAGAGGGGGTGCTGACCGCCGTCTTCCATTCATCCCCTTCTCGAATGCGAACCAGATTGTAGGCATTCCGGAGGTCGAGCCGAGTAAAAATGGTTGCATGGGAAAGGGAGTCCAGAACAGTGTTCAGCAGGGGGAGTGGATGGCGATCCTTTATGGTGACCTGATTTAGTCCTCTGTAATCGATGCAGGGACGCAGCATCCCCTCCTTCTTTTTAACAAAGAAGAAGCCGGCTGATGCTGGAGAAGTGGATGGGCGGATGAATCCTTGGTCTAGAGATTTGGCAATGTAGGTCTCCATCTGGGCTGATTCCGCTTGTGAGAGAGGGAACTGACGGGTGCGTGGAGGCTCCACCCCTGACATCAGGTTGATAGCCATATCATAGGATCGATGCGGTGGTAACTTGGCAGCTCGGCTTTTACTGAAGACCTCCGCCAGGTCTTTGTAGGGCGGAGGGATATCTTCCTGGGCGGGCGCCGATATGGTCTCGAGCGGGGCTGACGACGGGGGACGGAGACATTTCTTTGAACAGTCGGGACCCCAGCTGAGTATCCGCTGCGCCAACCAGGAGATGTGCGGATCGTGTGTATGGAACCAAGGATAGCCCAGGATGAGTGGCGCGGCGCAGGAAGCGATGACGAGGAACTGGATGAGCTCTGTGTGATCCCCCACCCACAGGCGGATCTTGATGGTGCGATGTCGGACAGGGTAGGGCTGCAGGGGGTGTCCGTGGACGGAAGTCACTGGGACTGGACTGCAAAGGGTCTCCAGCGGTATCTGTAGCTTCGTGGCTAGTTGGGTGGAGATGAAATTCTCCGCCGCTCCAGTGTCGAGCAGGGCGCCGAATGTATGCTGTGGATTGTGATGAATGAGCTGGACAGGAAGAAGGAAGCGGGCTGGTCCTTTCGGGCCAGGTAAGACCCCCCCCGAGTCTCACCTGGCCTGGTCGTTTCTCAGTCGGAGCGGGCACTGCAGACGGCGATGTTTGGGCGACCCACAGTAGGTGCAGAGCGCTTCCCGGAAACGTCGATCCCGCTCCTTCGGTGACAGATGCCCTAGCTGCATCGGCTCCTCTCTGTCGCCGGAGTAGGAGCAGTCGGGAGCAGTGCTGGGCTCAACTGAGCGGAGTGAAGCGGGACGCAGTGGTGGAAGACGGGATGGTGTTCTAGGGCGGCTCATGATTCGACGGTCGATCTCGAGAGCCAGATTGACGGCCTCGTCAAGGGATTTGGGAGGTTCTCTGCCAACCATCTCGTCCCAGATATAGTTGGCGAGACCCTCCAGAAAGAGCGATCGCAGGACCGCATCCTCCCAGGCTAGCTTAGCCGCCAGCGTCCTGAACTCTGCAGCGAAGAGGTGAACAGGCTGGTCTTGTTGACAGAGATGAAGGAGTTGAGTCTCCGCGTCCACTTCACTGCAGGGCGGCACAAAAGTTTTGCGCAGCTCTGCAACGAACTGGACGTAATCGTTACAGAGCACGGACCTCCGATTATAGAGGGCAGCCGCCCATTCTTGTGCCTGCCCGGAAAGGAGGGAGGTGAGCAGAGCTACCCTGGGAGCGGAGGAGGCCTACATTGAGGGCTGACACTCAAAAATCATGTCCAGGGTGGCTAACAACCCGTCTGGCTTGCCGTCAGACCCATTCCACTTATCCGGGAGGCAGATCCTGGGTTCGGTGGTGGAAGACGGTCGTTGCTGGAGGGTGTTGACGAGCCCGGCTAGCCTGATATGGGCCTCAGACAGAGTGTCGATTTTGGTACTGAGACGATCCACCAGAGCCCGGAGGTGTATCACCTCAGACCGAAGGGCCTCTACCTCCGCTGGAACGCTCGTTGATGTCTCATTCATCCTGTCGGGATCGCCGGTGGACAGGGTGAGGCGATCGGGTGAAGCTTGGCGATCCAGACGCGGATGGGAGTCCCCCTGGATTAAGAGCGCAGGGTGAAGCAGGCTGCTGAGCTGATGAAAGAGACTGGTTAGGTTGGATGGAAATAACCGGTAAACGACTGGTAGGAGGAAGACTTCTGGTCTGACGAGTAGGAGCTCTGGGCATTGGATAACCGATGACTGAACGATGTGAAGGTGAGTGGAAGGGTCTTTTAAACTGAGGGGAGAGTGGAGTAATTGTCAGGAAGCTCATCAGACACGGTTGGTCTGAGTTGGAGCTGATGACTTCCTGACAAGAACAGGGTGAAGCACATCAGCTCATCAGACAGCCATCTCATTTAGTCTTTCTCAGAGGACTTACACAGGCCCACTGACATGGCAGGTATAGTCCATCACCATTATTATTTTAGAAGGAGAGAATACAGTAGAAGGGTGTATGTTGAGCGTTCAAAACTACTAGAGCAATACACTAATGAGGAGCTTTATGCTCGGTTTCGGTTTTTGGGAATGCTGATATTAAATACATTGCAGACCTTGTCAGGCCAGAGCTTCAACGCAGAACCAGAAGGAGTCACAGTATGTCAGTGGAAGAGCAGGTCCTCATTGCTCTGCGTTTCTATGCATCTGGGTCTTTTTACCAAGTTGTTGGTGACAGTATAGGAGTGGACAAATCAACTGTGAGTAAGGTGGTGAAAGCTGTGTCAGTAACTTTGGCCAGCCTGGTCAATCAGTTTGTTTGTTTTCCAAGGGATCGCCAGATTTCCCAGACCAAGCGCAAGTTCTTACTCTTGGGGAACATGCCCAATACTATTGGGGTTATTGATTGCACTCATGTGTGTATACAAGCCCCCCATGAGAGAGAGTGGGAGTACATAAACAGGAAGGGAAGGCACAGCATAAACATACAACTTGTGGGTGATGCTGACCTCCTCATCACAAACTGTGTTGTGAAGTGGCCTCGGTCTGTCCACGATGCACGTATCCTGAGGGAAAGCGCTCTATACAGAAAGCTCCAGACCAACCGACCAGATGGCATAATATTAGGGGACAGTGCCTATCCGCTCCTACCATGGCTGATGACCCCTTTTCTTGCACCAAACACACCTGAGCAGGCACGCTTCAACACTGCTCATTCCAAAACAAGGTGTGCCATTGAGCGTTTAAATGGAGTTCTGAAGAGGCGCTTTGCGTGCCTCAACTACTTGCGAGTGGAACCCCAAGGAGTGTGCAAAATAATACTTGCTTGTATTGTCCTGCACAATATTGCTACAAAGCAGAATGTCCCTCTCTGTGATGAGGTTAATGATGCACCTGCTGAGCCAGCTGAAAACGAAGACATACCTCCGACTTTTTCTCAGAATGAGAGAGTGGCTGGTCATGCAGTAAGGGATGCCATTGTCAGAAACTATTTTTGAACAATGATTTTTGGATGCGTCTGTAAATATTAAGTTTCCAATTAGAATTGAACACTCTTTTGTTTGATTTTGACAGCTATTGAGTGGACTATTTTATTTCTACATTACTGGTCTGTGATGCAAAGTAGTATAAAATGTCAACTATATGGTTTGAAAACTAGGTTTAAAAGATATCAATACATAAATGTATATTTACTACATGATGAATGTTATTTATTTGACCAGTTTGAATTTAATTAA
Source organism: Valencia hispanica (assembly GCA_963556495.2). Classification (NCBI taxonomy): domain Eukaryota; kingdom Metazoa; phylum Chordata; class Actinopteri; order Cyprinodontiformes; family Valenciidae; genus Valencia; species Valencia hispanica. Next base: position 5,314,045 of record OY747719.1, read on the forward strand.
AATTGCATTTTGTTCCTGAAATCCCCCCTGAATCCTCCCAACTGCTGGGATCAGAATAATCCTGTTTTTTTGGATCAAAGTTATCCCGATCCTACTAAAAGGTTTTGAACAACCCAAACTGAGGGTTTTATCCAGATCAAAACCAAGATTGGATTACGTGATCTAATCCGATCTCAGAATCCATTTTTGGTTTTGATCAACCCATTTTCAAGATTTAAACCAATCCATCATCCAAAATCCGATCAGATTACCTTTGAACAACTGGGCCCTGGGTGTTATCTTTGACTCTATGAACCCTCGCGGCCTCTGCTCTCCTCTGGCAGCCGTCTCCTTACGATTCCAAAAGTCAGGACACACTCATGGTGAGGCATCCTTTCATTATTATGGCCCTCATCTCTGAAACAGGCTACCAGAGGACCTACCAGAGGGCCGCAGAGAACGTTCATGTTTGTAAGAGCAGGCTCAAGACTCACCTTTTTAGCCTAGCTTTTAATTGATTATTACTTATTATAGTGTGTTTCCTTGATTTGTATGTTTTATTTGCTTATATTTTAACAGAGTTTTATTAGCTATCTTTGCTACTATATGGTTAACTGTTTTTACTATTATATTTATTACTACTTATTTTACTTATATTAGCTCTGGTTATTTTACATTTTTACTTATTAATCCTTCTTCCAGTGTTTCCTTTGTGGGAGCCCTCTGCCTGGGGGGCGGTGTTCGGCTGCGGTGGTCTGGGTGCTCACCAGGTAGTGCTCAGGTGGAGGCAGGGGTCTCTACCCTCCCTCCTCTGGGCGCCCTGTGTCGGTGCCCTGGCTGCTGCAGTTGACCTGCTGCTGTCGGTGCAGACGGTTCTCCTGATGCCATTTTCCTTACGTGCCTGACTCATCTGAGCTCAGCCCAGTGTCTACCAATGATCTTATGCATTTTGGGAAGATGTCTGTGTGTGTTTGTGGGTGGATGTGTCCCAGTGTGTGTCTGTGTGTGTCTGGGAAATGGTTTTGGGAAGGGGGAATAACTGTCTTTTCGTTTTTTATAATTGTGAGGAAGGGATGGGAATCTGGGTTATGTGGGGTAATTTTAATCTGTAAAGCACCTTGAGCTGCATTTTTTGTATGAAAGGTGCTTTATAAATAAATAAAGTTTGATTGATTTGATTGAGATCTAATATGTATAATATTTATATTGTTTATTGAAAATAATCCAATCCAATCCAGTTTTTTATAAAGCACTAGAAAAAACAACCATGTTGACCAAAGTGCTGTATAGAAAATACAAACTTAAATCAAATAGTGGCGAAAAGACACAATATTAACAGTAAAATTGGACAATTCTAGTTAAAAGGGAGGGAGTAAATTGAGTCTTAAGATGAAATTTAAACACCATACACCAATCAGCCTGTTTTACATTTAGGGGCAGATAATTCCACAGTTTAGGACCAATAACAGAGAAGGCCCTGTCTCCTCTTGGACTTCATTTGGTCTGAGGAACCACAAGCAGACACATCTCCACCGACCTAAGAGACCGTGAAGTGGCGTGTAACGTCCGCAGGTCTGACAGATAACGTGGGGCATGACCATTTAGGTATTTAAAAACAAATAAAATCATTTTTAAATTAATTCGATAACGGACAGGGAGCCAATGAAGGGCGAACAGAATCAGTGAGATATGGTCACGCTTCCATGTCCCTGTTAAAAGATGCGCTGCAGCATTCTGTACTAGCTGCAAATGTGCAAGCAGGGACTGACTGATGCCAGTGTACAGGGAGTTGCAATAATCTAGCCAAGTAGTCAAAAAGGCATGAATTAAAATTTCAAAGTGATGCCTCGAAAGAGACAACTTTATTTTAGAATTAGCAATTCAAGCATTTCAAGGTTCTGGAGTGGCCTAGCCAGTCTACAGACTTCAGTCCAATAGAGAATCTGTGGAGGAAGTTGAAAGTCTGTGTTGTCCAGCAACAGCCCCAAAATGTCACAGCCAGGGGCGGCTCCAACCTTTAAGCATTACCTGGGCTTAGCCAAGACAAGATGTGATATTTTTGTAAAAAAAAAAAAAGTGTTACAATAGATTATAGGATACATAGCATGCATAGTAAGGTGCGTAAATTATAACTTATTTTCAATGCATGCATGTTAAAACAGTGTAATGTTTCATCTAATATACAATGGCTTATAATTTTATATCTAAAGTTCAATTTAACATTTAATGTTCAATGTTTTGTGTTTTGGAAAATTACATCTAAAAACAGCAAAACCAAATAATAATTTAGTTTAATCAATCTTTCTTCACCTGCTTCTGTTGGTCTCTCTTTTCTCTTGACAGTCCCTTTCTTTTTCCTATTTGTCTTTGCTTTTTCAATCTCTCTCCTTCCACCAGTGAACTCCCCCAATTTGTTTTATTTAGAATTAGATTGTTCACAGACACTGTGCACATACTATCATTCATCCACTATTTACCTATTGCTGTCTCTCTCTGTCTTTATCTTTAGCTGTTGTCTCTCCTCTTCTCCCTCTCATCACTTGGTCTTCTCTCATCATTGGTTCTGTCTTGGATAGTCTGTTTGGTTCTGTCAATAATACCAAAATGGTAAATGAGCAAATAAGGTAAAGAAAACTTTACTTATTTCATTTATTACATCTTCAATGATGCACTGTTATTGACCCATTTTGAATTTGCTTCCATCCATATTTTAATACGTATTATGATAGTTGGAATTAAATGACCTTTTCTTATTAATAATCCTTAACACAAAGTTAGAATATTTAGTTGTTCCCAGTTCACATGTCCAATGATGATGCAGCTACAGCTCCTCTCTTTAGGTCATCTCTTCTACCCTCTACAAAATCATGACATCAGAATTAAATGTGCAAAGTATGATTATTGTAAACTAATAATAAAAACCACAAACTAAATATCCTTATGCAAACAACTGGGCTACATTAAATCATGATGCATCAAGAGTGTTACAAAAGTGTTTACCTGGTTATATATCTCTAGCACAAAATAATTCTACTTAAATTACTGTGACCAACTTTCATGTGTGATTGGAACAGCTCTGCTGCTGCTGGCTCCTTCTCTGTCCACAGCTCATCTCTGCTTCCTTCTATAAAATTATTACATCAAATCAAAGTGCACAACAAACCAACCGAAAACAAGTCGCACATATAGTAATACAATAATGTAATACAAACAAGCTGACAATAAAACCAGATCAACAAGTTCAACAGCAAGGGAAGCATTCAGCCTTCCTGTCTAAAAGCAGCAGTATAATACACACACACACATATATATATATATATATATATATATATATATATATATATATATATATATATATATATATATATATATATATATTGGGAACAACTAAATATTCTATGTGAAACTGACAGGTTCTTCACTTGTAAAGAAGGATTAAAAGACAGTGATTGTAGTTTTAGAATAAGTTTCTCTCTCGCTGAGCCTCAGGACCGATGACTAAAACTTCAGTTTTGTCCTGGTTGAGCTGGAGAAAGTTTTCTGTAATCCAGGATTTGATGTCTAAAATGCAGTTAAAAAGTGCATCCATTGGCCATGTGTCATTGGGGGACATGGAGATGTACAACTGTGTATCATCAGCATAAGTGTGAAAGTTGACTCCATGTCTTCTGATGATACTGCCAAGAGGGAGCATATAAAGGTTAAAAAGCACTGGGCCTAAAATTGAACCCTGGGGCACACCACATGTGATCTTGTGGACCTTAGAGGAGCAGGTATCTATACTTACCATAAAAGTCCTGTCTGTGAGATAGGATGTGAACCATTTGTGAACAGCACCAGAGAGGCCAATCTGTTTTAAATAAATAGTTATAAGAATGACATGCATTTTATGCATAAAGAACTTGGCATCTGCCTTACCAACTTTCCATTTAACATTAGGGAATACAAAATATATGACAGTGGGGCAATAAAAAGGACAAATGACCATAATTACAGCACGAGACAATGAAGAAATACATGCAAAACACCAAGGGACAAAAATACAGACCCTTTCCAAAAAATTTTAATCTTATGGAAAAGATTATTTATGTCCATAATTCCATTCAAAACGTTAAACTCGCATAGATTATAGATCCAGGGCCCAAAACTTAAACGATTTCAAGTATTTAGTTGTTTATTTGTACATCATTTGGGCTTCCAGCTCATAAAACCCACGGAAACAGAAATTCAAAAAATTAGAATACTGTGAAGAAATCAGCCCAAATTTTACAGGGCGTGAGTGTTTTGAGTTTCACACACTACTCACCTACTAAACTCAAAGCAACTACAAGTTTTCCCAGGTGTCATTAAATTCCTTCACTTTGGTTCAATTGCCTCAGTTAGGTTCAATATGGTGAAGACTGTAGACTTGACAACTGGCCAGAAGACCATCATTGATCCCCTCCATAGGATGGGTAACCTGACCCTGAGCATGCTCTTCAAGAGACAGTCATACAACAACAGAGCGTCTTCAGTCGGAGGCTTCTTCAGTTTCGCTGCAATACAGACCGCTACAGGAAATCCTTCCTGCCCACAGCCATCATCATCTACAACAACTCTTTAAAGAATTTATTATATGAGCTATACCAACACTTAATTTCCCTCTGGTATCATTTTTGAATTGAATTGAATTGAATTGTAAGCCACAAAAGTTCATAGCTAAGGAGGCTGGCTGTTCACAGAGTGCTGTGTCCAAGCATATCAATGGAACGTCTAATTGAATGGTAAAATGTGGCAGCAGAAGATGCACCAGCAGAAGAGCCGACTGTGGGCTTAAGCGGATTATCAAACAGTGAAAGTTCACCACATTCAGACACAAGCCACTTCTGAGCCCGAGCCAACGTAGGAAGCTTCTCAACTGGGTCAAGGAGAAGAATGACTGGACTGTTGGCCAGTGGTCCTCTTTTCTGATGAAAATAAAGTGTACCTTTCATTTGGGAATCAAGGTCCAAGGGTTTGGAGGAAGATGGGTGAGGAACAGAATCCAAGCTTTTTAGGTCCATTGTGAAATATCTACAGTCAATCATGATTTGAGTGCAATGTCCGGTGCAGGTGTTGGTAAACTCTCCTTTCTTAAGTCCAATGTCACCGCATCATAATAAAGTATTTTTGAATTTGAATTGAATTTGAATTTGAATCAGTCTACCAGAATGTTTTAGAGGACATCATTATGCAGATTTCTTCATCCAGCAGGACCTGGCCCCTGCATATACCTCCAGAAGCACCAAAATCTGGTTTGATGCCCATGCCAGTGCTTGACTGGTCAGCCAACCCCATTGAGAATCCATGGGGTATTATCAAGAGGAAAATGAGGGGCACCAGACCCAAAAACAAACAAGAGCTGACAGCAAGCATCAAGGAAATCTGGGCTTCCATAACTCCCAGGTAATGCCACAGGCTGATTGCCTCAATGCCACGGCGCATCGAGGCAGTGATTAAGGCAAAGGGATTCCCTTTTGATTGACATATCATTTTGAAAGTACCATATTTTGATTGATTTTATGTGATCCTAATTTCTTTTTTTTGCGCAAAAACAGAATAAATGGTGAGTTTTTAACAGTATTCAAATTTTTTGAATTCCTGTTTTTGTGGGTTTTATGAGCTGAAAGCCCAAATTATATACAACTAAACAACTAAATACTTGAAATCTTTTAAGTTGTGGGCCCTAAATCTATAATCTATGGAAGTTTAACGTTTTGAATGGAATTATGGAAATAAATAATCTTTTCCATGACATTCAAATTTTTTGGAAAGGGTCTATACTTGCTGCTGCCTGGAAGTGGGGGGAGTTCTTTGCTCCTAAAGGGAATAAAGATTTACCTGAGAGATATCAACATGAGACTGAAATAGTTCAGTCTCATTGAATGTGTGAAATCAGTCCAGAAGAACTGAGATTTCGCTCAGACCACTTTCAGAGGTGGCCTGGGGCTCTTGTATCTGCAACAGTTTGACGATTTGAATCCAGTCCATACTGGGACATATTTCCATACCACCTACTGACATGTGACTTGCTCACTCTGAGCTGCTCAGCTCTACCCAAGGAAAACCCAGACTTCTGTAAACAAATCAACGTGGCTTATCTAAAATGATTAAACAGTTATGTGGAATATTCTGATTTAGTCTTTCACAAGACATGTCTTCTTTGAATGATTGCATATCAGGATGCTGTATGTGTGAATAATCTGTTTTATCAATATAATGTTATATTTTTAAAGAATTTATTTGCAGAATTGTACAGAAAATAACTATTTAGCAACTACAAACAAGCAAGAATTCTGGTCTTCACAGACCTGTTACTTTAAGAAGTTCTTGTTGCTTTACCTAGATGTTGTATACTTTAGTTTCATTGTGTTTGGGTTGTTTTGATCTACTTCTTAGTTATCTCATTATTTTTTTCTTTGTGTCAGTTCTGTTTTCTTTTATTTCTCCGATTTGGTTTGTTCTCTGATTTGAGTGTTTACACTTATGTTTCCTTCTGTTCTGTTTCTCTCCTCTCCTCCCTGTTGTATTCATTAGTGCTTTTATTTTGAGTATTTCTTAGGTTCCTTTTCTTAGTCACTTCGGAGATAGTTCTTACTTTATTCATTCAAGATTATTTTCTGCCTAGTCTTCTCTTCTGTTTACACCTTTGCTTTTCTCCTCCCTTTCCTCCCTGCCATTCTTCTTCTTCTTCTTCTTTTTTGGTTTTATTGGCAGGTGGCAACCAACTTTCAGGTGCATTTCCGCCACCTACTGTGTAGGAGTGTGAGTCAGAGTAAGAAGATCCCTGAGTGAGAAAAAAAAAAAAAAAAAACTAAATTCTATCTAGAAGATTACTTTTCTTAATAAATTCTAAAACTAATTTATAGATACTGCATTCCCAATTTAACAATGTTTTTAAATTATACCTTTCATATCCTTTCTCTTTCAACTTTTCCTTTAATATCCTCCTGTTTGTTATATATTTACTACAATAACACAATACATGTTCCACGGTCTCCTTATCTTTTCCACAATCACATAAGCCTGTTGGATTCTTCCCCATCAAATACAGAGTACTGTTTAATCCAGTATGTCCCATTCTTAATCTTGATATTATTGTTTGTTCTTTATTATTCACTTCCATAATTTTCATGTTGCCTACCTTTCTTTGAATACTAAACAAATGTCTTCCTTTTTCTCCTCTTATCCACAATTCTTGCCATTCACTCATCATATGCTTCTTAATCACTGCTTTTACTTCTTTGTTACTAACAGGAATCTCTACCCATGTATTTAATTTAGTAGCTTGTTTAGCATAAAAATCTACTATTTCATTTCCCTCCACTCCTTTATGTGCTGGGACCCACATAAATCTTATGTTTATTCCTAGTTTATCCAATCTAAAAAGAATTTCATATATTTCTGTGATAATATCTATCCTACTGACCGATGTTATTGATTTGATTGCCACTAGTGCTGACAGAGAATCTGAACAAATTATTCCTTTTTTAATTCTATTTTGTTCTATCCAGCTTAAACTAAATAAAATTGCTTATAATTCTACTGTAAATACTGATAGATTGTTTGGAGTTCTTATTTTAACATATTTTTCTAAACTTGGAATATAAAAAGAAAAACCTGTTCTTTCATCTTCTGGGTTCTTTGAACCATCTGTATATATTGGAGTATAATTTTTATGAATACTGTTTAATCTGTTAACTACAATATTATCCCAGTTTCCTTTACCTTTATTTTCTTCCATTTTTCTTTTTATATAAAAGTCTATACTACAACCAGTAAATATCCACTTTGGATATACTGAATATATAAATTTCTTTTTAAAATTTATCTCCTTTAATTCATATACTTTTGCTAATTTATTTGCTTTTCCAATCATACTCTCATATTTTTCATTTCTATTTTCCCAAAAAGAAACATTTCTTTATCAATTAAAAACTCTTTTTCTGTACTTCCCTGTATACTTGCCCAATAATTTAATAATAATTGTTTGAATCTCAAAGTAATTGGCATTTCTCCCATTTCAACTTCCAACGAAGCTATAGGAGTTGACTTCATACCTCCACTGCATATTCTTAATGCCTGATTTTGTATTTTTTCAATTTTATTTAATAAAGTTTTACAAGCAGCACTATACACTATACTTCCGTAATCAATCACTGATCTAATCATTGTTATATATATTTGTTTTAATGCTATGACACTTGTACCCCAATCTGTTCCTTTTAAACACCTCATTATATTTATTACTTTTTTACATTTCTCTTCTATTTTACTTATATTTTCCTTCCAGATTAATTTACTATCAAAGATAATTCCTAAATATCTAAAACTCTGCACATTATGCAGTACATATGTTTTAATTATATCTTTTTTTAAGCTTTAGAAGTAATAGGCGTGTTTATATTATTCAGGGTAGTAAATCATGACTCTGTTACCAGTATTTTATAGGGTTTAAGGTTTTAAGTAAACAAACTCTTGAGTAAAGATATGAACTGAAAGCAGGGAGGATCAGCTATAACTCTACTTCATGTTACAACCCAGTTCATGGTACTCATGGTACGGTCAGGAGACCTGGAGAAAATAAATGACCTGTCAAGGTGTAGAAGGAGGAGAGAGGAGTCATGTGATATGTTCTTTGTTCTTTTGGAAATAAAAATGGTACAGCCTTGTAGAAAAGCGAGTCAGATCTTGTCTGGCTCCCATCTGCAGGTGCGTGCTTTTTGAAACAGATATCTGTTGTTCTGTGTGTTGTGTTTACTCTCTGTCTCTCAGTTCTGGGTCTTATTTTGAAACAGTTCCCGCTGGGGTTTTGGAGTTCGGCGCCCCCGCCTCTATGAGTAAAAAAAAAGCGAGTTCCAGAGCACATTATGAGAAGAAGCCGACAAAATGGTGGAGGATGCGGGCATTTGATTTGGTTTTGAGTTTTCTCAGGGCTGGGAGAGATTGAGTGTGAGTAATGAGTGTGGCATAACTGATTGATACATGTGTTTGTGGCAATTATAGTGATTTTGTGTTTTTTCTTTGAGTTCAACAGAGAATCGGAGAGCGACTGGATTGATCCTTGCTAATCAACACCCGGGTGGTTTTGTATCAATCTGGAAAAGCGCTAACACCAAATTAATAGGTATTGATCGATTTAAACATTCTCCATTTAATGTTGACGTGTTGTTTTTTCGGTTGAGGGCCGACCGAAGTGCGGACCAGAGGCTTGAGAGTTGGCCGCTCACTTCCGATGGGACGCTGTCGGAATTCTCCCAGGCTGGCAAACGGGAAGGTAGACAGCAGTTTAGAGCCTGTGTGCTCTCTGTGTCGAGACGGATTACCTTGGAGAGGCCGGCGTATCTTCCAAACGCACGTTTGAGCCACGTGAATTGGATTGTGTTTAAAGGTCCGGCTTTAGGTGGCTCCGGTAGAGGTTAGTGTTTGATGAGATTGTAAAAATTGTTGTTCTTTCTTTCTTTCTCGTATGAATGTGTGTGTGATTGGAGAAAGTGGAGGTCACGGAAGGAAGCTACCAGGTAGCTTTTTGCACTCCGGCCTCATATAAATATTCTCATTTAGGGGAACTAACCGACTGAATCTAAAACCATAATTCCTCTGCGAATCTTAAACGCCTAGACAATGCCCGCGCTTCTTGTATAGACAATAAGCGTAGAAGCTTGACATTGTAGAGGAATAAGGGAATATCATTTTCAGTCAGCTAAAGTACCACCATAAGCTAGCTTACGGCTAACATACAGTTTGGATGAGTTTCGCCTGGAAATAAAGGCGTTCAACCTTGTGCAACTACGTAAACACGTCTAAAGCATTGTCTAACACATATATATAGGACTGTTATTATGGATAACTGGTAGTAAACTCTATAGAATATATATAAAATAACTTTTTATGATAACAGAGCGGTCACGTTTGGCTTCCGGTTAAGCTAGGTTGCTCATGATGACAGCTAATCTTTGGTAGCTTAGCTTCCGAACTGTATTTATTTGGCTCGGTTAAACAGTCATTCGAGTATTGATGGCGAAGTGTGGTTTTGTTGGAGGCATTTTGTTCTTGTCTTTGGTTGGTTTACTTATGAGTACGGTTTGTTAGGTTTAGCATCGTAGTGAAGAATTAGCCATCTGTGCACCGGCGTATTCATTCCGCGGTGTGACACGGAAGTTTTATTGGGCCGGACTTTGATCTGTCAGTCCGGCGGAGTTTTTTTTTTTTTTGTTTGAGCAAACTGTTGACGATTTTGTGTTGCAAAGCGAGTTTTAAATGTATTTCTTTCGGTATATGTTTTAATGATAAATAAAAATTGCTTTATATTGGGAGAATTCTATTTCTTCATGTGTTTCACCGAAGTGTGCGTCCCGAGTTTTGGCGCAGGCCGGACTCTATTAGGAATTCTTTGATTTTTAGATGAAACGGCAATAATCTCCGTATATAAATAAATTAATGATAAGATAAACAGTGCGTTATAAACCTTTTTAGCTTTCCTTCGTTTCGGCTTTGCCTAAAACATTATTAAGGTTAATGTTGCATGAATAAATAATATATAAACTCCTTCACTATAAAAAGAAATAAATGAAAATTAAATAAATAAAAACTGTGCCTGCCTTTACTGTTAACTGCATTAATATTGGGATAAATTTGGGCCTACGAATTGATAGTTTATCAATTAAAATAAATAATTTATAGAGTTAATACAAATAACCTACTTTGTTAAATTTTAATCCATTTTGGATTTTTGTTACGAATATTCAATGGCAGCCGAATATAAATTACTCCCTGCTCCACAGGGACAAAACTGGCGTACTTTAGATGCCCAATTGTTAATATACATTTCTAAATTATATTCTGTTTTAGTTGATAAGCCCGGTAAAAAAGATAAAAACCAGTTCCAGGGCCTTATGACGGCCATGTGGGCTCGTCATGGTGCCCGAGGGGATTATAAGAGAAGTTTGTCACAAATGTGTTTTGAGGAAGCAAAACGTTTTGCAGATAAAGCTAAAACAGCAAAGAGCATCACTGGTGCTAAAATGAGACACTTAAAAGCTGAGAAAATGTGGAAAACATGGGGTTTAGCAGGACAGGGTATTGATCATTTGTGTGTTACTGCAGAAAATAGTTTTTCGGCAGACCATATCCCTCCCCCATATCAACCTATGTACCCCATATTGACGACCTCTGGTCAAACACATATTTCATGGGGCTTGGAGACAGACAATGGCCAGATAATACTTCAAAACACGCAGGGTGACGCACCGAGTTCACCATCTCTTTGTGAGCCACCCCCGGTGGGCATTACTCCCCCCCTTCCTTCAAGCAGTGCAGTGTTGCACTGGAGTGGCCTCCCACAGAGGTCTGTAGCCCATGAACCATTGACTAAAAAACCACAGGGTGATTTAAAGGTAAAAGATGATGGACAAGATTATAAATTGCGTTTTGAAGTCACCGGTAAAGGGGTTGTAGAACACACTGGGGAGGAAAAGCGACAGCTACTAAAATTAGTAGAACAGGACACCGATAAATTGTTCTTGGCGTATAATGCTAAATTGATGGATGAGATGGAGCAGCACGAACACAGGTTAACTAAAGTTCAGCGACAGATGGATGGGGTGCTGCAGGATCAGGAAAGATTAGCATCTGTGGTAAGGGGTCAAGCTGCAGACCTTTCAGGGAGTGCCAGCCCCAGTCAACATGATGAATGTGCAGCGGTTCTACAGGTCAAAAATATGCAGACGTTGGGGGACAAGGGGAGTGAGGGACCATTTAAGAATACCAGATCTCAGGTGCCACTGGGGGCAAGTGGAGGCCCTGATTTAATGCTTCCTTTAGTGGGAGCATCAGATGGTTCAGTAATTTACAAACCATGGAAGATGGCTGACATATCTGCCATCATTCTGCAACTCCCTGCTTTGACTGATGGAGGAAACTGTTGGATAAATAAATTAAATCATCTGACTTCAGAGCAGCATAAATGGTATATGATGGAAGCTGAAGCGCTTCCACACATATCGCTTTTGTTGCATCCGAAACATCAAGCTAAAGATTTGGGGGGAATGGTTAAGAGGGGAGTTGAATTAAAGGATTGGGTTCATACCCAGATACCTTCAGTCTCTTTTTCTCCTTCTACTCAGATGTACAAAATAGACACACAGCTCTCTGATACTACCATTCTGGAACATTTGCAGCTTTCTAGAAATCATGGCAGAGAAAAAACAGATCATCCTGATGCAGTGGAGGCCTTAAAGGTCGTGCCTGACTCTTTGTGGTCAGATGGTCCCACTGATGTCGGTCTAGTGCAAACCACACCCATCACATTTGAGATGAAACATTCTGATCCAATCTGGCGTTCTCAATACCCACATAAACCTCAGGCTGAGGAAGGTATTGCAGACACTATTGCAGGCTTACTTGAAGTTGGAGTTTTAGAACCATCAAACTCTTCATATAACACCCCTATTCTTCCTGTGGAAAAACAAGGTACTGGTAAATACAGAATGGCACATGATTTGCGTGCTATTAATGAGGCCCTTAGAACCCCTCCCATTTCTACACCGAATCCGTATACAGCTCTGGCATCACTGACTCCTGATTTAAAATGGTTTACCTGCATAGATTTGGCAAATGCATTTTTCTGTTTACCGCTCCATCCTTCTGTCAGGGATATTTTTTCATTTACATTCAGGGGCAGGAAGCTACGTTATAGTAGGCTTCCGCAGGGTTTTGCTTTATCTCCAGGTATTTTTAATCAGGTGTTGAAGCAGTCATTAAGCACTGTACAGCTCCCTCCAGGCTGTGTACTGACCCAATATGTGGACGATTTACTTTTAGCATCCCCTACTATTGAAACGTGCATAGCAGCGACTCTAGTTGTGTTGCAACATTTGGGAAAAGAGGGATTCAAAGTCTCCCGCGATAAGCTTCAGTTGGTCAGGCAGGAAGTCCAGTTCCTGGGGCGAAGGGTGACCGCTCAAGGGGCTGGACTGACGGACACCCACAAGAATGCTATTTTGGCCCATTCTAAACCTCTCACTGTTAAATCAATGCTGTCATTTCTGGGACTGACAAATTTTTCCAGACATTATGTGCCTAATTACACAAACCTTACCACACCACTCAGGGCTCTTGTAAATGCTCATGGTATGAAAAATCTGCATGCTAAATTAGAATGGGACATACCAGCTGAGGAGGCATTTATTAAGTTGAAACAGGCTCTAGCACAAGCAGCTGATTTAGCCACTCCTGACTATACATGTCCATTTTTTCTTAACACATCAGAAACAGATGGGGTGGTTAATGGGATTTTGTTTCAGAAAAAAGGTGGTCAGAGATACATTCTTATGTATCTTAGCATAAAGCTGCAAGCTATTGAAATGAGACAGCCACCTTGCACGAGACATGCAGCAGGAATTGCACACCTAGTGGAGAAAACTTCACACATTGTCAGGGGTTATCCACTTAATATTTTGACATCTCATGGAGTCATGGCATTGGTTAATTCTGAGACGTTTACTCTTTCTACTTTGCGTCAGCAGCGGATTAGCAGAGTTTTGGAGGCACCAAACATTATTTTTACGCATGAAGGAATAAACATGGCTGACCAAATCACCCCCTCTGGGGAGCAGCATGACTGTGTCAGGCTGAATTCTGTTGCTCAAAAAATACGTCCTGATTTACGGTCTGATCCCTTATCTACAGGTTTTGTGCTCTATACAGATGGTTGTTGTTTCAGAGATGGACAGGGCCAGTTAAAATCAGGTTTTGCAGTTGTTGAGCAGATTGGAGATTCACTACAGACTGTCGTTTCAGGGAAGCTGGACGGCAAGCAGCGCACAGCGTGCTGAGATAAGGGCTCTTATTGAAGCATGCAAATGGGGAAGAGATAAAGACTTCACGATTTACACTGATTCGAACTACGGGTTTTCTGTTATACATTATGAATTACCACAGTGGAAGAGAGCAGGTTTTGTTACTGCTACTGGTAAACCTGTACACCATCATGCAGATATTATGGAGCTTTTGGATGTTGTACAGTTACCAGCTAACCTCGCTATTCTTAAGTGTAGGGGTCACAGCAAGGCTGACACCGTTGACGCGTGGGGAAATAGGGCGTCATCGAGCGGTCTAATTCAACTTTAAATTTACAGCTAGCAGAGAACCACAGGTGTCACCGCACCCTGACCCGGACCCTCGCAGTGACCATCAGCAGCTGAAGGGCCTCGTCTCCTCCTTCCTTCCGGCTCCCCGTGACGTGCAGGGACCTGCGGTGTCTCCTTCCGAGGCTGGGCGTGTTTGGCTAAGGGTGTATAAAAGAAAGTGGCAGGAGCCAAGGTGGTCTGGCCCGTTCCAGGTTGCTGCTCGTACAACCCATGCTGTCCAGCTACGGGGAAAGGGTTCTACTTGGTTTCATTGGTCTCAGTGTGCTCCGGCCCCCTACCCCTCTCCTGTCCCTCACGCTGCAGCAGCTCTCTGCTGACCTGGGAGAATCTCTTTGCAGCGGGTGGTGTCGGTTCTGACTAGGCGGTGTCGACTGCCGAAGCCAGGAGGCGGGGCCTGACCCACCCAGAAGATTGGTTGAAGTTGCTGTAATCATCCAGTGTAATCTATATGTGCAAAAAAATTGGGCGAGATAAGCAATTTGGACTTGCTTTTCTCGAAGAGGGATTGTACCGAAGAGAAAAGATCGCAAGAAATCAAACACATTTCACAGCAGGTTTTGACCACCTCACAATCGGTGGGGGAAGCTATTGGAGGCGGGGCCTGTCTGTGCAATTGTGTTTATTGGGGGAAATGTTCAGTTAATGAAGTAACTGTCATTTCAGTGAGGGCGATCTGCAGAAAAGACAGTAACTTTGGGAAAAATAAAGAGTCCACTGTACTGAATCTTTTCATCACTCTGGTAGCCACCTGCTGCCAGAGAAATAAACAAGAGCGAAGACTAGAGAACAAAATAATAAAGACTGAACACTTACTAATCATTTTTCTTGTATTTTACAGGTTGTTTAACCAATTTTTATTTACAGGTGCAGATTGCTAGACACTGCCTAAGAGGGTGTCAAAGAATTTTTAAGTAGTCGATTTGTAGGATTTTTTCTTAATATTCAGTTTTTACGGTTTTATAAAACTTTTTTAGTAATAAGATAAAACATTTTAAGGAGTGTTTAAAGTATAATCAGATTGACTGACTACTAATTTTTGTTTTACTTATCCTTTTTTCATTATGATGTGGTTTTTGTAGGATGTTTTTGGGGTTGGTGACAATTGCTAGAGTTTGCTTTTTACTAAAAGAATATTGAGAATTAGGTTAAAACATAAAAAACAATAATAATAAATTAGAAAAAAACATATATTGCTTAAAGGTGAAGATAAAAAAGAAAAACAGACACTCTTCTCACTTTGAATAATCATGTTAGAAAGAGGGACAATTTGTTAAATAATATGTTTGGTAAATGGAAGACTCTGGCAATGTCTATAATGGTTTCTTTAGCAGTATTTGTGTCAACTATGGTGTTATGTGGATGTTGTTGTATTCCTTGTATACGTTCTTTGCTCACAAAGTGTATTGAAAAAGCTGTTGGTGATAATGTGCAAGGTCAATATCTGTTACTCCCTCACATGGAGCCTGAAGGAGAAGTACAGAGGAGTGGTCAATCTATTTGAAAAATAGATTGAAAGAGGGATTTGTTGTATTCTACTTTTTTGGGGCTATTTTTTATTATGCAGTACATATGTTTTAATTATATCTTTTTTAAGCTTTAGAAGTAATAGGCCTGTTTATATTATTCAGGGTAGTAAAACATGACTCTGTTACCAGTATTTTATAGGGTTTAAGGTTTTAAGTAAACAAACTCTTGAGTAAAGATATGAACTGAAAGCAGGGAGGATCAGCTATAACTCTAGTTCATGTTACAACCCAGTTCATGGTATGGTCAGGAGACCTGGAGAAAATAAATGACCTGTCAAGATGTAGAAGGAGGAGAGAGGAGTCATGTGATATGTTCTTTGTTCTTTTGGAAATAAAAATGGTACAGCCTTGTAGAAAAGCGAGTCAGATCTTGTCTGGCTCCCATCTGCAGGTGCGTGCATTTTGAAACAGATATCTGTTGTTCTGTGTGTTGTGTTTACTCTCTTTCTCTCAGTTCTGGGTCTTATTTTGAAACAGTTCCCGCTGGGGTTTTGGAGTTCGGCGCCCCCACCTCTCTGAGTAAAAAAAAAGCGAGTTCCAGAGCACATTATGAGAAGAAGCCGACAATGTGCTGAATATTTCTTCCCCTTTTCCATAAAGCTCCATCATCAGCAAAAAGAGCCCTTCCAAAATCATACCCTATATTATTAAAAACATAATTTATCATTATAGTGAATAAAACTGGACTAACTATACTGCCTTGGGGAGTTCCGTTTTCAACTAAATAACTTTTAGATTTTTTGTCTCCTATTTTTACTTGAATAGTTCTATTAAATAAAAAAAATTTAATCCATTCATAAATTCTTCCTTTAATTCCTATTCTTTTCAGCTTTATTAATAATCCCTCTTTCCAAACCATATCATAAGCTTTTTCTATATCAAAAAATACTGCAATTAGGCTCTTTATTATTCTGTGCTTTTCTTGTTTCATTTTCTAAATATACTATTGGATCCATTGTCCCCCTACCTTTCCTAAATCCACTTTGATATTTTGTAATTAAATTATTGCTTTCAAGATAATAATTAATTCTCTCTGTAATCATTCTTTCCAATAATTTTCCTATATTAGAAGTAAGTGCTATTGGCCTATAATTTTCTGGCTTACTTGAGTCTTTTCCTGGTTTCAGTATCGGTATAATTAATGATTCTTTCCAATTTTTTGGTATTTGTCCCTCTATCCAAACTTTATTATATAAGCTTAATAATTTCATCTTCATTTTACTTCCTAGATGATTAATCATTTCATACGTGATTTTATCATTTCCCGGTGCAGTTTTTTTACTTTTCCCTAATGACTTTTCCAATTCTTCCTGACTAAACTGTATGTCCATTAATGACATTTTATTCCCTTCCTCCTTTTCTCCATCATATTTTCTTCTAGTTTCTTCTCTTTTCTTCCTTCTATCCTCTGATAGATTTTCATTACTATTTATTTAAAAAAAAGTTTTAGCTAATACTTCTGTTTTGTCCTCATTTTTAATAACTAACTCATCTCCTATTTTGAGTACTGGATAATTCCATTCTCTATAAATTCCTTTCATTTTCCTTATCATTCCCCAGACCTCATTTATTGGAGTTGTTCTTCCAATTTTATCACAAAAACTTCTCCAACTTTCCCTTTTTGTTCTTTTTATTACTTTCCTTACCTTTGCTTGTAATCTTTTATAATTTATTAAATTGTCATAATTATGAGTCTTTTTTAATACTTTTAAACTTTTATTTCTTTCCTTAACAGTTTTCCTGTTCATACTTCCCTTACTTTTTGGTATTGTTACCTCTGCTGCTTCTATAATAACTTTTCTAAAAGTTTCTTCTATTTTTTCCACATTATTCTCCAAATTTACTTTCTCTTGATTTTCTTCACATAAATTTTTAAATTTACTCCAATTCGCTTTATTAAAGATCCATCTTCCTTCCCTTTCCCCATTTGATGATTTTTTAAATTCATTTGTCTTTATAATAATAGGATAATGATCACTACCTACAAAATTATCTTGAACATCCCAATTACTATTTCCTGCCAACTCATTTGATATTAATGTAATATCGATAGCTGATGTTTTCCCTGTATTTATATTTACTCTTGTCCCTCTTCCGTCATTTAAATTCACTAAATTTAGTTCATCCATAAACTCTTCAATTACTTCTCCATTTAAGTCTGTTTTTTCTCCTCCCCATAAATTATTATGTGCATTAAAGTCCCCACAAATTAACATATTTTTTTTATTATCTTCTATCACTAATTTAAATTTATCTAATTCTAATTTCTTACATGGATTATAATAGTTTATTATATATAATCTCTTATTATTTATAAATATTTCTATGCTAATAAATTCTTCATCTTTCCCTATTTTAACAACTCTATAATTTATATCATTTTTAATAAATGTAGCACATCCTCCCCCTTTACCTTCTTTCCTATCTCTTCTAATGACGTTATATGGAACTAATTTAAACTCTATTTTATTTTTATTTAATTATTTTATTTTATTATTTAACCACGTTTCTTGTACACATATTATATCTGGCTTTTCTATTTGTTCTTCTATATATCTTGACCATTTGCAATCAGACTTCTCCCATTCCATTGTAAGATTTTTACAATTTTTACCCTAGACCTCCTCCATCTTGGCTTGAGTGGGCACTCAGATTTTGTCTTACTTCCTCCCATGACAACTCATTTAAATCCAAATGATTTGCTGCAGCTTTTACTATGATTTGGATTCTCCCTGTTTTTGACTTTGTCTCCATTGTAGCATTGATTATCCCGGCTATAAATGTCACAAGCTTTTTCATATCTATCCATACTTTTCCTTTTATTTCTTTTTCCTTTCCTTTACTTAATTCTTCCGCTGACACACTTGATTTCCTCTCTCTATCTTTCCCCACCATTTTGACTGCTTCTGCATATGTCACTTTATTTTGAACTTTTGTTTGATTAATCTGGATCTCTCTTTTCATCATTTGACAACCTCCATATGCTGCACTATGCTCTCCTCCACAGTTACAACATTTTGGCTTTTCTTTGTTTCCACATTCCTCAAACCCATGATTCTCCCCACATCTCGGGCATCTCCTTTTCCCTTAAAAACATTTGCTGTGTGATTAAATCTTTGGCAATTGAAGCATCTGATAGGTTTTGGAGTAAAGTTTCTCACCGAGTATGATATGTATCCCAAGAACACATGATGTGGTAAGCTTTCCCCTTCAAAGACTATCACCACTGCTTCTTTCTCTTTTTTGACTCCATCCCGAAATTCTGTTAATCTCTTTACATCTTTCACTTTGGCTCCTCTCAAGTTAGCCTTGATTTCATCCACTGGTATCTCCACTGGAATTCCCCAAACCACTCCTTTTGGTCCTTGATCCCTAACTCCCACCTTGCTCACACTTATTACTTTATGTTTTCTTACTTCTTTCATTTTGCGCGCTTTCTCTCTCTGATCTTCATTTTTACACACAATAAGTAGGTTTCCATCTCTTAACACTTTTGCTAACTTAATGTCACCTATTTGATTTTTCAGTATCATTGTTAGCTTGACTGGACTCATTTTATTTATTCAGTTTTCTTCATTGAATCTCAAAATGATTTTAAATTCACTTCCCTCATCTTCTCCGCTCTTATTTACAACAGTTTTCCTTTGCTTCCCTGTCTTTTCCTCTTCTGACCCGTACCCTCTTTTACTCTTCATTGTTTCCTGTTCATAATCCATACTATCTTCACTTGTATAATTCTCAATGTCTCCCCACTCCTTCTCATTCACTACACAGCTGTGCCTACCCGCCTTTGGTTGATCTCTTTCTTTTGGCGTTCTTCTTTTTGTTTCTTCCATTTGAATTCCTCTTCTTCTGAACATCCAGGCTTTTTCAAGATCTTTCCTTTTTCCATTCACTATCACTTTGTTCTCTGATAATCCTCCTTTTTTCATTTACTTTTTTCGCAACACCTCCCTCGTTCTCGTCTCTGCCATCAGATGACTCCCTGCCATTCTGCTTCCTGGCCCAGCTGTAAGCTATCTCCAATCTTCTCCCTTCTCTCTCTCTCCTTCTCACCTGCATCCATTTGTCTCTAATTGGTTCCCAGGCTTTCATTGTCACTTCTCAATCCTCCTCAGTGTATTTAAGCTCTCTGGTTTTCTTTGTTCCTCGTCAATACTTCCCATCTTGCAGTCCCTGTATCTCCATGTCCTCCAACAGTACTTGTAAGTTCCTTTGTTAAATTAATCTATTAAATCCTTCTTATCCATATTGCTTGCTGTTTTTGGGCCCTCCTTCAAACCAACCATGACAGCTCTTCTTGTCACTGTATTAAAGACATCTGTCCAGATCTTCAGTCAGACTCCAACCTCCACCTTGGCCAAGACCAGAGAGATGTTCAAGGAAACTAAGAACAAGATTGTACACCTGCACAAGACTGGTATGGGCCGTTCTACAATCAGCAAGCAGCTTGGTGAGAAGAGATCAACTGTTGGAGCATTTATTAGAAAATGCAAAACCTACAAGATTACTGACGATCTCATTTGACCTGGGGCTCCATGCAAGATCTCACCTTGTGCGGTACACATGATCTTGAGAACGGTGAGGAAACAGTCCAGATCTACATTGGGGTAACTGTTCAATGACCTGAAGAGAGCTAGGACCACAGTAATTCAGGACGGTAATATGATACCACCCGAGGCCACCCCCACCCAATGCTGTTCACTCCGTCTTACTCATTGTCTGCACCTGTATCTATCCAAGTCACTACCTGATCCTCATTCCCTCTGTTTTTAAGCCTTTCACTTCCTCTCCCTATCCCATTAGTACCTACTGTTTCCTCCTCATTGTTCAGTCAGTCTGGTGTCATGTCTTCATTTCTCCATTCCATCCATCAACATTAAATAAACATTTCTTACCTGCGTCTACGTGTGGGTCCATACATCACTAAGTAAACCTGAGAGTAACACTGAAGAAGGAAACTTTAAACTTTAAATAATCAAGACTTGTAAAGTTAATTGCATACTTATCATAAGGGAAGCAAACATTATTCTAAAAGCATCACCTGTATGTTTGGTTTGTACTTAAATTATACCTGAGGGTTCCTGCTCTGATTCCTCACTACTGCTGTCCTTCCACTGCCATGACCACAGAGCTCTTGCAGCACTTGTGCTGCTTACAGTGCTGACATTGCTCCCTTCTCCATCTTTGTAAGGAGAAATCCAAAAGCCACCCATAATATCCCAGATTTTCAGATTCAGTAATTGATATTTTTTTTCTGCATTGGCCATGTTCATATGACAACAAATGTTCCTAATCTCAATGGGCTATGCTTGAGAGATTTCTGTTTTGTGTTTTTCCTCTTTATACATAAAATGTTACAAATTCACAATAGATATTATTTAAAATTGAATAAATCCAGTATCTAAATTCTCAGTTCTCTTTAGAATGTGAGGATGGAGTACATCTGAGGTTATTTTCTTTTCATAAAAAAGCAACATAAACAAAAAGGAAAAAGTCTCCTTTTTATTTATAAAATCTGATGATGTAGTTGGAAATGTATCAACTTTAAAGGGTGTATACATTTAAATAGAGGAAATATAATACCCTCTATTTATTGAGTTTTTATTAGGAGCAAATAGTCTTTGTGTTGATGTTGCCCTTAAATAAAGAAGTCAAAGGAAGATAATGCAAGGTTTGTAGGAGAACTAAATGCTTTTGATTCCAGACAGCCAGACACTGAAAAGGCCATTTGAGCAGGGAGAGGTCTACAGTCTTGGAAGAACCAATGCATAGCTCTGTTATTAATGGGCTCTATCTGTCTTGGACACTTTGCCATTTCTTTAATGCCACAGAGCAGTGAAGGAAGACGCAATAAAGAACAGAGCCTAGAACTTTCACTTATTACAATTTATAATTCATACAAGTGCATTAACCAGGCGAAAACCCCAGTTTTACATGTCAGGCATGGAGTGTGTTGTGTGGGTTTGCTTGGAAGTCACACTCAAAGGAGGAGAAGACGGAACCAAAGGGCTTGTTAATGCAAATAAAGTCTGAAAAAAGTGCACTGTCCGTGCATGGTGGCTCATAAAAAGATGATGAGCAGTTTTTTTTAAATAACTAATTTGTGAATACATATTGCTTTTTTAAAATCTGTTATTTATACGAAGTAAATTTATTAATCCAAGGATCCCTGGAATTTCAAATCTTAGTGTTCTCAAGGCCATTTTTAAATAACAGTTGCACAATACAGTTAAACTACCACAAGACACACACCTCCTGAACCCTCCTCAGACGCTGAAATGAGGTTTTCCAAATTAGCTATAATCCAGCAATGTTCCACCAGGACATTGTTGGGTGGTATTGTTCCCAAACGAAGGAGGCTTTAAACAGAGAAATCGTGCATTACAGAACTAACCTATAACAGCAGTATCATCGGTTGCTGCCCCCACTTTATTCCAACTCTTCAAGTTCGAATAAAGTGTTTATTTGTATAGCTAATTTTAGCAATAAGGCCAGATATAATTAATCAGAGGCAACTCTAAACAAAAGGGTTTTTAACCTTGATTTAAAGGAACTCAGTGTTTTAGCAGTTTTTTGTAGTTCTCTGGAAGTTTGTTCCAGATTAGAGGAGCATAAAACTGAATATTCCTTCTCCATATTTAGTTTTGATTCTGGGGATGCAGAGTAGATTTGAACCAAAAAGACCTGAGTGGTCTGGAAGGTTGATACTACGACAAAACAGATCTTTAATGTAACTTGGTGCTAAGCCATTCAGTGAATTTTAAACTAAAGTATTTTGAAGTCTAATCTCTGAGCTAAAGAGAGCAAGTGTAAGGATTTAGAACCAGGGTGATGTGCTCTACTTTCCTAGTTCTAGTGAAGGGGGGCAGCAGTGTTCTGGATTAGCTGCAGCTGTTGGATTTACTTTTTAGGCAGACCTGTGAATACACTGTTGCAGTAATCACTCTGACTAAAATAAATGCATGGATGAGTTTCTCATGTAGAGCTGAGTATCATATGCACAGCTATGGTATCTAAGCTTATTATGGTATCTAAGCTTATTATTTGTAATAATCTGTGCTAAATATGTTGGGGCCCTGAGGTGTAACCTACTGCTCTTACACAAGTCGCATCAAGAAATTAAAAATATATCAGTACTGAAAGTGATGTGTAAAAGAAGCTTCCAAACAGTGGTCTATTTCTGCTACGTTTTTGACAGCTGCTCACATTTTTGTTCCACCTTTCACATCTCAGACCTTGAAACGTGTATTAGCTCTTTCTAAATCAATACAAGGAGTATAAACCTGGATACACATTCTGATAGGGAGAAAATGGGAGAAAATTGAAAGCAGGGGCACAACTACCCATTCTTGAGGGGGTATGCAAGATCAAAAATGCCCCCCCCCCTCCCCGCACAATGTTGCGTGACGTAAATATAAGTGTCCTTTTTTAATTCAACACTTTTATTACAGACTGCAGTTACATATTACGGGGGGGGGGGGATGGTTACCTTAAATTTTTATTTAAGTTGGGCTCGTAATTTCCTTTTTTAGTTTGACAGTTTGTACTTGCAGACTAACCACTGAATTACGACGTTGTCTTAAGCTTTCAAGCTGTATTTTATAGCTCATGCTAAAGTTCTCTTACATATTAATACTTGTTGAAGATTCATTTAGCAAATTTAAGGCTTGGTGCACTAGGCGTTTTCAAGTTTTATCAGGCCAAGCGGCCGTGTGTGCGCTTGGATCTGGTTGTTGTTTCTAATCTATTTTAAATATGAAATATTAACAATTTTCTTCCAGGGGAGCATGCCCCCGAACCCCCCAAGAGATATTGTCCATTCCCACCAGTATTCAATTCATTCCTGCAACTTTGAATTATGGCCACCCCTAGTGACTAATGGTCTCACCCTTGCCACCCCAGGGACAGAATTCTGGCTCCGCCACTGAGCATAGCCAACCTGAATATTTACACGCCTGGTTGCTCTCCTTACCTGCTGTCTTTCAGCCACTTTGAAAAGCTTTTTTTCATCCCTAAGCAAACTTTCTCCTTCTCCATCTTCCGCTTTCTGTTTTGTACTCCCGAGAGCTTTCTTTTCTACCTCTCCATCTTTAGGTCCCTGTCATCAGTTGACTACCCAATTGACGATTCAATGAAAAAGCTGTTGCTATATGGGGCGCTGTTGTTGCTCCCCTACCTTGGGCGATGCATGAAAGGTGGGCGCATAGCATGTTTACCATGGACCGCAGTGTTGTCAACTGTCTCCGACAAAGTAGCTGAAGTTGTCCCAAAAAGTCGCTAGATGTCACCAGAGGACGTCACATGCTAATTTGCAAAATAGTGATCATGTCACATCGACGTGACGACAAATGGAACAGAAAGGAGGGAAATAATTATATCTAGATTAGGATTTGGTCATACAGGGTTAAACAATACTTTATTTAAACAGGGGAAACATGCTACAGGGAAATGTGACTTTTGTCTTGAAGAAGAGACTTTGGAACAAGCCGTTTATGGCTTATGGTATTATTTTCTGTGTTTTTTTACAAGTTTTAAATGTCTTACGTTTTTTAACTCAACTCACCATACATTTCTAACGTTCCTTAAAGCTACATTGTGTATTTTTTTGAGTGAATTCTTAGCAAAAATTCCTTTGTTCTTTCAAAAATATGTGCTCATTCATTCAATTCAATTCAAAATTACTTTATTAATCTAAAATGGAAATTAAATGTTGTTGTAACTCATTATGCAAGTTCCTTCAAAGATTTGTTTTAGATGCTGATGGCTATGGGTAGGGATGATCTCCTGTAGCGCTCTGCAGATCTGAAGAAGCCTCTGACTGAAGACGCTCTGTAGTTGTATGACAGTCTGATGTAGAGGATGCTCTGGATCTATGGCGTCTTCTTTTCAACCCATCAGGGTTTTGTGGCTGTAGTTGAGGTATTATTTGAGCTTTTGTGATGTTAATCAGCTGCTGCCAGTTGTAAACCACCTTGTTGCCATGGTTATGCATCATAACAAATGTCCAAAAATAAAAAGTATCAGCAAAAATCCTTCCAGCTGCACAGCATTCAAATCCAGAGAGAACAGTTGTCCACAAAAACAATGTTTCTACCAGAAATGGAAGAATAAAAGTTTAAAAAAAGAAAAAAATATGAACCAAAGAAACAGAGCTACTCCAACATGCTGCCACCTTGAGCGGCGCAATTCCGGAAATTCATGTGTAATTACTTCCACCTACAAATGCAAGTATTCTCGTAAGTAGAATCTGCTATTCAGAATACATACGCGCGAGTCACGCGAATGGATGAATCCATGTTGAGCCACCAACTTTGAAATACATTCGCCAACGAGGGACATTCCTTGAAATTCTAGCTCCGCCTTTCGCGCTTTGGCTACACTCAGTTGCACCGTTAGGAATGCCAGAGGGAGATTGTCTACTCGCGACTCGCAGACGTCTGACTGTATAACTAAATGCAATGTAGTTTTCTAAAGTAACCTCATCACTGGAAGGAACACTGGAAGAAGTCGTAGTCCTGGAAGCCATGTTAACCTTGGCATGAAACGGCCACCGTAGGAGTTAAAACGTGCTCGGAATAGGGGGGGTGGAAGGTGGGGCTAGAACGTAATATTCAGTTGGTTGTTTCACCGCTAGATGAGAGAACTTCTTACACAATGTAGCTTTAAATGCACCACAGGTGTGTGATGCAGCGTAGTTCAGACAGTCTTAGTCTTATATACCTGCAGATCTCTTTTTTACTTTTGAATTAACATTAAAAATAAAACAACTTTGTTTCTAAGTGGGTGAAATGAACCGAGAAAGGTTTATGATTGGTCAGTTGATGTAGTGTGATCATGCTGCATGCACATGCGCAGATCCTTCCCTTTCTGAGCGTCTCTAATCTGCAGGGAAAATCGGCGACAAAAGGGTGGTCAGAAATGTTGCCAACTTTATTGCTAGGTGCTTTTTTGGGGAAAGACAAGTCGTTAAGGGGGCTGAAAAGTCGTGAGAAAAAGAGACAAAGTCGCTAAGTTGGCAACACTGAGAACATATCGAAACACCATTGAATAGGCCTAATACGAGTCGGGATGTGCCCCTTTGGCACCCCCTCCCCGTGTGGCGCCCCTCTGCGCTGTATTGCATACCCCCTTTTAGCGCCACTGATTGAAAGGACTACCTATTCGCTGTGCAGTGTTCATAGATCTACCCACAGTATTTTTCTCTTTGGAACGCACCTTAATTGTGAAATATTTACATATCTTAATATCTAAAAAATATTAGAAAGAAAATGCAGCTTGGGAAGCTGAAATACCTGAACCCAATTCTAGCTCTTTGCAAAACAGCTAATCCAGGAGTGACATTTTCTTGGTGCTTATTGGCTGTACTCACAAGAGTGAACATAAAGAAGACTGTGAATCTTAGCTTCTGCAGTATTGCCAGGACAGTTTCCACTGTGCTTATTAATGTATATGAAGGTACTGTATGTTTGGTGTTTTAACTATAAAAATAGGGAGTTAATAACTTGTTGAGAAAGGGTCTTAAGTATATTCAGCTATTCTCTGCGGCGGCGGTTGTCCGTAATCCGTTCGAATACAATGGGTCCATGAGGCATTTTAACTTCCTGTACAGGTCGCCTGATATTCCATGAATTCCTTGTACACAATAAACTGATGAATCTTTAAAACTAATAATGACTAAAAAGCACCGTAATGCCTTTTGTTTATGACTGACTCAACGGGAACGTTAAAAAACTAGTTTCTCAAAACAGTATTCATTTTCACTCTTCTACCGTATATTTAAACATTGCAAAAATGTCAAATATTTTAAGAATACACAGTAGTCAACAGAAAAACAACCGTGCATAAATGGCATCACAGAATAGAGCTGCACTATTCATTGAATCAAAATCATTCCAGCATTAATGTGTGTAATATCACATCTGCAAAAGACTGCTTGGTTGCAATAACTTTTAAGCTATAACACGTCAGGGGCCAGGGCTGCAAACTCGGCTTGGTAATAACATATTTGACTTCTTGGATAGAAGTACTCAAAAGAAACCTTCCACTATGCCCAGTCCACTATGCCTCGGTAGAATTCAATTGAAGTTCCCGCAGTGACCATGTGTTACATGTTTGGAGTCTAAATGCTCAGTGATGCGGACACACAGCCATTGGGTGGCGCAAACCCACATTCTAGCTCCGACAGGAGAAGAAGAGGACCAGAGGTTATATAAGGCACCGGCACCGATTTTCACGCCCTCTCCAGTTCAGGCGTTCAGCCAAACAGCGCCAGGAGAGATCCATGTTTCCTTCGCTGGCGAGGGAAAATACGCAAGTTCTGGGAGGATCTCACTCCAACGACAACAATACTGCTGATCAATCAGGTGAATCAGTGTTTTGAGATAAACTCCACTGTTCCGCCCTGAGGCCTGCTTTCTGAACAGATGCTGCCGTATGAAGCGAGCCGCTAACTAGCTACCGAATGCCGCAGAACCGCGTCGAGACTGGAGCATTACCCCACCGCATCAAAGCCTGGGACTATACTATCTTGAACCTGCAGAGAAGGTACTGTGTCAGTGAACTGAGGTGCAGCTGATCGCTGTTTAGCAAGCCGGAGAGGACGAAATGCCGTTCCAAGCTGATGCTACCCGTGATTCGACAGCTAAATTCCTCCCACTGCTAACGGAGCGCAGCTATGGCTACCCTGCGGGCTAACGTTGTGTTAGCTTCGCCAATCATCCACGGAGCAACCTGGAGAACTTTAACCGTTCAATAAGGTCTGTCTGGGCAGAGGCGAGATTAGGTTAGTTTAAACAAGATTTAAGGGTTGTTTGTTTCACTGTGATTTGTTACTTTGTGCAAGATTTCATTTATTGTTTGGGTACAAACAGGTCGGTCGGCCTGGAGGTTTAATCAGTGATTTTCGAGGTTTCCGATGGAAAGTCGTTTTATATCCTGCAACCTGAGTTACTCAATCCGACAGTTTTTCGTTGTTTGATGTTTAATAAATGATCCAGAGCGACTTTAAGCAGCGCCACGTGAGTTAGCTGTTAGCTACATGCTATAGCGAACCACGTGTGCGTGGTTGACGGCGTTTTATTAATGAACAATAAAGACTGCAGTTAATGCTATTCAAAATAGAGATTGACTTTAAAACAGATAGTTTAAACACTAAAACTAATCTTTTAAGTCATTTTTGAGACCGGCCTCTTGGTAAGTCAAAATACTAAATTAGATCGAGATAAATGGTACTGCCGTTAACGTCAACATAAAGTCTAAATATTAAATTAGATAAATCAATGCGGTGACCGATCCATTAAATAGAATCAATTATCTAAAGGTTATTGATTTCTAATTCAGCGAATGGTTTAATGAAACATTGCTTCTTCCAAACAATGTTTTTCTTCACTTCTGCTTTGTGAATTGGTGGTTTGAAAACAAACCAGAATGTGCTGATTAGTCTTAAACTAATCGCAATTAGTTTAAAACTAACTTAGCTTCATTCCCAACACTGTTCAATACAAGCCTTGGTTTTTGAGCAAACATATTCATTCTGAACTGTGACATCATTATCAAATTATTGTTGTTTCTATTTCTGTGTATTTTTTATCACTTTTACTGTTTTACTTCTGAGTGTGAGTTTTATTATCGTTATTCTTTTCTTAGCAGTTTAGTTGTGTGTTACTAGTTTGGTGAGTTTGTTGATTAAAGTATGTTAACTGAAAGTAAATTCTTTTTGTAATAAACTCTTGTATTTTGGAAAACCGTTGTTGTTATTTCACCTACATGTGTAGTAACTTGCTGTTCAGGTACGCCAAGAACTTATTCCTTCCTATATTGTTCAATTACCTCAGCCTTATCAGGCAGGTAATCATAAACATAAAATGAGACTGAACAATTTGGCTATTGATATTCCTGGAATCCAGGTGGTGCCCTAAACGTGGTAATTTTTACATAAAATTATTAATCTGATTAATAATTGCCCTACGCAATTATTCATAGCCAAAACCTACCTATCTGTGGCACAACATCAGGATACGGTAAATAAAATTCCTTTATTACTGTGCTGAGATGACAGCAGTCAGATAGAACAACTGTACTTAAAACTGGACAAGGCACACACTTCTCTCTGACTACTTGCTTGTATTTAGGCAATGGTGCTCACAATCCACGGTTCTTGTGCAGCAGCTCCAAGATGCAAGGACCATCATACACTTCTTATAGCTTTTAGGAATATGTGTTTTCAGAAACAATGTGATTTACATGAACACATTTCATACATATGACATCAAGCATTTACTCGAAGGCAATTCTAAACAGATGTGTTTTTAGCAGTTCAGAGTTTCAGCATCTCTACACTCGTCAGGGAGTCTTTTCTAGATAAGGGGAGCATAGAAACTGAAAGCTGCTTCTCCATGTTTAGTTCTGAGTCTAGGGATGTTTAGTAGGCTAGAGTTGGAGGACCTGAGTGGTCTTGGTGGTTGGTACCGTGACAACAGGTCTTCAAAAAATTTTGTGCTAAGCCATGTAATGATTTATAAACTAGTAGAAGTATTTTGAAGTCTATTCTCTGAGCTACAGGGAGCCAGTGTAAGGACTTTAGAAGTGGGGTGATGTGCTCTACTTTCCTTGTTCTAGTGAGGAACACGAGCAGCAGCGTTCTGGAACAGCTGTGGCTGTCTGATTGACTTTTTAGGCAGACCTGTGAAGATGCTGTTGCAGTAATCAATCCGACTAAAGATAAACGCATGGATGAGTTTTTCTAGGTCGTGTTGCAACATCAGTCGTTTAATCCTAGAGATGTTCTTCAGGTGATAGAACCCTGACCTTGTAATTGCCTTTATGTGACCCTGGAGGTTCAGGTCTGAGTCCATAACTACACCTAGGTTTCGTGCCTGATCAGTAGTTTTCTAGCTGTATTAACTGAAGCTGTGTGCTGACTCTTCATCGTTCCTCCTTGGGTCCAAAAATAATTACTTCAGTTTTGTTTCTATTCAGCTGGAGAAATATATGGCAAATCCATCCATTGATTTGGTCAATGCATTGATTTAGGCTTTGAATGGGTTCAGAGTCACCTGGTGACATTGTAATGTAAAGCTGAGTGTCATCCGCGTAGTTATGGTAGCTAATGTTATTGGTTGCTATAATCTTGCCTAGTGGGAGCATGTAGATATTAATTAAGAGGATGGAGCCCTGGGGCACCCCACATGTGATTTCTGTTCGTTCTGAACAGTTGGTCATTGTTATGAAGCTATTTAAATGCTGAAACACTGCTTTTTCAATAATCTTACTGATGAATGGAAGATTAGAGAATGGCCTGTAGTTCTGCATTATTGTGTTGTCCAGATTCTTCTTCTTTAGCAGTGGTTTAATAACTGCTGTTTTTAAAGCCTGGGGGAAGACACCTGACAGGAGGGATGAGTTCACTATTTGAACAAGATCAGACCCAATAACAGGAAGAACTTTCTTTAGAAAAGCTGTGGGTAGGATATCAAGACAGCAGAAGGAGGAGCTTAATTGGATAATGATTTTTTCAAGGCTGTTCTGGTTTAATTCGTGGAATTCAGACATTTTCTCTACATTGTTGTTGGTTGGGGATGGCACTGGTTGTGGGTTCGATATTGAGGTACAGATTGACCGTGTTATAATCTTTTCAGTGAAAAAGCTGGCAAATTCATTGCAGGCCCTGGTAGAATTTAGTTCAGGGGCTACTGTCACTAAAGGATTAGTTAGTCTTTCCACTGTTGCAAATAGAGTCTGGGCATTATTAATGTTTCTGTTGATGATTTCAGAAAAGAACGATTCCCTAGCATCTTTTAAAGTTAGCTGATATCTATTCAGTCTCTCTTTGTAGATCTCACAGTGAACCTGGAGTCTAGTTTTCCGCCATTTTCTCTCGGCTTGTTGACACTCTCTTTATTCACTACGTACCAGTGGATTACTTGTCCACGGAGACTTCTTTCTACCTGAGACTACTTTCACTTTAGTTGGAGCAATGGAATCCATGATGTCTTAGATTTTCGCAAGGAAATTATCTACCAGCATATTTACTGAGTTTGAGCTGATAATTTGTTTTCTCTTGGGTGTTTTTCTTGTTTTCTCTTAGTGTTTTTCTCTCCATAGAAGATATACCTGGTCTGGTATCCTGCTTGGCTGCAATGCCCTGTTGGACAGGGGGCATCGACTGGGATGATGCTCCCAGTAACTGAACATCCACTGTTTCCTGTTATCAACTTTTTACTTTCTGTAACATAGAAAGTACTCTTATATCAGATCTTCTGTTCCTTCTGTGTCTCTGCTCTGTCTTCTCGAACCCCCAGACGGTCGTGGCAGATGGTCGCTCCTACTGAGCCTGGTTCTGTTGGAGGTTTCTTCCTGTTAAAGGGGAGTTTTTCCTCTCCACCTTCGCTACATGCTTGCTCAGTATGAGGGATTGCTGAAGGATTGCTGTGGTTGGAAAGTCTGCATCAACAGGGCCCAACCTCACGTCAATGACTGACGCAATCTGCTGGGATTCCTTAAATAGGAAACTTTTTAACTGATAGAAATGTTTGTATAAATGTATTGAAATGACTTCTTGTCAAGTGCATTGAGATGACATCTGTTGTGAATCGGCGCTATATAAATAAACTGAATTGAAAAAAAAAATTAATCACACTCGCACACCATCATTCATTTCATTGGCTTGAATTTAACCGTAGGTAACTTCAACAGTCTAAACCAGAGCATGAACATACAAGGACAAACTGGAAAAATGAGCACAATGAGAGTGAATTGAAAGGACTTCTCATACAAGAGGTATTACCTAGAACAGCAAAGACTCTGAAGCTTTGAATAAGACTGCACATTGTTTCAAGCAAACTGTTTTGTTTTATTTTATTTTATTTTATTGGGAGCTCAGAGGTTGGAGGAAGAAGACTGTTTCAAAACAAAGATATTCTGTTCTGAAAAAAGATGGTTTATATTTCTCCATAATCATCTAAGTTGTAAATAAGAGGTCTACACAACCAGATGTGTAGATATTTAATTTAATTCATTTCAAAAATAATTTATTGATCCCAGCGGAAAATTAAGTGTTGTTGTAGCTCATATTAATCAATTCCTTAAGGAGTTGTTGTAAATGGTAAATAGCTTTTGTTGTAGATAATGACTGCTGTGGGCTGGAAGGATTTCCTGTTGCAGTCTGTGTTGCAGCAAAACTGAAGAAGCATCCGACTGAAGAAACTCTATTGTTCTATGATAGTCTCATAAAGAGGATGCTCAGGGTTGTCCATAATTCTTTTGATTTTATGAAGAATCCTTCTTAGCATCATCATCTCGAGTGTTTCCACAGTAGTGCCAAGAACAGAACCAGCCTTCTTCCTCAGGTTGTTAAGCCTTTTAAAATCTCTGGCTCTGAATCTGCTACCCCAACAAATGATGGCTGAAGAGATTACACTTTTCACAACAGACTTGAAGAAATTTTGCAACAACCTTGTTGCAAACTTTGAAGGACCTAAGCTTCCTCAAGAACTACAGTCTGCTCTGTCCCTTCTTGTAGACAGCTTCACTGTTCAGTCTCCAATCCAGTCTGTTGCCCAGGTGAACTCTGAGGTATTCATACTCCTCAACCACTCCCTCTTCTTCTCCCATAATGCAAACAGTGTTTGACTTAACACTGTTTCTTCTGAAATCTACAATTATCTCTTTTTTTTGGTTCACATTCAAGGTAAGACGATTGTTTCCACACCATGCCACGAAGCGGTCCACCAGCTCTCTGTATTCAGCTTCTTGTCCATCTCTGATGCAACCGACAATTGCAGAGTCATC
Source organism: Valencia hispanica (assembly GCA_963556495.2). Taxonomy (NCBI): domain Eukaryota; kingdom Metazoa; phylum Chordata; class Actinopteri; order Cyprinodontiformes; family Valenciidae; genus Valencia; species Valencia hispanica. Next base: position 5,346,509 of record OY747719.1, read on the forward strand.
TGAGTATTTCTGCAGATGACATGTCTCTGACTTGTACTGTAAGTTTAAGGTGTACAGAGTGAAAAGGAATGGTGAGAGTATTTTCCCCTGTGGCGCTCCTGTGCTGCTGACCACCTAGTTTGACACACAATTCTTCAGTCTTACAAACTGTGGTCTGTTTGTCAGGAAGTCAATAATCGAGGTAATTGATGAGCGCTCCACCTATGTCTTCAGGAGTTTCTGACAAAGCAAGTGGGAGTTAAAGGCAAAGTGAGTAGCCATGTCCTGACTTGGTTAAACACAAACTTGTGGAAGCGGAAGAGTCCATGACTGAGGTGAAGGATAAAACAGCCGATGTGTGACAGGAAGTCTGTGGGTCAGAGGAGGCTGAGATGTCTGTTTGGCTGGAGACAGGGGAGGAGGATGCTGAGCTTGTTCCTGAAATGAACCTGTTGAAGAATAAGTATATTTCATTGGCTTTGTCCAGACTTCCAGCTACCCAATCCTTCCTGTACTTAAGCCTGTGATCTTTTTTTATTTTTGACTTGTCTCCCTCCCTGAAGGCTCTTTTTTCTTGTTTAGAAGTTCGTTCAGGTCACTGGTGATCCATGGTTTGTTATTGGGGAAGCATCTCACTGTTCTGGTGGGGATGCTGTAGTTCACACAGAAATGTATATAGTCAGTCACACACTCAGTCATGGCATTGATGTCTTCCATGTGCTTGGCTAAGAGTCTTCCAGTTTGTGGTCTCAACATCACCCTGCAGGGCTTCTTCAGCTTCATGTGACTATTTTCTCAAAGTTCTCTTTTTCACAGGTTGCCTCTGAACAAGTAGTTTATATTCTGAGCAGAGAAAAACAAGATTGTGATCATCCCAGAGGAGGTCTTGTTTTGGACATGTATGCAATGTTTACATTTGCATAAAACAAATCCAAGGTCTTGTTTTCTCTTGTGGAGCAGCTGATAAATTGTTGATAAAGTGTAGACGAAAGTGAGACAAGATTAAAATCACCAGATATTAACACAAATAGATTGGGGTGTTGTGTCTGAAGTTTAGCAACAATGGAACTGATGACATCACATGCATTGTTGGCAACGGCTGGTGGTGGAATGTAGATGGTTGACATAATAACTCTGGTGAACTCTCTTTGTTTATAATATGGAAGAAAACTTACTGCCAAGAGTTCAATATCTGGGCTTCAGAGACGGCACTTCACAGTAAGGTGTCCTGGATGACACCATCTGTTGTTGACAAGCTCTGCTACTCCACCTCCTTTTCTTTTCCATCTCCTCTTCAAATCTCCGTCTGCTCATACAGTCAGGAAGCCTAGCAGAGAGACGTTGGAGTCTGGGATATGATCCTGCCGCCACGTCTCAGTGAAACACATAACATTGCATTCCCGATACTCTGGTTGAGTCCTTGTAAGGGCTTGGAGTTCAACCATCATGTTACCCAGTGATCTTACGTTGCCCATTATGATCAATGGAAGAGATGGTTTGAATGTCCTCCTTCTTTCTCTCCTTTTTGCTCCTGCTCTGCATCCATGCCTCCTCCTTCTCAACTCATCAGGGATTTGTGGCATCAATTGAGGTATTATTTCAGCTTTTACAAGGTTAATCAGATGCTCCCGGCTATAAACCACCTTGTTGCCATAGGTACACATCATAACAACTTATCAAAAAGTGACATATTAACAGCAAAAATCCTTCCAGTTTTCACGTTGCTGCACGTGAAAACTTACTCTACCCCTATTGCATGCATTAGTTACAGAAAGGAACTGGACGGCAAAAATGAGCTGAGGACGAAATGGTTGGAACATGCCTTTGGAACACCACCAGCAATGTAATTTACGTTAGTTATTTGTTTGAAGGCAGCATAAGAGTCGCATTGCTGTTATAGCCAATCAGAGGCGAGATCTTTGAATATCAAGCATATTAATGAGTAAGAAATGTAATCCTGTCGTTTACCCCCAACCGCTCCTCTCACAAACTTCAACCTCCTGAAAAAGGAGTGAGAGAGCATTTTTTTCCACAGAAAACGACTCACAAAGCATTCAGTCATACTAGAGACCACAGCAAATTAATAAAAAAAAACTGGTGAATGAGACTTTTAAACTGTATGATTTAGGTAAAACATTTTGGGTATCCTTCCATAAGCATCTTAGCCTGATCCACCCTACAGCCCTACCAATGGGACACTGTGGGGGAAGGGGGGTGAATGTCCAATTTCAGTTGACCTGTGATCACTGGTTGCTGTGTAAACATAAGCATGTCCTATCACTGTAAACCTCAGAATCTCAGCTAAAACCTCTTATAAATCTCCTCTTCGACCTCCAAACCCAGTATAAAATAACAAGCAGTTAAATGAGCAGTAATGCTATTTTGTGATTTTTGCATAAATGCATTCAACTGAACCTGTTGGTCACCCCACCAAACAGAACCGAGTAAACGCTGCCTTCCATAACAGGCAGCATCTTACAGATTCTAAAGCTACACGTTTCATCACGCTATGATCAAATTTCAGCCAATCAGCAACAAAATAAGCCCCAAAATATGTGTAGTTTGAAAAACGAGAGCATTCAATTCTTCCTTACCTTCCTTGTTTTGTGCTGAAAAGAGTAATCCACCATGATGATTGTATTTCCAGAATAACTACAATACCCAGTGTGCATTTAGAAAAAAAAAAATAATGTAATTTTTTGCCTATATTCTTACATTTCATCAGAGGAGGCTCAATGTTGTCTGTCATGCGCATTGGGAACTTCCGCATGCAAACATTTGCTTTGTCCAATTAGCTTCAAATATCTGTACCTTTGCTCTACTTCTCTTCATCAACATGGATCTTTGTACAGGTAATCTCCACATGTTGATTAATGTTTTTCTGCAGCTTATATTCTATTGGAGGATATTTTCAAAGATATTATATACTGTAACATGAGAGAAAGATTAGGTGACATGATGTTCCAGCTACAATTACTTTGGCAAGGTAACATCTGCTATAATTGTTACACCTCTGAATCATCTCATAAACATTAGCTCATTTTGATACCAAGATTGTTTACACAGAGTTTGTTTTAGCAGGGAAAAACTCAATTCATGCTGGGCATGTCCTATTCGAGCTAGGATCTTGGAGAGAGCCTGGAGCTGATAAGGTTAAAGTAGTTTGCTGGAATTATGGCCCATTCATCCTGACAGAACTGATAGAACAGAATGTGGTTTGTCGCCATACTCTCTCTCACACACCTTCTTAGCTCTGCCCCAATATATACTATAGGACTCATATCTAGGCTTTTAGATGGCCTCTCCAAAACATTGACAGATGTGCAATGTTTAAGAAATTTGACCAATGTTGTAACTAATTTCACAGTCACTATTCAGAAATTTAACAAACAGAAATAATTTTGGTCATCCTAACTGCACTGAAATAGGAAGAGAGAAAAAATGTTAGATGTCTTTTCATCCAGAGTGTGTGAAAAAGAGATTGCATGCAACTAATAAATAGGTTTCAAGTGCATTTTATGTAGCAGGGTAAAACTATGAATTTGTATACAACCAGCTTTGTGTGTTTAAAGTGCTTCCAACTGAAACAAAGCACAGTTTGAAATCTAATTAGGTTTGCCATTTAGAGAGCAGAATTTTCCTAAAATGTACTTTAATCAAATTTTAAATCCACTTATGGAACTAAGGATTTCATTTGGATTTTCATTCCCAATAGTTTGCGAAAATAATGAAAAATATTCTTTAGACAAAAAAAAGCGCCATTAGGTGTTTGTGTGGTTTAATGTTTTTGCTAAATAAAACATCTGCATAGTAGATATTTAATACAAGCTCTCCTAGTTGGCAAATGTTAAGCTGGATCTAGTGAGTAGCCCACTAAGAAATATTGCTGTGAACCCGCTCCACCTATCTCACACTACATAAACCCAGAAATAGAACAGTCAGAGCACCAAACGTACCAGAGCAAATCATAAAATGAGTAGTTTTTTTAATTCTTTTTCCCCTTAGGCTGTGTAACTAGGATTAAATATAGACCAAAATGTTACAAAACTATAAACATTATAAGAATTTTTTTAACCTTTTCGTTCTCCTATATTCTATATTGTCATGATGGTATAGGCACAAATGCACTAGAAACTAATGTTGCAGAAAAATACTGGGTGGGGGGCTTTAATGCCTGACAGGTGTTTCGGTAATGCAGCAGTTCTCCTTCATGTAGCATGCAAACCGCTTGAGACCAGGCTGATGTCATTCTCTTTCCACATGCTCCCTTGTGAGCACGTCTTAAGTGGTGACACCGCCATGATGAGAAAGCAATGAAGCCAAGAGCCCACGTGAAGGACAGTGGTTTATGTGACTGCTTTATACTGTGTGGTCTGGTGTCGCTGTCACGTACCTAGAGAAGGAACAGTTACACAGCAATGTCAGTGGCCTGGGACAACCTCACTGTGTCTTCCTTTTGACATAAACATTGCTACTGTCTTTTATTATTCTCCATTATGGCTCAGCAGCAGCATGTCAGAGTCTCAATATGGAACTATAAAATGCCACAAAGTCTGAAGGCAATGACCCTGAATATTGCTTCACAGAGTTTTACTACAGTATGTTTTATTTAGTTTAAATCTCCTGAGTTTCCTTTATTGGAACGGCTGTGGCTCAGTCGTAGAGTTGTCAGACCTGCGACTCAGTAACCATGGGTTCGATTCCGGCTTCCGGCTGCTACATGTCGTTGAGCCCTTGGATAAAACACTTCACCCATCTTGCCTACTGGTGCTGGCCAGAGGGGCCGATGGCGCGAAATGACAGCCTCGTTTCTGTCAGTATGCCCCAGGACGGCTGTGGCTACAATTGTAATTTGCATTCATCAGTATGAGAGTGAATGTAAAGTGCTTTGAGGGCCTCGAAAAGCGCTATATAAATGCAATCCATTGTTATTATTATTATTTAAAACACATAGACTAAGTAGTATGTATCAACATATTTTAGAGCTAGAACTTTTTGCTATATTCTTTTCTAATGCACGAGCATATATGGACAATCATGTGGTATTTATAATGACCATCAGAAAATCTTGCATACTAATTAAAGAACAAATTATGTTGTTGCCCTTTGAAGTTAAAATAGATGGAGTTTGCTGCAAACATCTATGCAGGAAACATCGGTGGAAATAAACAAGACAAGAGTTGCACAAGCTTGCTTCTATAAAGTGGACTATTCTGGTGACACACCTGTTGGGAGGAACATGCTGACACATAAATGTGCACACAATGTTGTTTACAATCAGAAATATCATTAATAGATAAATCTCTGACATATTTTTCTCTCATTAATGTGTAATTTAATAAATAGAAATAATTTTTTGCATTTCAACTGACTTTTATTTGGTGTATATACACTTCTGGTTTCAGCAGTATATGCCTTTGAATAATAATATTAAACAATAAAAACAACTACATCTCCAAAACTGGATCCTTTTGTACAGTATTAAAAAAAAAATTCTTTTATTTATTTATTTGGAATCATCCAAAACATATTGGTTAAAAAAAGATACACCTTTGGTCAGTTTTACAGTCATAGCTATTAAGAATTAGTAATAAAAAAGTATTTAATAAAAATTATCTATCCTTTTTAGACCAGGTTCTAAACTTATACACATAAGTTAGGAAAACACACAGAAAATGACCACTCTAACATAGGATTTTTGAAAATTTGAATCTCTAAAGCAACCAGGGTCCTACAAAATCCATTTGATTATTTTCCTAATTCTGTTAAATTTTTTCCCGAATTCCATTTTTTCCATATTTATTTTTCTGAAATTCAAATTTTTCATTCTAACATTATTCACTAAACAAAAAATGTGTAATAATGGAGTGAATGACAAATTATTTATTAAAATTATAACAGATCAGTAGCCAAGGAGGTCCAAATTTACTCTCATTCAAGACACACACACACACATACACGAACGCACGCACGCACGCATGCACGCACACACACACACACACACACACACACTAAACCGACAGTCAGCCCCCACCCTTATCTCTGAACTGAAAATAAAAATGAGAATCTGAATGAAAATATGTTGCTTTTAAGAGTTATATCACAGAATGTTTATATGTATGTCTTCTAATTATATAGCAATTGCCCCTATTGGTACCTTAATCATGATAAAGTGCAGCCACTGATTGTGCAAGTTGTCCCACTTAAAAAAATGAGAGAGGTCTGTAATTTTCATCAAAAGTATGCTTCAACGGTGAGAAACAGACTGTAAAGAAATTCCACGTTATTACATTTTATTATTCCATCCATCCATCCATTTTCTTCCGCTTATCCGGGGTCGGGTCGCGGGGGCAGCAGCCTAAGCAAAGAGACCCAGACTTCCCTTATTTTTAAATAAATTAATTGTATAATGGTGCAGAAAATAAGTTATTAGCACCTACAAACAAGTAAGAATTCTGGCCCTCACAGGCCTGTTACTCCTTCTTTGAGAAGCTCTTCTATCCTTCACTCGTTACCTGTATTAATGGCACCTGTTTAAACTTGTTATCTGTATAAAATACACCTGTCCACACCTTCAAACAGTCAGACTCTAACCTCCACCATGGCCAAGACCAGAGAACTGTCCAAGGACACCAGGGACAAGATTGTACACCTGCAAAAGACTGGGATGAGCCAATCTACAATAGGCAAGCAGATTGGTGAGAAAAGATCAACTGTTGGAGCAATTATTAGAAAATGGAATAAATACAAGATCATTGAAAATCTTCCTCAACCTTAGACTCCATGCAACATTTCATCTCGTGGGGGACATATGATCTAGAAAACAGCGAGGAAACAGCCCAGAACTACTTGGGGGGAACTGGTCATGACCTGAAGAAAGCTGGGACCACAGTAACAAAGGTTACTATTAGGAACACACTACATCATCATCTTAATGGATTAAAATCCTGCAGTCTCCCTGTTTGGGCCAGCACATTTCCAGGCTTGTCTGAAGTTTGCCAGAGACCATCTGGATGATCCAGAGGATTGGGAGAATGTCATGTGGTCAGATGAGACCAAAATAGAACTCTTTGGTATAAGAGGGGGGAAAATACTGAGTTGCATCCCATAAAAACCATACCCACTGCAAAGCATGGGGTTGGAAACATTATACTTTGGGGTTGCTTTCTTGCAAAGGGGACAGGATGACTGATCCATATTAAGGAAAGGATGAATGGGGCCATGAATCGTGAGATTTTGGACAAAAACATCCTTCCAACAGTGAGAGCACTGAAAATGAAACATAGCTGGATCTTCCAGCATGACAATGACATCGCCAAGCCAACGAAGGAGTGGCTAAGTAAAAAGCATTTCAAGGTTCTGGAGTAGCCTAGGCAGCCCACAGACCTTAATCCAATGGAGAATCTGTGGCAGGAGTTTAAAATCTGTGTTGTCCAGCGATAGCCCCAAAACATTCCAGCTCTAGAGAAGATCTGCATGGAGGAATGGGCCAGCTACAGTGTGTGAAAACATGGTGAAGACCTACAGGAAACATAGGTCATTGTCAACCGAGGTTATATTACAAAGTATTAAGATGAACTTTTGTTATTGGCCAAGTACTTATTTTCATACTACAGTATGTGATTTGCTGGATTTTTTTTTTATATTCCTCTCTCACAGTTGAAGTGTAGCTATGATGAAAATTACAGACCTCTCTCATCTTTAAGTGGGGCAATTTGCACAATCTGTGGCTACCAAATACTTTTTTGCCTCACTGCAAATTCAACAGCACATATCCCAAAATTATTTTCCTTTTAAATAACTTAAAGAACCAAACAGAAAACCATCCATAACATTATAGTTTGACAGGAAAGGAGAGTTTGATTTGCAGTTTGAAAAAAATTGCTGGATTTAACTTACCAAGAATAGGCAACTATTCTGGTATCTTTACTTTGAGTAAAGACAAAATAGGTGTAACAGCTAGTCGAAGTAGGGCTGAAATAAATGCAGATAGTAGCAACCCTAACCTCAAGGTCAAAAATGTTGTAAGTGCTTAAAAGTCTGTGATCCCTTACCCTGAAGGCTGTAATAGTTTATGGTCCATTTCTAATGTTATTTTAGAAGGCTACCAAATTCAGCCAATATAGCCATCTAATAGAACGAGAAAAAAATAGCCTTTATTTATACTTTATTTATATAAGGAATATATTTCATAGTTTGATATGAAAAGTTAGTCTTATAGGCCACAGTTACAATGGAATTCATTGTAAACATAGACTTCTTTATAAAAACTCATTTGATATAAATGTAAGAGCAGCTTCAACCTTGGATAAAACCAAAGCCCTGTCAGACATAATCATTACAGTAATACGTATTTTTACAATTCATTCATATTATTCATGTAACTGTAGCTTTGCATGATTGGTAGTTATGCCCTCTCCGATTGTAACATTAAAGGCACAATGTCATTGTCAAAATAAAGCCTTGGATTGGTTTTACAGCCTTTTTAGTGACAGTTAAAGCCAGTCAGAAACCTGCTTGTGGTGAGACTAAAGTACAATAGAAAACCTTGTGTTGAAAACAAGTGAATATAGTTATTGGTGATCTAAAATGTAAAAGTAAAAGACATGCACACAAATCAAATTTCTTGTGATTTCTAGCAGCAAATTGAACTTTTTCCCCCTAATCCTTCACTATATAAAAACTAAGCTATATCCAGAGCTTCTTTAGAGGAACAGGGCTTTGAAAATGAGAAAAATTAATCGCTGGACCACACTGCTTCTACTTTATGATGGATGAAAGTGGAAGGAGGTGTGGCGGGTGATTTCTCCACAATGGCTGAACAGAAAATTTACATTCCAGCTCTTTCAAGCTAAATTTAGGTTGACAAGTGCTAATTTAAACACAGAGGAACAGCTGCTTGCCAAGCTGTGCCTTATACTTGGGTGGACTCTGTGTATACATTGACATTATCCTTTGTCTGTACGTGCAAGCTTGTATAATAAAGCTTGCTATACTTTCTTACAGTGATTTCCATCAGTTCACCATGTTTTTTTTTTTTATAAAAAAAAAAAAAAAAAATATTTTTTAAAAATAAACAAAACCAAGTGCCCCCCACCCCTACTAGGTGATGGAGCCGATCAAAGGAGCCCAGAGAGATTGATCAGATATGGAGCCAGAGGCCGTCTCAAGACCAATATGGTCCAACAAGAGATTTCTATACTGATTAATATTAAGAGCCTTTTTATTTTTCCAGTTCAGGAGGATAGTTTTCTTAGCGATGCATAAGGCAATGTGAACCATTAGAACTGACTTTGTGTCCATGGTGACATCATTTAAATTTCCTAACAGGCAAACTGAGGGAGATGGTGGGATGTTACATTTCAGACACTTTGATAAGTCTTCACATATCTGGCACCAAAATTTCTTAACAGGTGGAAAGAACCAAAGCGCATGAACATAAGTATCTGGTATATTGCTTGTGCATTGTAAGCAGGTATTTGACGATGTAAAACCCATCCTAAACATTCGTTGACCTGTATTGTGTACTCTATGAAGGATTTTGTATTGTATTAATTGCAAATGAGGATTCTTTGTTATTTTAAAGGTTCTTAAACATATCTGAGACCAGATGTTTTGGTCAAAGCTGGCTGATAAATCCACCTCCCATTTTGAAATAGGGATGGCTATTGATTCATCTAATGTAGATAAAGTTTTGTATATTTTAGACAGCAATTTGGGGGGGTTGAGATTAAGAAAATCTAAAACTCTTGCTGGAATTTGTAATTCAGCTGTATTGAGCCTAAATTTACCTTTAATAATAGATTTAATTAGTTGATATTCTAAGAATTTGTTTTTATCAATTCCATATTGTCTAATTAATGTTTTAAATGGGATAAAGGCTGTTCCTTCAAATATATGTTCCAGGTATTCAATTCCATTGCACCTCCAGACTGGAAAACTTATCATACATTTTTTTTGCAAGATGTCGGGGTTATTCCAGATGGGTGTACGTCTGCATGGGATTTTTGTGGACTCTGTCATTTTTAGAAACTCCCACCATGCTGTCAGAGAGGAGCTGATATTTATGCTTTTAAAGCATTCATATTGTTTTATATTTGAGCTAATAAATGGTAGGTCTGAAAGTTTTATCTTATTACATAGTGTCTGTTCTACGTCCATCCAGGACTCGTCTAGGTAACTATGTTTTAACCATCTTGAGATGTATTGGAGCCTGTTGGCTAAGAAATAATGATGGAAGTTTGGTAGATCTAGACCTCCTTTTTCTTTGGTCTTCTGCAGTGTTTTTAAGCTGATATGTGGGGGTTTATCTTTCCAAAGAATTTTAGAGATAGAGGAGTCCAGAGATCTAAACCAGTCTAGTGGTGGTTTACTTGGGATCATTGAGAATAAGTAGTTGATTCTGGGCAAAACCATCATTTTTATTGAAGCAACCCTTCCCATAAGTGATATGGGTAGGGATTTTCATCTAGCAAGATCATCTTCCACTTTTTTTAAAAGTGGGATGTAGTTTAGCTTTATTAAATCTGCCAGTCTTGGTGAGACATTGATACCTAAATAGGTAATATTCCCTGACTGCAGTTGTGTATAAGTTGGATTCTGGACAGAACAATTGATTGGAAGAACTGTGGATTTTAACAAATTTATAGAATAATCTGAAACATTTTAGTAAGAGTTTATCAACCCGATTACCTGAGAGAAAGAGGTTTGTGAATGCTGGAGAAAAAGTAATACATCATCTGCATAAAGACTGATTTTATGTTCTATGTTATTGCATTTTATGCCTTTAATATTGTGAGTTTGCCTGATTGCTGCAGCTAGTGGTTCAATAAAAATAGCGAACAGGGAGGGAGAGAGAGGACATCCCTGCCTGGTACCTCTCTGAAGATAAAACCTAGATGATGATGTTTGGTTATTAGTCCTGATACATGCTGTTGGTGAACTGTATAATATTTTCAACCAGTTTATAAAAGAATTTCCAAAGCCAAATTTATGTAAGGTTACAAATAAGAATTTCCTGTTAACTCTATCAAATGCTTTTTTTGCATCTAAAGGTAATATATTAGTTTTAATGTTTTTACAGTAAGAAAAATCTATTGAATCTATTAATCTACGTGAATTTGTGGATGAATGTGTCAGGTTGAGGTTTCAAAGAGGACCCAAATGCAGAACGTTTACGATCTCGAATTTAATTAAGAATAAATTCCAAAACTCACAAATAATTACAAGGAAGCCAGGGAACATAGAGACCAGGGAACGCAGGAACCAGGAAGGGAGAAAAGAGAGGCAATAGGGAAGGCAGGAACCAGACGGGGGAGAATGACAACGAACCAGCGAGTAGTGACTGAGAGAGGACTGAATTTATACTGAAGAGGAGAGTGAAGAGTGAAGCAGAGAAGGAGCAGGACTAATTAAGGGAAGCGGTTGCAGCTGAGGGGAAGTGAGCAGGTGGAAGTGATTAGCTGGGACAGGAGGTGAAATGGCCGGGAGACAGAAAACTGGGAAACTAGAGAGATTTTAAGAAACTTAAAGACAAGACTACGGGGAAACCAGAAAGTGCAGAAAACACAGGAAAAGACTAAGAATAACTAAACATGATAATGGAACTAAATAAGGGAAATAACTAACAAAAGACAAACACCTAGGGATCATAACAGAATGTCTCCCTTTAATAAAACCAGTTTGATCAGGATGTATTATAAGAAGGGTTACTTTCTCTATCCTTTTTGCGAGGGCATTGCAGATTATTTTAAGATCAACATTAATAAGGGATATGGGACGATAGCTTGTGGGAAACAAAGGGTCTTTACCTGATTTTAGTAGAAGACTCATGTAGGCAGAATTCATATTTGGTGGGAGTCGGCCATTTTCCTTGGTTTCCTGCAGCAGTCTGTGGAATGTTGGTGCCAGAATATTCCAGAATTCTTTATAGAACTCTGCTGGAAATCCATCTGGGCCTGGAGCCTTTTTATTGGGCATGCCTTGGAGGGCCTCCTGGAGTTCAGCTGCTGTTAGTGGTGAATCCAGGGCCATCGCTTGACTTTCAGATAATTTAGGTAGTGTTATGTTATCCAAAAATTGTTAAATTTCATGATCTGATGGATTTATCTCTGGTGAGTATAAAGCCTTGTAAAATTATTTAAATGTGTTGTTTATTCTTCCAGGATCATATACTGTATTCCCAGTCTGATCTTTAATAGCAGATATAGTTGTTTTCTTTATTAATTTTAAGCTGGTTAGCCAAAAATCTACCTGATTTATTACCCTGTTCAAAGTTTTCTATCCTAAGTCTTTGAATTAGGAACTGGGCCTGTTTATTCATAATTTTATTTAATTCTAGCTTTGCTTTACGGATTTTGCCTAGTCTCTCCTCATCTAGGGAAGCTTCTAATGAATTAATAGTTTCTTCTAATTCCTGAATATGTTTTTTTTCTTCCATTTCTTTTTATTTGATGAGAATTTGATTATTTTACCTCTAATCACAGCTTTTCCTGCCTCCCAAAGAATCGATGGCGACGTACCAGGGAGTTCGTTAAATTCCAAATATGAGGCCCACTCTTTTCAAAATATTTAATAAATTCTTTATCTTTATCTCCTTTGCTCCTCTCTTGGGGGATGCGGTCGGCCCCGCCCGGGTCCGCCTGGGGCTCTGGCGGTCCTTTGGACGTCTTTGCTCCGATCTCCTTCATGTCTGCATCGATTACTGGGAGACGGATTGATGCCTGCTCACACCAACTATCGAACACTCTTATGGAGAAACCTTATATGCACCAGCATGCTAACACACACACATAGATGTGGGGTCTCTGGTGTTTAAGGATATACTCTTGGGCTGAGGTTATCATAACTAGAGCTTGATTAATCGGTACCATGAGTTTTTCTGTGACATTGTTGTTGTATTTTTATATCTATTTTTGTGTGATGTGGTTGTGTAATTCTTAGTTCACAATGTTTGGTTAGTTTTGTCGATGTTCCTTTTTCGTGTTTTGTTTTTCCCCCTCTCTCTGCCATCCTGTGGGTATGGAGGCAGACTTCAATGTCTTCCTGTGTTTTCTTTGTTCCCCTTCCTCTTTTGTATTTTCAACTCACCCTCTCTCATGACATTTTGTTTCCTACCTCTCTTCTTCATCTTCCTTCTTTCTTCTCCTTAATTTCCCGTCTCCGTGTCCATAACATCAGGAAATAAAAACCCCAACAATTCATAATAAAGATTTTTCACACATAAATCAAGTGGAGTACTATAGGAAAAGCTGTACTGCTCCGCTTGTGAAAGTAAATCTGTTGGGCTTCTACTTGGTACTCAGACACCAATTCTTACTCCACACTGCCAAACAGGACACGTAAAAAAAATAAAAAATAAAAATTCTTTATCCTTCAGTAAGGATATATTAAATCTCCAATTTTTGCTTTGAGGTGTTTCTGTTTTATTTACTAAAGTTAGAGAAACAGGAGCATGATCGCTAACAGCTATAGGGTGTATCTCGGTGTCTGAAATGTCAGTCAACAGTGAGCTGCTGACTAACAAATAATCCAGTCGAGAATATGAATGGTGGACATTTGAAAAGAAAGTATATTTTTTGTCATTGGGGTGAAGAGATCACCATGCATCACAAAGTCCATAATCGCTCATGTACTGTTTGACTATATCTATAGATTTCCAGCTGCGCTGAGTCCCTGCTGTGCTGAGTCTGTCTATTTCTTCATTTAAACCAAAGTTGAGCCCGCCCCCAAGAAGAAGTGAGCAATCCATGTGTTCAAGGAGCACCGAGAAGAAGGAATGAAAGAATGAGGGGTCATCAACATTTGGACCATATATACTGACAATACATAACTTTTGGTTATGTATAGATAGTTTTACTATAATAAATCTACCCTCTGGATCTGTAACTGTATCTATTACTGTAAAATTTACATTTTTATTTATTAATATTGCTACTCCCCTTTGTCTAGAGTTATAGCATGCAGAAAACACATTAGGAAACTCAGGGGATTTAAGATCAACTGCAGCTGAGGTAGATTTATGGGTTTCTTGTAATAAGACGACATCTGCCTTCAATCTTTTAAGCTGGTTAAAAATCGTAACTCTTTTCTCTCGGGTACCAGCTCCATGAATATTCCATGTGACAAACCTTAGAGTAGCCATAGTTTTGAGACAAAAGTTTTAAAGTCCATATCACCATAGAAACAGATAAACACAGGTGTTTTATTAGTTTGTGCTTGGGGTTGCCTGATTGAAAATCCAAAAGCCGAGATATAAGAAAGAGAGAAATAGAAGAAAGTTGTGAGGGTGAGAGAGAAAGAAATAGTTATGTTGTAAAAAAATTCTGTGTGTGAGTGATAAAAGAAGGAAAAAGGAGTGACAAAGACATTTGGTGATAGACATGTGAAGATGAGAAAAGAAAAAAGAGCCAGTATCCCAGTGATTAGCCCTAGCCCCGCCCACATTGAGTAAAGTAAACAACTTTACAGAGCTGTGCTAACATTAGATTATAGTTGACTGATTACACAACTCTTATCTGACCAGTGTTACATGACTAATAAAGCCAAAGAGTAAGCTGGGGGTCCCTGAACAGCTGCCCATTAACATACAGTTTATCTACCGCTACTGTAGCTCTGGTGCCTTCACTGATATATTTCTTTCTGATTGGGAACAAACTTCTATCCAGGATTTCCTTCGGATATTGATCAGTTCACCATGTTTAACTTCCTCACTTGCATATGGATGAAGAAAGTAGTGAACCTGTTACAGAGCTGCGAACTGACACCTTCACAGTCTGCAGATGTTGCTGGCATATTCAGATGAAAGGTTTTTAACCTTCAGCTTCAACATTGAAGCCATTTCATTTGCGTAAATTTAACAACTTCCTTTAAGAACTTGAACTGATCAGGTCTGATATATATATATATATATATATATATATATATATATATATATATATATATATATATATATATATATATATATAGGCAGTTTTTTTAACACTTCTAAATCACTATTGATTTGGCATGTTTAACATCACAGTTAATCGATTACATAGTGAATCGATTCACCTCTTCGGGTGTGGTGATGTATGGGGATGGGAGACAGCTTGTTGTGAAGTGACAACAGGTCCAACTGCTGAGCCTAGCCTGGCTGAGCTGCTGGAATGAGGTGTGCTTAGAGACTGAGTCTGGGCAGCAGAGCTCTTGTGTTCAGACCAGAAAAGTCCTTTGGTCCGCTTGTTTGGTCCGGACCAAAAGCGGACTTAATTTTTTTCGTTTGGTGTGGTTCGCATTCACACTGTACTTTTTGCAAGTGAACTATATTTTGTAAACACATCCACGCGTGTCACGATGGGTGTGGCCATTGGACAGCAATGACAACGGCGGCCACAGAGCGCAGACCCGGAAATGGAGGAAAACATGGAAGCTCTACGCTGCTCTGCATATTTCTGCTGTTATTGGAGCTGCAAAATCACATTTAGTGTCAAGAGCAGCTCATACAAGGCAGGTTTCGCGACGCTCTGTTTCGTATTTTGGAAAGGCGTCGGGGAATGCGTGCAGTAACCCGAAGGAGAGGATGTGCTCTGTGTGCCTTGACCCATGACATGCTCGCAGCACCGGAAAACAGAAGACGAAGGATCAGGTATGAACTTACCTTGCTACAGTGGCTTGTTAAGTCCAAAAAGGCACATGTATCCTGGAGTTGGTTCGGATCAACGGTGGTTTGTATTTTCACCTGAAAGTGAACTACACCAGAGTCCGTTTGGAAGCAGACCGAGACCACCTAAAAAAGTGGGTCTCGGTCCGGTTCTCTGGTCCGCACCAGGATTCGTTTGTGTATATTCACACCTGCATAAAAGGTCCGGACCAGCGTTCGAAACGAACCTTGGTCCATTTAAAGTGGACCAAACTGTGCAGGTCTGAATACACCCTTAGTTTAGACCTGGACTCTAAGCAACAACTGTGCTCCTGTTTTCTCTCACTAATCAACATGTCCAGATATACCAGGATGTACTATTGGTGCTGCCTCCTTACACCCAGATGACAAAGTAGTTTGCTGAATATGTGTTAGTGCTTTGGTGAATGTTTAATTTAGGACCACCTCCATCCATCAGCAAGTTCAAAAGTTGGTTACTGTGGAGACTGAGATGGTAGACAGATATTATTATTACTGACTTCTCAGGCAATCCTCCCAGCTCCTTGATGATCAAGCAGGAACAATTTGTAAAGTTAGAGTTTTGAGTAACAACTGGAATGAATAGTTTAGAAAAGAAGGAGCTCAGCATCCAATATATCAGTAATGAGCAGCAAGCTTAAGCTGAATGAAACAGAAACATGATGAATATGGAATCAGTTCAAATGTTCCAGCCCACAAAACAACCTTTGAAGATCACAGGGTGGACAAAATTTTAGTAGGAGGAATAGACTCTGCCCTCCGTTTGATTTGTGGATTTTTGTGTTTATTTGCGTTGCTTACACATGCCAGCCGTCTTAATTTGGTGATATTTCAAAGCAGACCTGTCAGTTCATTTCAGAATGAGCCTATAAAGCAGCAAAGGTGCTGACACACAGGAAGAGATATGAGAGGCAGAATTAATTATGTGTCAGATAACGTGTATAAGCAGGGACGTAGCTCAGCTAAGCTGAAGGAAAAGAAGCAGGCTAAGCCTTGGCCATGTTGATGGATGAGCATGGTGCAGATATACTACTGGGCCTCCTTACACTCAACACCACCTCCATCCAACTGGGGTCTGCGCCGGCTAACAATGTGTGCCCTGAGAAGCAGCAGTAGATCTAATCATCCATCTTGGCATGATGGGAGGACAAGAGAATGATTAAGGTCAAACTGAAAAATAGCATATTTTGTTATGTGTGGAAAACACAGTCATGACTCAATAACTCTGAACACTATTGCCTCATTTGGTTCTTTGTGTTTACATTTCTGTGCTGATGCTCCATGCAGTCATGTGTTGGAGACAGCTAAGACTGACTTCTTCCTTAACACAGATTGACTATTATTGATAGCTAATAAGTAAAACACTAATATTTCACTTGACAAGAATTTATACTGCCTGTGAACTGCTGTAGAAGAGACAGTTACAAGACCTCAAATGCAACATTATTGGTTGACTGATCCAATAAATCTTTGAAATATGAAAGGATGCTAAATAAGCAATTAGGTGTAGACTTTTCTTAGACAAAAAGGCCTACATTTGACTGAAAACTCTGGTTTCTCTTGTTGAATTGCTTTGCTAGCTTTTCTTCTGTTACATGTGACATAATAAACCTTTTAATTTGCATCAAATGTTGCTCTGCCACAATGTGTTGCTGTTTGAGTTTTGTCTGTGGTTCTTTTCCCCTCCAACAATTCTGAAACTTTTTGAAGACTTTTTTATCAAGTTTTGTTTATCATCCGTTGTGAAGAAGATATCCTATTACAATGTGAAAGCTAGTAGAAGAAACAAGAACATACCCTTTGTTCCTCATGACTGCCAGAGGTGTTGTTTGAACCTGGAAGCCCGTTTATGCACACTTGAGGATCCAGTATCTTTGTAATAAAGAGAGAAGTACAGATAAAGGCAACTGGTAACAATTATGATGTCTTAGTAACAACAGAGAGATCAGACAGTTCAAGGACTGTGTATGCCTCCACTCATTCATATCATGTCTTTACAATTTCCCTGACTAATTATCAGGAGTAAGTAATGGCTCATCTGTTTTCCAATATGCATGACAGATTTTACATAAAAACCTCTTGGGGCAGGACCTCATCCCCAACCCAGAGAAGGCACTCTAGCCTTTTTCCTGCTCAAAACCATGGTCTCGGATTTGGAGGTGCTGATTCTCATCCCAGCTGTTTCACACTCGGCTACAAACTGCTTCAGTGAAAGCTGTAGATCACGTCCTAATGAAACCAACAGAACCACAGCATCTGCAAAAAGCAGAGACCCTGACTTTACGCCACCAAAACGGATCACCTGAACACTTTGGCTGCACCAAGAAATCCTGTCCATAAAAATTATGAACAGAATCTGTGACAAAAGGCAACCTTGGTGTCCAACTCTCACCAGAATCAAGCCCGACTTACTGCCGGCAATGCAAACCAAGCTCTGACACCGGTTGTATAGGGACCTAAAAGCCCATATCGAGGGGCCCAGTAACCCATATTCCCCGAGTACCCCCCACAGGACTACCCGAGGGACACGGTCGAATGCTTTCTCCAAGTCCACCTCCTCCAGGACCCTGTTTAGGGTGTAGAGCTGGTCTAGTATTCCAAGGCCAGGACGAAAACTACATTGTTCCTCCTGCTGGACCCTCCTCTCCAGAAGCCCTGAATAGCCCTTAATAGGGAGGCTCAGAAGTGTGATCCCCCTGTAGTTAAAACACTATAGGGGACCTCGACAATGGAGCCATGAAACACGTCCCACTCTGGCTCGACGTCCCTCGCCTCCCCAGGACATGTTCAAAGCCCTGTCGGAGGAAAGAGTTGAAGCACTTTCTGACAAGAGAACCTGCCAAACGTTCCTGGCACACCCTAACAACACATTTCGGCCTACCAGGTCTGTATACCATCCTCCCCCACCATCTGTGCCAACTCACCACCAGGTAGTGGTCAGTGGACAGCTCTGCCCCTCTCTTTACCTGAGTGTCCAAAACATGCGGCTGCAGATCAGATGAAATGACAACAAAGTTGATCAACAAGCTGCGACCTAAGGTGTCCTGGTGCCAAGAGCACATATTCAATTCAGTTTATTTATATAGCGCCAATTCACAACAGATGTCATCTCAAGGCACTTAACAAGAAGTCATTTCAATACAATTATACAAACATTCCAATCAGTTAAAAAGTTTCCTAATTAAGGAATCCCAGCAGATTGCGTCAGTCATTGGCGTGAGGTTGGGCAGATTTCCAACCACAGCAATCCTTCAGCAATCCCTTATACTGAGCAAGCATGTAGCGACAGTGGAGAGGAAAAACTCCCCTTTAACAGGAAGAAACCTCCAACAGAACCAGGCTCAGTAGGAGCGGCCATCTGCCACGACCGTCTGGGGGTTTGAGAAGACAGAGCAGAACACAGAAGGAACAGAAGATCCGATATAAGAGAACTTTCTATGTTACAGAAAGTAAAAAGTTGATAACAGGACACAGTGGATGTTCAGTTACTGAGAGGATCATCCCAGTCGATGACCCCCGTCCAACAGGGCATTGCAGCCAAGCAGGATACCAGACCAGGTGTATCTTCGATGGGGAGAAAAACACTGAGAGAAAACAAAGTTAACAGTCGAAATAACAGAATGTACTGTAATACAACTGGAGAGTCGTAGGAGAAAAGGAAGTAGCAGAGTGAAGAAAATTGGTAAGTCTGTCCTCCAGCAGTCTAAGCCTATAGCAGCATAACTACAGAGATAGCTCAGGATGACCTAAGCCACTCTAACTATAAGCTTTATCAAAAAGGAAAGTTTTAAGCCTGGCCTTAAAAGTAAACAGAGTGTCTGCCTCACGGACTAAAGCTGGGAGCTGGTTCCACAGGAGAGGAGCCTGATAACTAAAAGATCTGCCTCCCATTCTACTTTTAGAGATCCTAGGAACTACAAGTAAACCTGCAGTCTGAGAGCGAAGTGCTCTTTTAGGAACATATGGAACAATTAGATCTCTGATGTATGATGGAGCTTGATTATTAAGGGCTTTGTATGTAAGAAGAAGGATCTTAAATTCTATTCTGGATTTAACAGGGAGCCAATGAAGGGAAGCTAAAACAGGAGAAATGTGATCTCTCTTTTTAATATTCATCAGAACTCTTGCTGCCGCATTTTGGATCAACTGAAGGCTTTTAATGGCATTTTGTGGACTTCCTGATAGTAAAGAATTACAGTAGTCCAGCCTTGAGGTAACAAATGCATGGACTAGTTTCTCAGCATCACTCCTGGACAGGATGTTTCTAATTTTAGCAATATTCCGGAGGTGAAAGAAAGAAATCCTAGAAACCTGTTTAATATGGGATTTAAATGTCAAGTCTTGGTCAAAAATAACGCCGAGGTTCTTTACGTTATTACTGGGGGACAATTTAATGCCATCCAGATGAAGTGATTGACTAATCAGTTTCTGTTTAAGAACTTCTGGTCCAAAGACAGCAACTTCTGTCTTGTCAGAATTTAAAAGCAAAAAGTTTAGGGTCATCCATGCTTTTATGTCTTCCAGACATGCCTGTAATCTACCTAACTGACTGGGTTCATCAGGATTTATGGATAAATATAGTTGTGTATCATCGGCATAGCTGTGGAAATTTATCCCATGCTGTCTAATGATTCTACCAATTGGAAGCATATATATGGTGAAAAGAATTGGTCCAAGGACAGAACCCTGTGGAACTCCACAAGTAACCCTTGAGAGTGAAGATGATTTATCATTTAGATGAACAAACTGGAATCTATCAGACAAATATGATTTAAACCAGCCTAGTGCTGTTCCTTTGATCCCTGCAACATGTTCAAGCCTTTCTAAGAGAATATTATGATCGACTGTGTCAAAAGCAGCACTGAGATCTAACAAAACCAGAACAGACACCAGTCCATTATCTGAGGCCATGAGAATATCATTAGTAACCTTCACCAGTGCTGTTTCAGTGCTATGATGAGCTCTAAAACCTGACTGAAACTCTTCAAACAGCTCGTTACTGTTTAGATGTTCACAGACTTGATTAGCAACTATTTTCTCAAGGACTTTGGATAAGAAAGGAAGGTTAGATATAGGTCTGTAATTCACTAAGTCATCTTGATCAAGGGAAGGTTTCTTGAGTAAAGGTTTAATTACAGCTATTTTAAATTCCTGTGGTACGTATCCGTTTACTAAGGATAGATTCATCATATCCAAAATGGGGCCAGGAACCAAATGGAACACTTCTTTAAATAATTTGGTTGAGATTGGGTCCAAAATACAAGTTGAAGATTTAGATGAGGCTAATATTTTTGATAATTCTGAAAGCTCGACTGAATCAAAACAGCCTAAGCAATACTGAGGTTCTACAGTTCTTTCCGATACTGACTCATTTACTGAGGAAGAAGTAATCATGTTTGGGAGGATGCCAATGATTTTATTTTTAATAAAATTTATTTTATTTATGAAGAATCTCATAAAATCATCACTGCTAAGAGCCGGGGGAATAGTTTGCTCAACAGAGCTATGACTCTGTGTAAGTTTGGCAACTGTACTAAAAAGAAACCTAGGATGGTTTTTATTCGCCTCTATTAATGATGAAAAATATGCTGTTCTAGCTTGTCGAAGGGTCTTTTTATACAGCAGTAGACTGTTATTCCAGGTTAAATAGGAATCCTCTAGATGTGTAGAGCGCCATTTTCTCTCCAACTTCCTAGTATTCTGCTTTAAAGTACGCAACTCTGCGTTAAACCAAGGAGTCACCCTTCTATGGCTAGCCACTTTCTTTTTTAATGGGGCTACACTATCTAATGCCAAACGCAATGAGGACGTAACGCTGTGAACCAGACCATCAATTTCTGAAGGGTTAGAGATAGAATTGCTGCCATCCACTGTGTTACTCTGAGACACTGAGGAAAGTAAGAATGGTACAGATTCTTTAAAAATTGTTACAGCATTGTCTGATAAAGTTCTACTATAATGAAATTTTCTTTCAGATTTAAGATGGTCAGTTAAAGTAAATTCAAAAGTTATCAAGAAGTGGTCAGACAGGACCGGGTTATGTGGGTGGACTGTTATTTCCTCACACTCAATACCGTATGTCAGTACAAGGTCCAAAGTGTGTTTACCTGAGTGGGTCGATCCCTGTACTTTTTGAGTAAAGCCAATTGAGTCTAAAATAGCATTAAAGGCTGCATTTAGGCTATCACTTTCAGTATCCACATGAATATTGAAGTCCCCCACTATAATAACCCTATCAGTATTTAATACTATATCAGATAAAAAATGTGAGATCTGATCCAAGAATTGAGAGTAAGGGCCTGGTGGACGATACAAAACCACAAACAAAAATGGTCTTAATGTTTTGCAACTTGGATGAGGAAAATTAAGGGTTAGATGCTCAAAAGAACTGTAGCTATCAATTGGTCTGGGACTAATTAGTAAATCAGAACGGAAAATGGCTGCAACTCCTCCTCCTCGCCCAGTATTTCTAGGAATGTGAAAATTTAAATGACTGGAAGGAGTTGACTCATTTATACTGACATAATCCTCCTGCTGCAACCAGGTTTCTGTGAGACAAAGCAAATCAATGTGATTATCACAAATCAAGTCATTTACTAACAAAGTCTTTGAGGAGAGAGATCTTATGTTTAATAAACCACATTTAATAGATTTATTTTCAGTCAAAGTTGTATTTATTTTTATGAGATTTCCATAATTTGCTTTTGTTGGCTTAACTTTTAATCCATTTAATTTTGGCCGTGGGCAAGACACTGTTTCTATAGGGTAATGGGTAGGTAACAGTACAGAAGCAGCAGAGAGGTGGGTTAAACTACGACTCTGCTTCCTGGTCTGGACCCTGGGTTGTCAGTGTTTTGGAGGATTAATAAATTCGGCCATATTCCTAGAAAGAAGAGCTGCTCCATCCAAAGTGGGATGGATGCCGTCTCTCCGGATCAGACCAGGTTTTCCCCAAAAAGTTCTCCAGTTATCAATGTAGCCCACATCGTTTGCAGGACACCACCTAGACAACCATTGATGGAATGACAGCATGCGGCTAAACATGTCGTCACTGGTCCGATCAGGCAGGGGACCAGAAAAGATTACCGAGTCTGACATTGTTTTGGCAAACTTACACACCGAAGCAACACTAATTTTAGTGACCTCCGATTGGCGTAACCGGGTGTCATTACCGCCAGCGTGAATAACAATCTTACTGTATTTACGCTTATCTTTAGCCAGCAGTTTCAGGTTGGATTTGATGTCGCCCGTTCTGGCCCCTGGCAAGCATTTGACTATGGTCAATGGTGTCTCTAATGCCACGTTTCTGACTATGGAGCTGCCAATTACCAGGGCCGGCTTCTCAGCGGGTGTGTCGCTGAGCGGGGAAAATCTGTTAGAAACGCGGACCGGTTGGTGGTGGCCCGGGGGCTGGGTCCTAGAACTATGCTTCCTACGTACAGTCACCCAGCCGCCTAGAGGTCCCGGCTGCGCGGGCTCTACCGGAGGACAGCTAGGGGGTTCTATCCTTGTTGGCTCCGCGCTGGCTAATGGGCTTCGGCTATCTGCTGGTTTTTCAACAGCGCGGAGCCGTGCTTCTAATTCTGATACCCTCGCCTCCAAAGCTACAAAAATATTACATTTATTACAGTTACCATTATCACTAAAGGAGGCAGGGAAGTAACTAAACATCTGACAGAGAGAGCAAGAGAGAAGAGAAGAGTTAGAGACAGGAGAGAGAAGAGTAGCCATAGCCGCAATGAAGCTAAGCTAACTGAGCTAGCGAGACCTTCCACCCAAAGAAAAACTGTGTGAAACACGAGGAGTTCCCAAAACGTAAAGTACACCACCACAAAATGTGTGTTTTAGTGTGATTGTGTGTTAAAATAACTTAGAAAAGCCTCAGCACAGAGAAAATAAGATCAATTCAAGAGCGTTTGAACACCAAAACAGCTCCACGGACCACAGCAGTGACAACAGGAAATGACGCAATACGGCTTACCCCGTCACCACAACCGCTGGAGGTGTGCAGTTCTAAAATATTGACACCCTTATGCTTGAGCATGGTGTTCGTTATGGACAATCCTTGATGAGCACAGAAGTCCAATAACAAAACACCACTCAGGTTCAGATCAGATCAGGGAGGGCATTCCTCCCAACCACACCTCTCCAGGTCTCACTGTCATTGCCCATATAAGCCTTCAAGTCCCCCAGCAGACCAAGGGAGTCGCTGAGAGAAACACTCTCCAGCACCCCCTCTAAGGACTTCAAAAAGGGTGGGTAAGAGTGTCCACCCCCTCTCGAAGAGACGGGTTCCAGAGCCAAAGCCGTGCATCGAGGTGAGTCAGACAATGTCCAGTCGGAACCTTTCAACCTCACAAACCGTGAGGTTGAAAGGTCCACCGTGTCATGTTATCAACTTTTTTACTTTCTGTAACATAGAAAGTACTCTTATATCAGATCTTCTGTTCCTTCTGTGTCTCTGCTCTGTCTTCTCAAACCCCCAGACGGTCGTGGCAGATGGCCGCTCCTACTGAGCCTGGTTTTGTTGGAGGTTTCTTCCTGTTAAAGGGGAATTTTTCCTCTCCACCATCGCTACATGCTTGCTCAGTATGAGGGATTGCTGAAGGATTGCTGTGGTTGGAAAGTCTGCATCAACAGGGCCCAACCTCATGCCAATGACTGACGCAATCTGCAGGGATTCCTTAAATAGGAAACTTTTTAACTGATTGGAATGTTTGCATAAATATATTGAAATGACTTTTTGTTAAGTGCCTTGAGACGACATCTGTTGTGAATTGGCGCTATATAAATAAACTGAATTGAATTGGACTTATAGAACAATGATCAAGAGTCATCACACAGCTTCAGTTAATACAACTAGAAACCACTAATCAGGCCTGAAATCTATGCGTAGTGATGGACTCCTGAATGGAAACCTGAATCTCCACGGTCACATAAAGACAATAACAAGATCAGCCTTATATCACCGGAAGAACATTTCTAGAATTAAACGACTAATGTCACAACAAGATTTCGAAAAACTCATCCATGCGTTTACATTTATTACTACAACAGTGTCCTCACAAGTCTGCCTAACAAGACAGTCAGACATCTGCAGCAGATCCGGAACACTGCAGCACCAAAGTATGTTGAAGATCTGTTGTCACTATACCAACCCCCCAGACCTCTCAGAGCTTCTAATTCTAGTCTACACAGCATTCGTAGAATCAGAACCCAAGATGGAGAAGCGGCTTTCAAACAAACTTCCATACCACTGCAAAGCTGCTGAAACACTGGGTTCCTTTAAATCAAAGCTAAAAACCCATCTGTTTAGAACGGTCTTTGAGTAACTGATTCATAATAGTTGAAAGGTAATATTGTTTTATGTCTGTAACACTTAGTAAAGTGTACGGCTAAAATATGTCCGAAACATTGCATAAACCTGTTAAAATAGTATTCAAGTTAAGCAGTTGTTTTTTTGTGATGCTGTTATACCTCTCCACCAGTAGGTGGCAGTCACACCCCAGATGTAGAAGTTCTTAGAGAAGAAGAAAGGGGGGAAATTCTTGTTCTGTATGTTATGAGCCAACCCGAATAAACTTTGTTTTATTTTTACACCAAGTTGTCCTGGATTGGTATAACATGTCTCTAATGTTGTCTTTTATGCTTTTACTGTTGGTTTATTGATGCTTTTAATTTATCCCCTAATCACCCAAAGCAACTTGAATTGGCTTATTGAAAGTGTGCTATGCAAAAAAAGTTGCCTTCCCTAGTGAGCACAAAAAACATAGTTGCTAAGCTAACATAAAACATACATTAGTTCTTTTATTAGCTATGATTCAATATTTCTCATGTAAGTTTATAGAAGTTAGATGTTGGTACCTCACTACTTTAGTTTTCACTTTAGTTTTGATCATCATCATTAATCATGGCAACCAAGAGACCTACAAAACACATTTTTACTGAGACTGAAATCGAGGTGCTTCTGGGTGAGGTAGAGGGACGGAAAAACTTTTATTTGGGGGTCACATCACAAGTAAATGGAAGGTCTTCGAGTGCCACAGCGTTGTTGCAGCGGTGAATGCTGTGAGTCTGACGGAGAGATCTGTGGCACAGATAAAAAAGAAGTGGTCAGATCTAAAGGTAGAGGCAAAAAAGTAAGGACTGGTCTCAGGAGTACCAGGACTTTTCTCATTTAATTCAGTTGGGCTGGCCTTTAAAGCCATACTCCGCAACTTTCATGATATTTGCTCTCTGTCGCCCTCTTCAGGCTTGCCGCGCAACATCACTGTCGTAAAATCAAATCTCTCTGTCGCTCATAAGATGCATGTTTCAGTGGCTGCTTTCCAAATCGCTTGCCCATACAACAAACAAGCGCCGTTTCAGTTCGCAATTCAACTGTAACAATCGGGATAATTTAGAGTAAAGATCTCACAGCTAGATATTCAGTTTGTGGAGAAGCACCACGTAGCAAACACCTCCCGACACCAGAATCAGCCTACATCTTTAGGTGTTTTTAGGAAAAAAATCAAACAACAAAAATATAAATCACTAGCTTGACAAAGCCAAAAGAAAAAAGTTTGACTTATATACTGAAATACAGCGACTAAGCCGGAGTTTGCAGCTTTATCTACGGAACCGAGTCTTACACGTTAGCATCACATTAGCCTCTAGATGGCTAACGGAGATCGACTCGGTTGTGTAATTCACATTACTACTGTAAGGCATACCGTGCAAACTATGCTCATCCACCTCCTGAATAAATAGCTTTCTCAGGACTGTATAACAACGTCATGCCAGAACAAACACTATAACCCCGGTGAAATCTTTGATTACTTACATATCTATTAGCAGCACGGCTAACTCGGCGTCTGTAGTACATGACGTTGGTTCCAAAAGAACTCTCCAACAAGGAAAAGCCGGCCCAATATTTACTCTGGTCTTTGCTCTCTCTCTATCACGTTCTCTTTTTCTTTTTCTAGCTTCTTCTGATATGGGATTTCTCGGTCTCTTTGGTGGATCAGCTTCTCTACAGTCTCTAAACAGCGAGGCAGTATGACTCTGCCGTAAAGCAGAACACTTCCAGCGGCGGGTCGCCGCTCAAAAGTTTTATAGTGCAGAAAAAAGCCAAGGACCCCTATAAGGTGGTGATAACTCTAAAAAGGAACATAATAGATGATAAAATTTCACCATAACTTTTGAAAAAAACATTATATTAAGGTGTAAAAGTTGCAGAGTATGCCTTTAATGTGGTTACCAATGTTATTGTTCCTATAGTGTCTAGCTAAATAACATGGGTGTGCGTCAGACCTTTTTCCCCTCACACATCGGGCTGTTGGCTATTCACAGCTGAAGGCTGGGCCTGGGATAAAGCCCCCCTTCCTACTCTTCATCTTTATCAATCAATCAGTCAGCAGAGCAAAAATTAGGAAGAAACATAAGGAAGAGCCGCAAAAGACAAGAGAAAAAAGGACCTACAACAGCCAAGTGTCAGGAATTGACAAACACATTTTCTCCAAGTACATCATCCTCATCTTCAGCAGCACCTGGAGCTCTCATCTCAACGTCTAGAGCACAAGATGAACAGGAGAAGGATGCTATTCAGGTAGGTCGTTGTAATGTGATCACATTATTTGTCTAGCTTGCTAACTTTTAGCACAATGCATGTAGGATAGTTAGGCAGTAAAAACGCCATTGTCATGTGTGGACTAGGCTCAGTCGGTGTTCATTAGCCATTTTGTTAGCCTTTGTGTCTTCAACAGACACCTCTGAGGCCCTGAAAGTGAAATATTCAATGATCTGCCTAGCCTGCAAAAGCTGCTTTCTTGGACGCTGTGGATCCCAGACTCTTGGTAAATCTCAATTCTTTCCGTTTCTTTCCTGGTTCTCTTCCCATACCATCATTCATCTGATTTGTCTTCCAGACCATCTAGCAGAACCAGACCTAAGCAGGGCGACTTCTTCCAGCACCAAATCCACTTTTAAATAAATATTTTGGAACCACTACTTTGTCTTGGCTGCATGTTAGGTTCCAGCTCTTAGTACTCTCAGATTACCTTTAACGTTACAGCAAGTGTAAACACAATATGGAAACAAATAGAAAAAAATAAATTAAACATCATAAACATTAAAACAGAAATAAAAGCAAAAATAAAAATGAGTTTCCTAGTAACTAAAGCATAGCAGCCATGGACTGTAAATGATTGGGTGAAAATGGTATTCAGTGATGAATCACCAATTTGCATTGGTTATAGGGGATGACGCTGAAACTGTAAATTGGTTCCGGTTCAGTGAAGCAGATAAGACGACCACTTATATCCAACAGACTTTTCAAAACTTACTGTGAAGTTTTAGCTTGGCTTGTATTTCATGACTAAGCATTTACCCTTTCAGTAATTAGGATCGATTGGGGCCTTTCAACTCACAATTGGCATTTTGCATTTTTCTATAGGAAACCATAAAGTTCAAAGTTTAATGTTGCCATTTAATTAAACCCTACCAAACTATAGACAGGCTAATACCAATCAGGAGCCTGGTGATATGGTGTCACGTGATGCTGTAACAAAGTTCACAGGGTCAGGTCTGGCAAAATTCAATAATTCAACATGGAGGAAACAGTGATAACGGCCGTGGCTAATCACACCGAGCAATACGACACCAGCTGCTTTCTCTACAGTGACAGGAATAAAAAGGACCTTGATTAGAAGAATATAAGTGAGGAGATACGGCAACCTGGTAAGTTCACTTCACTTGAACGTTTTCACATTACTGACCCTGCGAACCTGCGCAGGGTTCTCTCCACAGTAAATAGAGAATGGAGACTCTCTCTTCCAATGCTAGATCGACTGTTGGATGCGCATCAACTATTTTGACGCGCATCCAATACGCTTTGGATGCGCGTCGAGCTGCAAATGTTCAAGCATCAAACTTTGGTATGCGGCGCATTTTTGACACTTTGCTGTGAACGCACCGTTAGAACGGAGGAACTGCAACTCTGAAACAGTTTTACTTTGACATAATATTTCTCTCAACAGTTTATCGCCTCCGCCAAGGAGCTCATGTTGGCGTCTCTCTGTCTTTTAGCGTACTGATGGCAGCCAAAGCTGTGTCTCCAATTATGCATGGCCACAAGTGTCAAATATGATGATGGGTGCACCCTCAGTAGTAGATCAGGCCAAGCTGTGTGCTGAGGGACGTTTTATTGTATTCAGTTTGATATCAAACCATTTTTTCCCCTTTATTTCCAACAGGAACATCTCCACTGTCCAGACCGCATTTACTGCCTGTGCCACTTTCTCCCAGGCAGAGTTATATATTTTTTTCTGGTTCTCCCTGAGCTGATAGAACCAAACAGCAGTGTTCAGTACGAATTTAACTTATTTAATTTGTTCAAAAAAGTTACGGTTTCAAAAGAAGTTCATAACAGCAAATGAAATGATTCTTTGCCACATTTTTTATGTCTGCTCTGCAGCAGAAAGATAACGGCTGCTTGCTGGGTCAAAAACTAGCGGCGTTGAAATGAATTTGTATTAACTATGACAATTTTTGTAAAAGTCTGTCTTTTACAAAGTTCTTTTTTAATGTCCCACCTATGTTTCACCTCGATCTCGGTGTCACTGAAATTCCTTTTTTCGCTCTCTTGGCCATTATTTTAAGGTAGAAGGCAAGGACTTAATGTATGTGACAGATGATGTGGTGTTACCAAATATGGTTCACTGAGGGCGTTTTTGTATGCAAATGACTGAGAACAGGCACTAGCACCTGCGTACGCACATGTGGGATTTATCATCAGATAAACATGCGTATGAGTGGCCACCGCACATTTCATGAATCAGACTTTTGACTGTTCATACGAACATTTTAAATTTAATCAGTAGGATAGAATATAGGACAGTTTCTACGAACGTTTGATAAATGAGGGCCCAGCATGGTAAAACAAAAAAATGAAAAAGATCAGTCGCATATGGGGCTGGAGCAAGGGCGTCAGTTTGTTTTTAAAATTGCTGGGCACAATAACCATAAACTTGAGTGTGGTTTGAAGATTGCTTGGGACAATTATTATTAATTATTCATATATATTAATCCGTTTCATGTTTCATTACAATATGCACTGCAGTGTATAAACAGGAGATTAAAATTGTATCTTTATTCAATCATTAAAAGTTGAAAGTCATAAGCTTATGTGTTTTGTTTTTCAAATGGCACTGAACACCATCATAGGCTGTTGGCTTGCAAGAATCATTAAAATCCACATCGTAGCACAAAGAACTGTATAGGCTACTCGCCCCAGAAGAATACGTGCAACAATAAAACGCATTCCCTTTGCAACCCTTGCCGTTCTGTGTGGAGAAACTTCCACTTTACCTTACAGTCTAGAGTCCAGCAACGGGCGGGTACCCGCAGGTGACCTGCATAAAGTTGTTTCACAGGTGGAAAAATACATAAATTAAATTTCACTGGTCCGGGAGGAAGTTTCTTTAATATGGGTGTGAGTGAGAAATTATAGTTGTGTTAATGTTTTGTTTAAGACTCCCAAAGAGGATCGTGTTGATATATTGTGTTGGTGGAAAGAGCATGAGAGAATATTTCCCAACGTTGCACCGATGGCGGAATATTCTCTCTATCCCTGCATCCAGCGCTGCCAGAGAGACTTTTCTGCAACTGGATTTGCGATTCAGAGAACACAGTTAATGGCAGGGACTTTGGACGATATTTTGTTTCTGCACAGTGATCTCTGATTCAAATAAATTTCTGCTGTGCAATATTCCAAAGCAATAAAAGACAAATAATTAGTTCTACTACACTTTACATTAAATCAGGGATTGCTTTATTTTCCGTCTTCGACTGTTTGTTTTTTTTATAATAAAAAAATCTGAAACATTTATTCAATATTATTAAATTTTTTCTTCATTTTACTTAATATTCAGTCCGTTATATTACAATGAATTATGTCCCTTTTATTTCTTTGAAATATTGCACAGCTTAAATATATTTCTTGCAGAGATTGCTGTGCAGAAAGAAAATATCGTCCACAGTCCCTGGCTTTACCAGTGTTCTCCAGCCGCAGAAAAATGTCTCCTTGGCAGCGCTGGATGCCTAGATAGCGAGAACATTGCGCTGTCAGCGCAAAGTTGGAGGAATATTCTGGCATGCTCTCTCAACCGGATTCTCTTTCGGAGTCTTAAACAAACAAAAATATTACCCACCCACAGTAAAGAAACTTCGCCAGACCTATGTAGTTTAATTGATGTATTTTTCCATCTTGAAATGGGTACCCATGACATTACAGGACTCTGCCCTGTTTGCAGCAGACTAGGAGTCTTTTAAAACCTTGACGTATCCACGAATGCTGCAGCACCTGCGCAAAAAGAAACTATGACTGTGTAAGAAAGAAGAATGGAGTGATTTAAATAATAGTCCGTTCAGATATTGATTATGTGGAAATTGTGCTGGGAGCACAAGTGGATGTTAGATCAGCGCTGGTAGGAAATTCTGCATCAGGTTTATACACTCAACAAAAATATAAACGCAACACCTTTGTTTCTGCTCCAATTTTTCATGAGATGGACTTAAAGATCTAAAATTCATTCCAGATACACAATATTACCATTTCTTTAAAACATTGTTCACAAATCAGTCTAAATGTGTGATAGTGAGCACTTCTGCTTTGCTAAGATAATCCATCCCACCTCACAGGTGTGCCACATCAAGATGCTGATCTGACATCATGATTAGTGCACAGGTGTACCTTATACTGCCCACAATAAAAGGCCACCCTGGAATGTGCAGATTTTTGCTTTATTGGGAGTCTGGGGACTCAGAACCGGTCAGTATCTGGTGTGACCAACATTTGCCTCATGCAGTGCAACACATCTTCTTCGCATAGAGTTTATCAGATTGTCAATTGTGGCCTGTGGAATGTTGGTCCACTCCTCTTCAATGGCTGTGTGAAGTTGTTGGATATTAGTGGGAACTGGTACACGCTGTCGTATACGCCGGTCAAGCACATCCCAAACATGCTCAATGGGTGACATGTCCGGTGAGTATGCTGGCCATGCAAGAACTGGGACATTTTCAGCTTCCAAGAATTGTGTACAGATCCTTGCAACATGGGGCCATGCATTATCTTGCTGAAACATGAGGTGATGTTCATGGATGTATGGCACAACAATGGGCCTCAGGATCTCATCACGGTATCTCTGTGCATTCAAAATGCCATCAATAAAATGCACCTGTGTTCTTCGTCCATAACAGATGCCTGCCCATACCATAACCCCACCACCACCATGGGCCACTCGATCCACAACATTGACATCAGCAAAGCGCTCACCTACACGACGCCACACACGCTGTCTGCCATCTGCCCTGAACAATGTAAACCGAGATTCATCCATGAAGAGAACACCTCTCCAACGTGCCAGACGCCATCGAATATGTGAGCATTTGCCCACTCAAGTCTGTTACGGCGACGAGCTGGAGTCAGGTCAAGACCCCGATGAGGACGACGAGCATGCAGTTGAGCTTCCCTGAGATGGTTTCTGACAGTTTGAGCAGAAATTGTTTGGTTATGCAAACCAATTGTTTCAGCAGCTGTCTATGTGTGGCTGGTCTCAGACGATCTTGGAGGTGAACCTGCTGGATGTGGAGGTCCTGGGCTGGTGTGGTTACACGTGGTCTGCGGTTGTGAGGCCGGTTGGATGTACTGCCATATTCTCTGAAACGCCTTTGGAGACGGCTTATGGTGGAGAAATGAACATTCAATGCACGAGCAACAGATCTGGTTGACATTCCTGCTGTCAGCATGCCAATTGCACGCTCCCTCAATGCTTGTGGCATCTGTGGTATTTTGCTGTGAGACAAAACTGCAGATTCCAGGGTGGCCTTTTATTGTGGGCAGTATAAGGTACACCTGTGCACTAATCATGATGTCAGATCAGCATCTTGATGTGGCACACCTGTGAGGTGGGATGGATTATCTCAGCAAAGCAGAAGTGCTCACTATCACACATTTAGACTGATTTGTGAACAATGTTTGAGAGAAATGGTAATATTGTGTATCTGGAATGAATTTTAGATCTTTAAGTCCATCTTATGAAAAATGGGAGCAGAAACAAAGGTGTTGCGTTTATATTTTTGTTGAGTGTAAAAGTGGTGGGGACAAAACAGTCAATCATAAATATTCCTGGGGACATGTCCCCAGAATCTGTGCCTATGGATGCACTAATGATCGTACTGGTACACTGTTAGCGCTCGGAGAAGTGGTGGTACTGAGTACCGGCACTGGTTTTATGATAAAAACAAAACATAGTAAACAAAAACAAAAAGCATTATATTACAGAGGCAAAATAAAGTGAAGTAATGAAAAGTTGCAAATCAGAGAAAACTATATCTGTTCTCTAAGGCATTCAGTGATTTATTTATTTTAAAGCTTTGTGGCCCTAAAGTAAAAGTGGATAGGCCAGAATTGGGGAGAGAAGTGGGGGAAGACATGCGGAGCAGGGACTCAAACTAGGGACATGCTAAGGACTGAACCCTCTGTACATGGGGCGGCTGCTCCAACAAGGGATGCCCAGCCATTCAGTGATTTATAAACTAACAAAAGTATTTAAAAGTCTATTCTCTGAGCTACTGGGAGCCAGTGGAAGGACTTAACAGCTACATTGCTATGCTCTATTTTCCTAGTTCTAGTGAGAACGCGAGCAGCAGCATTCTTAAAATATTCCAGCAGGTAAAATCTGGACTGAAGGCTACCCAGGAGTTCAGGGGCTCAGGTCAATCTTATGAGAGGAGAATAAAAAGCACCAGTAAATCACACATGACAGGGTCATACATAGATCTATATCATTGCCACAGTATGGCTACCTTGTTGGTGCAGCTATGTGGTCTTACACCTCCTCTATAATCATTAAAAGCAGCATTGTTTGGATCAAAAGCTGGAGGAATCAGGATTCCCTGTGGCTGGAAGACTGAGTCATACACAACGTTTTCTCACATTCTTTGATGCTGTGTTGATATCTAGGTCTCTCTCTACTCTCTCCCACTTTCCCTCCTGCATGTCTCTCCATCAGCAAAACCCCTGCTGATCAAAGTTCAAAGCTGGCTTGAACATATTTCATTTAGAGCTTACTGTTAAAAGTCTTGCTACATCAGAGTGGACTGCATGGAGCACAGGGAAGATGAGAGGTGCAAAAGCTGCATTAATGCATTTACAAAGGCCCAAATACCTTAGCGATTATAAAAGGGTGACAGTCAAATTCATGATAGAAGTCAGATATTAAATCTTCCAGTAAGATTTATGGTATGCACAGCAAAATCAAATCTGCTCTGGCAGGAAACTACACTAAACTTCAGCTTATCTGGGAGCAGCCCAGTACCAAGCAGCAATAATACAACATTAAGTTTGATGAAGTGATGCTAATCCTTCTATTTTCATTAAACGTTATTTGTTTTTTCATTTTGAAAGCACCTGTTCATTATTAGCAGATTTTACTGCACAATTACTCATCGAGATCCTGATGAAACTGTGCAGTCTTTGATAGCATTGCATGATATTGACTCTGGGTCATCTTGTTGCCGTGCTGGTTGCTACGTAACTTCAGTTGAACAATATAAAGATCTATTGACCTCAGCACAGCTCCCAGTATCCAGACATCTTTAAGGAACTTCTTAAACATGTTTTTTGTGGTGCATCTACGATTCTAAACCACAAGAGATTCAAGTTTAGCTCCAATAAATGAAAAATATTTTTTGTTTCTTTGCAACTGTGAACCACATGTAGCTGATATTGTTCACAGAATATGTGATTTGTATTAACTGCAGAACAGTTCAACCCTGCTTTAAACCTCTCCATATCTTCCTCCCTGACCTGTCTTCTGGGTTACTTGGTCCTCATGATGCTGATTACTCTGTAATGTTCTCTAACAAACCTAACAGACCAAAAACAGAGCTGCATTTTAAACTGAGATTAAAATGTACACAGCAGGATTTCCTTTACAACATAGGTGACTTTTAAAGGCACCTGCTTGCACTATTCTTATTTAGGGTTTCAGACTTAAATGGGGTTGTATACAAATTAACCCCATCCTTTTTTAGATAATTTTTTGTTGAACATTTTTGTAATGATGCATGCTGTTGCTTTCACTCTAAAATTATTTTCTTTTGATCGCTCACATAAAATGCTAATGAAATACGCAGAAGTTGGTTAAAAAAGTTTCATTCACTCGTCATTTCAATAAATTTTCTGTGGTCTCCAGTCTGACTGAATGCCTTGTGAGTCATTTTTGGTGAAAAAAAGGCTCCTGTTGATTGCAGTTTGTTGGAGGAGTGGGCTGAGGAAAACGTCAGGATTACGAGTCTTACTCATTAATATTCATAACATGCAAACATCTTGCCTCTGATTGACTAATAGCAATGCGACTATTAGAACAAATAACTAACTTAACTTACTCCACTGGTGGTGTTCTAACGGTGTCTTCAAACTTGTTTGAAGAGATGGGCATCAGGTTTACATGCCAAGTCAATGCAGAAGCGCGCTGACACGCGTCAGGCTTTCTCCGTTGCAAATTCTTGGTGAAAAGTGTTGATAAGTTATGCGTCACTTTAATACCGAGATATTTAAAAGAGGTTTGAGCAATTTTAAATGAAAATGTATCAAAGGAGCATGAGATATCGTTTTGATGTAATAGGAACAAAGAATCCAGGGGCCTGCCGTAGGGCAATGGCTAATGGCTCTATAGTGAGCGCAAAAAGAAGCGGCGAAAGTGGGCAACCTTGCCGTGTGCCCCTGCTAAGGGGGAAGTAAGAAGATCGTTGCCCATTGATTATAACACTTGTGTCTGGGTTAGAGTAGAGTAGCTTCCCCCATGAAATGAAGCCATCTCCAAAGCCGAATTTTTGGAGTGTAGCAAATAATTAGAAATAAATAAATAAATAAGAATTCCCTTCCCACCTGGTCATAAGCTTTCTCTGCGTCAAGAGATACAATCATTTCTTTGTGTGGGTCGGAGGGATTGTGAACTATGTTGACTAATCTTCTTTCCTTAGCCATCTGATTAGATGCGATAATCTGGGGCAGAACCTTCTCCAATCTTCGGGCCAAAATTCTTGCCAAAATTTTATAATCAACATTAAGTAGTGAGATCGGAAGATAAGAAGTACATTGGGTTGGGTTTTTATCCTTCTTTAAGAGGACAGTGATTGCAGCTTGGCATAAGGTCGGAGGTAAAACACCAGTTGATAATGATTCATTAAAAAGTGCTTGTAAAAGAAGAGAAACACGTCTGCAAATTTCTTATAGAATTCTGCGCTGAACCCATCAGGGCCAGGACGTTTGCTTGTACTTAGGGATTTAATATACTCTTTAATTTCTACTATAGATATGTCGACACTAAGTGCTGCTGAGCTCACAGAAGGAACGGACGGAAAATTCAAGCTACTAAGAAAACTGTTGTTTTGGTGAGAGTCGCTTGGAGTCTCGGCCGTATATAGTTGTGCATAAAATTGTTTAAATGTGTCATTAATTTCATCATGTTTAATTACAATTTTTCTGGTGCTGTCCTGTATTTAATAAGCCAAGAGACGGAGTCTTGTTGAATTTGATGAGCAAGGAGTTTACTTGCTTGGTCCCCATATTCATAGTTATTTTGCCGTGCATTTATTATAATCTGTGTAGCTTTGTCTGTAGAAAGTAAGTCATACTCTGTAGGTGTATTTTTTCTTTAAACAAAGAAGGTGATGGGGTAGTTAAATATTTCTCATCAACCTCTGCTATTGAACGAGATAATTTTTTAAGCATTGTGTTGTTCGCTTTGTTTATTCTCGAGCAGTGGGAAAAAATTTGCCCACGTAGATATGCTTTCAGAATTTCCCATAAAAAGGAATGACTGACCTCAGAGGAACAGTTAGTATCAAGATGGAAGTCTATTTCTGAGGCCAGTTTTTTGTTGAAGTCCTCATCTGCAAGAAGAACGGAGTAAAAACTCCAGCTGTATCTAGGTCTTGGGCAGTCAGGCTGCTCTAAAATAAAGGAGATTGCGCCATGGTCTGATACAGTCAAACTATGACAAATGCATGAATGTTTATTTTCGATTAATTTATTGTCGATTAAACAGTAATCTATATATGTGCATATGTGTGGTGGACATTGGAGAAAAAAGAATATGCTTTCTTTTGATTGTTATCAAACCTCCAAACATCTGATTGTCAGGATTGGTTCATACATTCTTTCACAGCTTTGGCACTTCTAGATAAGGCCTCTGGCTTGCTAGAAGACCTATCAAGAGTTTTGTCGAGGACGCAGTTGAAGTCAATATAGTGGCAATATTGTGAAACGTTTTTAAAAGAAATGGTTGTTGTGCCAATTTGGCGCATACCCTGAAAGTAAAATAATAAGAGTATAAAATATATGTCCCTGAGCGATTACATAACACCCTGGTGGGTCTGAACTGATTCCTTCTGATTAAAAAGACACGTCTTAAAGAATTAAAATGGCAGCACCTCGAGTCCTAAAAAAACCTGAAATACCTGGCAAACCCAATTTCGTTTAAGTAGCTTTATCTGACCTTGTTTTAGATGTGTTTCCTGGAGAAACGCTACATCCACTTTTAGTTATTGAAGGTAACTGTTTATCTTCTGCCTTTTTACCATATCATTGACACCTTTTACATTTAAAGAGACAAAAGTGATACCATGGTTTTTACTTTGAACATTTAAATTTGTCAAGTAAAGTTATGAATTCTAGTATTTTAATGAGATGAGAAAATGTATGAACATTGGCAAGAGATGGGGGTGGAGGAGCGTATACAGTGGAGGTTTGGATTGGGGAAAATAAATAAATAAATAAATAAATAAATAAAATTTAAAAA
This sequence comes from Valencia hispanica, assembly GCA_963556495.2. Taxonomy (NCBI): domain Eukaryota; kingdom Metazoa; phylum Chordata; class Actinopteri; order Cyprinodontiformes; family Valenciidae; genus Valencia; species Valencia hispanica. Next base: position 5,383,991 of record OY747719.1, read on the forward strand.
TGAGGAAAGAAAGGAAAAGGGGACAGCCTGGGAACTCTTGTAACCCACAGTGAGCACAACTAATAACTCACTTCTTTAACTCTGTTATGAACTTGTATTACCTCAAGGAAAATAAAGATGATACAGGGAAAGCTAATAACCAGAGATTGGCAGTAACCTTGAATTTGCTGTCTAAATACGCAGCAGAGAGACCATTTACCATTTAAAGCAAACAGATTCTTAGCTGGAACTGTAATGTATAGTATTCGGCCTAACGCTAAGTGCCTAATTGCTTCGTAAGATAGAAAAAAGAGTGGACCAAAGGCCCAAAATGTCATTTGCGAATGAACAGCGCCCCCCCTAGTGTATCTTTGCTGTCTTAGCATACCAGGGAGTATTTGCAGCTCTAGCAAGGTAGATTCCCGCGAGGGCTGGGCCAGGTCACACATCGCACAGGTACAGCTAGGTCCAGGATGATCATGATGATGGGGTTACAATGGTTCCTCTCTGAGTCCAGCAACATACGATTTTACTTCTTCTGGAGTGAGGAAAGAAAACTTCTGACCGTTTTTGTCCATTACCTGGAGCTTGGCAGGAAAAAGTATTCTGTTCTATTGTAATGAATCCTGGCGATGAACGGTCGGGGAGCGTCAAGGTTTCGTCTGTGGGCATTGATGCGGTGTGCTTGATCAACAACTAGCAGAGAAGGGAAAGAGTCAGGGCCAAAAACTTCTTTGAAACATTTTTCAAGAAAAGCAGATGGACAAAGCTTTCGCCGGTAAGTTGATTATGCGTATATTGTTTCGTCTCATGTGGTTTTCGAGGTCATCTGCTTTAAGCTTAAGCATTTCTTTTTCCTTTTTCAGCCGGTCGCATGTGCTCTCTAACTCCTTAATCGGTGTTGCATATCTTTCATAGATATTTCAATCTCCTGAATTGTTTTGTCATGACTGTCAATCCACGCTCAATCTGCTGAGAGCTGTGCCAGTAAGGTTGAGATGATTCGTTCTTCGGATTTATGCAGCGTTGATTCCATGTTGGCTGGGGTCAGAGGTGGCTCTTGACTGCCGCTTTAGCTGAAGTCGTCTCTTGGCCAGCGAGAGGATTTTCTTCTTCCTCCGGTTCTGCTGAGGTTAGAGTCGTCTTTGCCTTTGTTTTGCCCATATTCGTAAATCTATTAGACAAAGTTACGCCCTGTTTAGGAGATATTTGAGGTGTATTTCAACAGAGCTCTCCCGGTGTGCTACCTACTCCACCATTACTCAGACTGGAAGTCCAAAAAGTCGGGGCTTTGACAAGTTGCGTTTTGATGTAGTTGATTGTGAGAATGACATCAGTAATTATAATAATTATTGATTTCTAATAAGTACATAATCCAGATTGGGACTCGCAGCACGTGCCCTGCAATATTGGGGGAGGCGTGCTTCATGAATGGCTGAAACCTTCCTAGTTTCCCAACTATAGTTATTGCCCCATCTGTGCAGGTCTCTACAAAGTCCCTATATGTCCATTGACATCTCATAAATGCGCCTGCTGATGACATTATTGGACAGCGGACAAACCCACAGTTTGCTATCCTCTGTTATGAATCATAGATGGAACCTTGTCCATAGTCAGTGCCGGCCCTCCACCCACATATGCTTCACGCACCATTCATAGGGTATGGGGGCACCAAAAAATCAGGTTAATGAAAGAAATCATCATGATTATAGTAACAATAACAACACAATAAGTATGTAAAGCATGTTAATAGATTTAAAACAAAGTAATATTTTTGCTTGAGAGAAAAATTAATCCTCCGTCTCCAGTCTCCCCATGGTGCCCCTCCTCCTCCTCCCTCACAGTGCTCTGTTCTGTTATGCCTCAGTTTCAAGTAGGCAGACACTTGTCAAATCTGAGCTGTCTACGAGGCTCTGTGTGTGCATAACGCTGTTTTGAGCAAGATCTGACTTTTTTGGTTTAAAAAACCCTTTCACTGTCATTAGGAAAACATGATGCAGTGTTTGAGAAAACACGTCAGACATTACCGACGTGTTTAAATATTGCCGTGTGATTGACCCCAGATGATTGACATGTCACGGCACACGGCACACGTCACACGTTTTGTCAATAGAGCCAGCTGCATTTTGAAATCGTTGAAGCATATTGACGGCTAAGTCCCTCCCGTCCAGTAGTTGGCGCTATGTACCACAAAGAGTTGTAATCCACCTTACTTAGACAAGAAGAGAAAAAGATAGGAGATCGTTTTTCTATGGGTATGAAGTTAACGTTACAGCTCATGATGTCTACAGATGACAAGCTGCTCCACATTAACGTCTACATTTAATTTGGGTTGCCGCGCCCGCGTATATACATGTTACTACAATGATTTAGAGGAATTAAACTACCAGACAATCAGCGAGCTAGCTGTTTCATGCTTTGTCGGCTTAAATTAAATGTAACCGGAAGATGATATTAAATCCCCACTTCAAGGCTGGAAGTGGGAATTTAATATCATTGTGTGATTGCAAAAAAAAAAAAAAAATTATTTTGTGTATGTGTGTCTTGAGTAATAGGCATGTAGATTTTTGTGTGTGTGTGTATATATATATATATATATATATCAGCGTTATCATCACCAGGTCAGAGCATCTACAGAAGCAGTGGTTCAGTCATTTTAAGTTTTAGATAGTTGCACTTTTGCCAAGAATGATATCATGGTGTTGAAATTAAGCCTTAGTTTTGTTGATTAACGGGACTATGGGACGATTTAGGGGGGAGAAAAAAAAATTGCATGGCAGCACCTGTGTCCAACTGAACTCCTAGCAGTCTGACCAGCACTTATCCATGCTGTACCTTCCTATGTGATTTCTTGCTTGTGGTGTTCTCTCAAATGTAAGTCGCTTTGGATAAAAGCGTCTGCTAAATGACAGTAGTAGTAGTAGCAGTAGATATTTTGATAGGTTGGTTACTGGTAATGTATGTTGTTGTTTTTGTTGGTTTATTAAACAGGGATTGCATTTTTATTTTGATTACACTAATATTTTTTATGCAATGCAGTGCCATCGAGAGAGGACACAGAGACCTCTGCTTCTGGCGAGGATGCTTGTGAGCCAGAAGAGCCAGAGCCCACTGTATCCAGCTCTGCCTTTGGTCTCCAAAGAGGACCCAGTGGTAGGTCTACTTACCTGAAAACCTGCTAGTTAGCTGCAGTTATCGTCTAATAATCTTCTGGACCCTTACAAAAGGTTATATGCAACTTTTTCCCCAAAATAGACGTAACAATAGCCTTTTTTTGACCATTTATGACTCAAACATCTGATGATCATACTGACACCTTGTCATCTCACAGTGGCTGCACCTATAAGCCTATATCCAATGTTTTCTATTTTCTGTCGGGTCTGATTTTTCCTGTGCTGTCTGCGGATGTAATGTCAAGCGCGTTCATATTAAATGTTTCAGATCACTCTGCCAATACCAGTAGTCAGCACTCGCAAGCAGTTAAATGGATTGTGCGAATACACAGAAGAGACCCAGGACAACTCTGGCACCAACAGTAACTCCACATAAGTCTAAAAAAGTTAAACCCCTGACAAGTGCCCAAAAAGATACAAGATTGAGAGCGACCGGCGCACGAGAGCGAGCAGAAAGGAAGAGCAGTTCTGTTTTTGGCCACATGGGGTCAGTCGCGAGTTTAACTTTCTGAAAATTGCATATAGCCCCTTTAATTTCCATGGCTATTTTATTTGTATTCCAGATATTTCAAGATCAAAACAAGAGGGTCCTGTTCAGCTCTGTTTGACAAAATTCCCCAGAACACAGCATGGAACAAGGAAGAGGTCATTCAACAGCTCCTGGTACAGAGACAATTCTTGGCTTGAATACTCTATCCTTCAAAACTCTTCCTACTGCTTCGCGTGTAGACATTTTTCACTGCCTAATGCACCAGACTCTGCCTTTGCATCACAGTCAGGCTTCTATCCAAGGAGTCTGGGTTTAAGCTCCACTCAAAGTCAGAGCTGCATATCAATGCAATGTATGCGTGGAGTCAGTATAAAAGGAGTGCTGAAATGAACAAAAACATGTTAAATTCTATGAACCTAAATCAACAAAAAAAGTGCAAAAAAATCCACATTATGTGAAAACTATAGCAAATGTGCTTCTTTTGACTACAACCCAAAATATAGCACATAGTGGTCATCGAGAGTCTCAGGACTCTCAGAAAAAGGGAAACTTTTTGACCATTTTATTAAAAGCAAGAAAAAAAACGATCTGAGAGGGAAAACAAATTTTCATATTAATGAATTAGCTTGTTCTTAAATTACCTTTAATCCTTAACTATAACAACAATATTGAGAGGAGGGGCCCCCGGTGTGGTCTTCTGCTGCTGTAGCCCATCTGCTTCAAGATTGGAAATCATTTTTTAAATTTCAAATAATTTTTTTATATATTAATTAACAAAATACTCTAAAAGCTTTTTTGGTCTGAATTATAATTTTTTGCTACTCAAATATATAGATTTTCCTTTCAAAATTGTTTTCCCTCTCAGCTTGCTTTTTTTTCTTGCATTTAATAAAAAAAACATATACAGCTCCATAGACAGCATCTCTGGTCAGTTAAAACTAAAAACTGGTCAGCACTATGTTCTTCATGGAAAAAATGGTGTCAAATTGCTTGTTGATCAATTGATACCTTTTTTTGAGTGAGTAACTGTGTGAATAAGTGAGTAAGTAACTGTGTGTGTAATTGGGTGTGAGTGAATGTGTGTGCATTTTCAATAATGTAAAATGGTTATTTGTTGAAAAATTGTTCCAAAGTTGTTTTACATTTTGAATATTGTTAATAAACTCAAAATTACATCACAAATCTCATCTTCTGTGTGCTTATTATGTACTTAAATATATTTCAACATTTAGAGACTCCGATTGCAATTGATTGTTCGAGAAACAAAATTATTGTCATAGTCCATGGACCCCCTGAAATAACCTTGGCCCCCCTCTGGCCACCCCAAGTATAAAAGTCTAACTCCGCCACTGGTGGTTGGTACCATGACAACAGGTCTTCAACATATTTTGGTGCTAAGCCATGTAATGATTTATAATCTAGTAGGAGTATTTTGAAGTCTATTCTCTGAGCCAGTGTAAGTGACAGATGGGAGTTGAATCTTTCAGGATTTAAATCTGTTTCCATGGTCCAGCTTTCCTCAACAGGTCTCTTTATTTCTATGGGCTGAGCGACTTCACATTAGGGCACACTTTTACTGCAGCACATCCATGTGCATCCAAGCTGAGAGTTTAAAGTAATAACTGTATTTATTAATGTAGCTCAGACCTGCTGTGTTTAACCTTTGAGATAGTTTTAGTTTAGTGTATCATATTCAAAGTATTTAAAGGTATTAATTCTTGCATTTTGATGTTTATAAGCGCTTAAAAATGTCTCATTAAGACCCCTGAGCAGGGGTGTATCTAGGAAGCTTTGAAAGAGGCAAGGCAAGGCAAGGCAATTTTCTTTGTATAGCACACTTTCAACAGCAGGGCAATTCAAAGTGCTTTACATGATTTGTTGATTTAAAAAACAAACAAAAAAAGGAAATTAAAAGTAAAAGAAACACACATTACACATGATACACAATAAAGCAAGAGAAAGATAAAAAAAAAGCAAGAGAGCATGAACACATTTCATACATATGACATCAAGCATTTACTTGAAGGCAATTCTAAACAGATGGGTTTTTAGTCTCGATTTAAAGCAGTTCAGAGTTTCAGCAGCTCTACACTCGTCAGGAAGTCTGTTCTAGATAAGGGGAGCATAGAAACTGAAAGCTGCTTCTCCATGTTTAGTTCTGAGTCTAGGGATGTTTAGTAGGCTAGAGTTGGAGGACCTGAGTGGTCTTGGTGGTTGGTACCATGACAACAGTTCTTCAACATATTTTGGTGCTAAGCTATGTAATGATTTATAAACTAGTAGGAGTATTTTGAAGTCTATTCTCTGAGCTACAGGGAGCCAGTGTAAGGACTTTAGAACTGGGGTGATGTGCTCTACTTTCCTGTTTCTAGTGAGGAAAACGAGCGGCAGCGTTCTGGATCAGCTGCAGCTGTCTGATTGACTTTTTAGGCAGACCTGTGTAGATGCTGTTGCAGTAATCAATCCGACTAAAGATAAACGCATGGATGAGTTTTTCCAGGTCGTGTTGCAACATCAGTCGTTTAATCCTAGAGATGTTCTTCACGTGATAGAACGCTGACCTTGTTATTGCCTTTATGTGACCCTGGAGGTTCAGGTCTGAGTCCATTACTACACCTAGGTTTTGAGCCTGATCAGTAGTTTCAAGCTGTATTAATTTAAGCTGTGTGCTGACTCTTGATCGGAACGACGGTTTGGGTCCAAAAATAATCACTTCAGTTTTGTTTCTTTTCAGCTGGAGAAAGTTATGGCACATCCATCCATTTATTTGGTCAATGCATTGATTTAGGGTTTGAATGGGTTCAGAGTCACCTGGTGACATTGTAATGTAGAGCTGAGTGTCATCCGTGTAGTTATGGTAGCTAATGGTATTGGTTGCTATAATCTTGCCTAGTGGGAGCATGTAGATATTAAATAAGAGGGGCCCCAGGATGGAGCCCTGGGGCACCCCACATGTGATTTCTGTTCGTTCTGATGAAAAGTTTCCTATTGAAACATAGAAGTCCCTCTTCTTTAGGTAAGATTTGAACCAGCCAAGTAGTGTACCAGAGAGTCCGACCCAGCTCTCCAGTCGTTCCAATAATATATCATGATCAACGGTGTCAAATGCTGCACTGAGGTCCAACAGAACCAGCACTGTGGTTCTACCACTGTCTGTATTTATGCAGATTTCATTGAATACTTTGACGAGGGAAGTCTCGGTGCTGTGGTGAGCATGGAAACCAGACTAAAAAACATCAAAACGGTTTGTCATTGTTATGAAGCTATTTAACTGCTGAAACACAGCTTTTTCTATAATCTTACTGATGAATGGAAGATTAGAGATCGGCCTGTAGTTCTGCATTAACGTGTTGTCCAGATTTTTCTTCTTTAGCAGTGGTTTAATAACTGCTGTTTTTAAAGCCTGAGGGAAGACACCCGATAGCAGGGATGAGTTCACTATTTGAACCAGATCAGACCCAATGACAGGGAAAACTTTCTTTAGGAAAGCTGTGGGTAGGATATCAAGACAGCAGGGGGAGGAGCTTAATTGAATAATGATTTTTTCAAGGCTGTTCTGGTTTAATTCGTGGAATTCAGACATTTTCTCTACATTGTTGTTGATTGGGGATGGCACTGGTTGTGGGTTCGATATTGAGGTACAGATTGACCGTCTAATTGTTAGAATCTTTTCAGTGAAAAAGCTGGCAAATTCATTGCAGGCCCTGGTAGAGTTTAGTTCAGGGGCTACTGTCACTAAAGGATTAGTTAGTCTTTCCACTGTTGCAAACAGGGTCCGTGCATTATTAATGTTTCTGTTGATGATTTCAGAAAAGAACGATTCCCTAGCATCTTTTATAGTTAGCTGATATCTATTCAGTCTCTCTTTGTAGATCTCACAGTGAACCTGGAGTCGAGTTTTCCGCCATTTTCTCCCGGCTCGTCGACACTCTCTTTTTTCACTACGTACCAGTGGATTACTTGTCCACTGAGACTTTTTTCTACCTGAGACTACTTTCACTTTAGTTGGAGCAATGGAATCCATGATGTCTGAGATTTACGCAAGGAAATTATCTACCAATTTATTTACTGAGTTTGAGTTGGGAGATGAGGGGGATGCAGTGGAAGGGTAAATACGCTTAAAAGTTTCAACTGAGCTGTCCACTAGAAAACGCTTTTTTATAGTGGTCCTACTGTGGCTGGATAATTTAGCAGAGATGGTACTTTCAAAGAAAATACAGAAATGGTCAGATAACGCAATATTAATTACAGAGATGTTGGAAATATTTAAACCTTTGCTGATAATTAAGTCCAGAGTGTGTCTTTTATTGTGTGTTGGTTGTTTGACATGCTGGATCAGGCCGAAGTTGTGGAGAGTATCATCTAATGTTCTTGCTTGTCTATCTTGGGGGTTGTCGGTATGGATGTTAAAATCCCCCACAATGATTAGTTGTTCATAGTCGATACCTATTACAGAAAGAAGGTCATTGAAATCATTAAAGAAGTTAGAGTTAAGTTTTGGTGGTTTATATAAACTTAGAAATAACGCTTTGTTAGGCTCATTTATCTGGGTGGCTAGGTATTCAAAAGAATCAAACGTGCCCAGGGTTACCTTTTTAAAGTTCATTGAGTTGTGAAAGATGGTGGCTACACCTCCACCTCGTCTGTGCTTTCTGGTCTCGCTTAAGAAATTATAATTTGGAGGACTAGATTCTATTAATGAAGTTGTTTCGTTATTTTCATCTAGCCAAGTTTCTGATTAAAAAAAGGGCATGTAAATTATGCTCAGTGATGAAGTCATTTATAAGAAAAGACTTCCCGGATAGAGATCTAATGTTTAATAAAGCCAACTTAAGTATTGTGATGATGGGCAGCTGAACCTTCTGACAGGTTATCAATTTGAATTTTTTTTTTATATGAGAGCGTGTGGTTAACGCTTTATGTTTCCTGCTGCTGATAATCACTGAAATCTTGGACTCGGAGGGGGGGCGGTTCCCTCAAATATCAAATATCTGTAATAATCAGTGGGGGGAAGCTCCCAGGCTTATGGACACTAGTCCCAGGCGTTTGGTGTAGTCTAAGTTTAGGTGTTAATTGTGTCCCGAATTTGATTTGCTCGTTCAATCTGTCTGTAAAGTTTCTAAATGGAGACTCATTTGATGTGGCTGAGTCACAGGAAGATGAAGACTTAATCTCTGATGGTTGTTTATCTGTTCGGTCCTGTGGTGTCATCAAGAGGGCTAAATGGGAGCCAATGATGATCTTGGAAGCAGGGCTGTAATACAAAGTGGGCTAAACTGAGTCAGATATTACAACATAAAGGTCAAAGATTGACATAATCAAATACAGAAAACCCAAATAATTCGGACTAATTGAAACTATTTATCTTATTACTCAAGCTATTATCCACATAAGACTTTCTCATCAGGAGGGATTAGTGGGGGTGACTAATCTGAGGTGGTCTAGGTTTTTGATTTTTGAATCATCAAATTTACATTTAAAAAGTCATTTTAGTTTTACGGAGTTTGTGATGATATAGCATCTTAATAAATTCAGAACAGAAAGTGGTGCTGCAGTAAGCAGGGCTGGATTAAAATCACTGACTAATCAAAAAGTCATTTAACATTTTGACTGATTTATTGAATACTAAATAATTAACAGCAGCTCTAGAATGTAATACAGGTGTACAGTACATCTGCATTTAAAGACAATTATTTTGACTAAAGTTGGTAATAATTTAAGTAGCAAAAATCTAAGGACCTACATGTTTAGTAAGAAACACATTATACATGTAAAACAATACATACGAGCATATACCCAAAAATAAACTATAAACTATAAAACATTTCTGCTTAGGGCACCCAAATGGCTAGCACCGGCCCTGTCCATAGTGCAGGGAAATATATAATCCTTCGCAGTTGTTTGCAGTTTTTCACTCTGTGCCACAATGTACAAAACTTTATATGACCTCAGTTTGCAGGTGTTTGGTGGAACAAAACCAAAGGCAAGATATGCTTCATCATATTTTCTAATCTTTGGATTGGAAAGAAGTTGCTTAGGAAGCTGATTTGGCAATTATTTATCTTCTGCTTTGGTGTTTATGTGAGCCTAGTCAAAAACCTCTGTTATATTAACATTTCAATTTTATCCATTCATACCGCGCCCCCCCACAATGACTCTGCGCCCCCCACTTTGGATTAGACAAATGTAACTGCTTTTTTTTTCAAAAACTGTAGGATATTTATTTTCTACTTAGTTTGCAGACTTTCAGAGGCTGCATTAGTTTTCTACATGCACTGTTTTCCTCTGTGATTGCAAACACTGAGCAACACTTTACCTAAGCCAACTCTGATGAACAATTCACAGAAAATCTTGTAACTGCATGTGGTTACAGCCTGATAAAAACAACTGTAAAGTTTCTCAAGGAGAAAATATGAAGTTCATGTTTGTTAGGAGCATATGTACAAACCTGCTTTTCTAATGTGGCAGAACAAATTTATTTATTTTTGGGCCTGAGTGGCCTTTATTGACAGTATACAGTTTTTTGAAGGGGGAGAAAGGTGGGGAGGACATGCGGCAAAGGTCGCCTGGGACGGGACTTGAACCGGGTACGGCTGCGTCGTAAAGCCTCTGAAAATGGGGCGCCTGCTCTAACCACTGCGCCATGCGACGCCCCACAAGAACAATTTTACTGGAGCCAAAGATGATTAGTTGAAATTAAAACACATGGTGGGAACATAATTGTAATAATCAGTCACTCACAAAGCCATGATCAAAGTTCATAACCACAACTAATAAAACATGATGGATGAAGCAATACAGAAGTGGAGGAGAAGAAACAAAAGAGCAAAGAGGTTTGTCGCCCCATGTATGAGCACTCAGTGAGATGAGAAACTGATCCTACCCAAAAAATGTGAAAAAGAAACAATCACATTTAGTGAAAAAAAAAACTGAAGAAACAGGCCTGCTGTTACCATGAAGAGCATTAGCAAGATTAATTCCCCAAACACATTGCCCTGCAGCATAATATCACTTTGTTAAAGGGAGTGGTTTAACCCAGCCCATTGTGCTGTTTGGCATCTTGCATTATTAAAAAAAAGGATCTCACTTGTGAATATAAAACTTTATTACATGCGATCACATTAGATGCTGGGATTCCATTCAGAGGATGTGACTATTTAAAATACCCACTTATTTAAAATAAAAGGGCAAAGGTCTATTTTATTTTCTACTCTTTAGATCGGAACTAGGTTAAGCAAACTGTCCTGTACTGGAAGTAAAACTAACATTTTGTTGTGTAATATTTGACAGAAATTGCTTAAGCAGAACTAACTATCTCTTCATCAGGAAATCATTTTAAGATTGGCCTAAAAGTAGAACATTTCCTTGGCAGGGCAAAGAAGGAGGCTTCAAGAACAGCATGAAAAGTCTAGAACTCACTGAACTATACATAATAAACACATAAAACACCCCAAACAATAGGAAGGTCTACGTCTATACAAAAGCACGTTTTCTATTTTTACTTTTACTTCATAAATCTGTCATGATGCATAGAGACAAAGCAGAGCCAATACACAGACAGTAGCAGACACAAAGGTGGAGTTATTCGGTGTCTTTACGCTGCGCAGCTGCCTTTTCTTATCTCATTCTCTCCCCTCCCTCTCCTGTTGCTCATTCAATCATGAAACTGATCAATGATCAGCTGATCGGCTTTTCTGTCGGAAGTCCCGTCTCTCTCTCTCTCTCTCTCTCTCTCTCTCTCTCTCTCTCTCTCTCTCTCTCTCTCTCTCTCTCTCGCTCTCGTTAGTTTATCGGCCACTTTGCGCAGAAAGAGGAAACCAGCGGATGTTGCGCTAAACAACAGCAGCACGTTTAATAACCTGTTAGAACTGATTTAATATGACTTTCTATTATCAGCTGATGTTTGCTGGAGCCACAGACGTAAAAGCTGCTGGTCATGATATCGGTTTGGATATGTGGTGAGATGGAAACATGAAGATGAAACCAGGAGATGTTCTTACTGAATCATCAGAGCTGAACAGGTGATGGAGAAACAGGTTTACCTTTTAGGTGACATGAATGAGTTAAATGAAATATATAAACTGTTTCTGAGAGACAAATAACACCAGGATCCTTTTCTACAACTGTGCAAGGGTGGCTCTAGCAAAGTTTTGCAAGGGGCCCAGTTAGGGCATTAACACGGAAAGGGGGGCACAAATACATAGTTTTCTTGCTTATTCTAATTTAAAAAGTCTAGCTTTTAATAAATAATTATCTGAATCTTACAACTAAAGTGGTCATCTGTTAAATGTATAGAAATCCATTATCTTATATAGTAAATATTACTGAGTCTAATATATACCCTAGTAAGCTACAGTACGTTTTCCTTTGGGAAAGTACCATCTGTGCAGTCTGCAATTCTGTTGAAGAAAGATGTTGAATTGGTGCGTTCATAATAAAACGTCGACATCAAGTTGAGGTAAGTGTCATAACTCCTCGCATACACATCCGCGATGCAGCACCCCCAGTCGGTGTCACCCACTTTTTAATGCTGGGGGTGCTTTCACTCTAGTGGTAGCATGAGACGGAGTCCACAGCCCACACAAATGGCTCACGGAGTGCAGCTCATCCAGGATGGCACATCAATGCGAGCTGTGGCAAGAAGATTTGCTGTGTCTTTCAGCGTAGTGTCCAAAGCATGGAGGCGCTACCAGGAGAACAGTACATCAGGAGACGTGGAGGAGGCCGTAGGAGGGCAACAACCCAGCATCAGGACCGCTACCTCCGCCTTTGTGCAAGGAGGAACAGGAGGAGCACTGCCAGAGCTCTGCAAAATGACCTCCAGCAGGCCACAAATGTGTGTCTGCTCAAACGGTCAGAAACAGACTCCATGAGGGTGGTATGAGGGTCCGACATCCACAGGTGGGGGTTGTGCTTACAGCCCTACACCGTGCAGGAAGTTTGGCATTTGCCAGAGAACACCAAGATTGGCAAATTCACCACTGGTTCCCTGTGCTCTTTACAGATGAAAGCAGGTTCACACTGAGCACATGTGAGATACACTGTGGAGAACGAAGTGCTGCCCGCAGCATCCTTTAGCATTTCTTTGGGGGGGTGGGCCGCACAGCACTCCATGTGCTCGTCAGAGGTAGCCTGACTGCCATTAGATACCGAGATGAGATCCTCAGAACCTTGTAAGACCATATGCTGGTGACTTCATGTGGCTGGATTGTGTCAACAGTTCCTGCAAGAGGAAGGCATTGATGCTATGGATTGGCCTGTTCGTTCCCCAGACCTGAATCCGATTGAGGACATCTGGGACATTATATCTCGCTCCATTCACCAACGACACGTTGCACCACAGACTGTCCAGGAGTTGATCCCTCTGGAGACCATCCGCCACCTCATCAAAAGCATCCTCAGGCGTTGTAGGTAGGTCATCCAGGCACGTGGAGGCCACACACACTACTGAGCCTAATTTTGAGTTGTTTTAAGGACATTACATCAAAGTTGGATCAGCCTGTAGTCTGTTTTTCCACTTAAATTGTGAATGTGACTCCAAATCCAGACCTCCATGGGTTGATACATTTCATTTCCATTGATAATCTTTGTGTGATTTTGTTGTCAGCACATTCAGCTATGTAAAGAACAAAGTATTTAATAAGACTATTTCATTCATTCAGATCTGGGATGTGTTATTTTAGTGTTCCCTTTATTTCTTTGAGCAGTGTATGTAGTTATGTCACTGGCCAGATACAATGGGCTTGCAGGCCAAAAGCTGCTTGTGGGTCTTGACCTTAACATGAGTAGAGAACACCACATCTGTGAAACAAACCAACATTGGGAACTTTAGCTAATGCACATATGAATGAAGACAAGAAACAAATTATCTGGCGCTTAATTCATGAAGTCTGTTTTTCTTATAGAGTCATTAAAGACATTTTTAAAACTATCCCATTTGCTGGCTGCTGCCCTCCTTGTTGTGTTTTTTAATTAACCAACAGCAGTAAAATAATTAACCATGACAAATAGCTAACATGTCCTCAACCTTTTATCTTTCTTCTCCAGCTGTGTGGATGTTACTGCTCTGCAACCTGACTAAATCAGGCTATGGTAGCCTAACAAACACTGCTGATGTGATATGCATAACATGACCTGGCATCAAGCTCAGAGAGTAAGGAAAAGTGAGAAAGGTTGTTATGTAAAAAAAAACTGCAGTGTCACCATATGAGTCCAATTTAAGCATCGAGTTACTGAGAAAGTGCTGATGCAGCCTCAGGAAACAGATGTCCTTGTGTGACAGCTGCAATTATTAATAGGTGAAACTTGCTGGTTTCATCAAAGCCTGAGGTGTAATATCTACTTGCAGCAGTTTGAGTTCTTACCATGGCAGTCATAAGTACTTCCTAATGACATGTTCCATTGTGCATTAAGGTGGGCCATGCAGAAATGGAAAGATTAAATGCGGATTATTTTAAAAAGCTAAAGTCAACATAATCAAATTAATATTCAACTGTCATACATAAAGATGAGGCCTTGGTTTTATTTGCAAAGCCATTTAGAGGAGCTGAATGTGTGCAAAGCTGGGTTTGCAAGATTTTCAACCCTAAACTTGCTGAGGCAGAAAATGTCCTAAAATAGATTCACGAAACTAATAGTGTCTCTCTGTTCTGATGCAGTGTGCCCACATTTAAGTGAGGTATTATGCATGCATTTAGTTCTACCATGTTTATGTACATTTATTAAATTTACTGCAAAAGATATTTTTTGGCAATCTCTAAGACCAAACCAGTCTGTGTTGTACAAACTATGTCGAAAAAATACCATCTGCTGAAAGCAGGTCGTAAATTTTGGCGCAGAAGAAATTAAGTTTTCTGATCAGACAAATTGCTTAAATTGTTTTAAAATGATGTCACTTTTGAGTGTCAAAATTCAAACTCTATGATGGTGGAATATTTTTACAGGTGGTTCATATGCATATGCAGAACTTATTGCAGAACTTATTAACTCTACAAAGAGGTCATTTCTGTCTAGTTCATCGAGGGTGTGTGTACGAATTTACATTGTAACATGCACACAGGTTTAATACCACTATAATTACAAGTTAGTGCAGTATAATATATAAACATGTAATACTATCTGATTTATCTAATACATTTTTTGCCACAGTCAATGCTTTTTATCTTCAAATCAGGTAATTAAAGGGATGCATCTTTTACAGTTGACATTATCACTTTAATGAAAATCTTATTCTGTAGTTTGCGGGGCTATAGATCTGCTGTAGCGTTCTGTATTACAGTGGCTCTGAAGAAGCCTCTGACTGAAGACACTCAGTCAGATTAAGTCTGATGAGGATACTCAGGGTTGTCTGTAATTTTGTACATTTCATGAATTATCCTTTGCACAATAATCTCTAGATCTTCCAGAGTTTGTTTGTTTATTGATTACATCCCCATTAGCTGCTGCTTTTCACAGCAGCTACTCTTCCTGGGCTCTCACCAGATCATTATTACACAAGAGTAGTCCCCAGAACAGAACTATGCCAATTATGCCTTAATGAACCATCACAATAGGAGATACAATTGGTTTTCTGCCTGTGCTAGTTAGCTTCTGACCTATTTCATCCCATTTTTGTTAAAGAATACTGTACCATGCCCAGTGTCTAGTGCCTAGTGGTTTTTGGGGAGCACAGAATCAGTAAAGACATTGTTTTAGCTGTCTTTGATCTATAATCTCATTCTTTGGGTTTCTTTTTAATACTAATTGTATAAAGAAGAAAGAGTGCTTCAGGTGGAAATACTCTCTACTAGTGATGTGTATTGGCAAAAATCTGGCAATATGATATGTATCGCAATACAGGGGAGACGATACGATATATTGCGATATATCGCAATACTTTGAGTAAGATGATATATTGTGATTTTTAAAACTCAATTTAACAGTAGGAAAACTGTCACAGCATTCTAAGTGCTCCAACCTGTTTCTTACTTTAACACATCCAGTTTTATTAGTAGATCTAGTTGATCCACTGGAACGAAGAAGGTGACAACAGCCAGAAACTACCAGTCATGCTTTTAATTTTACAACGAAAATTACTGTCATCATTATTGATTCCATTCAAATCCTTAAAGAAAAAGAAGACACTTTTGTTTTGAATATCGATACAATATCGGGAAATAAAATATCGCAATATATTGTGTATCGATATTTTCTTACCTCCCTACTCTCTACACAAAACAGTCTGGTGCTAAAACTTTGATCTATAATATAGAAAGCAGATGTTTGCCCGGATAAAACAACCCATTTTGTAGCTCATGCCTGAAGTTTATTGGAAGACCATCCTTAGTTTGTACACAAAAACATGCCTCATAAACAGTAGAAATGGATAAATGTATTTACCTAAAGAGCCAACAGCAAGACCAGCATAGACTATTGAAAAATGTTATGACTTTTCAATCTGTTTCCTGTCATTCGGACAAACACTTAGAAAGCAACAAGACTGCAAAGCAGCAAAGTCTAGAGTAGCAGCAAAAGTTAAAAACTTGCTGCTGTTAGAAGTATTAATTTACTCCTCACATAATTGGATAGGACATCAATGTGGATGGTAATATTTTTTATGGGGCGTTCATGTCAGGAAAGTACATTGCCTTTGGAGGCAGAGTGATAGTTGAACACAAAGTGACAGTGAATCTTGGGAATGGGACTCCTTAGAACATTATTTGCTATAAATTACTACAAGGACCTCTACTCAAGGTCAGCTGTAAAAGTGGCAGGCTTCATCCAAACCCCAGATTCATCTATCAGCCTCTCATCGTGCCTGTCCTGTCAGAGAACAGCTTCGAAGGCACCCTGACCTGCTTTGCTTTGAAGTCCTTTTATATTTTGGCCAATAAAAGAAGACGTCTGTCTCCTAGCAGATATGTCGAGGACTCATAACTGGAGACAATAGCATGGTAGGTACTATAAAAACTCAAAGGTTGAAGTTAGAATTTGATTTGCTCCTATGTGACCTCAAGCAAAAAGTGTGGTTGGGTATATTAATCCTTTATGGGCTTACTGTGGAGATCTCACAATGACTGGACACTATTGGGTAGACTGAAAGATAATGTCCTCCTTACTCTTTTGTATACCTACTAGGAGAGTATGGATACATAAAACTCACAAAATGGGACAAGACAATATTGAGTTCAAGAAAATGACACGGGACCATAACTTAATGTTACTTTAAAGAAAACTTCAAAGAAAGAATGTAGGCCTTTATCCTGTATTCTTACAGATTTTGCTACAAACTCAACCAACCGTTTTTTTTCTGATTTCTTGAATCTCTTCACACCATAGGAGTGTTTGAACCATGCATGGTCTGCAGTACAGCATTTACCTTGTCCCAGTTGCTATCGATGGTGTGCACTAAATATGATGTGGCTCTTTAACAATGTTTTCTGCCTCCTTCAGTATCTGAACAACTTACCGTGCTTAAATATTGCTTGGTTACTTATCCTTCCAACTGGAAACTCAAAATTCTGCCAAACAAATGATTTGAGAGTACGTGGGACGTCTTCTATTACAACTTCATCAGGCAAAGCCATCATGACCACCACTGACTAGTGCTCGCGAGATAGCAGTCACCTCAACGAAAAATGTTGTGATGTTTTAATATCATGAAATCTCGTGCGACGAGATCTTGTTACACCCGTAGTACCTACCTAGTGTTTAAATTGGATAAGATATTCTGTTGACAATCCATCTTCGTACAAAATATCTACTTATGTAGCAATAACAATTAAGGTCCTGTTTAGTCCAATTTAATCAAACTTTAACTTATTTGCCAATAAAGTTTGTTTGGAGAGGTGTGAATGCACAATCGGACTATGATGCGGACCAAAAAAGCACAATCTGCTTCTCCTAAAGACTTAGGTTTCTGCTCGGTTAAAGTGAACTCTGGTGGAGTTTGATTTTATATGTAAATGCCAAGCAGACTGGGGGACACTCCAAAAGCACCAGTCCAAAAGACAATATTGCAGAGCATTATGGGTTAATACAACCAAAACAGCTGTGCAACACCAAAAACATCCTTAGTCAATAACTGAATCAGACAGCCATATTTATTTTAGGCTATTTTGAAAAATTCCACAACATGATAGTCGCAACTCTGAGATGCCAGATATACTATATATCTGCACAAGTGCTATGAAATCTGAATATGTGTTGGGGGGTCATTGCTGTCAATATGGTCAGGTGATCTATAAATATGGGAGTCCATACAATAAACTGATATAGAAAATGGATGCATAATGAATGTGTACAAAGTTTGAGGAGTAATGTTTTTCATCTCTTGTGAGAATTATGCTATGAATCTAGTTTTGAGTTGATAAATTCCCCCTCAGAGACAGGGTTAGGACCTCCATCATCCTGGATAAAATCAGAGTAGAGCCACTGCTCATTTGCAGCAAAAGAAGCCAGTTGAGATGGTTTGAACATCTGATCAGGATGCTTTCCGGGTATCTCCCGATGCAGGTATAACTGAGAGGAGACCTCGAGGCAGGCCAAGAATACACTGGAGGCACTATATAACCCTTTCTGACATGGGAGCTTCTTGGGCTCCCCAGAACAAGATGTAGTGTCACTAGGGAGAAGGATGATTGAGTTTCCCTTTTGGCCCCCTGATTTCTGAAGAGCTTCCAAAGACCCCATACTTGTTGGTATTTAACAACTAGTAGGGTCCCAAGCCCTACTTTGGGAACCCCTGGTCTGAAGTGTTTTTCTTTTTTATGTTTAAAAATTAAATGCTTTATTTTGATTTATTAACTGCTCTTTGGTGAGATTTTAATGGTTTTATTTGAAAACCGTCCCTATACTCTAAACATTTTCGCACCAGTCCTTGTACTTAACTGTTTCACAGCGCACTCAAGCATCTCACAGTGAGAGTGAGACACACGCACTTTCTAGTCTTCACATGCCACACATGACATTCCACATGGTGAAATTTACCAAAGCTGTCTGTTTAGAGCTCAGTCTAAGCCCTGCCTTTTGCAGAGCTGCTTCAACTTTTATTGACAGCCTGGTGGGCAAAGAGCATGCTGGAATTACAGGATCCCTCCTGTAGCTACGTTTTCCATTATAGTATAGCCTACTGATTGGTTATTGATAGGGAACAACTTGTGGCATCAAGCCAATTTGCATTCTGCTGAAAGTCCTCGATTGGTAGCAGTGTGTAACAGAATTAATTGCTGATATTTACGTTGTTTTTCTCCCCTTATTCCTCTCATATGTGTCATTAAGGTTTTAAGGACAGGAAAGATTGGATAGATGGAAGTCTGGACAGAGCCAATGAACTGAACACAATCTTCAACAGGTTCAGTTCAGGAACTAGCTCAGCATCCCCCTCTCCTGTTCCCAGCCAAACAGACATCCCACTATCCTCTGATCAACAGCTTTCCTGTTACACCTCGGATGTTTTATCCTTCACCTCAGCCATGGACTCTTCTAATTCCACAAGTTTGACTTCAACCAAGTCAGGAAATGCTGCTACCCCCTTTGCCTCCCCCTCCCACTTGTCTGTCTCCAAAAGTCAGGTGAAGAGGCAGCTGGAGAAACTGAACCGGAACAAGGCTGCAGGTCCAGATGGTGTCAGCCCCAGAGTCCTGAAGGCCTGTGCAGAGCAGCTCTGTGGGATTCTGCAGCACCTCTTCAACCTTAGCTTAACTCAGGAGAAGGTCCCAGTGTTGTGGAAGACATCCTGCCTTGTTCCAGTACCCAAAGGAACTCACCCATCAGTCATCAATGACTATAGACCCGTTGCCCTGACATCCCACATCATGAAGGTCCTGGAGAGACTCCTGTTGGCACCCCTGAGTAAGCAAACAAGAACGTATCAGGACCCACTGCAGTTTGCTTATCGCTGTGGAGTTGGAGTTGAAGATGCCATCATCCACCTACTTCAACCAACCCAATGTCATCTGGACAAAGCAGGCAGCACTGTGAGGATCATGTTCTTTGATTTCTCCAGTGCATTTAACACAATTCAGCCTGATTTGCTTTGTCAGAAACTCCTGAAGACACAGGTGGAGCCCTCAACAATCGCCTGGATCAATGACTACCTGACCAACAGACCACAATTTGTGAGACTGAAGAATTGTGTGTCAAACCAGGTGGTCAGCAGCACAGGAGCACCACAGGGGACCGTACTCTCACCATTCCTTTTTACTATGTACACCTCAGACTTCCAGTACAAATCAGAGACCTGTCATCTGCAGAAATACTCCGATGATTCTGCAATTGTCTGGTGTATCAGAGATGGACAGGAAGCTGAATATAGAGAGCTGGTGAACCGCTTTGTGACATGGTGTGGAAACAATCATCTTACCTTGAATGTGAACAAAACAAAGGAGATGATTGTAGATTTCAGAAGAAACCGGGATATGTCAAACACTGTTTTCATCATGGGTGAAGTGGAGGTGGTTGAGTAGTATAAATACAAAGTTCACCTGGACAACACACTGGACCGGAGGCACAACAGAGAAGCCATCTACAAGAAGGGACAGAGCAAACTCTACTTCTTGCGGAAGCTTAGGTCCTTAAGTTCTTCAAGGTTTGCAGTTCTGTTCTGGGGACAACTGTGGAACATCTGGAGATGATGATGCAAAGAAGGATTCTTCATAAAATCAAAAAGATTATGGACAACCTGGAACATCCTCTTCATGAGACTACAATTGTCGGGTGTAGCAGAGATGGACAAGAAGCTGAATACAGAGAGCTGGTGGACCGCTTTGTGACATGGTGTGGAAACAATCGTCTCACCTTGAATGTGAACAAAACAAAGGAGATGATTGTAGATTTCAGAAGAAACAGGGATAAGTCAAACACTGTTTCCATCATAGGAGAAGAAGTGGAGGTGGTTGAGGAGTATAAATACCTCGGAGTTCACCTTGACAACAGACTGGACTGGAGGCGCAACAGTGAAGCCGTCTATAAGAAGGGACAGAGCAGACTGTACTTCTTGAGAAAGCTTAGGTCCTTCAAAGTTTGCAGCAAGATGCTGCAGATCTTCTACAAGTCTGTTGTGGAGAGTGTAATCTCTTCAGCCGTCATCTGTTGGGGTAGCAGCATCAGAGCCAGGGATTTAAAAAGGCTAAACAACCTGATAAAGAAGGCTGGTTCTGTTCTTGGGACAACTGTGGAACATCTGGAGATGATGATGCAAAGAAGGATTCTTCATAAAATCAAAAAAATTATGGACAACCCTGAGCATCCTCTTCATGAGACAGTCATACAACAACAGAGCGTCTTCAGTCGGAGGCTTCTTCAGTTTCGCTGCAATACAGACCGCTACAGGAAATCCTTCCTGCCCACAGCCATCATCATCTACAACATCTCCTTAAAGAATTAATTATATGAGCTATACCAACACTTAATTTCCCTCTGGGATCAATAAAGTACTTTTGAATTTGAATTTGAATTTGAATTTGAATTACATTAAGCAGGAAATAGCATGAACAGGCTAGAATGTAGAAGCATGAACACAGTTTGAGCTAAAATGATTTGTTGTTGCTACAACTGGGGCTGATGCCGGTGTTACAACAAAATGTGTGACCATCAGAATCTATGACCGCAGGGGACGAAAAATTCTGTCCACCTGAAATATTCCCCCTTCCTGCGCTGTGCTTACAGCAGCCAGAGAGTGTTAAATAAACTTCTGTGATCATAAAATGTTGTTGTTCCAGAGAGCGCTGTTGACTGTCCAACTGAAATATTCAGTCATATTCTGATGACTGTCTTCAGAAAATGTCATACTGGATAATAAATCTTATTATTCAGAACTAACTTTCTGACATTTAAGAGTATGAAACGTAGCTATAATTTGAACACTAAAATATTAATGTTCCCTGAAACACAGAGGGTTATGGGGTGCCGTTTGTAAAGGTATACAGTCAAACATTTATAAAAGAGTGATTAATTTAGTTTGTAAACTAAATGTTTAGTTTGTAAACTAAATATTTAGTTTGCAGCTAAAGAATTTGTAAACTAAATATATAGCTTTCTCATTAAGTATTTAGTTAAAAACTAACATTTATAACTTAACGAATAACATGATGGAAACCCTTATTTTATTCTCCTATATAAGGCTAAGTAACTCAAATGATTGCTGTTCATTTTTGACTGTGTAACGTTACAAACTGCACCTCATAGAGGGTCATATTTTGTTATAGCTGTTATCAAAATATGACCATCATGACACTGAACAGAAAAGGATTTGAATCTCATAGTAAACCTAAACATTCTCAAAGCTGCATTTTCTCTCTTTCGTTTGTAGAAGAAAAAACATTTTCAACATTAATAAACAAGAGATTCTTTGGTAACACCCTCAGTTAAGTTCCACTTACGTCACACATTCACATAACAGCTATCTGAATCAGTGATGCGTTCAGGGAAACTTCAGTTGTCCGCAAATAATTTCTATAAAGTAAACGTTCTACAAAGTAAATGTTCACTTCTATAAGTGTATAAGAGTGTTTTTTATAAAATTCACAACTTAAATTTTTGTATTTTGCAAGATCGACTGCTGATTCCACTACTTATTCTGGTACCTTCATAGCTACCACTTTCCAAGAATGCAATGCAGTGTGATATCTGAGACTAGTATTCATTAAAAAACATATAGTCTTTATAAAATGCACGTAAAGATTATTATTATTATTAGTCCAACATTTGTATTTCTACAGAGACCCTATTCAGGCGTGCAACATTTGTTGATGTCCAACAGAGGACAGAGTGTGGAGGTGAAGATGTGTTTTAATTTGAGGACAGGTACGACTTTAACATTCACAACGAAGTGAAGCTTTTTCCACCTCGCACATGTTTATACGTTTATTTTGTGTTCTGTTTTTAGATTTCCTTAATTTCTTCCATTTAATGGACCCAAAGAGAATGACCATGTTAGCGAGGAGTTCCTGGAGGACCAAATCGTGGACATCCCATCCTCTTGCTTCAAAAACCAACCACTTTTGACCTACAAGGTTTCTGGGGAAACATTTTATCAGTGAAGAACAGAGTAAGATACATGTTTTACACACACACAGATACCATCAACTTGATAGCTATAACATATTTAGGGGAATAATTACACATTCTTGGTTCATTAGTTTTCAAAGGTTTGCTGAGGTTGCAAAGCTAGTTTTAGTTGTTCCACACTCAAATGCATCAGAAAGAGCTTTCTCCATGATTGGCTAAACAAGACTAAAACAAGGAAACCTTTGACCTGGATGGAACTCTGCCCTCAATCATGACAGTAAAAACTGAGCCACAGTGCTTCAGATGGGAGCCACCTGTGTAGACCTGTGTCTGTCATCAAGACATCCAAGTGTTTCTACAAACACATTCAACACTAAACTAACTGAAAATCACACACTGCACTGGAAAACAATTTAAAACTGAATACTGCTGTTTAAAAGGCCCATTTGGGTTTTTCATTCCATTTGGTATTTTTGTTTGACTATTTGAATTAAAAATATTTTTGTATTTGCCAAAATCTGTCCATTATTACATCATCCAGTTTTCATCATTTCTTTCGGTTATTTGTAGCAAGGAGGATGTAACATTAGAACATTTTCTTAATACCAAAAAAAGCTGAATGCAAAGAATGAGGTTGAGGGGCCGTGGTGGCCCAAATGTAGATGATCTGTTGTTTCTTCAACCCCAGTATACTCACTCTAAACCTTTCAAGAAATTTGTATGCTCTGTGATTCACTAACATTTTTAAAAAATTAACATTAGCTGTTATTCTATTGAACAAATAAACTCAGGGGATAAATTGGTGTTGTGTCAGTACAAAGCTAACAACATTTTGCTGCAGAGATGCATTTTGTTCCCAATTCTTCAGTTAACTCTACACGATGAATCTGATATGACATAGTTAGACAGGTATAATATTGTAGTTTCAGCAAACATGCCCCTGAGAGAAAACACAGCTGACTAGCATCTGACCTTTCATCCTTTTCCCTTTGTGTTCCACACTGAGCAGCTGATTGTATAAACGTGAACACTGTATTCGCAGTTTGCTGAATTGAAACTGCATGTGACCTGTCACTGATGTGCAAAGCTGTAAAACGTCTATCCAGCTCCCTGCAGCAATACTGAAAAATGTAATCCATTGCTATCTCTTCCAGCACAGTTACATTTGCCCCGACAGCCCATCAGACCGCGGTGACGTGTGCATTCCTCCACACGGGGGCCGGTGACATGTGATAGCACCGGACTGTTTCAGCTCGTTCCCTTAGCGATAATTTCTACCGGGGGAGCTGTCAATCAGACTGCCCCGTTGCCGGGTTTTGGATGGACTGCACCTCCTTCATAGTGAATAAACACCACCCACTCTCCATCTTTTTGCTGTTTCCACACTCTTCTAACTGACTGGTCCTGTGGAAGAGCAGCAATCAACAATAGTGTCTGTGTGCCAGAGATAGGCAAGCTCAGAGATTTACCATAAACATCATCTGGTTCAGCGTCTCTGTAAGTTGTGTCAGGCTTCCACACTCATTCATGCTAATGATCTCGGCTGGTGTAATTTGGAAGGCACATAGATGCAACCAGTCAAAGCAGAGGGATGTTAGATGTTTTTCCTGTTTCTTTATTTACAGTCTGTTCTCAGGAGTCTTTTTGCTGATGAAACTCGAATCTTGAGCTTCAGGAAGAGGAGTGGAGCCCTAGGCAAGGAATCTGAGTCCAAACATTACTCATAATGATTATGACAGATAATTAAAATTATTATAATCGATTGCTTTAATAAACCATTAATATAAGTGACCTGGACATCTGGGTCAGGGAGGTAGGACAGACAGAGTTGTGCTGCTGACTATTTATATCAGAGAACCAAAAAAAACCAACATGTACATTTTAACATATTGTTATAAACCACATATGACAGTATGGGCCTTCTGTGACATGATGTAAAACGAGTATTTACTACATTGAAGGTGAAATCTTTCAGCTTTTTATCAAAGAAAAGTAAAGAAAATAACCTCTTGCTTGTTGTGACACAGCCATGGTTACTGGACCAAACAAAGACCTCCAGTCGTAAGGGTTAGGATTAATAATAATCCCACAATGCTTTTCATCTTCAACAGGAAGAGGAGGAGTTGTGAACGCTCAAACCACAAATAAACTAGGGGCTCGCCTGAACTCAGTCTCTTTTGACCCGTGAGTCTACGCCCCAGCTCACATCGGAAGAGAAATCAGCCCTTTAAACTTCTGTCCTTCGCTGGCGATGGGGTAAGCAGGTTTCTGGAGAAACTCATTGAATCCAAAAGACACAACCGCCTGTGTTCTAGAATTGTGCGGCTCTGGGTGGCTGAATGTTGGAGTGCCTCTATTGGCTACATATTCAGTACGTTTACATGCAGCAAGAGAAATTCGAATTATTGCCTTAGTCCGACTGAAATCAGACTTTTAAAATGCATGTATACACCTTAGTCCGGCTGGAATCGAACCGAACTGGAGTTTCAGAAGCTCGACTACTCTTGCTGGATAATGCGATTCAAATCGGACTACTCTGCAACCAGCCCCCCCGGCCCGCCCACACTCGCGCACCCCCCTCGGGAAGTTTGGAGAGCCGGAAATGCGACCCAGTACTAACAACAGTGGTGTTATAAGAGGCATATGGCATCTAAGACAAACGTAAGCGGCCAATCAGTGCATGTTTGGACTTAGGAAGGCACGATGCGTTGTTACTGTGAATATCCTGCTTTAACTCAGTCTGCTTCACTCCCGCCAACCTCAGTTTACTGCCTGAATGCAGCTGGAAGCTAACCGCTATAAGGCTAACTCGTAGGAGCGCATATCGCCATCTATCGTCAGGGAGTGGAACGTACTTCATTTAATAATTCGATAATTTTATATATAATTTATATATAATAATTTCTGATGGACATGTAAACTGGGACTCGGCTCGCTGCAGGAGGGAGGTCTTTAGTCCGATTACTCAAAAAAGCTTGATTTAGCTGTGCATGTAAACGTACTAACTTATTGATTTTTGTTTTTTCGGACTTTGGTACTGTTTTTCTTGAAGAAGTATTGCATTTTTTTGACCTGTATACTTTCTAGTTTTTGGTGCAGTGAAGCTGGAAGGATTTTTATGGTTAATTTTGCACTTTTTGATAACTTGTTATGATGCGTAACCATGGCAACAAGTTATTTAAATTTAATTCAGAAATACTTGGGTTGTTGTAGCTCATACAGTTAATTCTTTCAGGAGTTGTTGGCAGGACAAATTTCTTGTAGCGGTCTGTGTTGCAGCGAAACTGAAGAAGCCTCCAACTGAAGACGCTCTGTTGTTGCAGGGTAGTCTCATGAAGAGGATGCTCAGGGTTGTCCATAATTTTTTTTGATTTGATGAAGAATCCTTCTTTGCATCATCATCTCCAGATATTCCACCGTCGTCCCCAGAACAGAACCAGAACCTTCTTTATCAGGATGTTTAGCCTTTTTAAGTCCCTGGCTCTGATGCTGCTACCCCATCAGATGACGGCTGAAGAGATTACACTCTCCACAACAGACTTGTAGAAGATCTGCAGCATCTTGCTGCAAACCCTGAAGGACCTAAGCTTCCTCAAGAAGTACAGTCTGCTCTGTCCCTTCTTGTAGACGGTTTCACTGTTTAGTCTCCAGTCCAGTCTGTTGTCAAGGTGAACTCCGAGGTATTTATACTCCTCAACAACCTCCACTTGTTCTCCCATGATGGAAACAGTGTTTGACTTATCCCTGTTTCTTCTGAAATCTACAATCATCTCCTTTGTTTTGTTTAGATTCAAGGTAAGACAATTGTTTCCTTCACCATGTCACAAAGCGGTCCACCAGCTCTCTGTATTCAACTCCATCTCAGATACACTCGACAATTGCAGAGTCATCTGAGTATTTCTGCAGATGACAGGTCTCTGATTTGTAATTTAATTGAATTGATCAGATTGCACCAAATAGAAAGAGAGCCTCTCTTTGCAGCTGCCCTGCTGCATAAGCTGATCTGCTCACGCGAAGCTGCCGAGCCAAGAGCTGCTGAGCTGAAGGTTGTCCATAAAAGGGACTGGTCTGTGGGAGAACATTGCTGAACTGAGCCGAACCGAGCTGAGAGGACAACTCGACATCCGGGTTAATGGTGGCTTGCTGCGGCCTCACTAGCCACACACCCATAAGCCATCATTGCTAGTAACCACTGTTAGCACCCCAATGCAGTTGCTGCTAACTGACCAGCTAACAATTGGTAAGGTTGTGTCTGGGCAGAGATATATTATCTGAGGATAAACAATTTAAGGGTTGTTTTGATTGTCTATTTCACTTTGATTGTCTTTTTGCTATATTTGTAAGATTTCATTCTTCAATTGTTTGGGTATAGACAGTGTTTTCAAAGGCTTCTGAGTGATAGAGTTGTTTTAAAGCATGCAACATGAGATACTCCGTTCCATCTGAGTTTTTTCTTGTTCTTTGGTGTTAAGCGAAACATAGTGGCTCTTAGCTGCTCCGCACGCTTGTTCTGATTAGTGCGACTTGGTTTTGTAGACCGCCAGCGTTCATAATCAATAAAGATTGCTATTCATGGTATTAAAAATACAGATTGGCTTTAGAATAGATAGTTTA
This sequence comes from Valencia hispanica, assembly GCA_963556495.2. Taxonomy (NCBI): domain Eukaryota; kingdom Metazoa; phylum Chordata; class Actinopteri; order Cyprinodontiformes; family Valenciidae; genus Valencia; species Valencia hispanica. The sequence goes on from OY747719.1 coordinate 5,411,234, forward strand.
AACACCGAAAACAAAACTAATCGTGTAAGTCGTTTATGAAACCGCCTTCTTAGTATCTCAGAATACTAAATTAGATAAACACTGCTGTGACCAATCCATAAAATAGAATGAATTTACCAAAGGTTATTGATTTCTAATTCAGCAGATTATTTAATGAAACATTACTTTTTCCAAATCATGTTTTGTTTTCACTTCTGCTTTGCATAGTGAATTGGTAGTTTGAACACAAACCAAAAGGTGCATGGGCGGATCTACTTGGGTGGCGTAGGGTGATATTTGCCACCCTAAAAGAAAGACTTGCCACCCCTGCTGCCACCCCAGCCGGAAGCTCAGAATTCAAGAAATTGTTTCCTAAAATCTGACGTTAAGAGCGTGAAGCTAGTTTTTTCTGATAACATTGAATGCAGCACGACGTAACCCGACGCCAACTCCAGGCGCTTCTGAGAGGCGGGAAGTGAGAGGGGAGCCGTCAGCACAGAAGGCAACAGTACGCCCGGAAAGATGTAAAAACCAAATAAATGTTCCACATTAAGAAAAGTGCTAATAGTTGTAATCTGTTTATGAGACGATAAAAAATAAAAAACATTATTTTGCAATATGTAAAGTAAGTCAGGGAAGCTGAAATACTTGCGTTTGTCCAGAAAACATTGTAAAATTACTTAAAATTTTACAGAAATGAAGAGGAAAGGTAGCATCGCTATTTTCTTCTTACCAGAGTAAGGCGAGAGAAAAACAGAGTAGCCTGATGAGTGAGGTGGAAGAAGAAGAGGTGGAGGAAGAGAGAGAGGAGCGACAGAAAAGTGATGGACGGCAAAGAAGAGATAATCAGGGACAGAAGAAAGTAATCGAACTGCACATCGGTGAGGAGGTGGAGGAGGGAGAGAATCACCACGATGAAGAGGGAGAAATAGAAATGCAGAACAGCATGCAGGGTTCAGCCAGTGAAAGGAGAGAGTCTGAGATATCAAGTACATCCAGTGGAGTCGGTCCACATGGTATGGTAATATTACTACATACTGAGTTACATCTTAGTTAGAAGAATTTAGGATAAATTGGTCATTGTTATAAACTTTCCAGAATTTAGAGATATTGCTTAAATCTCTACAAATATTTATATTCATTTATCATATTTACCATGTTTGCTTTATATTGGAAAATACAGATTTTTGAGTAGGATGAAGTGAAAAGGAATTTAAAGTATTTTGGGAATTCAGAAGATCATAATAATTCATTTCTAAACGTCATCCATCTTTAATGTGACCTATATTCTATACATTCCATCAGAAATAAACCCAAAATCTGTTCGGGTGAAAAGAAAATGGTGCTATAACTTGGTTTAGTAAATGTGCTCGCCCTTAAACTTCCACTTGGTTTGCATCTGATCTTAGAATATGGAACCACAGTTGCTATTTTTTTATCAAAATGTAAGAAATTAAAAAACAGAGACTTGTCAGGGAAGCTGCCAAGAAGCTACAGGGACTTTTAACAAATGGCGGTTGGGCTCTTTGTGTGACAATCCTTTTTGTTCTCAGGTCTATGTACAAAAGTACAGATGTACAAACCAAATATATACATATACATACATATATATATATATATATATATATATATATATATATATATATATATATATTTACCCCAGACTACAAACTGCATTTAGATGTTAAAAGTTCATATATTCAGTCTGTCTGGGGGTTTCAATTCTATGCCACACCTGGTTCGGTAGAGTTCACCTGTTGAGGCTTGTGAGCGCTGGGGCCTCACCCGGGGTGAAGAGGGTGGCTCAGGAGGTGCAGTGGGCTGTTGTACCTAAGCTGCTGGTGTTTGTGAAACTTCATGCCAGGACTCTTCATCACTTGGAACATGACTCTCGTATGATGGCATTATTCAGCTCACTTGGATCAATGCAGATTCTGAGTTTTTTCTTGTTTGTGACCGCTACTATGGAACTGACCCGCTACTATGGAACTGGCCGTCATTTACCATCTCATTCAGCTTATCAATGATTTTGGCTCTGAGTGCAACTGGATGCTGGCGCACAGGATGAACGACAGGTTTTGCTTCTGGGTCAATCTTGATTTTGAATTTACAGTGTTCCTGTAGTACGCACGAGCTCCGGGAAGTTTTCTAGACCAGCAGTTGTGCCTGGATTTGTGGCAGCATTACTAACTATGTTCACTTTGTTAACTACGCTGCTGTCTTGTAAAGAGTCCAGCCTCAAAATCAGTCCTAAGGTCTCTGCTGTTGTGCCGCTGAGCACATTCTCTAATTGTACTGCAAATTGTATTGCATCTGTTCTTAGGTTTATGTCCAAGATTTCTTCGTCACTTCTGTTATGTGATTCCACATTCACTGCACTCACAAAACAGTGGGCGTTCGCAATCCAAGGTGGGCGGGGCATGAACAATAATTTTCTCTGTGATGTAGAAGAGCCTGGCTTTTTCTGACTCGCTCATTTTTGCCATCCATTTAATTTCTGTGGCTAATGCAGGCAATGAGGTTTGGAGAAAATTTTCACGTGCAGCATGCATATGCAACTCAGAGTGATTGATCATATTTCAAAAAGAACAAGTATAACAGGTTTCGCAGTGAACAAGGCTATCAACTATCAAAATGTGGATGAAGTATTCTAAATGGATGAAAAGACACATGGTCTATAAAAAGAGGTTAACAAACTCTTTTATGCCTGTCCTTCTGGTGGTCTGATTTTCATTCATTCACAGAGCATGTACAAAACTTTGGTTTTATGTTTCTGAAATTGTTTAAGCAGTTTGCGGCACAACCTCTGATGGCTCAAAACTTATTTTAAGTTGTAATATCAGAGTATTTTAAATTGAATGAAAACCAGGGTGAATGAAGGAGATGATAAAGGCATTGCTCTCGGTAGTAAAGTATGTAAACCAATTCCTTGAGAAAAAACAGCTACTATGTCTTTGACATGTGTTGATTTGTTACTGAGGTTATTGTAAAGGATTAACAAAGCAGTCACAAAAATAGTAAATCAATTGTTGATTTTTATTTTTTACAAATGTACAGTCTGCAGTTTAGCTGCAGACAAATGGCATGCATTGATATTGGGTACAATCTCATTACACCTCATGCACTGAACTGGTAATGGATAAATTAAGGTAAAATCAAGTCTAGAGCGTGGCTTACTCAAACAACATAACTTGTCAATCACAGTCAATTACATCAGCTCCATGCATGTTAGAATTTATACACAGTCCTTTCCTTTTATGTTTTCACAATCTAATCCCAAGGACTATTAGCTGTTTGGGCCAATTTATACCATATTTATTTATTTATGAAAAGGTAAAACTGAGTTTTGCTCCAATACCATGTATAACCCTGCACATCTGAACAGCTCACTGATTGGCCTGTTTTCAGACTGGTGTGGGCTAGAGTTATGTTTTTTTCAGATTGTTTGACTTGACTATGAGTTTAAAGTTTCAAATGTATGCTTTCAGAAAGAAAAGTTTTTGTTGTTTTTTAATATCTGCTCACGATGAAAAGCCTGGAGAGTAATCACTGTTTGCCTACACCTGAAAGACGAGACTAGATGACTGTTAGAGACAACTGCAACCCTGGGCCCTCTCCAACCAGCCATGTTCTTTGCCAGGACCTTTGGGAAAGCATTTTAAAGGGACTGCAAGTGTTCATTAGAGATAAGGGAGTTTGCCTGCCCACGTAATTGCCCAGTTCCAGCAGGAGACTGGATGTGCCACTAAACTGTTTCCTGTATGACAGAATTCTGTCAGGTTCCAGCAGCGGAGCCTCTTCACTGACATTTAAACCCAGTTAGGCTCATCAAAACAAAGAAGCCAGTATTTTCGAGTTTAACCATTTTTCCTTAACAAGAAGACAAATAAATGGAGTCAGGATGTTTTTCCTGTTCTGAGCTTCAGTATGTCTGAAGTAGCTTTTATAAACATGGCTGATCTCTCATTAAGGTGTCTGGAATCAATCCCATTCAAAAGCTTTTACAATATTTCCTTCACTCTCTGAGACGTACTGCTCTAGTTAATGATGCAGTTTATTAAACATTTACCTGAAAATATAAGAAACATTTACACTCTAAATAAGAAGAAAGTCAGTCCTACTTCTAAAAATGAAGTGAGAAACAATGAAATTATGAAAAGATGGACTGACCTAGAGAAGAAAAATTGAATACAGTCAGTGGGTTTCTTCCATCAGCCACATGTTATAAACATATGCAGGTTATCAACTAGGTTTTGTAGTTTCTAGAATTAGTTTTTAGGAACTCACTAGCTGTTATTACTGATCCTCCTGTTACATACAGTTTGAATTCTGAAGTCAAGGAAGTAAATAGACTTACAACCAAGGGGAAAACTCCTGCGGTTAAGTGTGAAGCAAATGCGGAAGTGACAAAACTTGCAGTTTCACCCTCATCCGCTAGGGGCTGGCTCAAGAAAGGAGCAAGTTCCCATTAATTTCTATGTTAAATACGCCAACTTCACAGCAGAAATAAACATGCCTGGACCCGGTGCAGTTTGCCTACAGAGCCAACAGGTCTCTAGATGATGCCATGGCTCTACACTTCATCCTACAGCAACTGGACTCCCCGGGAACCTACGCCAGGATCCTGTTTGTGGACTTCAGCTCCGCTTTCAACACCATCCTTCCAGACAACCTCCAAGGCAAGCTGTCCCAGATGAATGTGCCTGATCCCATCTGGAGGTGGATTACTGACTTCCTGACTGACAGGAAGCAGCATGTGAGACTGGGAAAGAATGTCTCGGACTCCCGGACCATCAGCCCCGCCCCCCCCCAGGGTTCTGTTCTTTCTCCTCTGCCCTTCTCCCTGTACACCAACCCTGCACCTCCTACCACCAGTTGGTCAAGTGAATTAAGTTTGCAGATGTCACCACCATTATTGGACTAATCTCAGACAGGGATGAGTCTGCCTACATGATGGAGGCTGAACGTCTGGTGTCCTGGTGCAGCCACAACAACCCGGTGGTGAACGGCCTGAAGACAGTGGAGATTATTATGGACTTTAGGAAGCACACAGCCCCACTCCCCTCCATCATCCTGACTGACACTCCCATCACCACTGTGGACTCATTTCGCTTCTTGGGCACCACTATCATCCAGGAAGTCAAGTGGGAGCCCACCATTACCTCCATCATAAAGAAGGCCCAGCAGAGGATGTACTTCCTAAGGACGATGATGCAGTTCTACACAGCATTCATTAAGTACATCCTCACCTCCTCCATCACTGTGTATGCTGGCGCCACCATCAGGGACAGACTCCAATCTTTACAGGCACTCCAAACCTCCAGGTCAGATCACAGCTGACCCTTCTCACCCTGGCAGTGGCGGATCTAGAAAAATATTTATGGGGTGGCAAGAAAGGGGCAATAATTTTTCAGGGGTGGCGCCATATGCCAGAATTTTATATATATATTGGGTTTTATTGATCAGTCAAACACATGCTTCACCTCTTCACTCCCCAGTATTTACAGATATGATAGATACATACATGTATTTGTTTTTCTTCAGGTTATTTAAGCACATTAAAGCTGCATTGCACAATATTTTAGTTAAAATAATTTTTTTTTTAATCTATAGTCAGTTCCTGACGATACAATTGAATCAAGTGCTGTAGTTTGATTCTACCGCGGTTGCATGTAGAGGCAGCAATTCCATTTATTTTGAGGTGGTTCAGGGTGCGCTTGTGGGCTTGTGAGAGCGCGTAGTGTGACGTAATGATGCACGTACTTACCCATGTACGCGGTACCTACACAAGCTCCCCGTAAGTCAAAGAGGAAAAGAATTTTATCCAGCATTACAAAAAGAGCAAAAATGGCCTCTGACTGTTGCAGGGCTCGGAATAATGAGCACACGCCTGAAAGTCATGGGAGTGCGCATTTTGCTGATTGCAGTTTGTCTAACGGCCACATGGTGCACTCTCTGCAGCACTTTCAACAAACTAGCAGTTTTAAAGGTTCACCAAAGAGAATATAATGCAACGATTTTCATGAGCTTCAAGCTCCTAATGTTAACCCTTAACATTCCTGCAATTTCCGCCCTACATTTTTTTAAAACACATACCCAAGATTAATTTAAAGGGGCTATATGAGTTTTGAGCTACGGAATTTTTGCCTAAACAGCGGTTAAAACATTAATAGACTACAATCAAACAAGATGAAACATGAACTTACATTCTCCGCTTGCTATCATCTTCTTCCATATTATGATGATTAACCACAAACTTTGATATTAGCTCTCTGCACTCTTTCAGAACTAGCGCAACAGCGAGTTTCCTGGAGGCATCCATCTTTTCTCCGACCTGTCGTGTTGTGTGCAAAACAGAACGCACAAACCCGCTGTAACTTGTTTTCCAACGAGTTGCAAGTCGCGCTTACAAGACAAATAGAACGCAGCATAAGTCCGTCCGGTCAAGTTATATATCTGCGTTTACAGCATTACATTGGCAATTTGATGCTTCAATCGTCAGAGTTCTGGACCGTGATTGGTTTGAGTTACTTACCATAACGTGACTTTCCATCCATGCGCCATTGGTCGGAGATCTACCGTACGTAAGGAATAAACCGGATGAATTTTTTTTTTCCTTCTGGGCATGCTCAGTGACCTTTGTAGGCGGAAGTGGAAGCGAAGGAATCGGAAACAAAGCCGTAAAGATTACAAAAATGGCCATAGACATTTCGGAAGCGCATTTTCACTGTTTATTTTACTTTTCTTTATCGGTTTTACTGTTGTCATGGACTAATCACTTTATTGGAGGACTTTACTCGGACCTTTATTGATGTAAAAAGAAAATTTTTGTTCGAAATGGATCAGTTTTGTCACGTTTGTTGGACTACAAAGTGGTGAGTTCCATATTTTTATACCTCCATCAGGAGAACGTTTGTGTTGGCAAAAACGCTCACTGTGTCTTCAGTTATGATTGTATCCTTGATCGCCAGCCATAATTGGAATCACAAGACTCTTAGCTTTCCAATGATATAAAATATGTATAGGTTCATAGAAGTTAGAAGTCAGAAAATCGATGGATTTAAACCAGAAAATGGGCTGGGCCCGCCTGCGGGCCCACGGAACGTTAACGGGTTTGACTTCATAGCTGCTAGGGTGGCAGCAGGGGTGGCAAGGCTTTCTTTTAGGGTGGCAACTGCCACCCTATGCCACCCCAGTAGATCCGCCAATGCACCCTGGATACAGACTTCATGACCTGCTCCCCTCAGGCAGGAGGCTCCGGTCCATTTGGCCCAGAATCTCTTGACATAAGAACAGTCTCTTCCCCTCTGCTGTTGGACTCATGAACAATAACCCTAAGACTGCTCCCACCACTCGCTCTGTTTCAGTCTCATGAACCTGTGTTGTGTTTTTGCACCTGTGTGATTTTGCACTGATTATAACCTGCACTCATGGAAATATATTGATCTGTTTATCCCATTTTTTTAATTTTTGTATGCTTAGAAATGTTTATTTTATGTTTGCACAAAGTACCGCAGCAATTTCCTAATGTTGTGAACCTGTTCACACATTTGGCAATAAAACCTTTCTGATTCTGATAAGCATTAGTCATGCTTAATTCACGGAAACAACCCAAATCTAACCTCCAGCTACTTCTAAACTTACCATTTTTTTACGTTTTAGAACATAATAAAATAAATTAAATTTTAGAAAGGAAAAATGAAAATCGTAAGATTTTATTTATATATCTTTTTTGAAACATACTGATTTGTGTGTACTGTTACACCCCTACCAATCATATACTCACATAGGGCCAAGTCTTTTTGTATTTAAGATAAGATAAGAGATACTTTAATAATCCCCGTGGGGAAATTAAGTTTCGGTACAACCAATCCAAACAGGATTTGGAAGACCGCGGTAGCAGCCGGCTTTACCAGCGCCCCTTTACTCAGATATGTACCTTTTTACCTGCAGTTTCGTATTTTCCTTTAACATATGCCTAGTGTCCAGCTGCGCAGTGGGTTTTGGGGAGCACAGAAGCTGTAAAGACCTTGTTTCAGCTGGCTTGGATCTGTAATATCATTCTTTGGGTTTCTTCTTAATACTAATTATTGTATAAAGATGAAAGGGGGCTTCAGGTGGAAATACTCTCTACACACAACAGTCTGGTGCTAAAACTTTGATCAATAATATAGAAAGCAGATGTTTGCCTGGACAAAACAACCTATTTTCTAACTCATGCCTGAAGCTTATTGGAAGACCATATGGCTATAGTCATTGTTAGTTTGTCTACAGCAACATGCCTATATTTTAACAGAGAACATCAACATTCATAAACAGTATAAATGGATTTTAATCATTGGAGGGTTAAGTAAAATTAATTGATGCTATAACAATGATCTATTATTTAGGATAAGCGATTGTCTCTGTCTGGTGTCAACATTTCTTCAGTGGTCTGAAACTGAATGTGTGGCAATGAACCAAAAACACAAGACCTGACCCAGCTTTACTGACTTCATTAGAAAAAAAAAACTACTGTTAAAAACAGCCCACATAAAGTAATTAGCTTTTCAATTTGACCCCTTTTACCTTATGAAACCAAAGATGAATAAACAAGAATTCCAGCATTTATCGAGTCAACCCTGCAAATACAAATCATAACAGGATTTGATCTTTCTCTTCTAGCTCATCTGTCTGATGAAAGCATGCCTCAGTAGTCTCCTCTGTGATGTCCAGCACACATCAAACACTGCTGATGGTGAGCAGCTCCATCATTTAATGTTTGATCTACCTTGGTCTGGCTACTAAGAGCTGCTACTGTACGTCACATCCTGAGAGCAAAACAGAGTAAAGATGAGACATAAACAATCTGAGCTTTCAGCAGGACGGTTATTTTTCTGCCTCCTGTACAGTCCCAGATGAGGTGATGTGACGGTAAGTTTAATAAAGCATGAAGAACTCATTAATAGGTAATGGCTGGCTGTGTTGACAAATAATGTGAGGAGCAGCTGGAGGCTCAGAGTAAATCACATCGGCTCAGGCAACTGAACATCCAGTGAATGAAACCAAACCAGGAGGTACTCCAGCAGCTGAGGCTCAGCCTGTGTGAGGCATGCAGAGAAAAACTCTCTGAATCCTCCTGAGGGCTGAAGGCAGACAGCTCTATTTCACTTCCTGCTGTGACAACAATAACTATGGAAATGTAATGTCACAATGCTCTATATTTCTGAATAAATAGTCCAAAAGTCTTAAAATGTTAGACTCACTTTTATTCACCAGGATATACAGTCCTGGATAAAGAAGTACTTTTAATTTAATTGGGTTTAGGTATTTACATTTTTAAAATGTTACCTCAAATGTAAAAAAAATTGAAACACACCACTAATATTTATTTAAATAAAATAAATTTAATAAATAAATAAAACAAAAACAAAAAATAAACAGATGTGGAAGTGATGTGTGTGAAAAGTTCTCCATTGTTGCTACTGAAGGATTTAAGAAGGAAAGTAGGAGTCAGAAGCTTATAAGTCCTTGAAGGGTTAGAGGAATATTTCTAAACCATTTTAGGTCCACCATTTTAGAATGAGAACCACTATTAACAAGTGGTAAAATAAGTACCAAGGAGCTAATGGCATAGCAAATTTACCACAAGGTCAGACCGTGCTCAGGCACACAGGGACAAACCCCAAGGTCTCCATCTCAGACTCTTCAGATGTCGCTTAGCATGTTAAATGTTAAGGATAAATAAGAGAAAACACTGAACAAGTAGAGCTCATTCAGAAAGGTTGCCAAGAGAAAACTTTTTATCTCTAAATCTTAAACCTTGACCTAATGCTTGACCATCATTGGGAAATGCAAGCAGTACATGTTCCTCCAACTTCCCAAGTTCCTCCTTAACAATGCAAGAGACAAATAAAGTAGCAGAAATGATCCGTTTACAACACTGCTGCTGAAAGGTGCTTCTTTGACTTTTTGAATGAACAGTTTTTTACCAAGCACAACTTTTCTACACTGCCTGGCCAAAAAAGGCACCACCCCGAAAAACAGAACACTCACTCTCCTTTAGCTTTGATTAGGGTGCACATTCACTGTGGCATTGTCTCCATAAGTTTCTGCAACGTCACCAGATTTTTTTTCTTTGAGCACCATCTTTTGGCTCCGCCATATCAGGCAAGAACACAATCCATCGATGGAAAAACCTGGTCATTCAGTATCTTCTAGTAGTCAGCTGACCTCATAATGTTGCTGAACCTAAACCTAACCAACTGCACCGACCCCAGATCAGAGATTTGCCCCCACAGGCTGGTACAGTAGACACTAGGCATGATGGGTACCTCACTTTATGTGCCTCTCTTCTTTCCCCGATGCACCCATCACTCTGGAAGAGGGTCAATCCTGTCTCATCAGACCACATGACCTTCTTTCAGTGCTCCAGAGTCCAATCTTTATGCTCTCTAGTAAACTGAAGCCCTTTTCTCCAGTTAGCCTCACTGATTAGTGGTTTTCTTATGGCTCCACAGCAGCTCAGTCTCAAACCCTTGAGTTCCCTTCCCATTGAGCTCTTACTTTCACTATCAAACATAGAAATTAGTTCTACTATTTCACCAAAAGTTTCAGTTATCGTCGATCACAATCATTCAAAGTTTGGTTTTTTTCGACCACATTTCTTTCTTGAAGATGATTCCCCGTTTTCCTTCCAGTTTTAAATAATGCGTTGGGGAGTTCCTAACCCACTTGTAGTAGTTTCTGCATCACCTTAGATGCTTCCTCTGCTTGATAAATGCCAGGGATTTGACATCTTTTCCACAACCACAGGATGTGTCTTTACAGTTGTTTCTGAAATGAGAAGGTTAAACAACTTGATGCCAGCTGAAATCTGTTGAATTTGGATACAAGACTTCTGATTATAATACTTTGCATGATTCACCTTGCTTCCTGATAGGTATACCCTAGATAATACATTGCTGTAAAATGCTACTGATTCATAATAATTTACTCATAATTCACATTAGTCAGTACCATTGTTCAGCGTAACCCAAAATGTATTTTTGGTTAAAATCCGAAAGCAAAGATCTCTGAAGCTAAGTAATAATAAAAATGTACACATGTGTAAAATAAATACATATGCAGAAGGCATAATTTAGGTGATTATTATGTCTAATAGTGTGGTAACCAGTTGCATAGTGTACATACAGTGGGCCAAAAAAGTTTTTGGCAGCCACCGATTGTGCAATGTGTCCCATTTAAATAGATGAGAGAGGTCTGTAATTTTCATCAAAGATACACTTTGTCAACTGTCAGAGAAATATTGTAAAGAAAATCCAGGAAATCACATTGCATGATTTTTAAACAATTAATTTGTATAATGGTGCAGAAAATAAGCATCTAGCACCTACAAACAAGAAAGAATTATGGCCCCCACAGACCTGTTACTTCTTCTTTAACAACCTCTTCTATCCTCCACTCTTTACCTGTATTAATGCCACCTGTTTAAAAACGTTATCTGTATAAAAGACACCTGTCTACACCTTCAAACAATAAGACTCCAACCTACACCATGGCCAAGACCAGAGAGCTGTCCGAGGACACCGGGGAGAAGATTGTACACCTGCACAAGACTGGGATGAGCCAATCTACAATAGGCAAGCAGATTGGTGGGAAGAGATCAACTGTTGGAGCAATTATTAGAAATTGTAATAAATACAAGTTCACTGACAATCTCCCTTAACCTGAGGCTCCATGCAAGATCTCACCTTGTGGAATACTCATGATCTTGAGAACGGTGCGGAAACAGCCCAGAACTACACAGAGGGAACTGGTCAATGACCTGAAGAGAACTGGGACCACAGTAACAAAGGTTACTATTAGTAACACACTACGACGTCATGGATTAAAATCCTGCAGTCTCCCTGCTTGGACCAGCACATGTCCAGGCCTGTCTAAAGTTTGCCAGAGACCATCTGGACGATCCAGAGGAGGATTGGGAGAATGTAATGTGGTCAGATGGGATCAAAATAGAACTCTTTGGTATAAACGTCACTCACTGTGTTTGGAGGGGGAAAATGCAGCGCTGCATCCCAAGAACACCATACCCACTATGAAGCATGGGGGTGGAAGCATTATGCTTTGGGGCTGCTTTTCTGCAAAGGGGACAGGACGACTGATCCATATTAAGGAAAGGATGAATGGGGCCATGTATCATGAGATTTCACCTTGATTTTGGCCATCAGTGAGAGCATTGAAGATTAATCGTGGCTGGATCTTCCAGCAGGACAATAATCCCAAACACATCACCCGGGCAACAAAGTGGTGGCTAGGTAAAAAGCATTTCAAGGTTTTGCTGTGGCGTAGCCAGTCTCCAGACCTTAATCCAATAGGGAATATGTGGAGGGAGTTGAAAATCTGTGTTGCCAAGCGACAGACCCGAGACATCCCAGCTCTAGAGAAGATCTGCATGGAAGAATGGGTCATAATAGCAGCTACAGTGTGTGCAAATCTGGGAAGACCTACAGGAAACGTTTGACATCTGTCTTTACAAACCAAAGTTACATTACAAATTTTTGAGGTGAACTTTTGTTACAGACCAAATACTTATTTTCTGCACCATTATACAAATAATTTCTTTAAAAATCATACAATGTCATATCCTGGAATTTTTTTTTACATTCTGTCTCTCACAGTTGAAGTGTACCTATGATAAAAATTATACACCTCTCTCATCTTTTTAAGTGGGACAACTTGCACAATTGGTGGTTGCCACTGTATTTAAAAGCCAGTAGTTGATCTCAAAGACAGAAAACAGTTTTCATTTTACCATATAACTGGTTGTTTAAGATAGTAGTGGTAGTGTAAGCTTAAAATGCTTACTTTATGTTTAATACACCTACAGGACGTCAACCAACTGACAAAAATAACTGTGTAGTTATTTGCAAATGGCTACAAAAAAAAAATAATAATAATTGAAGATCCAAAAACGGCTGCTATAAGATTGTAAACATTGACGTGAGTGAGGACCTCCCTGTTAATTCAAAGCAATGCCGAATGAAAATATTTAAAAATTAGGAGAAATATAAATGGGTTTTTGGCTGTTTTACATCAGTTCATCAACCCACGGACAACATAGTTTTAGTTACCGCAGAGTATTAAAAAAACTTGAATAAACTGTTCCTAGTAACTCAACACCGATTTTCATCCATTTGTCCTGTGCTACATATAGCCGCTGTGCACTTTATCTGGAGCCCTGTCACATATTCACAGATTGATTTATAATTTCTCTTCTTGCCTGGGGCACTTCCTGCAGAAATGGCTGACAGGATGGATGATGGAGAGCTTAAAGCTCCTGCACAGTATCTTGCTCTTCCGTTTATTCTCTAGGATATTTATGGCACAAGCGTGTTGTGCAAGTTTGATTATTAAAACAAAAACATTTGAAGAGAGCAGGTTTCCCAGGGTTGGGGGAGTTTTGTTGTCACATAGCACCAATATTAATAAATGTCCTATGACTGAATGCTTTGAGAGTCTCAGAGGTTTGCTAGAGAGCATTAATGAACAACCAGCATCAGGAAGACCAAAGAACACACCATCAGGAATAAGGTTATGGTGTGCTGCATCATCTTCACTGGTAGTGGCAGCATTATGCTGTGGTTGTGAATTTCCTCAGGAAGAACATGAATGATTGTCACAGTTGATGGGAAGATGGATGGAGCTAAATACAGATTGACAGATGAAATATATTTGTCCAGCTTTGCAAATGAACTGTAGGTTTGGGGTTACCAGTGTTTAAATGACTGCATAAACAGCTTTCTGACACCACAGGTATGTGAAAATTTGCCACACGAAGTTCCTTAAACAGCAAAAGCGTCACTGTAACAACACCTGAGCGAGCTGCCTGCTCTCAGCTTCTCTGCTTGTTAGCATGTGGTGTAATCCAGCTGGAGAGGCTGATTCAGCAGGACGGAGCAATGCCACAGGCTCACATGATCCTTCAGCAGCTGCTGTGCTGCACATACAGCACAAAGTTTTCCCTCTCCTCTGGTTTCAGCATGGCCAGGTTGGGCTCATTTTTTCTGCTCTTACATGGGCCCTGAGCATACTCACAGGTTTTACTGTCTCAGTCTAACCAAGGAAACATTAAGATTGAAACATCTTAATATTATTCCAGTGATCAGCACGGCAACTTTAAGCCTAGAATTTTACATGACACCAAAAAGCAAAAGGGATCTAGTCATAGCCTTGTTTTAAAATGGTTTCATTTTAACATCAATTGTACAAACACAGAAAGATTACACCACTTTTTATAGGCACTGTATAATCTTCATGATTTGTCTGAATAAACGGTTGAATCAAACGGGACTACAGAAAGCGACAGATTCTCAATGATTTAATCAAGTACAATTATTCTTTGACTTACTGCTGTTTCTAACTTTTCTCTTCTTGAAGTTGTAGTTTTTTCTCGGTAGATATTTTTCTAACTGTAAAGATTTTCCTAATCTGAGACCTGAAGGCTACAACATTGCTTTTTGCTGGCCTGTTCTCATTACGTTGTAATGTGAAGTTGCAGAAGTCAACAAAAAAAGAAAATTGCTGAGAAAGGTTGCAGGTTGGACTTTAAAAGTGGGGCATGTTGTACAACATCAAGGAAGAGGCTATTCATCAACTAAGCACAAAAAAGCATTCTATTAGCTTTAGAATTGACCGGTGTGGAGAACGGAATGACTGAATTCAGCACTAGGAAAATGCATATGTTGGCAAACATCACCGTTCTTCTTTTAAACTTTAAAATTAAGTTCTTCCACATTTGCTTGCATTTTCTTATATCCTTCTTTCTTTCTTTCTTTCATATCAGTATGTTTTTCTTCTTTCTATTCATAATATTACTAGATGCCTAAATGTTGTGTGAAATCTGGAATTTAAGCTGTTTTGTATTTTGGTCTACTCTTCCTGGATTGATTGTTGCTGTTTGTGCTAACATGTACGGTCTACATTAATCTAATATTTTATTATTATTATTTCTCTCTTTCAAAAGAATGCCTTTTGTGAACAAGAATATAGAGAAATCCCTCTAATGACAGATCAGTCTTTGGTTCATAACTCTGGTTTTTATCATCAATATGTTTCCTTTTTGAGAGTAGGGCTGCACAATATATCGCAGATTTACCAAAGATAAATAACCGATCACCATTTACAGCCTCTCCATCCCAGTATTATATTTAGTGATGATTGTTGGGATAGCATTAAGATGTTTTAGTAAATTCAAGTTGGTTCTTTGCAAAAACAGCACGTTACTAGGTTCAATAATAAAAAAAACACACCATATTGTTGAGATGTAAATAATTACTTTTATTTTTCCCCAGTAGCTGGATAGAAAACACACTATCTAGGATCCATGTCTATAAGTAATCCAAAGCAGATAGACATGAACACTATTTTCAGTGGACGCCCCGTATTCGGGGAGGTTAGGGACCACAGCTGCCAGCAAATAGCAAAAATCCATGAATACTTGAGACCCCTCTAAAAATGCGTAGCACTGTCTATTTTAATAATTCACACCCCAAATATACCTCAATATGCATTAATACGCACAGTGGAAACCTTGGGACTACTGCAGGACTTAAGGGGTATAGTCAACTTTATCTCCGCTCTTGGGGGTTCAGGGCAAGGCAAGGCAAGGCAATTTTATTTGTATAGCACACTTTCACCACCAGGGTAATTCAAGGTGCTTTACATGATTTGGTGAACCTGGAGTCTAGTTTTCTCGCCATTTTCTCTCGGCACGTTGACTCTCCCTTTTTTCACTACGTACCAGTGGATCGCTAGTCCACAGAGACTTCTTTCTACCCTAGACTATTTTAACTTTGATTGGAGCAATGGTATTAATGATGTCTGACATTTTAGAGAGAAAGTTATCTACCAGCTTGTTTACTGAGTTTGTGTTGGAAGAAGAAGGGAATGGGTATGAGGGGGGAGAGGAAAATTGTTTAAAGGTTTCAACTGAACTGTCCCCGAGAAATTGCTTTTTTACAGTGGTCTCACTGTGGCTAGATAGTTTGGTAGAGATAGTACTTTCAAAGAAAACACAGAAATGGTCAGATAATGCAATATAAACTACCAAGATGTTCAAGATATTTAAACCTTTGCTGATGATTAAGTCCAGAGTGTGTCCTCAATTGTGTGCTGGTTGTTTGACATGCTGGGTCAGACGGAAGCTACGAAGAGTGTCATTTAAGGTTTTTGCTCATCTATTTTGGGGGTTGTCAACATGGATGTTGAAATCCCCCACAATGAATAGCTAGTCATGCATATTACATTCAGTAGGTTGCTAAAATCATTGGTGTTAGGTTTAGGTTAAAGTTAAAAATTTGAGCTTTGTTAGGATCGTTTATGGCTACGTATTCAAAAGATTCAAATGTGCCCAGGAGTATTTTTTTTAAATGTTATTGAGTCATGAAAAATTGGGGCGACGCCTCCACCTAGTCTGTGTTTCCTGCTCTCACTTAGAAAGTTGTACGGTTTGAAGGTGTAGATTCTATCTGTGCAGGCGATTCATTATTACTGTCTAACCAGGTTTCTGATAGGAATAAGGCATTTAGATTGCCCTCACTGATGACATTATTATTAACCTGACAGAGATCTAATGTTTAATAATAATTTAAGAGCTTTGGTGATCAATTGCCCAATCTTTTGATAGCTGATAGGTTTGTTAGTTGGTCTAATGTGGCAGGGTTTGGTTTTAATTCTATGGTTTCTTCTGGTAATAAGTACGGGAATGCTACTTTCAGGGTGGTCAGACTCATCCTGGTGGATGATAGGTCTAGAGTTAATATCTGTTTCCCTTCTATATCAAATGGCTGGTATTACCAGTGGTGGTAGAGGAAATAAATATGTAGTATCAGTCCCAGAGGCTCGGTTTACAACAACCCTTGGTGTTAGCTAGGTTCCAAGTCTAACATGAGCATTCAGCCTGTCAGAGAAACTTTTGAAAATAAACCTTTATTTACAACCATGCAAACCTCTTTCTGCACATTTGCAAACTTGACATTTTTGGGCAGATATGTTCTACGAGATTGCAATACTTGATTTATGAAATTTGCAAAAGTCAATTTATGAAGTTGAACTGTGAAATTATGTGCAAACTTTATGACCTTATATTGAGCCATAAATCGGCACCAAGAAAAAAACTGTGCCGTTGGCTGCTTTACAAAATAATGCATCAAGTAGGATTTTGCCATGTTATTTTAGCCTCCTAAGCTCCAGTTTCTTTCAAATATTGTACTCTACCAAAAAATCTGGGAACAGGACAATTTTCCACAAACACTGAATCGCAAATAGGTCCATCCATATTGCATGCTTTCCTAATACCATGCAGCACTAATTTGGAGGATTTGGGATTATTCAAATGAAACAGCAGTATTGATGTTTTTTTTAAATAAGCTCTGATAAGAAGCGTCTTTTTATTATGAGTTTGATTTAGTGAAGATAAATGAACCCTATTTTATCCTAAAGTTTATCAAACCAATATAAATGAAGACCATAAGCACAAAATAAACACTAGGTTTAAGGTTAGAATCCTTATAATCGCCTGAATAGTTTCACATATAATGCAGAAAGCTGGAGCAATCTTGGAAGTAAGACTAAATGAAACATAGAAAGCATCCATCCATCTGTCCGTCCGTCCGTCCGTTATCTATATCTGCTTATCCTTACAGATCTGGTGGTCACTGGGCAAGAGGTAGACCCTGGACAGATTGCCAGTCCATCACAGGGCAATTAACACATAGAAAGCATACAATAGCAAAAAAAAAGGTTCGAAAACGCTACAGCTTGTAATAGGTAAGGCTCAGTGAGTGGTTTTTGAATAAAACTGAATTTAAAGGCAAAATTAGATTCTGGTCAAAAAGATAAGTTGTAAAGAGAGAAAGTTACAGAACTCAGTATGCACTTAATTATATCTGACAGTCTAGCTGTCTATCACAGCTCTTCCAGAGCTAGCTTCGTTTATATAAGCACACATCCTTGTGGGGTAAAACCAATTATAGCCTGGTTGCATTAAAGAACTTCATAGTTATATTATGTCAGCAGCTAACAGAGAGCCCAAACAAGGAGAAATCCCTGCCACCTCTGAAATTAGGTTGTTTATACATACATCAATTATCTCAGAAAGCTGGTAAAAACAAACAGAAAGCAGCATAGTGGCTGAAAAGAGACATCCCAGATGCAACTACAGTACAGTCAGTAGTACTCATTTCCCTGCACCATGTGAAGGCTGAGGCTGCACATCTTAGGAAAGTCACAGGTGGGTTCATTATGTGGAGCATGAAGGTGTCAGCCTCATTAAACAGAAGTCAGACCTTCAGAGGAGGGAATGATCATACCACTGGGACTGCAGTTGTCCAAATGGAACATGTTTATAAAGAAGAGCCAAACAGAGCGTGCTTGTTAGCTTCACTCAAAACAAAATTATTACAGCATTGTTGTCACTTTGAGGCTGTTTCAATGCAGACATTCAAGGCCATGGCAGTGATGTTAATTAGAATAAAAAGCTGAAACTTAACACAAGGGGATTTTCAGGAAGGCACACACCAGTACAAACAACACATTTAGATTGATGTAAAAAATGTACATCTGAACTGTGCTCCAACCAATGTAAAAAGATTACATTTAGTAATAGTTTGCATAAAGCTTTTTTTGACAGCCAGTGGTTCAATGCAATAATAAGGTGGAATTGCTCAGTTAAGTTACATGTCTCAGTAGTTCAGCTCTGCACCAGTTAAATTGTTTCTCCACATTCAGCAGGTTTAGGCTGGACCTCTTCTTCAGGTGGTGAATTCTCAAAACATCAAGCAGAGAAAGACCTACCATCACCTGGATACAGCTAGTTGAATGGTGTCCTAGGCTGACCGTTGTCAGCTGAAACTCAACTTTTAAACCAACAAAAAAAATCTTGGTGGCACCAATCTGCAACAACTCGTTCAAACATTAATTCATTAGTAGGAGCTAAAACAAAACTTAATTTCCATCTGGGATCAATAAAGTATTTTTGAATTGAATTGAATCAGTTAGTCATTCTAAACAATACACTTTTCAGTCAATTTTGATCCATTCGAATGTGTCTCTTCAGATCACCTTCCAGCTTCCCAAAGTTGCCAAGTTAGAAAAAACATATAAGCTCTTCATCAGGTTCTGGGCCTGCCCAGGTACCCCGCACCACCCAGTGAAATTTGCGAGCAAAGCTCCAAAGGAGGCATCCAGGAAATTTCAAGCTCAGATGATTGAACCAACTCAGCTCAATTGGATGTGAAGGAGCACTAAGGAGAGATGCTGATGTTGAGTGCAGTGTTACCTTGTAGTGAGGTGAGGGCATAGGCTGTATGTGGAACAGCCCTCTCCATTCAGGTTAGAATATAGTATTGTGGGTGAAGACACTTCCCCATGTCTAACAGCGCCCAAAATAGGAAGTCTTGTAGGTAATCAGGGCAAGTTCTAATATGGAGCATCTGATATCTACTTCCGCCAAGTTGACAAGCACATTCTGTGCTTCACCGTTAAGGTCATGCAGAAAGCATGGAGTGAGTGGTGGGTGTTGGTCTCTACTAAACAAGACCACTGAAGGTAAAACCTTCATCCAACTTTTATATGTTTTAATCTGAGCTTGTGCTGTTATTACAGTCAGTAGACCTGCTGTGCTCATCTTCAACACCTCCTCTCCTCCACCACCATCTCTTGTACTTGTGAGACAGGAACTGCACCTAATCATAGAGAAGGCTGACTTGCTGTCAGATCGATTGAGGCAACAAAGGTCACTGATAAACTATGAAAACATTTTTTAACTTTTAAGGTCAGCAACCCAATTATGTATTTTTTGAAAGATTGCATATTATTTAATTATTTAATGATTTCAGCGTCAAACCCCTGCCAAGGAACCAGACATTTACGAATGTACCCACATTTAGTTCCAGACAGACTTACAGAGAACATTTGTTTTATTTCCTTTGTTGTTCATTGGATCCAGGAAGACCTAGGCAGAAAGTTGAAGTGTTTGTAATCGTAAAAACATAAAAAACGTACAATGTGGCATGACGGGATCAGGGCAAGGAAGTGACATAGATGCATCGGCTTATGAAGCAGGAGGCAATGGAAGAATTCAGCAGGGAATGATAGAAACAGAGAGGCTTAAATACTGAGAAGTGTGACTGCTTGACAAGATGCAGGTGATTGATTACAACCAGGGTCCAACTGGGAGAGAAGTCAAAGAGATAAACAAAGGGAAGGGGAAAGATGAACATAGAAGGAGCTGAACAGGAACTCAAAGGATCTAGAACAAAAGGGAAAAGCCTGATGAATACTCTAAGAGAAATAAATACAAGAACACAAAAAATAACATAAGAATAAACTAGGAAGGAATTAATGGTCACAGCGAGACCTTAAAAGCAATACTAGTGAAACTAAATATGGCAACATCTGTTAAGCCATTGGTCTCCAACCCCGATCCTCGACATCTACTGTCCTGCAGGTATTAGATACATCTCTGCTCCAACACAGCTGAATAAAATGATTAAATTACCTCAGCATGCCATCAAGTTTAGCAACAACCTGGTAATGAGCTATTAATTTGATGCAGCAGGGATGCATCCAAAACCTACAGGACAGTAGATCTCGAGGACCAGCAATAGTTAGGAATAAAAGCAATAATTAGGAACTCAAACATCAATAACAAAGAAGTGATCAAAGTAAAAACACAAATGAAACCCAAAACTCAAACACCTCAAATTTGTTACTGAAATAAAGCTTAAAAAACACATAGGTCATTGAGTTATTCACAAATTAGTGTATAGATTATTCCCCAGGCTAGTGTCCATTTTATTCACATAAATTGTATCTTAGAATGGCTGAATTTCTAAAACAGCTGCTATTATTGGCATATTTTATTACTTCTATCAACAGAAACGAAAACCTTTTAAATTCAGACTACATTGGTTTGTCAAAGTTACAAACCAACAATAAAACTGAATAAATTCCAACTCAAAGCTGAAGTCGTCTTGAACAAAGCACCCACTCATTACACATTTTTGGGTAATTCTACGAGTGAGTAAAATAATCAGACAACATGGGATACATTTCCACAGTTATGCTCATGATATGCCACTAGATTTGTCTATAACTCCTGATGAATCCAGTCAGTTAGGTAGATTACAGGCATGTCTTGAAGACATAAAAACCTGGATGACTGAAAATGTCCTGCTTTTATATTCTGTCAAGACAGAAGTTGCCGTCTTTTGACCAGAAGCTCTTAAAAAGAAACTGTTTAGTCAATCACTTCATCTGGATGGCATTACAGCTGTAATGCCATCCGGAAGAATCCGGCAACCCAGGATGCCACTGATGAAGCCGTCCAGGTTAACGTTATGCGTTACCTGAAAGGAGCATCTGACCGTGAAGGCGGAAAAAGGCGCCGCACAGCTGAGAGGGACCCACAGCCGACCCCTTAAACCTAGGCTGACTACTGACACCCCAGCATCACTGACAACTGGAACCCTTTCTTTATCCTGCAGTCAGTAACTTCAAGACCCCTAAAGAAGCCAGAAGTGTCAGACTGCACTCACCCAATCCACACTGTTCACTGTGGATATTATCATAGTGCTTAACTCTTATTATATTGTAAAAAATAGCTTGTAAATCCTTGTGCCACAGGTCAGCATTGCAGTTATATCTGTTCTACTACTGTTTTTACCTCAGTATTTTTTATATATATGTGAAGATGTTTATCACAGATACAAGAGACATCTTGTACCCCAGGTCAGCAATGCCATTATAATGGTCTATTCTACTCCAGAGCTTTATTCTAAATTATTACCACTTATCTTATTGTTAGAAATGGTTTGTAAATGTGATGTTATACATGAATTTTTTTGGGTGTCCTGCACATTCTTTGGTACCAGATATACTCATTACTTATGTGTACTGGTAATTCTTTTCATCCCAGAGCTGACCTCTTTATATTATCAACAATTATTGTGTTATAATTTTGTAAGATAAGGCTGTTTTTTTTTTTTTTTTTTTTTTTTTACTTTATTTAATTGGAAACCTGCATGTTCTTTTGTGTATGTGGGTGTGTATATACATATTTTTCTCTTTTTTTCTGTTATTTATATTTCAGTGATCTGACATCATGTTTCAATGACAGTTACTGTACTTTGAAATTTGGAATTAAAACGTCAAATGGAATTTTGTCTGGTTTGATCAATCATTATTCTTGATAAACTGCATGAGATATATATAAGCGGCGACCGATCGCTCGAAAATAGCGTTTGCCTCCGACGGGGCGCGGAAGGGTCGCCTTTGATATAACGGCGGCGGGACGGCGGTTGGCCCGCGGGCCGGCCGCGGAACAAAGGCGGTAGGAAGGCGGCTGCCGCTGCTAAAAAGCGGCTGCCGCCGGCGGTGCACCGTCAAACGTGTTTGCGATTACACCATTCTGACTCTTCTACTGCCGCCGGAGCGCCGCCGGCGGTCCGCCGACTCATTGCTATCTGGGAGTGGGCTCCAGTAATAAGGTAAAGAACATCAATGTTATTTATGACCTTACTTGAAGGATCCTTAGATCTCCATGGAAGGGTGAATATGTTGTCTGGGGAATCAGGGTTAAGGGAAAGAAACCAGCTCTTAGCTGGTTACTTAGAAGTAGCTGCATGTGGTCATGTGGTTTTTGCTGCATTTGTAAGAATTCATTCTTCAATGTGTGGGTATAAGCAGTGTTTTTCAAAGGTTATTGACTGATAGAAAGAGTTCTTTTAAATCATGCAACATGAGTTACTCCATCCGACCAGTTTTTCCTTTGTTCTATGGTGCTAAGCTAAACATAGTGGCTATGAGCTACATACATTAGCCCTGCACGCTTGTTCTGATTAGTGTGGCCTGCTTCTGCAGACCGCTATTGTTCATAAACAATAAAGTTTGCTACCTATGTTATACAGATCGGCTTTAAAATTGATAGTTTAAACACAGAAAACTAATCGTATTAGTCGTTTTTGAAACCGCCTTCTTAGTATGTCAGAATACTAACTAATCAAACTAATCACAATTAGTTTGAGACTCACTTAGAATCACTTCCAAACCTTTCAACGCAAGCCTTGGTCCTTGAGAATACATTTTCATACTGGACAGTAATAATAATAATAATGAATTTATTTAAAATGCATTCTACATTTGAAATCAAATCTCAAAATGCTACAAAGGTTAAAACAGGTAAAAACAGGTTAACAGAAAAAATAAAAATATGCTTTTCTAAAAATAAATGTTTTCAGTTCCTTCTTAAAAGCACCCACCTTCTGGGAGGCTCTGAGGTGTTCTGGGAGAGTATTCTCCAGACGGGAAGCGATAAATTTAAAGGCTCTGTCGCCCATGGTTTTGAGGCGTGTCCTGGGCGAGACCAGGCAGTGCTGTTGGCCAGCCCTGGTCCAGGTGGAGGTATATAAGGTGAGGAGGTCAGTGAGGTATGTGGGGGCCACACCGTGCTCGTGTTTCCGCACCCTCATCAGGACCCTGGCAGCACTGTTCTGGACAAACTGGAGGTTTTCAAGGCTCCTGCCAGGGATCCCAAACAGGAGTGCGTTACAGTAGTCCAGCCTGGAGGATACAAAGGCATGGACAAGCTTCTCCGCAGCTGGAAGGGAGAGAGAGAGAGGAGCGCAGTCTAGAAATGTTTTGGAGGTGGAAAAAGGAGATTTTGTAGATGGAGGGGACATGATTGAGATTAAAATCTACTGAGTCATATTGTTTTCACGTTCTGATTCAGGTGTCCCACAGCACCCTGACTATCTTCCTCGCATCAAAATGGGCTATCCTACAGCCACTACATTTCCAAAAATAAAAAAGGATACTGATCAATGAAAACTTGCCCTGCTCTGCAGTGGCAGCAATTTCGTTGTTCTCTTTGGCAATTACCCACAGGTGATGTGAAGGCTACAGTTTCCAACGTTTTTATTTTTTACAGATTTATGTTCACTCTTTAATCACTCTTTGAAAAATTTTCGGTCATCTTTTGAGATTTATGAGTAGGACCAAAATCGCAGCAGGACAACAGAAGATGAATTCTGGATGAAAGAATGATTAATTAAATTACTGAAAACAACTTACAGAGCACGAAGGGAAACACGCACTAAAGAGATGGAACAACGGAAGAGTTCAGCAGTGAGTGAAAGAAACCAAGGAGTTTAAATACAGTGGAATTGTAGCATGGAGATCAGGTGAGTACAAGCAACAGAATGCAGAGCAGCTAGTGGGAATCTAAGCAATTTAGGAAGGTTATTTGGGAAGAATAATTAAAGGGGGATACATGGAGGAATCTAAACTAAAACATAAAAAATGGTGAAAAAATCTAACAAGAAAAAGCTGAGAATTACAGTAAATTTTGCAAGAATAATGGAGATTAACTAATTACTACAAAGAGAGCTAAAGTAGCTGAAACTCAAAAGAACCATAAACCAGCGGGAAAGGCTAACAAAGATCCAAGAGAAATAAATCCAAATGCACACAGAAATAAACTAAGAAACTGTACAAATGAGACACTAGTAACACTAAAATGGCCCAAACAGAAACACCTAAAGATCATCACAGATTTGCTATATTTAGACAAGCTGAAATGTATCAAATGCATATTTGGGTGCACCCAGGTCAGTTCAAGTTGCTGGAATTTTGTGGATCTATTTACTATGAAATTAAAAACAAAGAAAGCAACAACTAAAATTATTAAAAGATGCATACTTTGTGTTGTTTCTAACATTTTTCAAGCTTCAATCTGTCAGTAATTCTTTTTTCTCAAATTAAAACAAAGTCTTAATCTGCATCAACAACCGTTGCTGGCGGGCCAAATTTGCAGATAGGGGTCTGCACAAAGTCAGTCACCCCCGGAGCATACTTTGGACACCCCTGAATACACCTAACTATCATGTTGTGGGACTGTGAGAAGAAGCCGGAGTACCTAGAGAGTACTCCATCCATGGAGAGAACATGCAAACCTCAAGCAGAACTCAGGGTTCCAAAAGACCTTCTTGCTGCAAGGCCATAGTGCTACCATGCAAACCAGTATAAAACATCAAAAACTAATGTAACACTTTAAAGAGAATGCCTTTTTCACAGTGGGAAGACATGTGCATGTACATACCTTCCATGAAGAAAAACTGTTAGCTTTACCATGTGTCTTAGGATGCTGATGTTTCACTCCTCCATGTGGCTCTGGAGCATTAGCAGAAAGACCTGATCTGATCAGGCTGCTTAGGTTAGCCTTTTGGTGAGCAGCAATGGCCTCATAAAACATGCTGCAAAGTTTCATGAGCTCCATTGTTGGACCATAAAATCCCCCAGATTCATTTTTAGCTGTTAATTTTAACTGTGTACATTCTGATGTGAGATTACCTTTTGAGAGGAGTTAAAATTGTGGCACATTAAAAATGATTGGAACAGAAAGTCTGTTTGGTGAAGTGTGCTGCTGAGAATTAAAACAAGGTGATAAACTGTGCAGTGCATGCTGAAGATGCAAAACCGTAGCAAAGGCTCATTTCTGTTCTTTATGCAGGTGAGAGAACGCTGGAAAGAGAGAGTCAGCAGAACAGCAGTGAAGAATGAGAACTTGATGGTTCCTGCAGCGCTTTAATTGCAGCTTCAGAGATGTTATATGATCTTGCACAAATCTAAGAGTCCCCAGAGAGTTGCGTCTAGGCAGACAATCTGCAGCTGCTTGTGTAAATACTCTGCCACATGTGAGCAAAATACATCTTGAAACAGAACGGCTCAGAGGTTACCACATTTCCTTTTTCCTGTAATATTACAGAGCTTACCATCTTCCTCTGTTTCCCCCCCGAGGTCGTCAGAGCAACAGCTCAGACACAGTGATATGGCAGGCATGGCAGCAGATGAGTGCAGATAAAAACATCTAGGTTAGATCTCATAGGATGCTCCGTACACTGACTTGAAACACATTTCCACCTCATTCTATCCTGTGACAAATACTCTTGATGTATTGTATGAGCTTCTGAGGAGGAAGCTTCATCCTGAAAGGAATGGAGAGACATCTTCCTCCTGTTTCTGCCATCAGTTCAAATGGGTCGCACAATATGTGTGTCATTTTACAGTTCTAAGGTATAAATAAAGTCACAACATAAATGACAGCTTGTACAGACGAAGTCAGCTAAAAAATACACATTGTGGATTAGAGTTTTCCATGGTTAAGAGGGCTATTTTAGAGTTCACTTTATCCTCAGGAAAACTCATTAGCCCTCTTTTGCAACTGACCCTTTAATTCCTTTCTTGAAGGGAGCTGAATCAGCTCCAGTTGTTTAACCCCAGATAGAAAATACTGAATCACTGCTCTTTGAGGATGTTATGTCCGCTTTTTCACTTCATAGCAAACAAATGGGTAATGTCTGACATGAAATCAGAATAAACTGTTTCTTGTTTTGGTCAGTTACCATTATTTCACATCTGAGTTAAATGGAGTCACACCCATGGATGAATTTTGGGTAACACCTCAAACGCTGCTTCTAATATTGCACCCCTGCTAGTGGCATCATGTTGGAGTAGCTCTGTTAACTTAGTTCTGATTTGCTCTTTTTATAGACTTTTGTTTATCGCTTTTTTGGTTGAGGCATTGCATGTTTTGACAATTACGCCTTCTGGTTGTAGGCAAGGCAAGGCAAGGCAACTTAATTTGTATCACACAGCAAGAAGGTCCTGGGTTCAAATCCCAGCCTGGGGTTTTTCTGCATGGAGTTTGCATGTTCTCCCTGTGCATGCGTGGGTTCTCTCCGGGTACTCCGGCTTCCTCCCACAGTCCAAAAACATGACTGTTTGGGGAATTGGTTTCTCTAAATTGCCCTTAGGTATGAGTGTGTGTGTGCATGGTTGTTTGTTCTGTGTGTCTCTGTGTTACCCTGCGATGGACTGGCGACCTGTCCAGGGTGTACCCTGCTTCTCGCCCCCTGACAGCTCTACCCGTCATTCCTATGCAATCTGCATAGGAATGACGGGTACAGAAAATGAATATAGACACACTTTCAACAACAAGGTAATTCAAGGTGCTTTACATGATTAGAACATCTAAAACCATTAGAAACATGGTTTTAGATGTGCAGCGGACAGGATTTTTGCTCTTACATTATCACTTTCAGACAGTTGTCATGATGCATATTTGTAGAAACAAGGCAATGTTTTTAAAACTGGTAGGAGCTGATTAGTATCTCAAAATCTCAAATACTTGAACTACGACCCCAAATGTAGTTCAGATACTTGAACTATGACCCCAAATGCCTCTCTACTCAGCTTTCTAACCATACAGCCAGACAGAGATTTAACGAGGAGCAGCAAAAGCAAACAAGGTGGATTAGCAGTACTTGCCAACAACTGATGGTGTGATCCAGGACATGTTACTGTGGAATATTGTCTCTCCTGCCAGGAAATTGAGTGTGTCATGAGACTGCAACAGTCTTCATACAGAGGCCTCTTCAGATTTGTTGCAAGACTGGCTGCTACTGGAGATCTTTCCTGCCCACAGCATTGCCATCCATAATGACTCTTTAAAAACACTTGGATGATGTGAGTTCTGACAATATTTAACTTCCCTTTGCAATAAAGTATTTTTGAATTGATTTCCTTGGGTGACATCATGGGAAAATCAACACAAATCAACCAAGTGCCAGAAAGATAATTGTTAAAGATAATTGTTGTTTACAGGTCTCGTTTATCCTTGAGTACAATTTCCAGATGCCAGAAGGTGCCATGCTTCCCTCGGAATAAAAGGCTGATGTTCTGTTCCCCGGGCACTGGTCCTCGACGGCATGAGCCTCCTCTACTGCCTCACCACAGGCAGGGATGCTGTCGAAGTAGGGCCGCTTCCAGGGTGGATGTCTGAGCTGTCCGCTCGCCTCAGGTCCTCCCTGCGATGATCTGCGCACCGGCTCCGCCCACTACTGCCTGTGAGCCAGTCAGTTCCTGCCTGTGAGCCAGTCAGCCAGTCTGTTCCTACCTGTGAGCCAGTCAGCCAGTCTGTTCCTGCCAGTGAGCCAGTCAGCTAGCCAGTCCCGGTCTCAGAGCCAGTCCCAGTCTCAGCTTCCACCATTTCTGCGCTCTTCCTGCCCATCGCAGTGGCAGCTCTCCAGCATCTGACTTCTCCCCATGGGTCGCCAGTCTCCAGAGAGGGTCAGGGAGGACCCATGTCCGCCCAGAGAGTCCCCGGAGAGGGACATGGATGACCTGTCGCTAGAGCTCCCAGTAAGGGTGATGGAGGACCTAAAGATCGTCAGCTTTTGACACAGTTGACCACCACCTTTTATTTCACAGACTCAAAAGTCTGGTGGGTCTCTAAGGTAGTGCTTCAAGGTAGTATCTGTACATGCTGCCACTTGGGGATGTCATCAGGAAGTACGGCATTGATTTCCATATCTATGCCGATGATACACAGGTTTACATTGTCGTGTCTCCTGATGACGTTGAGGCAATAAATGTACTTTTTAATTGTATGTTAGATATCAAGTCATGGATGGCAGAGAACTTCTTATAGCTCAACCAGGACTAAACAGAAGTTTTAATCATTGTTCCTAAAGACAAGAGAAATATTATTTTACCAGAACTGCAAAATTTTAAACCTTCTCATTGTGTAAGAAATCTGGGTGTCCTTTTTGACTCTGAGCTCAATTTTATTCCTCATATCAAAAATACAATTAAATAGGATTTTATCATCTTAAAAAAACTGCCAGCGCAGAGGTATGCATGCTTTTATTTTCAGTAGTCTTCGAGTCTTACCTAAATAACAGGGACTTCTTTGTTTCAATAGGAAAGTTTTCATCAGAACGAACAGAAATCACATGTGGGGTGCTCCAGGGCTCCATCCATGGGCCCCTCTTATTTAATATCTACATGCTCCCACTAGCCCAGATTACAAGTTAGAACAAAGACGTATGGTGAAGCCTCGTTCTATCACTACTGTCCTCGTCTGTGGAACAGCCTGATGTTTTTAAAAAAGAAGCTCAAGAACTACCTTTATAGCTCTGCTGTTAATTGAGTTATTTTATTTATCAAATTTTTATTTCTTATCTTATCTTATTCTTTCTTTCTTTATAATTTGAATTATTATAATTTTTATTATTATTTATCTGTTTATTTTTATATTATTATTATTGTGTGTTACTGAAGTGTTTTAATGAATTGTTTTATACAGACTAACTGGGAGCTGTGCCAGTTTAGACCTTTGGGATCGCTTTTGTTGTGGTGGGCGGGGCTCTGCACTGCAGCCTTATGGCTGATACCTGCCAGCCCTGATCATGACGGTCAATGTGGTGACTCTTCTCTAGCTGTGGGGTGGTTTTCAGTGTGGATGAATCTCCCAAATATTGTTTTCTCACAGTGGTATCATTATATATGTTTATTTTCACTGTATGTTCACTTAAAGAGATAGGAAGGGTTAAAAAAGTGTTTTTGCAGTGAAGGGACGGGGGACAGGGTGTGTATGTATCTTGTGTGTACTGAGAGTTTAACTGGTTGTGGATGATTGATTTTAAGTTAAATGTGTTTTCTTTGTTAATTTTTCTGTTTTTATCTTGTAAAGCATTTTGTGCTGATTTTATCATGAAAGTGCTTTATAAATCAAATTCGATTGATTGATTTAAACTCTTAACGATGGATTAGTAATTAATTGATAGGAGATAAAATATAGTTTTGCTTTCTTTTTCATTAAATGTAGAAGTTCAAGCTAAATGAACTTTTCATTACAGAACTAATAAATTTTGGCTCTTCAAAGCAGCAAAAAGCTAAAGAGTAGACATAATTTTAGTCACTGTATTGCAATTACCATCATATTTGTAGGACCTCACCATCCATGTACCCTGTTGTTCGTATTAATGAGACCTTGTCAGAATAAGGGCTCATAAACACTACTACTTGGGATTCTTAAGGGAAGTCTGAAAGTTTGTTGAAATATTTGACAAATTAACCCAGTTGTCTTCAACTTGTTTTGAGGTTCACCCCATTGGCCTCCAGTGTCGAGGATAATGAGCCTGATTTCATCTGTAAGAACTTGTCACACGGCTGTTACACCTCGGAAGCTGGAACATTTAATCTAACTTCTGATTAAGAGGCAGTACCAGAAATCTGTGGGTAGACCATGCATGGGAGAAAACGTTTGTTTGGTCCTTTCAACATTTTACTGCATATAGATTAAAATAAAGCATGATATCTATATGCCTGCCCTTTTGCTTCATGTTACCTGACATGTTTGAGTCAAAGTCTTACAGAGTTACTGCTGAAGAATGCTACCAGCAAATGTTTTTGACCACTTTGCTCCGTTACGGCTGTGTGCTTTTTAATATGGATAGGATGTTCCTGTTTTATTCAAGGATATTTTCAGTTTTACAGCCTTTGTGGACTTTGATACATCCTTTATTGAATCCCTTTGAGCTTTAGAAAGCTGACCTGAATGCAGAGGTGTACAATTGGCCACATGCTTCAATAGGTCTGCAGAAAATGCTCCCATAACTGAAAAACTGGGACTCTATAACACAGGAAGGCTAGTGAAATGTCTCTGCAATAAGAAAACCTGGCTCCCATGTTCAATGAAGACCAAAAGAGTGTATAGAAGACAACTTGCATGTCTAAATTCCAATGGCTAATGTTAAACAAACAAGTTGGGAGAGTCAATTCAATTCAATTCAGTTTATTGAACAAAGCTTGAGATAAGAATAAACAGCAAATGTTTACTCTTTATTCATGAAACTAAACAAGAAACATTTTAATTATCACTCTGTAGAAGATAGAGGTCCAAATAAAACATGAATGGGATATACAGTACAACCCAATAAAGTCCTGACCATCAATCAGTCATTTGGCACCTTTCCACTATCGGAACTTCAGGGTTATTTCACTGGACCTTCACGGTATGCGCGTGTCTCCATTTCACCGGGCCGGCCCGATAGGACTGTTTTCGGTGCTAGTTCAGCAATCCACAGAGTACCAGTCTTGGGGTATGTACTCGGATATGGCCAGGTAGAGTCGCTGGGCATGGTTAACTCATGCTTATTGGTTGTAACTCAGAAGGAAATTATATCATCAGACGTCGCCAAACAACCGGCTTTGTAAAACTGGAATCCTTCTTCAGGATTTCTGATTGCTGCTAAACATCATCAAGGGCTCCTGTGTGAATTATGTGGTTTTTCACTGTTGGATTTGCATTCATAATTGTCAGTATTTTCTCTGATATGATAGACACCATATCACTGGCAAAACTAAGTACTTTGGTATTTTTCTTGTTGCAGAAACTTTCAATCCCATTCACTGACAGTACGTACCAGGTAGCACTGCAGCGCTGCACAGCTGATAGTCAATTTTTACCTATTTCTACTTAAAACTTGCTTTATCTAACTTCATGCTTAAAGTTCCATTGTAGAAAAGCATGTTAAACAGTATCTGAAAAATTGCCAGAGTGGATTGACAGCGAAGCAGGAGATACTTGCTGGATTGTGTTTGAGGCCTTCTGCAGCCATTCAGGCCTGGTCTCCTTCAACAGTCTCAGGAACTAATACGCTACTGCTATGGCCAACTGCAAGGACAAAGAAAACCAACATTATGTCACACAGGACCGGTGTGTGAATTCATGGAGAAACAGAAAGCAATCTATAAAGAAATGCTACAGCAGCAGGAAAATTATTTTAAAGCCTATTTGAGAACAATGATGGATAGTACCAACTTCAGAGTGGATGCAATACTAAAGGAACTAGAGGAATTAAAAGTCAGTTTACAGTATACACATAAGTAAGTGGATGACTTTAAAGGAAAAAGCACAAACTTGACATAAAGCAGTAAGGCAACACAAGATGATGTACACAAGCTTGCTGAATCTATGATAATTATGGATGGCAAGATTGAGGCCATGCACACACATAGCTGGGTTTAAAAAAAAAAGTTTTTTTAAATGTGTTTAAAAAAAACTCTGTTCACACCTAAACGTATAAGTGCGTTGTTAAGCACATTCATAGACATGCCAAACCTGTAGGGCAGTAGTTCCCCAAAATCCTTATGTATGGAGCTAGAATTGGGACTTTAGTTTTGTACCTGTAACTTATGATTTGTACCTGTAACTTAGGATTTGTACTTGTAACTTGTGTTTTGTACTTGGTACTTACGTTTTGTAACTTGTACACATTTTAAAAATACAGGTTTCAAGTTTCAAGTTACAAGTTTCAAGTTACAGGTTTCAAGTTAAAGATCATTTTTTACCATATTTGGCTTGCCTAGAAGAACCAATGAGTGGCTTGCTGATTTTGACCAACAAATCATGTTTCTGCAATTTCTATCGAGAAAAAGGTAGGGCTCTGCACTGCTTACAACCAAACTGATTACATTCACACTCTATCTGCAGCCACCACAGCCCGCTACAAACCACGCCCCCAGGTGACTCAGGCACAACTGAAGCAACATGGCTGCTGCCGGTCAGGTCTCTCCAAGCAGGAGAATCCGTCATGGCAGCTCTTCAGAGGGCTTCTTCCTCAGCGTCAACCCCTGGAATGATGGTAAGTTAAGCGTGTTTCCTTATGTATTTAGTTGTATACTTTTGGAAGTGCTAAAACATGATAAAGTTATTTTAGGTTTGTTAACATATGTATTGTAAAGGCTGCAAATTCAGATAAGAGATGGTGCTGTACTCAAATTTAAAATGAAGTTAATCCTTTACTCATAGAAATAAATATTAGCATGTCCAGAAAGTATAACTGAGTTTTGTCCACTGTGGTATAAGTTTTGAGATTGATAAGTTTGCCTGAATTAAAGCTAAGCTATGAATAGCAAGGGAAACGTTACCATAGCAACGCTTAGGCACACTCTACCCTGTAAATCTCTGTTACGGAGTAACGTGAGGTTACAGACTTAAGTACGTTCTTTATGTTTTGTTAGAAATTTAATTTGTTAAACATGAGCTCTGCTATGTTTAAACATGCAAACGCCTAGATCACACAACATCCACGTTTTGCCCTGTTGTGTCCAAACCAACGTTTTCTTCCAAATTTATCTTCAAAAGTACAGACTTTTGTTTTTGAAACGGAATGTTCTATTTTCAACATGAATTACTTTGCCTTGAAATTGTGTTTTGCAAATTCAGCACTCAAACTTTAACTTTTCACCTTCCAGTTTCAGTCCTTAAATTCAGACTTTGGGATTAGAGTTCATGTCGTTGACAAGTAATCCAGCACAGAGTAATGGGCTGACAGGGTTGGACAGATAATCTGCAACTTTTCAGGATTGACTTCAATCTTAGGGCCAAGGACTAAAGAAAAATGGTTAAAGTGCCCTCTAATGGTTTATGAACTAGTATATAGTAAATTATAATAAATCTGTTACATTTTGAATATGCTGGCATCATACAGACACATACACACTATATATATATATATATATATATATATATATATATATATATATATATATATATATATATATATATATATATATATATATATATATATCTTTTTTTTTTTACAAAACAAAGTGGCACAACCTAACATGTTTGCTTTTACATCAATGCAGGTCATCTCAGCATGCAGGCTTCTCCACATCTGCTTCAGCCCTGTGGTCCCTGAGGATGAGCTTGAGAAGTAGCAGAACATGAGAAGATGATGGTTTGGAAGCAGTCAGCGGGGTTCTCTGGTGGGACCAACTGTCCTGTGAACATATTTAGTGATATTGCAACTTTGCATTGAGAAATTGCAAAGCGTGTTGTAATGGACAATGCAGTGGACACTACAATGAAGCTACTCAGACCACTCTCTGCAGACCACCCTGTATGATGTTCCACTTGTCAACCAGTTAAGACCAGCCACAGGTCTCAGTTGCAGCTCCTCATCCAAATCTCAGATTTTTCTACAGTAGATCCAGCATGCCTGCCAGATACTTCCTGTTTATTCTATAAAAGTTTAAAGAATGGTCCAGGAAACATTTATTCAGGTTCATCCTGTATGTTTATAAATATCGAATGACCCAGACAATTTTTCCTTCTCTAATTATTTTTGTGTCCTTTACCAATTCTTGTTTTATTTTCATTCATTTAACATTTTTAAATTGTTCCAACTTGGGTTTATGGTTATGTTAAAACCAATTGTTAATAATAAAACTGTTAATAAAATTAGTTAATGTTATTTCTTAAGCACCTTTCATACAGTGAAATCCAGCTCAAAGTGATTTATAAAATAAAAATTCAAAATTAGCCCCACATATACCCCCCTCCCCGCCCCCGATAGACACACATATGTTAAACATTCATACCCCCCTCCCCCGAATCATATCCCCACGTACGCTCCGGAACAACATGAAAATGACATTAAAATAGACAATAAAATGGACACTGGGTTGAGTAGTTAATGAGAATCACTAGTTGTTTCAGTTAGTTTATTCATATCAAATATACAACTAAAGAACAAATGTGACAAACAGAAAATTGTTTTTCCATCCTGTCTCTCCTCTCAGCCTCACTTTGCTGTCTCATGTCTGAAACTGAAGAAATCAAGAAACACGGACTACAAAAATCAGCACAAAAACTTTTAGGAAATGTACATTAACTTGAGCAGTTAAATATATATCTATCACACATGTGCATGGAATAATAAAAATGCTTCAGTTGTGCCTGAGTCACCTGGGGACATGGTTTGTAGCGGCTGTGGTGGCTGCAGATAGAGTGTGAATGTAATCATGTTTGGTCGTAAGCAGTGCAGAGCCCTACCTTCCTCTCGATAGAAATTGCAGAAACATGATTTGTTGGTCAAAATCAGCAAGTCACTCATTGGTTCTTCTAGGCAAGCCAAATATGGTAAAAAATGATCTGTAACTTGAAACTTGTAACTTGAAACTTGAAACTTGAAACTTGAAACCTATAACTTGAAACCTGTAACTTGTAACTTGAAACTTGAAAACTGTAACTTGTAACTTGAAACTTGAAACCTGTAACTTGAAACTTGAAACCTGTATTTTTAAAATGTGTACAAGTTACAAAACGTAAGTTACAAGTACAAAACACAAGTTACAAGTACAAATCATAAGTTACAGGTACAAAACTAAAGTCCCAATTCTAGCTCCATACTTATGGACTCAGAGTAACTTTATGCTTTCTAAGTTCTACATACAGCAGTAATTGAGCTTGTAAAAACAAGCAACCAAAAAGAGCTTGGACAATCGATAATGCCAACACAGCTCTCAGGGCATAAATGGTCGCTCAAGGTCGCTCAAGTGATATTGTAACATTTTTGTCGCAGAAAGTGACGTTGTGGAGTGTAAAACTCTGGTTATTTCTGTCCACACGCAAATGCTTAAAATGGAGAAATAGCAAATCTTCACTTTGGCTGGAGTTTTCAGAAAGATTCATTTCAGTGCCGTAAATCTGCGTTTTCGTGTGGATGACAGGTCAAATCGTAGAAAAATATCTTCCTTTTGCAGAGCAGGAGCGAAAAGGAGACAGAGAAAGAGGAAGTTCAAGCCATCTCTTCCATCGATCATAATGGGCAACGTAAGATCACTGGCTAACAAGATGGATGAACTCCAAGCCCTTACAAGGACTCAGCCAGAGTACCGCGAATGCAGTGTTATGTGCTTTACTGAGACGTGGCTGCTGGATCATATCCCCGACTCAAACGTCTGTCTGCCAGGCTTCCTGACTGTACGAGCAGACAGAGATCTGAAGACGAGCAGAAAAAGAAAAGGTGGTGGAGTAGCAGTGCTTGTCAACAACAGATGGTGTCATCCAGGACATGTTACTGTGAAGTGTCTTCTCTGCAGCCCAGATGTCGAACTCTTGGCAGGGAGTTTTCGTCCATAATATTTACCAAGAGAGTTCACCAGTATAATTTTGGCAGTTGTTTACATTCCACCTTCAGCCATTGCCGACACTGCATGTGATGTCATCAGTTCCGTTGTTGCCAAGCTACAGACACAGCAACCCAATGCATTTGTGGCAATATCTGGTCATTTTAATCATGCCTCCCTCTCTACTACACTTCCAACATTTCAACAGTTTGTCAGCTGCTCTACAAGAGAAAACAGGACCTTGGATTTGTTTTATGCAAATGTAAAGGATTCATACACGTCCAAACCAAGACCTCCTCTGGGAAAATCAGATCACAATCTTGTTTTTCTCTGTTCAGAATATAAACCACTTGTTCAGAGGCAACCTGTGTCAAAACGAACTGTGAGAAAATGGTCTCAGGAAGCTGAAGAAGCCCAGCAGGTTTGTTTTGCAACCACAGACTGGATGACTCTTTGCCAAGCATATGGAGAGGACATCAATGCCATGACTGAGTGTGTGACTGACTATATAAACTTCTGTGTGGACAACATCATCCCCACCAGAACAATGAGATGCTTCCCTAATAACAAACCCTGGATCACCAGTGACCTAAAGGAACTGCTAAACAAGAAAAAAAGAGCCTTCAGGGAGGGAGACAAGGAATTACTAAGGAGTATACAGAAGCAACTTAAGGTTAAGATCAGAGACAGCAAGGAGGCATAAAGGAAGAAGATGGAGAACAAACTACAGAGGAACAATATCAGAGATGTCTGGTCAGGAATGAGAAAGATCACAGGCTTTAAGGACAGGGAGGATTGGATAGATGAAAGTCTGGACAGAGCCAATGAACTGAACATATTCTTCAACAGGTTCAGTTCAGGAACTAGCTCAGCATCCCCCTCTCCTGTTCCCAGCCAAACAGACATCCCACTCTCCTCTGATCAACAGCTTTCCTGCTACACCTCAGGTGTTTTATCCTTCACCTCAGCCATGGACTCTTCTAATTCCACAAGTTTGACTTCAACCAAGTCAGGAAATGCTGCTACCCCCTTTGCCTCCCCCTCCCACTTGTCTGTCTCCAAAAGTCAGGTGAAGAAGCAGCTGGAGAAACTGAACCGGAACAAGGCTGCAGGGCCAGATGGTGTCAGCCCCAGAGTCCTGAAGGCCTGTGCAGAGCTGCTCTGTGGGATTCTGCAGCACCTCTTCAACCTTAGCCTAACTCAGGAGAAGGTACCAGTGTTGTGGAAGACATCCTGCCTTGTTCCAATACCCAAAAGAACTCAACCATCAGTCATCAATGACTATAGACCTGTTGCCCTGACATCCCACATCATGAAGGTCCTGGAGAGACTCCTGTTGGCCCCCCGGAATAAGCAAACAAGAACGTATCAGGACCCACTGCAGTTTGCTTATCGCTGTGGAGTTGGAGTTGAAGATGCCATCATCCACCTACTTCAACCAACCCGCTATCAACTGGACAAAGCAGGCAGCACTGTGAGGATCATGTTCTTTTATTTCTCCAGTGCATTTAACACAATTCAGCCTGATTTGCTTTGTCAGAAACTCCTGAAGACACAGGTGGAGCCCTCAACAATCGCCTGGATCAATGACTACCTGACCAACAATTTGTGAGACTGAAGAATTGTGTGTCAAACCAGGTGGTCAGCAGCACAGGAGCACCACAGGGGACCATACTCTCACCATTCCTTTTCACTCTGTACACCTCAGACTTCCAGTACAAATCAGAGACCTGTCATCTGCAGAAATACTCAGATGACTCTGCAATTGTCGGGTGTATCAGAGATGGACAAGAAGCTGAATACAGAGAGCTGGTGGACCGCTTTGTGACATGTTGTGGAAACAATCGTCTCACCTTGAATGTGAACAAAACAAAGGAGATGAGAAGTGGAGGTGGTTGAGGTGTATAAATACCTCGGAGTTCACCTTGACAACAGACTGGACTGAAGGCGCAACAGTGAAACCGTCTACAAGAAGGGACAGAGCAGACTGTACTTCTTGAGGAAGCTTAGGTCCTTCAAGGTTTGCAACAAGATTCTGGAGATCTTCTACAAGTCTGTTGTGGAGAGTGTAATCTCTTCAGCCGTCATCTGTTGGGGTACCAGCATCAG
The DNA here is from genome assembly GCA_963556495.2 of Valencia hispanica. Classification (NCBI taxonomy): domain Eukaryota; kingdom Metazoa; phylum Chordata; class Actinopteri; order Cyprinodontiformes; family Valenciidae; genus Valencia; species Valencia hispanica. The sequence goes on from OY747719.1 coordinate 5,449,124, forward strand.
AGCCAGGGATTTAAATAGGCTAAACAACCTGATAAAGTTCTTGGGACAACTGTGGAACATCTGGAGATGATGATGCAAAGAAGGATTCTTCATAAAATCAAAACAATAATGGACAACCCTGAGCATCCCCTTCATGAGACAGTCATACAACAACAGAGCGTCTTCAGTGGGAGGCTTCTTCAGTTTCGCTGCAACACAGACCGCTACAGGAAAGCCTTCCTGCCCACAGCTATCATTATCTACAACAACTCCTTAAATAATTAATTATATGAGCTATACCAACACTTAATTTCCCTCTGGGCTCAATAAATTATTTTTGAATTGAATTGAATTTGAATTGAATTGAATAACTGTGGACAAGGCCTGATTCTTTGGATGCACAGGTCTGATGTCAAAATCTAATCATTGAAGGTATTACAGGAGAGGATAATGAGAAAAGGCATGAGTTGGACAAAAAGGTGTTTGCTCTGTTTAAAGATAAACTAGACTTGGATATTGGCAGCACAGATATTGAAAGAGTACAGCATCTTTGAAAAGCAAAAAAGACTGAAATAAAATAACGTCCAAGCCCTCTGATGGTGTTTTTAAAAATCAATAACGGGGACACTGTTCTGCAGATTTCAAAGAAACTCAAAGGATCAAGATACTTCATTAATGAAGACTACCCTGAATCAGTCCGTCAAAGATGAAAAGAACTCATTCCTCAGATGAAAGCAGCGAGGGGACATTGCGTTTTTGAGGTATGACAAGCTGATTGTACACACCAAACAATAAGTGACAGGATAAATTCCGGAATGATCAGCATAGCTTTTATGAGGGCTGCTAAATTTCAAAACAACAGTCTAAAGACTGCTCATTTGAATATAAGCAGTTTAAGAAATAAAGTGTACGAAATAGAAAATCTGCTGTTAACAAATAACATCCATGTACTTGTTCTTTCAAAAACTCATCTAGATGAATCTTTTAGTAATGAAGAACTGAGAATACCTGGCTACAGTTTGCTGAAAAAGGATAGAAACCAATTTGGTGGAGGAGGAGCTTTCTACTTTCAAAGTAATATTCCTGTAAAATTAAGAGAAGAGATCATGTGTACGGATTTTGAGGTCTTGTGGATGGAGGTCTATGTTCATCATATAAAACTTATCCTCATGGGCTGTTGCTATAGACCCCCCTCTATTAATATATACTATCTGGAAAATATTCAAAGAATGCTACACCAGGTTTGTGACTTGTATGGGGAAGTTGTGTTCATGGGTGACTTAAGCATTAACTGGTTGGATAAAGAGTGCCCTTTGAAGAACCACCTGACCACCATAACTAATGTATGTTGTTTAAAACAAATGGTGAAACGGCCTACATGTATAAGTACAAATATTAGAGGTGTAAGCACATCCACCTGTATTGATCATATATATTTATTTGTAAATTATATTGCTGCTAAGTCTATGCCAGTAGGATGTTCAGACCATAATATGGTTATCAGTGCTAAAAAAGCTAAACTTCCCAAAGCTATGCCAAAAATTGTATTCAAGAGATCTTTTAAAACAAATCGCTTTTCTGAAGGACATTGCAAAATTATGCTGGGCAAATGTTTATAAAACTAAGGACACTAATAAGGCTCTTGAGATTTTTTTAAACATAAGGAGCGGGCTCTGTGGCTGAAGGCTGTGGCGAAGAACGGTTTCTGTAGCCTGGAAGTCGTGAGGAGGAGCGGTCTCTTTGGCCTGGAAGTTGTGACGAGGTGCGGGCGTTGTGGTCTCAAAGTTGTGACGAGGAGCGGGTTCTGTGGTCTAGAAGCAATGGTAAGGAGCAGGCTTTGTGACCTGGAGGCCATGGCGAGAAGCAGCCTCTGTGGCCTGGAAGTTGTGACGAGGTGCGGGCTTTGTGCTCTCGAAGTTGTGACGAGGAGCGGGCTCTGTGGCCTGGAAGCAATGGTAAGGAGCGGGCTTTGTGCCCTCGAAGTTGTGACGAGGAGTGGGCTCTGTGGCCTGGAAGCAATGGTAAGGAGCGGGCTTTGTGACCCGGAGGCCATGGCGAGAAGCGGGCTCTGTGACCTGAAAGCCGTGATGAGGAGCGGTCTCTGTAGCCTGGAAGCCGTGACGAGAAGCGGGCTCTGTGACTTCGAAGCCGTGACGAGGAGCGGTCTCTGTAGCCTGGAAGCCATGACGAGGAGCAGGCTCTGTAGCCTGGAAACCGTGCCGAGAGGTGGGCTCTGTGGCCTGGAAGTCGTGAAGGGGAGCGGTCTATGTGACCTGGAAGTCGTGACGAGGTGCGGGGTCTGTGGCCTCCATCGTGTCGGCAGACTCATGACGAGATGAGTCCAATAATGCTGGTGTCATCTGCAAACTTAATTAGCGTGACCGACTGGTGGTGGGAGGTGCAGCAGTTGGTGTGCAGTCTCCCATGCTGCTTACTGTCAGTCAGGAAGTCAGTTATCCACCTGCAGATTGGATCACATTTATCTGGGATAGTTTGCCTTGGAGGAGGTCTGGAAGGATGGTGTTGAAGGCAGAGCTGAACTCCACAAGCGGGATACTGGCATAGGTTCCCGGGGAGCCCAGATGCTGCAGGATGAAATGTAGAACCATGGCATCATCTACAGATCTGTTGGCTCTGTAGTCAAACTGCAGGGGGTCCAGGAGGGGGGCAGTGAGCGTCTTGAGGTAGGAAAGAACCAGGCGCTCACATGACATCATGAACATAGATGTCAGAGCCACAGGTCTGTAGTTATTGAGTCTAGTGATTCTTGGGTACAGGGACTATGGTGGAGGTCTTGAAGCATGCAGGCACATGACATGCCTCCAGTGAGGAGTTTAAAGTGCCTGAAAATACTGGGGCCAACTTATTTCCACAGTGTCTAAGAGTGGCAGGAGACACACCATCTGGGGAGGGGGCTTTCTGGGCATCTAGGCTCTTAAACGGCTAAAGACAGTGTTTCTTTTCTCCATAGAGGATATACCTGGTCTGGTATCCTGCTTGGCTGAAATGCCCTGTTGAATGGGGGGGCATCGACTGGGATGATGCTCCCAGTAACTGAACATCCACCGTGTCATCTTATCAACTTTTTACTTTTTGTAACATAGAAAGTACTCTTATATCAGATCTTCTGCTCTTTCTGTGTATCTGCTCTGTCTTCTCAAAGCCCGAGACGGTCGTGGCAGATGGCCGCTCCTACTGAGCCTGGTTCTGTTGGAGGTTTCTTCCTGTTAAAGGGGAGTTTTTACCTCAGCTTTGTGAAACCACTCCTGATTAGGGTCGTCTGTGCAAAATCAGGCCACTCTACGATCAATTCAATTCAGTTTATTCATATAGCGCCAATTCACAACAGATGTCATCTCAAGGCACTTAACAAGAAGTCATTTCAATACATTTATACAAACATTCCAATCAGTTAAAAAGTTTCCTATTTAAGGAATCCCAGCAAATTGCGTCAGTCATTGGCGTGAGGTTGAGGCAGACTTTCCAACCACAGCAATCCTTCAACAATCCCTCACACTGAGCAAGCATCTTGTGACGGTGGAGAGGAAAAACTCCCCTTTAACAGGAAGAAACCTCCAATAGAACCAGGCTCAGTAGGAGCGGCCATCTGCCATGACCGTCTGGGGGTTTGAGAAGACAGAGCAGAGACACAGAAGGAACAGAAGATCAGATATAAGAGTACTCTCTATGTTTCAGAAAGTAAAAAGGTGATAACAGGACACAGTGGATGTTCAGCCACTGGGAGCACCATCCCAGTCGATGCCCCCCGTCCAACAGGGCATTCCAGCCAAGCAGGATACCAGACCAGGTAAATCTTCTATGGAGAGAAAAACACTGAGAGAACACAAAGTTAAGTCGAAATAGCAGAATGTACTGTAATACAACTGGAGAGTAGTAGGAGAAAAGGAAGTAGCAGAGTGAAGAAAATTGGTAAGTCTGTCCTCCAGCAGTCTAAGCCATTAGCAGCATAACTACAGAGCTAGCTCAGGATGACCTTAGCCACTCTAACTATAAGCTTTATCAAAAATGAAAGTTTTACGCCTGGCCTTAAAAGTAAACAGAGTGTCTGCCTCACGGACTAAAGCTGTGAGCTGGTTCCACAAGAGAGGAGCCTGATAACTGAAAGATCTGCCTCCCATTTTACTTTTAGAAATCCTAGGAACTACAAGTAAACCTGCAGTCTGAGAGCGAAGTGCTCTGTTGGGAACATATGAAACAATAAGATCTCTGATGTATGATGGAACTTGAATATTAAGGGCTTTGTATGTAAGAAGAAGGATCTTAAATTCTATCCTGGATTTAACAGGGAGCCAATGAAGGGTAGCTAAAGCAGGAGAAATGTGATCTCTCATTTTAATATTCATCAGAACTCTTGCTGCCGTATTTTGGATCAACTGAAGGGTTTTAATGGCATTTTGTGGACTTCCTGATAGTAAAGAATTACAGTAGTCCAGCCTTGAGGTAACAAATGCATGGACTAGTTTCTCAGCATCACTCCTGGACAGGATGTTTTTAATTTTAGCAATATTCCGGAGGTGAAAGAAGGAAATCCTAGAAACGTGTTTAATATAGGATTTAAATGTCAAGTCTTGGTCAAAAATAACGGCGAGGTTCTTTACGTTATTACTGGGGGTCAATTTAATGCCATCCACTTCTTTTTTAGAACTTCTGGTCGAAAGACAGCAACTTCTGTCTTGTCAGAATTTAAAAGCAAAAAGTTTAGATTCATCCATGTTTTAATGTCTTCCAGACATGCTTGTAATCTACCTAACTGACTGAGTTCATCAGGATTTATGGATAAATATAGTTGTGTATCATCTGCATAGCTGTGAAAATTTATCCCATGCTGTCTAATGATTCTACCAATTGGAAGCATATATATATATGGTGAAAAGAATTGGTCCAAGCACAGAACCCTGTGGAACTCCACAAGTAACCCTTGAGAGTGAAGAAGATTGATCATTTAGATGAACAAACTGGAATCTGTCAGACAAATATGATTTAAACCAGCCTAGTGCTATTCCTTTGATCCCTGCAACATGTTCAAGCCTTTCTAAGAGAATATTATGATCGACTGTCTCAAAAGCAGCACTGAGATCTAACAAAACCAGAACAGACACCAGTCCTTTATCTGAGGCCATGGGAATATCATTAGTAACCTTAACCAGTGCTGTTTCAGTGCCATGATGAGCTCTAAAACCTCTAGGATTAAAGGACCTCTAGGATTAAAGGACTGATTTTGCAACACGACCTAGAAAAACTCATCCATGCGTTTATCTTTAGTCGGATTGATTACTGCAACAGCATCTTCAGAGGTCTGCCTAAAAAGTCAATCAGACAGCTGCAGCTGATCCAGAACGCTGCCGCTCGCGTCCTCACTAGAACCAGGAAAGTAGAGCACATCACCCCAGTTCTAAAGTCCTTACACTGGCTCCCTGTAGCTCAGAGAATAGACTTCAAAATACTCCTACTAGTTTATAAATCATTACATGGCTTAGCACCAAAATATGTTGAAGACCTGTTGTCATGGTACCAACCACCAAGACCACTCAGGTCCTCCAACTCTAGCCTACTAAACATCCCTAGACTCAGAACTAAACATGGAGAAGCAGCTTTCACTTTTTATGCTCCCCTTATCTGGAAAACAGACTTCCTGACGAGTGTAGAGCTGCTGAAACTCTGAACTGCTTTAAATCGAGACTAAAAACCCATCTGTTTAGAATTGCCTTTGAGTAAATGCTTGATGTCATATGTATGAAATGTGTTCATGCTCTCTTGCTTTTTTTTCTTTTTCTTTTTCTTTTTCTCTTGCTTTATTGTGTATCATGTGTAATGTGTGTTTCTTTTATGTGTTTCTTTTAAATCACCAAATCATGTAAAGCACCTTGAATTACCCTGCTGTTGAAAGTGTGCTATACAAATAAAATTGCCTTGCCTTGCCTAAAACCTGACTGAAACTCTTCAAACAGCTCATTACTGTTTAGATGCTCACAGACTTGATTAGCAACAATTTTCTCAAGGACTTTGGATAAGAAAGGAAGGTTAGATATAGGTCTGTAATTCACTAAGTCATCTTGATCAAGGGAAGGTTTCTTGAGTAAAGGTTTAATTACAGCTATTTTAAATTCCTGTGGTACGTATCCGTTTACTAAGGATAGATTCATCATATCCAAAATGGGGCCAGGAACCAAATGGAACACTTCTTTAAATAATTTGGTTGGGATTGGGTCCAACATACAAGTTGAAGGTTTAGATGGGGCTAATATTTTTGATAATTCCGAAAGCTCGACTGAATCAAAACAGCTTATGCACAAACGAGGTTCTACAGTTCTTTCCGATGCTGCCTCATTTACTGAGGAAGAAGTAATCATGTTTGGGAGGATGCCAATGATTTTGTTTATAATAGAATTAATTTTATTTATGAAGAATACCATAAAATCATCACTGCTAAGAGCTGGGGGAATAGTTGGCTCAACAGAGCTATGACTCTGTGTAAGTTTGGCAACTGTTCCAAAAAAATAAACCTGAGATTGTTTTTATTCGCCTCTATTAATGATGAAAGATATGCTGTTCTAGCTTGTCGAAGGGTCTTTTTATACAGCCGTAGACTGTTATTCCAGGTTAAATAGGAATCCTCTAGATGGGTAGGGCGCCATTTTCTCTCCAACTTTCTAGTATTCTGCTTTAAAGTATGCGACTCTGCGTTAAACCAAGGAGTCAACCTCCTATGGCTAGCCACTTTCTTTTTTAAGGGGGCTACACTATCTAATGCCAAACGCAATGAGGACGTAACGCTGTGAACCAGATCATCAATTTCTGAAGGGTTAGAGATAGAATTGCTGCCATCCACTGTGTTACTCTGAGACACTGAGGAAAGTAAGAATGGAACAGATTCTTTAAAAATTGTTACAGCATTGTCTGATAAAGCTATACTATAATGAAATCTTCTTTCAGATTTAAGATGTAAATTCAAAAGTTATCAAGAAGTGGTCAGATAGGACCAGGTTATGTGGGTGGACTGTTATTTCCTCACACTCAATACTGTATGTCAGTACAAGGTCCAAAGTGTGTTTACCCGAGTGGGTCGATCCCTGTACTTTTTGAGTAAAGCCAATTGAGTCTAAAATAGCATTAAATCATATTGTTACTGCATGCAAAGCACATTACCATCCATATAAAAACATTTGTATTGATAAGAGGATGGGGTGTGAACAGTTTTGTTATCCATTTCATATGTATATTTCACAGTTCTGTTGTATTTGGAATTTGAATAAATGTTCTTCAGTTGGAGTGAAGCCTAACTCTGTGTTATAGTGTCATTTAAATAGGGTGATAAATATGTTGGATATTTTACCAAAAAATATAAAAAACAGTTTGTTTTCAGTCATATAATTGAACTTTAATACAATCAGTAGATCAGGAGTTGAGAAATTGAAACTTTCACTGTTTGCGCCAAATTGTGCCGAAATGTGCCGAACTGTGCCAAACTGCAAAAAAACTAGCAATTTTTTCACTAAAGCCTCTGTAACTTTGCTCCACTTCATTTCATCAACATGAATCTTGGTACAGGTAATCTACACATGTTGGTTTATGATTATCTGCAGTTTATATTCTACTGGAGCATATTTTGAATGGTATTATATACTGTAACATGAGAAAAAAAGTTAGGCGTGAATAAAGAATCTTGTAATTTGCATTGGCTTCATTTTGATACCAAGATTGTTTACACAGAGTTTATTTTTGCAGAGTAAAACTAAATTAATGTTGGGCATGTCCTATTTGAGCTAGGAGCTTGGAGAGACCCTGGAGAGACCCTGGGCCTTAAGAGGTAGGGAGTGTCTGCCTCACGGACTAAAGCTGGGAGCCTGATAACTAAATGATCTGCCTCCCATTCTACTTTTACAAATCCTAGGAACTACAAGTAAACATGCAGTCTGAGAGCAAAGTGCTCTGTTGGGAACATATGAAACAATTAGATCTTTGATGTATGATGGAGCTTGATTTTTAAGGGCTTTGTATGTAAGAAGGAGGATCTTGAATTATATTCTGGATTTAACAGGGAGCCAATGAAGCAAAGCTAAAACAGGAGAAATGTGATCTCTTTTTTAAATATTCATCAGAACTCTTGCTGCCGCATTTTGGATCAACTGAAGGCTTTTAATGCCATTTTGTGGACTACCTGATAGTAAAGAATTACAGTAGTCCAGCCTTGAGGTAACAAATGCATGGACTAGTTTCTCAGCATCACTCCTGGACAGGATGTTTCTAATTTTAGCAATATTCCAGAGGTGAAAGAAGGAAATCCTAGAAACCTGTTTAATATGGGATTTAAATGTCAAGTCTTGATCAAAAATAACGCAGGGGTTCTTTACGTATGAGGGATGAGGGATTGCTGAAGGATTGCTGTGGTTGGCAAGTCTGCATCAACGGGGCCCAACCTCACGCCGATGACTGATGCAATCTGCTGGGATTCCTTAAATAGGAAACTTTTTAACTGATTGGAATGTTTGTATAAATGTATTGAAATGACTTCTTGTTAAGTGCCTTGAGAGGACATCTGTTGTGAATTGGCGCTATATAAATAAACTGAATTGAATTGAATTAAACTGCTTCCTCACATCTGCTTGGCGAATATAAAAGGTCGTTGTGGAAGAAGGGGATGTTAGGCCTTCATAGGTGTGGGGTGAGGAGGGGGGAGCTAAGGGTAAATTCCATTGATGGTGGTGATGATGGCTCTGAGGTGGGGGGAGCAGGGGAGGTGGGGGGATGAATGTCCATAGTGTCTCCATTGTTGGGACTGCTGGAGGTGTGAGGGCTGCTTGATGGCTCATCAAAGCAACAGTAAGAGTTATTTAGGCTGTTGGCTAAGAGCAAGTCATCAGTGGAGTGGGGGGGGGGGGGGGGGGGCTAGGTTTGTAGTTGGTTATTTTCCTAAAACTTTTCTACACAGAGGCCGAGTTGTCCTCTGAGATCTGCTGCTGCATATTCTCTGAGTGCTAGTGTCTAGCAATGTCCACTTCTTTGCGTTAAGAGTCTGGAGACTGAATTAAGGTCTTGTGGTATTGCAGCATTATCTGGAGCAGCAGTCTTCCCTCATCGGCTAAAGACTGACTTACTGTTCTCCAGGGTACCGGACCACACAGGCATGAGCGTCCTCCTCCAGCTCGCAGCAGACAACGGTGCTGCCGGGGCGTACCTGGTTCTGGGGTGGAAGAGGAAGCGGTCCACTCGCCACCTGCTCTCCCCACCTCAGCCTACGCTCCGACTCCTCCCACTCTTTCCAGCCCTCCATCTTCTCCAGCGACTTCCAGCCTGCAGCCTTCTCCAGCGGTGTCCAGCCCACAGCCGTTTCCAGCGGCTTCCAGCCCACAGCCTTCTCCAGTGGCTCCGAGGCCGCAGACCACCCCACGGCTCAGCCCAGCGCCCGCTCCAAGGGTCAGCCCCAGAGCCCCCTCCATGGGGCTTTCCTGTGGTTCCAGCGCCGGTCCCTCACTACCTTCCTGTGGCCTCAAAGTCTGAGCTCCCAGAGGGGGTCGAAGGACGACCACCTGGCTGTCTGCCGGAACTCCAGGTCCTCGAGGGTCAAACTCCGGGCCACCCGCCAACACCACATTAAGGTTTTCCCTTCTCAGGAGTATAGCAAAAGTCTGAGCAATCCAATCACTTAAGAATGCTGGGCCTCTTTAACCATGTGTTTGTCTCATCAGGGTTGAATTACTGTAATTCTCTTAAATTAAAGTTACCTAAAAAGGGTTTACATTACAAGGTCTTCAGGTGGTACAAAATGAAACTGCTCAGGTTTGAATAGATACCAGAAAACATTCACATATCAGTCCTGGTGCTGGCAACTCTGCAAAGGTTTCCAACAGAACCCAAAACAGATGTTAAAATAAAAAATAGTGAACACTGTAAATAATAATTTTACTTATGCATTATTTATATAGTCATTGCTTGTGTGACTTCTTTCATGCAACCAGTTTCTGTGCAACTAACAAAAACTATATTGAATTGCCCTTTTTCCTTTCACAAACCTTGCACCACTACATCTGTCAGAGCCAGTAATGCCCTTGACACCTAGATGTGCCCGGCGTTAACATGGAGATTATCTGGAGAATGTCCTTAAGGTTTACAAAAGAACAGTTGGTAATTGAGCTTTTTTATTCCATGCTTTAGCATTATGGAACCATTGCAGATATTTGACGAGTATATTCAATTGATGTTTTTAATTTAGGATTAACCAGTGGCTAAACCTCATGTATAACACTTGAAATGTCAATATTTTCCCACCATGCTTCAAATGCGTTTTAACACATTTAACTCCTGAAGACACAGGTGGAGACCTCATCAAAAGCCTGAATCAACGACTACCTGACAAACAGACCACAGTTTGTGAGACTGAAGAATTGTGTGCCAAACCAGGTGGTCAGCAGCACAGGAGCACCACAGGGGACCATACTCTCACCATTCCTTTTCACACTGTACACCTCAGACTTCCAGTACAAATCAGAGACCTGTCATCTGCAGAAATACTCCGATGATTCTGCAATTGTCTGGTGTATCAGAGATGGACAGGAAGCTGAATATAGAGAGCTGGTGAACCGCTTTGTGACATGGTGTGGAAACAATCATCTTACCTTGAATGTGAACAAAACAAAGGAGATGATTGTAGATTTCAGAAGAAACAGGGATATGTCAAACACTGTTTTCATCATGGGTGAAGTGGAGGTGGTTGAGTAGTATAAATACAAAGTTCACCTGGACAACACACTGGACCGGAGGCACAACAGAGAAGCCATCTACAAGAAGGGACAGAGCAAACTCTACTTCTTGCGGAAGCTTAGGTCCTTAAGTTCTTCAAGGTTTGCAGTTCTGTTCTGGGGACAACTGTGGAACATCTGGAGATGATGATGCAAAGAAGGATTCTTCATAAAATCAAAAAGATTATGGACAACCTGGAACATCCTCTTCATGAGACTACCCTGCAACAACAGAGTGTCTTCAGTCGGAGGTTTCTTCAGTTTCGCTGCAACACAGACCACTAATTAAAGAATTAATTGTATGAGCTACAACAACACTTAATTTCCCCCTTGGATCAATAAAGTATTTTTGAATTGAATTTGAAGTGAATTTAACTGCTTGAATGTTTAAATCCAGATTATGTTGATTTGTTTTTTTTTTAATTAAATTTTTTAATCAAAGCTGTGATTGTTTTTCATTATTTATGGATTTTATTTTTTGACTTGATTGTTTTTATCAACTCTGTGTACAGCATTGTCATTGGTCTTATTGGTATTACTTGAAATTATTAAATTATGACTTGGCTTCACTGTAAGATCATGAAGCCATAATTAGGCAACCATACAGCATGTATAGCTCTTCATCAGAAGACTAATAGGTGCATAACATGCAGACATGACCAATTCTTGTGGACTTATTTGATTTGTTCTTATGAATAATTCAGCTTGGCATCATATGAAAGTCGGTGAGGTCCTATCTGAGAAGGCCCTCATGAGCAGCAGAAATGGCTCCACGTGTTCTTTTATTATCCCCTGTGGCAGCCAATCTGAGAGGATTCACCGACCTTTGACATGAAGATGATGAAAGTCGAATAAAATCATGATTCCGCTTGCAATTCTTTTTACACATTTGACAGTTAAAGAATGAGTCTTGGGGGGCTTTATATTACGCAACAATGTAACAGCTAGTTATGTCATGGTGCATTATTAATGAGCAAAAAAATCTCCCAGTATAGTTGGAGCCTACTGAATAAGATCTGCATCACACTTTTCCAGTCCATAAACAGTAAAAAACAGTGTGAATGTGAAAAGGCTGGAGATGGTTATCCATTACTATAAATGATCATGCTTCCACCTGTACAGCATCTCAGCATCGCTTTAAAGAAAACATTCATCTCCTCAGGAGACAGAAACCAATAAAGCATTGAAACTTTTAAACTGTGCTGAACACTTCTTCTTCAGTGGTATGTGTGCTACTGCCATTTATAATTGAGTTCTGGCACCAATCTGGATCTCAGACTGCATCTACTTTAAACTTTGATTATAGAAGTCTGCACGAGCAGAAAACGAGGTAATAGGATATGGCCGCAGGTCATTACATTTAATAGTATGACTCATCATTAACACTTGGCAACAGCAATCGATCGAGTGCAAGTGAAAAGAATACTTGACAACAAGGCAGAGCGGGAGACTAAGTGCTCCGTCAGATAAGGAAAGGGCAATAATTCAGAGGAGACACTGAGGGAAGAAGATGAGCCTTTTACATACATGAAAAAAAATCAGATTAGTAATATTCAGCATTCACAAACAGAGACAAGTCACACAGTTTCAATACATCATCCATCTGTCTTTCTACTCACATTTAATCCGGTTTATGTCATGATGTTAGGTGTTTGTGTTGAGTTTCAGTCATTTCATTTTCTTATTCAGTTCACGTTATCATTTTAGTTTATTCCTTGGTGTTAGATTCTGTTAAATTATACTTTAGGTTCATAGTGTTTCTTATTTGGGGCTGTGTCTTCCTTCTATAGGTTCACTTCCTATCTTTTGACATTCTCACCTTTTGCTTCCTTGTTTAATCTTATTTGCTTTTTCCTCCTTTCATTACTTGTCCCATTAGTTCTGTTATACTTCATTCCTCTTCAGTATAGTTCTCTATCTTGTCCTTGCTTGTTTTGTTCTTGGCCTTCGTCTATGTTTCCTCCTTACCATTTTTCCTCTCTGCCCCAGCTGCTACTTGCCTCCACCTGTTCTCTCCCTCTCACCTGCAACTGCCTCCAACTAATTAGTCCTCAAGTTTCTCTGCCATTTCCTCACTCCCTACTCAGTGCGTGAATGAGGACTGTTTAAATACTATTTGCTGGTTCCTCATCAATGATTCCCGTCCACTGTTCCTGTTCCCTAGTCTCTACTTGTTCTGGTCCTCCTGAGTTTATGTAAGTTTCCTTGTTCATTGTTTAATTAAATCATTTGTTTTACTTCGCTGCATTTGGGTCCTGAATCCACCAAAAACATAACAGAAGGAACCAGCCAGTTAAGATTTAGCAGCAGCATAAGGTTTTCTGCCGGCAACATGCAGCTGGCGAGCACAAGACTGGCAATCTGCCCCCCAGGTGTTGGTCCAAAGAGGTATGAGGCTCCCCAGTACCCTTTCCTTCTCCTCGCTGTCGAGGACCTGATCATCGCTGTTGGGCCGCCCCTACTCTTCTCCAGGGAGGCCAGGACACCACAACTTTTCACTGAGGCCTCTAAACCTGTTCCTCGTCGTGGCTCACAAGACCAGTGCACTACCAGGGCTTTCAGGCCACAGTGTCTGCTCCCTGTCATGGTTCCCAGGCCCCCACCTGGCCCTGCCTTTTTAATCTGGATGCAAAGCCACCATTTCTCTCATTCAGTCTTTGTAATCAGGTCTCCCCTCCACCCCTTAAAATTGATAAACCTCCAAAGATGGAGGAAGAAGACCTTTGGGACTTTTTCTATGGGGACAGGGAAGACTTCATTCCTTTAAGGACTCCTAAGCCCCATGGAGATGAGACTCCTCTTCCGATCTACTCTCCATCAGCCCCCCAGTCTGTAAGCCATAGTCGTTGTCGGCGTCGCTCCACCAGAGCAGCCAGCCAGCAGCTTCTTCCGCCGAGAGTTTCCAGGCGGACACGCCTCGGACTCCTGTTTCCGCAGGGGGTGTCCAGGCAGACACGCCTCGGACTCCTGTCTCCGCAGGGGCTGTCCAGGAGGAAATGCCTCTGACTAATGTCTCCACAGGGGGTATCTGAGCAGATACGCCTCTGGTTCCTGTCTCCTCCGAGGGTGTCAGAACGGACACCCCTCTGGTTCCTGTCTCCTCCGAGGGTGTCAGAGCGGACACCCCTCTGGTTCCTGTCTCCTCCGAGGGTGTCCAGACGGACACGCCTCGGGTTCCTGTCTCTTCTGAGGGAGTCCAGACGAACATGCCTCGGGTTCCTGTCGCCACCGAGGGTGTCCTGACTGACACCCCTTGCATTGCTCCAGCTCTGCGTCACTCCCAAGCTCCGGTGCTGTGTCGCTCCCAAGCTCCAGTCCCAGCGTCGAGCCGATTCAGGGGAGGCTGTACTGCTTCTTTTATTGGACTTAGCTGCCGCGTCTATAACAGTCGACCATGAAAATCCTGCTAACCCGGCTTGAGCAAGGGTTTTGGGATCTCTGGGCTCACCCTGGACTGGGTGATGTCCTACTTGAGTGGTAGAAGCTTTTGTGGGAAGATTGACGATTCTTCAACGGCTTCTTCTGTTCTTTCCTGAGAAGAGCCGCAAGGATTCATTCGCGGCCCCTTTTTGTTCTCCCTATACCTGCTGCCCCTGGGTGCGATTTTCAGAAGCATAAGCTGAGCTTCTATTTATATGCTGTGTAAAGTATGAAAATGGTCAATGGTAACAGAAAATGCAGAAAATGGTAACATTCTAAAAAGATCTTAGACAGACTACATTGTCTTTAAGTATATCTGTGCAAGAAGTCTCAGACAGATTGGCATCACAGTTTGTCACCCTCACTGTGCTGAGTTTGACAAACTGACAAAAATTGTCCTTTTTGTGAAAACACTCGTGCATTAAAGCATGGAATGGAACATAAAACGTGAACATCATCCAAGACTGGAGATTGTCAATGTCAGGAAAAGACACCTGTTCTGTAGGCTGAAGAAGTCTTATATTGTACTTTTTTTGTATACAATGATTTTTGTATGCATAATTGTGCGCAGAGCTGACAGTTGGGATAAGTAATTGTACCCATATGTGGTTGTTTGTGTCATGTAACAGGTGTGTCCAATTTATCATAGTTTTTAAAAAAGACAACCCATGATAACCAGAGACGGCTAGAATGAATTTGGGAATGTTAATGGGGAAAAAAGAATTATGCTTCATGAAAAGAAAAAGGAGGTCCCAGGGGAGGGAACCACCAGGGAGCAAGAAGGTATAAATTAAGCAATCTGATCAATACATTTTCAGAGTGTGTTTGTGTGCGTGTGGGTGTGTGCGTGTGTGTATGCTTGTAAGCTGTGTACTGTCCTGTTTGGGCCAAATAAACATCAAGTTCCGGAATGACTTCAAGTACCTGAAGAGTGATTTGTGACTCTATTGAGATTCAACAGCCAGATAGTCTATAGTTAAGATAGTTAGAACCTAGACATTACATCAAGAAGATAAAGGTCGTCCTTCACCAATGACAGCTAAAGATTGCCAAATATATTGCCCTCTGCAACAGGACTCTGCTGGTGCTCTTACAACCCTCCTGGAATGTTTGGAGGATGTACACATCTGGTTGGCTAACAGCTTTCTGAATCTGAATGAAGATAAAATGGAGGCAATTGTCTTTTACCCCAATGCTAGAGGCATGAACAAACAGGTTGCTGACCTTGAGCAGCTGGCTCCATTACAAAAAGACCTGGTCATCAATCTAGGGGTTAAACTAGACTCAGGACTTAAGTTAGAAAACAATATAAATGGAGTGGTGCAATCGTGCTTCTTCCAACTTCGTCATCTGGCTAAAATTAAATGTCTGTTATCACGTGCCCATCTAGAAACAGTGGTCCATGCCTTTATTACCTCACGCTTGGCCAAACTGCAACTCCCTACCCAACGGTGTTAACCAGGCTTCATTCTCTAGGCTGCAAGTGGCACAGAATTCTGCAGCCAGATTTTTAACAGGAACCAAACACTGTGAGCACATTATACCTGTTCGGGACTCCCTGCACTGGCTTCCTATACCCTACAGGATCCAGTTTAAAACTCTTACTTTAGTTTTTAACTGCCTTCAGGCCAATGCGCCATCATATTTATTGGACCTCCTGACTCCTTATACTCCTCTCCTCTAGTTCCGCTCACAAGATCTCTACCTGCTTCTGGTTCCGCGGATTAAACGTGGCTCTAAGGGCGTAGAGCATTTTTATACATGGCCCCTAAACTCTGGAACGAGCTTCCTCTCGTTGTCAGGTGTGCACCGACACTGTCCACCTTCAAGAAATGGTTAAAGACTCACTGTTATACAATTGCCTTTGCAGCCAGCTGATAATTTATCTCTTAATGACTTTTATAGGTTACTTATTAATGTCTTTTAGTATTGGTTATGTGCTCTGCTTTTTATGTTGTGCTATGTTCAGTGCCTTGTGCACCTTTTTTGGTTGCTGAAAGCACTATACAAATTAAGTATGATGATGACCATGAGAAGAATAGAATCAAAATGTTTTAATGGTCAAGTCAAAGGTCAGAGCTTGATTGAAATGCTTTGATGGGACCAAAGAAAGCTGCAGAATCAAATGCCTGTAAATCTGAATAAACTGAGGCAACGTTCCTCCACTACAATGGGGGAGACTGATAAAGTCATACAACAGAGAGGTATGCATGTTTGTTCTTTTTACCACGGTTGTACATTACTATTAGGACCAAATGGTTCTGAGGTCCACATGTCAACATCTCCTGGCATTTGATAACTTGTAAAGCTTTTTGATAGGGCCAAACATTTAGAGAAATCATAACATCACTGCTCATAAAATATGTCATGGGAGAACAACAAGTTGTTAACTGAGACATTTTCATTGGACAGCAATCTAAAGCGGCTTGTGAAAGTGCTGCAGCAACTAATTTATGATGCTATATAATTGTAGGCTTGCTTCTAGTAAATCACTTGTTCTGCCTGCTAAACACTTTAGCAACTCCCTAAATTGCCAAACCCAACATTTTCAATATTCTTTTGAGAATTCTCTATCTATCTATCTATCTATCTATCTATCTATCTATCTATCTATCTATCTATCTATCTATCTATCTATCTATCTATCTATCTATCTATCTATCTATCTATCTATCTATCTATCTATCTATCTATCTATCTATCTATCTATCAAATCTGTAATTCTTACTAAATCAGGAAGCTGAGAAAAAGTAAACACCGCTCAGGTCTGGCAATATGAAACAGTATTTCTTGCTTATTGTTTCTGTCCTCAGGCGGGGAGGATTTTGAATCTTTTAAACGTTCAGTGTGGTGATAGTTGCAAGTGCTCCATTCACAGCCCTGCAGGGGATGCTATGGACTGCCAACCACATTGGTTGCTATGGTGACTGACAGCACCTCCCCATAAAGGCTCTAATTGATAGAAGCTGAAAATTAAGCATCACCTTCCAGTCACTAGTTCTACATGATGTCTAAGGTGCAGACGACTGAGCAAATCTTCTCAATGAGCTAATCATTTGCTGTTATTTTTGCTCATCAATTAAACCAAATTTGGTTGGCATAAATTCCATTTTCTTCTGGTTGTATAATGATGCTCGATAGTAGTGGTGAAACTATCCCCATCTTATAATGCAAAAAAAATAAAAGATCCTCTGGGTGAAAAAAGTGTGATATTGAGACCTGTTATCCATCACTGTCTTTGAATTCTCCCAAAGGAAAGAAATTCCTGCAAAATGTGATGATCCAGACTCCTGCTTAGACTAAAGATGACATTACTGAAATGACTTGAAGTAAATCAGCTTCTGGCAACAAATATAATTAAAATTTATTTTTGCATTGGTGTTGCTGCAATATGTCTTTGCAAGTTATTAAAGTTTGAGCGGTAAGCCTTTTCTATGACTCCATTTTATCACCAGCAGCAGCAGCACCATGGCTAACACTATCAGAGAATGTACTGAGCCATGATGCAACAGAAGCCAAAACTGAGCAAAAAAACCCACATCTGCCTAATTATTGTGTCTGTTGGCACATTAGCTGGAGCAGACAGATTTAAATTTTTCTGTCAACACTGTTGGCTGGGGCGAAAAAAGGCGTACAAAGGCAGAGTTAACAGCAGGGTCTAAAGCATGACAAGATGTTGCAGAAATGCAGGATGATTAAATAAGAATCAGTCCTGGAATGATGATGAAATCCAAGGAAGTTCAAACAAGTGACTTTAAACTTGCTGCATTTGATGCAACTCTTAGCACAGAGTGAATAGTCATTCAGAAGAAAGTCTGCTGCCTGATAATGTTTCTATCTCAATGAGACCTTGGTTTTAATTACAGTTATTTATCTGGATTGGATTTAACATGTGAACTGAACATCCTTAGATCCCAGAGAAAGTATATCTGCTACATTTACTGTATTGAACGCTTTAGAACCATGTATTACCACTTTCCAAGGTAATCTTAATGCAATCACAGTGTAAAATGATAATACACCAGATTGAAGTTTGCATGAAAAGGTGCAGAAAGAAAATGGTGTAAACCATAAACAGGGGTAGTCATGGTAATGTGTGCAACACATGTAAAACCGTTTCACTGTATAAATAAAGCCCAGTAGAAGACAAAGAGAGAAGAATTCACAATGCAGTGCAATCTCCTCCATGTTTGTAACAACTGTTTTTCTTCCGCTCTTTACTTTTAATTATGCACTGGATTCACAAAGAACTTAATGCAGGAGATTAGATTAGGAAGTAGATGGGATAATTATATGTTTTACTTTGGTAATATTTTAATTAAAATATCATTCCTGATACTGTCCTGGGGCCTAATTTATAAAACTTTACATATAATCTTTACTAAAACTGTACTTAAGCACAGAAAAATAGAGCTTTACAGCCAAAAGGCAACCAATCTGCTTAATAATGAAATACAAAAATATAAGTAGCAATAAGAAAATGTGTAACAACACAACAAGAGTAAAGAGATTCAAAAATTTTTTTAAATAGGAGCAGTACAAGCAATAAAACAAATAGGAACAATACATCTAAAATTTTAATTATATGATTACTCTTGTAGCAACAATAAGATAAATAAAAGCAAATTCAAACTAATAAAACTCAATTACAACAGAACATAGTAGGTTTCAGGACTCCTAGGTATTTAAATCCTTACAGGTTTATTGTTATTATTATTATTATTATTATTATTATTATTATTAAACCTTTATTTGACAAGGAAAATGCCCTTGAGATTAAAAACCTCTTTTCCAAGTGAGTCCTGGCCCAGAGGCAGCAAAGTTCAACACAGTCACAACATAAAAACATCATTAAAATACAGAGACTAGAGATTAAAAAGGTGTGTTTTTTATCTACTTTTATTAAGTATTATCTGCGCAAAATGTTATTTGAGTGTCACAAATTAACAGAAGAGTGGCTCGGTGTTGTTGCAGCGACGGGGCTAATATTAAAAAGAAGGTGGAGGCAAAGAGGAAGATGGCATGTCAAAGCCAGAATCTGTCGGCCTAAGGAGATCTCTATTTACTGATTAAATTGTCTCTGAATGCGGTTGATTGGATTTGATTTTAAGGTATAAGAGTAAATAGGACTAGATACGAATTCACACCACACGTCACTTTCCTATCACTGTTAACTTTTACTCTACTTTTTGCTGGTCTGTTACAGAAAATTCTAATAAAACACAATAAAGTTTGCGGTTATGACTTGACAAAGTGTGAAAAAGTTAAAAGAAGTTCAAGTTTCAAAGTGTGGTATGTGTGCGTGTGTGTGTGTGTTTATAGTTGCATAAGCAGAAAAAGCTTGAAAACAAACCATCTCACAATTCTGGTAACACGGCTGTGGTACCAAAAACCTTCACGGCATGTGAAGCAGGTGAACAGCCCTATGGTGAATGTTTTCCTTTTATCCTGTTTGCACAACCTATTCTTCTCCAGTACACATCTTCTCATCAAAATGACAATGGCATGCACAAAGAGAAGAAGGAGATTAGAAGAAGACACAGCCTGTGTTTAGTTGTCTCAGGACTTTGTTGTTCTGCTATGTTCTGTACACCTGTTATTTCAGTCATTATTCTAAATCTCTGAAGTATGTTCATGTGGATAGGTGTCATGTTGGTCAGGCACATGTTCTTCAGGGTAGGAAGTGCTACCTCACATTCAGGAGTTGTGGCAAACAGTGTATTAACGAAAATCCAATACAAACTTAATATTATATCTAACTTGGCTCAACTAGTAATAATGAAATCAATTAAACTAATACTAAAGTTAAGTACTGAACATCCAGTTCACAATGTGATCTGCAAACGTCTTAGTTCATAGGGATTCCTGTCTGGTCTCAGCCTATAACCATTTGTAGGTAACAGCAAACATTAATAAGCAATGTTGAGCTTACTGTAATGGTAAAGATAATGTTGTTTCTCACACGTATCAAGATAAAATGTTTTGCATGAATCATTTTGTAAAGAGTTGAAAGTTTCTGCTCGTACTCCAATGCAACTGTGTAATTCAGTTTACGCCTTTTGGTTTTAATCTGATCCCAACAGCTAACTTAAATATCTATGACATCATAACGGTCTGACTGAACTTTCACCAATCTTTTTATAATTGGAAGCATTTTGCAATAGAATCTGACCTAAATTATATATGGATTAGTGGCTAACAGTGACTTACATCATAGAACAAGGTACTGATATTTAATTGGGTCTTCTTCCTGGTAGTGTGCTCAGATCTTCTCTAGCTACATGTAAGGAAGCCTTACTTCGATTATGTACCTGCTATTTGCTTTAATTTTAAGTTAAGAACCAGACCAGACTAAATACATGTAGAGACGAACAAGTCTTTTAAGTCTAACAATGTGTACCGATTTTTGCATCAGGTCACAGCTGTCCTTTTTTGGGCCACAAACACATCAGCTAGCATGACGTGATAAAAAAAGGAAAACTGATTGATCTTTTAAAGGAGTCATGACCTGTAATTTTCACTTTTTCACGAGAAAAAAATGTATGTTATGATTGCCTAACGATTATACACTCACCACACTGAACGTTCAGGGAAGCCGATGGCGTTTGTTTGAAGCGTTAGTTTACCCTTGGGTTCGTCAACCAGCCCACGCGCACTCAAATACGCGATGTTAAATTTCTGGCCGAAGTCGGCGCAGGATATACCATATATGGACATCGCAGACCTATGCTGCAGGAACCCCGCCCTGCCCCTCTCCCCCTCATAAGTGCGAACTCGAGCTCCGTTTGGAAAAAGGGGCCATTCCAACAATCAGAGACTTGCCAGCAATTGAAACGGTAAGGCTGTTTGTTTTGCTCTACTGTGTGTAACAAACAGCAGCTAACTGCTAATGTGGCTATTGGATGCTAGCAGGAGTAGTAGCTTCAAGGACAACACCGGTAATGGCTGCTACTTTGCTAACAACAAATGACCTAGAATGCCACCAATCAACGCGTCCCTCATTTGCATTATTACAATGACCGTCCACGACAGCCAAAATATTGCATCAGATCTCGCCAGACAATAATGCCTTCAGAAATAAGGGTCAGAGGAGCTCTGGGTTTATTTTTCTTCACTTTTTTTCAACTTTTCTTTTTTAGAAGGGCCTGAAAGACTATAATAGAGCGTGGGTATCCAAGGTAATACTAGGTTATGACTCCTTTAATGATTTTATTCCACAGAAGAATCATTCCATCCCAAACTGACAATGCATTCCTTAAAACTTTAAGAACTACATCAGGCTGGAGGAATCATGTCACAATGGTGTTAAAATCAATACATGATGCTGCAGAAAGACAGA
Organism: Valencia hispanica; assembly: GCA_963556495.2. Lineage (NCBI taxonomy): Eukaryota > Metazoa > Chordata > Actinopteri > Cyprinodontiformes > Valenciidae > Valencia > Valencia hispanica. The sequence goes on from OY747719.1 coordinate 5,470,619, forward strand.
GGACTGATGCAGTCCTTGTATATTCAGGCAGTTCGTTTTTGGTTTAAAACAAAAAATGAAAAAATACAACAAAAACAATAACACTTGTTTTTTTCATTCTTTGTTTCAAACGAAAAATCGGATAATGAACGCATATCCAATTTTTCATTTTGGTTCACGAAACAAAAATGGAAAGAAACGGATAACAAGAGTATCCGTGAATCCGTGTATCATTCATTCTTTCTATTTTTGATTGACAAACAAAAATCATAAAACGAAAATGTGAAAAATGCCTTGTTTCTCATGTTTTAAATTGTTGTCTCGAATCAAAAATACAAATTTGAAAAACGGGCCGCATGACAGAATTTGTTTTTAATATTTAATTGCTGGGATGTAGGTGACATAAATGCGGGTAAGTTAGTGACACCATGGCAGCGCTGGAGCCACACCCCACATTAATTATAGAGCTTTTCAAAACCGGTGCTAAAGATCAACGTGTTTTTGTGTGAACTGGTTTCTAACTTCCTTTATTGTTAGTGGTTGCTATTAGCTACCACAGATGTTACTGAGCCGAAGGGCGCTGCTTAGTGATCAACTATAAGCAGACTGGATCTCTGACTGTATTAATGTGTGTTAAAATGTTTCAGTGACGATCATTTCTCTGTGTTTTACAGCTGGAAGGTAAACGGAAGGAGCACCGCCCACCACACTGTCTCAAATGAATAATAAAATAAAGTTACTTATCTGATGTCAGCTTTTGTTTTCTCAGTTAACACGGGTACAAAATGGTATGAAAGGTCAAATAAAAACCCCATGAAACCAAGAGAAACCACAGGGTTTAATCCCGCGGCTCCTCGGGAAAACAGAACTCTGCAACAGGGACTGAAAAGATGGAATCAAATTATCAAGGTCGACTAAAGCTGATCTGGTAATGAAGTAATCAAACCGATTGTTTCAGTGCATAGAGTGGGCATTAACTTTGATATGAAAAGGCAATGTAGCTTTGTATATTCCAGTGTTTTAAATATTAATTAATCAGTGTCAATTTTATTCACTAATATGCATAGCAACAAGGAATTTTACTTAGCTTCAAACTTGGCTTTCAAAGAAGATACCGTTTTAAATATTAACATGTAAGCAATGGCGGGGGGGGGTAAATGTCTAGTTTCTCTAACAGATTAAGGATACAAACATCAAAATGGAAGTGATGAAGATGGTGTGGTGTTCACATGAACTGATTCTGGATGACTCAAACACACATTTTGACATAGTGATATGATACACTGGTATTCTCAGTCTTTTATTATAATTCTAGTTTAAAGTAATAAAAAAATATAAAAACTTTTAGTCTCTCTAAACTAATTTTAGAATGGAGGTGATTTAATTTGTGGCTTTGTGGCGTCCCCTACTCTCCTGAACTTCTCCAGAATGTTTCTCCTTACCACCAGCAGCCTCTTCTGGGTCTCCTGTTTTTGGAGTCTGACAAAAGCCGCAGACTAAGCAGAATGTTGAACATCGCTACCCTCTCCTCCATTGTTGTTTAATTAAATTGGTCGCATAGCTACGTACTCTGGGGCCGCCCACCCATTCGAGCTGGTCTAGTGGAAAAGCAACCAGTTCAGTAAGGCCGAGTGGGGTTGAGTAGGTGATAGTGGAAAAGTGTTTCAGATTAGGTGATGTGGCCAGAATCAGTTACCATGGAGATCAGTAGATTCAAGCTGGCTATTAGCATGATCACACACTGATGTCAAACACGTCTCTGTTCTTGTGTTTTCTTTAATCTATATACAAAGACTCAATAAAAATGTTGGTGCCAAATATATATCACTGTTCTGAAGACGTGGGTACCAAATATGGTTGCCTGGGGAACAGTTGGGGGCGTAGCACTTCACTGACTGGCGATGAATTCCTGGCTATGTGCCATACGTTAATGGGAAGTTTAAGAAGGACAAATAAAGAAAGATGTAAGATGACCAGAGGTCTGGGCAGACAGGTGGACTTCTTTCACAGCACAAGCTTTAGCAGGATGACTTGTGTCTACTTGTGTCTACTTGTGTCTAAAAATGCTTCTTTTGATCCAGTGTTGTAAGATGTGAATAAATTATTAATTAAAAAAAAAATCCACATGCAAAAAGTCAGGAAATATGGGTTTCTGTTTGGAATTATGACGATCTAATGAATTCTATGCTGTTTTGGCTGTGTGTAGACAAACAGCTGCTCTACACAGCGTGTGCGGGGCAGAGAGAACTTCTGGATCAGGCCACTTGCCTCAAAAAGACAAAAACAAAATGAAAAAGAGCTCTCTTTATTTGTTTTTTTCCATATTTGTTTTGTGAACCAAAATGAAAAATCGGATAAATGTTCGTTATCAGATTTTTTGTTTGAAACAAAAAATGAAAACACAAGTATTTTGTTTAAAACCAAAAATGAACTACATCTATGTACACAGACCCTGATGCATCATCTTATGGTTCATTCAGAGACAAAAATCATTGATTGCCTTCAAAGAGGAACTCACCACCCTACCAGAGTCTTACTCCACCCACATTTCCTGTTTGAAAAATGCGCCTGGCAGGCCAGCGAACTCGTGGGGGTAGAGCGCTGGGCGTGGTCTGGGCTGTGACTGACATCTTGACAGCGGCGTTGCTGCAGTGGCACAGACAGTGAGAAAGATGGAGAGCAATGGCGACTTTGGCTCAGACCGATCTTTTAAGGTGAAGGATTTCTCTCCACCACCTTCACCAGAGGAAAGAGAGGAACGGGAGTGAGGTTCTGTTGAGGAGGCGAGGGCAGAGACATGGCATATTTTATACCCCACAGAGTGGCTGAGCAATGCCCGGTTAAAATTCAAGTGCAGTATAGAGTTTTAACCTGAATTTGGGGCCACATAATGGTTTTGGGGATAACATTTATATTTTTACTAAGATGCACAAAATACCAAAATAATGACCAGACATGTAGACAGCACTATTAGACACTAATTTATACAGTTTATCAGTTTTAAATTTGACAAGATAGCTTTATAAATATCCTTTAAAACCTGCAGTTAGATAAGAATAAAAAAAGAATCACAGTTACATCCAGATAATTTCACTTAATAAATAAAAGAAAGGGTCTGGTTTTTATCTCTTGGTGGTAGCCTTCTCCTCCATTGCATCAATCTCAGAAAATCCAGAAATATTCGCTCTCAAACCTGATCAGATAGAGCTGATATGGGTGCGACTCAAACACAGTAGTCTTAATAACCATGAGTGGCCCCTGGTGAAATCGAACCCCTCAGGCTGATAAAAAATCCTCATAGCTAGACAGGACATAATGGGTTATTTCCAGACACATCCTCCGCCCGGACTACAGCTCTGTTTGTTCACTTTCCAACTTATTGCTCCATGAGCACTGCGGTGGTGGTGGAGGGGTGGTCGGAGTTGGGGGTAGAGGTGAGGCAGAGGAGAGGACAGACATCCAGAGGGAGGGGGGGGGGGGGTGGGGGGGGCATGGGCAAGGAGGGCAAGTCATAACTGCTCTTCTTATTTATGTGTTCAAAGGTCAATTACACAGCCGGCACAGCATGGGCTAATAATTATGGATCTATACAAAACCAGAGCGACTTTAATCAGAAGGCATTAAAATGGAAGTCCTGGAGAGACTGATCACATAAACTAGTTCCACAACATTCTCCAATCCTTTTGTATAGATAACTGCTCCAAGATGCTGCTCTGGGTTCCAAAATATTTAGAGAATTTCTGAAATTGATGATCAACACATTTCCTCAGGAATAAATCTGGTGAAATCTTCCTACAAAAGTTTACTGTGCATCATTCACTCAGGTGAATGATGCACAGTAAGTGAAGATAACCTCTCTCTATTAGTGTTTGATTCACATAGTATTTATGACATAAAACCCAGTGTTACTTCATGTGAGCAATATGCATCAGATCAAAATTGTTCTCCCAACACAATCAAAAGATTATTTTCTGCTCCACACACGTGAGGCAGTGAGATGGAGGCATAAACGGGAAGAATGTTCTCTCATCGTGAGCTCCATGTTCTAATAAACAAGGTTCTGAAACCCCTCAGAACTGCAAGAACAATAAGAACTCATCTGGTTTAAATGTTAAAGTCCTAACAAGGAACATAAACATGACTAAATATTTATCCATTATTAACATTTTACTGCAGAGCCTGGCTTGGGTGCGTTACCATAGAAATAATCAGACAATTTACTTTATCCTAAGTAGAGCAATAATTATATCATATATTCCAATTATAATCAAAATTACAAATTCTAGAGCTGGTTGTTGGGAGAACTGATTCTCCCATTATGTCACCTTGAGCTTGTAATATTTGCCCTGGCCCACTCCATTAATTATGATCATATACCAATAGACAATTTGACTCCATTTTCTGTGTGGTGATAAAGCAAGGCATTCTGCAGCCATCCTGGTATTCAGGAAGAGAATGCATGGTTTTCTACACAGAATCACATCTGGGAGCTTCTCACTGTTAGTTAATACCACAAGTTCTGAAAGTTTTCCAAATAGAATTGCACTGGGTAAATTCTGGTTCCTGCAACTTGCTGCAGGATATGGCAGATAGATTTTAGACGCAGTCTTACGAAGTGTGTCTTGTAAAATAAATATGTTTTCACCACAATTTACTCTTGTTGACTCAGTGAGTGGCAATATTGAAAGTCCTATTGGAAGTTGGAATTATGCACAGTATGTGCATCTTGATAAAGCAATGCACAAAATCCAACAGGCGTTGAATTCAATAACAGTATTAAACAACTTCCGCCCTTCCTCGCCATTCTCCTCCTGCCGGAAGATCAATGTTTAAGCACCAGCCAATGAGCATGTAGGTACCACCCACTGACCCTGATTGGCAGATGAACTCTTCGGTTGAAAAGTGACATTCTGAAATAAATAAGCCACTGGGAAAAATACCATTATGAAATAAAAGCTGACTTTGTGAAAAAGACATTTTGGAATAAAAACTGATGGAATTACATAAAAATTGCTAAAAAATAATATCTACTATTCGAAAAAAATTACCATTAAACAATGTTTTATATTAATAAATGCATTTTTAAAGGAAAATGAAAAATATTTTATACTAATGAGCTAGGAATTTTATATGAATTCAGTTTTTTCACTATGTCATTGTCACGTTATATATTTGTCTATTATCTATTCATGTAGACATTTATACCATAAGGTTTTATTTTTTTTAATTTATTTTCTTATTTGAGCACTCCATACAAACAGACCTAAGCCTCATTTTTGTTGAAAGGAAGAAGATTGTTCTCAGCCAAAAATGCTACAAACATTAAGCATGAATTTTTTTATGAGTTTATTTATTAGCTTTATTTGAGAATAGGGATAAAAATGACATCATATTGTACTTTTAGTATTGGCAGACAGAGACATCATAAATTGTATTTTAAGCTGTCTTTAATCATTTGAGCTGTGTACAGGGGCATGTCTAAAATTATTTTCTTTGGGGGACCATGCAGGGGCACAGACTGTAGAAGGATGGTACACTAAAATTGCAATTACATCTAATTGCACCACAGTATTAGACTCCAATAAACAGAGGGCCAAAGCTTCAATAGTAAAACTATTTATTTACCCAAATTACTACCCACTACCAACTTACTAATCAACTCAAAGTCAACATTTTTAAATAATTAAAGACTACACATCGCAAACCTCTGTTTACTTACCTCCTATTTTGTCTTTTTAGTGAAGTAGCTTGGCAATTGTAAAACCACAAAATAAGCATTTCTGCCACCTACTGCCACAGAGTATGGACTGGGATGTAGTATTAAAAAAAGGGGGGAGGAGGGGTGACCCATTCTATCTCTTTAAATATAAATTGGTCTGCAGTCTGAGGGTTCAAGTTTTGATCTGACCTTAAACTATGAGCGCTACAATACAAATAAACCAATTTACAGCTCTGCTGGGGGTGGCTAGGCCGGGTGGCCAATCAGATTCCATGGGTAGCTGGAATAAGAAGTTATTGGCAGGTGTTGTTGTGTTTCAGTGTTTTAGACAAGCACAATTTGTTACCAATTATGAGGTCCGGAGTTCAGGCCTGGTCATGCTCCTCTTTTCTTTGGGCATATTAACCTAGGCTAAAACAGGTCCCCTTTTTGAACTTCTAGAAAACATCTTAAAGCATGATTTTTGGGCGAAATATTTAACAGTCTTATTTAACCACTGTTAAGATGTATTTCCAGCCAAAAATATGTTCACTGATTGATTTCCAGGGTTCACATCTAAAGTACTCTACACCAAAGCAATGGAAGAATGGCTAACAATGAAGACACAGAAGCTGAAAGACTGCCTGCTTGGTTTGAGCCAAATATGTGAAAAGGTTTTGTGTCCCAATTAATTAATAGCAGGCGAGACAAATGAGTGTCGGAGTGTTCCACATTTTTACATAATGAACTAACACATGGGAACAAGACCGGAGCTAGCCATTTGGGGGCCCTAAGCACAAAGGATTTGTGTTTCAAGGTTCAACTGCATCCTGACATGGGCCAGCATGAGACACTCGCTTTACGATATCTTTTAGTAATTATACAGTATTTTACTCAACTACATTTTTTATTAGTTTTGAAGGATATTACAACGTTATGACATTCAGCTAATTAAAGGTTAACATAGTAAGTATAACAGTCTGCTAAACAGACTTGCTACTCATAGACAGCCAGCTTTAGGTTTAGAACAGTGTCACCTTAATAGGAGTGGTGGGTGGAGCTCTCTCAGTTTTCACACTGTTGTGTTTTTTGTCATAGCCAAATTCGTTCTTCTTGTCAGCATGAGAAAAGCATAATAGCCTTTATGTGGCCAGCTGATCTACAGTGAGCAGCAACAGGTGGGGCAACTAGTACAGCTGGAGAAATGCCTGGTCCTTTAAACCAGTGATTCCCAATCTTTCCATCTTCTGACCCACAAAATAAAAATGTGCTAGGGTTGTAACCCCGAGTTTTGTTTGAGCATAAAAGCATTTTTACTGGGTCAGTTAAAAACTGGTGCAATGACAGCACAACCAGCATCAACACTTAATGTATTGGCCAACCAATTGTTTTTATTTTTTTCCGAATGTTTAAAAAAAATATTTTACAGCATTTCTGAAATGCACATGCTTTCTCATCCTCATTTTATGTATTCCTGAAGACCCCAGACTTCCATATTCATGAACCTACATGAGGTCCCGACCCCAAATTTGGCAAGTACTGCTTGAAACCATAGCAACCGCATGATGGAAAGTTTTAGAAGCTTTTAATTTGTCAATTTTCTAACCTCCTGGGAGCCTTAACATTGTTTTTTGGGGGAGAATTTAACTGTTGTATATCTCTGTCTGTGTTAATGCAAATGAAATAAAACTTGACCAGGTTATGTATTTTGGGTAGGTTAAAATTTTCTGCATTTATTAATATAGAAAGTAGGCTACTCTTATATCAGATCTTCTGTTCTTTCTGAGTCTCTGCTCTGTCTTCTAAGACCCTCAGACAGTCGTGGCAGATGGCCACTTGTACTGAGCCAGGTTCTGCTGGAGGTTTTTCCAGTTAAAGGGCAGTTCTTCCTCTGCACTGTCACTTCATGCTTGCTCAGAATGAGGGATTCCTGTGGTTGGAGTCAGCATCAACGGGAAACAACCTCAAGTCAATGACTCGATGCCTTCTGCTGGGATTCCTTAGATAGACAACTTTTAAACTGATTGGAATGTTTGCATGATTGCATAGAAATGACTTTTCTTGTAAAGTGCCTTGAGATGAAATCTGTTGTAAATCGGCGCTGTATGAATAAACTGAATTGAATAGCTCTGTTACGTTAGTTGTAATTTGTTGCTTTTTTTCACAGCTGGGAGCAGATGATTAGCCTATCCACAGCTCAAATAATACCTGAACTATGACTCCAAATCCCAGAGGAGTTGAGAAGGAGTCTTCATGTATGCAGATCAGGAACAAAGAGAGAGAAGGAGGAAATTCAAACCATCTCTACCATCTATCATAATGGGCGAATAAGAACACTCTTCACCCAGGACTGTGCCCCCATCCACTCCTCCAACACCATAGTGAATTTTGAAGATGACACTAGGGTAGTAGGCCTCATTGCTGACAACAATGAGACCTGTTACAGGCAGGAGGTCCAACACCTGGAGGAGTGGTGCTCAGACAATGACCTGGACCTTAACACCACCAAGACAAAAGAGGTGATTATAGACTGCAGGAGGACCAGGAGAGCGACACACCCTCGCTTCACATCAGAAGTCGGGAGGTGGAGCAAGTGGACTCTGTCAGATTCCTTGGCACTTACATCTCCAAGGATCTGACATGTACACTGAACACCTCCAAACTGGTGAAAAAGGCCCAGCAGAGGATGTTCTTCTTGAGGAAGCTGAGGAAGGCGGGTCTGGCACCTCAACTGCTCAGACATTTCTACAGGAGCACTGTGGAGAGCCTCCTCTGCCAGGGCTGTGCGGTGTGGTATAGTAGCTGCACAGCAAAGGAGAGGAAAGATCTGTCCCGGGTGGTCAAGGCAGCAGAGAAGACTGTAGGAGCTGAAGTCCCAGACTTAGACTCTGTGTACGCTGAGCCTATGCAGAGAAGAGCAAGAGCCATCTGCATGAACAGCAGCCACCCTGGACACTCACTGTTTGTGCCACTGCCATCGGGGAAGAAGTACAGGATGATAAAAACAAGGACAAATAGGCTGAGGAGCAGCTTCTTCCCCAGAGCTGTAGCCTCCATCACTCCCCACCCCAGCACAATACACCACAAATGTGCAATAACGCTGTTTACAATGTTACAAATACCTCATACTGCTCCGCTGTTTCATCATTACTTATCATTCATTCAATTTGAATACCTATGCACTTTCACTAAGACACTTTATCTCTACAAGACACTTTCTTTTCATGACATTTTACTTCTACTTTGACTTATATTTAATATTTTTCATTTTTAACAGCATCTCCCTCCACAATGATTCTGAAGCTACTTGGATGATATGACTTATGACTGCCTTTAATTTCCCTTTGGGAATCAAAGTTTTTTTAATTAAATTAAGTTCTATTTCTGTTTTTTTTTTTTTTTTCATTCCCTTGTATTGAGATTTTTTTCTCTCACTATTTTTCATTCGGTGAAGATATTTCTGATGCACTGTAAATGTACCAATTTGCATATATTGGATGGAATGAAAACTAAAATGTAAAAAAATTTGTGACTTGGGGGGAAAAATCCATCATAATCATTGTTGCTAAAACTAATATTTTTTAAGGGGTTAATTTCCCAAAAATCATAATGTATGGTGGGGACTGAAGTTAATAATGGCATTCAGAAAAAAATATTTTGCTACACAATATTTCATGGCTATCTTTAAAGGAGCATCCAGTTTCGTCCAAGGGACACAACAATGGTACACCTTAAACCCAGGAACCAACAGATGCCTTATTCCCACGTTAGGCTTTATACTCACGAAAGACACAGGATGTGACTTAAAGCTCTGGAACATAGGCTGTAAATGTAAAACAAACTTAGCTGATTAGTTCGTCATCAGAGCATTAAATGATCTTTTCAATCAAACTATTCTTCATAACTAGTAAAATATTCTATCCACTTCCCTCATAAAATCATCTGATGTTTACTTCTTCAAATGTTTGTTGTCAATATTTTACATCATTTTTTAACCGTTTTTTTTTTGTGTCACTGAATATTTGTTATTAACGTAAAATGATCTGTTATGTAACTATTCCTGTTGGCAGTTCTGTTGTCCTAGCATTAAAACAAATATTAAATGAAAGCTGTCCTTGGCAGTGGGTGTGAAAGGCTCAAGAAGGAGGGGATAAAAACAGCAGCTAATGAAATGAATCCCAGCCTTGCACCGTAGGACGCCCAAATTGCATCTAGCAAATCTGGGGAATGAAACCCATATGGCTAATGGATTTGGGTTATGATATTGTTTTGGAAGGCTCCACAACATGCCGTCCTTCAAATGTTACAGCAACACACACCTCCACATATCATTACTGCTGCGGAATGGAACACACTTGATCAGACCCAGGAGGAAAAGATGCCAGGGAAAACAAGAGAACAGCTCAGTGAATAATGAATATGGTCACCTTAGTCATATATCACCATCCGCTAAAAGATGACTTGGATAAGGGTGTCAATGCTGAGAGCTGACAAATTTCTACACCATCCTCAGATTTCACCCTTACATTCTCTCTCTCTGTGTCCCTTCCTGCCTCCATAATCGCTGGCTAAGGCAGAAATTAATCCACGCTGCAGCGACCCAAGCACGTCTTTGTAAATTGGACACAGTAGGTTGACCATTGTGAATGTTGAGTGATGACACAGCAACCGGCAGGGCCAAACTTTCTTTGAGATGTGCTGCTTCCTAAAGACGCCAGGAGCTGGTAGCCAAGGTCGGAGAAGGTCCAGGTAGGGCTTGGCCTGAATCTCGGATGCACTCAATTAGAAATTCTAAATTGGGATGCAGGTGAAATAAGATAAGTAACTCAGGCTTGAAGGATAGAGGAGTGTGCCACACTGAGCAGGAATCAGACTTTTTGCCTCACAGTTCCAACCATATGCCTGTCCTCACAGATTTCCAGAAGCTGGCAGCCTCTGTAGCCGGGTTTAGGAGGTTCATCTGCAGGGCATGAGGTGCCCTATTAGTTAGAGCTTAAAAGGTCATAAGAAAGTTTTAAGATCACCCACCCCACCGACGTCTGCAGCAGAAGTGCCAACAGGAGTCATTATGATGAATGGGAGAGTAAGAAGTGGAAGCTGCTAGGACCTCTGTGTCATCACGACCTCTGATGGCTCAAATCAGACCTCTAGCAGAGCTCCTACTTTTCACACTTTGAGTTCAGAATTCAAAAATTTGATATTTATTTGTTCTAAGACAATGACGAACTCAATTCCATTTAGGAGAACTGAATCTGTGATGGAGTGATGCTTTATAGAACATTTACGCCTGATTCACACCGGGCGCAGAATGTGTCTGTACAGCTGCTTCATAGAAGAAAAAACATGGAGCACAATCAGAGCATTCACACCAGCCGCGGCGCGGTCCGGGGGTGGATGCGGAGCTCCGTTAACTTTCCCGATCATGTCTATTTTTTCCAGATGCATTTTTAATGAAGTTAAAGAAATTACATGAGTCAGACAGGAAGTGAGATAGTAGTTAATTCGGTATATTTCAAAACTAAACCGGTGATGCCTGTTTTTTCCCGGCTTTTTATAATAATAATAATAATGGATTGTATTTATAGAGACCTTTTTGATGCCCTCAAAGCGCTTCACAATTTCATTATTCATTCACTCTCACATTCACACACTGATGAAAGCAATTGTAGCCACAGCTGCCCTGGGGCATATATGACACAGATATCAGTTCTACAGAAGCACGTTTCCATGCAGTTGTTGATAGTTTACGTTATTTTTACAAGGTTATATTCAAACAACTATATGTTGTAATACTAGATTTGTCAAATTCCTAATCATTATTGTCAATGTTTTGGAAACTATTGTAAAACATTCATTGCTATGGTACACTCTGTTTACGTAGATGTATCGCGTGAACAGCCGAGATTTGGTGCTCTCACTGGAGCAAACCTCCGGAGACGTTCCACACTCAAACCGCAGTCGGTGTGAATTGCGGTCCGTCCAGTAGCCGTGCGCACACCGGGCCCCATCCGTTCTGCACCCAGTGTGAATCAGGCGTTAGGGTTTAAACCAGAGGGTCTCCTGATCCTCATGATAAACTTGACATGTTTTAAGTGTTTTTCTGTTGCCATATAGTCATTATGATGGCATGCACAGAAGATAGAGTAGCCACTTCAGTCAGGCGTGCAAGAGTAGGAACACATCTAAAATATGCAGGAGAGAGGGCCCTGAGAACAGGGGTGGGGGATCCACGACTTAGACAGAACTGATGTTCTGTCTGAGCAGTGGATGTTTGTTTCACTATAAGAGGCCAGTTTTACTGACTATGCTGCTTTTCTTACTTTATTATTCAACCAATAAAATAAATTCTGAAAATCAAAAAATGAAAATTTGTTGTGGGAAACTGAAAAACTGATACTTCTACCAATAGATAAATAGATAAGTATTAATAGTGTAGTTTTAATATTGGTGCCATCTTAGCCAGGTTATAGAGCCACGAGGCCAGTTTTCCTTGTTCACTCGTGTGCGTTTAGTTGAAGAGGAAAAAACTTCCATGGGACTCCTTATCGATCCGGTACTTTATCGGTATCCTTATCGATACTTTTTTTTTTTTTTCCTAAAACAAAAGGGGAAAAACACAAATAATGAACTGTAGCTTAAAAAAAAGTAACTTAGATAAGAAGGAAGCTGTTGTTCAAAAATATCCAGCATTTATTTATTTATTTATCCGTAAATCCTGATGAACCCAGTCAGTTAGGTAGATTACAGGCATGTCTGGAAGACATAAAAACATGGATGACTCCAAACTTTTTGCTTTTAAATTCTGACAAGACAGAAGTCACATTTCTCCTGTTTTAGCTTCCCTTCATTGGCTCCCTGTTAAATCCAGAATAGAATTTAAGGTGCTTCTTCTTACATACAAAGCCCTTAATAATCAAGCTCCATCATCCATCAGAGATCTAATTGTTCCATATGTTCCTAACAGAGCCCTTCGCTCTCAGACTGCAGGTTTACCTGTAGTTCCTAGGATTTCTAAAAGTAGAATGGGAGGCAGATCTTTTAGTTATCAGGCTCCTCTCCTGTGGAACCAGCTCCCAGCTTTAGTCCGTGAGGCAGACACTCTGTTTACTTTTAAGGCCAGGCTTAAAACTTTCCTTTTTGAGAAACCTTATAGTTAGAGTGGCTTAGATCATCCTGAGCTATCTCTGTAGTTATGCTGCTATAGGCTTAGACTGCTGGAGGACAGACTTACCAATTTTTTTCACTCTGCTACTTCCTTTTCTCCTACTATTCTCCAGTTGTATTACAGTACATTCTGTTATCTCGACTGTTAACTTTGTTTTCTCTCAGTGTTTTTCTCTCCATAGAAGCTATACCTGGTCTGGTATCCTGCTTGGCTGCAATGCCCTGTTGGACGGGGGGCATCGACTGGGATGATGCTCCCAGTAACTGAACATCCACTGTGTCCTGTTATCAACTGTTTACTTTCTGTAACATAGAAAGTTCTCTTATATCAGATCTTCTGTTCCTTCTGTGTTTCTGCTCTGTCTTCTCAAACACCCAGACGGTCGTGGCAGATGGCCGCTCCTACTGAGCCTGGTTCTGTTGGTGGTTTCTTCCTGTTAAAGGGGAGTTTTTCCTCTCCACCGTCGCTACATGTTTGCTCAGTATGAGGGATTGCTGAAGGATTGCTGTGGTTGGAAAGTCTGCATCAACGGGGCCCAATCTCACGCCAATGACTGACGCAATCTGCTGGGATTCCTTAAATAGGAAACTTTTTAACTGATTGGAATGTTTGTATAAATGTATTGAAATAACTTCTTGTTAAGTGCCTTGAGATGACATCTGTTGTGAATTGGCGCTATATAAATAAACTGAATTGAATTGAAGTTATTAATTATACGAATAAAATAGCAGGTGAACTGTAGTTTAAGAATTCTTTTAAAAACTTAGATAAGGAAGCTGTTTTTCAAAATATCCAGCATTTATTAATTATAAGAATGAAATGGCAAACATACATACCTGTTGTATCTGATCCAGGGCTTGTTGTTGCTGCAGCACACAGGCGGTTAAACACCGTGCATCATTCGGTTTGTAGTTGGTGTATTTTGGCAAGGTGTTTGGTAAAATTACTTGTATTCCCGCCTTTGCTAGCAAAGCTTTTATTAGGCTACATATGTGACAGCGTGCATTGCTGGCATTTCGTAAAATGAAGCCAAATTTTGGATCTTTTCGTTCGCTCTGCCATCACACACGCTGCGGGGACGGAGTGGCGACTGCTGCGCAGTGCGCACACACGTGAGCGCGCAGCCACCACTCCGTCCCCGCAGCGTGTGTGCTTGTTAAGGAGGAGTGGGCTGCAATACAGTGTTTGGCTTGAGTTTATTTCTCCCGCAAAACATGAATACGACCTTAATTTTACCGTTTAGAGGACCGTTAGGGCTGAAGCTTATCGGTCCAGGTGGACCATCAGAATCAGCCCCGGGGCCAATTTAATACCAGTTTCGGTACCCATTCCTAGTCTATAATCGGTCTATATTTTAGCCTGAATCTAGACGATAGAATTTAATACATTAATTATTAAATATTAAATAATAAAATAACTGTAAGTTGTGTAAATGATGGCCAAGTGCAGGATTAAAACAATTTTAACAGGCATTGATCAATGTACAACATAGTTTAGATTTAGACTCGATTTAGACGTCTAAACAAATACGTCATATCAACGTCTCTTTTAAGACCAAATTTAGATGATTTAATTAAATACATTCAACAATGAACAGTGATCAAAAAAATAACTTTAAGTTGCACAACTGGTGTCCAAAAATTGGACTTAAATAATTTGAATTGCCATTGATCAATATACAGTAAAGTTTAGATCTAGCCTTGATTTAGATGTTTAATCAACGTCTAGATTTAAACCTGGTTTAGACGTCTAAGTTATTTTAGTGGTACTCCCCACCCTCATCACTAGGAGGCAGCAACACACTTAAAGTTCTGCTCAGTCTAATCGTCGCTGATGGGGATCTGAGCATATCGGTCGTCCGGACCAATTTATTTTACTCTCATTGGGACCACTACGTGTGAGAAAACTTTGTTTCTTCAAATTCACCTTGAAGGGCCGCATATAGGTGAGTGCTCAAAGGTACGTTATTGAAATGTTGTTTTGTCCTGCAATGTTTGTTAATTTAATCGTTATCCGTTAAGCTATAGCTAGCAGGCTAGCTATAGCTTAGCTATAGCTATAGTTTGTGCTGCTGCAACACTGAGAATTTCCCCATTGTGGGACGACAAAGGTTTATCTCGTCTTATCTTATCTTATAATAGGGGGTGGTTACAATGTTGTAGTGTAAAAGTTATATAAAGTGTAAAAGTTATATAAGTTTAATGTTGACAATTGTCTTCATTTTTTTATTTTTTTATTGTCTTCATTTCTTATCTGTTGCAGAGCCTTCACAAATGACGTCATGGAAAACATATGCAAGGTGGTGGGCCACATGGAAAGAGCGTCTTCAAAAAGAACCCCTTCTACTCCTAGACTATTTGTTTTTCACCACAATCTTTGTTTAAATAAAATAAGCAATTTTTATTTTTATTTTGGTAATATTATATATTTAATTTTGTGCTTTTATTTTATTGCTATGTATGTTTACAAATGTGTTGAAATTAAAAACAGGTATATTGCACATTCATATGTTTGTGATGGTTGGATAATGTTTAAAAATTTTTATTGATTTACATTACAGTAGGATAGTTTGGTAAATGTTAACATCAAGAGATGTATTTATATCCAGTGGTAAAATAAGCAGTGTTACTGAAACCTTTTTAAAAGATCATTGTCATAACATCCTGGCACGACATAAAGGAAAGGATCATAGTTTAAATTTGGGTCCCCCCCCCCCTCTTTTTTAATTTTTTTTAGAGAACCTGATTTAACATTCAATTTGACAACTTTAATTTAATTTAAATAGGTTTGTTGTGATTAATTTAATAGATTGTAATAGCTGGATTTATTAGAATATCATTTGGCTATAATACATTTAATAGACGTCTATACGATGTCTAGATTCTCTAATGGTGTATAAATTTGGTATAAAAATAAGCATCTGGCAAACGTATAACTTTAGACGTCTATAAATAGACGTTCATTAACGGTTATTTAAACGTCTTCTATTAGACGCGGCGTATAGAGGTAGTCGTCTTTTAGACGTCTTTTAGATGTCTATTAGACAGCTAGTCTAAACCTAGACGGCTGAAAAACTTTCATTTTTAGACCAGTGGTAGACCGATTTTAGCCTAGACCTCTATGGACCATATAGGCGTTCATTAGACGTCTTTTAGACTGAAAAGTGCTCAGTGGGTTATTTACTATAAAAATTCTAAAATAAACATAAATGCAGTCAAATAATTTTAGCTTAATCTTAACCACAAATTTACTCAAACTTATTAATTATATAAAATAAGTTTAAACAACAAATACAAATACTGCACACATGAACTATATTAACTTGGCTCCCACACAGGTTGTTAAACACTGGCTCCTCAACAAGAACATCAAGGTTTGGCTCTGTGGAGTTTGCATCTGTTCACAGTCCATCCCTGGCTTTGTAAAGCATGCATGTTAGATGAACTGGCAATTATAATCTTTTCAGATTCAAAATGAAGCTGCAATTCATAAAATAAGCTGAATATTTTCTCTGAACTCATAATATTTGAACTGGCTATGTTCAGTTGAAAGAAATAGTTTCAAAAGATATTTAAATTCCATTCCTACCAAACTAAATACTAACCCACAGCTTTGTCAACTCGACAAATGCAGCCCAATACGACAGCACTGATTTAAATACAAGGAATGTAATGACGGTTTAGTATGTACCTTGGTTCTGGGATCATGGTTTTGTCTGGGTACAACCATACCGTTCATACAGAGTCGCTGTATTTATTAAAAAATAATGTTAAACATACTTTTATAATGTAATTATGTATATAAAAACACTTAGAAGAAAAAACCTTAAACCCTGTATGCATCTAAGTAACATATTAGGATACCATTCATCTGGCGCTTATACCATGCATAACTTTTGAATTTACTTGAACTGACCATCTTAAATCTGAAAGAAAATTTCATTATAGTAGAGCTTTATCAGACAATACTGTAACAATTTTTAAAGAATCTGTTCCATTCTTACTTTCCTTAGTGTCTCAGGGTAACACAGTGGATGGCAGCAATTCTATCTCTAACCCTTCAGAAATTGATGGTCTGGTTCACAGCGTTACGTCCTCATTGCGTTTGGCATTAGATAGTGTAGCCCCCTTTAAAAAAGAAAGTGGCTAGCCATAGGAGGCTGACTCCTTGGTTTAACGCAGAGTTGCGTACTTTAAAGCAGAAAACTAGGAAGTTGGAGAGAAAATGGCGCTCTACACACCTAGAGGATTCCTATTTAACCTGGAATAACAGTCTACTGCTGTATAAAAAGACCCTTCGACAAGCTAGAACAGCATATTTTTCATCATTAATAGAGGCGAATAAAAACAATCCTAGGTTTCTTTTTAGTACAGTTGCCAAACTTACACAGAGTCATAGCTCTGTTGAGCCAACTATTCCCCCAGCTCTTAGCAGTGATGATTTTATGGGATTCTTCATAAATAAAATTAATTCTATTAAAAATAAAATCATTGGCATCCTCCCAAACATGATTACTTCTTCCTCAGTAAATGAGGCAGAATCGAAAAGAACTGTAGAACCTCATTTGTGCTTAGGCTGTTTTGATTCAGTCGAGCTTTCGGAATGATCAAAAATATTAGCCTCATCTAAACCTTTAACTTGTATGTTGGACCCAATTCCAACCAAATTATTTAAAGAAGTGTTCCATTTGGTTCCTGGCCCCATTTTGGATATGATGAATCTATCCTGAGTAAACGGATACGTACCACAGGAAATTAAAATAGCTGTAATTAAACCTTTACTCAAGAAACCTTCCCTTGATCAAGATGACTTAGTGAATTACAGACCTATATCTAACCTTCCTTTCTTATCCAAAGTCCTTGAGAAAATTGTTGCTAATCAAGTCTGTGAGCATCTAAACAGTAATGAGCTGTTTGAAGAGTTTCAGTCAGGTTTTAGAGCTCATCATAGCACTGAAACAGCACTGGTGAAGGTTACTAATGATATTCTCATGGCCTCAGATAATGGACTTGTGTCTGTTCTGGTTTTGTTAGATCTCAGTGCTGCTTTTGACACAGTCGATCATAATATTCTCTTAGAAAGGCTTGAACATGTTGCAGGGATCAAAGAAACAGCACTAGGCTGGTTTAAATCATATTTGTCTGATAGATTCCAGTTTGTTCATCTAAATGATAAATCTTCTTCACTCTCAAGGGTTACTTGTGGAGTTCCACAGGGTTCTGTCCTTGGACCAATTCTGTTCACCATATATATGCTCCCAATTGGTAGAATCATTAGACAGCATGGGATACATTTCCACAGCTATGCAGATGATACACAACTATATTTATCCATAAATCCTGATGAATCCCGTCAGTTAGGTAGATTACAGGCATGTCTGGAAGACATAAAAACATGGATGACCCTAAACTTTTTGCTTTTAAATTCTGACAAAACAGAAGTTGCTGTCTTTGGACCAGAAGTTCTTAAACAGAAACTGATTAGTCAATCACTTCATCTGGATGGCATTAAATTGGCCCCCAGTAATAACGTAAAGAACCTCGGCGTTATTTTTGACAGAGACTTGACATTTAAATCCCATATTAAACAGGTTTCTAGGATTTCTTTCTTTCACCTCCGGAATATTTCTAAAATTAGAAACATCCTGTCCAGGAGTGATGCTGAGAAACTAGTCCATGCATTTGTTACCTCAAGGCTGGACTACTGTAATTCTTTACTATCAGGAAGTCAACAAAAGGCCATTAAAAGCCTTCAGTTGATCCAAAATGTGGCAGCAAGAGTTCTGATGAATATTAAAAAGAGAGATCACATTTCTCCTGTTTTAGCTTCCCTTCATTGGCTCCATGTTAAACCCAGAATAGAATTTAACATATTTCTTCTTACATACAAAGCCCTAAGATCTAATTGTTCCTTATGTTCCTAACAGAGCCCTTTGCTCTCAGACTGCAGGTTTACTTGTAGTTCCTAGGATCTCTAAAAGTAGAATGGGAGGCAGATCTTTTAGTTCTCAGGCTCCTCTCCTGTGGAACCAGCTCCCAGCTTTAGTCCGTGAGGCAGACACTCTGTTTACATTTAAGGCCAGGCTTAAATCTTTCCTTTTTGATAAAGCTTATAGTTAGAGTGGCTAAGGTCATCCTGAGCTATCTCTGTAGTTATGCTGCTATAGGCTTAGACTGCTGGAGGACAGACTGACCAATTTTCTTCACTCTGCTACTTCCTTTTCTCCTACTACTCTCCAGTTGTATTACAGTACATTCTGTTATTTCGAGTGTTAACTTTGTGTTATCTCAGTGTTTTTTTTCTCCATAGAAGATATACCTGGTCTGGTATCCTGCTTGGCTGCAATGCCCTGTTGGACGGGGGGCATCGACATCGAATTATACAATGGATGAAAACTGTTCCAACCCTAACAGTGACCAACAACATCAACATCATGATGAACTAAAAATGTTGATATCTGAGAAATAAAATCCACAAAAAGCAAATGAAAACTACATTAAATACTCATATTGCACTTTCATAGATGATCATAGATAATTTATTAGAACTTTTGTCTGTTATAATTAAATCAAATAAACAGAACTGTCAACATCTTAAATAAATAGTTTTGAGTCAATTTTTTGAAAATTTTGAAATGAACATGCAGGTTTTTACATGAGCACAGCTCACTCTAATGTCATTTAATGAAGCTAGTTGGGGGTAAATTAAACTCTTGATATTTCAAGTAAGAGATACAGCCAAAAATGTTCCTCAAGGCACAGAAAAACAACAGGGAGGAAATAGTCACTGGTTTGGATGGTTACCATGGTAGAAATTCTGAAGGTTAATTTTACTGTTTGAAAATAGAAAATAGTTGTGCAAATGTGCAAATAGACCCCAGAGTAAAAAGCCAAAGACCTTATGAAAAGATTGGTTTAAGCTGGTGAGACAGTTTCATTATCTAGAGTGAAACATGTTCTGTAACAATATGGGCTGAAAGGCCACTCATTGATGAGGAAGCCATTACTCCAAAAGAAGCATAAAAAAGCCACAATTGCTTACAATCTCCATCGCTACATTAGGAGGAAAAACGGGGGATGCTTGTAAGCCTGGAAACACCATCCCAACTGTGAAGTATGGTGGTGGCAGCATCATGATGTGGGGCTGCTTTGCTGCTGGAGGAACTGGTGCACTTCATAGAATAGAAGACATCATGAGAAAAGAACATTATGTGGAAATCTTGAAGCAACATCTAAACACATCTGTCAGGAAGTTAAAGTATTCGAAACAGACACTGACCCTCAGCAGGCAGCATGGCCGTCACAAAGTCCTGATCTCAGTCCTATAGAGGATTTATGGGTAGATCTGAAAAGATGTCTGGGAGTGAGAAGACCTACAAACCTGACTCAGTTCCACCAGTTCTGTCACGAGGAATGGAGCAGAATTCCAGCAAACTATTGTTTCTGGAAGGAAACCCAGAATGTTTGACCCAAGTCACAGATGTGAGGGGGCAATGCTACCAAATACATATATAGTGTCTGTGTATACGGTGCATGTTAACTTGGTTTCAACTGTACATAACTAATACTAAAATTAATAACAATAATAATTGTAATAACAAAAACAATAAACACTTAATCTATTAGTTATATCATTTACACTATAAGAAAACTGATTAAGGTTACTGGCTGTACTCTTACTGCCATTATTTCAGTATTTGCACACTTTTAACATATTATATACATAAAACATATATAAAATTGTGATAATATTAATAAATGCGACAAATTTACATACAATGATCATGATAAAACATTTTTATTTTGGTATGTCCCAACAACAGAAAATGTCTCGATGTGTTCCTACAACTGCAAAAAGAAAATATCCCTTAGAGAGCCTTCTATTAGCCACTCTATTATTTACTTTAGTTTTCCAAAAGAATGAAAGTGTTTGGTTTTGTGCAGCGGAACAGGAGAGGAAAGTGTCCACTCATCTCCAGAGTGTGTTTGTCGATACTGAAGCACAAAAAATACCCAGCATGCAGTAGAATCTCAGATTGGTCAGTCATCATGACCACAGGAGGTTATTTGGGAGACATTGTGTTTGATAAAACAGTCAGTATTGTAGTCAGTAAATAAGCATGTGATCATGTGCCATGGTTGTTGGTTCTTCTCATTCAAATGACAGGTCCTTGTTATTTACAAACTGCTGAATGATCTCTTTTTAAACGAACCCAGACACAGAAAAAATCCCGTCTGTCCCTGCATACCCTGCCTTTTACCTCTGTTCTCCCTCTCAGCTCCAGAGCTTTAACTATACAGGAGTAATAATGCAGAGTGATGATGACAAGCCTGTCCTCTGAGACAACATGAAATCCAGCTGAGGTGGGACTGATGGCACTGAGTCAGGGGAGGAAGTCAGAGAAAGCTCCATCTCAACTTTCCAATGTTCAGAACTGCTCTAACTGTCACACAGCTCAAACGAAAGAGAGCAGACTAACCGCAACTCAGTTTACCTCATGAGAAGTTCATCAGGAACCTAACAAATCCTGTCTTCTATTCTCAGCACGGAGGCTGTAGAGCTCTTCATAAATGACCCAGAATAAGCTGAAATACAGAACATCAGCCTGTGAGATCTCCGCTGGCCGAGTTTCTCCTTACCTCTCCGGCATCCTTCCCTGGACCACACGGCTGTTCCTCCCGTTCCGACCCGGACCAGCTGCGCCGCGGATGCTCCCAGCAGGATAGGAGGACAGATGTGGGAATGAAACTCAGTTCGGGATGTGCGCTCTGTCAGAAAGCTGTGCAGAAGAGAGAATCTCCTCCTCACTCTGTTTTCACAGCTTCCTCTGAAGGTCCCCAGAACTCTGACATAAGTTGTTTGGGAAGTCCAGTTGGAGCGGATCGTCCTCCAGGAGCGATAGCGCGGCGGAGCTGAACCTCACTGCTTCCACCGCTGCTGCTGCTGTTGCTGTGTGTGCTGGAGGCTGCTGGGGCGTATTCTTCAAGGAGGAGGAGGAGGAGGAGCGACAGAGGATGCGCATCGATGCCAGCGTGAGGAAGACAACTTTCGAAACGATTATCAGCTTTGTTTCTAGACAAAGGACAGGGTTATGGATTGTGATGAGCTTACAGTATAATAACGAGTGATTCTTGGATAGTCCTTAAACAGAATTAATTATCTACCATCTAGTTCTTCTAACACTGAATCAGGAGGACTGAAAGACCCATTCCAGGATCTGACCTTTATGATCCTCAGCTCTCTGTCAGCAGCTGATAGTGGCTATTAACAATGTTATGTAGCTTCCCCCACCCACTATATGTTAATTCTTCATAATCATAAACACAGTTGTGAAAAATGTTTTGAGCAAATTCTCTGGGGCAAATCCTTGTTTAGTGAGAATGCCAAATGGAGATGTGATCCTTTGAAACAGCGATCTGTTCCACTCAAATCAAATAAACACAGAATTCCCTGTCTATTTAAAATCTGCTCAGAGCTCCTCATCTTCTGAATGTCTTCAATTTAAGGTTTTCTGGGTATGGACCACTTGGAGGAGACCCCAAGATAACTTGCAGTGGCCATGGAATGTCTTCGGCACACCAATGAAGAACTGCAGAATGTCTCTTGTCAGTTCCCTCATGGATGCCTCTGACCTAATCGTGGATAAGGAGAGGATAGATGGTGACAGTTTATTGGCTTGAATAAATTCTAAACCACGTAGCCTACATCAAAGTCTGTGCTGTTCACAGAACAAAATAAAAGTGGGGTTTTTCAGTTTTAATTAATCCAGTCAAGAAATTACATTCTGTAATTTCCCATTTTTGGTCTGCTAATTGGTCCATCCTTAGGTAAAGCATGTGACGTAGAACTGATCAAAAGTGTTCTTCTTCACACCCTTACGGTAACATCCCCATCACATCATTGTGCATCAACCTTTCAATGGCGTTGGAAGATATGGTTCATTGGTATAATAAGACTTCCACATCACAAGTTGCTCATCACGTAAACCAGCCTGCCACAAATTTGACAAATTCTTCCACATGAGCGCTGCAGCTTTCATACAATATGTGTGCTGTACTATTGATGCAACTGACCTAAATGTTGCAGCAATTACCCAATAATGACCTCATGCTTTGCCAACCAGTTGTTTCAAACTTCAAAACTAAAAGTGAAATCTGTGGTATTGTTCGCAGATTTGTTCATCTAATAATTATCTGACCACTTGGGAATACTTATAGGATGCTGAAACATCATTCCCACATGGTTTTAAGTGTGAAAAGAATAAAGGAAATGAGGCATCATTAAAAAGTAATGTACCTGGACCTGACGCAGCAGAACACTGTGAATTCCACCACATTGATCTCAGCATACATAGACTATTCAGAATGACAGTGCATAAAAAGAAATGCAGATATTTCAAAGATGAAGTGACATGATGTTTTAAATAAATATTTTAAGAGATACCACATAACTAGATTTGATCCTCCATTGTGGTGGCTACATAATACAACATTAAGAATTCATTTTCCAAAATGTTATTGATCTCTAATTCAGCAAATTGTTTAGTAAAACATTACATTATCCAAATAATGTGTTTATATTCTGCTTTGCATTGTGAACTGGTTGTTTAAACACATACCAACTGTTGTTCTTAATTTAGTCTCAAAATAATTTTGATTTCTTTAACGATAATTTGGCTTGATTCCATATTCTTTTTAAGCATAGATATTCACACAGAACTGAGATTCAATATCATTTCTTTGGTTATTGGTTATTCATTTTTACCTAGTGGTTTAGTTGACGGCAGACAAAGTCCTAACCTATTTAGTGCCCTGGGCAAACACCCTCTCTGACTAGAAGACTTCTGGTGGGTTCCATTTACCTCGGAACTCGGAACTGGGTTTGACGTTATGCCTGAGTGAACAACGCTCCAGTTATTATATTTGGATAAGTCAGGATTCCAATACGGCAACGCACAGGTAGCCATTGTTGATAGTACCCCTTACAAACATTGTTCTCAGCTGTACCTTCCATATGCAAACACCACTTTTGTTTTGTGGAGTTTAGAGGGACCTGCTTTACATGTAAGATTGATTTTAGACACATTCTTACAAGTGTGCCGTGTAAAAAAAAACATGTTTCTACCACAGCTACTATTGTTGATGTGAGGGGCGGCCATATTGAAAGTCAAAGTCGACAAATACTTTTTACACTTTTTAACTGCATTTTAGACATCAAATCCTGGATGGCAGAAAACGTTTTCCAGCTCACCAGGACAACACTGAAGTTTCGGTCCTGAGGCTCAGAGAGAGAATATTTTACCAAAACTACAATAACTGTGTTTTAATCCTTTTTTACAAGTGAAGAACCTGGGCGTGATTTTTGACTCTGAGCTGACTTTTATCCCTCATATTAAAAACATTACTAAAATAGGTTTCTATTATCTAAAAAACATTCCCAGAGTTCACCCCATTTTTTCTCAGGCCAATATGGAGACACTGATGCATGCTTTTATCTCCAGTAGGATTGATTACTGTAATGCCCTGCTTTCTGGTCTTTCCAAAAAGAGTATACCAGGTTTACAACTTCTACAAAATTCAGCAGCACGTGTCCTGATGAAGACCAAGAGGTGGGAGCACATTACACCTGTTTTAAACTCATTGCATTGGCTCTGGAATCGATTTTAAGATTATTTTAATGGTTTTTAAGTGTCTTAATGGTCTTGGGCATTCTCATATTTCAGAACTGCTTTTACCATATGAACCCTCGCGGTCTCTGAGCTCCTCTGGCAGTCGTCTCCTTGTCATCCCAAAATTCAGGACACACAATCATGGTGAGGCGTCTTTTAAATATTATGGCCCTCACCTCTGGAACAGGCTGCTGGAGGACCTCAGGGTCGCAGAGAACGTTCATGTTTTTAAGAGCAGATTCAAGACTCACCTTTTTGGCCTAGCTTTACTATTACTAGTATTACTATTACTATTACTATTTACTATTACTATTTATTATTGTCTGTTTAATTGCTCTGTATTTTTTTAATTGATTAAATTTTATCAATGTTTTATATTTAATCTTATCACCTTTATCCCAGTTATTTTTATACTTTAATGTTATTTTAATCTTCCTTCCAGTGTTTCCTATATGGGAGTCCTCTGCCTCGGGAGAGGTGGTCGGTTGTGGCTGCCTGG
This sequence comes from Valencia hispanica, assembly GCA_963556495.2. Taxonomy (NCBI): domain Eukaryota; kingdom Metazoa; phylum Chordata; class Actinopteri; order Cyprinodontiformes; family Valenciidae; genus Valencia; species Valencia hispanica. The sequence continues at coordinate 5,495,628 of OY747719.1, forward strand.
TTGCTCTCCAGGTAGCACTTGAGTGGAATGGGGGTCTTGGCCTTACCTCCACTGGGCACCCTGTATCAGTGCCTCGGCTGCTGCTGTTGATGTGCTGCTGCCGGTGCAGATGGCTCCTCTGATGGCGTTTCCTTACCTGGCTCATCTGTGCTTGGCCCTATGTCCTTTTAATTTTTGTTTTAAAGTGAATGTGTATGAGCGTTGGTTATTTTGTGTGTGCTTTTCTCTGTACAGACAGCAGAGGGTGCTAGAAGCGACTTTATTCACCCTGTGATAAATCATTTTACCATAAACCAGCTTAACTAGATGATTCATTAACATGAAAATCCTGCCTTGTTTATCTTTAATATATGTTACTGTATACACAGTTGTCAGAACTATACTGAATTTATTTAGATAAACATAAATGTATGTACAGTGTACAGATACAAAGACACATAAATTGGAGAAAATAGAACCATCCATCTATCCATTTTCTGTACCCGTCATTCCTATGCAGGGTTGCGGGGGGGTTGCTGGTGCCTATCTCCAGATGTCATGGGCGGGGTACACCCTGGACAGGTCGCCAGTCCAACGCAGGAAAATAGAACTACTACAAACAAAACAAATACACACAGAATTTAAAATAAGACTTACAGAACATAAATATATCAATTATTAAAGTATGAAAGCCACTCCTGAATATCAGTATTATGTTTGCATTTCACGCAACAAACATACAAAATAATTGTCTCTCAATTATGAAACTCAAATATGAAAAATTGTTTCAACTAAAATATTTGTCTCTCAACTTAACTGGAATAAAACAGCCAACACTCAACACAAATATGAAGCAATGGTCTCAACTTCTATATGAAATATTTGTCACTCAACTCAAATCAAATATAAAATGATTGTCATCCCCATCAGGACCTTTCTTTCCTTCCTTGATCGAATGTCATCAATAATGTCATATGAAGTCTGGTCAGCAATTGCGTTATTGATGCTGATGATGGCAAGGCCACTGAGGCGTTCCTGAGACATAGTGGACCCGAGATATGTTTTCACCAGTTTCAGCTATGAAAAGCTCCTTGCAGTTTCAGCAACACTTACAGGAAGAGTAATTTCAATTCTCAGAGCATCGGCCGGGCTGAGTGGGTCGTTTTTGGGGCCATTTCAGGAACCAACAGAGTACCAGTATGGGGGTATGTACTTGAGCAGGAGCTCCGATTGTTTGTATTTCAGAAGGAAATGAGCAGAAGTCACCAAACAGCTGCCTTTGTAAAGATAAGGAGATTTACTGACGACGCAGTTTATAACAACAGAAAACAGAAACAAGGCAACCAGCCCTGCTTCTTCCATGTCAATCTCTTGTTATTTCTGCTACTCTGGGTGCCTTTTGCGCTGATAAGGAGCTGGTGTGCGAGGTTGAGAGGTTTCGACTGGACATCGTCGGACTCACCTCGACGCACGGCTCTGGCTCTGGAACCCGTCTCCTCGAGAGGGGTTGGACTCTCTTCCACTCTGGGGTGGGCATACTTATTGCCCCCCATCTCGGCGCCTGTACGTTGGGGTTTACCCTGGTGAACAAGAGGGTAGCCTCCCTCCGCCTACGGGTGGGGGGACGGGTCCTGACTGTTGTTTGAGCTTACGTACCAAACGGCAGATCAGATTACCCACCCTTTTTGGAGTCTTTGGAGGGTGTGCTGGAGAGTTCTCCTCCCGGGGACTCCCTTGTTCAGCTGGGGGACTTCAATGCTCACGTGGGCAATGACAGTGAGACCTGGAGGGGTGTGGTTGGGCAGAATGGCCCCCCCGATCTGAACCCAAGTGGCGTCTTGTTTTTTGACTTCTGTGCTCGTCATGGATTGTCCATAACGAACACCATGTTCAGGCATAAGGGTGTCTATATGTGCACTTGGCACCAGGACACCCTAGGCCGCAGCTCAATGATCGACTTGGTTGTTGTCTCATCTGATCTGCGGCCGCATGTTCTGGACACTCGGGTGAAGAGAGGGGCTGAGCTGTCCACTGACCACTACCTGGTGATGAGTTGGCTCCGATGGTGGGGGAGGACGTCGGACAGACCTGGAAGGCCCAAACGTGTTGTGAGGGTCTGCTGGGAACGCCTGGCAGAGTCTTCTGTCAGAAGGAGCTTCAACTCACACCTCCGGCAGAACTTCGAACACGTCCCGGGGGAGGCGGGGGACATTGAGTCCGAGTGGGCCATGTTTCGCGCCTCCATTGTCGAGGCGGCTGACCGGAGCTGTGACCGCAAGGTGGCGGCGGCAACCCCCGAACCCACTGGTGGACACCAGCGGTAAGGGATGCTGTCAGGCTGAAGAAGGAGTCCTATCGGGCCTTTTTGGCTTATGGAAACCCTGAAGCAGTTGATAGGTACTGGCAGGCCAAGCGGGGTGCGGCTCGGATGGTCGCGGAGGCAAAAACTCGGGCGTGGGAGGAGTTTGGAGAGGCCATGGAGAACGACTTCCATACGGCTTCCAAGCAATTCTGGTCCACCATCCAGCGTCTCGGGGGGGGGGGAAGCGGTCTGCCACCAACTCTGTTTACAGTGGGGATGGCGTGCTGCTGACCTCGATGCCGGACGTTTTGGGTCGGTGGATGGAATACTTCGAAGATCTCCTCAATCCCACCAGCAGGCCTTCCAATCTGGAAGCAGGGTTTGGGGACTTTGGGTCGGGCTCTCCAATCTCTGGTGCTGAGGTCACCAAGGTCGTTAAAAAGCTCCTCGGTGGTAAGGCTCTGGGGGTGGATGAGATTCGGCCGGAGTTCCTCAGGGCCCTGGATGTTGTGGGGCTGTGTTGGTTAACGCGGCTCTGCAATATTGCGTAGACATCGGGGGCAGTTCCCTTGGATTGGCAGACCGGGGTGGTGGTCCCCTTGTTTAAAAAGGGGGACCACAGAGTGTGTTCCAACTACAGGGGGATCACACTTCTGAGCCTCCCTGGTAAGGCCTATTCAGGGGTTCTGGAGAGGAGGGTCCGACGGATAGTCGAACCTCGGATCCAGGAGGAACAATGTGGTTTTTGTCCTGGCCATGGAACACTGGACCAGCTCTACACCCTTGGCAGGGTCCTGGAGGATGCGTGGGAGTTCGCCCAACCGGTCTACATGTGTTTTGTGGACTTGGAGAAGGCGTTCGACCGTGTCCCTCGGGGGGCCCTGTGGGGGGTGCTCCGGGAGTATGGGGTACCGGGCCCCTTGGTACGGGCTGTTAGGTCCCTGTACGATCGGTGCCAGAGTTTGGTTCGCATTGCCAGCAGTAAGTCGGGCTTGTTTCCGGTGAGAGTTGGACTCCACCAAGGTGTCCCTTTGTCACCGATCCTGTTCATAACTTTCATGGACAGGATTTCTAGGCGCAGCCAAGGTGTTGAGGGGATCCGTTTCGGTGGCCTCGGGATCGGGTCTCTGCTTTTTGCAGATGACGTGATCCTGTTGGCTTCATCGGAACGTGATCTACAGCTTTCGCTGGAGCGGTTCGCAGCCGAGTGTGAAGCTGCTGGGATGAGAATCAGCACCTCCAAATCCGAGGCCATGGTCTTGAGTCGGAAAAGGGTGGGGTGCCTTCTCCGGGTCGGGGATGAGGTCCTTCCCCAAGTGGAGGAGTTTTAAGTATCTGGGGGTCTTCACGAATGAGGGAAAAATGGAGCGGGAGATCGATAGACGGATTGGCAGGGCATCTGCAGTTATGCAGGCGCTGTACCGGTCTGTCGTGGTGAAGACAGAGCTGAGCTGAAAGGCGAAGCTCTCGATTTACTGGTCGATCTACGTTCCTTCCCTTATCCATGGTCACGAACTCTGGGTGGTGACCGAAAAAACAAGATCACGGATACAAGCGCCCGAAATGAGTTTTCTCCGTAGGGTGTCTGGGCTCTCCCTTAGAGATATGGTGAGAAGCTCAGTCATTCGGAGGGGGCTCAGAGTAGAGCCGCTGCTCCTCCACATCGAGAGGAGTCAGTTGAGGTGGCTCGGGCATCTGGTCAGGATGCCTCCTGGACGCCTCCCTGGTGAGGTGTTTCAGGCACGTCCTACCGGGAGGAGGCCCAGGGGAAGGCCCAGGACACGCTGGAGGGACTATGTTTCTCGGCTGGCCTCGGAGCACCTTGGGATTCCTCCCGAGGAGCTGGAACAAGTGGCTGGGGAGAGGGAAGTCTGGGTGTCCTTGCTTAAGCTGCTGCCCCCGCGACCCCGCTGGATGGTTTTCCAAAAGAGGCATATACTGGCATGACGTTCTGGCGCCGTGGCTATCGGGAGCTACCTCTACAGGCTGAAGGTTACTAGTTAGTTAGAGTTTGTTGATTAAAGTGTTTTGACTGAAGCATTTTGTGAGCAAATTCTTCTGATTTTGGAGAGATTTTGTCTGTGGCTATCCTATACACGTGTTCAGAGCTAGTTTATGCTGTTTGAGAACAACAGTGTGTGAACTTAGTACTTCATCTATTGTTTTATAATACCTGACCTCATCAGGTTGGTATTCAAAAACAATACCTAAGACTGAAAACCATATGGTTATAATTTCTTTACAATCAGGTGGTTCCCCAACTCATTAATTTTGATTGATTGTACGGTGAGGAACATAAGTATTTGAACACCCTGTGATTTGCAAGTCCTTCCACTTAGAAATTATGGAGGGGTCTGAAATTCACATTGTAGGTACATTTCCACTATGAGAGACATCATAAAAATATCAGAAAATCAAATTGTAAGATTTTTAAAGAATTTATTTGTATTTTATTGCTTCACATAAGTATTTGAACACCTGAGAAACCTAAATATTTGGTACAGAAGCCTTTCTTTACAATTACAGAGGTCAAACGTTTCCTGTAGTTCTTGACCAGGTTAGCACACACTGCAATAGGGATTTTGGCCCACTCCTCCACACAGATCTTCTCTAGATCTGTAAGGTTTTGCGGCAGTCGCTGAGCAACACAGTGTTTTAGCTCCCTCCAAAGATTTTCTATTAGATTTAGGTCTGGAGACTGGCTAGACCACTCCAGAATCTTGAAATGCTTCTTACAGAACCACTCCTTGGTTATAATGCTTCACAGTATGGATGGTGTTCTTGGGATGCAACTCATCCTTCTTTTTCCTCCAAACACTGTGAGTGAACTTTAGACCAAAAAGTTCTATTTCTGTCTCACCTGTCTCACCTGACTACATGACTTTCTCCCATGTCCCCTCTGGATTATCCAGATGGTCATTGGCAAATGTCAGACAGGCCTGGACATGTGATGACTTGAGTAGGGGAAACTTCCGCACAATGCGTGATTTTAAATCATGACGGCGTAGTGTTCTAGCGACAGTAACCTTTGAAACTGTGGTCCCAGCTTTCTTAATGTCATTGACCAGCTCCTCCCATGTAGTTCTGGTCTGATTCCTCACATTTTTTATTATCATTAATACCCCAACAGGTGAGATCTTGCATGGAGTTTAATAGCTGCCCCAGTCCTGGACAAAATGCTTGATCTATTTCAGGCAGGGAGGAAAAAAAATCCAGCCTCTGTCGGTCCCTGTACTCTGGGCCAGGTAGCTTCCATTACCCTAATATAAAGAAACTGTGAAATTGCAGGACCATCACCCGAGGAACATGCTTCAAAATGTAGGTGTGAGTATTTCACCCAATGTAGTACCAAGTGCATCCTCACCTAGGCTGGAGGTGAGCGGCCATGAATAGAATCAGGAATTGCTGTAGAATCTCAACTACTGAAGAAAGATTTGGCCCATAACATTTGGAGCATTTGTGCCACAATTTAATAGATCAAAATGTCTCATTATTGATATTTATTTAAGTGGAAATTGTATTCAAACTTGACATGTATTTGTCAAACAAATTAATCTATTTCCTTATGAATAAATAAGTATTTTTTGTTTGTTTAATTTAACTAATTTGAATTAATAAATATATATTTTTAAAAAGCACCAAGAGACAGAGGATGGAACTTTTCGCATCAAGTCTATTTTTTCCGGACGCCACATGCGGATTTGGAGTTGGGCGATGTCCCCCAAATTGGCAGTTGACGACGATGTTTACAGTATAACGTCGCGATGGACAATGATAACATAGGCCTAAAAAAATTTTTTACTTCAAAAGTAGGAAACTGTACTTTTGTTATTTTACTACACTAATACATTATAAGTTGTAATAGGTTGTACATTTCAAGTTTTAATACACTTCACACAGCTGCGTGAATAAGCGTGAATGAAGTGGTCACTTCAATGGGACCCACTGTAATCACCCGGGCTTTTCAATACGTGGCACTCGGTTGCAAATAAAGGGGGAAAAAAGAGACAGATGAACCGAGCTGTAAAGAACAATTTATTTTCGTGGTGGAACAGTCGCTGATGGCAAAAAGTTAAAAAACGGGAATAAAACTTAATGTCCGGATTTTGTCCTCAGTCACCCATAAGGAAGGCGGTCTTTGTATCAGGATCCACCTACTACTCCAGGTCGTTCTCCTCCCAGGTAACAGCCTTACGATAAGTTCTTCCCACCGAGCTCCACGACGCGCTCCTCCCCTGTGTCGGCTCACAGGCGAACAGCTGATCTCCTTTGACGCTCTCACGTCTCTACCCTTGGTGTGCTACGCCCCATTCAGCTGGAAAACAAAAGGCAGGCACCAATATCTGCGCACCCTTGGCTCATAGTGCGCACAGCGCAAGTTGTGCGGCAATCCTCGCTTGCTTCTCAAACATAGGCGAGGCCTGTCTGCCACTCACAGTTTTGCCGGAGATGTGCGCCAGTCATCACTCATGGTGTTCCGGCCAGTGGGTTTTGCTGTCCTGCCTCAGCTCCTTTGAAGTGCAGCCTAACAAGTTTTTGCGCACCTGTAACAAAGCAGCTGATTGCTGCGCTCCTCCTCCTGACTCATCCAGAAAAGTTAAGTTTTTCTCTTGGAGCTTAACAGGGGGAAAACACATGCAGACCAAATCCACACACACATGCAAAATAAATACAAAAATATACTAATATTTCCCACTGTGCAACACATTAGTTAGCCTATTTTCTCAATGTTTACAGAGCAGTCCCTGCAAAGTTTTTAGTTGAACTATAGAAGAGACTATAGGATTAGTGTATCTGACAGGGTGGGGGGCGTGGCATTATGATGGTGGCTCTCCGTCGTGATGTAGGTCAGCCATCACGATGGACGATGACATCGTCCATCAGCACAACCCTATGTGGATTTCCATGAACTTAAGAAGAAATGAATGAAATTGAAGAAAAGACATGAGCCAGACAGGAAGTGAGATGTGAGCCATTGAGGTGCATCTGGTATATTTAAAAATAAAACTCATGTTAGATTTTACCCCAGCTTTTATTTTATTTTCAAGACAGATTACAACCCCCTAAGTTCCAACCAGGCAATGTATTGACTCTGGTCCACACTCCATACGGGGCGGTAAAGCAACAATTTGTTGTTGCAGGCCGTTTATAAACACAAAGAAGAAGAAGAATTGTTAGGCTAACTTGCATGCTAACATTATATCTGATAAAAACTATGTGAGAAATACACACAATAAAGGGGGAAAGGAAATTATTAAGTTGTTGAGCAGCAAATGTCCTCCTTTAAAATAGTTAGCCCTATAGTCCACAACAAGTCTTATGTCCTAAATCCAAGGCCATCACTGGACCGTTGTGGATGTAAAAATACTATTTTTGCTCGAGATGGTTCTGTTCTGGGTTTTGAAACGACTTCAAATGGCAAATTGTGATTTATTTGCTTTCTGAGTGGTTTGACAAAAGTGTATACTTTGTCTACATTTATGATTGTATCACTGATTGGCATACATCATTTGAATCACAAGTAGGGATAGGATGGTGTTGAAATTTAGCCCGGGAGCTCGGAAGTTTCTTTACCTCAGGTAGGTTGTGGATAAGAATTTTAAAACATTTTTCCATGAATATCTCAATCTTTCTGATGCAGAGGCAACCTATATTTGGAAGCACTGTGAGGTTAGGTGGACTTCCTTTCAAAGCTAAAGAGAGCTACTGACGTCTGGTAGCAGCTAGCAAACAATATCCAAATAGTTGACAGCAGAATCCAGTGCAGCAGCGAGAGGTACTAATCACTTGCAGCTGCACCAGTAGCGCTTACAAAGATTTTCTATAAAGGAAGATGCCTCAATTACGGAAGTATGTAACACACAGCCAACGGAAAGGCCCCCCAGCTAAATTGCCCTGGCGTACCATTTAATATATTAAGAGAGCCAGGGAACCACTTGTGGCTCCTGATCTGTAGGTTGCAGACCGCTGATTTACCAGGTGAAAGCTGTGATCCTATCGCAATATGGCTGAAGCTAAAAGTGCAACACCTTGATTTTTCATTCATCCATGTAAAACTCTGAAAGTAAAAAATTTAATTGGTCCAAGGGATCAATTAGTTATTGTTTCTGTGCCAGTGTAAAACATCATACAAAATAGATTTAGTATTATCTCTTCAGTAAAGGGGCCAAGACCAGTTCTACAGGAGCACTAGCCCCTGACTTCTTGTTAAGTGCCTTGAGATGACATCTGTTGTGAATTGGCGCTATATAAATAAACTGAATTGAATTGAATTGTCTAAAACCGCTCATGCTATACGGCCCTGCTTATAAGTAATTGTTCATAGCCAAACCAAACCTGTTGTTGCCAGACCCAGTGATAGGGCAATTTAGCTGGGGGGGCCGCAGCTAATTTTGGGAGGGGCCCAGTTTTTATTTAATGTCCATGATGATTATCTTATTTTTCTGCTGTTTTGATCAGTGACGCTACTCGCTGCTGAAACTGTCCTGATACACTCAGATAGAAAAATAATAATGTCCAACTCACCATTCTTAGCTGCGCCTGCACATCCACAGAGCTATCATCTCGAACAAAAACAATACTTTTATGTCCAGTATGTACTCCAAAAAAGTACTTAGTCCGCAAGTCTTCCTCAATCCAACTCTGCCGCTAAAAACCTTTGTAAATTCCTTCCTTGCGTGTATTTCTCCGAATGTTTACATCATGACTACCAGTTAGCATGTTCTTAATAGCTCCTTTTTTCTTCTTGATAATTATTCACGGCTGGCAATCAACGAATTGGTGCGTTAATGCCAACAACTGGTAAGAATTGTGGACCAGAATGTCATTTTAGGATCATGTCCGTTTTGCATCCTTCTAAGGACTCGTCCTTTCTAGTAGTTAGTTGGTTTTAAAAATTGTGTGGAGAAATTGGCCATATATATATATATATATATATATATATATATATATATATATATATATATATATATATATATATATATATATATATACACTCACACACAGTAATTTCCTTTTGGGACCAACAAAGTATTTTTGAATTTGAATATATCGTTTTTTTAACCTGGTGATGTCTTGCAGATCTGCACTTTCTAAATGAATACTGAATAGATTTTTTTAAACAACCAGTGCCACAATAACATAACATAACATAACAGTTTTAACACCATTGCAGGTCTAACTGCCTCAGTGCTGGTGACATTGTGGCCCCTGGGGATGAGCTTGAAGATGATGTAGCAGAGGATGAGGCTGGTTTGGAGAAATCAGTGGTGCTCTCTGTTGAGACAAGCTGTCTTCTGAACGCATCTTAGTGATGTGGCAGCAGTCGATTGAGTCAGCCCTGGACGATGTAGTGGACAGTGTGAAGAGGCTGCCCTAAGAGCCGATGTTCAACCAGAAAAGACCACCCAGAGGTCTCAGCTGGAACGCGCCATCCACATCTCTGATCCTTATGAAGTTGATCCAGGAAAACTGCCTGTTTATTCTAATAAAGCTTAAAGAACGGTCCAGGAAGAGGTCATTCGGGTTAATCCTGCATGAACAACTACAAATAACTACACAATAATTTATTCTCATGTCAATTTTTGTTTTTTCTTTTTCAATAGTCATTTTAAATTGTTCAAAGTAAGCTTTATGTTCATATATTTAAAAAATGTAATAATGTAATTGTTAATAAAATGACTTGATGATATTTACTCGTTGTTTTAATCAAGATATAAATAACAACCATAGAACTAAATAAGCAATGTGACAAAAACAGAAATTGAGAAAAACAGAAAACAGTCAATCCATCCAGTCCCTCCTCTCCTCTCCTCAGCCTCCCTTTGCTGCTTCATCTCCTAAACAAAAAACTGTTTACAAAAAGAGCAACAAAAACTTTTAGGACATTTTAGATTTATTAACACGATCAGTAATACATTATGTATTGATGCACTGCTGCACATAAAGTACTTTTTGATAATAAAGATAAATATCATTTGTTTTTGGCCAACAAGGGATGACATTCCCCTCCCGATCCACCAGAATTGTTCTCATAAAATAAATAGAAAATAAGATAATAACATAATAATAACATACTGAGGTCCCAGGTTCTGTAGTTTTTGAGGCTTAATAAGACTCCTCTAAGCATAAAGTGTGTAACTGGATTTATTCTTTTACCTCCATGCCACCCTGGCCCAATTTTTCCCCGGTAATAATTTCTCCTAAGAGTCGTTTTTTTGCTTTATTTGCAAAAACCGAAATTAGCTGTATATAAGCGGGGCAATACACGGAGAATCATAAGACCAACATACGAGCTCCTTTACAAGCGATGATTTACAAAATAATATTAAAATACATGTCTATACCAACAACAAAAGCCAAACAGCACAACCACTTAAAGTTTTTAATGTACTTACTTTTAAAACTGTACTCCCCTCCCGCTTTGGCCGCCATTGTTGCTGGAACAAAAATCTCCAGTTCTGCCTGCAAGCCTGCCCAGGCCAGTGCCCATAGCCTTAGCAAACACTTTTATCGAAGTGTCTTCTTTTACCGCATCCAAAACTCCCGATTAGTAACCTATTGCACCCTCTGTTGGTTGTCTTGGGCCAATACATTTGCCTGAGGCATCATAATCATAGACTGTGTGATCGCAATCTGTCATGGCCCATGGCCCCGGGCCTGGTTGTTGCACTACGTGCCGTAGTACGATGCCACTGTGGAGTGAAAATGGACTGTTTAGTATCAAGATTATTTTTCTAAAATAAGTCAATAGGCTCAGTTGCTGGTGTGCTGTTCAGGCAACCTGTGTCAAGGAACCGTTTCATCCAATTATAGCTTTCCAAAGTCTATTTGTAAAGGCATGGTGTTGTCTAGGATGCCTGCATCTGGCTGCCAGATGGTCCTGAGCAAGAACTTTGAATTATTCAGCCGTCCCACAGCTGATTGAAGTTGCCATGTGTTAGACAACTAGCTGGCCTCTGCCTGCACCAGAGAACACCAGCAGACGGGTGCGGACTGCTGTTGCAGAAACACAAGCAGGTTACATAACTTTGCATTCAAATTTAAAATGATGAAAAATTTTGGCATGGTTCACAATTTACTGCATGGCTGGAGCTATTTTTTTGTGCTCATCTTTCTCTGATCAGACACAGAATGTGTTTTGCTTTCACAGAGAGGGATGAGAATGATAAATTATTCACCTGATCCAGCTTTTATGTGCAAATGCTGAGCTTACAGCACCACGGGCTCATCTCAGAGCAAGCAGTTAAGCTTTTTACTAGATACACAGTATCTGTTTATGCCACTCTCTAATGCATCACATTAAGTCAGCCTGTGTCAAACACAATTATGGAAATGACTGGAGTTAGACAAGAATGTGTGAAACACTATAAACCAAAATATTGTCATAAATTTTCAGAAAGACATAACATGCCTCATTTAATGTGCTACAATTACCATAGTGGCCATTAGTGATATTAGAGTGAAGCTTTACTGATGGCAGGGATCATGATTAGAGCCATAATTTCGCAGGATAACTCCTGTCACTTTTACAGAGCCATTGAAACTATGAATACATGCCATTACAAAATATCACTACGTTATATATGGCAACATTAGAAATGATATATGATCTATATTTTAGCTTCTCCTCGGACCTCCCCCATTTGCCCTCAATTGAAATGTTCTCCACTTTGTCAAGGTTGAGACGATCTGACCTGACTGACACAGACATGTTCTCATGCCTACTTATGTTTACAGTCAAATACATAACCGTCAGGGCGTGTGTGTGTGTGTGTGTGTGTATGTGTGTGTGTGTGTGTGTGTGTGCTTCTACTCATGATGAGATGAAGGAATGTACCTCCCATGGGCAGTGTCTGTGTGATTTCTTTAGTGTGGACAGTATGATCACCTAGAGAGCCCAGCCTTTTTCCAGCCAGGGGTTATCACTTTGATCTCTAGCTGAGAGGCTCTAAAGTGAAGGTCTCAAGCTTACCTCTTCTGTTAAGAGTCACTCAAATTTTACAAATAGGCTAATTTTGCATGTTCAGACAAGAAGTACATCCCACCTGTAGGTGTTGTTTATATTTTAAATTTAGTGCTCCGAAATCAGAGGAGGCCTCTTTATTTGATACAGTGTGGTGTCTTTCCCTGTCTCTGTCAGTTCCTGCATCCTTGATTGTCCCCCGCTGCCCTGAATTTCCCAGATTGTTTTCCTCATTGCCTTCCCTGAGTATTTATGGGGTGCGAAAGTCACGCCCAGCTACTTCCGGTCCATGGGTCAGCTACTGCCCCCCCCCCCCCCCCCCCAAAAAAAAAGACGAATGGTAGTCAATGAAGCTATAAAAGTTATTTTCTGATCCCGTTTGAAATGTTCCATGGATTTAACATATGATGTCCGTTAATTTTAAAGACACACTTTGATGCAGAAAAAGTGATATTTTATTCAAAAGTTACTTTAGGTTTTGAGTGAAAATATGTAGTAAACTACAGCTGAAGAAGAAGAAAAATAGTCATGAGTTTAGCGAGCTTTGCATCCTTTATCCAGGATGAAGCAAGGATCATTAAATGTAAAGAAAACCTATATAAACCTGACCATGTGGAAAGTGAGGGAGAAATAATCAGTTGAGTGAGAGCCAGCATGCAGAACAAGCAGGGGCTGAAATCCCAGTATATTTTCCAGAGGAGGGGGGGGATAATAAACAGTAACATTTCAGAGTAATTTTTTTGGGAGGGACATTAAAAAATGGCTCTGTTCTGTTTCTTTGCAACTAGCCTTGCAGAGTGGGCCTTCAACATTTCCACTATAGTCTATCAAAGTAACTTTAAAAAAACTTAAGATCCAAATAAAGTTCCAAAACTATTAACGAAACACTTTCAAGAATAATCCAACATCAAGCATGTCCTGAAACAACATGGCTACTTTTATTAGCAGAGCAACAACTGTTTCGTGCAGAAGTGGACAGATGTTGAACCTATAGGTAAAGTTCTTCAACATCTCTGTAATCTTTTCACAATAAAGAGAGACGACACCACCTAAAGAAATTCAAAATTAAATTAAAGTCACATGATGTGGGAGCTATAAACGAACCCCACAAATATTCCATCAACATAACATTAAATCTCAAAAATCATCTGTACAGTGTAGTAGAATAACCCTGGAGTGACCAGGGAACATGAAGTGAAAGCTGCTGATTTTATTCTGTAGTCTGTCACTAAAGTACCTGCTGTGATCAGCAGCAACACAAAGATAATCAGACCCGCTGAATCGGTGTCACAACTTGGTGAAACATTGAAAATTCTCTGCTGAACTGCAATTAATATCTCTCAAATTTACAACCTAACACCAACTTCAATGTGGTTTCATTTTGCTTTTCATGGTGCTGAATCAGAGGCCGCGGTAGACTATTTGTCAGTTTTACCGACGAGGTTAAAAAAATCCTGTCATAATCCATTTTTACCCAGCAATTTTTAAAATTGTAACATATTCATTAGTATTAAGTTTTTTTCAATTAAGTTTAATTACTATTCAAATGGAAACAAGCTAAACAGAGAATCCATATCGTGCTATAACACATCAAGCTGTTGGATCCAGGTAACTATTTTTCCACAGAGACAAAAATCTTATTGTGACCCCAGAAACTACATATAAAGAGTTAAATTATATGATAGTACTCACAACTTTTAATTATTGATTTGTTTGCGCTTCTGCACCAGGTGATCAGGGGTATGAATACCAATCTATCAAAATGACAGGCAGCCTTCAAATTTATCCTTCACGTTCTAAAAAAACACCTGTCAAATAATTAAAATATTCGGTTAATGCGACCCCTGGCGCTGATGTTTTAAGGAAAAAAAAAAACGCTGCTGTGCTTGTTCTTTTAAATCATTCTCAACCGTTAATTCTACTCTGCTCCTCATCTGAAACTTCAAATCCAAAACCGAGTCGAGCTGTTTCCTTTATCCCCCGCTGTGAGAGAGCTCTCCTGTGTAGGAGGCTGGTGCCACTTTATTTAACTACATAGGACTCTGGTTTTGTTATTTCTGTCCTTAGTGTACATATTCTTAAAGGGGCTATATGCAATTTTCTGAAATTTAAACTCGCGACTGACATCTGTGGCCAAAAAAACGGAACTGCTCTTCCTTTCTGCTCGCTCTCACAGCTCACGCTCGTATGCCGGTCGCTCTCAATCTTCGATCTCTTTCGGGCACTTGTCAGGGGTTTAACTTTTTTAGTCTTATGTGGAGTTACTGTTGGTGTCAGAGTTGTCCTTGGTCTCTTCTGTGTATTCGCACAATCTATTTAACTGCTTGCGAGTGCTGACTAGCGGTGGTGCCAGAGTGATTTGAAACATTGAACATGAACGCGCTTGACGTCACATCAGCAGACAGCGCCGGAAAATCCGACCCGACAGAAAATAGAAAACATTGGATATAGGCTTTTAGGTGCACCCACTGTGAGCTGACAAGGTGTCAGTATGCTCATCAGGAGATGTTTGAGTCATAAATAATCAAACAAAAAGGCTATTGTTACGTATATTTTGGGGAAAAAGTTGCATATAGTCCCTTTAAGTCTTAAATTCTGTTTTTATACTTTCCTACTCGTGTGAATATAAGTGTTTGTATTGCCTACCACTTTGCTGCTGTTACAGCTGAATTTCCCCTTTATGGGACAATAAAGGACTATTCTATTCTATTCTATTCTATTCTATTCTATTCTATTCTATTCTATTCTAATGTTTTAATGTTTGAAAGATCAGGCTCATTATGTGCTCAGTGACCTTGTGGTTCCTCTCAGATCCTCTCAGATAGGTGGATCCAGCAAGAACTATAAACTACCTTTTCATAAAACCTCTTTTGGTCAAACGGCCCTTTCTGTGTGAGACGATTATATGTTGAATTCTTTACCTTAGGACTTGTAACTGATCCAAGACTGACACATTTTCAAATCCAGACTGAAGCAGTTTCTTCATGGTTAACAGCCAGCCAATGATGGTTCCATGATAGTTCCATGACTGTTCCATGATGGTTCTTGTTTCTTTGTGGTCTGTTTTAAGTTAATTTTAGGATTCACGGTAAGTATGATAGTTAATTTTGCTATGCTGTTTTGCTATCTTTTTATTTTGTTGTTGTTGTAAAAGACCCATCTGGGGACATGCATTGCAAATTAGCTAAGGCTATAAATTTTATAGTGTTTAGTATATGTTTATGCACGTCCCCATGCAATTAAACAATAAAGGAGGAGAGAAAAATACACAGCAGTTTGGTAGCTGTAAACAAGGACAAAAGTAGTAATGCAACCAACCTGTCAATTTGCGAGAGATAAAAGCTTGTTCTTATTGTTAGATATTTGGTTTTGGGTTCAGATCTCAGCCTTTCTATGTAACGTGCATGTTAGGCCTATTAGTAATTCAAAAGTGACCTATGTAAGTGTATAAATGCAAAGGTTGCTTGCCTCATTTGTCTCTGTGCTGGCCCTGTGATGGACTGGTTAACTGTCCTGGATGTATCTTAAATTAAAAGGTTAATCATTTAGTTGACAGTGCATGTGGTATTGGAACCACTATCTGCCCAGATGCCTTCATATGCATAATACTGTATATGCTTAATGTGCATCTAAGTAACTGAATGATGTGGTGTAACTTAAGTGGTTGAGAAAGAGCTGTATCAATCTGATTTCATCACCACAGGGACCGGTAGTGAGTGAGTGAACGCTGGCGCACGTTGCTGCCGCTGCTCACCAACTTAGCCGAATAAACTGTTTTCGTGATATCGGATGTGATTTTTCAGAGATTATAAGGACTACAAGCTACTCCTACAAAGTCTCCTACTGTTAGTAGCTTCTGCGACCGTTCTGGATATATTCCTACCTGGGACTCCTGGCTGTCGGATTCCCCTCCTGGGCAATGATGTGGATCCACCAAACAAGACGCTGGCTTGCCATTTTCAGGATTATTCTGTCCCTTCTTCACCTGCATACCAATGGACTCCTCCAATACTCTGCTGCTGTACTCTTAAAACTTCGGCACCGTGTCTCCGCTCGCTCTCTGCCACCTGGGCTCGGGTCCGGGGGGCTTGACATCCCCCCGGACATTGTTTTCCAGCCATGACGGAGATATGCCCACCGTGGATCTCGCCGTAAGTTCCAGTACAACAACTCCCATCATATAAAGTCTATCTGGTCCTCTACACGCCGCCGCTACCGCCGCCCACCTCTGGATGTTGATCACAGTGCTGTGGCCTGCCTCGCTAAGTCGGCTAGCACCGCGAAGGCCAAGATTAGCTCCACCACCATCAACGTCGGCCTTCTTAACATCCGCTCCCTCATCAACAAAGGTCATCTCATTCAGGATGTCCTCGCTGAACACAAGCTTGACTTTCTGTGTTTGACTGAAACCTGGCAGCAGCCTAATGACTTCGCCTCTCTGAACGAGTCTACTCTTTACTTTACATCTGCTAGCCCCATACGTGCGTGAGGTCTCGCAATGATTCACCGCGAGAGTTGGAAAGTCGTTCCTGTGTCTGCTGCTCCTGTGTTCTCCTCCTTTGAGTACTCTGCCTCCCTTCTCCTTGGACCTACTCCTACGGTTATTGCCATCATCTACCGCCCACCAAAACAGAACAAGGACTTTATGAATGACTTTTCTCAGCTGCTGACACATTTTTCATCTCTGGCTCATAATGCTATTCTCCTTGGTGACTTTAAGATCCATATGGACAACACCAATAATACTCTCTCTAAAGAGTTTTTATCCTGCTTAGACAGTTTTGATTTGCAACAATTTATACATTTTCCAACTCACTGTAAAAATCACATTTTGGACTTGGTTTGTTGCTCTGGTATCACTCCCACGGTCTGTAAACCTCATTCACTTCCTTATTCCGACCATGTACTCATTACTTTTAATGTTGATCTCACCCTCTTTAAAATCATCCTCCCCCAAACTATTTCTTTTCGCAAAATAAAAGACATTAACATTTCCACCTTCTCCTCAGACATCAATAACCTCCTCAGTATTTATTCCAACAGCTCTCCGGATGCTCTCATTTTCCACTATAACAGCACGCTCCATAACCTCTTGGACACCCATGCTCCAATGAAGTCCAGATCTGTCTCCTTCGCTCGCTCTGCACCCTGGTTCACCCCTGCCCTCCGTCAACTAAAATCCAAAGGACGGCAACTTGAACGACTCTACAATAGAACTGGTCTCACTATACATAAAGAAATGCACAATAACCATGTCATTCAATACAAGAATCTCCTCTCCTCTGCCAAATCTGCCTACTACTCTGGTTTAATTCACTCAAATAAACATAGTTCGAAAACCCTTTTCTCACTCCTCACCACTATAATGAAACCCCCTGATTCTCTTCCCCATCACATACAATCCCCTGACTTCTACAACTCGCTCATGTCCTTTTTTGTCTCCAAAATCTTTGATATCCACCTAAACCTGACCTCATGCCGAGCTGCATCCTCTGGAGTGGACTTTTCCCTCCCTTATTTACCAATAGCAGCCAGATTTTCCAGCTTCACCCTCCCCTCCATCCAAGATGTTTCAGAACTCATCTGCAAATCTAAACCCTCAACCTGTCAGCTTGATCCCCTCCCCACTACTCTGGTTAAATCCTGTCTTCATTCTCTAGCTCCCCTCATCACCAACATTATTCATTCATCCCTCAACTCTGGTATTGTCCCTCAGTTATTCAAAACAGCCATAATCACACCCATCCTGAAAAAACCTGGTTTGGATCCCACTAATTTCAATAACCTTCGTCCTATTTCAAACCTTCCCTTTGTTTCCAAAATTCTAGAAAAATCTGTGGCTATTCAACTCCATACCCATCTCACTTCAAATAATATTTATGAACATTTTCAATCCGGTTTCCGCCCCCTCCCCAGCACTTAAACAGCCCTCCTTAAAATAACCAACGACCTGCTTATAGCTTGCGATTCTGGTTTGCTCTCCATCCTCATTCTCCTTGATCTCACAGCAGCGTTCGATACCATTTCTCACTCCATCCTCCTTGACAGACTCTCCTCCATCGGCTTAACCAACACCCCCCTCGCCTGGTTCACTTCATATTTATCTGGTCGCACACAGTTTATCCAACTCAAATCCCATAGGTCTGACCCCTCCCCCGTGTTTGCTGGTGTCCCTCAGGGCTCTGTCCTGGGACCCCTCCTCTTCATCATTTACATTCTCCCACTTGGTTACATATTCCGTAAATACAAAATCCATTTTCACTGCTACGCCGATGACACCCAGTTCTACCTCTCCACTAAACCACTCGAGTATCTCCCTCCATCCTCCCTTACCCTGTGCTTACAAGAAATTAATTCCTGGTTCTCCGCCAATCTTCTCAAACTTAACAGTTCTAAAACAGAAGTCCTTCTCATAGGTACCCCCTCAATTCTCTCCAAATCCAAGTTCTCTTCAATAGTCTTTAATAACTCATCTGTTTCTCCTTCCCCTCAAGTCAAGAGCCTGGGGGTCATCCTCGACAGTACATTATCTTTCCGGTCACACATCAACAGCATCACTCGATCTGCATACTTTCACTTACGCAATATCTCTCGTCTCTTACCCTCACTCGCCCCCCACACCACTGCTATCCTCGTGCACAGCCTCGTCACCTCCCGGATTGACTACTGCAACTCACTTCTCTTCGGCCTTCCCAATAAATCCCTCCAGAAACTGCAGCTCCTCCATAACTCTGCAGCACGGATCATAACCCATACTCCGAGCTTTCACCATATCACCCCTACTTTGCAACAACTTCACTGGCTTCCCGTAATACAAAGATTCAACTTTAAAATACTCCTCATTACATTTAAAGCACTTCATAGCCTGGCCCCTTCCTACATTTCTGACCTTCTTCATGTTTCCACTCCAGCACGCACTCTCCGCTCCTCCTCTACTCTACAGCTCTCTGTTCCACCCGTTAAACTTGTGACCATGGGCCACAGAGCATTCAGCCACTCTGCCCCCCAGCTCTGGAATTCTCTCCCCCCTGACCTCCGTGCCATAGACTCTCTCCCGCTGTTCAAATCCAGACTCAAAACTCATCTGTTCCGTTTATCTTACATCAATTAGTCATGCACTTACCTTGTCTTGTAACCTTGTTTTAACTGCTACCTGTTTGATGTTTTATCTGTATTTTGTATTTTTAATGTGCTTTCTGATTTGTACAGTGTCCTTGGGTGTCCTGAAAGGCGCTTTTAAATAAAATGTATTATTATTATTATTATAACAAATTGACTATATTATATAACTTTATGTAGAATGGTGTAACATTACAGACTAATAATCTTCTAACTTTTAAACTTTTAACATCTATCACAACTTTGTGGTCTCTCGTTAGTCTACTGTATTTGTCTTAGGCATACATATTAACATACTGATTATTTATTTAGTTTATTGCCTTGGCTATAGAAGCTATGTTCCATTATATAAATAAACAATATAAATAAACTGAACTGAATTGAATAGAAGGCTATTTTAACATTAAACAGCTCAGGAGCATGTTTAAATATCCATCAATTCTTTCTAGAACAAATTTATAATTTAGGTATTGTGAATGAATTTCTTCCTATCCACTATACATTTTTTACCTATCCTAAAGGTCATTCTTTTTCAGACTATTGATATCACACTTTTTAATTAATCACATGTTTTGGATTTGGCAGTTTGATCAACACTGGAGTCTGATAGTAGAAACTTGTTAGAATCTGGGTCTAGGTTTTTCATGTTTACATTTCTGTGGCCTCCCCTGCTCTTCTATGCCACAGCCTGTCTTCTGGTCTCCTCTCTCACCTGCAACCTGTTACCTTTGTGGGGCAACTGTGGCTCAGTGGGTAGAATAGTTGTCTTGCAATCAAAGGGTCATAGGTTCAATTCCAGCTGTCACCTGTAAATGTGCCCCTAGGCAAGGCACTTTACCCAAAGTTGCTTACCAAGCTCTGTATCAATGTGTGTTTGTGAATGTGGCTGCAGTAAAAAGCACTTTGAGTGGTCAGTAAGACTAGAAAAGCACTATAGAAGTCCAGTCCATTTGCCATCACACCAGGTGCTCCTTGTCACAGTATTTAGTCACCTCTCTTTCCCTTGTCCTCTCTTGTCAGTTCTCTGGTTCTCGTCTTCTACTGTGGTCTTCCCTATTGGTTTTCTCGTCATTTCCTGATTGTAAATAACTCATCTTATTCATCTCATCCTAATTGCATTTGGATCCTTCAGTGGTCCATCATGACAAAACCATAACAAGACATGGCACTTTTCAGCAGTCCCCACTAAATCAAAGCGTGTAGACTGGCTATCTTGTTGTGAAAGCACTCTGGAAACATTGGACTATAGAACTGCTTTAAAAAAAATAGAATAACTCTGGACAGAGCCAATGAACTGAACACATTCTTCAACATGTTCAGTTCAGGAACTAGCTCAGCATCCCCCTCTCCTGTTCCCAGCCAAACAGACATCCCACTCTCCTCTGACCCACAACTTTCTTGTCAGACCTTGGATGTTTTATCCTGTACCTCAGTCATGGATTCTTCAGTTTCCACAAGTTTGTCTTCAACCAAGTCAGGAGATGCTGCTACCCCATTTGCCTCCCCCTTCCATCATCAAAGTCCTGGAGAGACTCCTGTTGGCCCACTTGAGTGGGGAAACAAGAACATATCAGAACATATCAACTCCAGTTTGCTTAGCACCATGAAGTTGAAAATGCCATCATCCACCTGCTTCAACCAATCCACTGTAATCTGGACAAAGCAGGCAGCACAGTAAGGATCATGTCGTTTAATTTATCTAATACATTTAACACAATTCAGCCTGATTTGCTTTGTCAGAAACTCATGAAGACACAGGCAGAGATCTCAACAGTCACCTGGATCAGTGACTACCTGACCAACAGACCACAATTTGTGAGATTGAAAAACTGCGTCTCAAACAGCTGGTCAGCAGAACAGGAGCACCACAGGGGACTGTACTGTTGGGAATCCATTTTCCACAAATGAATTGAACTGACTGTTGGACGTCGGGAAGCCATTTTCCCCAGAAGGTCTGAGCAGACCGCATTTCCCAGCATTCCTAGTGGTGACCCCAACATATCCCTATGGGTCTGTGGCCACCAATGGTGACATCAACAATGACATAACGGCCAAATGGTGGTGGCGGCCATTTCAAATTGTTCTCAGCAGAAACTTCTGCTATAGAGATGAACCGATGAAGATTCTCTTTTGTTCTGACCCGCGGGACCAGGGAGAACTCTGCTTTCAATATCATGAAAAAGTTCACATTTTGTTGTAACTCAGTTTAGAAGAGTGAAATACTTCAAGCCTTTACTTGTCATTTTAAAAAACAATAAGTGTATGAAAAACTAGTGCTGTACATATTCATAAACACACAGCCTGCACTGTTTGACTTAGTGTTTCCATCATGGCTGAAGAAGTGGAGGTGGTTGAGGAGTACAAATACCTCCAAGACAACAGACTGGACTGGAGACTGAACAGTGAAACCGTCTACAAGAAGGGACAGAGCAGACTGTAATTCTTGAGGAAGCTTAGTTCCTTCAAGGTTTGCAGCAAGATGCTGCAGATCTTCTACAAGTCTGTTGTGGAGAATGTAATCTCTTCAGCCGTCATCTGTTGGGTACCAGCATCAGAGCCCGGGACTAAAAAGGCTAAACAACCTGATAAAGAAGGTTCTGGTTCTGTTCTGGGGACAACTGTGGAACATCTGGAGATGATGATGCAAAGAAGGATTGTTCATAAAATCAAAAAAATGATGGACAACCCTGAGCATCCTCTTCATCAGACTATCCTGCAACAACAGTGTCTTCAGTCGGAGGCTTCTTCAGTTTCGCTGCAACACAGACCGCTACAGGAAATCCTTCCTGCCCACAGCCATAATGATCTACAACAACTCCTTAAAGAATTAATTAGTATGAGCTAAAACAACACTTAATTTCCCTCTGGGATCAATAAAATATTTTATTGAATTCAGTGTCTCGGGAAATTCAAAAGGATATTATAAAAAGAAATTTTAGGCTTCTGAAAAGTATGTTCTTTCTATTCAATCAATACTTGGTTGGGGCTCATTTACCTAGCATGAAAGCCTGCATCAATGTAGCATGGCATTGAGGAAACCAGCCTGTGGTTTTGCTGAGGTGTAATAGAGGTCAAGGATGCTTTGATAACGGCATTCAGGTCATCTACATTGTTGGTTCTGGTGTCTATCATCTTCTTAACAAAACTCCATAGATTCTCTATGGGGTTCTGGTCAGGTCAGTTAGCTGACCAATCAAGCACAGTACCACCAAGGTCAGTGAATCAGCTATTAGTGTCTTTGGCTGTGTGGGTCAGTACCAGGTCCTGCTAGAAAAAAAATAAAAATCAGTGTCTTTATAAAGCTATTCAGTAGGAGGAAACAAGAAATGGTCTAAAATTTTCTGCTAGATGGCTGCGTTGACCGTGGACTTCAGAAAACCCAGTGGAACAACATCAGATGACATGGCACCCCAAATCATCACCCACTGTAGAAACTTCACACTTGACTTTAAGTAATGTAGATTCTGTACCTCTTCACTCCTCCTCCAGACTCTGGGATCTTGATCTCCAAATGAAATGCACACTTTACTTTCATCTGCCCCACGTTCTCTATAGGACTGAGATCAGGGCTTTGTGATGGTCACGCTGTTTGCTGAGGTTCATTGTCCATTTGAAATACCCATTAGCTTTAACTTCCTGGCTGATATGTTTAGATGTTGTTTCAAGATTTCCACATAATCTTCTCTCCTCATGATGTCATCTATTTTATGAAGTGCACCTGTTCCTCCTGCCACAAAACAGCCTCACATCATGATGCTGCCACCACCATACTTCAAAGTTGGGATGGTGTTCCCAGGGTTACAAGCGTCCCCCTTTTTCCTTCTAAAATAATGATGGCCCTTATAACCAAACAGTCCCACTTTAGTTTCATCAGACCAGAGGACATGTCTCCTAAAATTAAGTTCTTTGTCCCTGTGTGCATTTGCAAACTGTAATCTGCCTTTTTAATGTTTCTTTTGAAGTAATGGCTACCTCCTCACTGAGTGGATTTGATTAATTGGTACCATGAGCTTTTCAGTGACATTGTTGTTGTCGTTTTATATCACTTTATATGTGATGTGGTTGTGTAGTTCTTAGTTCACAATGTTTGGTTTGTCGATGTTCCTTTTTCATTTTTTTGTTTTTCCCCCTCTCTCTGCCGTCCTGTGGGTATGGAGGCAGACTTCGATGTTTTCTTGTGTTTTCTTTGTTCCCCTTTCTCTCTTGTATTTTCAACTCACCCTCTCTCTTGACTCTTTGTTTCCTACCTCTCTTCTTAATCCTCTTTCTTTCTTCCCCTTTATTTTCCGTCTCCGTGTCCATAACATTAGAAAATAAAACCCACAGCAATTCATAATAAAGATTCCTCACACACACATATATATATATCAAGTGGAGTACTATAGCAAAAGCTGTACTTTTGATTATAACATATTTGAAGTGTGCATTCTCCATGTTGTTAGAATGAAAATTTAAATAACAAACTTCAGGTAGGCTTTCACAGGTAAAAAAAAATAACATTATAATCCCTGGAAATTAGCTAATAATAGAAATAATTACCCTTCCGAATTAGAAAATGTACCAGTAACAACAATAGTTTACTTTTAAAGTCACACTGGACAAAAATTAAACAACAATCTGAACTAATACTCTGAGGAATCAAGTATGATTTCCTTTTTTCTTGTATTAATAAAAATAAAAAGCAGCAGTCTTAAAAAGACAATAAAAAAGTGCATACTCCAGTCTTTTGTTTTCATCTTCATCCTCCTCAGTCAATTTTTGATGTACACTGACTTTGCACAGGATTATTGTAGTTTTTGTGTCCATGTGGACCTAGTGGATTTTTGCCATTTTTGTCACACACAGAAACACGTGCCAGCTTTGCCAGCTCTGTTCGTCCTTAAAGCTACACTTGTGCTTTGGCATCTTGTAAACAGCCGAAGTGCAGCGCAACAAAGAATAGCACCAAACAGTGCAGCGCATTGCAGCACAGCCTGCTGTCTGTTCTGTCTATGAAGGATCAGAAACAGCCTCTAGGCAGCAGCTGGGGGAGGACGTCAGAAGAAAGAAAAGCTGCTGTATTCCATTGATAACACCCAGTCAGTTTATGTTTGATTATTGTTCCTCTGAAAAAGAATGAAAACCAGGACATTTTCATTAATTTATTAAATCCCCTTGGATGCACTGGAGAGCGAGAAAATGGTTGTTCACTCTAATATTGACTAGCAGAATTATACAGGTCAGGTGCGGAATCAGAAAGTAGGGCCATCCATCCATCCATTATCTATACCCGCCCATCCTATGCAGGGTCGAGGGGGGCTGGTGACTAGGAGCTGGTACAACTTGGTGTCCAGGTGCTGGCTGGGCTTGGCCTGGGGTTTTGTGATATAATATTTTTGATGAGATATCTTCAGCTGACTCCTTCTGATGTGGTGGCTTTGCTCAAAGTTTCGACAGGTAAAA
Source organism: Valencia hispanica (assembly GCA_963556495.2). NCBI lineage: Eukaryota > Metazoa > Chordata > Actinopteri > Cyprinodontiformes > Valenciidae > Valencia > Valencia hispanica. The sequence continues at coordinate 5,520,434 of OY747719.1, forward strand.
AGATGTCATTAATCTTCCTGCTCTCCGCGAGGATGGACGCTTTTCTCTTTCCCTCCCTACTGTTGTCTACTTCTGCATTCTTTTGTCTTGTCAACTATTTTTGGAGCCTCTCTTTGCATTCTCCTCCGGAAAGAACAACTATGGTTCTGGATCTGGTTCTGGTCAGCTGGTCTCTTGATACAATTAATCAATTTTTTTCCCGGAGAACGGCTAAAAGGGAGAGCCGAGTTTGTCCGATGGAACATCGTGGAGGATCTTGTGTCTCTCACTTTTGGCCATCGAGGACGTTGGAAACATTTATATAATTGGATTCATGATAACCGGATATCTGCTGATTATTGCAGGTGGATTTTCTGAGGTATCGTAAACTTCAAGCTTAAAGGCAGCAATTGGCAGGCTGCCTTGGCTACAGGAAGGTTGCTGTGCTGTCAACACTCAGACTATTTGTGATGTGCGAGCAAAATTGGACTCGTTTCACTGCTTGGGTAATAACTTGGAGAAGTTCTCAGCCGGCTGGAAGGTAATCTGACTCACGATTTGGCCATTTGGACTGAACTCGGACCACTGACAGACTCTAAGGCAAGAGAAAAAGTGATCTTCGCCTGGCTCTAAAACAACAACTTCTTATCTACTGGAATTCGACTCCCTGGTCTTGGTAGACCAAACAAAAACTCCCTTGGATGTGTGTGCAAAAGGACGCTCCATCCCACCCCACTCCCCCATCCCCCACATGAGCCTGTGAGCTCCCTGACTCAGCCCCAAGGTTGTTTATCACATCACAGGCGACAGACCCTGGGATTGAACTGAGAGGAGTTTCATTGTCTCACATTAATGCACACATACATGCACGCAAGCTCACGCCACAGCTACAGACATGCACGCAGTCCTGGATTTCAACATGCTCGCGGTACCCTAAGACTCCTGCCCACTCTTCAGACAGCGAAATGATGGGCGCGTGCTTTGGATGGCCGCGACCGGTTTCTCTGTACGGAGGGTTCCCGAACCTCCCCCCCCGTCCCATTTGTGTTCTCATATGTTATGACCGATACATGTGCTTATATGTTTTTGCAGTGGTTTTTTCAGCACCTCGGCTCGGCTCCCTGTAGGGGGCTGGGCTGAGTTGCCTTTTTTTCCCCCTGTTCACCCCCCCTCCTATTGTGAATCATTTCTATCTGCTAAAAGGGGCGCTGGTAAAGCCGGCTGCTACCGCGGTCTTCCAAATCCTGTAATGTGTTAATGTTTGTAATTGTTTGTATGATCTTGGATTGGTTGTACCGAAACTTAATTTCCCCACGGGGATTATTAAAGTATCTATTATCTTATTATCTTATCTCTCTATCTCTACTTAGATTCATTTATCAGTTCGGTTCAGTTGGGCAGAATCTCCACCTTGACATGTTGGGGGGGTTGGGTGGTGGGAGTTTGGTCTATGCTCAGGTGCTGATGGCAAGTTGGGTTCAGTGGAATGATTGGATCAACGGTTATTTAAAAGACCTTAAACACATCAGGACTAGAGTTTTGTGCAGTCTTCTGATAATCTGCCGAGCTGTCAAAGGTTTAACTCCACTTTCGTTGTCTGCTGGAGAAAGTTCTTTTTACTCCTTTAAATCCAACCTAATAAATAGAAACTGATATTAGACTTGTTAGCTGGACTAATATACAGCAGTCACCATTACTTATCAGGAAACACACTGTGGCACAGAGCGAGCTGTACATGTTGAATTGAAGGGAGAATGCATGGGCTTGGCCCCTGCAGACACAGAGAAGGGCAATTACATAAATATTCATGGTGGACTTGTCTGTGAGCCGTGTTTCTCTGCTAGCTCTGCTAGCTCCTGTCACTCCATTGATCTCCAATACATGACATTCATGTCCAGTGATCACTCTTCCTCACCTCATTCATGTGGAGAGACGTGCCCTTACTCCTACCCTTTTGATGTCCACTCAGTGATTATCCAGTAACCTCCTGATTACCCCAAACATCCATCCATCCATCCATCCATCCATCCATCCATCCATCCATCCATCCATCCATCCATCCATCCATCCATCCATCCATCCATCCATCCATCCATCCATCCAACCAACCAACCAACCAACCATACATACATACATACATACATACATACCCGCCCTTCCTATGCAGGGGGGCTGGTGACTATCTCCTGCCGTCATGGGGCAAAAGGCAGGGTACACCCTAAACAGGTCGCCAGTCCATCGCAGGGCAACACAGAGACATACAGGACAACCAACCATGCACGCACACACTCATACCTAAGGGCAATTTAGAGAGACCAATTAACCTAATATTGATGTTTTTGGACTGTGGGAGGAAGCCGGGGGAATACCCAGAGGGAACCCACGCATGCACAGGGAGAACATGGAAACTCCATGCAGAAAGACCCCAGGCCAGGATTGGAACCCAGGCCTTCTTGCTGCAAGGTAAGGCAACCAAAGGCACCACTGTGCAGCCCACCCAAAACATTTGAGGTTTTATGTCTCATTTGTCATTAATGCAACCACAATATAAGAAATACTCCTCTAAACAACAGATTGGTTGTCAAGCTCTTGTTTTGAACAGCTATAATGTAATTAGGTGTCAACATTAACATTTGTTTGGCGATGCCTCTTTGCATCCATTTTTTCATCTTGCATTCCCTTATTTGCAACTGTATTGATAATAATCCTTTATTTCTAAATATGTGAAAAAACATTATCATCTTGCATTTTTACCAAAGGTGAATTTGCTACATCTAGAAAGTGGAAAAGAAAATTCAGCTTGCAAGGACAAAATGGAAAATTGTCTAATTTCTGTTAGCTTAGACTGTCTATCATTACAAGGCCACTTATATTGTGTGGTTTACTGCTACAGACCCAACTTTTAAGCATAGCTCAAACATGTTTTAATAGGGCGTAGAGCAGGGGTTTGAGCAGAACATTCCAGAAGATGTTAGCCTGCTTTATTTATTCCAGATCCAGTTTGGATATCTGTTTGGGAACATTGTCTTATTGGAACACCAAAGTCTGTCAAAGTTTCTACCATCTAGCTTTTGATTTGGAAGGAAGAATTTGGAGGCATTGTTAATTCTTCTTTACTTTTTTCTTTTTTTACATTACTCCAGTAGCAAAGGTAGTAAAACAGCCCTGCAGCATGATGCTACCACTTCCATACATTGGTAGTTGGTTCATGATTATTTGGTTTGAAAGCTTACCTTAACTCCTCCAAAGCTTTTAAACACTAGACGTCCATGGACATCCTTTTAAAGGTTTAATAGTCCTTGCTTTTGTGTGGCCCAGAAAAGTCATTAAAATCAAGACTTTATTTTTATACGTGCACCTCACTCAAATTTAAAGAGTAATATCTGAGGCCCAGATTGGTGGTTTATTAAAAAGCTAACTTGGTAGAGTACTACACAAACAACCGTAAAAAAATATTTCTAAGTCTTTGAAGTAAGCGTGAAACTTTGATGTCCTGGAAATTACTCCTTATCTTATTTCTGCTGCGGTTTGGTAAAAAATGTAGTTTTAGTTTAACCTTTTTATTTTCATTTTGAACAAAATGCTACAGAAACAGTAACAGGACTTCCAAGTTTCACACTTAGATAAGCTCAACAGGAAGGCAAGCTCTGGGCTAGAAAGCCCCTCATCCCAGTGCAGCTGGTACCCAGACAGAAGTCTGGCTAAAATAACATCACTGTTGGACAATGTCTTTAACCCCATACATGAAGCTGTTGCTGAACTAGAGAGCTCCTTCAGTGACAGAATGCTATATCCTACAGTTGAAACCAGAAGTTTGCATACACCAAATACACATTTTTTTCACTGTCTGGAGTCAAATCAGCTTAAATTTCTCCTGTTTCGGGTCAGTAAGAATTACCAAACTTATTTTTATTTCCTAAATATTAAAACAATGGAAGACAGTATATGTCAGATATTTATGTATTTATTGTAGGTCCTTTCTCCTAGCAGCTCTTGGACTTTATAACCGTATTTATATTCTATTCCATTAGTGGAGTGACTGTGACCCAGTGGTTATCTTGCAATCAGAAAGTTGTAGGTAAGATTCCAGCTTCTTGCCCTACCACATGCCATTGTGCCCCTGGGCAAGGCACATAACCCAACGTTGCCTACTGATATATGCTTGAATGTGTGTGTCTTTGTGAGTGTGAGTGTAGCTGGGGGAATGTGAATTACCAAAGGAAGGGATTAAACTCCTTCTCTAGACCTAATTCTATAATTAAATGTGTTAAAAATGAATAGAGGAGATTGTAGCAAAAGTCAGTTGGGCTTGAACAAGTCTGGCAAAAAATAACTTAACAAAATCTTAAGTTGATCATATAGAAATATTTATTGTTTAAGAAAGTAAAGGACACTGAGGCTGAAGATGTTTGCAAGAATCCCAAATAGTAAGGCAAGGCAAGGCAAGGCAATTTTATTTGTATAGCACACTTTCAACAGCAGGGTAATTCAAGGTGCTTTACATGATTTGGTGACTTAAAAGAAACACATAAAAGAAACACACATTACACATGATACACAATAAAGCAAGAGAAAAATAAAAATAAAAAAAAAGCAAGAGAGCATGAACACATTTCATACATATGACATCAAGCATTTACTCAAAGGCAATTCTAAACAGATGGGTTAGTAAGACAACAATAAAAGTAACTGAGTGTTGCTTAGTCATGTTGGAATGGTGTCTTTTCCTCTCGTTCAGTGTTTTCTAAGGCAGGAGATAAATATGAAAGCAGTGCAGCTCCTGTCCTTAAGACCTGGATAATGAACCCAAATCTCATCATGGCTGCTATTAAGATACTTACGGCTCATTTATCTCGGCTAGTAGCTTTTCTAATCAAGAGAGACTATCTGATCAAGCCTCAGATGTTACCCAATGAAAGAAGAAAGATTTCTAACAAAAGAAACAGGAAATACATGGAACTAAAATACAAGAACATAGAACATAGAACAACCAGTAATATGCTTTCCTACACTCAATAATTTTTAACATTACAGTGCAGGAAAGAAACCCTGAGTTCATGTTATTTTAATCAATATGATAAAAATGCCTGGGTGAGCTCTTTGAATTCAGTTTGATTGTGTAGTATTAAGTATTGATTGTGTCACCAACACCCCAAGAAATCCCGCAAAACCTAAGCGGATGCTCTTTGTCTGGAAATAGGGAATTACTGCAGAGATGTTGATACTTTCCATCCCAAATGTCTACAGCACTGATAAAAAGATTGTTTCCTGTGAGAAAGTTGCAGTCTTACAGGTTTTGGAGTGTGAACTTTAGGGTTTGCATATAGTTCTCTTGGTGATTCATACTTAGAATAAAATGCATGTGTTCTTAACTACATTTCAGTATTCATGAGCATTGATTTCTTGCTCACAACAGGTTCTTTTGGCAATAATTACCCATAGACACTGAAAGGCATCTGGCCCACATAATTACTTACCGAAGACCTTTGCACACATCTTTTAGTGTGTCGTCAGAACAACAAATCAATAAATTGAGAAGAAGCTGCATTTATTGCTGCTCAGCACACACAGTATATATATTTATAAACTCAGCAAAAAAAGAAACGTCCTCTGACTTTCAACTGTTTTTACTTTCAGTAAACTTAATGTGTGTAAATATTTGTATGAACACTAAAAGAGTCAACACCATAAGACATAAACTAAAAATGTTTCACAGACATGACTAACAGAAATAGAATAATGTGTCCTTCCCTGAAGGGAGGCTCAAAATCAAAAGTAGCAGTCAGTATCTGGTGTGGCCACCAGCTGCTTGAAGTACTGCAGTGCATCTCCTCCTCATGGACTGGACCAGATTTGTCAGTTCTTGCTGTGAGATGTTACCCCACTCTTCCACCAAGGCACTTGCAAGTTCCTGGACATTTCTGGGGGGAATGGCCCTAGCCCTCACCCTGCGATCCAACAGGTCCCAGACGTGCTTAATGGGATTAAGATCCGGGCTCTTCGCTGGCCATGGCAGAACACTGACATTGCTGTCATGCAGAAAGTCACGCACAGAACGAGCAGTATGGCTGGTGGCATTGTCCTGCTTGAGGATCATGTCCGGATGAGCATGCATAAAGGGTACCACATGAGGGAGGAGGATGTCTTCCCTGTACCGCAAGGCACTATGATTGCCTGCAATGACAACAAGCTCAGTCCGATGGTGATGTGATATACCGCCCCAGACCATGACGGACCCCCCACCTCCAAATCGATCCCGCTCCAGGGTACAGGCCTCGGTGTAACGCTCATTTCTTTGACGATAAACACGAATCCGTCCATCACCCCTGGTGAGACAAAACCGTGACTCATCAGTCAAGAGCACTTTTTGCCACTCCTGTCTGGTCCAGCGAAGGTGGGTTTGTGCCCATAGGCGGCGTTGTTGCTGGTGATGTCTGGTAAGGACCTGCCTTACAACAGGCCTACAAGCCCTCAGTCCAGCCTCTCTCAGCCTATTGCGGACAGTCTGAGCACTGATGAAGGGATTGTGTGTTCCTGGTGTGACTCGGGCAGTTGTTGTGGCCATCCTGTACCTGTCACGCAGGTGTGATATTGGGATGTACCGATCCTGTGCAGGTGTTGTTACATGTGGTCTTCCACCACGAGGATGATCAGCTGTCCTTCCTGTCTCCCTGTAGCGCTGTCTTAGGCGTCTCACAGTGCGGACATGGCAATTTATTGCCCTAGCCACATCAGCAGTCCTCATGCCTCCCCGGAGCGTGCCTAATGCATGTTCACGCATTTGAGCAGGGACCCTGGGCATCTTTCTTTGGGTGTTTTTCACAGTCGGTAGACAAGTCTCTTTAGTGTCCTGCGTTTTTAGAACTGTGACCTTAAATGCCTACTTTCTGTAAGCTGTTAAGGTCTTAACGACCATTCCAAAGGTGAATGTTAATTATTGATTATGGTTAATTGAACATGCATGGAAAACATTGTTTAAACCCTTTACAATGAAGATCTGTAAAGTTATTTGGATTTTTACAACATTATTGTTGAAATACACAGTCCTGAAAAAGGGACGTTTCTTTTTTTGCTGAGTTTCTATGGGTAATAATACCTCCCTGCAGTTATGATGAGACTGAAGCTTTTCCTCTGTTTCATCTGTGCCCATGCTTCATGAAAGGTGGCTTTTATACAAGTATTAAATGGGGTAGACAAAGGGCACAGCTTGTTTGCTAAGGAGATGGAGAAATCCAGTATTATCCCCTTCCAGCCATTCCTCTCACGCTGCCCAGAACCTCCCTTTAATTGCTATGTGTATTCCTTCAAACACTGACGCCAGTAAAATAAACCTGATGGAAGCCATTTAATTAGCATTTAAGAAGGAAACAGAGACATTTCTATACATTAAGGAAACCTTAAAACACAATTTGCAGTCAGGATGTGGTCGGATGTTTAGTTTTCAAGGAGTACTGGTTATGTCTTTTCTGCATTCCCACTGCAAGAAGCTAAGCTGCTTAACAATTCTGGAGCTCCAAATCACCGTTACCTCATGGTAAAGCGGATAGGTAGCATGTCATTTAATGCACCTTTGCATCATTTAGGAGTCTATTAGATCTACTTTAGTATCATTGCATGTATCACATCATTACAAATAATGTAACTGACTGCATTGTATACATCAGGAGTGTTTACTTTCTCTTAATAGTAGCTACATATTCACAACACGTGATCTCAAGGCACTTTACAAGTCATTTCAGTTCAATCATAAAGACACAGAAAGCATTCACAAAAAACAGAACTGATGTAGCAGTATTTTCTATGTTAAAGAAATTAAAAAGTTGATAACAGGAGAGGGATAACATTCAGTTGCTGGGAGCATCATCCCATCACAGCTGAGTAGAATGCCAGAGCAGGTGTAGCTTCTATGGAGAGAAACACTGAGAGGAAACATAAAGTTAACGGTTGAAATAATAACAAATAAATGAAAAGGAGAGGGGTAGTAGATGAAAGTACAAGAGTGAAGAAAATGGTCAGTCTATCTTCCAACAGTCTAAGCCTATATCAGCATAACTACAGAGGTACAGTACTGTGCAAAAGTTTTAGACAGGTGTGAAAAATGCTGTAAACAAATAATTATTTCAAACATGAAAGTGTTAATCATTTATTTTCATCAATCAACAAAATGCAGTGAATGAACAAAAGAGTAATCTAAATCAAATCAATATTTGGTGTGATCAAACTTTGCCTTCAAAATTGCATCAGTTCTTCTAGGTACACTTGCACACAGTCTTTGAAGGAACTTGGCTAGTAGGTTGTTCCAAACATCTTTGAGAACTAACCACAGATCTTCTGTGGATGTAGGCTTCCTCACATCCTTCTGTCTTTTCATGTAATCCCAGACACTCCATGATGTTGAGATCAGGGCTCTGTGGGGGCCATACCATCATTTCCAGGACTTCTTATTCTTCTTTACACTGAACATAGTTCTTAATGACTTTGACTCTATTTTTGGGGTCGTTTTCCTGCTGCAGAATAAATTTGGGGCCAATCATGTGCCTCCCTGATGATATTGCATGATGGAAAAGTATCTGCCTGTAATTTTCAGCATTGAGAACATCATTAATCCTGACCAAATTTCCAACTCCATATGCAAAAATGCAGCCCCAAATGTTCAAGGAACCTCCACCATGCTTCACTGATGTCTATATCTTAGGGTTGGACAGCTATCCAGGTTCACTACTACTTAGTTCAGTATCCAAAAAGATAAATAAGATATACACTGCTAAAAAAATAAAGGGTACACTTACAACACAATGTAACTCCAAGTCAATCACACTTCTGTGAAATCAAACTGTCCACTTAGGAAGCAACACTGATTAACAATCAGTTTCACATACTGTTGTGCAAATGGAATAGCCAACAGGGGGAAATTATAGGCAATTAGCAAAACAACCCCAATAAAGGAGTGGTTCTGCAGGTGGTGACCACAGACCACTTCTCAGTTTTTATGCTTTCTGGCTGATGTTTTGGTCACTTTTGAATGCTGGCGGTGCTTTCACCTAGTGGTAGCATGAAACGGAGTCTACAACCCACACAAATGGCTCACGGAGTGCAGCTCATCCAGGATGGCACATCAATGCGAGCTGTGGCAAGGAGATTTGCTGTGTCTGTCAACGTAGTGTCCACAGCAGATCTTTTAGTTCTCAGGCTCCTCTCCTGTGGAACCAGCTCCCAGTTTTAGTCCGTGAGGCAGACACTCTGTTTACTTTTAAGGCCAGGCCTAAAACCTTCCTTTTTGATAAAGCCTAGTTAAAAACTGAATTATGTTAGCCAGTCGTTGGGTAAGTGGGGGAGGGATAGTAGTCGACAGCCTAAGCCAGTTAGGGGGGAATGCAGTCCAGATAGACGGTTTGTTAGGTTAAAAAAGTGGTTGACCTACAAAGAATCACACACAAGGGTCGGAGAGAATAGGGAGTCAATAAGCTCTGCAGAGGTGGATGTGGATAATCAGTTTTGCAGAGGGAGACCAGGAAAATACTATAAGGAATGAGCCAACCGTGTCTGTCTGTTCTCAGCCTCCCAGTGTCATAGTCTCTGGTCTCGAAGAGCATCCCCTCTGCAGTCTCTCTTTATTTAGTCACACTTCATTAACATATTAAAAGAACAGGATGTCATGCAAATGAGCATGTGACTGAAACCAAAATGACATTTAAAAAGTACATTAGAAAGACACCCTAAGAAAATAATAATACAACATTATTATTTTACCTAACATTTTCCCCCTGAAATGTGGTTTTTTAATGTGATCACGAACAACAAAAAGTTGTAAAATAGGTAACAACTCCAATAATGTAAAAATATAAGAATCATAAAAACCAGAGAACAAAAGGTTGCAAAATGAGTAGCATCCCAAATAAAATAAAAAATAATAAGACATACCACAAAGAAATTGCACAAGTAAATAACAATTTCAAAAAGATATTAATGCGAGCTTCACCTAGACATCATCCAATTAATCGCTACCTAAACAGTAGTTTAGATTAATGAAATCATAAAAAGGTTTTTACACATGTTAATTACAACCCATCTTCTTCTTCATTTCTGTCTTCATCTTCAAGCCTCTGCTCTTCTTTCCTTTGATGTCTGGACGTCATCAGGTGTGAGGAAAAAGCAGGGCAATAGACGCAGGCAAACTGCCAGACAGGAGGGGAGCCAAACTAGTTTCATGTTGGCTAGAGGCAAATAAGAGGACTAGCCCTCCAAAACAGAGGTTTGACCGCTAAGGGGACAGGGATGCTGTTCTGCTGGGTTTGAGACCAGAGGCCCTATTGGTCACTCTGTCCTTTGTAGCCCAGACTTCCCCACTGTCCCGTGTCTAGTCCCCTAATTGCCTTTGCAATTTGCAGTGTGAGATGTGTATCCACGAGGGTCTCTCAGCGATTTTCACAGCCGTGGGCGTGGTCAGCAGGACTTCAAAGGGTCCTTCACAGTGGGGACTCGTCCAGTTCTTCCTTTTAATCACATTGATGAATACCCAGTCTCCAGGTTTGATTGGCTTTTCAGGATCCTGCAAAACAGAAGGAGAGATAGGCAGATTGTGTGCGTTTTGCACTTCTTTAGCTAGGATAATTTTCCTCATGTAATCAGCTAATGTGAGTTCTTCATCTGCTTTTTGCAAATCAGGCGCAACTAGAGGTAACCTGTAAGGCCTGCCATAAATGATTTCAAAAGGTGTTGAACCTTGGTTTGTTGGCGTGATTCTCATGTAAAGTTTTACTAAGTCCAAAAACTCAGGCCATGGTCTTCTAGTCTCTGCCATGCATTTCCTGAGTCTGCTTTTGATGGTCCCATTATGTCTTTCTACTAAACCTGCACTTTGGGGGTGATAGGCACAATGATTTTTTAGTTGGATGTCTAAATGTTTTGCCATATTTTGAATAAGCTCATTCACAAAATGTGGTCCATTATCTGAATATATTACTTGTGGAATACCATGGTTTGCAATGATAGTTTTACATAGTGCTTTTGCCACTGTTAGAGCATCATTCTTTGCAGTGGGAATTATTTCCGGCCATTTTGAGAAAGCGTCAATTATTACTAAGCAATATTTGTATGAGCCGCTCTGTGTTAGTTCAATGAAATCCATGTGGATTGTGTGGAATGGGTAGGCTGGTTGAGGAAATTGGCCTCGCTTGGGTCTCATATTCCCTTGTGGGTTGTGTTTGATACATGTTAGGCATGTCTTGCAAAAATGTTTTAAGTATGTTTCAAGGTTGTATGCTGTAAAGTGTTGCTGTATTATTGATACCATCCCCCCTGTGGAGACATGGCAAGGCCCATGGCTCACAAGCGCAGCAGCTTTAAACAGTGATTTAGGTAGGATGGGTTTATTACGAACTTCATAAAGTCCATTTTCGTTTAGAATGGCACCTTTTGTTTTCCATAATAGTTTTTCAGAAGAGGGAGCGTTTGTTTGCATGTCTTTCAAAACAGTCTGATCTATAAGTTCCTGTTCTGTGGTCTGTGTAATTCCTAACTCTGCTTCCGCAGAGAGCGGATATTGTCTCACTCTGGGTGTAAAATGTGATTTAGCAGTTATTTGAACGGGAGCAATGGATGAGAGTAGGCCCACATCAGTGGGGCTTTTAGACCATAATGTGTCAGGGACTTCTTTGAGTTGCTTTTCTTCCTCTTCAGTCAATAAGATGGTTTCTGCTTCTGGTCATTCTAGTGGTGCAACTTGAGTGGTGCAGTGGAGTGGCATGATAAGGGGCAGTCTATATAAACCTGTGGATTCACTGTATTGCCAACGATCTTCTTCATTTTCTTGCAAAGTTGTAAAATCTGTGGCGTTATTTGCTTTTCGCACCATATATCCCAAATCTTTCCAACGTGATGTACTGCTTCGGGTTCAGGAACTACCTGCAAAGCTGTGTCCATCATTGTTGTTGTATCTTTAAGGTTTTCTTTAGGTTCAACTCGTAAAAAATAGTACAGACCGAGTCCCTGTGGTCTATGAGTTGTATTTAGGTAAATGTCATCCTTTCCTGTTCTCACAGCTCTCATGCCGTCTCCCACTGGGATAATTGAGATTTTTAGGGCTGACATTAAGTCTCTGCCCAAAAAATTGAGTGGACATTGTGGTGAAATGACTATTGAGTTTTTAGAACTAAACCTAGTTTTTGGATCTGTTATTAACACTGGTTTAGATAAAAATGAGCGCGTAGTAGCACCATCTGCTGATTTGACCAAAATGCTTTCTTTAGATTCTGGCAGATTAACGCCAGAGGAGATCACTGTTCTGCAAGCTCCAGTGTCACAAAGGAGCTCTACCATTTGTTCAATAATTTTAAGTGTTATGTAAGGCTTCTCTTTCAGAACATTAAGTAATTCCCAGGCGCCACAGCAATCCACCACCTCATTAGAGGCGGTAAAAGTATCTAGTCATTGCTGTGTGAACCGCGAGTGGTCTGGGGCAGTTGGACCCTGTGTATGGATCTGACCTCGCCCTCTGCCCCCTTCTCGGCCTCTGCCTCTGCTACATTCATTTGAAATGTGGCCTACTTTCCCACAGATCCAACACGTGGGGGCAGTGTGGCCACCTTGATGTCTCCATGAACCCTGGGGTGTGTGATGATGTGTATTCCTTCGTGGTCTAAACCCCCTTCCTTTGTTGTGGTTGTCACTTTGATAATAAACTTCCCCCTCATTGTCTTCAAGCTGGGTGTGAAATACCTGTGTGTCGGAGTCTGGAGGTTTTGGTTTCTTCCCCTTTCATTCCATGACACCTTCTGCAAAACGTGGATTGGCCATAAGGGTAGTAAGGTCGCAAGTTTCCCATGTCAGAAGGTGATTTATAATCCAATTAGTGATAGTGGGGTGGAAACTATGTAGCAGACCATTACACAAATGCCGCATATATGGGGTATCATCACAACCCTCTTTAACGTCTTTAAGTGACCATGGTCTAAAAACATATCTCGGAGTGCCATCGGCAGATGGTACTTGAATCGTAGGGTTAACATCTATTGAGTCCTCTGGTTCACTCTCATAAGACTTATCCTCAGATTTTTTTGGACCTGACTTCTTTGTAATTCTAAGTCTTTGTTTTATTGTGGTACCATCTGTTTTTTCTTCAATTGCAAATTGATCTCTTGGAACAGGAGGATATAGACCTTCCCCTAAAGCCCCCGGCTGGTCTGATGGGGGTGTTGGTGGAGGTGCATAAGGTACTCCTCCAACAGCCCCAGGGGGTTCTGTCTGGGCTGTAGGTAGAGGTGCATAAGGAGGAGGACACAGTGTGAGTTCGTCACCGAGCTTTTTCATAAGAAAAGCCTCATCTTTAGAGCCTTTGTTTTTTTTTCCTGTTTTTTATATTTTGCTTCCTTTTCTCTGTTTCATCAGCCCACACACGTGCTATTTTTAACTGTGTCTGTTTAAGTTTTTTCTTTTTACCTTTAGCGATAAGTGTTTTTGCTTCAAGAACACATACCAGTTCTTTCCATTGATTTCCTTTAAGTTTCCCGTCTACTTGATACTTTTTGCGCCATTTTGTCAGAAACTGAAGATTTTCGGGGTCCTTTTTATGCATATACTTTGAATCTCCCTCTAATTTGTCGGTGGAAACATCGTTTCCCATCTTTGCGTTGTTTTTATATAACCCTTATTGGGTTCTATTAATTGGTCTGGTAAAGTTTAGTGTTAGAATACCAAATAGTTCTAGGAGAATAACGGCAATTATTAATATTAAGATTAAGGTGAATGAAAAAGCAAGAACTATTAAATTAGTCTGTCGAGTTAAAGTTAGTAATTTATTCTTTAATTAATTAAAATAATTTTTTGGTCATTGTTTTGAGATTTTTAATTGTAATCAAATTCTGCTAAAACTGGATCGTATAGTTTTTACTCTAAGTGTCTCTTTTGTGCAACTAGATTGAGCCATTTTATGGCTTTCTTAATCTAAGGATGTGTTGTGTAACCTATAATTCCGCACGGAACGTCTCTTGTAGTGCACGTCAAACCGTACGTTAACACTGTTAGGTTTCAGGTTGGACTGGCATACATAAAGATTATGTCCTGTGCCTATCTTACTCTACCCACCTGGGGTGCGGTATATCGTTTTGATTCTGCTGTTTGTGTTTTTACTCCCATACACTGGCGTGCTTTATTTTCCAGCGAGGTGGATTGGCTCGCAAACCTAACCCGTTACAACCGTTTCCCAGCAAGGTGGACCGGTTCGCAAACCTGGTCCGTTACACCCTTTTTTCAAGGTGGACAGGCTCGCAAACCTGTACCGTTACACCCTTTTGCTGTAGTAATTAACGCATTAATCACTTGAGGATCAACACCTGATATTTTATCAGAGAGGCTAAAGCGTCCTTTAGGCCCAAACAGCAGAATATACCCTGACTATCTTAGAATTGTTTTTTTTTTTAATGTGAAGGTGCACAAAAAAGACGTACTCACAATCTCCCCCCTAAGCGAGTGATTCAAACCGAATCGATCGCACGGGAGCACGCGCAGGGGGTCCTCGTGGAAGTTATGCAGCCGGCCAGTGCAGCAATTCAGCGATCTGGACGTCAAGAACAGCCCTTCGACGGAGACCACCAGCGGGAGTGCTCCGTACGTCGAGTCACGGCACCAAGATGTTAGGTTAAAAAAGTGGTTGACCTACAAAGAATCACACACAAGGGTCGGAGAGAATATGGAGTCAATAAGCTCTGCAGAGGTGGATGTGGATAATCAGTTCTGCAGAGGGAGACCAGGAAAATACTATAAGGAATGAGCCAACCGTGTCTGTCTGTTCTCAGCCTCCCAGTGTCATAGTCTCTGGTCTCGAAGAGCATCCCCTCTGCAGTCTCTCTTTATTTAGTCACACTTCATTAACATATTAAAAGAACAGGATGTCATGCAAATGAGCATGTGACTGAAACCAAAATGACATTTAAAAAGTACATTAGAAAGACACCCTAAGAAAATAATAATACAACATTATTATTTTACCTAACACGGTTCACCCTGGCTCTCTCTCTCTCACGTCTCATTCTAACATGCTGGGTCATCCTGGACTATCTCTATAGTTATACTGCTATAGGCTTATCTGTTGGAGGACAGACATACAACTTTTCTTCACTCTGCTATTTTTCTCTTCTACTAGTCTCCAGTTGCATTATTTGCTGTTATTTCGACTGTTCATTTTTTCTCAGGGTTTTTCTCTCCATAGAAGTTACACCTGGTTTGGCATCCTGCTCAGCTGTGATGCCTTGTTGGAGGGGGGCATCGACTGGTATGATGCTCCCATTATCTGATCGTCCTCCGTGTCCTGTGATCAACTTTTTACTTTCTTTACCATAGAAAGAACTGTTACAGCAGTTATTTGGTTGTTTTTGTGTATCTGTTCTGTCTTCTCGAACCCCCAGTCGGTCATGGCGGATGGCCGCTCGTAATAAGCCAGGTTATGGTGGAGGTTTCTTCCTGTTAAAGGGGAGTTTTTCCTCTCCACTGTCGCTACATACTTGCTCAGTATGATTGATTGCTGGGAAGTCAATGACACCATGGAGGCGACTGTCTACTGTTGCTACATGTTTGTTCATAAAGGGAATGTTGCAGGTCAATGACTTGATGCAATCTGCTGGGATTCCTTGAATATAAACTTTTAAACTGATTGGAATGTATGTATGAATAAATTGAAATGACTTTTCTAGTAGAGACTTGAGATGACATCTGTTATGAATTGGCGCTATATAAATAAACTGAATTGATTTGAATTCTACACAATCAGCATCAGAGTCAATATTTTTGGCCAAAATGTCTTATTTATTTTAGGTCCTGTTTTGTTGTTTTGTTTAACACTATTTATAAAATGCATATTATTTTTCACTGCTATTTTTGGTAATTAGCTCATATTTGGAAGAGGATCTCAAGACCCCACATTTACAGATCTGTGACCCCAAGGGGGGGTCTTGACCCCAACTTTGGGAACTGCTGGTTTAGGAAAAATGGCGTTACAACAGCCAAATGATACAATATGTAAATGTGGACTAAATTGAAACAAAATAAACATATCATATAAATGACAGAATTAACAGACAGAAACAAGGTTATTTGCAACCAGTAATTTGAGAAGCTCAGTGAGCAACTAGAAAGATATTTGCTTGAGGTCACACATAAGGATTTCCATTAGGTGTCATTTTGATTTATGGAAGTCAAATACACATTAATAAGTTACGACTTTGGTGAGTTTGGCTTGCCAAGATCCTATCTTCCCTGTCCCCTGTCTTTCAATGAGGGATTTCAGCTCAATGACTTTAATAACATGCATGAATGGTTGGGCTTTTTTTAAAGAAAGTTGTTGCAGCTTTTCTTCCCCTTCCCTTTCTGCTGTTAGCCAGCAATCAACGGCCTATTGCCTTTTTAATGCATTCTCCAGGATCTTGCTGAAAGTCAGACACACTTCAAGGTATCTGCCTCAACTGACTCCACTGCTGCAGCTTCATTTCTGTTAAAAGTGGGTGCAAATAATAAAGATAAGGTTCGCTTAGTAATGATTTCCAATTTCTCCATACTTGTACCCTGTTATTAGTTTGATCAGTATGACAGTGAAAATTAATTATCTTTTCACTTAGAGGGGACATTACCATGATTAATTTCAGGATCAAGTGGATGAAACTGGAGGATCGGTGCAATATGAGGAGTGAAATCAATTTGCTGTGATGTGAGGAGAGCCAGGAAATGTGGGGTATAAACAAGTATGAAATTATCCTCTCTGTCTTTTCCTCTTATTGGAAGAGAGCATCATTTGGCAAGCCCTCGTTGTGGTGGAAGTGTGTGACAAACATACTGCTAGACCTCTGTAGACAATTGGCCAGCTCAGTTAGAGGAATTTAGAGAGAGAGAGAGAGAGAGAGAGAGAGAGAGAGAGAGAGAGAGAGAGAGAGAGAGAGAGAGAAAAAAAACATGGCGGACCAGACCGGCCCACATTGGATATACGGCCCACCTGGACGATGCCGGTATGCCAGATGGCTAGTCCACCCCTGGCTGGAACATCTTCATTCATCGGACCAGGAGTGTCAATGTTAAACCTGTGGAATCCAAAAATGTATTTGCATCAGCTGCACTGTAGGTGTAATGATGCAAATGGCCTTGTTGCTGCCAAGTCCAAGTTGGTTCTCAGCTGGATGAGATCAATGAAAAAGCAATGTGTTGCTCACTAATCAGATGGCTCTGAGAGCTAACTCTAAGTGGTGCACAACCACAGCCAACTTTCAGCCTACTTCAGAGGCTTTCAAGCTTGCAGGGACTTGATTTTATTTTAAAAGGCACATCATGCAACTATTATGTGATCGAAGGGAGAAAATATGCTCCTTAGACAGTTAATGCAAGCTATAGGAGGATCTTTGTTGACATTGTTGTGCGCATGCGCGGCCGGCTGGGTGGCACGAAAACAAACAAAAATGGCAGGCGGTAAAAAGGCGATGAATGTTTTTAAAGGGAGGGGGGGCACGTTTTTCTCAGGCAGACAGAACAATTCTATGGTACAGTACAGCCATAATAGTACCGTAAATCGATCTGTAAGTTCAGTAAATAATATGAACTACCTTTTTGAAATTTGCACTCACAACATGTCCGAACAAAATGCCTTGAAATTTGCTGCATGTCTCTTTAAGAGTCTCGGACACTCCCCCTTCGGCACGCTGTCTTCAACGTCATCACAACATTCTCCACATGGGCTCGAAGCACTACCGTAACCGTACAGCAGCATCTTGAAAAGTTGCAACTAAAATGTCAATGTTTTTATGTGTGATTTTCTTTTATGTTTTGCCAATCACTTGAAAATTAGTTCGAAACTAGCCTTGAGGTCAGTCGAAACAGTTTTTAATCCTAAATAGCTCAGTGGATCTAAAAAGTAATTGAAAGTACAGCTCCTGTCATTCACATAAAAACTGCTCTCCTGAAAACTTGCTGCTTGCTGCTGCCATCTGTGCGTCACTATTTACAGCTGATCATTTTCTCATCGGACATACAGGAATTACGTAGGTGACCCATTTTGGATTCAAAATGGCAAATTTCGCCAACAGGTGATGGATTTTCATGACTGGAATGAGGAAACTGTACCCCATAGCACCTACATTGGCAAAATGAAAGTGTAACATGTTTTACTCTCGATCCCTCTCACATAAAAAACAGGGAGTGTACTGTACATGATATGTGACACTGTCAGATGTAAGATAATGAAAGGGAGAGTTGTATAAAACTGCAAGACGTGCAGAATTCACGGGTATTGGCTGAATTTGCGTTAATAGTTACGATCGCAACATTGCGAATTCCTGGAGGGACTGAATAATAAACACGCGCTACAGTGCACAGATTTAACTCTGAATTAGCCTAAATTATGTTGTACTAACAAGCTGAATCGGAGCATTTCCACTTACCGGTGTTGACGCTGAAGAAATACTCTTGAGAGTGGGGATTGCAACATCAACTTGCTTACTAATCCACTGTCCAAATTTTTTTTTTTCTTCTGGGGAGGAGGATCGTTTCCAAAAATGAATTCCAACCATTTTTGACAAACAGCCTCATTATTTGGAAAACTAAAAAGAGGGCAGTCATCCTGGTATCCAAAGATACATTTTCTCCTAAAAGGCATTGTACAATTTGGAAAAGTAAATAGCTACAGTGGTAATATCCACAGGTGCTAGCTGATTGCTGTTAACCTGCTGCTTTTCTGCTTGGGTAACGGTGGAGGGAGGGCTTGGAGAGACGTGGGCGGTAATCAAAATGTCGGGGCGTTGCAAGGTGGTAAGGGCGTACCTGGGAGGAATCAAATTCAGCGCTCAAATTGGTGGCCGCGAGATTTTCCAAAGATTACTCAAAAATAAATTACAGTAAGAAACACTTTAGGCATGTTTTTAAGGAGGGAATTACATAACATAACAATGTGATGAAAAGCTTAAAAAAGTCAATTTAACATGCTACCCCCCCTTTAAGAGAGTGAGCAGGCGAAATCCCCAATATATACACACTTCAACGTCTAAAGTTTAAACGTTTAAAGTCTAGAGGCCTACGATTACTTTATTTCAAGAAAAGTTGGGCCAATCTCTTCTACAAAACAGAAAGCTGAGGTCCTGCTGAAAGCAGAGGTCAGACCTGGCCAAGCACAGTCTCAGCGTGATTCACATCTCCCGTGGGTGATCGCTAAAGAGAACAGTGAAATCCTCACTGCTCACTGCGACTGCAAAGCTGGGTAAATCTTCATTGATCAGTTTCCTTATTTATTTTTGGAAATGTAGTCACTGTTGTACAATTTTAGTGTTACAGTCACATTATAATTTTAATGGCGTCTGGTCTCTGGTGAAAACAGAATATCACAGCTTACACTGTTCTTCTTTTAAATTCAGTCTCAGAGAAACATGCAGTCATGTAGCGGCTTTAATGTTCAAAGTAGAAGCAGCTCTCAGGATAGGACTAACAACTGCTACACGTACCAGTCAAGCTTACAGGTATTAAAGCACTGGTAGACAATATATTTTTTTTATTCTGATAAGGTTAAAAAGACATGGACCCTCTATCAATATGATTTAGGTGAAATATTTTATCTGAAATGATAGGAATCTAGAAATGAATGCTGCAAGAATCCAGGCTTTCTTCGGATTGTCCGGGTTCAATCTCCTTATTGCCCAGAGCCATCTCTTTCGTTTTTTGTGATCCTTTTCCGAAGGCATTTGAAAAAAAACTTTTATCAGGTCCTCAACAGGCCGTACAATTAACCACACAGCAAGAATGAACCATCAGCTTTGCTAAATCGTCCTTGAAAGATGCAAAATAATAGAATTACAGGTAAAATACGCTGCTTCCTGCCACACAGTACCATGATGCATTGCGAGAAAACATAAACATTGATGTCACAAAAGATCCTCCTATACAGATGGACAAAGAACTGAATTTAAATATAAATATATCAGGTGTATCAAAAACAATCAGCATTTCAATGATATTGGAGACTGCAAAGCTGAGTGCATCATATAAATGAAAATATGCTTCAGAGCATGGTCAGCGACAAGCCTGTGGTTCTGTCTTCAAATGTAGCCATAACAAATATGTGCATCATATCCCAAAAATCTGCCTAATACCCACTTACAGCTAATGGTTGTATTTTCTTTTTTCAAAAACACTGAGAAACTGTCATGCTGAATGTCTACTTTTTATGACTCAAAGGCATGAATGCATCAGAAAATCAAGTGGATAGGGATGATTGTTGAATGATAATGTTGTCTTGTGCAGCATGTGTGGATTAGAACATAATAGTGAGGCTATTGGAGGGTGGGCAAATATTAGACAGATTTTTATATGCTTATTGCCATAGAGAATTGGTTGGTAAACCAGAGAGATGTAAGGTGGGTGGCAGTGAGTGCCAGCTCTGTTTCCACAATGTGTTTGTGGATGAGGGCAGACAGGCAGGAGAGTGGAGGTCCAGCAGGTTAAGTAATCCAGCCAGAGGCTCTTGTGGATGATGGTAGGATTTCAAGGTGAGGGAATGTGGTCTGATCCAGGAAGTGAGGAGAGGATCTGAAGAACACATAGATAAAGCCTAAAGGTAACTTCCAGGTTTGAAAATCTATAACACAAGAAAACAAAAGGAAACAACTTAAATTTCGAGAAGGAATTACAGGGATGAATGGTTGTGTTACCAAGAATGTACAATCTGGTAACTGCTGAAAAGACCCACTGGTCCTCATATGCTGTGAGGTGATCAGCTGTGGGGCTCCAAGTGGGTGAACAGCTCCATTGATGGAGGAAATGAACACGGGAAGAGAAAGAGAGAGAGAAAAGGCAGAAGACAGGATCATTTACAAATAAGAAATTAAAGCAGATAAGGTGAATCATAGCCCCATTGAATTGCTCAACTTATTGCTAACTCAGGAAGTTTTGACTTTCAACTAATATGTAAATGACAACTGAGCCGTAAAACCAATTCTTTGATGTCAAGTCAATGTTGGCAAAAGTAAAACTTGGAAACTAGAAGGAATAGCTTGCTCATATTGGATGCTGTGAGACATGTAAGTAAGAAATCCTTCAAATGTTTTATTCTAAACACATTTACCTTAGAAACCCAGCTCTATGTGTCTCAGGATTATTGTCACTAAGCCAGAATTCAGCTTGTGTTTCTTCATTTTACCTCTTTAAAAGAAAACCCTTAAGGTCAAGCTGGATCATAGAGTATTACAGTGAATGTCACCCCTCAGACCTGACTTCAGAGGCATGAAGGCCATGGAAGAGACTTTCTACTTGGTAACCAGTCATAATATCCAGAGACTGAAAGTCGCTGCAACTGACAGATCCATATAGATGGCTGGAATCTCTGTCCTGTCTTGGCATGTGGAGGATCCATCCTGCAGGCCCAATGAAGACAAATGGGCTCTAATGGGAGGCAATTTCAGAGGAAGCTAACTGCTGTTGTTCAGACTGGTGGGAGTATTGAGATGAACAAGTTGGTGTCCTTGGCTGGTCAGCTTAAGGTCCATGTCTTTGGGGATGGACTCCCCACCTGAATATGAGGGGTAGGAACACATTGGGCTGCCAATGTTTTCATCAGACCAACCAATGCAGAGCAGTGATGTATGAAGAGAGCGATCCTCTAACTTTCTGTATGGTGGGTCAATAATTGAAGGAGATTGCAAGGGATCTCATTGAACTGCTTCAGATTGAAAACACTGCTAGTTCTTCCACTCAGGCCCACTGTGGGGTACTGAGTGTGTGATTAGAAATGAAAGCTCACAACTCACAAGTCTGAATTTCTTCACAGTATGTAAAAACAGAAGATCTGTCTCCTTCTCCTTTCCTGTAGAAATCACAAAAGATGAGAAATATCTAAGAGATTTCCCCCTGAATTCCCTTTTTTCATTTAATCTTTTGATTATAAATTTGAGTCATATATTTACTGTTGTTGTGGTTGTTTATTACATTAGGTGCAATTCAGCATGAAGACTGTTATCAAGAAGGGAGGCAGTCACAAACATCTATTGGTAGTGGTAGATAAGTCTTATCAATATTAAATAGATGGATATAAATTAGCAAATTCACTCTCCTGAAAGAGAAAGTCACCAGCTAGTGACCTTTAGCATTGGTTCTCCTTCAAAACAGCTACTGGCACACACTAACAATTCAACTTCTGAATTACTAACAGAGGCTTTGGAGTGGGCTAGTCAAATAAAACTTTATTTATAAAGCGTTTATCATACAAGAATTGCATCAAAAAGTGCTTTACAGATTAAAATGACCCCACATAAAACCACATTCCCATCCCTCTCCCACAGATTTAAAAGCATGGTCAGTTATACCCCTTAATACCATCAGAGGAGCCATCTGCACCGGCTGCATTACATCAACAGCAGCAGCAGCCGAGGCACCGACACAGCGCTCCCAGTGGAGGCAAGGCCGAGACCCCCACCTCCACCCAAGCTCCACCTGGAGAGCACCCAGGCAGCTACAGCCGACCACCGCTCCTGAGGCAGAGGGCTCACACAGAGGAAACACTGGAAGGAAGATTAAAATAGCAATTTAAAATATAAAAATAAGCAGTAAATAAATGTGATTAGATTAAATAGTGAAACCCTGATAAAATATAATCATGTAAAACATGCAGAGCAATTAAACAGACAATAATAAAATAATAATCAGTTAAAAGCTAGGCTAAAAAGGTGAGTCTTGAACCTGCTCTTAAAAACATGAACGTTCTCTGTGGCCCTGGGGTCCTCCGGCAGCCTGTTCCAGAGGTGAGGGCCGTTGTACTGGAAAGACGCCTCACTTTGAGTGTGGGTCCTGACTGTTGGGATGACAAGGAGACGGCTGCCATAGGAGCGCAGAGACCACTAAGGTTTATATGGTAAAAGCAGTTCAGAGAGATAAAAAGGCCCAAGACCATTAAGACGCTTAAAAACCATTAAAAGAACCTTAATATCGATCCTAAAACGTACGGGGAGCCAATGCAATGAATTTAAGACAGGTGTAATCTGTTCCCGCCCCAATTGTACCGATATGATAAGCAACTTGGGGTTAAGTGCATAGCACAGCAACATATGACACGCAGTGGCTGAAATTGAACCTTCCACCCTCAGATTACAAGCCTAACTACTCTACCTACCAAGCCACAGTCACTCATAGATGTTTAACAGTAACTTATCTATCAGTTAATAAAGTTCTACTGTTTAAATGGTGGTTCCAGGGTTTTTGTCATGTTTGTGAAGGAAGACCAAATGCAGCAAAACATGCAAAATGAAAGCACATTTAATAAATGATTAAAC
Organism: Valencia hispanica; assembly: GCA_963556495.2. Lineage (NCBI taxonomy): Eukaryota > Metazoa > Chordata > Actinopteri > Cyprinodontiformes > Valenciidae > Valencia > Valencia hispanica. The sequence continues at coordinate 5,543,695 of OY747719.1, forward strand.
AAAGAAACTTCCAACGTAAACTGGAGGACATGAAAATAAATGCAGGGATTGGTGACGGGAGGTATTGACAAGGAACCAGCGAGGAACAAAGAAAACCAGACAGCTTAATGAGTAACTAAACCCCAAAACAACATTTTTTTGCTTATAAATTCTATAAATGAGTCTTTACCAATGCAATCTTTCAGTTTCTGGGAAACTTTGTACATTTTCGTGTAAACTTGTTTAATTCTACACTTTTTGGTCTTAAAACATCTTAGTGCTGCCCCCTTAGGGTTGAAGTGTGGCTACTGCATTGGAAATTCATGATTGGAAGAGAGCGATATATCTTTTCCACTCTTTATGTCACAGGCATGGTCTCGCTGACACGCCCCGTGGGTTTGGGTATAAAACTATCAGACATACTGGCCCCGTGGCGAGTTTGGAGTTAGAATTGCGAGTTTTGATCGATTGCGTTTTTCAGGTTAACATTATTATCACATTAGCACTTAGTTAGCATGGCTAGATTACTGTTGTTACAGTCTCTGAGTGGTAATGCTAACATAGGCTAACGTTCAAAACAGTTGTCGCAGGCCGACAACTCTACCACTGAACTACAGCCGCCCTAGTCCATGTTTCAGTTTCAGATTAAGCGAGGTGTCACTGTCCTCCTGACCACACCCCCACGTTCCCCCCTCCGCTCTTCCTCCACACTTGGCCATGCCCCTCCGTGCCTCCTGGCACTGCGCACTTTGGTAGACTTTTTCAAATGTTGTCTGGAGGCGGGGTTATGCTTTTTCATGGGGTTCAGTTACACTTTAAATATACTGAGGAGGAATGAGGAGTAACAATTCAATTAAATTCAATTCAGTTTATTTATATAGCGCCAATTCACAACAGATGTCATCTCAAGGCACTTAACAAGAAGTCATTTCAATACACTTATACAAACATTCCAATCAGTTAAAAAGTTTCCTATTTAAGGAATCCCAGCAGATTGCGTCAGTCATTGGCGTGAGGTTGGGCCCCGTTGATGCAGACTTTCCAACCACAGCAATCCTTCAGCAATCCCTCATACTGAGCAAGCATGTAGCGACGGTGGAGAGGAAAAACTCCCCTTTAACAGGAAGAAACCTCCAACAGAACCAGGCTCAGTAGGAACGGCCATCTGCCACGACCGTCATGAGGGTTTGAGAAGACAGAGCAGAAACACAGAAGGAACAGAAGATCTGATATAAGAGAACTTTCTATGTTACAGAAAGTAAAAAGTTAATAACAGGACACAGTGGATGTTCAGTTACTGGGGGGATCATCCCAGTCGATGCCCCCCGTCCAACAGGGCATTGCAGCCAAGCAGGATACCAGACCAGGTATATCTTCTATGGAGAGAAAAACACTGAGAGAAAACAAAGTTAACAGTCGAAATAACAGAATGTACTGTAATACAACTGGAGAGTAGTAGTAGAAAAAGGAAGTAGCAGAGTGAAGAAAATTGGTAAGTCTGTCCTCCAGCAGTCTAAGCCTATAGCAGCATAACTACAGAGATAGCTCAGGATGACCTTAGCCACCCTAACTATAAGCTTTATCAAAAAGGAAAGTTTTAAGCCTGGCCTTAAAAGTAAACAGAGTGTCTGCCTCACGGACTAAAGCTGGGAGCTGGTTCCACAGGAGAGGAGCCTGATAACTAAAAGATCTGCCTCCCATTCTACTTTTAGAAATCCTAGGAATTACAAGTAAACCTGCAGTCTGAGAGCGAAGGGCTCTATTAGGAACATAAGGAACAATTAGATCTCTGATGTATGATGGAGCTTGATTATTAAGGGCTTTGTATGTAAGAAGAAGGATCTTAAATTCTATTCTGGATTTAACAGGGAGCCAATGAAGGGAAGCTAAACCAGGAGAAATGTGATCTCTCTTTTTAATATTCATCAAAACTCTTGCTGCCGCATTTTGGATCAACTGAAGGCTTTTAATGGCATTTTGTGGACTACCTGATAGTAAAGAATTACAGTAGTCCAGCCTTGAGGTAACAAATGCATGGACTAGTTTCTCAGCATCACTCCTGGACAGGATGTTTCTAATTTTAGAAATATTCCGGAGGTGAAAGAAAGAAATCCTAGAAACCTGTTTAATATGGGATTTAAATGTCAAGTCTCGGTCAAAAATAACGCCGAGGTTCTTTACGTTATTACTGGGGGCCAATTTAATGCCATCCAGATGAAGTGATTGACTAATCAGTTTCTGTTTAAGAACTTCTGGTCCAAAGACAGCAACTTCTGTTTTGTCAGAATTTAAAAGCAAAAAGTTTAGGGTCATCCATGTTTTTATGTCTTCCAGACATGCCTGTAATCTACCTAACTGACTGGGTTCATCAGGATTTATGGATAAATATAGTGGTGTATCATCTGCATAGCTGTGGAAATTTATCCCATGCTGTCTAATGATTCTACCAATTGGGAGCATATATATGGTGAACAGAATTGGTCCAAGCACAGAACCCTGTGGAACTCCACAAGTAACTCTTGAGAGTGAAGAAGATTTATCATTTAGATGAACAAACTGGAATCTATCAGACAAATATGATTTAAACCAGCCTAGTGCTGTTCCTTTGATCCCTGCAACATGTTCAAGCCTTTCTAAGAGAATATTATGATCGACTGTGTCAAAAGCAGCACTGAGATCTAACAAAACCAGAACAGACACAAGTCCATTATCTGAGGCCATGAGAATATCATTAGTAACCTACACCAGTGCTGTTTCAGTGCTATGATGAGCTCTAAAACCTGACTGAAACTCTTCAAACAGCTCGTTACTGTTTAGATGCTCACAGACTTGATTAGCAACAATTTTCTCAAGGACTTTGGATAAGAAAGAAAGGTTAGATATAGGTCTGTAATTCACTAAGTCATCTTGATCAAAGGAAGGTTTCTTGAGTAAAGGTTTAATTACAGCTATTTTAAATTCCTGTGGTACGTATCCATTTACTAAGGATAGATTCATCATATCCAAAATGGGGCCAGGAACCAAATGTAATACTTCTTTAAATAATTTGGTTGGAATTGGGTCCAACATACAAGTTGAAGGTTTAGATGAAGCTAATATTTTTGATAATTCTGAAAGCTCGACTGAATCAAAACAGCCTAAGCACAACTGAGGATCTACAGTTCTTTCCGATACTGCCTCATTTACTGAGGAAGAAGTAATCATGTTTGGGAGGATGCCAATGATTTTATTTTTAATAGAATTAATTTTATTTACGAAGAATCCCATAAAATCATCACTGCTAAGAGCTGGGGGAATAGTTGGCTCAACAGAGCTATGACTCTGTGTAAGTTTGGCAACTGTACTAAAAAGAAACCTAGGATTGTTTTTATTCGCCTCTATTAATGATGAAAAATATGCTGTTCTAGCTTGTCGAAGGGTCTTTTTATACAGCAGCAGACTGTTATTCCAGGTTAAATAGGAATCCTCTAGGTGTGTAGAGCGCCATTTTCTCTCCAACTTCCTAGTATTCTGCTTTAAAGTACGCAACTTTGCATTGAACCAAGGAGTCAGCCTCCTATGGCTAGCCACTTTCTTTTTTAAGGGGGCTACACTATCTAATGCCAAACGCAATGAGGACGTAACGCTGTCAACCAGACCATCAATTTCTGAAGGGTTAGAGATAGAATTGCTGCCATCCACTGTGTTACCCTGAGACACTAAGGAAAGTAAGAATGGAACAGATTCTTTAAAAATTGTTACAGCATTGTCTGATAAAGCTCTACTATAATGAAATTTTCTTTCAGATTTAAGATGGTCAGTTAAAGTAAATTCAAAAGTTATTAAGAAGTGGTCAGACAGGACCGGGTTATGTGGGTGGACTAGTATTTCCTCTCACTCAATACCGTATGTCAGTACAAGGTCCAAAGTGTGTTTGCCCGAGTGGGTCGATCCCTGTACTTTTTGAGTAAAGCCAATTGAGTCTAAAATAGCATTAAAGGCTGCATTTAGGCTATCACTTTCAGTATCCACATGAATATTAAAGTCCCCCACTATAATAACCCTATCAGTATTTAATACTAAATCAGATAAAAAATGTGAGATCTGATCCAAGAATTGAGAGTAAGGGCCTGGTGGACAATACAAAACCACAAACAAAAATGGTCTTAATGTTTTGCAACTTGGATGAGGAAAATTAAGGGTTAGATGTTCAAAAGAACTATAGCTATCAATTGGTCTGGGACTAATTAGTAAATCAGAACGAAAAATGGTTGCAACTCCTCCTTCTCGCCCAGTATTTCTAGGAATGTGAAAATTTAAATGACTGGAAGGAGTTGACTCATTTATACTGACATAATCCTCCTGCTGCAACCAGGTTTCTGTGAGACAAAGCAAATCAATGTGATTATCACAAATCAAGTCATTTACTAACTAAGTCTTTGAGGAGAGAGATCTTATGTTTAATAAACCACATTTAATAGATTTATTTTTCTGTTCAGTCAAAGTTGTATTTATTTTTATGAGACTTCCATAATTTGCTTTTGTTGGCTTAACTTTTAATCCATTTAATTTTGGCCGTGGGCAAGACACTGTTTCTATAGAGTAATGGGAGGGTAACAGTACAGAAGCAGCAGAGAGGTGGGTTAAACTACGACTCTGCTTCCTGGTCTGGACCCTGGGTTGTCAGTGTTTTGGAGGACTAATAAATTCGGCCATATTCCTAGAACACTGCAAACCTGAGAACCAATCAGTGACACACAGATGCAGGTGAGAAAGCGTGAGCAGGGGAAGATTGGAGATGACTTTACAGCTGAGCTGGGAAGCAGAATGGCAGGAGGCAAAACAGAGGAGTAAGCATAAACAGAAGAGAAAACTAGACAAAAAATCATCTTGATTGAATAAGGTAAGAGCAACACAGGAGAGTAACTAGGAATAATGAAATAAAAAAATACGAATTAAGAATCACAAGAGAAACTCAAAGTAAAAGCACTAATAGATAAAGCAGGAAGGAAAGGAGGCAAACGGACAGAAGGTAAACAAAAGTATAAACACAACATGAAAAGAAAATCAAATCAGCAAACAAGAATCCTAATGAGAAAAAAAAAAGTAAAACAAAACGAACACAGAGGAAAATGATAAGAAAACAACTACTAACAAGAAACAAAAGTGAAAACATCTAAGGATCATAACAGTCTTACAACTCACTAAATAATGTTACAACTTACAACTACTTCACTTTTTTGGGTTAACTCTCCCTAATATGTCAAAATTAGTTTTTCAAGTTTTCACAACTGAAAATTGTTTTTAATGCCCCAAAAAGGAAGTTGTCTTTTTACATTGTAAAGCCAACTGTGGAAGTTGAATTTCCTGCATTTCACAACAAAAGCATTTCTGTTTGATGAACTTTCCATGCTTGTCATGAAGCACAGCTTACAGATTTAGTTGCTGATGACTCAAATAATTATAGCTTACAACTTCCTTGGTTTGTTGGACTAACTTATGTTATTGCCTCAAATGAATACAACTTCAAATTTTGTGTTTTCTAAGCTTAAAATGGAAGGTTTTTCTTTTTTTTTTTACAGTGTAATAAACCTGGATTACCCAAAATAAGTCAAAGACTCCACACTCAAATACACAGACTTTTAGTACAAGCTACCTCAGGCTCACTCACACAGATGGATAGGCAGTAATAAATAACTCATAAATAGCTTCCCACTAGAGTTGTGGTTTACAGTGCCCTCACACAGGATGAAAAGGATTGGGTTTAATACAGTCATCACTGATCTGTATGGAGTATATATAATCTCTCAGAGCGACGATTCCTGTTGCTTTCTAGGCTTTTTCCAAATATCCAAACACAAACATAGTAGACTAACTGTTGATTCTAAATTAACTGAGGGCATGAAAGTGAGCTTGCACAATTGCCATGACCCATTCATGCTCATTAATATGAACAAGTTAAAAATGGATGTAGAAAATCAGAAAAAGTTTCACACTACAAGTGTTTTAGTGATTACATGATTCATAATTACAACTCTGTGTATTGCTTCATAGTGATATGTTTTTTATTTAATAAAGTTGATGACTATAATGTATATTTAACATGAATTCAGACACTGCAGATTTTACACAGCTCCCACAGAAAACCTAATCCATAGCATGGTAAAAGCTGTTTGGACAGACGCTGGAGAGCTTTTACACAAGGTCAACAATAGTCTCCCCGTTTGTTGGCTCAGAGAAGAATCCAGCACTGTCACAAGGTCCTCACAGGCTGACAATTTTAAATGTACAATCACCTGAACCCTTTCCACACAATGAAATATGAAATATATATATTTGACATTTATAAATGAACGAATGCAATGGTGAAAATATGACTTAGAAAAATTAACCCCCATTGCTTTTTTCTTTTGATCGGCAAGGCAAGGCAGCTTTATTTGTATAGCACACTTTCAACAACAAGGCAATTCATGGTGCTTTACATCAATAGGGGATTAAATAAAATAAAAGCAGCAAATAAAGCATAAAACACAACATTAGAGACACAACATCTAGCTCGTTAAAACATATGACATTCCAGCTATTATTAGTCACTTACTCAAAGGCAGATGGGTTTTTAGCTATGATTTAAAGGGACTCAGTGTTTCAGCAGCTTTGCAGTGGTCTAGAAGTTTGTTCCAGATAAGGGGAGAATAGAAACTGAAAGGTGCTTCTCCACATTTGGTTCTGATTCTGGGGTTGATTAGTAGACTAGAGTTGGAAAACATGAGTGGTGTGGGTGGGGGTATAATGACAACAGATCTTCAAAATACTTTGGTACGGGGGGCTAGTGAAAGGACTTTAGAACTGGGGTGATGTGCTCTACATTCCTGGTTCTAGTGAGGACGCGAGCGGCAGCGTTCTGGATCAGCTGCAGCTGTCTGATTGACTTTTTAGGCAGACCTGTGAAGACGCTGTTGCAGTAATCAATCTGACTAAAGATAAACACATGGATGAGTTTTTCTAGGTCCTGTTGCTACAACAGTCCTTTAATCCTATAAATGTTCTTTAGCTGAGAGAAGGCTGACCTTGTTATTGCTTTTATGTGACCCTGGCAGAGGTGGGACAAAGTCATTGTTTTGCAAGTCACAAGTAATTCTCAAGTCTTTGTCCTCGAGTCCCGAGTCAAGTCGAGTCGAGATGAAGCAAGTCCTGAGTCGAGTCAAAAGTCAAATCCAACAAGTCTCAAGTCGAGTCAAAAGTCCTACCATTTTAGTTTCGAGTCATTTCAAGTCCTCTTACCACAGAAATAAATTTATACAAATCATGTATATCTGTAAGATTTGTAAATATTTTAAACCTTTATTTATACAATAACATTAATCAAATACAGTAATAAACTGAAAATTTAATTTTCACAAAAAATACTTGTATTTCAACAGCATATTTCACTAGAACAATGCACAGCAGCTTCAGTCCTGTATTATATTGACCTAACATTGCAAAACAGTTTAACTTTCAAATAGACATGCGTCCTTTTAACCTAAACTTTTTTAAACATGTCATCAATAAAATACTCACCCTTCAAAATGATCACTTCTGAAAAACTGGACCAACCTGATAATATAATTGGAATGCCTCCATCATGTTCCCTCTAATTGTTCATGTGTCTGAGCAAACACACAAACGCCCTGAGCGGTCCCTTTGACCACTGTGAGCAACATCAGATGTGTGCACTGTGGTCATGCCAGCCACGCATCCATCCAGTTTACATAGTTTGTAAAAATAATCAAATTAAAGCATTTACATTTCTGTGAAAATACTTTTTAATTAGGTACATTATCCCACTTACAATGAAAATGACAAAGATCTTATTCATGACCTGTGCAGTGTGTTAACACTATTGTAAGTATAAATATTTCATTGTAACTGTGGAGAAACATGAACTGCCAAGTAAGCCAAGCTAACTATGAACTCAAATTTTGAAAACATACTTAACATTTTTATTATAAAGGTCTGACTTGTGTTATAAGCATGAGCCATTGTGAGAAGCTCTTGCTGAGCACTGGGTAAAAGTAACTCTTTGTCAGCAAAATACAGTATATAATCACACGATTATTCTGTATTTCTGCTACTTATAAACTGGTATTTAATGATCAATTTTCATAAATGAACATTGTAAATGGATTACACTAGATAAGCACAAATCTGATTAAGGACTTCAATTAAACTTTATTTTTGTCGTCTGTCCTTCTCACGTATCCAGTGGTTGTACACGCTGTTTATGGCCTCATCTGCTTGCAGCTTTGACTTTATGCGCATCAGCTGATCCAAATGTTCCACTTCAAGACGATTTCTCTATGCTGTTTTGATACAATTCATTAAACTAAAGCGTCTTTCACAGTCTGCGCTGGATGCTTGAAATGTAGCACAAATATCGATTGATTAGCTGCGTAAATACGTATGTGAATCGCATCATTGGCTGGAGCAGCCAGCCGCTGGTCCTTTGGGGACATAAACGTTATTGTCTTGAAGTGAAATCTTTTAACCCAAATGCAGAATCAAACGGCGAGATTAAACACGTTTCTGAGTGGAACAAAACGAAAACTTCAGATGTTTTCATTAGATTCCATAATCCCCCCTTTCGTTAAAGAAAATTCCACCGAAACGCTACAGACTTTCTAAGTAAAACAAGCACATTTCACAGCGCACGAACTTGGCGCTGTCAGCCGCTCTGTGCATAGACGAAAGCGCTCCGCTCCTATATAAACAGGAGGATCTGAGTTTGTGTCGGGATTAATTTCTTTTTACCTTAGTCTTATTTGCATACCCGTGTCTAATTTTAATCTGTGTTGTGTCAGTGTGCTGGTCTCTGCCGCATTGATATGGCAATAACCATGGATAACGGGTTCAGGCGAGTGTGTGTTTTTCTAATTGGACCGGTGCAGGGCCACCGCTGGAACTGTAAATCGGTGACTATGTTCATTGATTCATCTGTAAAATAGCACATAATTAATTATTTGTTTGTTGTTGTTTTTTTTCAATTCCGGTTAGATTTTCTTTGTCTGCGCAGAGCAGATGTTCTGTGTGCGAAGACTGTGTCAGCAGTGCGCAATTGCGAAGGCTCGCAGCTTAGAGGCAACATTGAGCCTCCATGGTGTGTAAACCCCCCCCCCCCCATTTTTCATGGGAAGTAGCAAGTCTTCTCAAGTCAAAAGGCGCAAGTCCAAGTAAAGTCACGACTCATTGATGTTAAAGTCCAAGTCGAGTTGCAAGTCTTTGATGACTTCAGACTCGACTTGATAAAATGTACAAATTCATGACTCGAGTCTGACTCGAGTCCAAGTTACATGACTCAAGTCTGACTCGAGTCCAAGTTACATGACTCGAGTCTGACTCGAGTCCAAGTTACATGACTCGAGTCTGACTCGAGTCCAAGTTACATGACTCGAGTCTGATTCGAGTCCAAGTTACATGACTCGAGTCCACAGCTCTGGTCCCTGGAGGTTCAAGTCTAAGTCCATTACTAGCCTAGATTTGGGGAGTAATCAATAGTTTCTAGCTGGCTAAAAGACTCAAATTATTATTTTTAACTGTATAACTTTACAAATGGCACCTTATATAGAACAAGTAAATAATGTTATTTAGTTTTCTGTTGTAGTTTTTCATTCAAACTCCTTTTTTTTCATAGTTTGTCTACTGTTTTTGCCACTTTTGCAAAAAAACAAAATTTTTGAACACCTATAACATTATGGATGAACCACGTTATGACTACGTCATCTGTGTTTGCTGATAAATGCTTTTAAATGAAATACTGACATTGAACAAGACATCCAGACCTGAGTTGCATGTCTTGATATAATGCAACTATTTTCCACTATTCTGTGTATCCTGTTCACAAACTTGTCCTTTTTCATTAATATTTCGCACCAACGTTTATTCTAAGTATTCCTATTAACTTGAAATTTTACATTTCAATATACATTAACTGTGGTCGACCCTCTATAGACATGCGCCATCTTGAAATACGGTAGCTGTTTAGGGACATACAAGATATAATGCTCTGTGCTTCGTGTCCTCTCTTGAAAACACAGATCTTCAAGAAGTTGCAGCGGTTCTCCTTCACTCTCTAAATGTTGTGTGGGGGATGGCGCCGGTTCTCTCCTTGGTAGCCTGGCTGGTTTGGGGAAATTCTGCTCCTTCCTCTTGGGTAGCTTGACTCCACTATCTTGTATATATACAAAATGGCAAATAATAAAAAAAATAGCCTCAAATATATAAAATAAAATAAACAATATAGTTTGCCTGTTACATTAGCTTGAAATCATTACAAATTTGCTAGTTGTTGTTAGCCATGAAATACAGCAAACATATTTAACATTTACATAGCAAACAAAAAAACAGTTTTTATAGGTGAACTGTAAAATGATTTGTTGTCTGTGAGCCAAACAAAGGTCACATCCAGTTTAAAAGCTGAAGTTCAGCTGTAACGTCATAAATCGTGACTTGGTTTCATTCTTCTTTGCTGCTTAGATTGAAAAAAGATAAATCAGACAGTTCTGACTGATTAAGGGGACCGAGATATGGGTCCTCAGACTGCAGATATAAAAGATGGACCACACAAGGCCCATGTGGTCATTTTTATGAAGTCACATCTGGGTTTGCCAGGTTGGAGTGTGACTTCTTTCTATCCAGTACAAGGCCACTGTAAAGAGAGATGGATTTTACTGACACTATCTGTTTGCTCCTCACCAGACTCATATTTCCTTCTAACATTGTTAGATGAACTCTTGAAATGCAGACGGTGGGCTTCCAAGAGCAAAGCATGATGCTCCAAACATGCAGGCTCGACTCTACTCTTAGATAGTAAAGTCAAGAAATCAGTCAAAAATTCTGCATCGTTATCAAATTCTTCATCCTCATCATCGTAATTTAAAACATGAAATAAGATTTAGTCCTGGGTTGGTTTAGTCCTGGATAAACAGTTTATTATTCAGCCGGTTCTTTTCCAGACCTAAGATGGTTAACTGTTTGATGCCATAATTGTCCCTATAGGAGGAAACAATGTAGAGACAATAGGTGTGTTTCCATTATTGGTACTTCAGGGTAATTTTACCGGAACTTCCCAATATGCGCTTGTTTCCACTTCATCGGACTGGGCCAACAGGGCCGTTTTCGGGGTCATTTCAGGAACCAATGGAGTACCTGAAGGCGAGTGTGTATTCTGAAATGGCCCAATCTTTCAGCGGGAGCTGTGGTTAAGTCACGCTGATTGGTTGTAATTCAGAGGGAAATGAGCAGATGTCGCCTAACAACACGCTTTGTAAATTAAGAAAAGTTGCTGGCAAAGCAGTTTATAACAACATAGCAAATAGAATGCAGTCACAAGCCCTGCTTCTTCCATGTCGATCTATTGTTATTTGTGCTGCTGTGGGCGCCTTTTTGGACTGATCAGTGACGCTGTTCACTTTCAAGAGAGTTGTGATATGCAGACGTCTTAGCTGATTTCTTAAAGGGCCACTTTATATGGAGACACGACGGCTGAGAGAAAAAAGATCAAATTACCCAAATTTTATTTGGTGTATGTACTCTTCTTAGACTACTCCCCTGGCTCATTTGTCTTCGACAGGAGTCTCCAAGTTCAGTGCTAGAAGGATGATGTCCTGAAACTTTTAGAAGTGTCTCAGTTCCCACACACCTTAGTCAGATGGCTGAATTAATTCAATTCAGTTTAATTCAGTTTATTTATATAGCGCCAATTCACAACAGATATCATCTCAAAGCACTTAACAAGAAGTCATTTCAATACATTTATACAAACATTCAAATCAGGTAAAAATTTTCCTATTTAAGGAATCCCAGCAGATTGCGTCAGTAATTGGCGTGAGGTTGGGCCCCGTTAATGCAGACTTTCCAACCACAGCAATCCTTCAGCAATCCCTCATACTGAGCAAGCATGTAGCGACGGTGGAGAGGAAAAACTCCCCTTTAACAGGAAGAAACCTCCAACAGAACCAGGCTCAGTAGGAGCGGCCATCTGTCACGACCGTTTGGGGGTTTGAGAAGACAGAGCAGAAACACAGAAGGAACAGCAGATCTGATATAAGAGTACTCTCTATGTCACAGAAAGTAAGAAGTTGATAACAGGACACAGAGGATGTTCAGTTACTGGGAGGATCATCCCAGTCGATGCCCCCCGTCCAACAGGGCATCGCAGCCAAGCAGGATACCAGACCAGGTATATCTTCTATGGAGAGAAAAACACTGAGAGAAAACCAAGTTAGCAGTCGAAATAGCAGAATGTACTGTAATACAACTGGAGAGTAGTAGTAGAAAAGCAAGTAACAGAGTGAAGAAAATTGGTAAGTCTGTCCTCCAGCAGTCTAAGCCTATAGCAGCATAACTACAGAGCTAGCTCAGGATGACCTAAGCCACTCTAACTATAAGCTTTAGCAAAAAGGAAAGTTTTAAGCCTGGCCTTAAACAGAGTGTCTGCCTCACGGACTAAAGCTGGGAGCTGGTTCCACAGGAGAGGAGCCTGATAACTAAAAGATCTGCCTCCCATTCTACTTTTAGAAATCCTAGGAACTACAAGTAAACCTGCAGTCTGAGAGCGAAGTGCTCTGTTGGGAACATAGGGAACAATTAGATCTCTGATGTATGATGGAGCTGATTATTAAGGGCTTTGTATGTAAGAAGAAGGACCTTAAATTATATTCTGGATTTAACAGGGAGCCAATGAAGGGAAGCTAAAGCAGGAGAAATGTGATCTCTCTTTTTAATATTCATCAGAACTCTTGCTGCCGCATTTTGGATCAACTGAAGGCTTTTAATGGCATTTTGTTGACTTCCTGATAGTAAAGAATTACACTAGTCCAGCCTTGAGGTAACAGATGCATGGACTAGTTTCTAAGCATCACTCCTGGACAGGATGTTTCTAATTTTAGCAATATTCCGGAGGTGAAAGAGAAATCCTAGAAACCTGTTTAATATGGGATTTAAATGTCAAGTCTTGGTCAAAAATAACGCCAAGGTTCTTAACGTTATTACTGGGGGCCAATTTAATGCCATCCAGATGAAGTGATTGACTAATCAGTTTATTTTTTAGAACTTCTGGTCCAAAGACAGCAATGTCTGTCTTGTCAGAATTTAAAAGCAAAAAGTTTAGATACATCCATGTTTTTATGTCTTCCAGACATGCCTGTAATCTACCTAACTGACTGGGTTCATCAGGGTTTTTGGTTAAATGTAGTTGTGTATCATCAGCATAGCTGTGGAAATTTATCGCATGCTGTCTAATGATTCTACCAATTGGAAGCATATATATGGTGAAAAGAATTGGTCCAAGCACAGAACCCTATGGAACTCCACAAGTAACCCTTGAGAGTGAAGAAGAATTACCTTCCAAACATGCAATCACATTTTACAGGGTTTTACTAGGGGCCTGATTAATCCATTCAAACCCCTGCTTGAACAAAATCATCACAAAAACCAAAAAGGGGTTTTGCTTTTTTTAGTTGGTGAGGTTCACATTCACACTGCCATTTGTCAAACGAACCAAAGCTTTTGAGCAACATATTTATCTCCTTGCCTGTTATGGCGCTGAAGCACTGAACACAAGGCGACTCCCTGTTCCGTGAAATGTAAGCAAACATGGAGTGACATCAGATTTGACCGGTTTTTGAATTGCCCTGTTGTCTTTGGTAAACGTTCCAGACAAATACATTGCAGCAATGATCCCAGCATGAGCAGAGAACAATTTAACTACTCTGTCCTGCTAAAAAGGACTTCACGCTTTGTACTGACATTTATTTTCTTCACACAAGTTGTACAACAAGGGTTAAAAATCGTTGTACTCCATGAAAACTAAAATAAAAGACAAATAGACAAATGCTTCAAAATCACATTCATCTCAATAATAAGCATAGATCATAAATTTCAGACTTAACAAGGCAAAAACATCAAAATAATATTTACTGTGTGCGCCTGTTTAACTAGGAGTAAAATGATATTGTTGGCAGATTTGTGTCTATAAAGTGGTTTGTATTCCTCTGACTTCTTCTCTCTTATATTATCTCTCCTTCTACTGCTCACATACACTTCTGGGTTTTGAAGTCATGGGACTCATAAAAGTATAATGTTTTTCTCTTATACACAGGTAATTTCACAAATAAAATAAATACATTAAGCCATATTAGCATGTTACTCAATGCCTTAAATGATTGTGGAATTAAACCCAAAGTGACAAAAATAAATCTAGTAGTACATTCTTACTTCCTGTTGTCATAGAAACCTATATACAATCCATTATAGCATCAGCTAAACACAAGGCAAAGTTGTTCTTGAGCTGTTGTTAAGCTTTTATTTACCAGGAATGCCTGCACTGTAGTCCGTTTCCTGCTTTTGGAGCGGTCCCGGTCTGCTTGGCATTTACATATGCAATCGAACCGCACCAGGGTTCATTTCAACTGAACCAAAACCTAGGTTTTCAGGCAGACAAGAGTTAACTTCTTTGGTCCTGCATCGGAGTTCTTACCCAAATAAACCGAACTTTTGGCGCAAACGAACTAAAGTTCAATTAAAGCAGACTAAACGGGGCTGGTGTGAATGCACTTTTAGGGTTTTCCAGACATAAGGAAATAATACTACTATTCACAGTTCTGAATCACACTACTGACTAAAGCAAATCCTGTCTGGGTGGAAGCCCTTCAAATCAGTTTCACTCCCTGACTAAACTTAGTGAAATGTTTAACAGTGCTTCTAAGGATCCTTTTAGAACTCCTCGACAGCAAACAGTGATTTTTCCTGTAAACGGAAATTAGTCAAGGTCAAGTCCAGAAGGCAACTATCGATCATGACTGTGTTGAGGCTATGGACTTTACTGAACGAACTGGATCTCCCAGCATCCTTTCACTGAACGAACTGCATCTCCCAGCATCCTTTTACTGAACGAACTGCATCTCCCAGCATCCGTTGCGCTGCCCTCAACCCATTCTTATTGGTCTGTGGCCAGTGATGACATCACAGAGTTGATAAAAGCAGCGCGAATATTGAAATCTTCGTCTTTTGGTCCCGGTGCCGTAAGGAGACGCTTTAATCCACTGCTAGCATTTTCCCTTTTTCCGTTCAAACCTGCTGGACCAGGAAGAACTTCCCTTTAAACTTCGAAGTGAATCGGCCGAGCAAACAGACTTCTTGTACGGGTAACCAAGGAGTCAGCTGGCCATCTGAGCTCTATTGAAAACAGGCCTGAGTCCCTCAGCGCCTAAAGTTGGACGTCCGCTTTTCCGAACTCGGTTTTGCGCAAACCGCTCCTTTAAACTGGACCCTTTCTACGTTCTTCGTCGTGGACTGTGGAGAGCTACCCCACCAAGTAGGATTAAACTGATTTATATCTTCTGGGTCTGGGTAGAGGAGAAGGAGGTCTTGACGGTTAATATCCGTTTTCTGTTGGTTAAAATAAGTCTGTCAACTTGTTAACCACTGTTATTCTTGGTCGTCTGTCGCTGTACACCGACCCTGAATGTGCATGCTTTTTGTGTTTTAATATTGGACTTTGGTTGCAACCAGAAGCAGTATATTATATTGTATTATTTCCTTGTTTGTTTATTGTCCGCTGCGGTCAGCGCGTGTCTGTTTAGACAGGTCGCGTGGCCTCAGTTGATCCCCTTTCTCCATCGCCCACGTTTCCTTTGTCCAAGCCACCATTGCTAATGAAACTAGCCTTTGTTGAATCGCCACGCGGTCTTCCTTTGTCTTTCTTTGTGAACCGATCGCGCCAATTGATAAGGCTTGAGTTATTTATCGCATTGATGAGCTGAACCCCCCCTCATCCGCTCGCTGTCCCCCCCCCACACACACACAGCCGCACACACACGCCCCCTTCCCTCGACGTTAACTTTGTTCTATATTTTTGCATGCGTTAGAATAGATGGAAATTATAAATGAAATGTAATCTGTAAGGTTGACCTATTTCATTAACAAATTCCCTTAAGTAACGAGAAGTTTTCTGTGCTATTTCAGTGTGTGCTGTAAAGTTTGTTTTAACCCCGCGGACGAACTCTACGCCTTTTCAGAGAGACTGACAGTCTGGTTTAATTAAAATTATCTCATTTATGAGATTGGTGCTCCAATATCTTTAATAAACAGGTTAAACTCGAACATCATCAATAATTATATTAATATTAAATGATTGATTATAATTATTGATGCTCAGAAAACCAGACAACAACTTTTTATTATTAGTAGTTACAACAACTGTCAATAAAATCCAAGAAACATTCTATAGTAAATCAGACTTCATTAACAGAGATAACATTTCCAACCTGAACACAAGCAAACTGGTGGCAATATGAAAGCTTTTACTGCTCTTTACCACTTTATAATATTGCCATTCCTTCTTGCAGCACTTAATAGCTGCTCTGCCATGCATGACACCTGAAGGACAGGAGAGTTTTTACCCTCTGTTAACATATCTTAGGGTAGTCAATTAAAATAGATATCCACAGACATTGAGTGCATGGAATGTGTCTTTTGGGGACAGGTTAGAACTGCAGTGTTCTTCCTTAGCGATGCCTTAGTAAAGTGTGCACAATTTTACATTGTCTCGTTGAAACAGGAATGGACATCACCAGAAAGGATGTAGAACATAAAGCAGACATCCAGCAGTCATCTTGGATTCCCCAGTGACTTTTTCAGTTGTATGTAAATAAACAAACAAAAACATTGAACATCAAATCTACACAATCCCCTAATCTCATACTTACTTTGGATCCCTGCTCTCATTCTCTGCAAAGAACACCCTGGACCAACAACTCACCCTCAGGACTCAAGATAACCATTATCATCATAATTGTACTTCAATAAATTTCATTTGAATTCATGTTGGTCAATGAAGATCTGCCTTTGGTTCAAAACAAATCTGTTAAACATTATACTCAGAGGTTTGAAGAGAATGGCCATGAAAAAAACATAAAGTGAACAGAAGTTGTGGGGATAAAAAAGCAGCACTAACTCAAGTAACTACTTGCTATAAACAAGGTATGCAAAATCCAGAGATACTCTGAGCATGTAACAAGTAGAGCATTGAAGCGGATGCACTACAACAGAAGAAGACCACACCGTGTATCACTCCTGTTAGCTAGAAACAGGAAACTGAGGCTTGTAGTGACAGGTTATGCAAGTGGTGGTGGTACACTGGTGTCAGCGACATATATTAGGACACACTGCGTCAAAGTTAAGGGTTGTTGTAGTTGTTGTTGTAGTATCTTTGGTTATGTCCTTATGGTTTAACTATCTTGGTGGTTGTTTTGCCATTTTAGTTTATTCTTTGTGTATTATTCTCTTTCTTGCTTCCTTTTTTGTGGTTGTGTTTGCGTTTTCATAGGTTAGTTTTTATTACCTCCACCGAGGAGGTTATGTTTTCACCAGGGCTTGCTTGTTTGTCTGTCTGTTAGCAATCTAACTCAAAAAGTTGTAGACGGATTTTGATGAAATTTTCATTAATGTCCGCAGTGGGACCAGGAACAAGTGAATAGCTTTTGGGGGTGATCTGAATCACTGTGTGGGTTGGAGGGGTTGGGGGAGGCCTGCACTCTACAAGTCCCTTATCAGTTTTTCTCTAATTATCACCTCTCGAGGAGGTTACGCCTGATTCACGCCGAGTGCGGAATGGATGCGGTTCGTGTGGAAGATCTCCAGAAAGCAATAAATGTTTAGCAAGAGTTTGCAACACATTGACAACATTTGAAATATGTTTAAATATGTACTTGTAAAAATAATGTTAACTCTCATAAGCTGTGAACTGATATCCCTGTCATTAATAATAAAAGAAAAACCAGAAAAGAAATGCAAAATGGGTTTTATTTTGAAATATACCTCGCTGGCCCACATCTATCTTCATATCTGGCTCATGTAATGTCCATAGACATAATATACGTATATATGTCTATAGTAAATTCTTCATGGAAATCTCCTTAATGGAAATCTCCAGAAAACAAAAAGACTTCATGCGGAAACATTCCGGAGCTCCGCATCCATACCGCAGCCACACCACAGCTGGTGTGAATGCTCTAATTGGACTCAGTGTTTTTTCGTCTTTGTGGAAGCCGTACGGAGTCCGCATCTGTTCCGCCCCCAGTGTGAATCAGGCATTATGTTTTCACCAGGGTTTGTCTGTTATTTAGCAGCATAACTCAAAAGGTTTTAGATTGATGGATTTTGATGAAATCTTCAGAAAATGTCTGCCATGGGACCAAGAACAAGTTATAAGAATTTGGGAGTGATCCGAAAACCACCATTACCGAAAAGTGATTTTCGAGAATAATTACTGAACTAATTATGATATCAGTGTGAATCCCACATCTCTACTTTCTTTACTTTTCCTCAGCCTGCTAGCTTGCTCCTTGGTCTCTTGCTCTCCCTCTCTCCTTTAGCCTTCGTGCCTGGTCTCAACTCACAGCTGCAACATGTTTCAATATAACCACCTGTTCCCTGTTCTAGTAATCAAACTCCCAGTATATAGTCTCTCCTCTTTCTCTCTTTCCAGGGTGGTTTCTCTTATCTTCTACTTGGTTCCCCATGCAACTTGTGGTTTCCCTGTTAAGCAACTTTTGCAGGTTTGTATGTTATATTTTCCTTCATTAAAACTCCTTACATTTATCAAGCCTCAGTCTACCTGCATCTGGGTCAACCCTTGACAGAAATCATGACACATGCAGTGGGTTTACATGCAGTAAGAGAAAGATGAATTATTGCCTTAGTCCGACTGAAGTTGGACTATTGAAATGTATGTACACCTTAGTTTGACTGAAGTCGAACGGAACTGGGCTTCTCATAATCGGACTAACCCACCCAGATAATTTGATTAGTAAACCAAATTTCTCTGAATGTAAACCCCAACCCCAGTTTAGCTGATTTTTTCAGAGACTGTGGAAGCGGGAATAACAACACCGGTACACAACAACACTGCAGCAACAAGTGTAACACAATCAAACATTACAATACTTACTAAATGTACTGTGCTGCAGCGATGTTGCTGTCCATTTATTAGCTAATTGTGCATATTCTGCTTTTACTCCATCTGCTTTACTGCTGCCAGCATTTGTTTTCTATCTGTGTGACTCTCTAGTCCAACTGAAGGAATGCCAGTGCGAAGGGATGCATGTTGGCACTCAGCATCGCGGAGTCAAACGCCCTTCATTCAATAATTCAATTTTCTGAGTGACCTGTAAACTGGGATAAAGACTCCCTTTCTGATTAAGCTATTAGTCCGATTATTGACAAAATTTGATTTAGATGTGCATTACTGATTGAGTCCCTTAGCATCATCTGAGCCTTGTTAAACCCCAACTACTTGAGTATTGCTGTTGACCATGTCCATCCCTTTATGACCAGTGTGTACCAATCTTCTGATGTCTACTTCCAGCAGGATAATGCACCACAACTTAAAGTTCAGATTAGTAGTTTAGACAAGGTATGTTTATTTGTACATTTTCAGCAACATGGCCAGTTCTCATCATCCAAGTGTGGTGTCCTCTCAGTTAAATGCGTTGTTTGGGCTGAGAAAGCAGTGCAGTCCTTGGGCTTTTCTCTGAGATGGTTCCACATAGAATTGATGCCATAGTGATAATCGGCTGTTTGTTAATACCTTCATTGCTGTGAATCATCGGCACGGTCGTCTCATTCCTATATTTCCTGTGTTAACTTGACATTCACTTTGAGTCGACAAATCTTCATCTCATCTCAGCTTCCATTCTCCGGAGCAGCCTGTCAAAGTCCTAAGTGGATAAGAGAGGCATCTAGTCTTGCAGTTCAGAAGGCAAAGTAAATACCAGCCTTTGTATTTAAAATGATCCGAATGGGAAAGTAAAGGACAAATAAAACTGGGTGTATAAAAAAAACCACTTTCAAAACGTCAAAAACTATATATATATTTTTTTTTAAACGAATCAAAAGCAAAATTGAGAAGATAGACCTAGAAACATCTCCTCCTTCCAGAGTCATTGAGCTTACTGTATTTCTATCCAACAGAGAACTTTAAGGATGTGGTGGAATCTTACCCGGGTTTCCACCGGACACTTAAGCAGCACAACATAATAGACACGTTTTCCCCACAAACTCAGCAGCACATCCCTTCCTACCGGGAGCATTTCATATGGCTGCAAATGTGTTCCGCGCAGCTGGTCAAAATCACAGGAGGATTGTAATTGCATTCCTGAAAGGGTTGTATGCAAAAAAAGTAATTCTATGTCAATTAGAATCATAAACTCTCCATCCACTCCCAAAACTACGGATACGTATGTCTGTTAATGTCTTCTCCTTTTTCATGTTGTCCTAATTAAGGCACTTATGAAGGAAACAGGGCACAGGTGTCAAACTCCAGTCAGCAAGGGCCGGTGTCCTGCAACTTTTAGACATGTCTCTGTTTCAACACACCAGAATCAAATAACTAGGTCATCAACAGAACCCCACAAACCCAAACTGCCTGCTGAGGAGGCAATTTAACCATTTGATTCAGGTGTGTTGGACCAGGAACACAACTTAAGGTTGCAGGACACCGGCCCTCGAGGACTGGAGTTTGACACCCCTGAAACAGGGTATCCAACCCAGTGCTTCTAAGGTGTACTTGATAAGGTTTAACTAATAAAGAATTAGTAAAAGAAAGAAATGCAACGGTTCTGCTAAATATCACAACAAATCAGCTCTAATTTATATCATGGCATGACTCATTGTCTGGCAGGTGTGCTAGCTCAAAAGTTAGTTTGAATTCAGAATATTATCAGCAGATAATGACAGGTTATAATGCTTGAATAACAGAGCAGGTTTAGTTTTCACCTTAATTTGATTTCAGTCGTGCACACCAAAGACATTCCATTAGCCTGCATTAAGTCCGAGCACTTTAATTGTTGCAGTATACACTCTCACTTCTTCTTCCACATCTTCTGGCCCTCTGGACCCTGATCCAGAGTAAAGAAATCCAACGAAAGGCCATTAATCTGCCGGGATATCTTTCAGCTCTATCAATCCTTGTAACAGCACCCACGCTGAACACTAACACTGTCCAGAATGCTATTAAATGTACATGACAGATATGTTTCTTTTAATTGAATTGATTCATGAATGCCTTTCAGGGCATCCCATAGAAATTGATAGAAGTCAGCAAGTTTAAATGGTTCGCCAGTCCTCAGAACTGTAATGATTCTGCTTGGTTTTAGTCAGGGGTCAAGAGTGTTTTGCTAGGTTAGCAGTTCATGATACAGCAGAGAGCCTTCAGAGAGCAGCATCTCCCTGGCAGACACCACCATGACCTGAGCACCTCCTCTCTGCTGTCGGTCATAATGGAGGTATTGCTTGAGCCACACAAGTCCATCTGATTAATTAAAGGTTTATGGTGGAATTTTAAAGATGAGCAGGTATCATAACTCTCGCTCTCCTCTCCTCTCCACACAACCACACACGCACGCACACACGCACACGCACGCACACACGCACACTCGTACAGCGCTTTGGGGACTAGATAAAGCATTTTTAACTAAACTACATTCACCTATTCATGCACATATTCACAGGCTGATGGTGATAAGCTACATTGTAGCCACGGCTACCCTCTGAATACCACCCGCAGGCAAGATGGGTGATATTTCTTGCCCAAGGTCACAACGACTGTGACAGACAGAGCAGGGGTTGGAACCAGCAACACACCGGTTGCAGGACAAACTCCTACCTCCTGAGCCAACGTTGCCACCACTAATCTTGCACTACTGTCTTTTTAACACACTTGCATTCTGAGTCTAGAGTTAGGAGTTAGATTTCAGCAAAATTTTATCCCACTATTTATTTACGGTAACCCACCCCACTAACTGACGTATTAAAGAGAAAGAAAATTTATATTTCCTGTTGAACTTCAGCCTGTCAATTTTTCTGGACAGAAGTGACTTCTTTGTGGTCTGTCCAGTTACAAGCTTGTTATCCAAAAGGTCTTACCTTGCTGTGTGGCTAGATACTTTAGCTAATTGTTTTGCAAACTCTGCAGTGGTGGCAACACAAATCTGTACAACACTCAACAGAAGGAGATAGTCCTGAAACCTACTGGACACTGGTTTACCTGGAATCTTCAGAACATGCAAACAGCTCAATCTAAAGTTCTTGATGATCCTGAAATTTATTATTTTTGCTGCTATGTTTGGACATACTTTACTTCAATATTTGTAATATATTTCACCATGGACAACAGGCTGAGACAAACTTCTATTTCTTGAGCAAAAGATAAAAATCACATCTGAAATTTTAAGGAGAGATGATGTCCTTTACATGGAAACCTTGATTAGGTGCTAGAATAGGGTCTGCTGCGGGTGGCTGATCGGCTCTGTTGCATCTCCAAAAATGTTTAGCTTATACTGTGTGTAAATTTACTGAAGGGTGCAAATAACATATAATATCTAACAGTGTGTAGTGACTACCTAACTCTGAACTGTCAGTTCTGTGGAAGGTTGTCCTCCTAAGGGCTGTGATGCACCGCAAGGGCTCATCAAGGACAAAGATCTGCTCTGTTGGATCTAGGAAGAGGCTGGTGGTTGGATGAGTGTTGGATTATCCACTTAAAGGCTAAACCCATCTCTTCCTTTTGCATATCGCTGAAGCATCACTTAACATTTCACCTCCACACTTCAACTTCAGCAGCGTTATAAAAGTGACATGTATTACCCACTAAAGGAAATGGGAGCATGAAATGGCCCATGAACCCTAGCAAGCACCACTCTGTCCAGAAACACGCTGATGACATCTCTTCTAACTCGGGTCTAAATATTATGACATGCTACAGACGTGTCTGCTTGTGTGAGTGTGTGTTTGTGTGTGTGTGATATCTGTAATCAACCAAAGTGTAGGAGTCTTTGGAAAATAACAGCTTATTTTGTTTTGTGGTTGGCTGTCAAACAAGTCCAAGAAAGCAATTAAACAAAAAAAAAGAAATTCTCTAACTGTGACAGAAGTAGCACAAAGATTTCTTTTTTTTATCTGCCACATGAGCATGTACAAATTTTGCACTCTGGGTTTAAAATATTTTTAACATTTTTGTTAAACTTGAATACAGATGACTACAGGCCCTGGTACACACTAACCAGAGGACCCTAATGTTGGATTTAAATAGACTTAGGCCTCATAGCATTTTAGAGAAAGCAAACAATAAAGCATATTACTACAAAAGGACATTTTATACCATGGTAAAACTATGACATTGTAGGGTTTGTAATCTATGCAAATTCTTGCTATATGTATCCATTTCAACAAATTGAATGTGCAGCTTAGAATACTTAAATTAAGGCAATGAAAATATACTAATAACTATTTTAGCTCAAAACGATTTACAGTTGAAACCAGATATTTACACTTTAGAAAAACACAATACACATTTTTTTCTTAATGTCAAACATCAAATCAAATTCAAATTCAAAAATACTTTATTGATCCAGGGGGAAATTAAGTGTTGGTGTAGCTCATATAATTAATTCTTTAAGGAGTTGTTGTAGATGATGATGGCTGTGGGCAGGAAGGATTTCCTGTAGTGGTCTGTATTGCAGCGAAACTGAAGAAGCCTCCGACTGAAGACGCTCTGTTGTTGTATGACTGTCTCATGAAGAGGATGCTCAGGGTTGTCCATAATTTTTTTGATCTTATGAAGAATCCTTCTTTGATCAAAGTAAACTTTGTTTTAGATTAATAAATATGAACATATTTCCTATTTGTGAAATGTCAAAATAAAGAGAGAGAGATTTGTTCTGTATTTAATCAAAGTCAGAACTATACATACACTAAGTTTATTGTGCCTCTAAACAAAAAGAAAACTCAAGATGATTGCATTCTGAGTTAAAGATTTTCACTCTGGCCGCTATTGGGTGTTATCTGAATAAACACCCAATAGCTGACCTCGAAGCACGGCCTATCGGACTATCAAAGAACAAACATTTCCCGATCCACACAAAGTGAAGATTACATCATCCTATGCAGCTGCACAGACTGACAGAGAACAAACATTTCCAGCAAGTATCCCAATGTCATCAGACTCATCAACACCCAATAACTCACGATTTATAGATTTTTCAGATGAACTGAAAGCACAAATTAAAATTGGGTGAAAACTAACACCAAAACTTGGACTACATCAGGCCTCTGGGACTAACACTGGATGTACTCTGCCAATATCCGAACAGGTAATAAGGGACATCTGATTTGCAAGGGAACTGGAAAGTTCTACTCCCACCATTTTCCAGAAGTAGTCCGACCAACCCGAAAAAAAATCATTCAAGTCATTACAAGCAAGAAAAAGCAAAAAATTAATGCCAAACGCACTTATAATAAAACAAATCTCAAATTGATCACCTTTCAGAAGGTTCAGCTACGGATTATCAAACTACTTAAATTAGCTTTATGAAATATTAGTAAAGTCCTCCAAATTATAATTTCTTCAGTGGGAACAGGAAAAACAGACGAGGTGGAGGTGTAGCCACAATTTTTCACAACTCAATGAACTTTAAAAAGGTATCCCTGGACATATTTGACTCTTGAATACCTAGCCACCCAGATAAATGAGCTTGCAGAAGACCAAAGATAAAGGAGGTCTAGATCTACCGAACTTTCATCATTATTTCTTAGCCAATAGGCTCCAATACATCTCAAGATGGTTAAAAACATACCTACCTAGATGAGTCCTGGATAGACGTAGAACAGACACTATGCAATAAGATAAAAATTTCAGACCTACCATTTATTAGCTCAAATATAAAACAACATGAATGCTTTTAAAGTACAAATATCAACTCCTCTCTGACAGTTTCTAAAAATGACAGTGTCCACAATAATCCCATGCAGACGTACACCCATCTGGAATAATCTCTTGCAAAAAATTTAATGATAAGTTTTCCAGACTGGAGGTGTAATGGAATTGAATACCTGGAACATATATTTGAAGGAACAGACTTTATCCCATTTAATACATTAATTACACAATATGGAATTAATAAAAACAAATTCTTAGAATATCAACAAATTTAATCTATTATAAAAAGTAAATTTAGGATTAACAACAACTCCTTAAAGAATTAATCATATGAGCTATACCAACACTTAATTTCCCTCTGGGATCAATAAAGTATTTTTAAATTTGAATTGAATTGAATTAATACAGTTGATTTAAAAATCCCAGCAAGAGTTTTAGATTTTCTTAATCTCAACCCCCCCAAACTGCTGTCGAAAATATACAAAACCTTTTCTACATTAGATGAATCAATTAGATGAATAAATAGCCATCCATTTAAAAATGGGAGGTGGATTTATCAGCCAGCTTTGACCAAAACGTCTGGTCTCAGATATGTTTAAGAACCTTTAAAATAACTAAAAATTCTAACTTGCAATTAATACAATATACATACAGTACACTATACAGGTTAACGGATGTTCAGGATGGGTTTTACGTCATCTAATACCTGCTTACAATGCACAAGCAATATACTTACATTCACGTGCTTTGGTTCTGTCCACCTGTTAAGAAATTTTGGTGCCAGATATGTGAGGACTTATCAAAGTGTCTGAAATGTAACATTCTACCTTCTCGCTCAGTTTGCTCGCTAGGAAATTTAAATGATGTCACCATGGACACAAATTCAGTTCTAATGGTTCACATTGCCTTTATGCATCGCTAAGAAAACTATCCTCCTGAACTGGAAAAATAAAAAAGGCTCTAGATATTAATCAGTAACAAGATCTCTTGTTGGACCACATTGGTCTTGAGATGGACTCTGCCTTCATATCTGATCAATCTCTCTGGGCTCCTTTGATCGGCTCCATCACCTAGTAGGAGTGGGGGGCACTTGGTTCATGTGCGGCCGCCTCTCTCTCTTTCTCTGGGCCGATTGTCATCGCCGGTTCCTGTATGGCGTCTCACCTTGTTTGCGTGTTGGGGTGTCTGGCTGCTATTTGCGACAGCTGGGTGGCATTTCTGAGCCTAATCAGTCTTTTTTGCACTGGACTTGACTCCTGGGTCTTTGTCGTTGTGCGCTGCGGGGCGCTGGGGTCCGGCATTTGGCCGGGTTCGGTCGGACTTGCGGGTGGACTGGCTGGGTAGTGGGCGTGCAGGGCGGGTCGGTGGGGCGCTAGGTTTGGTTGCTTGCCGAGCCATTGAACAGCAGTGGTCGCTCCGCAAGGGCTGAGAATTGGCAGGGAATGGGGGTGGTGGATGTCGGCCACCCGGGGCATCGGTTTGCTCCTGGTCTGGACAGGTATGTCGTCGGGGTTTGGGGCGCGGGGGCCTCCGATGCACAGGTGGCGCTGGGTGCCTCCTTTGCTGGCGGGGAGGCTGTTGCTATCTAGCGACAGGTGCTCTCCCCCTACAGGGTACACCTGGATGGGGGGTAGGGGTGTGCAGGAGGAGGGGGCTGAACTCAACCTGGGTGTCTAGTGTCTTTTGTGTTCTGATAGTAGAGCGAATGTCAGGGTGGGTATAGCTCATATAGGGTCTTGGGGCTTTGGAACATCACTGGGGTGCGAGGAGGGGTTTCCATCTTCGCTATCCTGTGGCGGCCTGGGTCCCAATTTTACTATACAACTTAGACACTCCCACTTATAACATTTTCATGAGACACACATGTAGGGACTTTGGGGTGGGCACACTTTTCAGCATCCAGAAGGGGAGGTGTTCAATCAGCTTCACCTCTGGTTCTGGTGCCCACTGTTAAAACGCATATAGACACTGAGGGCTCGGGGTGGGGGTTGGGGGAGGTGTGGTTGCCTTCCCCACATTCCACCCCTCTGTTTTAAATGCACATTATAAAAACACGCATCAACACCATATTCAAGCAGGAGGATGGAGGCTAGGGTTCTTTTCACACCCCTGTTCAATATGGGCTATCAGGGGTTAGGGTCCGAAGGAGGAACAGGTGGGGAATGTATAACTGTGTCTGTATGTCTTTGTCTACCTGTCAGGTTGGGTCTTGGGCTGTGCTCTCGTCTGGCACACCTGAGGCCTTACATTTAATGGGGGGCCTATTTCCCCTCCGCCACTCCCTGCCAGTGAATGATGCCCCTGCCCGCTGTTGCGCTGGTGGTCAATGCGGTTCAGACCTGGTGTGTGCCTGACCGGGCCTGGGTGGACCAGTGTGTCAGTCAGTCGATGTGCTGGGCTGATGTCTTCCTTTTGTTGGTTGGGGCACCTCTTTCTGGGGTGGGAGGTTTGGGATTGTTGGGTGGTGCCTGTTCGGTGGCTTGGCGAGATACTGATCCAGCATCTCTGCTTGTTCAGTCACCTGTTCTGTGCGCTTTGTGTGTGGTCTGTTCATTGGCGAGTTCGAGTGGTCCTGGCCTTTGTTGGATGCCTGGTCTCAGCGCTCTGCATTGTGTGGGATCAGGACTCAGAAGCTGGTACAACTTGGTGTCCAGGTGCTGGCTGGGCTTGGCCTGGGGAGGCCGTCCGTCCGCTGCGGCTATCAGTGGGGCGCCCCGACGTGGGGCAGGGCGCTGGGATCTTGGCGGTGGGAATTGGCCCGGGATGGTGGCGGCCGGCCGTGGCCCCTGCGGTGACGGGGGCCCCTCATCGTGACGGGGGCCCATGCATCGTAGCCGCTGGACGTTCCTTTGGGGGTCTCCTCTGCTCCTCTCTTGGGGGATGCGGTCAACCCCGCGCTGGTCCGCCTGGGGCTCTGGGGGTCCTTTGGACATCTTGGCTCCGATCTTCTTCATGTCTGCTCACACCAGGTATCGAACACTCTTATGGAGAAACCTTTTATGCACCAGCATGCTCACACACATATAGGTGTGGGGTTTCTAGTGTTTGCAGATATATTCTTGGGCTGAGGTTATCATTACTAGATCTTGATTAATCGGTACCATGAGCTTTTCAGTGACATTGTTGTATTTTTATATCCATTTTTGTGTGATGTGGTTGTGTAGTTCTTAGTTCACAATGTTTGTTTTGTTTTGTCGATGTTCCTTTTTCATTTTTTTTGTTTTTCCCCCTCTCTCTGCCATCCTGTGGGTATGAAGGCAGACTTCAATGTTTTCCTGTGTTTTCTTTGTTCCCCTTCCTCTCTTGTATTTTCAACTCTCCCTCTCTCTTGACTTTTTGTTTCCTAACTCTCTTCTTCATCTTCTTTACCCTTTATTTTCCATCTCAGTGTCCATAACATCCGAAAATAAAAGCCACAGCAATTCATAATAAAGATTTATCACACATATATATCAAGTGGAGTACTGTAACAAAAGCTGTAGTGCTCCGCTTGTGAAAGTAAATCTGTTGGGCTTCTACTTGGTACTCAGACATCAATTCTAAGCTCCACACTGCCAAACAGGACAGGTTTAAAAAAAAGAAAAAGAAAAAAGGGACTGTCGACGAGCCGAGAGAAAATGTCGGAAAACTCGACTCCAGCTTCACTGTGAGATCTACAAAGAGAGACTGAACAGATATCAGTTATTTTTTAAAAGAAGCTAGAGAATCTTTCTTCTCTAAAATCATTAGGAGAAACATTAGTAATGCACGGACTCTGTTTGCACAGTGGAAAGACTAATTAATCCTCCAGTGACTGTAGCCCCTGAACTAAACTTGACCAGGGCCTGCAATGAATTTGTCAGCTATTTCACTGAAAAGATTCTAACAATTACACGGTCGGTCTGTACCGCAGCACCGAACAGACTACCAATGTTATACCCAACTAACACCAATGTAGAAAAAATGTCAGAATTAAATGAATTAAACCAAACAAAACCTAAAAGATTTTATTAACCAATTAAGCTCCTCCTCCTGCTGTCTTGATATCCTACCCACAGCTTTCCTTAAGAAAGTTTTCCCTTTCCCTTTCTCTTTCCATCCTGGGGGCCCTCTTATTTAATATCTACATCCCACTAGCACAGATTATAACAACTAATACGATTAGCTACCATAACTATGTGGATGATACTCAGCTCTACATTACAATGTCAACAGGTGACTTTGAACCCATTCAAACCCTAATTAAATGCATCGAGCAAATCAATGGGTGGATGTACCATAACTTTCTCCAGCTAAACAGAAACAAAACAGAAGTAATTACTTTTGGACCTGAAGAGGAATGATCAACAGTCAGCACACAGCTTCAGTTAATACAGCTAAAAACTACTGATCAGGCCCGAAATTTAGGACTCAGACCTGAACCTCCAGGGTCACATTAAAGCAATAACAATGTCAGCCTTCTATCACGTATTATGGAAATATTATTTAACAAGGATGAGAAAGGATTACTTCTTAGTTCAAGAGCTTTAATTCGGCTTGTTAATCAACAAGGAGTTCAGCACATACACCATGGCAGTAACTGACCTGCACCCACATCCTAACATCTTACTATATAGAAATGAACAAAACTAAAACTCCTCCTTCATAGACAGGGTGTCTGTCTTCAGTAAGATAGAATAACTTTAACCTCGTTTGTAAGACGCCACTCAGACGCCCTGGGTCAGAATGCAGATAATGGAGTGGTTCCGACGTCCTTCAGTCGGCATGCAGACCTCTAACAATATTGGTGACCCAAGACACAGAAAGTATCCTTGAGCTCTCACATGTTGGTTCAACATAACAATACATATCTCAGTTAACACAGAGACTTAACCTTTAACTTGAAGAGACTTAACCTTTAACATGATCAATATATTTTCTGCCACATCACACCTGAAGAACATTTCTAGGATTAAAGGACTGATGTCGCAACAGGACCTTGAAAAACTCATCCATGCATTTATCTTTAGTCGGATTGATTACTGCAACAGCGTTCTCACAGGTCTGCCTAAAAAGTCAATTAGACAGCTGCAGCTGATCCAGAGCGCTGCTCATGTCCTCACTAGAACCAGGAAAGTAGAGCACATCACCCCAGTTCTAAAGTCCTTATACTGGCTCCCTGTAGCTCAGAGAATAGACTTCAAAATATGTTTACTAGTTTATAAATCATTGAAGGACTTAGCACCAAAATATATTCAAGATCTGCTGTTACTATACCAACCCACCAGACCACTCAGGTCCTCTAATTCCAGTCTACTCAATATCCTTAGAGTTAGAACCAAACACGGAGAAACAGCTTTCAGTTGCTATGCTCCTCTAATCTGGAATAAACTTCCAGAAAACTGCAAAGCTTCTGAAACACAGTTCTTTTAAATCACAACTAAAAACGTATCTGTTTAGAGCTGCTTTTGAGTAATTATTTGATGTATCATGTTTTGTGTATGCTTCTTGCTTTATTGCTGTTTTTACATTATATGCTTTGTGATGGCTTGATGTATCTATGTATGCTTCCTGCTTTATTGCCGTTTTTACTTTATATGCTTTTTCTGCGTTTTACTGCTATTTTTATTTTACCCCTTAATCATGTTAAGCACCTTGAATTGTCTTGTTGAAAGTGTGCTGCACAAATAAAATTGCCTTGCCTTGGTTTCTTATTTTTGACTTGCTCTCAGGTAAAAATGACTTCACTTGGACTGGAGGATCTTTTTTGGGACTTGAACTTGTGGCTTGGCCAGTAGCGACTTGACCTTGGCTCGACTTAGGTTGTGTTTTTTATTTATTTTTTTTGGTCAGCATGGATCTTGGTTGCCTTCCCACTCCGAGAAAAGTTCACCACTGCACCGTGCTTTCTCCTTTTGTGGATAAAGCCTACTTTCCACCAGATGCTTAAGCAGCGAGTAAAGTCTGCAAAGCTTAATGTTGGAATATTATAGAAAACAAATACATAGAACAGATAAGCAGAAACATAGATTTTCTATCATAATTTTTAGAGCTGATTTTACTTGTCATTATAACCTCCCCTGACTGCATGTCACTGAGGGAATATCAGGTAAAGTCCACATTTGGGAAAATGTCCTGTAGGATCTGAGCAACATGGGCCACATCTAGTGTCGATTCAACAGTAATCGAGAAGTATTGGTTCACTTTTACTTCTCTGACAATTCCGGATAAAACATGATCGCCCATCAGCTGAAAAAACTCCTCACATGTTTTAGAAAAAAGATAGGAAGGTCTTCCCCCACAGTGCAGGGGCCCTCGGCTAGAGCCTTGGTAAGCCCCTGCTAAAGTCCAGGCTTGGCTGTTACTGTGACTGCCGTCACTGAGCACCAGAAGAAGGACAGCTAGCTGTGCTGTCATTGCCAGTTTGGATGAGGGCGAAGCGCAGCATCCTGCTGCGTGCACACGTCGCTTCAATGCTGCTAAGTTAATGGTAGCCAGGAAGGAGTTTACCAACACGGACCGTCTTGACAGCTACTCCAACAGCCCATGGACGTCCCCCTTGCATATGGTTCCCAAGGCAGATGGGGTGTGTCGGCACTGTGGAGATTTTTGGCGCCTTAATAACGCCACCACGAACGACAGGTACCCCGTTCCACACATTCAGGATTTTCTATTTATCTTCCTGGGGCAACAGTCTTTTCCAATGTAGAATCAGTGTGGGGATACTATCAGGTTCCACTCCATACACATGACTTGCCCAAAACTTTTCAGCCTTTTTGAGTTTTTGTGGATGCCTTTTGGTTTTCAAGGGCACTGTGTAGATGTTTCAGCGCCAAATGGATTCCATTTTGTGTGGTATTCCGTGTTCTTTGTGTATCTGGACAACATACTTGTTGTCAGTCCATCTCTCACAGAGCAAACAGTGCACCTCCGCCAGTTGTTCCAGCATCTCAGTGAGCAGAATTTGATTGTGAATTTGGCTAAATGACAGTTCAGTCTGCCTTCTATTGAATCTTTGGGTCACCTAGTTTCTCCGCAAGGGATAGTTCCCCTACCCACCAAGGTTGAGGTTGTTTCTGCTAGGCAAGGCAAGGCAATTTTATTTGTATAGCACACTTTCTTTTTTTTTTTTACGTGTCCTGTTTGGCAGTGTGGAGCTCAGAATTGGTGTCTGAGTACCAAGTAGAAGCTGGCAAATTCATTGCAGGCCCTGGTAGAGTTTAGTTCAGGGGCTACTGTCACTAAAGGATTAGTTAGTCTTTCCACTGTTGCAAATAGAGTCCGTGCAATATTAATGTTTCTGTTGATGATTTCAGAAAAGAATGATACCCTAGCATCTTCTATAGTTAGCTGATATCTATTCAGTCCCTCTTTGTAGATCTCACAGTGAACCTGGAGTCGAGTTTTCCGCCATTTTCTCTCGGCTCGTCGACACTCTCTCTTTTCACTACGTACCAGTGGATTACTTGTCCACGGAGACTTCTTTCTACCTGAGACTACTTTCACTTTAGTTGGAGCAATGGAATCCATGATGTCTGAGATTTTCGCAAGGAAATTATCTACCAATTTATTTACTGAGTTTGAGTTGGGAGATGAGGGGGATGTGGGGGAAGGATAAATACGTTTAAAGGTTTCTACTGAACTGTCCCCTAGAAAACATTTTTTTATAGTGGTCTTACTGTGGCTGGATAATTTAGCAGAGATGGTACTTTCAAAGAAAACACAGAAATGGTAATATAGATAATATATATATATATATATATATATATATATATATATATATATAAATAAGAGAGAGAGAGAGAGAGAGAGAGAGAGAGAGAGAGAGAGAGAGAGAGAGAGAGAGAGAGAGAGAGA
The DNA here is from genome assembly GCA_963556495.2 of Valencia hispanica. Lineage (NCBI taxonomy): Eukaryota > Metazoa > Chordata > Actinopteri > Cyprinodontiformes > Valenciidae > Valencia > Valencia hispanica. Next base: position 5,576,222 of record OY747719.1, read on the forward strand.
GAGAGAGATATTGCATTTATTAATTACCAAGATGTTGGAAATATTTTAACCTTTGCTGATAATTAAGTCCAGAGTGTGTCCTTTATTGTGTGTTGGTTTTTTGACATGCTGGATCAGGCCGAAGTTGTGGAGAGTATCATCTAATGTTTTTTCTTGTCTATCTTGGGGGTTGTCGGTATGGATGTTAAAATCCCCAACAATGATTAGTTGGTCATAGTCGATACATATTACAGAAAGAAGATCATTGAAATCATTAAAGAAGTTAGAGTTAAGTTTTGGTGGTTTATATAAACTTAGAAATAACGCTTTGTTAGGCTCGTTTATCTGGGTGGCTAGGTTTTCAAAAGAATCAAACGTGCCCAGAGTTACCTTTTTAAAGTTCACTGAGTTGTGAAAAATGGTGGCTACACCTCCACCTCGTCTGTATTTTCTGTTCTCGCTTAAGAAATTGTAATTTGGAAGAGTAGATTCTATCAATGCAGTTTTTTCGTTATTTTCATCTAGCCAAGTTTCTGATAAAAAAAGGGTGTGTAAATTATGCTCAGTGATGAAGTCATTGATAAAAAAAGACTTCCCGGATAGAGATCTAATGTTTAATAAAGCTAACTCAAGTATTGCGATGATGGGCAGCTGAACCTTCTGACAGGTTATCAATTTGAGATTTTGTTTAATATTAGAGCGTGTGGTTAACGGTTTATGTTTCCTGCTGCTGATATAATCACTGGTATGCTAAGTTCAGGGGGGGGGGGGGAGTTCTGGGGGACAGTAGGGGTAGATTTACTCCCCGGTTCCCTCAAATATCAAATATCTGTAGTAATCAGTGGGGGGAAGCTCCCAGGCTTATTGACACTAGTCCCAGGGGTTTGGTGTAGTCTAAGTTTAGGTGTTAATTGTGTCTCAAATTTGATTTCCTCGTTCAGTCTGTCTGTAAAGTTTCTAAATGGAGACTCATTTGATGTGGCTGAGTCACAGGAAGATGAAGACTTAATCTCTGATGGTTGTTTATCTGTTCGGTCCTGTGGTGTCATCATGACTTGCTGTTTTTGTTCTCTGATATCCATGGGCGCCTCAAGGTCAGCTTTTGGGAGCAAGTGTTTTGCTTTCTGATTTTGATAAGAAAAAATGTTTGCTGCTAAGAGCCTTACTCCGGCCTTGTTAAGACAACGCTGGCCTGCTTTAAACAGATGATTAGCACTTCCAAATACTTTAAATTATAATTTAATAATATAATAATTAAATTAAAATTATTAACAAATGTGAACGACTTCTCAGCTGATTGTTTCTTCAACCATTTATGGAGCATGTGGAGTCTGCTAAATCTTTCATCATTCCCTTCAGGGACTGGTCCGCTGATGAGGATGTTTACGTTAAGTCCATCAAGTCTCTGTAGGAGATCAGAAAAGTCTCTCTTCAGAATCTCTGATTGTCTCATCCCGATATCTGCTGATCCAGCGTGAATGACGAGTTTTTCCGAAGTAGGATGTTGGTCCAAGATGTTTTGGATTTTCTCTGATATTTTTCTCACTGTATTTTTGTAGCAGCTATAAACTTTGATATTCTTGCTACAAAAAGCCTCAATTCCATTAATTGATCCGTCTTGTATGATAACAATTTTTGCTGGGGGGGCTCTTACTTTGTTATGTGTCCGTTTGATGCGGCTGGGTTTCTCCTGGTGGCTTTGACTGGTCCGGGGGCTGCGTCATCTTTCGGGGAACTCAAGGCTGCGAATCTGTTTTTCAACGGGATTCCAGGTGGAGAAATATCTCTTGTTTTTGGCTGAAAACTCTTTTGTTTACTTTTAGCAGAAGCGGCAGGTCTGGGTTATGAGTTTCTCTGTGCCGGAGTTTCTTTTTTTTTTTCTTCCTCGGAGAACAGGCTGGGGTTGATGATTCTGTGCGTTTTAAAGCTGGTCAGTGTTCATTAGAGTGCGGAGTTCTGCCAGAAAGACGTTTGTTTGCTGATGGAGTTGTGTTGTCCCGTATTTTCTCTGTGACACGGTTAGACCGATGTAACACCGGGCTGACAGGCTGTTCCCTGCGTTTATTCAGTAAAGTTGTGTCGTTTGCATAATCAGCGTGGAGATCAAAATTAATTTCCAGACGATGTAGCTTCGTTTCAATACCCTCAATTCTGTGGAGCAGTTTTTCAAAATCCTCAGCTGAGCAAAAAGCCATGTTGATAAGTCCATAAAAAGTAATCCAAGAGGAGATCCGGTCCAATACAGTAACTCCAGGGGCTGGGTAGATAAAGTAACTAAGAAAAGGTTAAGAAAACAAAAGAAAACAAGAAAAGGTAACAGAAAATAAAATAAAGTGAATCTGGGGAGAGACAGAGAGCAGCTGCTCCTTCTTCAGCTGTCAGAATCAGATATAACACCAGTTATCATTTTTACAAGGAAAACATATAAAAGGAGAAGGCATGGACAGAAATATTTGCTGTTTTGGAAGTGGATGGTGAGTTTATGCTACTTATTAACATAGAATTAAATGTTTTCCCTGTATACTACCCTTTAAGTTATTCAATTGCAACTCCCCTGGGATTTCATGATCTTCCGGGAACAACTTCATGGAACGTTTTCACAGCCGATAAGTGTCTGAAACACTCCCAGTAGGAAGGAGCGTGCTGCTGAGCTCACGAATAAAACGCGTCTATTACGTCACGTGCCGCTTACGCGTCCGGTGCAAATCAGGTGTAACCCTTTCCAGAGAGATTGAAGCCAGTCACTTTCTCATCTTGCGTCACTTTAGATGGGGGCATGATGCCATCATGCTTTTTAAGATCTTTTAGCTTACTTCATGTTGTCAGACAGGTTCTATTCAAGTAATTTCTTGATTCTCTTGGTAATGTATTCATCAGACCTTGATGTGGCTTGTAAAACTGAAGCTTAGAATTGGATCAATTACATGCAATCCATATATTCATATCAATTATAATATATATTTAAATAGGGTCTGGCTGGTTTGGATAGCTTTGTACACTAGTTTGTGCTTACTCAGGTTACCTTTGATGTTAAATTAGTTTGATTCTTTATAACATTTAGGTGTCATTTGTACGGGTGTAGATTCATTTTTCACATCAGTTTTTAATTTAACAAATGCTTTTTTTTCCCCTAAAAATGTTAAACACAATCGATGAAGAATACACTACTCTGATGATGCCGTATATCCTCTGGGTAACGTTTGAACGGGTCAGCTGTCCATCACAAGGCCAACAAAGAGACACAAAGACCAGACTAACAAAACCTATATTTGTACCAAAGAGCAGCTTAGAATTTTAAATTAGTCTACTATGGATGCTTTCGGGTTTTGGAAAGAAACTGATGAACTTGTAAAAAATGAAACCATACACAGTAAGAGGTCAACACTGACATTTCTAGCCATGGTGATAATGTTCGATTACCACATACCATATATTAGGAACAAGGAGGGTGTGGAGGGAAGTTTGAGCATGGCACCATCCTTGGTGCATCGTCTGACTTGTAATCTGGCTAATCTACTTATTAAATATATCTAAAATACCTAAAGGACTCCAGTCTTATCTTTATTTAAAAGAAGAAGCTAAATCTTTTCACATCAATAAGCAATCAACAACTAAATGAAAACGATATCCATGTCCATCATGAGAAAATGCACATTTCTCACCCATACTGTACATAAAGTTATTTGCAGAAGAATTATAGAACTACTGTTCTATTTATGATCAATATTACACTGTGCAGAAATCTTCAGTCATAAAAAAATATTTACACACAGCTTTTACAATTTAAAGAAAACTTTACATGCCGTAAATAATTTTCAGACATATTTATATCTGCAGTGTCTTTTAGCCTTACAAATGAAGTCCATTCATCTATAGACTTGAGCACGCACTGTGAATTATAAACACTTAAAGCAGTATGGTTATACAGACATGAGAACACACAGAATATAACTTTGAGCAAATCTTTGAATGTTGTTTATGTCTTTTAGCACTGGTTTAAAGGACCCTCTGAATAGTCAGTGTTAGGGTAAAAAACTGCAGGGCAGCATGCCACCCTGTCATGTTACATGGTGTATGAACTGACACATAATGCCAGGATGTTGTGTAGTAGTGAGAGAATGTGTAACATGACTTGACATGCTGTAGATGCTATTTAACCACAACAGGCTGGAGGGTTTTGTGCCTTGAAGGGAATAATGGTAATAATATGTGACAATGTGACATGACTTTGTAGGATATTCATTTTATGCTTCATGAGTCCTGGACTTCAGAAAACTTGGGCCTTGTCCACATGTAATGGTATCTCACAAAACGAAGATATTTTTATTTGATTTGGCCTGTAATCCACACGAAAGCGCAGATTTACAGCATCATAAACCTCAGACCGAAGTGAAGATTTGCGAATTCTCCGTTGTGAGCATTTGCCTGTGAACATAAACAACTACACTTGACAAAAATGCTCTGAGATCACATGTGCGACCTGTGTTTACACTCAGAAACAGCATTGTTAGAAAGCCCACATTGTTCCTAGTTTGTAACCTATAGTATTATTTTCAGTGTTTTCGCTAGAAGCTGGAATATCCTGTGTTCATGAATGCAGCATAGATTTCCAATGCTGTCTGATGCATCGCAGCTTAGTTCAGCGTCTGCCTTTTTTTCCCTTCCTTTGCTGCAGGACTTTAGAGAGCAGGTTTTCTCCGTTCATACTTGTTTATTGTTGTGTGTAAATGCCAACAGGTGAGTTTTTACATGTTTGTTGTATAGTTTGAAGTATGGTTGATCATATTTGTATTGGTTTACCTGTGTTAGAATTCTGTGTAGTCTGCTACTCTGACTCGCAGTAGTTGAGAGTGTTATACGGTGATCATCTCACTTGTCAGGACATGTGGATAACAGAGTAATTCTCTGATATGACATTTAAGTTATATTTCGTTGGTGATATGTAGCGGTTATTTTACTGATATCTATTTATGTTATATCCTTTTTAGACCACAACGATAAGCACAACTATGAGGACAATGTTAACCACAATGACAATTAATAATGACTCCAGCCTGTAACTCCACTGCTCAGTTTAATAAAGGATTCAAGTTGGAAACTGCTCGGGTTCTTAACTTGAACTCACCCCCCATATCTTGCTGCTCTAAAACGAACCCTTTTTTGGAGACAATACAAGCCTCTCCTTTTTATGGTCCTTCGAGCCGGATTAGAGCTCTAATTAAGAAATGGTACCAACAGACGTCCAAACTGAATCGGAACCTGCATCCCAGCGTGTTTCACAAAGAGAGCGTGGGTCTCCAGCCTATTTAGCCGACTATGTGGTTGCAACTCTCCCTTCAGAGGGACAAACCCAAACCAGTCAGGCATCTGCTTCCTCTCCACATTCACATGTTAGTGGAAAACACTCATCCCATAGCAGATCCAGATCCACATGGACATCACGTTATTCCACCAGCAGATTTCCTTCTAATGTTTTATCAGAGCTGGAAACAGCCCAACTGGAAGAACAAGTAAAGCAGATGGAGCTTGAGGAGCTACAGCAACATCTAGAAGAGGATCGACAGGTCGAGTCTGAGTAAGATGCCACCAAGTTACCGCGATGGATTCGTGGAACACTGTTTGAACCAAGGGATTCTTCGGACAGGTACGGACCAGACCTATACCTTACCAGATCTGAGTTCTTGGTTACAGATCAAGTCTCAATTCAAACGTATACCTGGTCGAGCTGCCTCCCTTTATGGTCAGGAAACTCCTAAGCCGACAAAGAGAGACTCACGCTTGTTTAATAGAACCAAGGAGAAGTCGACAGCATTTTTCTTCACTGCCAGTGATGATCAAAGTTCCACAGAGAAGTCAACCAAACCGAAGTCCTCATTCAAACCTAAACCTTATTGCCCTTGTTGCAATAATAAAGATCATTTTCTGAACGCCTGCACAAATCTAAAGAAGCTGAACACAGACCAGAACTTACAGTGGCTGATTGATGGACAGCGGTGCTGGAAATGAGGAAGATCTCACAAGCCCGAGGTTTGTACCCTGAAACGACTTTGTAACACCTGCAAAGAGCTGCATCTGACAGTGTTGCACAATGCTGTTCAGCAAACCCAGAAGAGTGCACTTATGGTGACTGCTCCGAACACAAAGGTGTACTTAGACAGACCTAACAGATCCCCCAAAGTGATGTTGAAGGTTGTGAAGATTATACTTCACAGTAAAGAGAGTATTGGAGACCTATGCAGTACTAGATGACGGTTCAGAGCGTAGCATCATTGTACCTCAAGCAGTGCAACACCTTCAACTTCCCATGAAGGATGAACTGCTCACCCTTCGAACTGTTCACCAGGAGGTGGTACAGCTTCATGGTGGTTCTGTCGACTTTCATGTGTCATCCTTTAATAAGCCTCGAAAGACATATTAGATTTGACAGGCCTTCACTTCAGACACTCTAAGCCTCTCAGAGCATTCCTATCTAGTGAAGACTCTCCAACGGAAATATACAGTTGTGGCCAAAAGTTTTGAGATTTACATAAATATTGGAAATTGGAAAAGTGGCTGCTTAAGTTTTTATAATAGCAATTTGCATATACTCTGTTTGGAGAGCACAAGGCTGGAGATCTTTATGTCAGGCTGATTGGGTTAGAATGGCAGTCTTGACATGTTCAAAGGAGGGTGATGCTTGAAATCATTGTTCTTCCATTGTTAACCATGGTGACCTGCAAAGAAACGCGTGCAGCCATCATTGCATTGCATAAAAATGGCTTCATGGGCAAGGATATTGTGGCTACTAAAATTGCACCTAAATCAACAGTTTATAGGATTGTCAAGAACTTCAAGGAAAGAGGTTGATCTTCTGCAGAAAGTATGGTGAATGGACTGCTGAGGACTGGGGGAAAGTCATATTCTCCGATGAAGCCTCTTTCAGATTGTTTGGGGGATCTGGAAAAAGGCTTGTCCGGAGAAGAAAAGGTGAGCGCTACCATCATTCCTGTGTCATGCCAACAGTAAAGCATCCTGAGATCATTCATGTGTGGGGTTGCTTCTCATCCAAGGGAGTCAGCTCACTTAGAATTTTGCCCAAAAAACACAGCTATGAATAAAGAATGGTACCAAAACACCCTCCAACAGCAACTTTTTCAAAAAATCCAACAACAGTTTGGTGAAGAACAATGCATTTTTCAACACGATGGAGCAAGGCAAAAGTGATAACTAAGTAACTCAGGGACCAAAACGTTGAAATTTTGGGTCAATGGCCTGGAAACTCCCCAGGACTTAATCCCATTGAGAACTTGTGGTCAGTCCTCAAGAGGCGGGTGGACAAACAAAAACCCACTAATTCTGAGAATGGGTTGCTATGAATGTTGAGCTACTTTGGCAGATCAATACATAACCTTACGTGAGTAATAAGCAGGTAACCAGATCAAAACAGGATACACCTACAGGCTACACCTCTTCTTAGTAGAGACGACGTCACCACCCTTCAGGCACCTATGGAAGCAGTTCTACCTAGCCTTCGCAGCACCGAGAGAAGACTTATTAAAGACCCACAGCATGCTGATGTATACTGCCAGGAGATTCATAAGCTAGAGGATATGGGTTACGTATCCGTCGTGCCACCTGAAGTAGCCAAAACAACATCTGAATTCTGGTTCATCCCTCATCATACGGTGCATCACAACAACAAGGACAGGATTGTCTTCAATTTTTCCTTCCAGTATAAAGGGAAGTCTCTCAACGATCATTTACTCCCTGGTCCTACCTTTGGTCCTTCATTACTGGGCGTCCTGATCAGATTTCGTCAACACCCAGTTGCAGTGAGTGGAGACATCAAAGGTATGTTCCACCAGATACGTCTTCTGCCAGCCGACCGCCCAGTTCTGCGTTTCATCTGGAGAGACATGAAGAGGACTGAAGAACCTAAGACCTATGAGTGGCAAGTCCTGCCATTTGGCACTACGTGCAGCCCCTGCTGTGCCATTTATGCCTTACAGCGACATGTTCAAGACACATGTGAGTCTAACGCCGAATCTAGTAGATTGTGTACAGCAGTCATTCTACGTGGATAACTGTCTCCACAGTACTCATTCGAAAGAGGAAGCTAAACTTCTAGTGGATCGTCTAAGTCAGTTACTCCATACTGGAGGTTTTGAGATACGTCAGTGGGCTAGCAACATTCCAGTTGTTATTGAGCATCTTCCATCTGATGCCAGATCAGAGAGCAGTGATCTTTGGCTGTCTCAACAAACCACCAGTCTTCAGGAATCAACATTGGGACTATCCTGGGATTGTCTAAGTGACACCTTGAAGTACAAACACCGGCATGTGGAGGAAACAGAACCCACACTGCGGACTGTCTACAGAGTACTTGCCTGTCAATACGATCCGCTCGGATATATTCTACCCTTCACCACAAGGGCCAAGATCTTGGTGCAGGATCTCTGGAGGGAGCCGCTCAGCTGGGGTGATCCGATCCAGCCTACAGCCTTCTTAACCGATGGTTGGCTTTAAAGCACGAACTTCCTGATCTTGTTCGGATGGAGATTCCCAGGTGTTATGCACCAGAATCAGCTGACTCATCGACATCCATCCAAGATATTCATATTTTCTGTGACGCTTCGGAGAGAGCCTACGGTTCAGTTGCCTATCTGCGGACAGAAGACACCCATGGGGGAGTTTATGTTTTGTCCATCCTTGCCAGATCTCGTGTGGCTACGAAGAAGCAATTGTCTATGCCACGCCTAGAGCTAAGTGCTGCTCTTACCGGTGCTCAACTTGCCAATGTCCTTCAAAGTGAGCTTACCTTGCCCATCAGACATGTGATTCTCTGGTCAGACTCTACGACCATTCTCCATTGGATCACGTCTGAGTCTTGCCACTATAAGGTTTTCAATTCCATTCAGTTTATTTATATAGTGCCAATTCACAACAGATGTCATCTCAAGGCACTTAAAAAGAAGTCATTTCAATACATTTATACAAACATTCCAATCAGTTAAAAAGTTTCCTATTTAAGCAATCCCAGCAGATTGCGTCAGTCATTGGCGTGAGATTGGGCCCCGTTGATGCAGACTTTTCAACCACAGCAATCCTTCAGCATTCCCTCATACTGAGCAAGCATGTAGCGACGGTGGTGAGGAAAAACTCCCCTTCAACAGGAAGAAACCTGCAACAGAACCAGACTCAGTAGGAGCGGCCATCTGCCACGACCCCCTGGGGGTTTGAGAAGACAGAGCAGAGACACAGAAGGAACAGAAGATCTGATATAAGAGAACTTTCTATGTTACAGAAAGTAAAAAGTTAATAACAGGACACAGTGGATGTTCAGTTACTGGGAGCCTCATCCCAGTCGATGCCCACCGTCCAACACGGCATTGCAGCCAAGCAGGATACCAGACCAGGTATAGCTTCTATGGAGAGAAAAACACTGAGAGAAAACAAAGTTAACAGTCGAAATAACAGAATGTACTGTATTACAACTGGAGAGTAGTAGTAGAAAAGGAAGTAGCCGAGTGAAGAAAATTGGGAGGTCTGTCCTCCAGCAGTCTAAGCCTATAGCAGCATAACTACAGAGATAGCTCAGGATGACCTTAGCCACTCTAACTATAAGCTTTATCAAAAAGGAAAGTTTTAAGCCTGGCCTTAAAAGTAAACAGAGTGTCTGCCTCACGGACTAAAGCTGGGAGCTGGTTCCACAGGAGAGGGAAGCTAAAACAGGAGAAATGTGATCTGTCTTTTTAATATTCATCAGAACTGTTGCTGCCGCATTTTGGATCAACTGAAGGCTTTTAATGGCATTTTGTGGACTACCTGATAGTAAAGAATTACAGTAGTCCAGCCTTGAGTTAACAAATGCATGGACTAGTTTCTCAGCATCACTCCTGGACAGGATTTTTCTAATTTTAGCAATATTCCGGAGGTGAAAGAAGGAAATCCTAGAAACCTGCTTAATATGGGATTTAAATGTAACGCCGAGGATCTTTACGTTATTACTGGGGGCCATTTTAATTGCCATCCAGATGAAGTGATTGACTAATCAGTTTCTTTTTTAGAACTTCTGGTCCAAAGACAGCAACTTCTTTCTTGTCAGAATTTAAAAGCAAAAATTTGGATTCATCCATGTTTTTATGTTTTCCAGACATGCCTGTAATCTACGTTTTCGCAGGGACAAGAGTGGCGGAGATTCAGAATCTCATGGATGTGAAGAACTGGAGATACCTGGACAGTTTGAGTAACCCTGCTGATGACATCACAAGAGGCAAGACATTAAAGGAGCTGTCTCGTCCACATCGTTGGCATCAAGGTCCAGATTTCCTGCGACATACAGAGGAACACTGGCCAGCTAGTCTATCTTCCTGTTCTGAACCGGAAGACGGTGAGTTGAGGAAAGCTTCCTTCTGTGGACATGTGACAGTTGACTCTCACCCTCAGCTTCCAGATGTTGGTGCGTTCTCCACGTGGAAGGACCTCCATAAGCGCAACAAGATTAGATTCCAACTAGATTCCTTCATGGGGCAGCTGAGTCGTACTCCAGCTCCTCCAGTGAAGCAGCCGACTACATTCGAGCGGAGAACCTCCTGTTAAAGCAGGCACAGTTCGAGTCATTCCCAGAGGATGTCCGGACTCTCATGTCGGACAGACCATTACCAACCAGCAGCTGTTTGAGTTCTTTATCCCCAAAGTATGATAAAGACACAGGACTTCTTAGAGTTGGAGGGAGACTGAGACGAGCTGAGCAGTTAGAGTTGGATACTATTCATCCTATCGGAACAAAAATCATACATGATTCCAAACATTTTTTACAAATAAATAACTGAAAAGTGGGGTGTGCGTAATTATTCAATTTTCAATTATTTCAATTATGTGGAAAAGTTCAAGGGGGCCGAATACTTTTGCAAGCCACTGTACATAACTGGGAAGGACCAAAAAAATGCAAAGAAGGGAAACACAGGAACCAAAGGGATGTATGACAACGAACCAGCGAGTTGTGACTGACAGAAGAGCTTAAATATACTGAGGAGGTGTGCAAGTGGCAGGGGGAAGGCTGAAGATTAATTAGGAGAAGCAGTTGCAGATGAGAGGGAGAGGGAGAGAGCAGTTGGAAAAAATCAGTATCTGGGAGGGAAGGCAGAATGGCTAGGGAAACAGAGAGGAAGGCCAAGAACAAAAAATAAGAACTATACTAAAGAGAAATAAAGATTAACTATGAACCTAAGAGAAACTCCAGAGTACTAGAGTTAAGAAAACGGAAATAAAGAAAATAAACCTACAAGGAAAGGATTCTTTAAAAGAAGACTGACTAATAAGATAATTTAAGTATAACAGAACTATGACAATGAAAAGAGGGGAAAAAAGCAAATAAAAGAATAAACAAAGGTGAACATAATAAAGGAAGACAGAGCCAAAATAAGTAACACTAAGAACCAAAATAAATAAACAAATAAGAAATGAACCCCAAAGACGAGAAACCTAACATAAGAGCCTATGAGGGAAAAGGAGGGTGAGAAAGTGTGGTGGAAGAAAAAACTCAAATAACACATACCAAGAAATAAACTAAAATGTTAATGTAAACTGAATAAGGAAATGAAATGACTAAGACTCAAAACCCAAACACCTAAGGAACCTAACACTTTTGATTTCTGATTATGACCATTTGCTTAGTTTGTCAAAGTAAAATTATAAGGGAAAACAATCTTTAAATAGCAGTTAATTATTTTGGCAGTGCCTGTTGGTTGAATATTGTGTCTTTTATTTTCATCACGCTTAATTACCTCTGCCAAGGGATTATGTTTTCGCCAGGATTTGTCTGTCTGTTAGTTGGTTAGCAACATAACTGAAAAATTTCTAAACAGATTTTGATGAAATGTTCAGGAAAAGTCTGCAGTTGGACCAGGAACAAGTGATTAGATTTTGAGGGTGATTCGGATCACCGTCTGGAGGGGGGCTGAGCTGCCGTGGAGGAAGTCTGCGCTCTCAAGTAATTTTTCTCAAGTGTTTTTCTAATTCTGAATGCTTTCACTTTTACTTATTTATATATCTTGCTTATACTTACAATGTGTTTTTATTCTTTTACTTATATTTATGAGCTTACTTTTCAGTTTTTAGTGACACTAATTCAGATGTCTCCCATATTCTACAAAAACCCTTTACCATTTTTTTTTACTGTTGTGGATAGGAACTTTGAATTTTTATTTTAATGGAATTAAATATGAATTCTGCTGTCCATAAGTGATAGTGTTAGAGAGGGTTTGTTAAATGAAGAGAACATGCTATTTGTAGCAAATATTCTGTCAACTTCAGCAGTCTGACTGATTTATTTATTAAGCTGAAATAGGTCTCTTATTATCATGACAGCAGTTTTACACCAAACAAGCACTAGTTGAATTTAATACATTTAATGAATTTTTTTGTGGCCGTTGAACTTTTAGTACAGCGTATGCGAAATTACACAAATGTAATAAAATGTACTGTCATTGTCCTAAATTCCATCCATCCATCCATCCATCCATCCATCCATCCATCCATCCATCTTCTTCCACTTATGCAGGGTCGGGTTGTGGGGGCAGCTTCTTAAGCAAAGAGACCAAGACTTCTCTCTCCCCAGCCACTTGGGCCAGCTCCTCGGGAGGAATCCCAAGGCGTTCCCAGGCCAGCCGAGAAACATAGTCCCTCCAGTGTGTCCTGGGTCTTCCTCTGGGGCTCCTCCTGGTGGGACATGCCCGGAACACCTAACCAGGGAGCCCTCCAGGAGGCATCCTGACTAGATGCCTCTCGATATGGAGGAGCAGCAGCTCTACTCTGAGCCCCTTCCGGATGACTGAGCTTCTCACCCTATCTCTAAGGGAGCGCCCAGACACACTACGGAAGAAACTAATTTCACCCGCTTGTATCCGTGATCTGGTTCTTTCGGTCACCACCCAGAGTTCGTGACCATAGATGAGGGTAGGAACCTAGATCGACCGGTAAATCGAGAGCTTCGCCTTTCAGCTCAGCTCTCTCTTCACCGTGACAGACAAAACTGCAGATGCCCTACCAATCCGCCTATCGATCTCTCGCTCCATTTTTCCCTCATTTGTGAACAAGACCCCCAGACTTAAACTCCTCCACTTGGGGAAGGACCTCATCCCCGTCTCGGAGAAGGCACCCCACCCTTTTCCATGTCAAGACCATGGTCTTGGATTTTGAGGTGCTGATTCTCATCCCAGCCACTTCACACTAGGCTGCAAACTACTCCAGCGAAAGCTGTAGACCACATTCAGAGGAAGCCAATAGGACCACATCATCTGCAAAAAGCAAAGACCTGATCCTGAGGCCACAGAAACGTATCCCCTCAACACCTTGGCTGTGCCTAGAAATCCTGTCTATAAAAGTTATGAACAGGATTGGTGACAAAGTGCAACCTTGGCGGAGTCCAACTTTCACCAGAAACGAGCCCAGCTCACTGCCGGCAATGCGAAACAAATACCTGACACTGGTCATACAGGGACCTAAGACCCTGTACCACACCCGAGATTTTGCCTCAGCAACCATCCGAGCCTCACTCCGCCTGGCCCGCCAGTACCTATCACTTGCTTTAGGGGTCCCACAGGCCATAAAGACCTGATAGGACTCTTTCTTCAGCCTGACAATATCCCTTACCGTCGTGTCCACACCAGCGGGTTCGAGGGTTGCCACCGCGACAGGCACTGACCACCTTGCGGCCACAGCCTCGATCAGCTGCCTCGACAATGGAGACATGGAACATGGCCCACTCGGACTCAATGTACCCTGCCTCCCACGGGGCGTGTTCGAAGTTCTGCTGGAGGTGTAAGTTGAAGTTGAAGAGTTGAGTTTGGGCCTCCCAGGTCTGTCCGGCATCCTCCCCTACCATTGGACCATTGACCACCAGGTAGTGGTTAGTGGACAGCTCAGCCCCTCTCTTCACCCGAGTGTCCAAAACATGCGGCCGCAGATCAGATGAAATGACAACCAAATCGTGCATCGACTTGCGGCCTAGGGTGTCCTGGTGCCAAGTGCACATGTGGTTACCCTTAAGCCTGAACATGGTGTTCGTTATTTGGATCTAGTGTTCCCTCGCCCAGACGCAGTCACGGGGGCCCACCTCTGGAGCCAGGCCTGGAGGTGGGGCACGTTGGCTCAGCCTGGAGAGGTAACATGGGTCCCCCTTCCCATGAGCTCACCACTTGTGGGAGGGGCCAGGTGCAATGCAGGGTGGGCAATTGCCAAAAGTGGGGACCTTGGCAGTCCGATCCTCGGCTGCAGAAGCTGGCTCTTGTCCTAAATTATGGGGGAAAAATCCTTAATAGCTCACTTATTTATATATTCTAGCTATTGACGTAATTTCTGAAATAAATTATGTTTTTTCCACATCATGGGTTGTTTGGGTTTTCAATTTCGTATTTGTATGTCATTCCTGCTCATTTGAGTTTAGCTTCAGTTATTTTTTTCCTTAGATCAGTTTATTTGTTTTACAGCTGATCAGATTCTTCCATTGTAGTTTATTCATTTCCACAGTTTATTGTTAGATTTAAGATTTTCCTGTTAGTGTTTACACCTCCTGCCATCTCTCCCGTTATTTATATAGCGCCTGCATAGTCTTCTCTCACAGCTGCAACCTGTTCCAATCCAGCCAGGTGTTCCTTGTTCCAGTAATCATCCTCCCAGTAAATTGAGTAGTCTCCTCTCTTTCTCTTTTTTCTGCTAGTTTCTCCTGTTTGTTCCTGTCTTCACCTCCTACCTGTTTTTATAGAGTTGTTTTTCCCTGGGGCATTAATTTTAAGTTAAACCTTTTCATCGTTTCTTAATTTCCCTCTGGGATCAATAAAGTATTTTTGAATTGAATCATTAAAGCATCTTTTTATTTTGCCTATATCCTGCATCCAAGCCTGCCTGCTTTTGGGTCCAACCACAACCTACTGCATGACATGTTTAGATTGAGATGATATACTTTAGTTACAGTCACTCACAATGTTATTTAAAATTGAGCTGTAAGCCTTTTACCCTGAAAGAAATAATGCAGCAGATGTTTTGCTTTTAGTGGTTTTTGAATATATTAATGAAACATTTAAACTTCAGCATTCAACAAACCTAACATTGTAATGCTTAATTTTTTAACAAAGGTTGTTTGTGATATCTTTTGTTTAATTACATGTTCACCAGGGTCCAGGTTGATAAAGTTGATCTTTGAGCCAATCTTCTCCCTGCCAACTTTACACACTCTACAGTGATCCTGCTCAGTGGTGAAGAGGTGTCATGCTCAAACAAGCACATGCTTCCTAGTTCCAGCATTAGAAGATCAGCTTCTGCTGATCACTACCTCTCACTCTGTGCTGAGGGTATGTGAGTGGGAACATTGAGAGAGGGATGGATGTTTGTGCCCATGTTATCAGTCTGCTATTAAAAAGGCATGCAGTTAACACGGCTTGGAGTTTCTCTTATCTGTTTGCTAGACAAGCACAGTACACACTCTAATTTCAAATCAAACTTTATTTATAAAGCGCTTTCCATACAACATAGCATCTCAAAGTGCTTTACAGATTAAAATGACCAAACATACCCCCCCCACAGAATAAAGACATGATCACAGTTATACCCCCTCCTCCCAACCCATCTACCATGCACGCCGCACACACTTAAAAGCAACAAGGAAACAAGGACATTGGGCCGAGGACGGATGAGCCAGGTAAGGAAACGTTATCAGGTGAGCCGTCTGCATTGGCAGCACCAGATTGACAGCAACACCCAAGGCACCAGCCCAGGGGTCCCAGTGGAGAGAAGCTGAGACCCCGAACTCCACCCAAACACTACCTGGAGATTACCAAGGCAGCCACAGCCGAAACACCACTCCTGAGGCAGAGGGCTCCCTCAGAGGAAACACTGGAAGGAAGATTAAAATAACAGATTAAAATATTAAAATAAAGAGTAGATAAATATGAAATTAAATAGTAAAACACTGATAACATTTTAACACTGATAAAAAATTTAATTATTTAGTGTTAAACATTGATCAAATTTAATCAAGTAGGACATTTAAGTAAAAACGGAACAACAAATATTGCTATGTACAACAAAAGACTCCATGAATGAAGGAAATATTGTTCAGCCTCTTAGAATGTCACATTGAAACAAAGAGGTGGCTGTGATGGCAGGTCAGAGACCCTGGGGGCCAGAGGCCCACATCAGAGATAGCCCTTCTGTCTGGCCTGTTGCTGTGTAAACTCAGCCGGCTGCAGGAAGAGATGGATCCACACGGCTGCGGTCTCTGAGGAAGCCCTTATTGTCATGGAGCTCAGCCTTTCTGAGACACCTGATCTGAATCCAATCACGACAGCCGTCTTTGTGTGCTCTCTGTGAACAGCAGCTGCCCAGGAGACTGGCTGCCGCTGGCCTCTCCATCCACATGAATCTAATGTGGACCCATTTTTCTGCTGCCAGCCTCCTCCCAAAAGAAAAACTGATATTTTATGACCACAACCAGAATTGTTTCAATGCATGTGGAGTATTCTGCCTCAGTCTGTAATTACTTGAGTGTTAAAGGTTTTAGGAGGAAAATATGGTAGTTCACAGTGGCTTGCAAAAGTAAATATATCTCTTTAATATCTCACAATCTGCCTTGTTACAACCACAAGGTTGAATTGAGTTTTTAACTTGTTTTGTGACTGACTAACACAAAGTAGTTCCTAGTTGAGAAGTGGAATGAGAAAAAAGGTTTTAAAACTGATATAAGAATATAAAAACCTGGAAAATGTGGTGTGCATCTATATTCATGCCCCCTTAGTAGCACCATCTTTTTCTGCAATTCCTGCTTCAACTCATTTGGTATTTGTCTCTACAGGCTTTTCACATTTAGAAATGGACGCTTTTTTTCTTGTTCTCTTTCAAAAGAGCTCAAACTCAGTCAGATTGGATGGAGAATTTCTCTGAACATCGGATTTGAAGTCTTCAAAACGTGTCCGATTTATGTCTAAATCATTCTAACACATATATGCGCTGCGATGTGAACTGTTCAATTGTAGCTTTACCTGCTGAATAGCAAAAAATCTGCTCCAGTCTTAAAGAGCAACTCACCCCCCCCACCAGAGTCTTACAGTGCGTTCACACCGAACGCGTTTGAATCGTCATGGGGTTCAGGTTTACAAATAAAGTCAATGCAGAAGCGCGCACGTCAGAAGCAGATTTGCGTCGCGAAAACACGTTTCTGCCTCATTCGCGCATCAGATTCGGCTGAGATAGGGCAACCTGGTAAGTTCATTTCACATTACTGACCTGGCAAACCTGCACAGGTTACTCTCCACAGTAAATAGAGAATGGAGACTCTCTCTTCCAATGCTAGATCGACAGCTGCCATCTTGCAAAAACACCATCTGGGACTAGCTCCTCCCACAAGTTGCGTATTTCCGGCTTGAAGCGCATCAAAATGGTATATTTTGACGCGAGTCCAAAGTGAATTGGACGTGCGTCGAGGTGAAATGTTCAATCGTCCAACTTTGGCGTGCGGCTTGTTTTTGACACTTTGGTGTGAACGCATCGTTACTCCACCAACGTTTCCAGTTTGAAAAATGCGGGAATTGGAGGTGTTGCCAGCCGGACTGAGAGGGCTGGGCAGTGTCAACACTTCCTCACTATTCCAACTCCCGCTCGCTAGGGAGGCGTGGCCGAGACTGGGCTTCTTTTATACTCCACAGCGGCAGGTTGGTTGGCGTCACCTGTAGAGGCTGAGCCAGTAGCACTGATCGACTGAAATTCAAGTGCAGTTTAAAGTTTTTACACTGACGGTTTTTGGTAGAAAATTTCTATTTTTTTTTCTAAAATGTACCAAAATACCAAAATTAATAACCAGCAAAAAAATTAGATTTGCGGGTGAGTTGCACTAACAGATTTTCTTTCTAGACTGTCCTGTTTTTTGCTCCATCCATCTTCCTATCATCTCTGACCACCTTATTCGTCCCTGCTGAAGAAAAACATCTATCCAACAACCAGGTACATGGAGAAATTTTGCACCGCATCTGACAACAAAAACACAACAAATGTATTACTTTTCCACCTTGTTAAATGAGTTTAGGCAGTTAGGAGCTAATATGTAAACTGCTGACACCACTCAAAGCAAGGGACATGTATTGATTAGAGTGTAAAAACTAATTCAATTCAATTCAGTTTATTTATATATGTCGTCATCTTAAGGCACTTTACAAGAAAAGTCATTTCAATTCATTTGTACATACATTCCAATCAGTTAAAAAGTTTTCTATGTAAGGAAACCCAGCAGATTGCATCAAGATTGCATTCCACTTGCAACATTTACTCCTCCTGAACAAACATGTAGTGACAGTAGACAGTCGTCTGCGTGGTGTTGTTGATTTCACAGCAATCCCTCAAAAGTCTCCATGGAGAAATTCCACACTGGTGAGAAATGAAAAAAGGGAGTGTCGGAAAGCCGAGCGCAGATGGAGAAAAACAAAACTTCAGGTTCATTATGACATCTATAAAGAGAAACTTCACTCTTATAACTTACAACTGAGGAATGCAAGGAAGTCATATTTTTCTGACATCATCACCAGAAATAGTTATAGTGCTCGCACATTATTTGCTGTAGTCGACAGGCTAACAAACTCTCCTGTGTCAGTTGCACCTGAACTCTATTCCACCAAGGCCTGCAATGACTTTGCCAAAATCTTCACAGACAAAATCCAAAATATTAGACAAGCGGTTGGTTCATTAACGCCAGGTTCAGGTTATGTACAGTGTCCACGGAAAATCCGTTTAAACACCATGAAAGAGTTTTATCTCATAAACAGCAAAGATCTGGAGGACATCTTACGTCAACTGAACTCCTCCTCTTGCTGTTTAGACATCCTGCCCACAGGCTTTTTCAAAAAGGTCTCAAAGATCTTGGAGTCAGATCTGTTACAGATTATGAACTCATCTTTAATGTCGGGTGTTTTCCCAGAGCCCCTGAAAACAGCTGTAATTAACCCCCTGCTGAAAAGAGACAATCTGGACAAGACACAAATGGACAACTAAGGGCCCATCTCCAATCTTCCATTTTTAAGTAAGATCATTGAAAAGGCTGTTTTTCATCAGCTAAATGACTTCTTAAGACAAAGCAACTGCTATGATGTCTTTCAGTCAGGTTTTAGACAGCACCACAGCACTGAGACTGGTCTGACCAAAGTCATCAATGACATATGTTTGAATACTGACAGTGGAAAAATGTCAGTGTTAGTTTTACTGGATCTCAGTGCTGCATTTGATCTTGTTGACCACATTATTTAACTCAAACGACTGGAGAACTGGGTGGGTCTCTCTGGCACTGTACTAAACTGGTTCAAAACGTACTTAGAGAACAGGAAGTACTTTGTGTCAATAGGTAACTTTACATCTGAGCAGACGGGAATTACATGTGGGGTTCCCCAGGGTTCCATCCTGGGACCTCTACTGTTTAACATCTATATGCTCCCACTGGCACAGGTAATAAATAACAACAATATAAGTTACCATAGCTACGCAGATGACACACAGATATATATTAGAATGTCACCAGAAGACCAAGGGCCTGTACAGACGGGATGTGCCACAATTTCCTGCAGTTGAACAAAAACAAAACGGAGGTAATCGTCTTTGGAGCTAAAGAGAAAAGATTGAATGTCACCACAGGGCTTCAGTCCATACACCTAAAAACCACCAACCACGTCAGAAATCTGGCATAGTGATGGACTCAGACCTAAACTTTGAAAAACACATTAAGGCAATCACAAAATCAGCTTACTATCACCTTAAGAATATCTCAAGGATAAAAGATCGGATGTCTCAGCAGGACCTGGAAAAACTAGTCCATGCATTCATCTTTAGTCGGCTTGATTATTATATCTTTACAGGTTTACCTAAAAAATCAATTAGGAAACTGCAGCTCATCCAGAACTCTGCTGCTCGAGTTCTCACTAAAACCAAAAAAGTGGAGCACATCAGTCCAGCTCTGAGGTCTTTACACTGGCTGCCTGTCTGTCAGAGGATAGACTTCAAAGTTCTGCTGCTGGTCTATAAAGCTCAGAATGGTTTAGGACCAAAATACAACAGTGATCTCCTGACTCAGTATGAACCTACTCGACCCCTCAGGTCATCTGGATCACTCAGTTTATTTAAATCCAGGTTAAAGACCCACCTGTTCTCAGCTGCTTTTGATTAGATTTTTATTCTAAGTTTTAAATCTGCACGGCTTCTTTTAAGATAGATTTTTTTTTTCATTTTAAATCATGGTTTTTATTCCTCTACTTTTGCTTTTCCTGCACCCTGCTGTAATGCTTTTGATGTTTTATGTAAAGCACTTTGAATTGTCTTGTAACATGAATTGTGCTATACAAATAAACTTGCCTTGCCTTGCCTTGAGCAAGCATGTAGCGACAGTGCAGGGGAAAACTCCCCCTTATCAGGAAGAAACCTCCAGCAGAACCAGAACCAGAACCAGGCTCAGTAGGAGCGGCCATCTGCCACGACCGTCTGGGGATACAAGAAGACAGAGCAGAGACACAGAAAGAACAGAAGAACTGATGTAAGAGTACTTTCTATGTTAAAGAAAGTAAACGGTTGATAACAGGACACAAAGAATGTTCAGTTAATTCTGATATTTGCCAACATATTAATAAATAAATAGTTTGCTGCTTTTGATGTTTTTGCTGTGTTGGGATTGAGTTGGGATTGAGTTTTTGTATGTGTAATGCTCACTAGAAGGTGTGAGTCTGACCATTCTCCTTCCACTGTATGTGGCTTTGGATATTTGCATGTATGGAAGTCTCTCACTCTCTCCTGCTGCCCCATTTTTTTGGCTCTATTAAGTAGATGAATGAAAAGGGAAAATGAGCCTGAGGGGAAACTTATTGTGCCTCAGTGGTTCATATCACTGTCAGAGGGCAGATGAGATGCCCTGAATGAAAAGGGAGCCCAATATTTCTCTTTGATCTGTGACTGTTGGGTTCTCTCACACCCTGCAGCTGGGAGATTAACATGTCTGTCACCATTATCATTAACTGGCTCACAGGGATTGAGGGGGCTGTCTATATGGAATGACTTAATCTTTTTTTTTTTTTTTTTTTTTTGCTGAACATTATATTTTGTGGATGATCAAATCAAGAGAAAATGAGTGTGACTTGTGTGAATAACTGGAAACCGGGTATGGAAGTACAAAACGTTGTTCTCATCCTCAATATTCAAAAATAATGGGGAAAAAACAGCTTTTTAAACAGGTGATGAGCCTCATCAAAACATGCACACTGGGATTACACCCAAGATAACCAACTCTTTATTTTAAAGCTGCAATACAAAAAATTTCATAGTTACACTTTCTCTGATTGTGCACTGAAGTGTTTAATATGGACCACTCCTCAGCTCTGATCAGAAGACATCGGGAGGGGAAAAAGCTGTTGAAATCCAGTTTTCTTTTTCAGCTGAATAGACAAAGTGATGGATTACTCCACTCCGTGCATGCAGGATGGCACACATTAACATTTGTACAGATTCTAGAAACAGCTACAGTATATTTCCATAAATGCAATCATGGCAGAAAACCTCAGACACTGACTGGGTGTTCATTCTGCTGGAGTCAGCATGTCTGCCGGTTTTCTATATCACATTCTGCTGTCTTCTACACTCAATCTGGAGCAGTCTGCAATGGTGATTTTACATTTGTGGGACTACTCTCGTGGAGAGTGGAGTGATGCACCTCTAAATTATTTGTCTATGAAGTATTTATAGATATTCACAACATTAGGGTTTTGACATACAAAAATTTTTCGACAAATTGTAAATTACACTAATGAATCCCAGCATCCTATTTTAAAAAGCTTGGATGTTTTCATGCCCGCCTGTTTGTTTGTTTGTTTGTTTGTTTGTTAGCAACATAACTCAAAAGATTATGGATTCTGATGAAATGTTCAGAAAATGTCCCCAATGGGACCAGAAGCACCTTATTAAAAGTTGATCCCACCAAAACGTCAGGAGAAGAATTGTGGACCTACACAGTGTGGCTACCTGAAGGTCCCACGTTCATCCATTCTTACTTTAGTTAATTCTTACATCCTTAAATTACTTAATTTCCCTCTGGGATCAATAATCAATTTTTTGAATTCAATTCAGACAAATACAAAAACATGGGAATGTCCAACCATCAAACTGCTCAGGAAGGAGGCGGATTTCAGAGAGAAACTTTTTTTGGTTTGAAATTTGTAACTTAACCCCAGAACAACAGTAACAGACCTTGTGAAGATGCTGGCTGAAGCTGGTAAAACAGAGTCTGTTTATCCAGTAAAACCAGTCCTGTACCACTGTTGGGGTTTGAGAAGACACAGAGTGTGAGCAATTTAATGTCTGGTTTAATTCAACATAAATAGTTATGACTAATATGTTGCAGCTTTGAGGCAGTGATGACCACTCGGGTTGTCTTTCTTCCAAGTGCTTTATTTTCAAGCCAAAACAGGAAAAACATGACATTCAAACGGCTCGTCACATACACTGCGCCTCACACTGTGGTAGAACTAACTCAAGTCTCCTTCAGGGAACCTATGTCAAAAACAGTACACAACCGGGACGTTCAATGTCACCTTGTAAATATGGATACTATGAGAAACAAACTGTTTAAATGAAATATACACCCAACAGTAAAGAAGTGTGGGGTACCTTTGAACCAAATGAATGATAACAATATATTAAAAAAATTTACAAAAGCGCAGTATATGTAAGTGATCTGGCTCCAATCACACCTGTATCTCTCACAAATAACTTAATATTAATGTAACTATTGATGAGATTCAATGATTTAATTGATCAACTGGGGGACCACTCTGATATTAACGTAATATCCGGAGAATTTCCAGACTTTCAGTCTCCTCTGAAGGATGTGAGCTCAAACGCTGTGAACCGCAACTGCATGCATATTCTGAAACAAAACAGGTCTCTTTAAAATATAACAGGGTTTATTAACACAATAGATTAACCTTACAGCCAACTCACTGTGTCGACAATTCCATCTATTGTCCAAACGGTGGTAGAAGCGGCCGTGCACAGCCAAGGTCAAAGATGGATGCGTCCAAATGCGGGCAATGACCGGAATCAGGCCTGTCTTCAGAGAGCTATCTTGGTATAGCTCAGATGCCAGCAGGCTTCCTAGATACACAAACGGGAAGCCGGATAGCTTGGCAGGTAATCCTTTGAAGTTTTCAGGGGAGTTCTTTCCTGGTCCAGCAGGTCGGAACAAAAGAGGGAAAGTTGCTAGCAATTCAATTGAGCGTCTCCATTCAGCTCAGCGATGAGCAGGAGAAAGACTATGATTTCATGTTTCGCACCCCTTTATCAACTCTGTGATTTCATCACTGGCCACAGACCAATGAGAATGCTTTAAGGGCTGCTGGGAGATGCAGTCCATTCAGTTTGTGGAAAATGAATCCCAACACCACCACGTGCTGAAAGGTTACTCTGGGAGGAGGAAGATATTACTTCAAAACTAACGGAAAAATGCCAGACTACAGTTTACGTATGTACAAGGGAACAAAAATCTGAATTTCTTTTTAAGTCATGGACTTAAAAAGGCTCAACAACCTGGTTAAGAAGGCTGGTTCTGTTCTTGGCACTACTGTGGAACATCTGGAGATGATGATGCAAGTAATGATTCTTCATAAAATCAAAGAAATTATGGACAACTCTGGGCAACCTTTACATGACACTATCCTACAACAACAGAGCGTCTTCAGTTGGAGGCTTCTTCAGTTTCGCTGCAACACAGACCGCTACAAGAAATCTTTCCTGCCTACAGTCATTATGATCTACAACAACTCCTTGAAGAATTAATTATATGAGCTATACCAACACTTAATTTCCCTCTGGGATCAATAAAGTATTTTAGAATTGAATTGAATTAATAATCAGCATTACGTGGGTTTTAACAGCCATGTGCAAGATGGGAAATATGCTCCCTGCTTGCTGCTTGTAATGTGTACTGATGCATCTACAGAAAGGGAGATTAGTAAATAGAAAAACGGGAATGTCGGGAATAGGGCTGTTCAGATTCATATACAGGAGTTGCCTGTAGTGCAGATTCTGCTTTCCAGGGCCTAGTGACATTATGAAATAGATTGACATTTCAAATATTTGCAGTGCTCAGCAGGTCCAAATGTGGTATAGGTGAACCATAGCTCTCTTTCTCGCTGCCAAGCAAGCCATGCATGGCTATTTCATCATAAGCACTACTTTACAGACCTTTACTGAGCAGACAATGCAATTTAAGGAACAGGTAGTTTCCCTTTAACAGGTCATTGCCCCGCAGTGACTCTTAACTGTACAAAAATAATTTGGAAGCCCTGACAGGAAATGATTAATTTAGATATTTGCAGTGAAGTAGTATTTGAACCATCATCTTAAAGCTGCGGATAATCTTTCTCACGTGCAATACCTGCTCACAGGGAAGATGGAATCATTGAACTACAACGACACAAGCCTCTGGTTCACTTCCCATCAAAGAGCATGTGCAAATGCTAAGAAATGCTTAACATTATTAGAAAAAAAATAGCAGTACTGTGAAACTAATCTTTACAAATAGCTTAAGCATTAGGAGCCAGATAAAAACCAGCTTGGGATGCTGAAAATATTTTAAAAAGGCCAGATGGAGGAAAGACAATTTGAGTAATCACACAGAAGCCCTGCTGATTAAGGCAATGGCATAAGTTTGTTTTTAAAATTGCTGGGGACAAGAACCATAAACGAGTGTGGTTTGAAGACTGGTGGGGACAATAAATAATCATTCATATATAGGTATTTATCCTTCTGACATTTTATTATAATATACACTGTGGTGTAATAACAGGTGTAAAAATTGAAAGCCGGTTGTGTTTTACTTTGTTTTTCAAACGGCGCTGAAAACCATTATTAGACTGTTGTCTGGGAAGATCATGTTTATCCACATCGTAGCACAAAGAATAATGTTGGCTACATTAATAATATGTTCACCCCAGAAGAAGAATGCACAACAAACAAAACAAACACATTTCCCTTGCAACTCTCGCCGTTCTGTGTGCAGAAACCTCAACTGTAACTTCACTACAGTTCTGCATAAAATAAGTATCAGCTGTGTAACATTTCAAAGAAATAAAAAGGGAAATAATTTATTGTAATACCGGGTCACGGTATTTTCCTTTTTTTTTTTTACACAAGCAGTTTACAATTCACATCACTGACCACTTGTTGAAGATGCACAGACATTTTCAACTTTACACACAGAGTTCAGGTAACTGAATCAATCAAAAAAAGATTCCTTTGAGAGCATCTGACTGATTATCATCTCACCCCCAATTTCCACTGCATGCGCTCCGCTCCAGTTCGGTTCCGCCACGCACTCCGCAGCCGTTCGCACTTTCCACTGCATGCGCTCAAGATCCGCTCTGGTCCGGTCCGCAGCCCAGAGGTGGTCAAAGAAGCATGCGCGGGAATTGCGAGATCCCGCAATAAAATCCATTAAGAAATGCGGAAGTCAAAACAAAATTCTTCATTCCATTGAAAACGAATAGAAAAGAACAGTTATTCTCTGTCAAGATATTTTGGACAACATATGTATAAATATTTGCAGGCTTATATTAATATAGCTATGCATACAAAATAATGTCTAGTCCGTCTTTATTGATTTATTTTGAAAAACACCCGGAAATGTGGTTGTTCTCTATCCGGTTGGTGCTAGTTATTTGTGTAGATTCACTGCGGACTTGATCCGGCGTCTGGCAAAAATAGAATCGATCCTATTTTTGCCGGATGGCGAAAAGGCGGCCGGCGCCCTGCGCCGCTCGGCGGCGGCAGTGGAAATGCTCTCATTGACTACAATGGGAGCGTTTTTGCTGCGGAGTGGAAACATACCTGGACACATATTCAAAGCATCGCTATCTGAGAGCTCAGGTGACAGCACCATGTAGAGTTACGGAGGGATTGGAGTGCCTAGCTGCGGCGGACACAGACCGATGGCGGTTAAAATCAACGGGCGGGTTGGGTCGGGATTTAATCTGGAGATAATTGTGAGTAAAGGGTCGGGTTAAAAAATCATCTTAATGCATGGGGGTTGGTATTTTTCATCCTATAGAACCTCCTCATGCACTCCTGGTAGTCCAAGGCCTCCTGGTCTGGTCCATCGATGGCCACCTTGCAAAAGACATCCAAGTACCTCTCCTTCAGTCTGTGTCTTCACCTTAAACAAAACAATTAATGCATTAAGTATTTTTGTATTTATTCTGATACAGACATGAAGAGTGATAGTGTTTTCAATCATCCATCCATCCATTTTCTGTACCCGTCCATCCTAATGCAGGGTTGCGGGGAGGCTGGTGCCTATCTCCAGCAGTCAAGGGGCGAGAGACGGGGTACACCCTGGACAGTGTTTTCAATCATATATTACAATTTTAAGTGCATAGAACAGCCTCTCCACATCTGCAGTCTGGACAGGGGCTGTGAGGGCGATAGCAGTTGCAAGGCTCAGGGTGGGGTACAGCTCAGTGGATTCTGCAGACACAAGCCACAGAAGCACCTCTTCCAGGGACTTAGTCTTAATAAAAGCAGAGTGAAAACAAAGATGAGACTATTCAATAAAACCAGACTGTTGTGGTGGTCATACAGTTAATGTAATTTAATATGTAGTACCTTCAGATCAGGACTCCCCACTCTCAGTCTGTAGGAGCTCCACTCAGACAACAGTTCAGACTCCCTCAGTCTTGGAAACTGCTCAGCCAGTGTCCTCATCTCACCATCCCCATACTCTGCTCTAGAGTATGCCAAAATTTGTCTGGGAGAGAACACACTAAAGACAGACAAACTGCCCATGTTTGGGAATTTGTTGTCGATGTTCTCAGTCAGTGCAGTCAGAAATGGCACCATCACCTGTAGAAGATTAAAAGAAAACATAAAACAGTCCTTCTGTCTACATTACTCAAACACATTCCTAATACATTCAGTGTTCTTGAAGCTCTCCCACACATCATCTTGGAAATATGCAGGGACCTCTTCCTGTAGAGGCTTCAGATCAGCATCAGACTGGAGCCATGCCTGCCAGCGGTCTTTGACCATGTTGCTCTCTGTCAGCTGTGCCAGTGCTAATTTCAGCACTGTGATCTTAGATAAAACACAACAGCTCAACTAGTAACAACATTTCAATTAACAGGAAACCCAAGGACTATGGAATTGATCTCGTACCTCCTGCTCCACCTGAGAGAAAAAAACAAAAACCGCCTGTGTATCTTTTCATGCACAAGTTGCATTAGGCACGGGGCAGGGGGGAAGAACTTGTCCTTTACAAAGTTATACAGTCCTCCTGCGGTTGGCTCATTCCGGGCTTGGTGAGAGGTCCAGGATGAGAGCAGGCAGAATTCAATGCATCACATCTGTTGCTTCCTTATTCGATTCCCATCTGGTAGCATTTCCTCTCAACAAAAACTTAATTTGTAAATGACAAAAAAAGAAAAAATGGATCTGAATAATCTAGCACTGAATATTGCTAACTTGCAGTTTGATTTGGGGGAGTTCAAAAAGCCTCTCCATGTCCTTGAGACTGCTGGTCTTATTACTAGAGGCCTGGTAATACCAGAAGATGGTTCCAACAGTCCTGGCATATTTGGTGAGGTATTGAACTGCCCTCTGCCCCTTAATGCAGTCTGACACTGCCAGATTGAGTCGATGTGCCACACAGTGTACACTTGCCTGGCCAAAAGAAAACTCACCTATCATTACTGCAGCTCCATCACTTGCAAAGGAGGCTAGTTTGTCGGTTGGCAGCATTTTGTGATCTCTGATGACTCGCAGGATGGTGTCATACAGAGTTGCAGCATCCCCAGCAGACACTGCACCCAAATGCAGCACCCTGGTTTTGGCTGCAGTGACTCCCACATGGTTGGGCCCTAAAAAGCTAAGCATTAAAAAAAAAATCTCTCTAGTTGAATAAATTTTTAATACACATTTTATTATTGTACAAACTAATGTTACCTCACAACTAGACCCAGTTGCCTTGTGACAAAGATGCCAGTGGTCTTGTTGCCAGTGGTCCCACACGGGGGATTTTGACATCTCCGCCACCAACTGGTCATCCAAAATCTGGCCAATGACCTCCACCATCTCATCAATAATATGGCTGCTAGTATATTTGGTGTTGGCACTGACCCAGGTGGTCAAACAGACAGTGATTATATTTCATTTTAAAACAATTATGTGAAAAAGATTCAATATACAAATTAAAAATTTCATTCAAACCATCAAAATAAGCACAGCCCAAGTGCTTGCATAACAGAATGATAGGCTCATATGTGTGGTGGGGCCACTTTTGGTTGAAAAACTCATAGATGATTTTGAAGCAGCCTTCAAGCGCTCTATGGTCCATGTCCACCTGTGCTGCAATAGCACGCTGCAGTGTCCTCCCTAAAAGACACAACCAATTATTTGTTTAAAAAACTATATATTTTTTGTTTTTGTAAGTTTCATAGTTAAGTGTTTTTAGGTACTACCATCTTTAATGCACTTCTCCTTCTCTTCTGCTGCTTTATGAATGGCCGTCACCTCATGTCTTTTTAATGTGTCCAGCCTGTAGTTTGTAGATGGCTGTCTCACCAGGGCGGCAGCAATTGCCTGCTGCATTGGGGTACAGTGCTTTTGGCATAAATAACAGTGCATGCCTTCCTTAGTATGCCTGAGCCAGGTAAATTGATTCAGCCACTGCTTGTCAACCCCACTGGCTCTGTGTTTTTGAGAAGATCTGGAAAGATGAATAAAAAGGTTAAAAACTTTAAATCATGTACACCTTGGCTTTGCGTTGTTATGCTCTTAACGACTTGGAAACGGACTAACGTACCCTCGCCTCGCCGACTCGTCCTGTCCTGCATTCTGACCATGATTCGCTGCCTGCGAGCTACGTTCAGACCTGACACAATTTCCACATCTTATCACAACCATGAATTATTACCGTTTAACTACCTGTTACGCTAATTTGTCTGCACTGTTTCACCTGGATTCCCGACTTTCCAAGCGAGGTTGCTTTTCAAAGTAGTGGCTGCTTTTCCCAGCCATATCTTCAACACTAAAAACCATTAACGTTACTCTGATACGGAGGATTATTATTTTTTATATTAACATTACATGCTTGGATGCAAAAAAACCAAAACAATATTTACCTGGGGAGCTGGGGAAAATCAGGACGCCGATAGCACCATTTAGCGGCAACTCTTTTTTTTCTGCAGTTGCTTCAGCACCGCTGCTGATAGAGCGCCCCCGTAGTGGGCAACTGCAGTTAAAATAACATCCATATAGCTGGGGGTAGAGCGATATCAGGCTGGGGCGGCACAAAATTAGCTGAAGGCGGCCGCCACGCAAATGTGTACGAAGGAAAAACCCTGAGAAACTATTGGGGAAACATATTTATTTTTATGCAGCTTTGAAGACGAATTGCAAAAATTGTTGCATGACTGGAAAATGGGCTTAAAAGTATGACAGAAATCACAGTGCATGCGCACCTTGCTCCCTGGGGGAAGCGCGCACAGACCTGCACCATCCTTATGGTGTGTTCACACCGCACACTTTGTCTGCGTCAGGCAACGCTCCCAACGAATCTAGTTTGATGCATGTACGTTGAAGCTTGCAACGCTTGCTTAACACCGCACTGCGTCAGGCAACGCTCCCAATGCATCTAGTTTGAAAATGTTTTTTTCCTGCTCCCGCTTCATTCAGGATACGTGTGGTCACGTCACTACAGTGAGACGCTCTGATTGGTTGGTGCACTGCGTCAAGTGCGTCAAGTCCATCAAAGGTTCAGCTAGCTGAACTTCTGCGTTGCTTGCGTTTGCTACCTTGCCGCTTCAAACACAGGTGACACTTGAAAAGTTAACGGAGCCAACGCACACAACGTATTGCAGAGACTCTGACGGACCTCTGACGGACTCAACCGTAGACTTTACATGTAATATTATCGCAACTGACGCTGACGTTTGGGGCGGTGTGAACGCACCATTAGATGCATGGTGTAAGATACTAATAGTGGGCAGCTTGTTGTGTAGTTAGTTTCCAAACCAGGTAATTCACATACAATTTTAAACTGTATGAGTGGCGCCAAAACGTAGCATTGCCAGTAACGTTATTATGACGGACACATTTCATTAGTGAACTTGACTTTAGGTGACTTACAGGTGTCTTTGAAAAATAGTTCCTCATGTCCAAATTCTTCTTTTTTGCTGCCATCCTTTCTCGTTTTTGACACTCATGTGTCACCCACGTTGCACCTGAGTCCTCTCACGGACTGGAAAGTTCTCCTTGCAGTTTTGGTGCTGCTAACAAGCAAACATAGCTGGAGAGTCTCACCTGACAGCAGGGAAATGCACAGCCAATCACATTGGCCATATATGTTACGAGAGGTAGGACTCCATCAGAGAACGTAATTAAACTCTTTCTGCACCTCTAGGTGAATGAGACATTGACAGATTGGTATTTTTCTTTCTTTTTTTGCTTTCTATCAGGTTTGTTTTTCTTTTCTCGAGGAGTTAAAAATTGGTGGGGACAATTCAATAATCGCTGGATATTGGTGGGGACATGTCCCTTCCGTCCATGCTAATTCTACGCTTTTGGATTAAGGCATCCAAGATTAAAGTGTTTCGGTTCTCACTTAGCTCAGTGCTGTGGATGCTGTCAAATAGAATAATAAGAAAGTTTGGCTCATGGCAGGGGCTCCTGTCACTCTGACGTTAACATGCTTGTTGAATTCTCAGACTGAAAGTTTTTTTTAAAGCTGCTGCCTCAGACCATTTAGCAGACTATACATGCATGATTCATATGTGTGGTTTATGGCTTAGTCGTCCAGGTTTAATACCTCTGCCAAGGAGGTTATGTTTTCACCAGAACTTGTGTGTGAGATAGTAACATAAAAAAAAGTTATAGACGAATTTTGATAAAATTCATTTCTGGAAATGTCCGCAGTGGGACCAGGAACAATTGATTAGATTTGGGGGTGATCCGGGGGGAACTGAGCTGCCTTGGCAGAGGTGTGCGCTCTCTGAGTTCTTTTCTAGTTATATCAGTTTTTAAACAGATCAATACGACCCCCAACGTTCTTGTTCTCGAGAATGCGGAAGCACAAATAACAACACTGGAACGACAACAGTGCAGCAGCAACAACACAGTCAAACAGTACATTACCTATGAAATGTACTGTGCTGTAGTGTGGTTGTCGTCCATTTCTTTGCTCATTGTGCATATCCTGCTTTTACATGGTCTACGTGAATGCTGCTAGCATCTTTTGACTTTTTGTGTGACACTCTAGGCCAACCGTGCCCTTTTACGTTGCGCCACCTACCGTCATGAAGAAATTAATTTAGTAATTCAATTCTGAGTGACAGGTAAACTGGCATAAAGGTTCCCATTCTGGTTAAGGCATTAGCTCGATTATTGCCATAAGCTTGAACTAGATGTGCATGTAAACGCACTGACTGACTCAGCTCTTTCCTGAACCATCATTATTTGTTTTAAGTAGATGTTCATCTTTTAATGACAAACTAATCCAAAATTATAATCAAAGAAATACCCATCAAACAATGCAAGGTATAAAACCAATGGTCTACTATAGATGATATTATTAACACAATGCAAACCAAAACATTCAGGTACTTTTTACAGGTTTGAAACCAGCCCAACCCCAGTTGAGTGATAAACCTGCTGATAATAAGTAGAGATGCTCTTTCCAAGCAAACCTTTCTGCTGCTGACAAATCCTACTGTATTATTGTAATATTTTGAAATGAAACACCTTTCCCCAAGTGCTCATCTTTGACTAATGCACACATTGACATTTTGGTGCTGAATGAGACACGGGGGTGTAATGGCTGATTATATAGATTAATCAGAGGTTCATAGCTTAATGCAGCCGCTGGTTCTAAAGTGTTGTGCAGCATGCAGTTTAAAGCTGCTAATGAGGATGTTTAAAGAGTGAGACAGTGTGGTCCTCTTCCTCAAAGGCATCGTTGTCTCACTGTTCATGTTGCCTGGCAGTCTCAAGGAAACTGTGCATAAAAAACCTCAACACAGTGTGATTTATACAGGAAAGTTAGTAGTAAAGCAGCTGAAGCTGTGATAAAAGAAATGCCAAATATCTTGAATCCAACCAATCAGAAGTTATAAATTCCCATGTTTTAAATTAGTCTTAATCTGATTTCCCTTTTTTTGTTGATGTTTTCAGACTTTTGACATGTTATGAAGTAATTCCTTCATATATTTAGTGCATATATTCAGTGGCAACATGTGGCTCCACTACTCACCTTGGAGTTTACGGCATTTTCTTTTTAAATGTTTACTTTGATTCAGTTAGTTTTTAATTAATGGCGGATTATTTCGTTATTAGCAATCAAATAAAGCATTTTCAATTAAATTAACAGGTTAAAGCTGAAAACTTTTGCAATTAAGAATTGTTAGACAAAATATATTTTTTAAATAGCTAAATGCTGCAAAAAAGTGACATTTCTAGTTTTGCAAGGAATGCATTTATAATTCTTCTAAAAACACAAGGCAAGGCAAGGCAAGGGAATTTTATTTGTATAGCACACTTTCAACAGCAGGGTAATTCAAGGTGCTTTACATGATTTGGTGATTTTAAAAAAAGAAGAAAAAAAGACATGGAATATAACATTGGAAATTAAAAGTAAAAGAAACACACATTACACATGATACACAATAAAGCAATAGAAAGATCAATAAAGCAAGAGAGCATGAACACATTTCATACATATGACATCAAGCATTTACTCGAAGGCAATTCTAAACAGATGGGTTTTTAGTCTCGATTTAAAGCAGTTTAGAGTTTCAGGCGCTCTGCTCTCGTCAGGAAGTCTATTCCAGATAAGGGGAGCATAGAAACTGAAAGCTGCTTCTCCATGTTTAGTTCTGAGTCTATGGATGTTTAGTAGGCTAGAGTTGGAGAACCTGAGTGGTCTTGGTGTTTGGTACTGTGACAACAGGTCTTCAACATATTTTGGTGCTAAGCCATGTAATGATTTATAAACTAGTAGGAGTATTTTGAAATATATTCTCTGAGCTAGAGGGAGCCAGTGTAAGGACTTTAGAACTGGGGTGATGTGCTCTACACACCATTTGCACACAAGTTATTATTTGCCCCATCTGACTTCTGTAATCTTTGATCAACATATTTACTAGCCAAAAGTATAAATTCACTTAATTCAGACAATTTCTGTCACATTAAGTTAGTGCTATACATAATATTGTTCAAAATGTATTTTGGAACACATTTCTTTAGTGTTTGAATATTTTAACAGAGGAAAACCTCTGTCAGCTAGTGTTGCTGATAGTGTGGTCAGGTGGCATACCAAATCCTACTTAGAGAACTTGTAATTAGAGCACAGTTAAGCTGTTTGTAATCCCATTACCACATCTGTGTTACAACTTCAGAATTAAATGGAAACAGCACATCTTCAATGTAAAATATTGTGATTTGATGTGACAGACCAAGATAAGTAGCTCAAAATCGTGCAGTGGAAGGAAAATTATACATGATTTTCAAAAAGTTTTGCAAGATAACCAACGCACCAGAAATCAGAGGTACCAGTCGCTGGCAGGGAGTGTAACCTAGGAGGAAATGGGCCCCAGATGTTGTGGGGGGTCTGAGCCAGGAAAGGTTGGCAGTCCATAACCAAACCTGACAGATAAACAGGGACACACATTCACAGCCACACACTCTATGTAAAGACACGCAAGAATGGATGCTGTTCACCCACTCGTACTCGCATACACACTCTATACTCCCAGGTCCAGGTAACCTAGAAGGGCAACCACTCTCTGAACCCAGGAGGTGGTCCCCTTTGTTCAAGGGTAGAGACGACCAGACCGGCAAAGCCTCTGCAGTCGGACAGCAGCCCACCAATCAATCAATCAATCAAACTTTATTTGTAGAGCACTTTTCATGAAAAAATCAGCACAAAGGGCTTTACATGATAAAAACAGAAAAATAAACAAAGAAGACACATTTAAAATACATACATACATAAATAAAGACATACATACATACATACATACATACACACACACACACACACACACACCCACGCACACACACACACTCACAACCACTCACCCACCCACTTCGGTCGGGTCGTGAGGGCAGCAGCTTAAGCAGAGAGACCCATACTTCCCTCTCCCCAGCCACTTGGGCCAGCTTCTCGGTAGGAATCCCAAGGCATTCCCAGGCCAGCTGAGAAACATAGTCCCTCCAGCGTGTACTGGGTCTTCCCCTGGGCCTCCTCCCGGAGGGACATCCAGAACTGATACCCGAGCCACCTAAACTGACTCCTCTCGACGTGGAGGAGCAGCGGGTCTACTCTGAGCCCCTCCCGGATGACCAAGCTTCTCACCCTATCTCTAAGGGAGAGCCCAGATACCCTGCAGAGGAAACTCATTTCAGCTGCTTGCATCCGTGATCTCATTCTATCTGTCACTACCCAGAGTTCTTGACAATAGCTGAGGGTAGGAACGTAGATCGACCGGTAAATTGAAAGCCTCGCCTTTCAGCTCAGCTCTTTCATCACCACGACAGACTGGTACAGCGCCAGCATCACTGCAGACGCCTTTCCAATCCGCCTATCGATCTCCTGCTCTATCTTTCCCTCATTCGTGAACAAGACCCCCAGAAACTTAAACTCCTCCACTTGGGGAAGGACACCATCCCCGAACCGGAGAAGGCTCTCTACCCTTTTCTGGCTCAAGACCATGGTGTCGGATTTGGAGGTGCTTATTCCCATCCCAGGCGCTTCACACCTGGCTGCAAACTGCTCTAGCAAAGTTGTAGATCACGTTCCGATGAAGCCAATGGGACCACATCATCTGCAAAAAGCAAAGATCAAATCCTGAGGCCATCAGAACAGATCCCCTCATCACCTTGGCTGTGCCTAGAAATCCTGTCCATAAAAGTTAAGAACAAAATCGTTGACAAAGGGCAACCTTGACGGAGTCCAACTCTCACTGGAAATGAGCCAGACTTATTCCTTGCAATGTGAACCAAACTCTGACACCGGTTGGTTGTACAGAGACCTAACAGCCTATATCAAAGGGCCTGGTACCCCATACTCCCGGAATACGCCAGCCAGGTTATGCCAGCTGGTGGGGTACATCAGCTCCTGAATAGCCCTTACCAGGACGGCAAAGACGTGTGATCCTCCTGTAGTGGAACACACACTGTGGTCCCCCTTTTAAAATAGGGGTACGACCACCCCGGTCTGCCAATCCAAGGGAATTGCGGCCGATGTCCATGCAACATTGCAGAGCCGCGTTAACCAACACTGCCCCACAACATCCAGAGCCTTAAGGAACTCAGGGCGAATCTCATTCACCCCGGGAGTCCTGCCACCGAGGAGCTTTTTAACCACCTCTATGACTTCGGCACCAGAGATTGGAGAGCCCGACCCAAAGTCCCCAGACTCTGCTTCTAGATTGGAATGTGTGCGGGTAGGCAAGACAGCACCTTGGAGATTTACGGAGGCTTTAGAGCGCTAAGCAGCAGCAGACACAGACCAGCATCTTATCTACTGATCTAGAATGAGAATTTGACAGATCAGTATTTTTCTTTCTCTTTTTCGCTTTCTATCGGGTTTGTTTTTCTTTTCTTGAGGAGATCAGATTATTGGTGGGGACAATTCAATAATTGCTGGATATTGGTGGGGACATGTCCCTTCCATCCATGCTAATTCTACGCCCTTGGTTCAGGGGCTACAATCACTGGAGGATTAGTTAGTCTTTCCACTGTTGCAAACAGAGTCTGTGCATTATTAATGTTTCTGTTAATGATTTTAGAGAAGAAAGATTCCCTAGCTTATTTTAAAGATAACTGATATCTGTTCAGTCTCTCTTTGTAGATCTCACAGTGAACCTGGAGTCAAGTTTTCCGCCATTTTCTCTCGGCTCGTCGACACTCCATTTTTTCACTACGTACCAGTGGATCGCTTGTCCATGGAGACTTCTTTCTACCTGAGACGTCTTTCACTTTAGTCGGAGCAATGGAATCAATTATATCTGAGATTTTCACGAGGAAATTATCTACCAGCTTGTTTACTGAATTGGAGCTGGGAGATGAGAGGGATGAGGTGGAAGGGTAAATACTTTTAAAGGTCTCAACAGAACTGTCCCAGAGAAAACGCTTTTTTTACAGTTATCTCACTGTGGCTAGATAGTTTAGCAGAGATGGTACTTTCAAAGAAAACACAGAAATGGTCAGATAGCGCAATATAAATTACCGAGATGTCAGATATATTTAAACCTTTGCTTATAATTAAGTCCAGAGTGTGTCCTCGATTGTGTGTTGGTTATTTGTGTCACCTAAGGTTTTTGCTAGTCTATCTTGGGGGTTGTCGGTATGGATGTTGAAGTCCTCCACAATGATTCATTGGTCATGATAGATACATATTACAGACAGAAGGTCGCTGCAATCATTAAAGAAGTTAGAGTTACGTTTTGGGGGTTTATATAAACTTAGAAATAAAGTTTGTTAGGCTCATTTAACTAGATGGCTAGGTATTCAAAAGAGTCAAATGTGCCCAGGGATACCTTTTTAAAGTTCATTGAGTTATGAAAAATTGTGGCTACGCCTCAACCCCATCAGTGTTTCCAGCTCCCGCTTAAAAAAAATTGTAATTTGGAGGAGTAGATTCTATCAATGCAGATGTTTCATTATTTACGTCTAGCCAGGTTTCTGATAAGAAAGGGTGTGTATAATATGTTCAGTGATGAATTCATTGATTACAAATGATAAAAACCTAATGTTTAATAAAGCTAATTCAAGTGGTTTGATGATGGGTAGCTGAACCTTCTGACAGGTGATCAATTTGAGATTTGGTTTAATATGAGCGCAGTTGGCTTTAGTTTTTTGTTTTCTGCTGCTTATAAGGACTTAAATGCTGCTCTTAGGGATTTCGGGCAACTTCTAAGAGACGATGGGAGTATAATTACTGTCAGGTTCCCTTCTATATCAGATGTCTGTTATTACCATTTGAGGCATGGGCGTAATACATCCAGAGTTAGTCCCAGAGGCCCGATGTAGTCCAAGTTTCCGTGTTAGTTGTGTCCCAATTCTAATTTGTGCTTTCAGTCTATTTGAGAAATCTAATCTAATCTGATAGCACTCATTTTGTTTCTGAATTTCTCTGCATCGTCCTCACATGTAGCAACTGAATGAGACATGGAGGGTTTGTTAAAATCAGTCTTTATTAAAAGATCAATTGTTTTAAAAAAGTATTTGGGATTGTTCTTATTGTCTGCAATGAGGTTTGAAAGGTGGAGCGTTCTTGCTCTTTTAACAGTATTATTATAGATTTTAAGTTGTTCACGACATATATGAAAATGAATCATGAGCTTTGTTTTCCTCCCTTTTCGCTCTGCTCTCCTGAATTTCTTTGTCAGGTCTCTCATTTCATCATTTCTCCATGGTTTTATGGGCTTGGTTTTTATAGTTTATGTTTTCAGTTGGGCTACTGAATCAATGGCTGACTTTAGTCTGCTGTTAAAATCATCAACAATAAAATTACACGATGCAGGTAAAGTCGGAACTGGAGTTTGGTTTAAACTATTAAAGAAATTTGCAGGAACGTCAGAAGTTATATATTGTTTCCTCACAGTTCTCACCGGGGCCTCCTGTTGGATGAAACCCGTGATATTAAAAAATCTACAAAAGTGGTCTGACACAGCCGGTTCAATAATAGAGGACACACTAGTGGAAAGGCAATATGTTATGACCAGGTCCAGGGTGTGTCCGGTGTTGTGAGTTGGCTGTGTGACATGTTGCTTAAGATCCATACACTTCAACAAATTTAAAAACTATTGTATGTAAATTAAAACTATCAATATGTAGATTAAAATAGCCATTTATTGAAATTGTTTTATATTTAGTATGTACAGAAGATATAAATTAAAATAATTCTTAAATAAAACAGGAAGGAGGCTTCGGTGGTCTGTAAACTGTAGCACATAAAACAGAGGGGTTGGTAAATACAAAGGCATAATGCTTGAACATGGTGTAGTTATTTTGTTGAATTGTCTTTGTCAAAATCAAATCTTGAGCAAATTTACCAGGTCCACCAACTTTTTTACCTCCCCTGATAGAAAATAAAAAAATAAAATTTGTGGGGGGGACCTCGGTAAAATAACAGGCACGTCAGCGCCAAGCCAGGTTTCAGTTAAAAAGAGACAGTCAATATTATTATCTAAAACCAAATCTTTAACAATAAAATATTTTTTTAACAGAGAACGAAGATTTAAAAGCGCCATGTTAAAAATTGCAGGAGGTGCTGTTGTGATAGGTAGGGATTTCCTGGTGATACCATTTCTGAGATAGTTCATGTTAATGGTCCTGTTTGAAGAATGTTTTTGACTGTAGGTCGACAGTCCATCGCAGTAGCATAAAATATGTTATTTGTTAAGATCTGACTGCCCAATCTGCTAGGATGAATGGCATCCTCCTTTAGTAGAGAGGGTTGGTTCCAAAATAGGTTAAAAGTATCAATAAAATTGCATTAAAGGTTGGACACAGTTTGGAGTACTTAGACTTAGAGTGCGGCTGAAACGGTTGATGCCTCTTTTAAATGGAGCCAGAGGTCCAGAGACCTCAATATTCTCTCCAGAGTTTTTAAGAGCATTTAACAGACTTCTAAAACCAGACTTTAAAATCTCAGATGTACCATCAGCAAAATCATTACATCCAACATGCACTACAACAGTTTTGATGTCAGGATAATTAGTGAGTACAGAAGGAAGTAAAGTTAGAATGTCTCTAACCTATGTGCCCAGAAAACATTCTGTTATGGTGTACCTGTTTCTGATGTTTCTGGTAACGCGATCACCGATGACCAGTGTGGTCAGGAGAGACTGTGCTGGTGGTAATGCAGGAGGACAGCCCAGGGTCAAAGCGGCCCGGAGCTGGTGTGTAGCTCACCTCCGCCCAGAAGGTCTTGACTCAGGACTTTTGAGGGAGGGCCGCGGTCGAAGGCATCTGACTGCTGACCAGAGAAAGGCTGTGATAGTCAGTAGCCAGAGGAGAGAAATTTTGGAGATTAAAAATGTCAAAACAGTTTTGCAGTGGAAGTCCATTTGTTGGTGGGTGGCTACTTCTAGTCTTTGACTTGACTTTTATTTTTTGCTCTTTTAGTAGTCCACAATTCTGTATCCAGCAAAGGGGAGCTAACTTGGGCTTTGGGTCTGGCACCAAGCTGAATCCAGCTCTCCCCTGTAGGTGCCTACACAGTATTTGCAGGAAGCACGATGCCCGGTGGGGAGACCAGTAGACTTGTTGTAGCAGCCTTGCTGGATGAAGCACGTGTGGGAGTGGACCTCACTGAAGGCTGAGAAGCTCTAGTGTCAGCCAGTTGCTCACCAGTAGCAGGAGCTAACGTTCAACCAAGGATTACAGTGTCCAAGTCAATTTCGGCATTTTGGATGTTGTACAGATCAGATATTCTTTTCTCAAGCTCCACAATCTTCTTCGATATGAGGACAGAACTGTCACAACTGAATGGTGAAGTGAGATGTGGCATAGCCTGGCCTGGTAATGGAGCCAAGGCCTGGAGGCTGGTGGTAGAGTCTGGGCCTGGAAGATGAGTCTAGGCCTGTAGGTTGGTGGTGGAGTCTGGATTCGGATGCTTTCGGTGGAGTTTGGGCCTGGTAGAGGAGCCTGCGCCTGGAATACTGGTGTTGTAGCCTGAGGCTGGTGTTGTAGCCTGAGGCTGGTGGAGGAGCCTGGGCCTGGAGGCTGTTGGTGTAGCCTGAGGCTGGTGGTGGAGCCTGAACCCTAACCCTAACCCTGTCCCAGGGAGCCAGCATCACTGTTCACCAAGTTTCACCAAAGGAGGGAGGCCTCGGCACATCCACCCTGGGGCCCCAGGCCACAGCATCACCAAGCCACAGGGAGCCCAAGGCACCCTGCTCCCTTCCCAACATTAGGTCAACTCCCAGAACACTTGGAGCATTAGACATTCAGATTGAGTTAACCCTCCTCCTCCTCCACCCCCCCCCCACTCCCACTCTTTGTGTGAAAAGCCCAAAGAAATGTTTTTGAAAGACTAGCAGAATATAATTTTGATAATAGATCTCTAATGTGGGGGGGGGGGGGCAAAATTAAAAGATCAATAATAAATGTATTAATGCGAGTGCAAAAATTATTTAATGCACGAGCAAAATAGAATAGCACTTGGTGAGCGCTGACCAATTTGCCTCGTTGTTGTGGGTGGAAGTGTTGTGGGCGTGGAGGACCCTTACTTACCGGTAAACATACAAGCTGTCCACTTGATGGTGTCTTGATGGAAGGCACTGCACCCGGCTTCAAAAGTAGTTTACTATCGAAACCCATATTTTCCTGCCAGTTGGTGAAACAGTCTTCTCTGAAATGTTGACTGCAAACCGATGTGCGGTTTTTAATCTTGCTGTGACCAAGAACCTTAATCCATTTCTCTCTCACTGCAGAGGGTTTTGTTAAAGTATGAAAGCTAATAATATCATTCTTCTTAGCATTGCAACCTGCTACAGCACACAGGTGTTGATCCACCATCGTCTTCTCTACTCCTCAGAACCTGAGCGGTTGGGGCAGAGCGGAGCAAGAGCTTGTAGCCCGCCCACTATGGTTGCTACGTCACAAACACAGTCTTTTTTTGACGACCTTTTAGCGTCTGCTACTGATTCACAGTGATTTAAAAGCAGAAATACTCAAAAATGCCATTTATAGCTTAATTTTCTTGAGATATTTCCTCTGATATCAGAAAAATGACAGAAGAACATGTCAACAACAAGAAAAACACGATTTCCATTGGAGTGGGTCTTTAAGAGCTTCTTTATGTAGCTAGAATTCAAGTGTGTTTGTCTTGTTTGTTAATTATTCATTAAATTAGTGTAATTACTAATAGTCTAATAATTCTTAAAGTGACTTATTTTCAAAATAATAATTCAGTTTACAAATAAAGTGTTAGTATTGTGAACCTAAGAAAAGATTTTTTCATAATTTATTTCCTTTTTAATTTAATGACATTTTTAATTTCGTGAGACTGTGGAGGAATAAAAACAACGACACAAGAGCTAGGTTCGATGACCCAATTTATTCAAGTCCAACTCCAGAACAACGTAATTGTAAGCCAAAACACATATATGGTGCGCCCAAAAAAAAAATTTTTTAATCCAAACATCCTGTTGTCTGGGTGTGAGTGGAGCCCCCTGGTGGTCTGCCACAAGACATATTTGATCCCCCATCTGATTCCCCATCTTTTCCTTCCACATCACAGCCATGCAAGTTCAACACATGAAATCTCGTTAAAATACATTGAGTTGCTGTATGTGGCATAAAAAAAATGTGGGAAAGCTCAAGGGGTGAGGATATTTTTGCAGGCACTGTATAATCAGTTCACCATGATTATTTATCCTGCACCCCGGCAACTTGCAAACTAGAAAAAGCTTTTAGGATTCCACTCAGGCTCCTAACACAGATTTCTGTCACCCAGATGTACAGTAAATTCTGCCTGTTTACCCATGGCTCTGTCTGAAAGTGTCACTTTTGTAATCACAGGGCGTTCAGCGGGCAAATCTTCAGACACCCATTTGTTAGCTGACTCAGCAGCCTGTTGGACAGGGAGCTGGCAGATTGCTCGGCTGATCTGGGGTAAGTGATGAGGCGATGGAAGAAAAAGTAGAAGAGCATCTCCTCTGTGATTAAAGACTGGGGCACCTGACATGCATGATAGCCCTGTGACTCCTGCGACCTGGCCAAGGAGAGATAAAGTGATGGCTCTTCCTTTTTTCCCCCTCCTCTGCTTCATCCTCGACTGCAGTTTTAATTCACCAGTCTCCTCAGTCTCTGCACTCCATCCCAATGACATCGTTCCGCCTGGAAAGGAAGCATGAAGGATGCAAAATGAGAAGGAAAGAAAAGAGAAGAGAAGTGGATCACAGTGGATAAGCTTTCACTGAAGCTGTGTTTAGCTGTTTTAAAGCTGATTGTGTAGGTTATGAAACTAAGTTTATCACACAGGATTGCACTGTAAATGTTGATCAACACAAAACACCAGTGCCTTGGAGGTGCCATCATTATGCCATTTATAATCTGTTCCCTCACTGCCTGCTCCAATAAACAGAACTACGTATCATTACTGCTTTAAGGCTGGGCAGAGGAGCTGATTCCCTGCATTATGTTACAGTTTACAACGTATATTATGTTTTTGATATTAGATATCTACTGTAAGTAAGACATTACGAGCTGTTTTAGGTGTTGTTTTAAAAATTTAAAAGTTAAGATACCAGAAACTAAGTTGGATTTTTGACATGATGGGCCAATTTTCTGCTATGACATGATGTGTTTTGTGGTTTCACAAAAAACAGAAAGTTATCATACCACGTGTTACACATGGTGGTACTCTTGGCCACTCCCTTGATTTAAGAGCAACCCACTCAACCTAATAAGGATCCTTCTCTGTTGGCACCATCATAGTATTCATTTACAGTCAAAAATACTTTATTTAACCATTGAGAAATTAAATGTTGTCGTATCTCATACCAGCCAAATTGTCTCAAAGAGTTGTTGTGATTGGTGATGCTGTGGGCAGGGGGGATCTCCAGTAGCAGTCCATTTGCAACGAAGAGGCATCAGACTAAAGACTGTTATTGTATAACAGTCTCATGACTGTCATGTCATGCTAGTTCAATTTCCAGGAAATCGAGACGATATTTCACAGTATCATGACCTGGATGACACCATCAAATGTTGGCAATTGCTGCTAATCCACCTTGTTTGCTTTTACTTATTTTCTTTACATCTCTCTCTGGTGGTATGGTTAGAAAACCAGGCAGAGAGATGTTGAAGTCGGGGATATGATCCTTGCCCATTGTGATGGATGGAAGAGATGCTTTGAATTTCCTCCTACTCTCTCTTCTCATTGGTCCTGTTCTGCATCCATGAAGCGTCCTTTTCAACTCCTCTGGCATTTGAGGTTGTAGTTCAGGTATGCTCCCGGTTGTAAAAACAATAGCCATGTTTATGCATCATAACAACTGTCCGTACGTAAAAAAAAGTAGGAGCAAACATCCTTCCAGCGGTACAGCATCCAAAACCAGAAGGAAAAGCAATACCTTAACCAAAAAAATTATGTCTAGAAAAGGAATAAATCAAAATTTACCGAGCTGCTTCAACATGCTGCCACCATAAATTCTTTTAATTCTAGAACAATTAAGTTAACTCTTATATTTTCTTCTTTAAATAAATTTTTTTTCCACATGTTCCAAACAATTAGAAAGAGCAATCATCAATGTATTTCCTGCAGAATTACTTGATATGAGTAGAAGAGACTTCTTTTCTATCATTATCAAAAGAATATTCTTCAAAAGTATTTGCCTCTCAGCGTCAAGATGCACTTGATCCCACAAGCTGTGGATTTTGAGAAACCTCTGCACCTGTGGCAACAAGTTTCTATACTGCCCTCCTCTGGAAAAGTTTTCTTACATGTTAGGTATCAAGGTGATGATGGCGACACTAATTTCTTTGGAGGTAGCCATTGTTAACAATTATAACAAGCTCATCTGTTCCTTTTTATAGCAACTTGCTTGCTTATTAGATTTTTAGAGGGATTTAAGATGGACTCCTTAATTACTTCACCTGTGCTGATGTTATGACTGTACTGATGCAAACTCTTTATGTCTGTAGAAACTAATACATTTCTTTGCAATAAATACTCCTCTTAAGACTGTCTAAAGATTTAACAACAGTTTCTCTCAACCTTTCTTACCAAAACAGAGGATAAACATACTAATATTTTTAATCGGCGCCGAGGGCTCGTTCCGTGGGTTCGGGGTGAAGAGGAGCACTCCTCGGCGAGTTCGGGCAGCAGCCAGAACTCGCCGAGGAGTGCTCCACTTCACCCCGAACCCACGGAACGAGCCCTCGGCGCCGATTAAACATCGCTGCAGTCCTGGGGAAGCTTCTACACCTGGCATACAGCAAGTCCTGGATGGTGAACGATCCTCTGCCCAGCGCAAACATCCACCTGCAGACCCGCCGCCCACCACACTCATCATCGGGGACTCTATCATCAGAAACGTGAGGATGAGAGGAGCCCTTACACTGTGTTTCCCTGGAGCCACTGTCACGGACATTACCGAACAGATCCTGCAGCTCATTGATCAACACAAATCTGTGAGTAAAGTTGTGATTCATGCTGGCACCAATGACATTTATAAACAGCAGAGTGAGCTGCTGAAGCGTGATTTTATTCACCTTTTTAATCTTCTAGAAAACACACGTCTGTTTTTATTTCTGGCCCCACTCCCACTGTCGGCAGAGGAATTGGCCGTTTTAGCAGACTTTTATCCCTCCATCACCGCCGTTCACAATATTGGTTTTATAGACAATTTTAAAATTTTTTGGGGCAGGAAGCACCTGTTTGGGCCAGACGGGCTCCATCTAAATAGACAAGGCCCTCGTTCACTGACATTGAGCCTGGCATGTCCACGCCCCCCCCCCCGTCAACTACACTGGCCACAGCTGCCCCTGCCCTCTCTGATTCCTCCGCCACATCTTGATGTGCAAATGGTCCCTGCTCCTATGAACTCACCCCTGATTTTAACAGTAACTCACATACTGGAATTGGACCTTGTTCTACCTCATTCATACCTGTTATTATCAGCAGAGAGCGGACTAAAAATCATAAACTGAACAAATGCAATCCAAATAATCTCATAAAGTTGCCAAAAGCCCCACTTTCAGTAAATCATACAGTCCCTCCATCTCCAATCACTATTAATATGGCACTTTTTAATGTTCGCTCTCTGTTGAACAAAACTTTTATAATAAAT
The DNA here is from genome assembly GCA_963556495.2 of Valencia hispanica. Lineage (NCBI taxonomy): Eukaryota > Metazoa > Chordata > Actinopteri > Cyprinodontiformes > Valenciidae > Valencia > Valencia hispanica. The sequence goes on from OY747719.1 coordinate 5,621,047, forward strand.
GATCTGATTTTAGACCATAATCTTCATTGTTTATTTTTAACAGAAACTTGGCTGAGTGCAGATGCCCCTGTTGTTCTTACAGAGGCCTCCCCACCTAATTTTAACTTCACTTATTCTACGAGGAGTAGCAAAAGGGGAGGCGGAACTGCTTTTATAAGTTCATCAACACGTTCCCCCAAACCTGTTTAATTTGATAACTACTTTACTTTTGAATATAATGCAAATGTTTTTAGCACTCCTCAGATTTTATGTGTCACAATTTATAGGCCTCCTAAAAAGAGTACACTTTTTATTCAAGAATTTTCAGTTTTTATCAATTTTGCACAACTCCTTTGAAAGGATCATTTTAGCTGGTGATTTTAATCTACATATAGATAACCTTTTAGATCCTTTATAAATTTTTTAAAGATTTTTTAAAGATTTTTTAAATATCCTGACTTATATGGATTTTAGCCAACATGTCATGCAGCCGACTCACAACAAAGGACACACCCTGGACTTGGTCATCACGCATGGCCTGTCCACCCGTGTGTCCTCTGTTGTTGACTTGGCTGTCTCTGACCACTACTGTGTGTTTTTTAACATCACCAGTTTTATTCAGCAGGAGACCTCTGTGAGAACTGCCAGGAAGCGCCATCTAACCCCTGAAGTGGCTGCAGGTTTTCTGGAAATTTTTTTAAAGAATCCTATTGTTTTACCTGCGCCCTGTGATTTTATTGTCAAGGATTTTAACAGAAGGCTTCAGTCCACTCTTGACCGGCTTGCTCCACTACAAGTTAAAGGTTTAAAATGTAAAGCTGCAAGGCCGTGGAAAAATGAAAACCTCAGAAAAATGAAGAGAAATTGTAGGGTGGCAGAGAGAAAATGGAGGAAAAGTAAAACCACAATAAACCATCAAATATACACAGATCTTCTCAAATTATACAACAATGCAGTAATAAATTCAAGAAATTCATACTTCTCCAAAATCATCTCGGAACATAAAAATAATTCCAAAATCCTTTTTTCCACCATTGATAAACTTTTTAACAGAGCTACTACTGCATTTCCTAAAACCCCCTCAAACACTCTTTGTGAGGAGTTCGCAGACCACTTCAGAGGGAAGGTAGACACCATCAGATGTAAGATTTTATCTTCTCAGAGTAAGATGGTTTTAGACAAATCTGAGTGTGTGTCTTTACCAGAGGAAACGCTGGACAGTTTTGTCCTGGTAGAAGCTGGGACTCTTGATAAAGTTTTCTCCTCAGTGAGGCCCACCACATGTGTTTTGGACCCGATTCCCACTTTCTTTTTTAAGCAATTTTATGGATCTTTTAGAGATGAGATTTTAACCATGATGAATTGCTCCCTTCAGACGGGGGTATTTCCTGCCACCTTTAAAGGGGCAGTAGTGAGGCCCCTGTTGAAGAAGAGCAATTTAGATTTTAATGATTTTAACAATTTTAGACCGGTATCTAACTTACCCTTTTTAAGCAAAATTTTAGAAAAAATTATTTTAATTCAACTTAATGATTTTATTAATGTGCACAATGTCCTGGAGAAATTTCAGTCTGGATTTAGGGTGAACCATAGCACAGAGACGGCCTTTCTAAAGATTTAAAATGATTTTAGATTAAACTATGATGCACAGAGGGTGACAGTGTTGGTTCTACTGGATCTAAGCGCTGCCTTCGATACAGTAGACCACACTATTCTTTTAACCCGTTTAAAACAGATTGGCCTCTCTGGTGCTGTTCACAAATGGTTCACATCCTATCTCACAGACAGGACTTTTATGGTAAGTTTAGATACCTGCTCCTCTAGGGTCCATAGGATTACATGTGGTGTGCCCCAGGGTTCGATTTTAGGCCCAGTGCTTTTTAACCTGTATATGCTCCCTCTTGGCAGTGTCATCGGAAGACATGGAGTCAACTTTCATAGTTATGCTGATGATACACAGCTGTACATCTCCATCTCTCCCGATGACACACGGCCAATGGATGCACTTTTTAACAGCATTTTAGACATTAAATCCTGGATGGCAGAAAACTTTCTCCAGCTCAACCAGGACAAACTGAAGTTTTAGTCATCGGTCCTGAGGCTCAGAGAGAGAAACTTTTACCAAAACTACAATCACTGTCTTTTAATCCTTCTTTACAAGTGAAGAACCTGGGCGTGATTTTTGACTCTGAGCTGACTTTTATTCCTCACATAAAAAATATTACTAAAATAGGTTTTTATCAACTAAAGAACATCGCCAGAGTCCGCCCCATTCTCTCTCGGGCCAATACGGAGACGCTGATGCATGCTTTTATCACCAGTAGGATTGATTACTGTAATGCCCTGCTTTCTGGTCTTCCCAAAAGCACCGGTCTTAAAATCATTGCATTGGCTCCCCGTACATTTCAGGATCGACTTTAAGGTTCTTTTAATGGTTTTTAAGTGTCTTAATGGTCTTGGGCCTTCTTATCTCTCTGAACTGCTTTTACCATTTAAACCTTCGCGGTCTCTGCGCTCCTCTGGCAGCCGTCTCCTTGTCACCCCAAAAGTCAGGACACACAAGCATGGCGAGGCGTCTTTCCAGTTTTATGGCCCTCACCTCTGGAACAGGCTGCCAGAGGACCTCAGGGCTGCAGAGAACGTTCCTGTTTTTAAGAGCAGGCTCAAGACTCACCGTTTTAGCTTAGCTTTTAACTGATTATTATTTATTACTGTTTGTTTAATTGCTCTGCATGTTTTATATGATTATATTTTTATCAGTTTTACTATTTAATCTTAGCACATTAATTTACTGTTTATTTTTATACTTTAATTTATCTTAATCCCCGTTCCAGTGTTTCCTCTGTGGGAGCCCTCTGCCCCGGGAGCGGTGGTCGGCTGTGGCTCCCTGGGTGCTCTCCAGGTGGAGCTTGGGTGGAGGTGGGGGTCTTGGCCTTTCCTCCACTGGGTGGCCTGTGTCGGTGCCTCGGCTGCTGCTGTTGGTCTACTGCTGCCGGGGCAGATGGCTCCTCTGATGGCGTTTCCTTGCATGGTTCATCTACACTCGGCCCAGTGTCCTTTTTTACTTTTTCTTTTAACTGTGTGTGTGCATGGGAGACAGGTTGGGGGGAGGGGGGTATAACTGTGACATGCTGTGGGGGAGGGAAGGGAAGGTGGTTTTATGTGGGGTCATTTTAATCTGTAAAGCACTTTGTGGTGCAACTTCTTGTATGAAAAGCGCTTTATAAATAAAGTTTGATTTGATTTGATTTTGATTTAATAATAGCCTAGCACTCCTGTTGTTAGTACAAGCTTTCACAAAGTGACTTTTTCCCCTTGTTCTGGTCCGTTTATGTCTGTTAATTGTTTCCAGCTGCCCTGTATTGTGTCATTCCTGTCATTGTCGTCAGCGTCATAGCTACATGTGTCCTGTCCTCAGATGTCCGTGTCGCTCTCAAGTTCCAGTACCTGCTCTGTGTCGCTCTCAAGTTCCAGTTCCTGAACCACGTCGCTCCCAGGTTCCAGTCCCCGTTCCACCTCGCTCCCTGGTTCCTGAGTTGGTGCCTTATGTTTCTGTTCCAGCCCCCCAACATCTTGAGTTCCCAGCCCACGCATCCGCTTCTTCTAAGCAGTCGCTGTTGACCCGCTTTGCCTCCAGCCGTCCGCTGTGGCAGCAGTGGTTGCTATCTTTCTGGCTGTCACAGCACCAGCTATGAAGCCATTGCCACCGGTGAGATCGTTGCTGATCTGCCCCGGATCTAGGAGACTGCGTCAGTTGAAAGGATCGCAGCTGATCAGCCTTGTTCCAAGGGTCCTGCCCCTTTCAGAGGGACATCTAAGCTCCTGGCTACATCGCCTTCCGTTGGTCCTCCAATGACTCTTCTTCAGGGGTTTCTCCGTCGTGTTGTTCTTCATGGATTTCCTCATCGTATCCTGATCTTCTTTGTGGGATTCTTCGCTGTACCCGCCCAGCTGATCTTCTTTGCGGGTTTTCTTGCTGTGGAACTGCAGCGCCCTTCCGTGGTTACCTTCGTAGAACTAAACTCATTCAGCGTGGGCGTCGTTGACGTCACTATCTGTTCTCCCGGCATAGTGGCCGGCCTCCGGACCTGTCTCTTCAACTCTTTTGGCCGCATGGTTGACCTCTGGACTTTTTTCTACGTCTGTTTAAGCCGAACGGTCGGCCCCCGGACTTGATTAGGAGCCGCTTGTGGGTTTACGGTTAATTCTGTCCTTGAACTGTATTCTCTGGTGTTTCACTGCATCTCAGCCTGTCTGCGCCTGAATCCGACACCAAATCATGACACAAGCATTGTCAGCAGGACTAAGAAGGCAGTTCATCAAAGCCTGTAGCTGAATATGTTGAGTCTAGCTTGGCCACAATTCAAGCAAGAAATAAACAACACCAACACAAGGCCTGGTGGGGCACCAATGTGCAGAGAGCACACCAGTGATTTACTACTACCACTACTACTACTATTATTACTACTACCAATAATAATAATAATAATAATGCAGCAAAATTATGATAAAGGTGTGAAGAACACTAATTATGGCTTACAGTGTATTTAGCTATCATATATTTTACATTGTGAAAAGCAAAGACAGTTCTTAAGTTTCCATCATCGTATTTTTAGGTAAAACAATGAAAATCAATAAATACATAATGTAAATTTAAATAAGAATAAGGTTTCCCGTCCTGGTTTACCATAAGAAAAAAAAAACATTCAAATAGGGACTATATTTTTATTTACGCATTGAATAAATGCTTATCTGTCTGACATTGGGGAATCCCCACTTGTAAAGCTCACTGCAGCCAATGGTTGAGCCCTGTATCTTGGTAGAAATCATGCAAATCAAGACAAATAGCAAGATGATGGAGGAATTAATTTAACATCGGAGGGAAGAGAAAAAAATAAACAGAGCAGTTTATGCTGACAAGTGGAATAGATGAACAGCTTAATTGTGCTGAATCCACAAAAATGTAAAGACAAAGTAGCAGTTTACACTTTCCCCAAAGTCCATTTGGCCAGAACGCGGAAACCCGTCAGATCAACGTCCTTGGGTCATTGGAACAAGAGAATGTTAGTAGGGGTTTATTTGTGTGATTTGTATGGCTTGTTTAAGGATCTATTTTGAAATAAACATAAAAGGAAAAAGATCCAAAGACTGCAAAAAATAGATTACAGGTGACTCCATGATCATATGTTCCCAAGTTCATTAATTCTTTCAAGTTCTTACATCAGAAAAGTTTTGCCTCTTTAAAAAGCCTGTGGTGGAAGTTGTTTCTGAAGCAGTGCATCCTGAGGAGGTTTGGTTGGTGTTCAGCTGTGCTGTTTTAGAAGAAAGGTGGGTTAAGGGCAATGAGCAGAAGGAGGCAGCTGCTGCACCCTGAGGGTGACCTACAGGAGGGAATAGCACATCTGTATCAGCTGACAGCACAATAAGGGCCAAGCGTCCCATTATCATCAGCAGCAGGAGGAGACATCACAGCAGGGTGTCCGCACAGAATCTCACTTGGGCTAAATTGAGTTTCATCTGCTCCAACCAGCGGGGTGACTTTCATCTTACTTGCTCTTGTTCTGCCTACTGAGTCTCCTCTGTTTACTGCACGAGTAAATATAACATGAACATTATCACTTTGATGGGCCATTTATTTGTTAGGGAAATCAGAAAACAAAGAGCTGTAATTAGCAACTAAATGCAACAGCATAAAATTCCTATTAGTCGCTCTCCTCCCCAGTGGCGTTCTATGATTTATAGAGCAGTTTCATCATAATGGACACAGCTAGTGGACATTTTAAGCACTGTTATGTTAAAAAAAAACCTTTGTTATGGACAATAATGACAGCATGGGTTTATATGAAAATGACACCATTGATTCAAATAAAGAGAAATGGCATTGTTCAGCAATACCGAAGAAATATTTTGCAGAATTTCACTGAGCTCATATCCATACAGATTCAATTGTTTGTGTTTACGCCTGAATCTGGTATAGGACCCATGCAGTAACTTCAGTACAACTTATACGCTGCCATGTTGGATGGCACTTTGCAGTACTGTACTTCCTCTGTTATCTGTTATTATCTTATCAGCATGGAAACACCATTTCAAGCAGAAAAAAGGGACGCCTATAACCAAGCTTTTCTTATATAGGGGTAAATCATAACCTATGTTTATGGTATCAAGAAAGTATTACAATTATCATTCAAGGTGATTTATTACCAGTAAAAATGCAGTGATCATCCAAATTATTTTAGAAACAGACAGTCAACCTGGGGAGATCCAATTTTCAAATGATTTCATTTATTTGGGTAAACAACTGACCAGTTCAACCAGGCAGTAATTAAAAAAAGTTATTGTCTTTTAACAACTGGTTGTCTCATTCTTATCAGCAACAAATGTCATCATGTACAGAATTTGTGTTAACAGGCAAAAATCTTTTTACATTGCTGTGAGGAATTTCAGCCCACTCTACTTTACAGAATTGTTTTGATAGAGCCACATTGGAGGTTTTCTGAGCCTAAACAGACTGTTTAAGGTCATCCCACATCTCAAATCAACTTAAGATTTTGATTTGAACCTCCCAATACTTCCATATGTTTATGCTGTTTTAAAAAAAATCATTTTTATGTTTTTTTTTATAAAGGGGAGAGTAAGAGTACATGTATTCATACCCCAAAAGTCTGGGGTTAGACCTTTACATTCAGCATGCATGTGTACCACCCCCACGCAGGAAGAATAATGCAAGCCAAAGGCTAATAGCCAGCACGCCAAGGGAGCTGTAGCGGCCGACGGCTACAGATCAGCTCCCAATCCTGACCATGAGTTGGCAGGCACCCAACCACCCACAGCAGCACGCCAGTCAACGGTGGCCCCACATGGCCCAAATTCCCATCTCCCCCCAGGCAAGGCAACACTCAGCGGCCCACCTCCAACACACACCAAACACACATTCCTAAGGTCCCGAGACACAAAAAGCAAAGCCCCAACCCCACGACAAGGAAAACACCCCACAGCTCCGGCCCAGGGCCCCTCCATCCAGAAACAGCACCGGGCGCCTGCGGATGCCCCAAATCTCAAACAGGCCCCTCCCAAATAGGCACACCGAGCCAACGGCGCCAAAAGAATAACATCGGCCCAGCACACCGGCCAACCGATACACTAGTCCACCCAGGCCTGTCCAGGCAGGCACCAGGGATGAACTGGCATGCCTCCCGAGCACTCAGCCCTGGAAACCGAGAGCCACTAATGCACTGGCTGGCAGAGGCATCACTCACCGGCAGGGAGTGACGGAGGGAATATAGACCCCCACTGAGATGCGCCAGGAGAGGGAGCAGCCCAAGATCCAACCTAACAGATACATAGGAACACACAGACACAGTCATATGTACCCACTCTCTTACACACATACACTCTCACCTGCACACCAAGACACACAAGAATGGATGCTGTACACTCACTCATACACACTCTATTCTTCCGGGTCCAGGTACTGATACACCAGCAGAGCAACCACAGCCTGGACCCAGGAGGAGGACCCACTACCCACTAGGATGGAAACAAGCAGACAGCCAAAGCCCCTACTGTAACAAAGCAGCCCACCAGCCAAGGCCCCTGACAAAACTGCCTGTTCTTCTCCTGGACCCAACCCCTGATGGCAAAAAGCGAACCGGGGTGTGGAAAGACCCCTAGCCTCCCTCCTGCCACTAGAGTAATGTATTGATGTGTATTATTATAATTTGCATTTGAAACAGAGGGGTGGGATGTGGGCAGCCACGCACACCCCATCCCCCACTCGAGCCCTTAGTGTCTGTATGCAGTTTAACAGTGGGCACAAGCACCAGAGGTGAAGCTAATTGAACAGAAAAGTGTCCCCACCCAAAAGTGGAGGTGGTTGAGGAATATAAATACCACAGAGTTCCCTTTAACAACAGACTGGACTGGAGACTGAACACTGAAACCGTCTACAAGAAGGGACAGAGCAGACTGTACTTCTTGAGGAAGCTTAGGTCCTTCAAGGTTTGCAGCAAGATGCTGCAGATCTTCTACACAACAAGATGCTGCAGATCTTCTACACAACTTCTCCACAACAGACTTCTACAAAGTCTGTTGTGGAGAGTGTAATCTCTTCAGCCATCATCTGTTGGGGTAGCAGCATCAGAGCCAGGGACTAAAAAGGCTCAACAACCTGATAAAGAAGTTCTGTACTTGGCACTAATGTGGAACATCTAGAGATGATGATGCAAAGAAGGATTCTTCATAAAATCAAAAAAATACTTATGGACAACCCTGAGCATCCTCTACATGAGACTGTCATACAACAACAGTGTCTCTTCAGTCAGAGGCCTCTTTAGTTTCGCTGCAATACAGACCGCTACAGGAAATTCTTCCTACCCACAGCCATCATCATCTACAACAACTCCTTAAAGAATTAATTATATAAGCTATACCAACACTTAATTTCCCTCTGGGATCAATAAAGTATTTTTTAATTGAATTGAAGTCCCTACATGTGTGTGTCGTGAGAATGTTACAAGTGAGAGTATCTAAGTTGTCTAGTAAAATTGGGACCCAGGCTGCCACGGGATAGCAGAGATGGAAACTCCCAGTGACATGCCCAGACCCCCAGGCCCTACATGAGTGGTAAACTAATGGGGTGGGCAGACCGAGATGTACGGGGAAGGGGAAGGACTAGGGGACAAAATGCCTTCCCAGGGAGCCAGCTCTCCCACTGACTATAATAGACACCCCTGTTCACGAAGATCCACCAAAAGAGGGAAGCCCTGGCACATCCATCCCTGGGACCATGGCTGCAGCACCACCAAGCCCCACAGAACTCAAAGCAGTCACCCTGGCCCCATAGCAGAAGAAGAGTATCCACCCCAACATTCCGCTTACTTTCAGAACACAAAAGACATTAGACACCCAGATTGAGTTCTGCTACCACCCCCACTCCCTGGCTGATACACAGCCCTGACAGAGCCAATCCCATGCCAGGTACGTGCATGGATAACCCGGCGCTGCATCCAAATGCGGAGGACATCGAGCCAAAACCCGGGAACATCCCCCTGTGAGCGAGAAGGAAGCCCTCACCCCACAACCAGTGAATGCCAAAACCAGACCGCAATGTACACCCTGCTCCCCAGGCTCACACAGAAGTTTTTGTCCTTTTGCAATCCATCTTGTTTTTTTGAGTGTAACATCCAGCATTTTTATCATTAATTTGCAGTACATGTCAAGTTAAGCATGCACATATTACCAGTGTATCTTTTTCACATCTGTCAAATATTGTCACAAAGTCCTGCTACTGCTCAGCAAATAGAAAGAGAGAAACATGGAATTGATAAAAACAAATTCTTAGAATATCAACAAATTAAATCTATTATTAAAGGTAAATTTAGGCTCAATACAGCTGAATTACAAATTCCAGCAAGAGTTTTAGATTTTCTTAATCTCAACCCCCCCAAATTGCTGTCTAAAATATACAAAACATTATCTACATTAGATGAATCAATTGCCATCCCTATTTCAAAATGGGAGGTGGATTTATCAGCCAGCTTTGACCAAAACGTCTGGTCTCAGATATGTTTAAGAACCTTTAAAATAACAAAAAATCCTCATTTGCAATTAATGCAATACAAAATCCTTCATAGAGTACACTATACAGGTCAACGAATGTTTAGGATGGGTTTTACATCGTCTAATACCTGTTTACAATGCACAAGCAATATACCAGATACTTATGTTCATGCGCTTTGGTTCTGTCCACCTGTTAAGAAATTTTGGTGCCACATATGTGAGGACTTATCAAAGTGTCTGAAATGTAACATCCCACCATCTCCCTCAATTTGCCTGTTAGGAAATTTAAATGATGTCACCATGGACACAAAGTCAGTTCTAATGGTTCACATTGCCTTATGCATCGCTCAGAAAACTATCCTCCTGAACTGGAAAAATAAAAAAGCTCTTAATATTAATCAGTATAGAAATCTCTTGTTGGACAATATTGGTCTTGACACGGCCTCTGGCTCCATATCTGATCAATCTCTCTGGGCTCCTTTGTTCGGCTCCATCACCTAGTGGGGGTGGGGGGCACTTAGTTTTGTCGTTTGGGACACTGTTGCTGATGGGGGGGTTTTGGGGTTGGAGGCGTCTGGAGGGGACCCCAAGGGGTGGGATCACTGGGCGGATGGGGCGCTGGACATCGTGGCCGGCCTGGGATTGGGCTTTGGGTGGTAACTCCTGATGGGTGCATGCGGTGCCTTAGGGGGGTTGCACTGGCGGACATGGGTTACTGGCCTGGTGGCCGTGCTGCGCCTGGGTAGGGTCTGGGGTGGGCCTGAGGATTCGGGGCTCGGGGGCGCCGCGCCCCCTAGCTGTGGTCCTGGCTGGGGATCGGCCGGCGTGGGGTCTCTGTTGGCTGTGGGGGTCGGGGCCGGCTGGCGGCCGGCATGTGCAGCCGCCTCTCTCTTTTTCTCTGGGCCGATTGTTATCGCCGGTCCCTGTATGGCGTCTCGCCTTGTTTGCTGGTTGGGGTGCCTGGCTGCTGGTCGCGGCGGCTGGATGGCATTTCTGGGTCGGATCAGTCCTTTTTCGCACTGGACTTGGCTTCTGGGTCTTGGTCTTCGTGCGGGGCGCTGGGGTCAGGCATTTGGCCGGGTTCGGTCGGACTTGCGGGTGGACTGGCCGGGTGGTGGGAGTGCAGGGCAGGTGGGTGGGGCGCTGGGTTTGGTCTCCTGCCGGGCCGTTGAGCAGCAGTGGTCGCTCCACAAGGAATGGGGCTGGTGGATGTCGGCCTGGTGGGTCGGCCACCCAGCTCATCGGTTTGCTCCTGGTCTGGGCAGGTACGTCGCCGTGGTTCGGGCTACGGGGGCCTCCGGTGTGCGGGTGGCGCTGGGGGCCTCCTTATCTGGCGGGGAGGCTGTTGCTGAGTAGCGACAGGTGCTCTCCCCCTACGAGGGCACTTGGACGGGGGGGGGGGGGGGTGAACTCAACCTGGGTGTCTAGTGTCTTTTGTGTTTTGAGAGTAGAGCGAATGTCAGGGTGGGTTTAGTTCCCCTTCTGGGATGGGGCTGGGGGGACTGCCTTGGGGTCCGTGGGGCTTTGTGGAGCTGTGGCCGTGGGCCCCGGGTCGAACGTGCCATGGCCTCCCTCCCCTGGCGGATCCCGGTGAACAGAGGTGCCTATTGGGGTCAGTGGGGGAGCTGGCTCCCTGGGAAGACATTTTGTCTCCCAGTCCTTCCCTCCCCATCCCTGGACACCTCTGTCCACCCGCTCCATCACTTTACCACTCATATAGGGTCTTGGGGCATGGGCACATCACTGTGGCGTCCTGGGTCCCAATTTTAATATACAACTTAGACACTCCCACTTATGACATTCTCACGCGACACATATGTAGGGACTTTGGGGTGGGCACACTTTTCGCATCCAGAGGGGGAGCGGTTCAATCAGCTTCACCTCTGGTGCCGGTGCCCACTGTTAAACCACATATAGACACTGAGGGCTCGGGGTTGGGGGATGTGTGGCTGCCTTCCCCACATTCCACCCCTCTGTTTTAAATGGACATTATAACAACACGCATCAACACCATACTCGAGCGGGAGGATGGAGGCTAGGGGTCTTTTCACACCCCTGTTCGCTACGGGCCATCAGGGGTTGGGGTCCGGAGGAGGAACAGGCGGTCTGGTCGGGGTCCTGGGCTGTTGGGCTGATTTGCCACTGTGGGGCCCTTGGCGGTCTGCATGTCTCCGTCCTAGAACGTAGGGGGTCCATCTCCCGGGTCTGGGGGTTGGTGGCTCTACTGGGGCATCGGTACCTGGACCTGGGAGCATAAAGTGTGTATGGGGTATGTGAGTGAGGGTACAGCGTCATTTTTTGGGGTGTCTTGGTCAGTCAGTGAGAATGTATGGGTTTAAGAGGGAGGGAACGTATGACTGTGTCTTTATGTCTTTGTCTACCTGTCAGGTTGGATCTTGGTCTGCCCACCCTGCGTTGCGCGGGATCAGGACCCGGGAGCTGGTACAACTTGGTGTCCAGATGCTGGCTGAGCCCGGCCTGGGGATGCTGTCCGTCCCCTGTGGCTATCGGTGGGGCGCCCCAACGTAGGGCAGGGGTGGGGCGCTGGGATGTTGGCGATGGGGATTGGCCTAGGGCAGTGCCAGGGGCCCCTCGTCGGCCGGTCCCTTGTTGCGTCCCTCTTGGGGGGTGGAGTGCCCCTGGGCCCCCCGGCTCTCCTGGTCCATTGACGGCTGGGCCCGTGGGCTCGTCACTGCTGCCCCCCAGGCCCCTGCATAGTGGCCGCTGGACATTCCCCTGGGGTTCTCCTTTGCTCCACTCTTGGGGGATGCGGTTGGCCCCGCCCGGGTCCGCCTGGGGCTCTGGGGGTCCTTTGGACGTCTTTGCTCCGATCTCCTTCATGTCTGCATCGATTCCTGGGAGACGGATTGATGCCTGCTCACACCAACTATCGAACACTCTTATGGAGAAACCTTATATGCACCAGCATGCTAACACACACACATAGATGTGGGGTCTCTGGTGTTTAAGGATATATTCTTGGGCTGAGGTTATCATTACTAGAGCTTGATTAATCGGTACCATGAGTTTTTCTGTGACATTGTTGTTGTATTTTTATATCTATTTTTGTGTGATGTGGTTGTGTAATTCTTAGTTCACAATGTTTGGTTTGTTTTGTCGATGTTCCTTTTTCGTGTTTTGTTTTTCCCCCTCTCTCTGCCGTCCTGTGGGTGTGGAGGCAGACTTCAATGTCTTCCTGTGTTTTCTTTGTTCCCCTTCCTCTCTTGTATTTTCAACTCACCCTCTCTCTTGACTTTTTGTTTCCTACCTATCTTCTTCATCTTCCTTCTTTCTTCTCCTTAAATTTCAGTCTCCGTGTCCATAACATCAGGAAATAAAAACCCCAACAATTCCTAATAAAGATTTTTCACACATATATCAAGTGGAGGACTATACCAAAAGCTGTACTGCTCCGCTTGTGAAAGTAAATCTGTTGGGCTTCTACTTGGTACTCAGACACCAATTCTGAGCTCAACACTGCCAAACAGGACACATAAAAAAAAGAAAGTTAAAACCACTGCGATCATCACAGTAAGGATTTAGCGGAGCTGTTTTTAAGAAGTGGTAAATGCATTGAAGAAGAGAAAGCAGACAGCTCCAGCTAAGTTCTCATTACTGGGAGAGGACCTGTTATACTCTCAGAGATGGCTGGAAATGGCTCCTGGCCTCTGCACACTTATTGTGCACTGAAGCACAGAAGCACAGCCCAGTGCAGGCACCAGGACGTGTTGACTCAGATGAATGACAGTAGTTTCCTCTCTCAGTATGTGGAATTGTGCTGCCACGTAGCTAAAGGAAGAGCCAAAGGGGCTAGAAGGACACCACTGAGGCATTCCGTTTTCTTTCCTGTATCACTACCTGTCTCTGTTAAAAGTTTAGAAGACTGTGTTGGGGTCTGACACTGAGAGGAGGAAGACACCACAAATCAATATGAGAAAACCAGATAAATAGATTTTCAGTATAAACACTGAAGCAGAAGCTCTGCTATTGAACCCAAGAGCTGTAATCCAAGGTGTTGTACATAAGAATGCACTCACAGCTAGTAGATTACATGATCAAATCATAGCCCAGTTGTCTCCTCTCTTACTCTGCTATTCCTCACAAACATTTTAAACAGCCATTAATCTTCATTCACAGTGATGCCAACCTGTTTCTTTCCCCTTTCACCGCAGGAGGTGCCTCTAACTGTCCTTAATGCCTTTGTTGAGCAAATCAGGTTGCTTCTACACTAACACGACTAAGGTTATACAGGGTATATCCCACCTAATCTTAAAGCTGTCCACACACACACAAAGCATTGTTTGTGACCCCCTCCGGCCGCTGGCACAACCCCGACCTATTAGGCATGCGCCGAAAAAAAGCACACCCACATATATGACATCACAGTCACTGTCTGAGATATGGTGTATCCAAAATTGCTGGAATCGCGCTGTGCCTTCTCTTAAGGTATTCTTGTGTGATTTTTACTAGCGGCTCTACATGTACAAGAAGGAGCAACAAGGGCATGTCTGGATGATTCGCCTCCATCATCCTATTGTTTACCTCTGAGTGGTCGTTGGTGGTTGTTATTAAGCTGACTGTGGCTCGTTTTGTAATGTCACTTCCTTACCGAATTCAGTTCTTAAATGCCTAACGAATCCACACCAATCCAAGAGATTTAAGAAATAGACGGCCCCCTTACCCGTGTAAAAAAATATGGAAAAATGGAACATATAAGTGATGACACAAAATCTTTATTTCTCTAACAACCTGTCAGGTTCCGTGGATTTTTGCTTTTTTTTCCTTCCACTTGATTTTCTTCCCCTCTGTGCTCCAAGCTGCTTTCTTGTTTTGTCCCTCCTGTTTGTGTTTAAACTTAGTTCTTTTCCTTATCTAGTTGTTTTCATGTTAGATTATTCCTTGTCTTTATTAGTTTATTCTGGCACTTCCTTGTTTCTGTATATTCTTCTTGCTCTTAGATATTTTCACCATTTGTTTGTGTCCTCATTTGTTTCCTTAGTTTATTCCCTCTAGATAGTTTACTAATTTATTTTTTCCTTCTGTTTTCCATTGTTTCCTTTAGATTCCCTTTCAGACATATTATCTTTAGTTTCTAGTTTCTTAAGAGTTTTCTGTCTCTATAACCATTCTACCTCTCTTCCCAGCTGTTGATTGTTCCACCTGCTCTCTTCCTCTCACCTGCTTTGGATTCCCCTAATTGGTCATTGGTCTCCTCTCACTTCCTCATTTCCTCCCCAGTGTATATTCTGCTTGCATTCACTCACTACTCGCTGGTCTGTCGTCATTCTTTCCCTGTCTGTTCCTGATTCCTGCCCAGTTCCTGTTTTTCTTCCTCATCTCAGCATTTTTGGTTCTCTGAGTTCTGTAAGTTTTTGTTAAATTATTAAACCATTTAAGTTTCATTCTTGCTGCCTTTGGGTTCTTTAAAAGACACAAACATGACACAACCTTTCTTGCTTTTATTTTAATTTCACAGTAAATATGACGTCAAGCACTGCATAACTTTGGGTGCAGCTGTTCATTAGCTAATACATTTTTTCAAAGGAAAAAGACTGATCTTGTTGCTAAAATTGACATAAAACTTTCCTAAACCAAGAAACCTGAACAAAATCAACCCTCCAAAGAACAAGGAAACTTTTTTAATATTTTTTTCTGAGTAGAAAGAATCTCAAAAACATACACAATCGTTTTTGTTTTGGATTTACAATGATTTACAGATTCCCTTTTCTAAAAAGATCAAACAGGATTTTTCCTGTTATTATAACATTGTGTGTTAAGTTGATTGTCAAGCAGGTACAAAAACATCACAAAACTTCAGCATTTTTCTTTCCTCATTTGAACCATCAGTCCTGTGGCTTTAGTACTGCTTTTAAGTCTCTGGGTGGAGTTTAAATGTCCCCTCCCCTGTCTGTGTTGGTTTCCTTTACTAGTCATTTTACTTTTACAGTTTCTGTGAGAAAGTTATCTTCATATTGCCTCTGTGACATCATGTGAACTAACCAGGGTATGCAGCATCTCATCCACTGATAGATGGTTTGAGGCTCCAAGCTCTGAAAGTAGACCGAAAAAAGTTTAACACACTAAATAACCACTGATGGATGGATGGATGTCCTAACTTTCCCATCTTTTTATGAAGAAGTGAAAAGCGGTTAGCATAATTGTTTTGAACATTTCTAAAACATATGTGAACAATTAAACATAATGGGCACATGCATATTCACATTCTTTGCTATGACTTACAAAGTGGCATAGGTGCATTTGACTTCCACTAATCATCTACAGACCCTTTTCTAAAGAAATTAGAATATCATGGAAAAGTTTATTTCCATAATTCCATTCAAAACCTTGAACTTCCATAGATTATAGATTCAGGGACCACAACTTAAACAATTTAATTCAAAATAAAATTTATATAGTTGTTCATTTGTACATAATTTGGGCTTCTAGCTCATGAAACTCACGAAAACAGGAATTCAAAAAATTTGAATACAGTGAAGAAATCACAATTTGTTTCTCAGTTTTTGCAGAAAAAAAGACATTAGGATCACATCAAATCAAAATATGGGTTCACTTTGGTTCAATTGTCTGTTAGGTTTAATATGGTCTTCAATTGTCTCAGTTAGGTTTAAAATGGGGAAGACTACAGACTTGACAACTGGTCAGATGGCCATCATTGATTTTAGATTAAATTATGATGCTCAGAGGGTGAACGTGTTGGTTCTTCTGGATCTAAGCGCTGCCTTTGATACAGTAGACCACACTTTTCTTTTAACCTGTTTATAACAGATTGGCCTCTCTGGTGCTGTTCAAAAACGGTTCACATCCTATCTTACAGACAGGACTTTTGTTGTAAATTTAGATACCTGCTTCTCTAAGGTCCACAAATGACATGTGGTGTGCCCCAGGGTTCGATTTTAGGCCCAGTGCTTTTTAACCTCTGTATGCTCCCTCTTGGCAGTGTCATCAGAAGACATGGAGTTAACTTTCACAGTTATGCTGATGATATACAGTTATACATCTCCATGTCTCCCGATGACACACGGCCAATGGATGCACTTTTTAACAGCATTTTAGACATCAAATCCGGGATGGCAGAAAACTTTCTCTAGCTCAACCAGGACAAAACTGAAGTTTTAGTCATTGGTCCTGAGGCTCAGAGAGAGAAACTTTTACCAAAACTGCAATCACTGTCTTTTAATCCCTCTTTACAAGTGAAGAACCTGAGCGTGATCTTTGACTCTGAGCTGACTTTTATCCCTCACATTAAAAACATGACTAAAATAGGTTTTTATCAACTGAAGAACATTGCCAGAGTCCACCCCATTCTCTCTCGGGCCATTACGGAGACATTAATGCATGCTTTTATCACCAGTAGAATTGATTACTGTAATGCCCTGCTTTCTGGTCTTCCCAAAAGAGTATATCAGGTTTACAACTACTACAAAATTCAGCAGTACGTGTCCTGACGAAGACCAGGAAGCGGGAGCACATTACACCGGTCTTAAAATAATTGCATTGGCTCCCCGTACATTTCAGAATTGACTTTAAGGTTCTTTTAATGGTTTTTAAGTGTCTTAATGGTCTTGGGCCTTCTTATCTCTCTGAACTGCTTTTACCGTATGAACCTTCGCGGTCTCTGCGCTCCTTTGGCAGCCGTCTCCTTTTCACCCCAAAAGTCAGGACACACAACCATGGCGAGACGTCTTTCCAGTTTTATGGCCCTCACCTCTGAAACAGGCTGCCAGAGGACCTCAGGGCTGCAGAGAACGTTCCTGTTTTTAAGAGCAGGCTCAAGACTCACCTTTTTAGCCTAGCTTTTAACTGATTATTATTTATTACTGTTTGTTTAATTTCTCTGCATGTTTTATGATTACATTTTTATCAGTTTTACTATTTAATCTTAGCACATTAATTTACTGTTTATTTTTATACTTTAATTTATCTTAATCCCCGTTCCAGTGTTTCCTCTGTGGGAGCCCTCTGCCCTGGGAGCGGTGGTCGGCTGTGGCTCCCTGGGTGCTCTCCAGGTGGAGCTTGGGTCTTGGCCTTGCCTCCACTGGGTGCCCTGTGTCGGTGCCTCGGCTGCTGCTGTTGGTCTACCGCTGCTGGGGCAGATGGCTCCTCTGATGGCGTTTCCTTGCATGGTTCATCTACACTCGGCCCAATGTCCTTTTTTACTTTTTCTTTTAACTTTGTGTGTGCATGGGAGCCGGGTTGGGGGGAGGGGGTATAACTGTGACATGCTGTGGGGGAGGGAAGGGAAGGTGGTTTTATGTGGGGTCATTTTAATCTGTAAAGCACTTTGGGATGCAACTTCTTGTATGAAAAGAGCTTTACAAATAAAGTTTGATTTGATTTGATCAAGAGGAAAATGAGGAGCACCAGACCCAAAAACAAAGAGCTGACAGCAAGCATCAAGGGAATCTGGGCTTTCATAACTCCCAGGCAATGCCAAGCTGATAGCCTCAATGCCACGAGGCAGTGATTAAGGCAAAGGGATTCCCTACCAAGTATTGAAGATTGACATTGTTTTAAAGGTACCATATTTTAATTGATTTGATGTGATCCTAATTTTTCTTTTCTGCAAAAACTGAGATGTAAATGGTGATTTCTTCACAGTATTCTCTTTTTTGGAATTCCTGTTTTCGTGGGTTTTATGAGCTGGAAGCCTAAAATATGTACAAATAAACAACTTAATACTTTAAACCACTTAAGTTGTGGGCCCTGAATCCATAATCTATGGAAATGTAACGTATTATGGAATAATGGAAATAAATAAATGTTTCCTTGATATTCAAATTTTTTGGAAAGGGTCTGTATGAGATGGTTCTGGAGCTTGAGTTTAGGCCACCTCTGCTAAATTCATTTGACTTGACATGATGTGGAATGGAACATTCTTGTCCATAAAGACCTCACTGCAGACACAGAGCCGAAACCAAGCAACGAAAGAAAGTCAGTTGCCTTTAGAGATTTGAGACTAAATTGTGTCTTGAGCCGGAAAAGGGTGGGGTGCCTCCTCCGGGTCGGGGATGGGGTCCTTCCCCAAGTGGAGGAGTTTAAGTATCTGGGGGTCTTGTTCACGAATGAGGTAAAAATGGAGCGGGAGATCGATAGACGGATTGTTGGGGCATCTGCAGTTATGCGGGCGCTCTACCGGTCTGTCGTGGTGAAGAGAGAGCTGAGCCAAAAGGCGAAGCTCTCGATTTACCGGTCGGTCTATGTTCCTACCCTCATCTATGGTCACGAACTCTGGGTGGTGACCGAAAGAACGAGATCACGGATACAACCGGCTGAAATGAGTTTCCTCCGCAGAGTGTCTGGGCCCTCCCTTAGAGATAGGGTGAGAAGCTCAGTCATCCGGAGGGGGCTCAGAGTAGAGCCGCTGCTTCTCCACATCGAGAGGAGTCAGTTGAGGTGGCTCGGGCATCTGGTCAGGATGCCTCCTGGACGCCTCCCTGGTGAGGTGTTTCAGGCACGTCTCACCGGGAGGAGGCCCAGGGGAAGGCCCAGGACACGCTGGAGTGACTATGTTTCTCGGCTGGCCTGGGAGCGCCTTGGGGTTCCTCCCGAGGAGCTGGAACAAGTGGCTGGGGAGAGGGAAGTCTGGGTCTCTTTGCTTAGGCTGCTGCCCCCGCGACCCGACCCCGGATAAGCGGAAGAAAATGGATGGATGGATGGATGTGTCAAACCAGTAATCTGGAGGAGGATATGATATTAACTGGCAGAATGGCACATCCAAAAAAAACATATCTACATTTCATTTTATTTTTAGAAGTTTGAACCACCAGGACCCTCCCTAGATCTGGTTGTTCAACCAAACTGGTAAAGGCAAGGCAAGGCAAGGCAATTTTATTTGTATAGCACACTTTCAACAGCAGGGTAATTCAAGGTGCTTTACATGATTTGGTGATTTAAAAGAAACACATAAAAGAAACACACATTACACATGATACACAATAAAGCAAGAGAAAAAAATTAAAAAGCAAGAGAGCATGAACACATTTCATACATATAACATCAAGCATTTACTCAAAGGCAATTCTAAACAGATGGGTTTTTAGTCTCGATTTAAAGCAGTTCAGAGTTTCAGCAGCTCTACACTCGTCAGGAAGTCTTTTCCAGATAAGGGGAGCATAGAAACTGAAAGCTGCTTCTCCATGTTTAGTTCTGAGTCTAGGGATGTTTAGTAGGCTAGAGTTGGAGGACCTGAGTGGTCTTGGTGGTTGGTACCATGACAACAGGTCTTCAACATATTTTGGTGCTAAGCCATGTAATGATTTATAAACTAGTAGGAGTATTTTGAAGTCTATTCTCTGAGCTACAGGGAGCCAGTGTAAGGACTTTAGAACTGGGGTGATGTGCTCTACTTTCCTGGTTCTAGTGAGGACGCGAGCGGCAGCGTTCTGGATCAGCTGCAGCTGTCTGATTGACTTTTTAGGCAGACCTGTCAAGATGCTGTTGCAGTAATCAACCCGACTAAAGATAAACGCATGGATGAGTTTTTCTAGGTCGTGTTGCAAATCAGTCCTTTAATCCTAGAGATGTTCTTCAGGTGATAGAACGCTGACCTTGTAATTGCCTTTATGTGACCCTGGAGGTTCAGGTCTGAGTCCATTACTACACCTAGGTTTCGAACCTGATCAGTAGTTTCTAGCTGTATTAATCGAAGCTGTGTGCTGACTCTTGATCGTTCCTCCTTGGGTCCAAAAATAATCACTTCAGTTTTGTTTCTATTCAGCTGGAGAAAGTTATGGCACATCCATCCATTTATTTGGTCAATGCATTGATTTAGGGTTTGAATGGGTTCAGGGTCACCTGGTGACATTTTAATGTAGAGCTGAGTGTCATCTGCGTAGTTATGGTAGCTAATGTTATTGGTCGCTATAATCTTGCCTAGTGGGAGCATGTAGATATTAAATAAGAGGGGCCCCAGGATGGAGCCCTGGGGCACCCCACATGTGATTTCTGTTCGTTCTGATGAAAAGTTTCCTATTGAAACATAGAAGTCCCTGTTCTTTAGGTAAGACTCGAACCAGCCAAGTACTGTACCAGAGAGTCCGACCCAGCTCTCCAGTCGTTCCAATAAAAGATCATGATCAACAGTGTCAAATGCTGCACTGAGGTCCAACAGAACCAGCACTGTGGTTCTTCCACAGTCTGTATTTATGCGGATGTCATTAAATACTTTGACGAGGACAGTCTCGGTGCTGTGGTGAGCGCGGAAACCAGACTGAAAAGCATCAAAACGGTTTGTCATTGTTATGAAGCCATTTAACTGCTGAAACACAGCTTTTTCAATAATCTTACTGATGAATGGGAGATTAGAGATTGGCCTGTAGTTCTGCATTAACGGGTTGTCCAGATTTTTCTTCTTTAGCAGTGGTTTAATAACTGCTGTTTTTAAAGCCTGAGGGAAGACACCTGATAGCAGTGATGAGTTTACTATTTGAACAAGATCAGAACCAATAACAGGAAGAACCTTCTTTAGAAAAGCTGTGGGTAGGATATCAAGACAGCAGGAGGAGGAGCTTAATTGGATAATGATTTTTTCAAGGCTGTTCTGGTTTAATTCGTGGAATTCAGACATTTTCTCTACATTGTTGTTGATTGGGGATGGCACTGGTTGTGGGTTCGATATTGAGGTACAGATTGACCGTCTAATTGTTAGAATCTTTTCAGTGAAAAAATTTGGCAAATTCATTGCAGGCCCTGGTAGAGTTTAGTTCAGGGGCTACTGTCACTAAAGGATTAGTTAGTCTTTCCACTGTTGCAAATAGAGTCCGTGCCTTATTAATGTTTCTGTTGATGATTTCAGAAAAGAACGATTTCCTAGCATCTTTTATAGTTAGCTGATATCTATTCAGTCTCTCTTTGTAGATCTCACAGTGAACCTGGAGTCGAGTTTTCCGCCATTTTCTCTCGGCTCGTCGACACTCTCTTTTTTCACTACGTACCAGTGGATTACGTGTCCACGGAGACTTCTTTCTACCTGAGACTACTTTCACTTTAGTTGGAGCAATGGAATCCATGATGTCTGAGATTTTCGCAAGGAAATTATCTACCAACTTATTTACTGAGTTTGAGTTGGGAGATGAGGGGGATGTGGTGGAAGGATAAATACGTTTAAAGGTTTCCACTGAACTGTCCCCTAGAAAACGCTTTTTTATAGTGGTCTTACTGTGGCTGGATAATTTAGCAGAGATGGTACTTTCAAAGAAAATACAAAAATGGTCAGATAATGCAATATTAATTACAGAGATGTCAGAAATATTTAAACCTTTGCTGATAATTAAGTCCAGAGTGTGTCCTCTATTGTGTGTTGGTTGTTTGACATGCTGGATCAGTCCGAAGTTGTGGAGAGTATCATCTAATGTTTTTGCTTGTCTATCTTGGGGGTTGTCGGTATGGATGTTAAAGTCCCCCACGATGATTAGTTGGTCATAGTCGATACATATTACAGAAATCATTAAAGAAGTTAGAGTTAAGTTTTGGTGGTTTATATAAACTTAGAAATAACGCTTTGTTAGGCTCATTTATCTGGGTGGCTAGGTATTCAAAAGAATCAAACGTGCCCAGGGTTACCTTTTTAAAGTTCATTGAGTTGTGAAAGATGGTGGCTACACCTCCGCCTCGTTTGTGTTTTCTGTTCTCGCTTAAGAAATTATAATTTGGAGGACTAGATTCTATTAATGAAGTTGTTTCGTTATTTTCATCTAGCCAAGTTTCTGATAAAAAAGGGCGTGTAAATTATGCTCAGTGATGAAGTCATTGATAAGAAAAGACTTCCCGGATAGAGATCTAATGTTTAATAAAGCTAACTTAAGTATTGTGATGATGGGCAGCTGAACCTTCTGACAGGTTATCAATTTGAGATTTTGTTTAATATGAGAGCGTGTGGTTAACGGTTTATGTTTCCTGCTGCTGATAATCACTGATATAGCCTCAGGGGTGCCGGGTGAATTCTGGGAGACGGTAGGGGTGGATTTATTGCCCGGTTCCCTCAAATATCAGATATCTGTAATAATCAGTGGGGGGAAGCTCCCAGGCTTATGGACACTAGTCCCAGGCGTTTGGTGTAGTTTAGGTGTTAATTGTGTCCCAAATTTAATTTGCTCATTCAGTCTGTCTGTAAAGTTTCTAAATGGAGACTCATTTGATGTGGCTGAGTCACAGGAAGATGAAGACTTAATCTCTGATGGTTGTTTATCTGTTCGGTCCTGTGGTGTCATCATGACTTGCTGTTTTTGTTCTCTGATATCCATGGGCGCCTCAAGGTCAGCTTTTGGGAGCAAGTGTTTTGCTTTCTGATGTTGAAAAGAAAAAATGTTGGCTGCTAACAGCCTTACTCCGGACCTGTTCAAATAGCGCATTCCTGCTTTGAACAGATGATTAGCACTTCCAAATACTTTGAAATTATTAATAAATGTGAACGACTTCTCAGCTGATTGTTTCTTCAACCATTTATGGAGTATGCGGAGTCTGCTAAATCTTTCATCATTCCCTTCAGGGACTGGTCCGCTGATGAGGATGTTTACGTTAAGTCCATCAAGTCTCTGTAGGAGATCAGAAAAGTCTCTCTTCAGAATCTCTGATTGTCTCATCGCGATATCTGCTGATCCAGCGTGAATGACGAGCTTTTCCAAAGCAGGATGTTGGTCCAAGAATTTACGGATTTTTTCTGATATTTCTCTCACTGTATTTTTGTAGCAGCTATAGACTTTGGTATTCTTGCTACAAAAAGCCTCAATTCCATTAATTGATCCGTCTTGTATGATAACAGTCTTTCCTGGGGGCGCTCTTACTTTATGTGTCCGTTTGATGCGGCTGGGTTTCTCCTGGTGGCTTTGACTTGTCCCGGGGGATGCGTCATCTTTCGGGGAACTCAAGGCTGCGAATCTGTTTTTCAGCGGGATTCCAGGTGGAGAAATATCTCTTGTTTTTGGCTGAAACCTCTTTTGTTTACTTTTAGCAGAAGCGGCAGTTCTGGGTTCAGAGGTTTCTCTGTGTCGGAGTTTCTTTTGTTTTTTCGTCCTCGGAGAACAGGCTGGGGTTGATTTCATGCGTTTTAAAGCTGGCCAGTTTTCATTGTAGTGCGGAGTTATGCCGCTCAGACGCCTGTAGGGAGTCTCTGTGACACGGTTAGAACTATGTAACACAGGGCTGTTTGTATTCAAAGGTAAAGGTAAAGTTGTTTCATTTTGTCCATAATCAGCGTGGAGATCAAAATTAATTTCCAGACGACGTAGCTTCGTTTCAATGCCCTCAATTCTGTGGAGCAGTTTTTCAAAATCCTCAGCTGAGCAAAAAGCCATGTTGATAAGTCCATAGAAAAGTAATCCAAGAAGAGATCTGGTCCAATACAGTAACTCCAGGGGCTGGGAAAATAAAGTAACTAAGAAAAGGTCAAGAAAGAAAACAAGAAAAGCAAACAGAAAAGAAAATAAGTGAACGGATCTGGAGAGAGACAGAGAGCAGCTGCTCCTCCTTCAGCAGACAGCGAGAAAAGGATCAAGGATAAAGAGCCTTGGCCAGTGAGATCACCCAGAACCTCATTTAGGAGGAATTCCAGAGTTCATTTGTGGAAATAGCAGACCCATCCAGAAGGTAAACCACTGTAAATACATTACACCATTAAGGCCTTTATGAGTAAAGTGTCCAGATAGAAATGGCAGCCTTCTTGAAAACTGCCAAAACATAGCTTATAGATGGTCTGAGCAGGAGAAGCTAAGTTCTTTGGTTTGAAGAACAAAATAGAGTTGTTTGGCCTGAACCCAAGCTATCATGTCCGGATTTAAAATGCCACTGTTCAACATCGAGCTAGTACCATCTGTACTGTTATAGTGGTGGCAGCATCACGATATGGAGATGTTTTTGTAGCTGTCATGGTTTGGTTAAGGTGCCTGACCCACATGCACAAAACTCTCAGGAGACAAATCAGATTTCAAAGGTTTGTTAAAGATGAGATGGTGAGATCTGGAACTGGGGACTGCTGGGTACCGGGAGCTGGAACATTGCAATGGAAGGAAAAACTTGAGCGGAGGTCTGGATACTTATATTATAGAGTGAATGTTAATCTTTCTGTAGATGAATGTAGTAAACGCTAGGGAGGAGTGAGTGGAATCTGGGAGGATTGCTGCGTGGCAGGCTGAGCTGGAGATGGTGGTGACCCGAGGACTAAAGGCAAGCCGAGAGGTGAGTATGGTTTTAACTTTGGAGATGAGAGAAGTAGATGATGAGCTTAAAGGTAGTCAGTGGAGGGCGGACAGGAGGCTCATGAACACTGAGATGATCGTAGAGGCTCCAATGGAAAGGACAGAGATGAAAACGGAGGATGAAGATTTCACAGGAAACTGGGGTGCAAGTCATGAAAGGTGAACTGGAAACAAACTTATTTTCTTGAACAAGAAGCTCAGGAACTCAGTGGCATGGAGTCCCGGGTTTAGGTTAACACTTAGGCATTGAATGACTGGCTGCCAGTTCCCTTTATTTTCCGGTTGATGATAATGATTTGCAGGTGTGTAGGCACACACCTGCACATGTCCGGCTGCCAGGACTGAGAATCGGTGCCCCCACTGTTCCCTCCAGTGGACAACCTGTGAAATGATGTGAGGGCAAAAACTCCCACACAGACCAAGAACCCAGTGTTCTAACAGGAGCAGGAACTGAGAAAGTGGTATTCAATTGAATATCTTGAAGAGACTTTGCATTAGCTGTGTACATATGCTGCCCCACTAGCCTGAGGGAGTTGGAATGGATCTGCAGAGAAAAATGAGAGAAAATACCTGCAGATACAGGTGTGCAAGGCTCCTGCACACATACATACATACATACATACATACCCAATAAGGTGTGAGACTGTGATTGCTGCCATGGGTGTTTCAACAACATATAGAACCATTTGTGTAAATACTCACATACAATATATCGCTCTTAAATGTGAAAATTTCTGGGGGAAAAATATCTCTAAAATATTTTATTTTGTCATTCTGGGTTATTTTCTGTATTTTTTTTTATGAAAATTATATTCACATTGGTTTTAAAATGAGTCTGTAACACAATAAAATGTGAGAAAGTAAAAAGTGTAAATGCTTTATGCTGGTACTGTAGCATCTTCATGAAGCTTCTCATGTTTCCCCTCAATCTGAATTTGACAAAGCGTGAAGCCTGTAGGGAAAGAAAGTCCTAAATGTCTTTGAATTCTACAATCTGACATTTCTTCAATGTTCTAATGGCCTTGTTTTCAGACTAGCAGGCCTAAACTAGGTTTCTTTGTCATTATTTTGTCTAGATTATATATCTGAAAAAAATACTTTCCAAGTATTAGATATTTTTACGCACATGTTGTATTAGTAGATGTTTTAAATGCTACTCACCACATAAAAGTAGTTGAATGTATTAGCCTGAAAGGCAATGATGTTTAAAATGTGGTGACACAAATCTGAAGTGGTAAGGTTTGATTCCTAAAATAACTTTGGCTCAAGTTAAGGAAGGAAATGCATTTGACATCAGTGACACTAATCACAGGAGAAAATTGTTTTACGCTTATTAGGTTAGTTCGTCATATTTTCTGCCACTAAAGGTCTGTTGTTTGGTTGTCATACCTGAACAGAGTGACATTTACTATGCTATATATGCAGAGCCCAATAAATGCTTGCCAAGAAGCAGTCTCTTGAGTTTTATTAAATTGGCCCTGGGTAGCATGAAAGATTTATTCCTTCACAGGCCGTGAAGGCTGTCACAGGTAGGGTTATTTAGGTTAGCGTTGCGGGCTTCTTGCCCCTGACAGCTCTGAATGTGTGAAAAGCTCCATCCCTTAAGAGAAGATCTTGAGGAAAACAGCTATCAAAATCAAGTCGTGCTTCACAAGGTGACGATTAACACTGGCATTAATACAACCTTGACCTTTTTTGTTGACAACCTGTAATTTGGCTTGAAAGGTAATTTGGTGGATGATGGATGTCTTGCTCTTTTCTTTTATTATGTTGATGTATCCATGAGACCTCAAGGCTCTGTCATGATACATTATAAGAATGCACCATCAGAATACTGTTTTAAAGGCTTCAGATGCTATATAAATGCAGGGATTTGCACAGTACAATATTTAAACTTTGTTTGTGTGGTGACAAACTATGAAAAGTTTTATGTATTTTTTGGGAACTTATCCTAAAGTAATGCACAATTAAGTGGAAGGAATAAGATACACTTCTTTACGTTTTTTTAAACAAAAAAAGGAGTATATTTGCATTTAGCTCCATTTTCTGTGATATTCCTGATTAAGATCCAAGCAACTGCTTTTAGAAATCGTCTAAATTAATCTGAGTATAAATCCAGCCATTTTTTAAATGACTTAGAGGTTTGTTAGAGATTATTAGTGAATAAACGTCTTCATGAAGACCAAGGAACACAGCAGGGAGAAAGATGTGAAGAAGTTTAAAGCAGGGTTAGCTTAGGTTGGCAAACAATATTAAATGCTCACGTTTTCAACACCTCACAGACCCTTGTTGACTTCATAATCTGAAAATTGGTCTTACAAATCGACATGGACCGTAAACATACTGCCAAATTGAATACAACGTTGCTAAAGGACAGCAAAGTCAATGCACTAGAGTGGTCTAACAGAGAATAATAGTTTATAAAAAAACATATCCAACCATCATACCGTTCAGGAAGGAGAAGGATTCTGAGTCCTGGAGAGGAATTTTTTTGGTGTGAAATGTGTGAATCAACCCCAGAACAACAGCAACAGACCTTCTGAAGATGCTGGCTGAAACTGGTATGACAGTCTGTATCCTCTGTAAAACATGTCCTGTACCACCATGAGCTGAAAGGTTACTCTGGGAGGAGGAAGACATTACCACCATAAAAGCCAGACTACAGTGTTTAACTGTACATGGGGAAAGAAATCTGATTTCTGGAGACAAGCCTGTGGTCTGATGAAACTAAACCTGAACTGCTCGGCCATAATGACAAATGGTATATTTGGAGGAAAAAGGGGGAACTTTTGAAGCCTCAGAACACCATCCAAACTGTGTAGTGTGTTGTATGGGGGGTGGCAGCATCATGCTGTGGGAATGTTTTGCTGCAGAAGGGACTGGTGCACTTCACGAAATAGATCGCATCATGAGAAAAAAAAACTGATGTGGACATATCGAAACATCTGAAGCTAGAAAGTTGAAGCTTGGGCAGAAGTGGCTCTTCCAGATGGACAATGACTCCAAGTTGACTTCCAGATTAGCAACAAAGTGGCTTAAAGACAGCAAAGTCAAGGTACTGGAGCGGCCATCACAAAGCCCTTATCTCAATCCCAAAGAAAATTTGCAGGTGGCATTGAAAAGGCAAGAAAGCCTACAAACCTGACCCAGTTCCTCCAGTTCTATGAAGAGGAGTGGGCCAAGAATCCAGGAAACTATTGTGAGAAACCCGTGGAAGGAAACCAGAAATGTTTGGCCCAAGTAATAGTTCAATGGCAATTTTACTAAATATTGAGTTAATGTATGAAATCTTCTAAAGCTATGTAATCTGATTTAATGTCAGACTGTAATTAAAATGTATATTTGTGTATGTAAATATGTGGTTTTAACAGTTTCTTTTAAAGTCAGTAGTCATTCAATATTTAAAACAAAACAAATCCTATGTTTCAGTCTGAGCAAGCGCAGAATGCAGCCTGGTGTGCAGAGTACAGAAATCCCTGTCTTAACAAAAAACCCTGCTTTCAATTTCCCATACAGGGGTGGCCTTAGCAGCCACAAACTCAATAACAGATGACAGTGTCCAGTTTCCAGTAGTGTGGAAAATGAAAGGCTGCCAGTGGAAGTGAGAGAAATCCGCAGGTTATCCCCTGGGTGCGCAAAGATAGGTGGGGTGTTGTCAAAGTGGCGCCGGAGAGCTGCAGCTGACTTTGCATCACGACAGGTTCCTCTCTGGGTGTGCTTTTCAGTCTGTCTCCTCTTTGTCTGTCAGTCTCAGGCTGCTCTCTGGGACTGCAAGTCATGGCCTCCGCCCTAAGGTTGGACAAAAGAAGCTGAAGTTGACAGACATGACCCTGATGCTCTGAGAGGGTCACATTTTATTTATTCATTTCTGTAGACTTTCTGAAATGTTCTGAGATTCATTGTCATGCCATGTTGCCTGATTGAGAGTGGAACCCATCTTCGCTTTTTTGTGTAAGTGAGGGAAATCTATTTCTCTCCAGGCCTCAGTTAGGTGTCGTTTAAGAGATGGACAGAAAGTGACCCTTGTGCAAACTCTGAAAACAGGGAGAGGAATGTCAATGAAGATCAAACAAGCTCGTATATCTTATCTGGAAAGAGTCAGACACATCCATTTATTTGTAGATTCCTCAATTTGTCTAGAATGGACTATGTGTCCTTCTGGTTTGAACGATTCACATGAGCAGCTGGAAGAGGAACATATAAAATGAGATGTGTTTTGTCCATAAGGCTCAGATTGTTTTTTCTCAGAGTTTTCATCTACCCAAGCTGTTTTTTTAAGTATTTCCACAGAAAAATTCATTCACTTGAATTATGTCCGCAGACACGTCCTACCACAGCAGGAGAATTGACCAAGGATTCGCTTTGTCACGGAGTGTGGGAGCGGGCTCCCTTTGTGAAAATACAACTCTTATTCATCAATAAAACTATTACTGATTATGCTGTCATAGTGACTACACTTTATAACTCATATAAAATCACTCCAAACTTCTGTCATGATTTGGATCGGATTCAGACACAGACAGGCTGAGATGCATTGAAAGGCTCTTTAATGGTGATTCCAGAAGGAACAAACTAAGGAAACTTAGAACAGAACACAAAAAATACAGTTCATGGACGGAATTAACCAAAAGGCCACAAGCGGCTCCTAATCAAGTCCAGAGGCCTACCGTGCGGCCTAAACAGACGTAGAAACAAGTCCGGAGGCTGACCATGCAGCTGAAACAGTTGAAGAAACAGGTCCGGAGCCCGGCCACTATGCCGGGAGGACAGATGGTAGCGTCGACGACACCAACGCTGCATGAGTTCAGTCCTACGAAGTTAACGACGGAAGGGCGCTGCAGTTCCACGGTGAAGAATCCCACGAAGAAGATCAGGACGACGAGGAAAACCACAAAGAACAACACGACGGAGAAGCCCACGAAGAAGAGTCATTGGAGGAAGAACAGAAGGCGATGTAGCCAGGATCTTAGGTGACTCAGACTCGGCCCCTCTGAAAGGGGCAGAACCCTTTGAACAAGGCTGATCAGTTGCGATCCTCTTAGCGAGCGCAGTCTCCTAGATCCGGGGCAGATCAACAACGATCTCACCAGAGGGCGGCAATGGCTTCATAACTGCTGCTGTGACGGCCAGAAAGATAGCAATCACTTCAGCCACAGCGGACGTCTAGCGACTCAGGAACCTGGGAGCGACGCGGAGCAGGGACTGGAACTTGAGAGTGACGCGGAACAGGGACTGGAACTTGAGAGTGACGCGGAACAGGGACTGGAACTTGAGAGTGACGCGGAACAGGGACTGGAACTTGAGAGTGACGCGGAACAGGGACTGGAACTTGAGAGTGACGCGGAACAGGGACTGGAACTTGAGAGCGACGAGGAGCAGGGACTGGAACTTGAGAGTGACGAGGAGCAGGGACTGGAACTTGAGAGTGACGCGGAACAGGGACTCGAACTTGAGAGCGACGAGGAGCAGGGACTGGAACTTGAGAGCGACGAGGAGCAGGGACTCGAACTTGAGAGCGACGAGGAGCAGGGACTGGAACTTGAGAGTGACGAGGAGCAGGGACTGGAACTTGAGAGCGACGAGGAGCAGGGACTGGAACTTGAGAGCGACGCGGAACAGGGAGAATCAGAAGTTTGCATACACAGAATAAAAAAAAACACGTCCACCTTTTTTTCTCACTATCTGATTTTCAGACCAATTCTCTTATTTGCGGTAGTTAAAATGGCCAAAATTATTTCTATTTCTAAATGCCACAATAAGGAGGGATATTTATCAATATCTTCAAAATCAGACGTTTACATTTATTACTTACTAATTACATTATTCTGTAGCATTGCCTATAAACTATGACTTTAAAACGTAAGTATCCTTCCACAAGCTTTTGACAATAATTTGCTGGATTTCTGGCCCATTGGTGTTCACAGAACTGCTGGGACTGAGTTAGGTTTGTAGGCCACCTCGCTTACAATGCATTTTTTCAGATCTCCGTCAAATTCTCTATAGGATTGAGATCAGGGCTTTGCGATGGCCATGCCAAAACATTGACTTTGTTCTCCTTAAGCCACTTTGTAACTACTTTGGCTGTAAGCTTGGGGTCATTGTCCCCTTTGCGCATGCTTTAACTTCAAAAGGTCATCTAAGGCTTGTAATCTCCCATCTTTTTCCTGAAGAAAAAGCAGAAAGCTTGGTAATAACACTTCAATTCAATTCACTTTATTTATATAGTGCCAGTTCACAATATGTCATCTCAAGGCACTTTACAAGAAAACTAATTTTAATTCAGACATACATACCTTCCAAGTATTCATTTAGCTCATTATTCTAATCAGTTTAAAAGTTTTCTGTATAAGGAAACCCAGCAGTTGCATTGAGTCATTTGGCTTGCAGCATCCACTCCTGGAAAAAACATGTAGCGAGAGTAGACAGTTGCCTGCATTGTGTAATTGACTTCACAGCAATCCCTCATACCGAGCAAGCATGTAGCGACAGTGGAGAGGAAAAACTCCCCTTGTGTATACTTGTTTGCTCTGATAAATTTTGCACCTTCAGGAATCTGGAAGGATAGGAGGATGAACCAGACTTGAGAAGGTCT
The DNA here is from genome assembly GCA_963556495.2 of Valencia hispanica. Classification (NCBI taxonomy): domain Eukaryota; kingdom Metazoa; phylum Chordata; class Actinopteri; order Cyprinodontiformes; family Valenciidae; genus Valencia; species Valencia hispanica. Next base: position 5,652,391 of record OY747719.1, read on the forward strand.
AGAATTCTTTTTTATATATCTTGGCTGGTTTCTTTCAATTTTTCCATGACATCACACACAGAAGCGATGTGTTTGAGGTGTTGCTTTGAAGTACATCCACAGGTGTACTCCCAACAGTGGCGGTTCTACATTGGATTACTCCCAGGGCGAGAGCCCTTCCAAGAGTCTGGAAAGGATCATTATCGTTGTAGCACAGTGTAAAACAGTGTTGGCTACATTAATAATATATTCGCCCCAGAAGAAGAATGCGCAACAAACCAAACAAACGCATTTCCCGCGCAATCCTGCCGTTCTGTACGCAGAAACTTCAACTGTAACTTCACTACAGTTCAGTACAGTTCTGCATTAAATTAATATCAGCTGTGCAACATTCCAGAGAAATAAAAGGAAATAGGCTAAATCATTGTAATATAAATCAGGGGTCACGTTATTTTCCGTCTTCTACCATTTTTTCTTCTTTTTTTTTACATTGACAGAAAAATGCGTGCAAGTTCGTCCATCATTTTGACTCATTACACTTCACATCCCTGAAAACTTAGTGCAGATACCTCTAACTTTACGCATAAAGTTCAGGTAGCTGAATCAATAAAAAAAAAATATTCCTATGAGAGCATCTGACTGAGCATTGTCTCAGACCTGGACACTGTACTCGCATCGCTATCTGAGAGCTCAGCTAAAAGCACCATGGAGAGTTAAGGAGGCATTGGAGCGCGTAGCTGCAGCGGACACAGACCGATGATTTAAATGAATTGCCGGGTTGGATCGGGATTTCATCTGGAGATAACTGCAGGTTGGTAAATTGGACCAGTGCAGATCTTTGCAGCAATAAACCGTATACTTTTATTGCAATTGTTTTGTATTTAAAACATACCTGAGAGAAATTTGATATGCAAGGAGAAATTCTTGGGGAAACAATATCTATTTTTATGCAGCTTTGAAGACGAACTGATCGCAAAAATTGTTGCATGACTGGAAAATGGGCTAAATTATGGCAAAATTCCCACTGTGTGTGCCCACCTTGCCCACTGGGGGAAACCCGCATAGACCTGCGCCTTCTGTGCATTGATGCATGGAGCAGATGAGCTGCATAATTAGAACACCTTCCATTTAAGAGATATGAGTTCATCAGTTACCTGTTAATGCTGTACCTGCTTTTGAATGCGAATCTTTATTATAAATAACATCAACCTCTGCAAAGAAAGCTGCAGCATCTGCGCAGAAGGAAACATGGCTGTATTTTTATATAGCCATGGTTCTTTCTGGACTGGAATATCAGTCAGTTCAGATACTGATTGCAAAGAAATTGTGCTGGGAGCACAAGTGGATGTTAGATCAAAGCTGGTAAGAAATTCCACATCAGGTTTATAAAAGTGGTGGGGACAAAACTGTCAATCATAAATATTGCCGGGTGTCCCCTGCTAAAATGACGCTTGTGCAATTGGGAAACCCAGGTGAACTGTCCCCCGCCGCCCCCCTCTCTTCTCACACCACGTGTTCCATGGTCTGTGTCCTATGGAAAGCGGAAGTGATCACACAACGCCGTTTATTTTTGAAAACGCAGTTTAAAACTTTGCTCAGAACTGACGTATGATCACATCAGCACTTTGCCAGCAAGTAGGGGCGCCTGGAACTGCAGGGGGTGCCAATTTACCAATTCCCCACACAGTGCATAAAATATAAGAAAACCGCAAATCTTTTTTCTTTTTCTTTTTGGTCAGTGCTCGTCCTGCCCCCTATGTGTCATGATGAATAAATGCGCCCCAGGCGGCTGCACGGATCGTCCGTGCCAAAAACCACCTCTGACTCCCAATTTAACACAATTATTATGAATTAGTCTGTCAAAATCTTATAAAGCTATATCTTCACCATCTGCGCTTTCTTCATTTTTCTTACTTAGGAACATGATTTAACTTTATAAACTTTGGAATTTAAAGAAACCTCCTTTGTTCTGGCATTTAGCAAATTAGAATAATTTTGGTAGTCCCTACGGACCTGAAGCAAGAAAGGTTTATAAAGAAAAATGTATGACTTATTATAAAATGTTTGTTAATAACTGGTTTCATGTGTAGCTACTCTGGCAATCTCCAGCTAGAATAAAATCTTTACACAGATTAAAATCAAAACATCCCAAACTTAATGTCTTTTTGTGGGGGATTTTAACATCCATACCGACAACCCCCAAGATAGACAAGCAAAAACATTAGATGATACTCTCCACAACTTCGGCCTGATCCAGCATGTCAAACAACCAACACACAATAAAGGACACACTCTGGACTTAATTACCAGCAAAGGTTTAAATATTTCCAACATCTCTGTAATTAATATTGCGTTATCTGACCATTTCTGTATTTTCTTTGAAAGTACCATCTCTGCTAAATTATCCAGCCACAGTAAGACCACTATAAAAAAGCGTTTTCTAGGGGACAGCTCAGTTGAAACTTTTAAGCGTATTTACCCTTCCACTGCATCCCCCTCATCTCCCAACTCAAACGCAGTAGATAGGTTGGTAGATAATTTCCTTGCTTAAACGTCAGACATCATGGATTCCATTGCTCCAACTAAAGTGAAAGTAGTTTCAGGTAGAAAGAAGTCTCCGTGGACAAGTAATCCACTGGTATGTATTGAAAAGAGAGAGTGTCGACGTGCCGAGAGAAAATGGAGGAAAACTTGACTCCAGGTTCACTGTGAGATCTACAAAGAGAGACTGAATAGATATCAGCTAACCATAAAAGATGCTAGGGAATCGTTCTTTTCTGAAATCATCAACAGAAACATCAATAATGCATGGACCCTATTTGCAACAGTGGAAAGACTGACTAATCCTTTAGTGACACTAGCCCCTGAACTAAACTCTACCAGGGCCTGCAATGAATTTGCCAGCTTTTTCACTGAAAAGATTCTAACAATTAGACGGTCAATCTGTACCTCAATATCGAACCCACATACAGGGCCATCCCCAATCAGCAACAATGTAGAGAAAATGTCTGAATTCCACGAATTAAACCAGAACAGCCTTGAAAAAATCATTATCCAATTAAGCTCCTCCTCCTGCTATCTTGATATCCTACCCACAGCTTTTCTAAAGAAGGTTCTTCCTGTTATTGGTTCTGATCTTGTTCAAATAGTGAACTCATCCCTGCTATCAGGTGTCTTCCCTCAGGCTTTAAAAACAGCAGTTATTAAACCACTGCTAAAGAAGAAAAATCTGGACAACCCGTTAATGCAGAACTACAGGCCAATCTCTAATTTTCCATTCATCAGTAGGATTATTGAAAAAGCTGTGTTTCAACAGTTGAATAGCTTCATAACAATGACAAACCGTTTTGATGTTTTTCAGTCTGGTTTCCGTGCTCACCACAGTACCGAGACTGTCCTCGTCAAAGTATTCAATGACATCCGCATAAATACAGACTGTGGAAGAACCACAGTGCTGGTTCTGTTGGACCTCAGTGCAGCATTTGACACTGTTGATCATGATATTTTATTGGAACGACTGGAGAGCTGGGTCGGACTCTCTGGTACAGTACTTGGCTGGTTCGAATCTTACCTAAAGAAGAGGGACTTCTATGTTTCAATAGGAAACTTTTCATCAGAACGAACAGAAATCACATGTAGGGTGCCCCAGGGCTCCATCCTGGGGCCCCTCTTATTTAATATCTACATTCTCCCACTAGGCAAGATTATAGCAACCAATAACATTAGCCACCATAACTACACGGATGACACTCAGCTCTACATTACAATGTCACCAGGTGACTCTGAACCCATGTAAAAACCCTAAATCAATGCATTGACCAAATCAATGGATGGATGTGCCATAACGTTCTCCAGCTGAATAGAAACAAAACTGAAGGGATTATTTTTGGACCCAAGGAGGAACGATCAAGAGTCAGCACACAGCTTCAGTTAATACAGCTAGGAACTACTGATCAGGCTCGAATCCTAGGTGTAGTAATGGACTCAGACCTGAACCTCCAGGGTCACATAAAGGCAATAACAAGGTCAGCATTCTATCACCTGAAGAACATCTCTAGGATTAAACGACTGATGTTGCAACATGACCTAGAAAAACTCATCCATGCGTTTATCTTTAGTCGGATTGATTACTGCAACAGCATCTTCACAGGTCTGCCTAAAAATTCAATCAGACAGCTGCAGCTGATCCAGAACGCGTCCTCACTAAAACCAGGAAAGTAGAGCACATCACCCCAGTTCTAAAGTCCTTACACTGGCTCCCTGTAGCTCAGAGAATAGACTTCAAAATAATCCTACTAGTTTATAAATCATTACATGGCTTAGCACCAAAATATGTTGAAGATCTGTTGTCATGCTACCAACCACCAAAACCACTCGGGTCCTCCAACTCTAGCCTACTAAACATCCCTAGACTCAGAACTAAACATGGAGAAGCAGCTTTCAGTTTCTATGCTCCCCTTATCTGGAACAGACTTCCTGACGAGTGTAGAGCTGCTGAAACTCTGAACTGCTTTAAATCGAGACTAAAAACCCATCTGTTTAGAATTGCCTTGGAGTAAATGCTTGATGTCATATGTATGAAATGTGTTCATGCTCTCTTGCTTTTTTATCTTTCTCTTGCTTTATTGTGTATCATGTGTAATGTGTGTTTCTTTTACTTTTAATTTCCATTGTTTTTTTTGTTTTTTAAATCACCAAATCATGTAAAGCACCTTGAATTGCCCTGCTGTTGAAAGTGTGCTATACAAATAAAATTGCCTTGCCTTGCCTTGCCTTTTGAAAAAAGTTTGAGAGTGTGTTGGAATAATGTAATAAAAGAAAAAGGTTTTACAACAACAAATTTACTTTCTGACACTTAAAATGTATGCTTGCACATTGAAGACAATGTGATTGTGGAGAAGAACAATGTCTCTTAAGTCTCGTATTTTCCACTCTCATCTACTAATGAATACTGCTAAAACAAGGAGCTCTAAGGAAATAACACTTTTATTGTGTTTCTTGTTTTAAGATGAAATTCGATCAGTAAACATCTTCTCCCAAAATCGTTTTGTAAGATAGCTTGGCCATAGTGGTCGAAGAAGGACGGTAGAGAGACGTCTCCCAGTGTAGCAAGTGATTTATTTACAAAAATGGTGGAAAAATATTTTCAAAAATAACAAAAGGGGTAAGTTGATACAAAACATAACTAACTCATGTCAACTAAAATTAACAGTGCACTCAGCTACACTGACATGGCCTTCCTGCCTCTGAACCTTTCTCCCTCTGGTCTAAACTCATCAGCTTAAATACCCTGGAGCCAGTTACACAATTTTCATTTCCAGGATTTTCTTCTCTTTTCATTTGGACTCTTCCTGTGACCTCATCAAGCAGGAACCTATAAATACAGGAAGTGAGGCAGCATTTCCCCCTTTTGTTCTGAAACACAGTTAAGTAAGGTAAGATCTCTAACAAAATACAAATACACCAAACAAAAGAAGTGTTGTTAACCAAACTTGTCTGTTGATTTAAACCAAGATGTTACCAAGAATCTGCAAAAGTACAAAGCATAAACAAACCCGGGATAGTAAATGTTTGCAAATTACAGAAACCCAAATAAAGTATGGCTAAATCTTAAAACAGAATGTTAACTAGAAAGAATAACAAAACTCTGGGGCAAATGGAGTTCTCACCCACTTTGTCACATCCCCCACCCATTAAGACAGTTACTCCTGACATTCTTGTGTCCTGGTCTATACTGGATCTGAAAACGAAAAGGCTGGAGAGACAGATACCATCTTGTTATCCTGGCATTTATGTTTTTCATGCTGTTGAGCCATTGCAAAGCACGATGATCAGTCCCAAGTACAAATTATTTTCCCAAGAGATAATATTTTAAGGAGTTTAAGGCCCATGTTATAGCCAATGCCTCCTTCTCCATTGTTGAGTACCTAATTTCCCTCTGGATAAGTTTCCGCCGGATGTCCTGGACTGGCAACTGCTGTCCTTTCTCTCCCTGCAGTAAAACAGCTCCCAGACCCACTTCAGAAGCATCTGTTTGTACTGTAAAGGGAAGGCTGAAATCCAGACACTGCAACACAGGTTTCTGGCACAAACAGTTTCTCAGATCATTAAATGCATTCTCAGTCTCTTTAGTTCACTTGATCTTTGTAGGACTAGACTTCCTTGTCATGTCTGAAAGTATTGCTGCTCGGGTTGAAGAGTTGGGAATCAGTCTGCGGTACCAGCCCACCAAACCCAAGAAAGATCTCAACCTCTTAGTGTTAGGCAAAGGCGTTGCAGCAACTGCATCCACTTTCCCAACTTGAGGGCGAATGCCTCCACCTCCTATCATATAACCCAGGTACTGCACCTCAGGCTTGGCAATGTGACATTTTTTGGCATTTATGACAAGTCCAGCATTTTCAATTCGTTGAAACACATCTGCAAGATGTTTTAAATGATCTTCCCATGTACAACTGAAGACAAAAATATCATCAATGTATGCTGCTGCATATTGGTCTGCACCTCTCAAAACTTCATCCACCAACCTCTGAAATGTGGCCGGCGCTCCATCCAAACCAAAGGGAATTACAGTGAATCTGAACAGACCACTTGGTACTCTGAATGTTCTTAAGTCTTTGAAGATTCTGTCAAGGGAACCTGCCAATACCCCTTACACAGATCCAAGGTTGTCAAAAAGTTAGCATTTCCCAAGCGATCAATCAGTTCGTCATCCCTTGGCATAGGATATGGATCAAAACCAGACACTGAGTTTAGTTTTGAAAAGTTCACACAAAACCTAAACTTTGAATCATCCTTCTTTGGGACGAGCACAATAGGGCTGCACCACTCACTAAATGAAGGCTCAATTATTCCTGCAGCTTGCATCTCTTCAAGCTCGCTTTTCAGGTCAGGTAGTAGTTTAGCAGGAATACGGCATGTGGTATCTCTAATATGCTGTTGATCTGGAGAATGAAGAGTGATTTTATGTTCAGCAAGGTGTGTACGACCTGGTTTCAAACTAAAGAGTTCTTGGGTCAAAAGTGCATGCACCTCCTGACTTCTTTCACATGACAAGTGTCGGCTTCTATCATAATGTGCTCTGCAACTCACTTCCTGCTCAGAGAGGTGGGGGCGCCGAACTCCAAAACCCCAGCGGGAACTGTTTCAAAATAAGACCCAGAACTGAGAGACAGAGAGTAACAAACAACACAAAACAGATATCTTGCTTTGAAAAGGACGCACCTGCAGATGGGAGCCAGACAAGATCTGACTCGCTGTTCTACAAGGCTGTACCATTTTTATTTGAAAAAGAACAAAGAACATATCACATGACTCCTCTCTCCTCCTTCTACATCTTGACAGGTCATTTATTTTCTCCAGGTCTCTTGACCTTACCATGAACTGGGTTATAACATGACTTAGAGTTATAGCTGATCCTCCCTGCTTTCAATTCATATCTTTACTCAAGAGTTTGTTTACTTAAAACCTTCAACCCTATAAAATACTGGTAACAGAGTCATGTTTTACTACCCTGAATAATATAAACAGGCCTATTACTTCTAAAGCTTAAAAAAGATATAATTAAAACATATGTACTGCATAATAAAAAATAGCCTCAAAAAAGTAGAATACAACAAATCCCTCTTTCAATCTATTTTTCAAATAGATTGACCACTCCTCTGTACTTCCCCATCAGGCTCCATGTGAGGGAGCCATAGATATTGACCTTGCACATTATCACCAACAGCTTTTTCAATACACTTTGTGAGCAAAGAACGTATACAAGGAATACAACAACCTCCACATAACACCATAGTTGACACAAATACTGCTAAAGAAACCATTATAGACATTGCCAGAGTCTTCCATTTACCAAACATATTATTTAACAAATTGTCCCTCTTTCTAACCTGATTATTCAAAATGAGAAGAGTGTCTGTTTTTTTTTTTATCCTTACCTTTAAGCAATATTTTTTTTCTAATTTATTATTATTGTTTTTTATGTTTTAACCTAATTCTCAATATTCTTTTAGTAAAAGCAAACTCTAGCAATTGTCACCAACCCCAAAAACATCCTACAAAAACCACATCATAATGAAAAAAGAATAAGTAAAACAAAAATTAGTAGTCAGTCAACCTGATTATACTTTAAACATCCTTTAAAATATTTTAGCTTATTACTAAAAAGTTTTATAAAACCGTAAAAACTGGATATTAAGAAAAAATCCTACAAATCGACTACTTAAAAATTCTTTGACACCCTCTTAGGCAGTGTCTAGCAATCTGCACCTATAAATAAAAATTGGTTAGACAACCTGTAAAATACAAGAAAAATGATTAGTAAGTGTTCAGTCTTTATTATTTTGTTCTCTAGTCTTCGGTCTTGTTTATTTCTCTGGCAGCAGGCGGCTACCAGAGTGATGAAATGATTCAGTACAGTGGACTCTTTATTTTTTCCCAAAGTTACTGTCTTTTCTGCAGATCGCCCTCACTGAAATGACAGTTACTTCATTAACTGAACATTTCCCCCAATAAACACAAATGCACAGACAGGCCCCGCCTCCAATAGCTTCCCCCACCGATTGTGAGGTGGTCAAAACCTGCTGTGAAATGTGTTTAATTTCTTGCGATCTTTTCTCTTCGGTACAATCCCTCTTCGAGAAAAGCAAGTCCAAATTGCTTATCTCGCCCAATTTTTTTCACATATAGATTACACTGGATGAATACAGCAACTTCAACCAATCTTCTGGGTGGGTCAGGCCCCGCCTCCTGGCTTCGGCAGTCGACACCGCCTAGTCAGAACCGACACCACCCGCTGCAAAGAGATTTTCCCAGGTCAGCAGAGATCTGCCGGAGCGTGAGGGACAGGAGAGGGGTCGGAAGGAAGGAGGAGACCAGGCCCTTCAGATGCTGATGATCTCTGCGAGGGTCCGGGTGCGATGAAACCTGAGGTTCTCTGCCAGCTGTAAATTTAAAGTTGAATTAGACCGCTCGATGACGCCCTATTTCCCCACGCGTCAACAGTGTCAGCCTTGCTGTGACCCCAGTAGCAGTAACAAAACCTGCTCTCCTCCACTGTGGTAATTCATAATGTATAACAGAAAACCCGTAGTTCGAATCAGTGTAAATCGTGACATCTTTATCTCTTCCCCATTTGCAGGCTTCAATAAGAGCCCTTATCTCAGCACACTGTGCGCTCTGCTTGCCGTCTAGCTTCCCTGACACGACAGTATGTAGTGAATCTCCATTCTGCTCAACAACTGCAAAACCTGATTTTAACTGGCCCTGTCCATCTTTAAAACAACAACCATCTGTATAGAGCAAAAAACCTATAGGTAAAGGATCAGACCGTAAATCAGGACGTATTTTTTTTGAGCAACAGAATTCAGCCTGACACAGTCATGCTGCTCCCCAGAGGCGGTGATTTGTTCAGCCATGTTTATTCCTTCATGCGTAAAAATAATGTTTGGTGCCTCCAAAACTCTGCTAATCCGCTGCTGACACAAAGTAGAAAGAGTAAACGTCTCAGAATTAACCAATGCCATGACTCCATGAGATGTCAAAATATTAAGTGGATAACCCCTAACAATGTGTGAAGTTTTCTCCACTAGGTGTGCAATTTCTGCTGCATGTCTCGTGCAAGGTGGCTGTCTCATTTCAATAGCTTGCAGCTTTATGCTAAGATACATAAGAATGTATCTCTGACCACCTTTTTTTCTGAAACAAAATCCCATTAACCACCCCATCTGTTTCTGATGTGTTAAGAAAAAATGGACATGTATAGTCAGGAGTGGCTAAATCAGCTGCTTGTGCTAGAGCCTGTTTCAACTTAATAAATGCCTCCTCAGCTGGTATGTCCCATTCTAATTTAGCATGCAGATTTTTCATACCATGAGCATTTACAAGAGCCCTGAGTGGTGTGGTAAGGTTTGTGTAATTAGGCACATAATGTCTGGAAAAATTTGTCAGTCCCAGAAATGACAGCATTGATTTAACAGTGAGAGGTTTAGAATGGGCCAAAATAGCATTCTTGTGGGTGTCCGTCAGTCCAGCGCCTTGAGCGGTCACCCTTCGCCACAGGAACTGGACTTCCTGCCTGACCAACTGAAGCTTATCGCGGGAGACTTTAAATCCCTCTTTTCCCAAATGTTGCAACACAACTAGAGTCGCTGCTATGCACTTTTCAACAGTAGGGGATGCTAAAAGTAAATCGTCCACATATTGGGTCAGTACACAGTCTGGAAGGAGCTGTACAGTGCTTAATGACTGCTTCAACACCTGATTAAAAATACCTGGAGATAAAGCAAAACCCTGCGGAAGCCTACTATAACGTAGCTTCCTGCCCCTGAATGTAAATGAAAAAATATCCCTGACAGAAGGATGGAGCGGTAAACAGAAAAATGCATTAGCCAAATCTATGCAGGTAAACCATTTTAAATCAGGAGTCAGTGATGCCAGAGCTGTATATGGATTCGGTGTAGAAATGGGAGGGGTTCTAAGGGCCTCATTAATAGCACGCAAATCATGTGCCATTCTGTATTTACCAGTACCTTGTTTTTCCACAGGAAGAATAGGGGTGTTATATGAAGAGTTTGATGGTTCTAAAACTCCAGCTTCAAGTAAGCCTGCAATAGTGTCTGCAATACCTTCCTCAGCCTGAGGTTTATGTGGATACTGCGAACGCCAGATTGGATCAGAATGTTTCATCTCAAATGTGATGGGTGTGGTTTGTACTAGACCAACATCAGTGGGACCATCTGACCACAAAGAGTCAGGCACGACCTTTAAGGCCTCCACTGCATCAGGATGATCTGTTTTTTCTCTGCCATGATTTCTAGAAAGCTCCAAATGTTCCAGAATGGTAGTATCAGAGAGCTGCGTGTCTATTTTGTACATCTGAGTAGAAGGAGAAAAAGAGACTGATGGTTCCTACCCAGATGGTATCTGGGTAGGAACCCAATCCTTTAATTCAACTCCCCTTTTAACCATTCCCCCCAAATCTTTAGCTTGATGTTTCGGATGCAACAAAAGCGATATGTGTGGAAGCGCTTCAGCTTCCATCATATACCATTTATGCTGCTCCGAAGTCAGATGAGCATACAGTGCCACACCCTCCTTCCCCACAAAGCATGGACCCGAAGCCACAGACCAACTTTGGCCTTCAAGTTCTGTTTCAAATTGTTCCTGATATAAAGTAGGATCGCCCCTCTCATAAAGGAAGGTCACATGGAAAGGATCAGGCGGTGCAACAAAAGGCTGGAGTTCAAGCAGCCAAGGCTTCCAGCATCTCAGAAAGTCAGCCGCAGAAGTTTCATGTGCAGACATCGTAGTCAATCTGGCCCAGAAAATATCAGCCACTTGTGAAGTGTCATCCTTCAGCAAAAATTGACCACTCATGGTGTCACAGCAATGCGTACGTCCATTCGGAAAAGTCACCATAAGTCCATCAGGGGTACATAGAATAGTAGCACCAAGTTTGATAAGCAGATCTCTGCCTAACAAATTGACAGGCGTGGTTTGAGCAATGACAAAAGGATGTGATAGTCTTTGATCACCCACTGAAACAGGCAATGGTTGAGTTATAGGGAGAGTCATTGGAGCCATATGTAGAGGTGGCTGACCGGGAGGTATAGCGCCCCCTTGTGGGTGTGGGCACTCCCTCACCCAGTGTTCATTGGAGCCACACCTGTGACAACTGTTAGCACCTGGCTGCCCTCTCCCCATGCCTCTAAAATCCCCAAACCTGGCCCTGCCACGTGACCTGCCACGAGGCTGCCATGTCCTATAAGGAGCAGTAAATGGCGGATTCGGCGCAGCTCCAGCATACATCACAGGAAAAGAAGGCAGCACTGTTGCTGATCCAACAGTAGGTGCTGCTTCAGCCACCATCTGTTTCACTTTTTTTTAGACTGATACAAGTCAGTCAATTTATTCTGAGCCTCTTTTAACTGTAGTTTTAACAAAGCAGTTTCCATTTTCTTATTCTCCTCAGCGTCCTTTAACGCAGAATCTTGCACGTCTTGTAAATAATATGTTACGTGTCTTTCCCATGTAGGCTGATCATAAATGTGTGAATCAGGATTCCGTTTCATTAATGTAGCAACAGACTCTGGCATGCCTGCTAAAACTGCTTCTCTAAACCAAATCCGATTATTTCCCGGATCTCGAGGGTGTTCTCGAGGGTGTACTGCAACCCATTTATCTTTACATTTTGCTATATGTTCTGCGGGAGTAACATCAGTTGACCAGGGAAATTTCAAAATTTTAGACGCAGGCGGAGTAGGATATTTTCTTCTGACCCACTCGGCGAGCTCATATGCATGATGTGTGAATGGGGCTTCATCAAGTACACATGCTAGCTGACACTGGAGCATCATCTCATTATAATCTGTCAATGTCAACATTCTACCCATAATAGCTTTCCAATCCCCCACCGCTAGGGTTTGCCCTGAAGTCAACTGATTTAATTTATTTATCCAACAGTTTCCTCCACCAGTCAAAGCAGGGAGTTGCAGAATGATGGCAGATATGTCAGCCATCTTCCATGGTTTGTAAATTACTGAACCATCTGATGCTCCCACTAAAGGAAGCATTAAATCAGGGCCTCCACTTGCCCCCAGTGACACCTGAGATCTGGTATTCTTAAATGGTCCTTCACTCCCCTTGTCTCCCAACGTCTGCATATTTTTGACCTGTAAAACCGCCGTACATTCATCACGTTGACTGGGGCTGGGACTTTTTGAAAGATTTGCAGCTTGACCCTTTACCACAGATGCTAATCTTTCCTGATTCTGCAGCATTCCATCCATCTGTAGCTGAACTTCAGTTAACCTGTGTTCGTGCTGCTCCATCTCATCCATCAATTTAGCATTATACGCCAAAAACAATTTATCGGTGTCTTGTTCTACTAATTTTAATAGCTGTCGTTTTTCCTCCCCAGTGTGTTCTACAAAACCTTTACCGGTGACTTTAAAACGCAATTTATAATCTTGTCCATCATCTTTTACCTTTAAATCACCCTGTGGTTTTTTAGTCAATGGTTCATGGGCTACAGACCTCTGTGGGAGGCCACTCCAGTGCAACACTGCACTGCTTGAAGGAAGGGGGGGAGTAATGCCCACCGGGGGTGGCTCACAAAGAGATGGTGAACTCGGTGGGTCACCCTGCGTGTTTTGAAGTATAATCTGGCCATTGTCTGTCTCCAAGCCCCATGAAATATGTGTTTGACCAGAGGTCGTCAATATGGGGTACATAGGTTGATATGGGGGAGGGATATGGTCTGCCGAAAAACTATTTTCTGCAGTAACACACAAATGATCAATACCCTGTCCTGCTAAACCCCATGTTTTCCACATTTTCTCAGCTTTTAAGTGTCTCATTTTAGCACCAGTGATGCTCTTTGCTGTTTTAGCTTTATCTGCATAACGTTTCCCTTCCTCAAAACACATTTGTGACAAACTTCTTTTGTCGTCTCCTCGGGCACCATGACGAGCCCACATGGCCGTCATAAGGCCCTGGAACTGGTTTTTATCTTTTTTACCGGGCTTATCAACTAAAACAGAATATAATTTAGAAATGTATATTAACAATTGGGCATCTAAAGTACGCCAGTTTCGTCCCTGTGGAGCAGGAAGTAATTTATATTCGGCTGCCATTGAATATTCGTAACAAAAATCCAAAATGGATTAAAATTTAAAAAAAATAGGTTATTTGTATTAACTCTATAAATTATTTAATTTATTTAATAAACTATCAATTCGTAGGCCCAAATTTATCCCAATATTAATGCAATTAACAGTAAAGGCAGGCACCGTTTTTATTTATTTAATTTATTTCTTTTTATAGTGAAGGAGTTTATATATTATTTATTCATGCAACATTAACCTTAATGATGTTTTAGGCAAAGCCGAAACGAAGGAAAGCTAAAAAGGTTTATAACGCACTGTTTATCTTATCATTAATTTATTTATATACGGAGATTATTGCCGTTTCATCTAAAAATCAAAGAATTCCTAATAGAGTCCGGCCTGCGCCAAAACTCGGGACGCACACTTCGGTGAAACACCCGAAAAAATAGAATTCTCCCAATATAAGGCAATTTGTATTTATCATTAAAACATATACCGAAAGAAATACGTTTAAAACTCGCTTTGCAACACAAAATCGTCAACAGTTTGCTCAAAAAAAAAAAAAAAACTCCGCCGGACTGACAGATCAAAGTCCGGCCCAATAAAACTTCCGTGTCACACCGCGGAATGAATACGCCGGTGCACAGATGGCTAATTCTTCACTACGATGCTAAACCTAACAAACCGTACTCATAAGTAAACCAACCAAGAACAAAATGCCTCCAACAAAACCACACTTCGCCACCAATACTCGAATGACTGTTTAACCGAGCCAAATAAATACAGTTCGGAAGCTAAGCTACCAGAGATTAGCTGTCATCATGAGCAACCTAGCTCAACCGGAAGCCAAACGTGACCGCTCCGTTATCATAAAAAGTTATTTTATATATATTCTATAGAGTTTACTACCAGTTATTCATAATAACAGTCCTATATATATGTGTTCGACAATGCTTTAGACGTGTTTACGTAGTTGCACAAGGTTGAACGCCTTTATTTCCAGGCGAAACTCATCCAAACTGTGCGTTAGCCGTAAGCTAACTTATGGTGGTACTTTAGCTGACTGAAAATGATATTCCCTTATTCCTCTACAATGTCAAGCTTCTACGCTTATTGTCTATACAAGAAGCGCGGGCATTGTCTAGGCGTTTAAGATTCGCAGAGGAATTATGGTTTTAGATTCAGTCGGTTAGTTCCCCTAAATGAGAAGTTTATATGCGGCCGGAGTTCAAGAAGCTACCTGGTAGCTTCCTTCCGTCACCGCGACTTCCCCAATCACACACACAAACATCCGAGAGAAAGAAAGAACAACAATTTTCACAATCTCATCAAACACTAACCTCTACCGGAGCCACCTAAAGCCGGACCTTTAAACACAATCCAATTCACGTGGCTCAAACGTGCGTTTGGAAGATACGCCGGCCTCTCCAAGGTAATCCGTCTCGACACAGAGAGCGCCCAGGCTCTAAACTAGTGTCGACCTGTCCGTTTGTCAGCCTCAGAGAATTCCGACAGCGTCCCGTCGGAAGCGAGCGGCCAACTCTCAAGCCCCCTGGTCCGTACTTTGGTCGGCCCTCAACCGAAAGAACAACACGTCAACATTAAATGGAGAACGTTTAAATCGATCAATACCTATTAATTTGGTGTTAGCGCTTTTTCAGATTGATACAAAACCACCCGGGTGTTGATTAGCAAGGATCAATCCAGTCGCTCTCCGATTCTCTGTTGAACTCAAAGAAAAAACACAAAATCACTACAATTGCCACAAACACATGTATCAATCAGTTATGCCACACTCATTACTCACACTCAATCTCTCCCAGCCCTGAGAAAACTCAAAACCAAATCAAATGCCCGCATCCTCCACCATTTTTGTCGGCTTCTATCATAATGTGCTCTGCAACTCACTTCCTGCTCAGAGAGGTGGGGGCGCCGAACTCCAAAACCCCAGCGGAATCTGTTTCAAAATAAGACCCAGAACTGAGAGACAGAGAGTAACAAAAAACACACACAATCAGATATCTGATTTGAAGAGGACGCACCTGCAGATGGGAGTCAGACAAGATCTGACTCGCTGTTCTACAAGGCTGTACCATTTTTATTTGAAAAAGAACAAAGAACATATCACATGACTCCTCTCTCCTCCTTCTACATCTTGACAGGTCATTTATTTTCTCCAGGTCTCTTGACCTTACCATGAACTGGGTTATAACATGAACTAGAGTTATAGCTGATCCTCCCTGCTTTCAATTCATATCTTTACTCAAGAGTTTGTTTACTTAAAACCTTCAACCCTATAAAATACTGGTAACAGAGTCATGTTTTACTACCCTGAATAATATAAACAGGCCTATTACTTCTAAAGCTTAAAAAAGATATAATTAAAACATATGTACTGCATAATAAAAAATAGCCTCAAAAAAGTAGAATACAACACAAGTGATCCAGATTTGGCAAAACAGTCTCCCCTGGTGATGAAGGACAGTAGGCTCTTCCTCCTCCATTACTCTACATGCCCACATAGAAGTTGATAGACGGTTGATCAGTCCACCCTTTCAACAGATTGACATGAAACACTTGATGGGTCTTTCGACGGTCTGGTAAATGAAGTTCATAGGTTACTGGACCGGCCCTCTTTGTGATTTCATATGGTCCCTGCCACTTTGCAAGTGGACTGCTCTCAGAAGTTGGTAGTAAAAGAAGATCTTTCTGCCCCTCATGGAAAACCCTTCTTTTAGACTGTCTGTCGTATCTCTGTTTCTGCCTTTGTTGAGCTTATCTGGCTACAGCGATGCAACAAATCCCCCTTAACCAAAAACACTTCCTGTTTCCCTTCAACTTTAGTTGACTCAGAAACACACCTGGAAAACAAAGGTGCAAGTGTTGGATCTTCTTTTTGTAGCTTAGCAACCTCATTAGCACTGAGAAGAACTTCCAACATCAAAGGATCTAAGACATTTACGGCTACATTTGTTCCCTTCACCCTTTCATGTCTTCTTTGTCTCCTACTTTTCTTTGTTTTATTATGAGTACTAAACTCAAAAGGTAACTCTTCAGCTCCAAAGGGCAACTCACTCCAACCCCGGTCTTCTTCTTCTTCTTCTTCGCGGAAGTGGAGTGGAAGGTGGGAGAAAGCGTCTCGAGTGAGTGGGTTTTTTCTAAGCTTTTCTAGTTATTGTCTGTCCTTTGATTTCGTGTTTGTGTTTAAGTTTTAAGTGTCTTTGTTGTTAGGAGATAGTAGGCCAGTCAGAGCGGCGATTTTCGCCGACGTCATGGCTGGTGCGGGTGGCTTCGCCACGCTCACCAGGAAGCACGGTGTTCGTGTCAGCACCGGCTTCCCGTGTAGCGTGGAGGAAGTCGCTTTGGCAGTAGGGGAAGTAGTAGGACACAGTTTTATAAAATCCGCAGCGCGCATGAATGGGGCTGTGGTTTTGTTTGTCTCAAAAGTGGAACTAGCAAACAAGCTAGTAGAGCAGGGCATAACCGTGGGGGGAGCTTTTGTACCGGTCGCCCCGTTGGCCCAACCGGCTACTCGGGTCGTACTGTCAAATGTTCCTCCATTCATTAGTGATGAATTTTTAAAGAGAGAGCTGTCTAGGCATGGGAAGATAGTCTCCCCGATTAAGAAGGTGTTGTCTGGGTGTAAGTCCCCTCTATTGAACCATGTTGTGTCACACAGGCGTCAGGTTTTCATGATCCTGCCTAATAAATCAGAGGAGCTCAATTTGCAGTTCCATGTAAAGGTGGATGATTACGATTATATTCTGTTTGTCACTTCATCAGCCTTAAAGTGTAAAACAGTTCCAGGACCAGTTAGTGATGGGGCAAAATCTCCTGCCCCTGCTGTGAATGATGATGCTAGTTCATGTGTGGCTAAAACTAACATGGAGGAACCCAGTCAAGTTGCACAAGTTGCAGGAACTGAGTCAAGTTGCACAGGGAGTGGAGTGAGCC
The DNA here is from genome assembly GCA_963556495.2 of Valencia hispanica. Lineage (NCBI taxonomy): Eukaryota > Metazoa > Chordata > Actinopteri > Cyprinodontiformes > Valenciidae > Valencia > Valencia hispanica. The sequence goes on from OY747719.1 coordinate 5,669,934, forward strand.
GTTGCCTGGAGGTAGCAGCCGAAAGTGAAAACACTTTAGTGTGTAAGGTAGCTGAAGCCTGCAGTGAAAAAGAAAAAGTGAAAACACCCTTCAAAAATGTTGATTTAAAGTACATTGTGGTGCAAGAGGAAGAAGTCAGTGGAAAAGCTACGGAGGAGAGTAGGGAGGTAGTGGAAGAGCAGAATAATAATAGTGAAAACACAGTGAAAGGGTCTGAGAATAGTAAGGAAGGAAAAAGAGATGAGCAGGAAGCCGATGAAGAGAGTGGTCAGACAAACGATGGTGTAAACCTGGTGAAGCCTGTGGAGGAGATGGAGCTAAAACTCCCTGCTCCAACTGGAAAAAGGAGTTCTAAAAAGCGTAATGTGACAGTGGAATGTGATACTGAAACAAGCGCCGGAGCTAAAACAAGCAGACAAGTTGGGCTGTCTAATTCACAGTTAGATCAGTCAGAGGAAAGCGACTGTGAAAGCACTTTTTCAGATATAAGCGACATGTCACTGAGCCAGCTTTCTGAGACAAAAGAAAAATTGTATCCTGCTGCTGCTATTAAAAGTTTTCTGATCGAAACTAAGAACATGAAAGGCCTGAACATTGAAACTTTCTTTCCTGATGTTAAAGCTTTTTGCAGATCTGTAAAATGTCATATGGCAAATAAGGCAAAAATTGGGCTGACAAATCAGGAAGTGTATAGGTTAAAAAAACTGTTGGAAAAAGTTTAAAAAACGGCCTTAAAGCAATAAAAAAGATGGCTTAGACAACAATAAAAAAGAATCTCAGAGTTAATTTCAATGTGTCTTTAAACATTTTATTCTCAATGAGTGCTTTTAAAGTAGGCTCCTTAAACGTAAATGGAGCAAGAGACCAGAGAAAGAGAGAAGTCCTTTTTGAGTCCATTAAACTCAAACACATAGATATAATGTTTTTACAGGAAACTCACAGCGATATTAATAACCAGATTGAATGGAACAAAGAGTGGGGAGGAAGAGTGTTCTTAAATCATGGCTCATCAGCAAGAGCGGGGGTATGCATTTTATTCTCTGAAACCTTCTCCCCCAACTCTGTAAAAGTGGAATCACTGGTTGAGGGTAGAGCTCTGGCTGTAACGGCTATCTTTGATTGTTTTACAATTGTTTTTTTAAATATCTATGCTCCTAATGTAGGAGCAGAGAGGGTGCGGTTATTTGATGTCATAAATGAAAAACTGAAAGATCTAAATGTTACGGATCACTTAATTTTTGGGGGAGATTTTAACTGTACTGTTGATGACGATATAGATCGGAACCACACAGAGCCTCATTTACCATCGGTTCATGCTCTGAAGCGGCTGATCTGCAGTCATGGTCTGGTGGATGTTTGGAGAAGGATGCATACAGACTGCAGACAGTACACATGGTCCCACCACAAAGAAGGTAGGATCTCTTTTGCTCGTTTAGATCGTTCTTATTGTTTTTCACATCATGTTAATATTTTTAAAGTGTGTAGGATTCTACCTGTTGGTTTTACCGATCTTGCCTTAGTGGAGTGTTCAATTTCACAATTGAATGTATCTCCTAAGAGCGCTTACTGGCATTTTAATCTTAATATGACTGCTGATAAGTGTTTTAGGGAGATTTTGGGTTTTTATTGGGCTGATTTTAGACAGAGGAAAGATGGTTTTACGTCCCTGAGGCAGTGGTGGGATCATGGAAAAGTACAGATTAGACAGCTCTGCCAACAGTACAGTCTGGGTGTCACAGGTGACATCACCAGATCTATTAGAGATCTGGAGATAGATATAGTGGAGTATGAGCGGTTATGCGAATCCACAGGAAATCAAGGGCATTTTGAAACCCTTAAGACTAAAAAAGCCACTTTGGCTAACCTGCTTGACACAAAAGTGCAGGGCGCTCTGGTTCGCTCTCGGGTAAAAAACATCTCCCAAATGGATGCCTCCTCCAGCTATTTCTTCAGACTGGAGAAGAAACGAGGGCAGAAAAAGTTTATTTGATGCCTCTTGTCAGATGAAGGACATGAACTCACGGAGCCGGCCAAGATAAGAGAGAGAGCCGTCAGTTTTTATACATCGCTTTTTAAAAGTGGTTGGGTGGACAACAGAGACTTGAGAGAAGACTTTTTAACTGGAATGTTAAGTCTCAAATGGGACAAATTTAAAGCTGGCTGAACCCCTGTCAGCTAATGAGCTTGGTGCTGCCCTGCAAACAATGCAGGGACAAAAAGCCCCTGGCATCGATGGCTTAACTGTGGAATTTTATAAAGCCTATTGGGACATTTTCTCTGAAGACCTGCTTGAAGTGTTCAATGAGAGTCTCATAGATGGTGTCCTGCCACTCTCCTGCCGCAGAGCTGTCATCACTCTCCTGCCTAAGAAAGGGAACCTGTAAGACATGAAAAACTGGCGTCCAGTGTCACTTTTGTGCACAGACTACAAAATTCTATCAAAAGCCTTGGCCCTGAGACTACGGAGAGCAATGGAGGAGGTCATCCATCCTGACCAGACGTACTGTGTGCCAGGCAGGTCTATGGTAGATAATATCTATCTAATTCGCGATGTTTTGGAGGTCTCCAGTTCATTGGAGAATGGGTTTGGTCTGATTTCTCTGGATCAAGAAAAGGCTTTTGACCGCGTTGAACACTGCTTTCTATGGGAAACCATGGAAAGTTTTGGGTTCAATGCTGGCTTCATAGCCATGATCATGGTGCTGTACAGTGACATCGAGAGTGTACTAAAAATTAATGGCAGTCTGTGTGCTCCTTTTAAGGTGCATAGAGGTGTTAGGCAGGGCTGTGCTCTGTCTGGTATGCTCTATGCGCTTTCCCTTGAACCCCTCCTCTGCAAGTTAAGGTCAACTGTGAGTGGCCTGACATTGCCTGGTTTTAGTGAAAGAATTTGTTTGTCAGCTTACGCTGATGACGTCCTTGTTTTTATAAAAAAACAGGAAGACGTTGACATCTTGATTAGTGTTGTGGAAAAAATTTTTAAAGTCTCTTCTGCAAAAGTTAATTGGAAAAAAAGTGATGCTCTCTTGACTGGAAGATGGGAGGGGAGCCCTCCTGTACTTCCCCAGCATCTAGAATGGAGAAAAGATGGTTTGAAATATCTAGGCATTTACTTGGGCAATGAAAACATAATAAAAAAGAACTGGGATGGGGTTCTAGAGAGAATCTTTGAGAAAATGGCAAAGTGGCGGTGGGTACATCCACAGCTATCCTATAGGGGAAGGGTACTGGTAGTGAATAATCTGGTGGCCTCCCAGCTGTGGCACCGGGTGGTGTGCCTGAAACCACCGAATGGGTTGCTGGCTGAAATACAGTCAAAAATAGTTGATTTTTTTCTGGGATAGATTTCGCTGGGTACCCCAAGCCGTCCTTTTTTTTGCCCCGTGAGGAGGGGGGTCAGGGCCTAGTCCACCTGGCCAGCAGAGCGGCCGCTTTCAGGTTGCAATTTGTGAAGAGGTTTTTATTTGGTCCTATAGATTTAGTGTGGAGGAATGTAGCAAGGTGTGTGTTGAGGCGTCTGGGTGATCTGGATCTAGACTGTGAATGGTTTTTAACGGGTTTTAAATCTCCGTTTTTAAGCACCTTGCCTGGGTTTTACCAAAGTGTTTTTAAGGCCTGTGCTCTTTTCAAATGGACCAGATGTGAGCACGGCTCTTTATTTTGGTTGATGAAGGAGCCTTTAATGTTTGATGCAAGATTAGATATAAGCTGTCAATCACTGCCTGGACTATCAAGAATCTTGTGTCAATCAAAGATTGTAAATCTTGGAAGACTGATCCAGGTGGCTGGAACTTTGCTCTCAGACGCCATCGCTTTAACCTCTTCTTTGGAAATCTCGTCTGTTAGACTATCCCAGAAAGCACTGGAACTTTGGAGAAAGAGGCTTTCTGAAAAAGAATGGGTGCTTTTAAGGAGATATAACAGAAATGAACTTGTGCCAGACCCATTGGATGAACCTCCAGACCTGTTTTTAACTCCTCCTTTTAAAGACACTGATGGTCCTCTGTTGTGGACTGGGGAGGGAAAAAAACAGTCTCTTCACACTTCTGAGAAACAGACTATGTATAAAAACTGTGTAAAGGTACTAAACATGGATAAATTGAAGGGCAGGCTCCCAACGGTTTGGACCACCAAACTAAAAGAATGTGAGCCGCAATGGTCTACAATATATAGTCCTCCCCTGAACAAAAGGACTGGAGATCTACAATGGAAGATACTACATGGAGCGATTGCAACTAACTCCTTTTTATCAAAGTTTAATACAAATGTTTTGAATTCTTGCCCTTTTTGCAATTTATCTGAAAATATTTTTCATGTTTTTACTGAATGTAAAAGGCTTAATCCTCTTTTTAATGTTCTTAGCTGGATTTTTAACGTTTTTTACATGGGTTTTTCCATGGAAGTATTTATTGGGGGTGTGAGAAAAAGTAAGAAGCATAGAGTTAGAAACAAGGTTTTAAATTTTTTAGTCGGCGAGGCCAAGCTGGCTATTTATTTATCTAGGAGGGATAAATTGCAAAAAGAAAAGGTTTATGATGTCGTAACATTATGGAAAATCAATGTCAAAGCCAGGCTTCGGCTTGAGTATACTTACTATTGTGTGTGTCAGAACTTGGAAGAATTTGAACAGAAGTGGGTGGAGAACGGAATTCTGTGTATAATTATTGATGGAAAACTATTTTACAGTAATTGTATTACTTTTCTCTATTTTGAATCGTAATAATGTGTGAATAAATGGTGTTTTAAAAATCAAAAATTCTTCTTCTTCTTCTTCTTCTTCTGAGCGGAAGTGGAGTGTAAGGAGGGAGAAAGCATCTTGAGTGAGTGTTGTTTTTCTGAACTTTTCTGGTTACTGTTTGTCTTTTTTAGTTCCGAGTTCGTATTTAAGTTTTAAGTGTTTATTGTGTTTAGGAGGTAGTGGGCCAGCCTGGGCGGCGTTTTTTTGCCGGCGCCATGGCTGGTACAGGTGGCTTCGCCATGCTGACGAGGAAGCACGGTGTGAGAGTAAGAACGGGAAGATAGTTTCTCCTATAAAAAAGGTGTTGTCTGGATGCAAATCATCTTTGTTGAGTCATGTCGTCTCACACAGGCGTCAGGTCTTTATGATTCTTGCAAATAAATTTGAAGATCTCAATCTGAGATTTCATGTTAAAGTTGATGATTTTGATTACATATTGTTCGCCACTTCTACAATGAAATGTTTCGGCTGCGGGGAAGAAAATCATACTGTAAAAGTGTGTCCACAAAGAGCAGAATCGGGCTCAAATAAGGGAGGGATACCGTCTCCTAGCAACGCTGGGAGCAGTGCAGGCAGCGCGGGGAGAGGGGAGCCGCCACAGTCAGCGTCTGACATGGCCGGATCCAGTGATAAAACTGAAAATAGTGAAAACAACAGTTCAGGGAAAGCAACAGGTGAAGCTAGTGCGCCACAGTGTGGAACCCAGCCAAGCACAGCAGAGAAACAGTGTGAAAGAGAGGAGGAAGCTGTGGCTGGAGAACAGGTGGAGAGTAGTAGTGAGGTGGTTGGGGGAGAGACTGAAGCTAGTGCTAAGGATTTAGAGAAGTCAGAGAGTAGTGCTGCGAGGAAAGAGGAGGTTGAGGGTGTGTGTGAGGCAAGTAGTGAGGGAGAGAGTAACAGAACTTTTAAAAAACCAGCTGAGGAAATGGAGGTGGAGGTTCCTACTTCTGTTAAGAAAAAAGTTCAAAGAAAAGAAATGTGTCTACTGAGCGAACAGTTGAAACAAGAACCAGTGCAACAAACAGTAGGCAGATTGGGCAGGCTAGCCTGCATCAGGATCCGTCAGATGAGAGTGACAGTGACACGTCACTTATGTCAGAAAAAACACTCTCACAAAGTCAAGCCTCTGATGGGAAGGAAAAATTGTACCCTGCTGCAGCAATCAGAAATTTTTTTAATGAAACAAAGAATGTGAAGGGGTTGAATATTGAAACGTTCTTTCCTGATGTTAAAGCTTTTTATAGATCTGTGAAATGTCATATTGCAAACAAGGAAAAGACCAGTTTAACAAATCAAGAGGTATATAGACTTAAGAAACTGTTAGCAAAGTGTCGGCTTCTTATCATAATGTGCTCTGCAACTCACTTCCTGCTCAGAGAGGTGGGGGCGCCGAACTCCAAAACCCCAGCGGGAACTGTTTCAAAATAAGACCCAGAGCTGAGAGACAGAGAGTAACAAAAACACACACAAACAACAGATATCTGTTTTTAAGACGCACCTGCAGATGGGAGCCAGACAAGATCTGACTCGTTCTCTTACAAGGCTGTATCATTTTTATTTCAAAAAGAACAAAGAACATATCACATGACTCCTCTCTCCTCCTTCTACATCTTGACAGGTCATTTATTTTCTCCAGGTCTCCTAACCGTACCATGAACTGGGTTATAACATGACTTAGAGTTATAGCTGATCCTCCCTGCTTTCAATTCATATCTTTACTCAAGAGTTTGTTTACTTAAAACCTTAAACCCTATAAAATACTGGTAACAGAGTCATGTTTTACTACCCTGAATAATATAAACAGGCCTATTACTTCTAAAGCTTAAAAAAGATATAATTAAAACATATGTACTGCATAATAAAAAATAGCCTCAAAAAAGTAGAATACAACAAAAGATTTAAAAAAAACAGTATTAATTTATGAATATTATGACTATTGATATAATCTTACTGGTGGTTCTTTTTATTACCAGTCAAGTTTTTCATATCATGGCTGCTGTGAATAATTTTAAGGTGTGCTCCTTAAATATAAATGGAGCAAGGGATCCTAGAAAGAGAGCAGTGGTTTTTGAGTTAATGAAATTTAAACGTATGGATGTGATTCTCTTACAGGAAACTCATAGCGATGATTTAAATCAGGTTGATTGGAATAAAGAATGGAGAGGAAGAATTTTTTTGGATCATGGGTCATCGGCAAGTGCGGGAGTGGGGGTTTTATCTTCTGAGGTCTTTGCCCCAAACTCAGTGAAGGTTGAATCCTTTGTTAAAGGGAGAGCTTTGGCTGTAACAGCTAAGTTTGACCTCTTTACAATCGTTGTTTTAAATATTTATGCTCCTAATGTAGGAGCTGAAAGGGTAAAAATTTTTGACACTGAAAATGAGAAAATGAAAAATGTTAATGTCACAGATTATTTTTTTCTGGGGGGTGATTTTAATTGCACAGTGAACGAGAGTCTGGATCGGAACCATGTAGAGCCTCATTTGCCATCAGCCCGCATCCTGAAGCGGTTGATCTGCAATCATAGCCTGGTGGACGTATGGAGAAGGATGCACACTGACTGCAGGCAGTATACATGGTCCCACCACAACGAAGGTCGAATCTCTTTAGCTTGGTTGGATCAATTTTATTGTTCTTCGCATCATGTTAATGTTTTTAGTGAATGCAAAATTTTACCTGTGGGTTTTACTGATCATGCTTTGGTTGAATGTACAGTTTCTAAGTTGCATGTATCTCATAAGAGCGCATATTGGCATTTTCATTTTAAAATGACTGCCGATAAGGTTTTTAAAGAGGTTTTAGATTTTTATTGGACTAGTTTTAGGCAGAGAAAATATGAATTTTTATCTCTGAGACAGTGGTGGGATCATGGGAAGGTAAAAATCAGGCAGCTCTGTCAACAGTATAGTCTTGGTGTCACACGCGACATCACCAGATCTGTTAGTGATCTGGAGATTGATATAGTGGAGTGTGAGCGATTATGTGAGTCCACAGGAAATCAAGGGCATTTTGAAGTCCTTAAGACTAAAAGAGCCACTTTGGCTAACCTGCTTGATACAAAAGTACAGGGTGCTCTGGTGCGTTCTAGGGTGAAAAACATCTCCCAGATGGATGCCTCCTCCAGTTATTTATTTAGTCTTGAGAAGAAACACGGACAGAAGAAAGTCCTCCGTTCCCTGCTGTCAGACGATGGACGTGATTTGACTGAACCTGCTGCGATAAGGCAAAGGGCGGCAAGCTTTTATGCCTCTCTATAAGAGCGAACAGGCGTATAATGGAGATTCTTTGAAGGAGTTTTTAACTGGACTGCCGAAAGTTTCGGATGGAGTGAATGCCAGGCTGGCTGAACCTATGTCAGCAGCTGAACTTGGCGCTGCATTGAAAACAATGCAAGGACAGAAAGCTCCTGGCATCGATGGCCTAACAGTGGAATTTTATAAAGCATATTGGGACATTTTTTCTAATGACCTGCTTGAGGTTTTCAATGAGTGCCTCAGGTGTGGTGTCCTGCCGTTATCATGCCGAAGAGTGGTCATCACCCTCCTGATTACAAGATTCTGTCTAAAGCCTTGGCCTTGAGGCTGCGGGGAGCGATGGAGGAGGTTATCCATCCTGACCAGACGTACTGTGTGCCAGGCAGGTCCATGGTAGATAACATCTACCTAATTCGAGATATTTTGGACATCTCTGGTTCATTGGAAGCCAATGTCGGCCTGATCTCATTAGATCAAGAAAAGGCTTTTGACCGTGTTGAACACTGCTTTTTATGGGAAACCTTGGAAAGTTTTGGGTTCAATGCTGGTTTCATAGCCATGATCAGGGTGTTGTACAGTGACATTGAGAGTGTACTGAAAATTAACGGCAGTCTGTGTGCTCCTTTTAAGGTGAGTAGAGGTGTCAAGCAGGGCTGTGCCCTGTCTGGGATGCTCTATGCTCTTTCCCTGGAACCCCTCCTCTGCAAACTCAGGTCAACTATGGGTGGTTTAACGTTGCCCGGTTGCACTGACAGGTTTTTTTTATCAGCATACGCTGACGATGTTGTTGTCTTTATTAAGAATCAGTCTGATATTGAGATTCTGACTAATGTTGTCAGTAAGATTGAAAAAATATCTTCCGCAAAAGTCAATTGGGGGACAGTGATGCTCTTTTGATTGGAGGGTGGGGAGGTTATCCCCCTATACTGCCTCAGCAGTTACAATGGAAGAGAGATGGCCTGAAATACTTGGGTGTATACCCAGGTAACGAAAATATAATAAAGAAAAACTGGGAAGGAATCCTTGAAAAGATTACTGAGAAGATGGCAAAGTGGCGGTGGATTCATCCACAACTGTCGTACCGGGGAAGAGTCCTGGTTATAAACAACCTGGTTGCCTCCCAGCTGTGGCACCGGCTGGTGTGCTTAGAACCACCGTGTGGTCTGATAGCAGAAATACAGAAAAAATTTTTTGACTTTTTTTGGGACAGATTTCATTGGGTACCACAAGCTGTCCTGTTTTTACCCAGAGAGGAGGGGGGCCAGGGCCTGGTTCATCTGACTAGTATAGTGGCCGCCTTCAGGTTGTAATTTGTGAAACAGTTTTTATTTGGTCCTTCTGACTTGATATGGAGAAGTGTGACCTGTTGTGTTTTGAGGCGTCTGGGTGGTTTGGATCTAGATTTTGCATGGTTTTTAACGGGTTTTAAATCACCGTTTTTACAAACCTTGCCTGTTTTTTATCAAGGTGTTTTTAAAGTATGTGCTCTGTTTAAATGGACTGGAGGCAAGCACAAATCTTTATATTGGTTATTGGAAGAACCTCTGATTGATGGTGCAAGATTCGACGTATCCGATCACCCTCTGCCTGGATTATTAAGAACATTGTATCATTCTGGACTAGTAAATTTAAAAAGACTTGTGCAGGTGGCTGGCACCATGCTTTCGGACGCTGCCAGTCTGGCGTTAGCCCTGAAAGTCAGCTCTGTCCGTTTAATCCAGATGGCGCTGTGACTTTGGAGAAGGAAAATATCTGATAAGGAGTGGGCTCTTATGAGGAGGATGGATGAGGGGGATCTAGCACCAGACCCGTCTGATGACCCTCCGGACTTGTTTCTTACTCTTCCTTTCGTGGACACTGATGGACCCTTGTTGTGGACTAACCGCGAAGGAAAGTTGTCTCTTCAAGGTGTTGACAAACAAACATTGTATAAAAACTGTGTGAAAGTCATCAACATGGAGAACCTGAGAGGTAGAACCTCTACAGTGTGGGCAAATAGACTTGGAGAGTACGATCCACAGTGGTCAACATTGTACTGTCCTCCACTGAAGAAGAGGACTGGGGACTTGCAATTGAGGATTCTGCATGGTGCAATCGCTACCAATTCTTTCTTATCTAAGTTCAATGCAAATGTGTCTAATGCTTGCCCTTTTTGTAATTTATTTGAGAGTGTTTTCCATGTTTTTACTGAGTGCAAGAGGCTTGATCCTCTTTTTAAAATTCTTAGGTTGATTTTTAGTGTTTTTAACATGTTTTTTTCTACAACTGTTTTTATCTCTGGGGTAAGGAGAAACAAAAAATATAAGATAAGGAACAAGGTTTTAAACTTTTTAATAGGTGAAGCCAAGTTGGCTATATATTTATCTCGGAGAGATAAATTGCAAAAAGAACAAGCCTATGATGTGGTAACACTGTGGGAATTGAATGTCAGAGCCAGACTAAGGTTGGACTTTGCATATTTTTCCATATGTCAAGACTTGGATGGTTTTGCTCAACAGTGGTCTGAAAAGGGAGTTCTCTGCAGAGTCCTAAGTGGAAAGCTAGAATTGGGTAGCGTTTTAGTATGATGGTCTCTTTTTGACTGTATAGTAATACTGTGAATAAATGGTGTGTTAAAATTCAAAAAATTCTTCTTCTTCTTCTTCTTCTTATTGTTTAAATGGTGGGTGGCATCCAACTTAAGGTGCATTACCGCCACCTACTGTGTAGGAGTATGAGTAGGAATATCCTATAAAAAAAAACCTATATTCTACTAATTAAACTACTCTTCCAACATTTCTTTTCTAACCAAATGATCTTTTTCTGTACATCCCTGTAAACTAGCCCAAAAATGTTAACAATATTTGTTTGAAGCTCAAATCTATTGGCACTTCTCCATTTCTACTTGAATAGATGCTATTGGTGTTGACTTCATTGCTCCACTACATATTCTTAACGCCTGGTTTTGCATAATCTCAATCTTTTTTAATAAAGTTTTACTTGCAGAACTATATACAATACTACCGTAATCAATTACTGACCTAATCATTGCTATATAAATTTGTTTTAATGCCTGGGCACTAGCACCCCAATCAGTTCTTTTTAAACATCTCATTAAATTTCTAACTTTTTTACACCTTTCTTCAATTTTACTTATATTCTCCTTCCAAATTAGTTTAGTATCAAAAACCACTCCCAGATATCTAAAACTTTTAACTTGTTTAAGCTTTTCTCCATATAATTTAAGATTGATCAGCACGTTTCTCTTTCTTGTAAACACCATACTTTTTGTTTTCTCTACTGAAAACTTAAAACCCCAATCATAAGACCAGCTTTCTACCTTTAATATTGCTTCTTGTAATTTCTTTTGTAAGTGTTGAATATTTCTTCCCCTTTTCCAAATTGCTCCATCATCAGCAAATAGTGCTTTCCCAAACTCATAGCCTATATCACCGAAAGCATCATTTATCATTATGGAGAAAAGTACAGGACTAATTATACTTCCTTGAGGAGTTCCCTTTTCAACTAGATATTTATTTGATATTTTATCCCCTATCTTTAGTTGAATATATCTATTAAATAAAAAATGTTTTATCCACTCATATATTCTTCCTTTAAGACCTAATCTATTTAATTTAATTAATAATCCCTCTTTCAAAACCATATCATATGCTTTTTCTATATCAAATAATACTATTGCTAAACTTTCTTTATTAGATTGTGCTTTCCTAATTTCATTTTCAAGATAAACCATTGGATCCATTGTTCCTCTACCTTTCCTAAAACCACTCTGATATTTTGTTATTAAATTTCTACTTTCCAGAAAATGATTTAATCTCTCTGTAATCGTTCTTTCCATTATTTTTCCAATATGCAATGTAATTTTCTGGTTTACTTGAATCTTTTCCTGGCTTTATTATAGGTATTATTAGTGCTTCTCTCCAATTATTTGGTATTTTTCCTTCTTTCCAAACCTTAATATACAATTCTAATAATTTAATCTTCATTTTATTTCCTAAATGTTTAAGCATCTCATAACTAATCTTATCTCTACCAGGAGACGTTATTTTACTTTTCCCCAATGCTAGCTCTAACTCAACTAAAGTGAAAGGAACATCCATTAATGACAAAAACTTTCCTTGGTCACTTATTACCTCATTTTTCTTTCTAGATTCTTCTCTTCTAACCCTTCTATCCTCGGATAAATTATCATTACTATTAATTCTAACAAATGTTTTGGCTAACATCTCTGCCTTATCCTCATTTTTAACAGCTAACTCATCCTCCATTTTAAGCGCTGGATAACTCCATTCTCTGTATATTCCTTTCATCTTCTTTATCATTCCCCAAACATCACTTACTGGTGTTGTTCTCCCAATTTTATCACAAAAACCTTGTTTTATAACTTTCCTTGCTTCTGCCTGCAGTCTTTTGTAATTTATTAGATTATCAAAATTATGAGTCTTTTTCAATTCTTTCATACTTTTATTTCTCTCCTTATTTGCTTTCTCACATTGATCATTCCACCAAGTCACATTTTTCCCTTTTCATATTCCCTTTACTTTTTGGAATTGTTATTTCAGCTGTTTCATTAATTATATTTCTAAAAGTAATTTCCACTATTTCTACATCTTCTTTCATATTTATCCTATCTTGTTCCTTTTCACATATATATTTGAATTTATCCCAATTTGCTTTTTTTAATACCCACCTTCCTTCTCTTTTTCCGATGTTTAAATCCAAAAACCTTAATAAAAATTGGATAATGATCACTCCCCAAATAACTATCCTGTATATTCCACTCACATTTCCCCGCTAACTCATTAGAAACTAAAGTTATATCTATTGCAGAAGTGCTACCTGTTTTAATATTAATTCTTGTTCCTCTTCCATCATTTAAACACACTAAATTTAAATGATCTATTAACTCCTCAATTACTGCACCATTTGCATCTGTTTATGTTCCTCCCCATAATGTATTATGAGCATTAAAATCTCCACATATCAACATTTTTAAGTTCACAGCCTATTATTAATTTGAGATTATCTAAATCTATTTTCTTACATGGATTATAGAAATTGATTATATAGATTTGACCACTATATGTATAGATTTCTATTCCAATAAATTCTTCCTCTTTCCCAATTTTAATAACTCTATAATTTTAATTACTATTAATAAAAGTAGCACACCCTCCTCCAATGCCATCTTCTCTATCCCCTCTAATCACAGTATATGGAAATAATTTAAAATCTAATTTTTTATTTAACCATGTTTCTTGGATACATACTATATCTGGTTTCTCTATTTGTCGCTCTATATATCTTTTAAGTTCCTGACCATTTGCTATTAGACTTCTTTTGTTTCCATTGTTGCATTAATTACTCCTGCAATGAATGTAACAAGCTTTTTCAAATCTATCCAGACTTTTCCTTCCATTTCTTTTCCCATTTCTTTGAACGATTCCTCCTCTGAAGTTCCAGCTCTTTTTACTGTATTTTTCCCAACCATTTTAGCTGCCTCTGCATAAGAAATCTTGTTTTGTACTTTTGTTTGATGAATGTGAACTTCTCTTTTCATAACCTGACAACCAAAATATGCAGTACTATGTTCTCCTCCACAGTTGCAACATTTTGGCTTTGTTTTGTTTCCACACTCTTCGAATCCATGATTCTCTCCACATCTAGGACACCTCTTTTTCCCTTGACACATATTTGCCATATGTCCAAATCTCTGGCAGTTAAAGCATCTAATAGGTTTTGGTATGTACTCCCTCACAGCATAAGACATGCAACCTAAGAAGACTCGATATGGCAAAATTTCTCCTTCAAAAACTAACAAGACTGCCTCCTTTTCTCTCTTTATCCCATTCCGGAATTCAGTTAATCTTTTAGCATCTTTTACTTTTGCTCTTCTTATATTATTTTTGATTTCTTCCATGGATACCTCCACAGGTATTCCCCAAATCACTCCTTTTGGCCCTTGATCCCCCATTCCCACCTTACTCATACTAATCACTTTGTGTTTCCCCACCTCTTATTTTCCGAGCCTTTTCTCTCTGTTCTTCAGTCTTGCAAACAATTAGTAAATTTCCATCTCTCAAAACCTTTGCCAGTTTTATATCCCCTACCTGATTCTTCAAAATAGATGTTAGCTTAACCGGGCTCATTGTATTTATTGCATTTCCCTCACTGAATCTCAATATGATTTTAAATTCACATTCCTCTTCTTCTGCACTTTCATTTGGCACGACCCTTCTCAGGTTCCGGGTTTTTTCTCCATCTGAATTATTACCTCTCTTTCCCTTCATCGTATCCTGTCCAAGTTTCATTTCCATACTATCTTCACTTTCATATTCCTCTATATCTCCCCACTCCTTCTCATTCACTACACAGCCGTGCCTACCCGCTGATGCCTGTCCTTCTCATCTTGATTTTGGCATTTCCTCCAACTCCAGTCCTCTTCTTCTGAGCATCAAAATATTCCCAAGTCCTTTATTTTTTCCATTCGATAACACCTTGTTTTTTTCCGACAAATGTCCTTTTACCATTAATTTTTCCCGCTGTCCGACGCTGATTTGTACACCGGTCGGCTCAAAACTCTGGCCAACTTCTCCTGTTGCCTGTGTCCCTTCGCTACTAGCTGCTTCCGTCTTCGCCTAATCACCAACCCTGAGACCTCACACCTCCCCCTCGCACACGTCACTTCTTTTTTTCCGCTAAAACGCAACGTCTGGTTGTGCGCAGCGCCACCTGCTGCATCAGAAGAGAACTGTTATGCACCGACACCTACCAGCTTTTGACCTTGTAACAGCTAATAAAGTCACCCACTTTGTCACACATTTCTACACAGAAACCCATCAGTGCTAGATGCTTTGACCTCTGCACCTCTTCCTCCACAGAATCATAAACAGCCATAAAAGCCAATTCCCTTTTTGATGCTCCCTCCCCAAAACAAGCAGGGAAAGCCAGACAAAGCAGGTCAACAGACTGCAGTGTGAGAGCGAAAGTCTCAACACAGATCGAAAATCCGGGACTAATTTTACGCAGGTACAAAAAGACCTGCATTAAATTAGTCTTTTGTATGTCTGAACAAATGTCTAGGGAATAGGGGGAATGGAAACAGCTGATGTTGACTAAATGACAATTACAGTTAATAAAACAGGTAAAAATGGGACATGGACTGTTATTTCTGTTAAACCTTCTTTATTGAGAGTTTAAACCTATATGTTTTAATACAGAGTCAGCCCTAGGGCAATTTGCTGGTCCATCTGACGCCCTTGTGTTGACAAGAATGTACGAGAAGTATTCAATGCTGAAAGTTATAAAATACGATGACATCTGTATTTTACCTGACCCTGAACGTGCCTTATGGAGAAGTAAGAGAATGAATTAGTGGTGCATATCTCAGAAGAGGTTGCAATTAGCATTGACAGAGGTAAACAATATGACATTTTCATCATGAGAAGAATCCCCAACCCATTAGGGGCGGCTTTCAGAAAAGATTGTTTAGATCATACCTACAAGGTTTCTGATATGATCTCATCTCATGTGTAGTGCATTAGGGGGAGGGGGGAGGAGCACGACACAACAATCTCATCTATGGCACCAAAGACACCCGGGTCAGTTCTGGTTTAATAACAGAACAACCATTTGCAGTTTTACAGTATTTAGATTTATTTGAGACATAGTGATGATGGATGTGTTGAAAACCTGAAAATCAAGCTGACCTCGATGTGGGTGTTACCGTATTCCTAATTGAGCTACTCTGATCCCGTGTCAACTAACCCACCATGCATGCCTGTGTCCCTGGCAACACTACGCTCCCTCATGATGACTACGCTGTCCATTTCTCTTTCAAAACTTTCTTGCTGGCTGTACACACATTTAAAAGGCAGATGTTTCCAGTTCTGACCAGACTGAAAAGCCATAATGCTGAACACATTATTGTTTATATGCTTCATTTTTATTAAGCTTTGTTGTATGTTCCCTGCAATCATTCAGTATATACACTATAATATCCTTCATTACAATAGCTTAATCTTATAAAATTATCAACATATCTGAGACAGAAACATTTGTTTAACTACTTTTATTAGCAATTCTGCCTAGTGTTGCTAATTGGCATCATACCTACACTTCTGCTGTATGTGCTATTTTAATATTAACAATATGTACTTGGTAACTGCTTGAGAGAAAAGAACAGCTAAATGTTTTGTATGTTTTGTATGTTTTTTTGAAATAAAACCCCAGAAATTCATAATAAAGATGTTTCACACATATATCAAGTGGAGTACTATAGCAAAAGCTGTACTGCCCCGCTTGTGAAAGTAAATCTGTTGGGCTTCTACTTGGTACTCAGACACCAATTCTGAGCTCCACACTGCCAAACAGGACACGTAAAAAAAAAAAAAAAAAAAAAAAAAAAAAAAAAATTTATGATTACAAATAAATTCAGGCAGCAAGCATTTAACTTACAGTTGGGGAGTGTTTTGTGATAGGATGTTTTCCCTCCACATACGTGGATTTTATCTAGGCACTCCTGCTTTCTCCCACAAAATATCAAACAGCCATGTTAGATAAAAAGACCTTTTGGTAAGTTTGAATGTGTGTGAATAGTTGATTGTTGCTGTGATGGGCTGGTAACCTACATATAGGTTATGCAATCTGCATCGAAGCAATACACATTTGGAGGTGTGTGATTCAAGTCAGATATATGCGCTTATTTATTTCTATCAAACAACCCACACCTGCTGTGTCTGGTTCCAGCTGATGCTCCAAGGCATGGCACTCAGTGATTCTTTTTAAACATATTCTATTAAGAAACACCAACACTTCTGACATACCTATCCCGGAGTCCACTAGCTCTGGAACTCTGCACATAATTAAGCTATTGCAGAAAAATGATGGTTGGGTATTTGTTTGTATAAAAAGTACAGCAAGTTAAATATAAAAAAGAACAGAATTTAAAGGGGGTCTTTAGCATTTTACCACGAAAGCATCTGAACTTTGTTTCTTCCATTGGCATCATAATCAGTGCGAGAGAAGACAAATACAGCAAATGAGCCAATCACATGGTAAGGACGACCTTGCTTTGTGGATAAAGTGCTTCCCTCCTTCTCCAATCTGATTTGCAACATCCATCTGTCAACCAAATGATGGGAAAGGGCCAGGTTAATCAAGCTCCATTCCCTTTACTCTCCTTTGAGACTGACAGAAATACAGTATTGTTCCATTCATAGCAGTGCCAACACTGGATGGCTTCACTGTGGGGATGAATAAATCTATCATTTATAGTTGTTTTTTCTCCACCAAAACAAATGAACAATATGATTGGAATAAAAGCTGACTAAAACTAAATTACAGCAGAACGTAATAAGTTTCAATATTATAGATATTTAAAGCCTGACATAAAAGGTGCGTTTTAAGTCTACTTTTACAAAGTATCATCCATGCAAAATATTATTTGGGGGGGGGGGTAACAAATAAATTGAAGACTGTGACACAGCGTTGATGCAGCAGCATACCTGACATGAAAAAGAGGCAAAGAGGAAGACTGCATACCACAGCCAGAATGTGCTGCAGGGGGTCAGAGGGATGGGATGCAGGGTTCCAGCGGGTCGGTAGATCTACCACCGGGCCCGGTTCAGCACATAGCCAAGGCAATTTTATTTGTATAGCACACTTTCAACAACAAGGTAATTCAAGGTCCTTTACATGATTAAGGGGTAAAAAATAGAAGTAAAACACAGAAAAAGTATATAAAGTAAAAACAGCAATAAAGCAAGAAGCATACACAGAACATGATACATCAAAGGATTACTCAAAGGCAGCTCAAAACAGATACGTTTTTAGTTTTTATTTAAAATAACTCAGTGTTTCAGCAGCTTTGCAGTTGTCTGGAAGTTTGTTCCAGATTGGAGGAGCATAGAAACTGAAAGCCGCTTCTCCATGTTTGGTTTTAATTCTAGGGATGTTGGGTAGAATGGCATTAGAGGACCTGAGTGTTCTGGTGGGTTGGTATAGTAACAGTAGATCTTCAACATACTTTGGTGCTAAGCCATTCAATTATTTATAAACTAGTAAAAGTATTTAGAAGTCTATTCTCTGAGCTACAGGGAGCCAGTGTAAGGACTTTAGAACTGGGGTGATGTGCTCTACTTTCCTGGTTCTAGTGAGGAACACGAGCAGCAGCTTTCTGGATCATCTGCAGCTGTCTGATTGACTTTTTAGGCAGACCAGTGAGGACGCTGTTGCAGTAATCAATCCGACTAAAGATAAATGCATGGATGAGTTTTTCTAAGTCCTGTTGCAACAACAGTCCTTTAATCCTAGAAATGTTCTTCAGGTGATATAAGGCTGACCTTGTTAATGCCTTTATGTGACCCTGGAGGTTCTGAGTCTGTGATTTCTGTCCGTTCTGATGAAAAGTTTCCTATTGAAACAAAGAAGTCCCTGTAAGACTCAAGCCAGCCAAGTACTGTACCAGAGAGTCCGACTCAGCTTTCCAGTTGTTCCAATATATATACAGGTCCTTCTCAAACAATTAGCATATTGTGATGAAGTTCATTCTTTTCCATAATGTAATGATAAAAATTAAACTTTCATATATTTTAGATTCATTGCACACCAACTGAAATGTTTTAGGTCTTTTATTGTTTTAAAACTGATCATTTTGGCATACAGCTCATGAAAACCCAAAATTCCTATCTCAAAAAATTAGCATATCATGAAAAGGTTCTCTAAACGAGCTATTAACCTAATCATCTGAATCAACTAATTAACTCTAAACACCTGCAAAAGATTCCTGAGGCTTTTAAAAACTCCCAGCCTGGTTCATTACTCAAAACCGCAATCATGGGTAAGACTGCCGACCTGACTGCTGCCCAGAAGGCCATCATTGACACCCTCAAGCAAGAGGGTAAGACACAGAAAGAAATTTCTGAAAGAATAGGCTGTTCCCAGAGTGCTGTATCAAGGCACCTCAGTGGGAAGTCTGTGGGAAGGAAAAAGTGTGGCAGAAAACGCTGCACAACGAGAAGAGGTGACCGGACCCTGAGGAAGATTGTGGAGAAGGACCGATTCCAGACCTTGGGGGACCTGCGGAAGCAGTGGACTGAGTCTGGAGTAGAAACATCCAGAGCTACCGTGCACAGGCGTGTGCAGGAAATGGGCTACAAGCCACTTTTGAACCAGAAACAGCGGCAGAAGCGCCTGACCTGGGCTACAGAGAAGCAGCACTGGACTGTTGCTCAGTGGTCCAAAGTACTTTTTTCGGATGAAAGCAAATTTTGCATGTCATTCGGAACTCAAGATGCCAGAGTCTGGAGGAAGACTGGGCAGAAGGAAATGCCAAAATGCCTGAAGTCCAGTGTCAAGTACCCACAGTCAGTGATGGTCTGGGGTGCCATGTCAGCTGCTGGTGTTGGTCCACTGTGTTTTATTAAGGGCAGGGTCAATGCAGCTAGCTATCAGGAGATTTTGGAGTACTTCATGCTTCCATCTGCTGAAAAGCTTTATGGAGATGAAGATTTCATTTTTCAGCACGACCTGGCACCTGCTCACAGTGCCAAAACCACTGGTAAATGGTTTACTGACCATGGTATTACTGTGCTCAATTGGCCTGCCAACTCTCCTGACCTGAACCCCATAGAGAATCTGTGGGACATTGTGAAGAGGAAGTTGAGAGACGCAAGACCCAACACTTTGGATGAGCTTCAGGCCGCTATCGAAGCATCCTGGGCCTCCATAACACTTCAGCAGTGCCACAGGCTGATTGCCTCCATGCCACGCCGCATTCAAGCAGTCATTTCTGCAAAAGGATTCCAGACCAAGTATTGAGTGCATAACTGAACATAATTATTAGGTTGATTTTTTTTATATTAAAAACACTTTTCTTTTAGTGGTCGGATGAAATATGGTAATTTTTTGAGATAGGAATTTTGGGTTTTCATGAGCTGTATGCCAAAATCATCAGTTTTAAAACAATAAAATACCTGAAATATTTCAGTTGTTGTGCAATGAATCTAAAATATATGAAAGTTTAATTTCTATCATTACATTATGGAAAAGAATGAACTTTATCACAATATGCTAATTTTTTTAGAAGGACCTGTATATATAAAATAATCATGATCAACAGTGTCAAATGCTGAAATGAGGTCAAACAGAACCAGCACTGTGGCTCTACCACAGTCTGTATTTATGCGGATGTCATTGAAAACTTTGATGAGGGCAGTCTCAGTGCTGTGGTGAGCACGGAAACTAGACTGAAAAACATCAAAGCGGTTGGTCATTGTTAGGAAGCTATTTAACTGCTGAAACAGCTTTTTCAATAACTTTACTGATGAATGGAAGATTAGAAATTGAAACTAGAAAGTAGTTCTGCATTAACATTAGGGCTGTATACCTTGGAGAATCTGGCGATACGATACATACCTCGATACACATGTCACGATTCGATACGTACCTCGATACAGAGCTGTCTCGATACGATTTGATACAATGTGACACGATTCGATACGATTCAATAAAAATACATGGGCCAGAGCCAAGTAGTTAATGCTGAACACATTTACTCAACAAACAGAACTCTGCATTTTTCTTCATTTTGTTGAAGACAAAAGTGCATTATAACAAAGTGCATTTTGCTTAAATATTTGCAACTTTAAGTGCTCAGATTAATTGTACACAAATTGTATTAATCTGGAAATTACCACAAGTCAACATTTAAGTTTCCAAGGGTACAGTCTGAACTCACACAAGCACAAAAGCTTGGTGATTCAATTCTTTTTTGTGACACCATGTACTGCCATAACATATTTTACCATGAAATCATTAAATGCTACATCTTGCTTTAACATTTGGCAAAACAACAAATCCATCTCAAAACAGGATGGATTTTGAAATCTAAAGGCTAAACCAGGTGTGTCTTCAAAAAGGAAGGTTGAACACAAATCACTGCAGCAACAAAACAATAACCTGAGGATACTCTTGGTAATACTAGCTTTATCCTATGGGTTGAGATTTTTGTTCAAAAACAGAAGTTGGTCAACATGCTTTGAGCTTAGTACTCTTCTCTGTGTTGTTACAATATCGCCTGACATAGAGAAAACGCGTTTCGAGGAGACACTTGTCCCTGGAATGCATACGTACACTTTGGCAAGGTGTGACATTAGTGGATATTCATTCTGGTGGTCTTTCCACCAACTGAGTGGACTTCCCTCAGCAAGAGACAGGGGTGGTGCCTCCTTGTACCTTGACATCTCCTCTTCTGCCTGGCCCTGTGTGGTTCTGTGTCTCACCGCAGGACCTGCACTGTAAGTTGAACCAAGCAGATCAGCCAAACAGCACAAGTCTTTTTTCTTGTTGCGTGGTGGGCTGGCATGAATGTCATCCTTGTCTTCCACATGATTGTCCTCCTCTCCTGGTATCACTTCAGCCTCTTTCTATTATGCAAAATACAGATTTGTTATCAATAAACCCATAGTTAATTCTATAAAGAGTATATTCAAAGACATATAATAGTTAGTTTGCCTTGTTTGCCTTAGTTTGCCAATGAACTGACAAACCTTTACAATATATTGTTTTGCTAGTATAGTGCTTTACATGAAGTATATGTTTGAAACCATTTAGTTTTTTAAAGCTCTAACATATATATATATATATATATATATATATATATATATATATATATATATATATATATATATATATATATATATATATATTTCAAACTTCTTTCTCGGTTTTCCTAAGCTCGTAGGACAGAAGAGCAGCGGAGACAGCGGGTTGCTGCTCCAGAAAGCGCTAGAGCATATCATGTGCGCTATTCCAGCGCGTCACAACATCAGTGATCAGTTGATGTTCAGGCAACTCGAGCAACTTCGGATTTCTGTCGAAGTACATGGCTGGTTGTGGTACTGCGCTTAAAAAAGGTGGATATGCGTCTAACACGTCCCAATAAACGAGCAACAACAAGAAGCTTCAGTGCACGCTGCGAGGCCAGGTTTAAAGTGTGAGCGAAGCACCTGAAATGCAACATACAGGTGGTGTGCCAAAAAGTGATGGTCTGCCAAAAAGTGATCAGCCGCCGCGGGAGCGCGCACGAGTTAGGCAACTGTGTTTCTCGACGTAACTCACAACGATTGCGGCTTAAAATTCAGGAAATCAAACATTATCGACATTGAAAAAGCACAAATATCCTTGTCAAATACTTTAGCAGATGTTTGCCTAATTTCTATAATTTTCTCCAGAGACCGACTGTGTTTTCTATTTCAGAAGTTGTTTGAAATGTTCAGTGTTTATCCTAAACGGTCACAATATGTAAGCCTGGATGTAATGTTTGTAATTGAAATATGGTTTTTTTGCTAAGAATTGGATATGTCTATGCTATAGCCTTGATATTTTTTTAAAATTTCGTAAGATAACTCTACTGCATAGAATGTAAAGGGAAAAGTTGTATAAGAATAAATAATTTTCCAACAATTTTATCGATTTATCTGGCTTGTTTTGCCAGTTTTCTAATGTCATACCCAACAACGTGTTATACTGTTTACGTTGTTTTTATTTTTATTTAGTTTGACATGAATATAAAGTTAATTGTTTTTTTGTTACTATAGAAACTCTCCATGGTACATTTTCTTTTGAAAAAATGTGACCAAACTGATCAAGCTCCAATGGCTTTACAATTACACAGTGTTACTATCTATAAATGACTTTTTCTTTAAAGGTGACAAGATTAAAGCCAAAAAGTGATTATAACGTCCTGTTTACCTATGAAGGGTTAAATATGCCTCAAATGTGTTTATTTATCTCTTGTTCATTTAAATGTAGACATCACAGCATACTGAGTCCTTTGCTCAAACACTCACATTAAAATGTTTTCAAACATTAATTATAACTGTTGTCTTACACTTTACAATTTCACTTTATGAGTTACAGTTTTTCAGGCATTACATTTAAATTTCATTGTGACACAGGTCAATAAAAAGGTGTGTGAAATGTTCAGTATTCAGAGGAGTCTTTGTGCCCCATACCACCCCCAGACAAATGGATTGGTGGAAAGAATGAATGCCACCATACAGAGGTATCATTTCTCTTTTACAATTTGTATTTATTTAGTAACTTAAAGTAACTGTTTCTTCTGTTATAGATACCATTTGGTTTTAGATCACATTTCAATCTATTTTCCTTTTTTACCATTTAGATCCCTTTCTAAACTTGTCCAGAGCAAACCAGAAGAGTATGGAAGCGTATGTGTAACATAAATCAAATTAAAATGGATTAGCACAAATGCTTTTTCATTTTCAAAATCTAGCTGCTATTTTTGACTCATAAATAAAATTAAAAAGAAATTATCCAAACTGCTTTTTCATTTTACAATTCAACATTGCTCATTCTGTAACTTAATTAAAATTAAATAGAAAATGACATTTAAGATTTAATTTTCAAATTGCATCCCAGCAAAATAGTTACAAAATTCAATTTGAAATGTCAAAGTCGAAAAATAAAATGCATTGGCAGAAATGCTTTTTCATATTCTGAATACAAATGCCATTTTTGACTCATAAATAAAATTAAAAACGAATCATCCTAACTGCTTTTTCATTTTACAATTCAACAGTGCTCATTCTGTAACTTAATTAAAATTAAATAGAAAAGGGCTTTTAAGATTTAATTTTCAAATTGCACCCCAGCAAAATAGTTACAAAATTCAATTTGAAATGTCAAAGTTGAAAATGAAAATGCATTTCCAGAAATGCATTTTCATTTTCAGAATACAAATGCCCTTTTGACTCATAAATAAAATGAAAAATAAATTATCCAAACTGCTTTTCCAAACATTTTGCAATTCAGCGTAGCTCGTTCCGTGATTTAATTAAAACGATAAAGAAAATGTATAGCTTTTTTGTTTTCATCCCTACCCCTGCAAAAGGTGTAACATAATTCAAATCGAATTGGCAATCCCTCACCGCGCAGGAGAATGACGTCAGGGCTCCTTCTTCTTCTTCAGTCCCCAGCCTGACCGTGCTTAGCAATCAATACGTTAGGGGGCGTTTGTGTATAGTTGATGCTGGTGAAAGAGAGGAAAAGTAACAAGAAGACAAGTGGAAAAGTATGAGTGTGAGCATACACATATATAAAGGCTGTGTGGTCCGAATTCAGGGGCTGCATCCTTCTAAGGACCCGTCCTCCCTGGTCTAAGAAGGACGTCGGGTCATTCATAGACCAGGTGGACCACCGCATGTTAGACCACCTTCAAGTGAGGCAACACTTGGAAATATGCCGTCAAGCCAGCCGTTTATAGTAATATTACATTTCAGTTTTTCTTTTTTAATAAATTCACAAAAATTTCTACATTTGTTTTTCTTCTGTCAAGATGGGGACCTGATTGAACATTAATGAGAAATAAAATGATCTGTTTTGATTTTAGCAAATGGCTGCAATGAAACAGAGTGACAAATTTAAAGGGGTCTGTACACTTTACATAACTAAATATTACATAACTATATATATATATATATATATATATATATATATATATATATATATATATATATATATATATATATATAGTTATGTAATATTTAGTTATATAAATAACTAAATATTACATAAAATGTTTCTAATATTCAGTTGATTTAAAAACAAAATTGTGTGCCAAATTGAATTGAATATATAGTTTTTTTATTACTATGTGATGTCTTGCTAATCGCCACTTTCTGAATAAATAAAATGAAAAGATTTTTTTAAACAACCAGTTTAACAATAACTTTACATTTTTATGTTTTTAACACCATTGTGGGTCATAACAGCATGAGCTCTTCTCTGCATCTGCCTCAGTGCTGGTGACATTGTGGCACCTGGGGATGAGCTTGAAGATGATGTAGCAGAGGATGAGGCTTGTTTGGAGAACTCAGTGGTGTTCTCCGGTGGGACAAACTGTCTTCTGAACACGTCTTAGTGATGTGGCAGCAGTCGATTAAGCCAGCCCTGGACGACGCAGCGCAAAGAGCAAAGAAGCTACCCGAAGCCTTCTCTGCAGACCAACCTAAATGATGTTCCCCTCGTCAACCAGAAAATACCACCCACAGGTTTCAGCTGGATAACTCCATCCACATCTCTGAGCTTTATTCAGCCTGTTTATTCTAATAAAGCTTAAAGAATGGCCCAGGAAGAGCTCATTCAGGTTAATCCTGCATGAGTAACTATAAATAACTACACAATAATTTATCCTAATGTCAATTTTTGTTATTTCATTTTCAATAGTCATTTTAAATTGTTCAAAGTAAGCTCAATGTTCACACCTTTAAAAATTCAATGCATCTGTTAGTAAAATGACAATTATATTTCAGATTTGTTTTAATCAATTTATTTATAACCATGGAACAACTAAATAACCAAAGTGACAAAAACATAAATTGACAAACAGAAAACAGTGATCCATCCGGTCCTTCCTCTCCTCTCCTCTCATCTCCTCTCCTCCACATCCCTTTGATTCCTCCTGTCCTAAACAAGAAATCAATACACAGTTTACAAAAAGAGCAACACAAAAACTTTTAGCAAATCTCTATTTATTAACATGATCAGTCATAAGTTATGTATTGATGCACTGCTGCACATGCACATACAGTACTTTTTCATTACAAAAATAATCTCATTTGTTTTTGGCCAACAATGGGTGACATTCCCCTCCAGATTTACCATAATTGTATTTATAAAATAGATAGAAAATAAGTGCAGATGAGGAACATGGCAACTGTGTTATTTGTGAATTCAAAACTATAGTTTTTACAGCTGAACACAAGAGATCACATACTAAGAATACAGGTTATGAGGTTTTTGAGGCTTAATAAGACTCCTCTAAGCATTAGGTGTGTAATTGGATTTATTCTTCTACCTCCATGCCACCGTGGTCCAATTTTGCCCCGGTAAAGAGGTAATTTCCCCTAAAAGGAGTCCTTTTTTTTCCCCTTTCTTTGCAAAACCCAAAATAAGCTGTACATAAGCGGGGCAATAGACGGAGAACCATTAGACCAACATAGGAGCTCGTTTATGGGCGATAGTTTACAAAATAATATTATAATACATGTCTATACTAACAACAAAAGCCAAACAACACAACCGCGTTAAGTTTAAAATTTTTGTACTGCCAGATTTTAATAAACTTACATTTAAAACTGTACTCTTCGCTTGCTCCGTCTCCAGCTTCATCCGCCATTGTTGCTGGAACAGAAATCTTCTCGCAATGCCCTCACGTCATTCTCCTGCGCCGTGAGGGATTGCCAATTCGATTTGAATTATGTTACACCTTTCGCGGGGTTAGGGATGAAAACAAAAAAGCAAAAAAATTTCTTTATCGTTTTAATTAGGTCACGGAATGAGCTACGCTGAATTGCAAAATGAAAAAGCAGTTTGGATAATTTATTTTTCATTTTATTTATGAGTCAAAAGGGCATTTGTATTCTGAAAATGAAAATGCATTTCTGGAAATGCATTCAATTCAATTTGAAATGTCAAAGTTGAAAAATAAAATGCATTGGCAGAAATGCTTTTTCATATTCTGAATACAAATGCCATTTTTGACTCATAAATAAAATTAAAAACGAATCATCCTAACTGCTTTTTCATTTTACTATTCAACAGTGCTCATTCTGTAACTTAATTAAAATTAAATAGAAAAGGGCTTTTAAGATTTAATTTTCAAATTGCACCCCAGCAAAATAGTTACAAAATTCAATTTGAAATGTCAAAGTTGAAAATGAAAATGCATTTGCAGAAATGCATTTTCATTTTCAGAATACAAATGCCCTTTTGACTCATAAATAAAATGAAAAATTAATTATCCAAACTGCTTTTTCATTATGCAATTCAGCGTAACTCGTTCCGTGATCTAATTAAAACGATAAAGAAAATTTATAGCTTTTTTGTTTTCATCCCTACCCCCGCGAAAGGTGTAACATTATTCAAATCGAATTGGCAATCCCTCACGGCGTCAAGCCAGCCGTTTATAGTAATATTACATTTCAGTTTTTCTTTTTTAATAAATTCACAAAAAATTCTACATTTGTTTTTCTTCTGTCAAGATGGGGTGCTGATTGTACATTAATGAGAAATAAAATGATCTGTTTTGATTTTAGCAAATGGCTGCAATGAAACAGAGTGACAAATTTAAAGGGGTCTGTACATTTTACATAACTAAATATTACATAACTATATATATATATATATATATATATATATATATACATATATATATAGTTATGTCATATTTAGTTATATAAATAACTAAATATTACATAAAATGTTTCTAATATTCAGTTGATTTAAAAACAAAATTGTGTGCCAAATTGAATTGAATATATAGTTTTTTTATTACTATGTGATGTCTTGCTAATCGGCACTTTCTGAATAAATAAAATGAAAAGATTTTTTTAAACAACCAGTGCAACAATAACTTTACATTTTATGTTTTTAACACCATTTTAAATTAACACCATTAATTTTAATTAAGTTACAGAATGAGCAATGTTGAATTGTAAAATGAAAAAGCAGTTTGGATAATTTCTTTTTAATTTTATTTATGAGTCAAAAATAGCAGCTAGATTTTGAAAATGAAAAAGCATTTGTGCTAATCCATTTTAATTTGATTTAAGTTACACATACACTTCCATAGAGGAGTGGGACAAGCACTTGGACGCAGTTTTATTTGGTCTCAGAACCAGGTGTCAGGTGACTACCAATATGTCACCGTATTTGATGATGTTTGGCAGAGAAGCCAGATACCCATGCAAAATCCCTGAGAATTACAGGGTGAGGTTTAAACACAAGTGTATGGCAGCATTAACTTGAATTATTTTTTCATGTAGTACAATGCCTATATATTAAATTTATCATATTTATTTGAAAGGTTGATGACAGTGTGGAGGAAAATTTGTCCATAGAGGAGGCCACCAAAAACATTCTGAAAAGGGATGAAGCCATTCAGGCTGTATTGTCCTCCAAAAAGAACAAGAAAAAAATAACAAAAAGTAAAGGCAAAGTCGCCCCTAGTTTTCATGTGGGGATGAAAGTGTGGCGACTTAATGTGAGGAGCCAGCAGAGAAAAGGAGGAAAGTTGGACCCAAACTACCTAGGCCTCTACACTATTGTAGCGATAACTGGAAAATGTGTGGATCTCCAGGACAGCCAAGGTGTGGTAATTCCTAAGATGAACATGGATCATCTTATGTGCTACGTAGAAGAGAAGCCCAGGGTGCCCCGGAAATGTAACAAGGTTCATCTCATCCATCCTACCACTCCTGATTCCACCATCCTATCCATCCCTCCTGTCTCCACTGTCCCATCCATCCCCCCTGAGTGCACCGTCCCATCCATCCCTCCTGTGTCCACCTTCCCATCCATCCCTCCTGAGTCCACCGTCCCATCCATCCCTCCTGAGTCCACCGTCCCATCCATCCCTCCTGTGTCCACCTTCCCATCCATCCCTCCTGAGTCCACCGTCCCATCCATCCCTCCTGAGTCCACCGTTCCATCCATCCCTCCTGAGTCCACCTTCCCATCCATCCCTCCTGAGTCCACCGTCCCATCCATCCTTCCTGAGTCCACCGTTCCATCCATCCCTCCTGAGTCCACCGTCCCATCCATCCCTCCTGAGTCCACCGTCCCATCCATCCCTCCTGAGTCCACCGTCCCATCCATCCCTCCTGAGTCCACCGTCCCATCCATCCCTCCTGTGTCCACCTTCCCATCCATCCCTCCTGAGTCCACCGTTCCATCCATCCATCCTGAGTCCACCTTCCCATCCATCCCTCCTGAGTCCACCATCCCATCCATCCTTCCTGAGTCCACCGTTCCATCCATCCCTCCTGAGTCCACCGTCCCATCCATCCCTCCTGTGTCCACCTTCCCATCTATCCCTCCTGAGTCCACCGTCCCATCCATCCTTCCTGAGTCCACCGTCCCATCCATCCCTCCTGAGTCCACCGTCCCATCCATCCCTCCTGAGTCCACCGTCCCATCCATCCTTCCTGAGTCCACCGTCCCATCCATCCCTCCTGAGTCCACCGTCCCATTCATCCCTCCTGAGTCCACCGTCCCATCCATCCCTCCTGAGTCCACCGTCCCATCCATCCCTCCTGAGTCCACCTTCCCATCCATCCCTCCTGAGTCCAGCGTTCCACTCAACACTCCTGTCCCCACAGTGACTTCCACCACTTCAGGACAGAACCTTCCCATTCTTTGGTTTAACAAACATCTCAGTTGATCCCTCAATTATCCAAAGTAAGTTAATCAAGGTGAAACAAAACAACAATTCAAAGTCTTTTACATTTTTTGTCACACTCATTTTGATCTTTGGAATGTTGGACCTTCAATGTCTTGTCTACATTAGAAAAACGTCCCCCCAAAAAATATTTTACATATTTATTCCAAAAAATTATGACAGATTGAATTGAGCTGAAGAAATGTTTTCATTTTGGGAACTTATTACTCAAAGTAAGAAAATATGAAAGTCAGCATGAGTGTGCTGTCAATATAGGCAACACCCTGGCATAACTTAAACTTTTTTATAATTCAGAATTTTTTTCATGTCAACAATACACTTCTAAGGAACGGTTGACAGTCTGTAATAAGATTTAAGAGCATTTATAAGATAAGATAAGATAAGATAAGATAGACCTTTATTGTCCCACAATGGGGAAATGCTCCGTGTTGCAGCAGCACAGTGGATAGTTAAAGAAGAAGAATTATAATAACAATAATGTAAAAAATACATACAATATATAAACAATATATGAACAATATTAAACTTAGTCCTTGGCGTGTGTGTGGTCTACAAGGAGCAGTGCTGGTGTTAAACAGTCTGAAGGCAGCGGGAAGAAAGGACCTGTGATATCTCTCCTTCACACATTTAGGGTGAAGGAGTCTATCACTCAAGGAGCTGCTCAGTGCAGTGATGGTCATTGTCCATCACTGATGATAGCTTTGCTAACATCCTCCTTTCTCCCACCTCCTGCACTGTGTCCAGAGGGCAACCCAGGACAGAGCTGGCCTTCCTGATGAGCTTGTCCAGTCTCCTCCTGTCAGCAGTAGACATGCTGCTGCTCAAGCACACCACCCCAGAGAAGATGGCGGGTGCCACCACCGCGTCATAGAAGGTCTTCAGGAGTACCCCCTGCACACCAAAGGACCTGAGCTTCCTGAACAGATGGAGTCTGCTTTGACCCTTTTTATAAAGCGCCATGGTGTTCTGGGCCCAGTCCAGCTTACTGTTCAGGTGAACACCCAGGTACTTATGAGACTCCACTCTCTCTATCTCCATTCCCTGGATGTTCACCGGTGTTGGGGGGGCGTGACTGCTCCTGCGGAAATCCACCACCAGTTATTTTGTTTTCCCTGCATTGATCTGGAGGTGGTTCCTCTGACACCAGCCCACAAAGTCCTGGATCAGCTCTCTGTACTCCCTGTCATCGTTGTCTGTGATGAGGCCGACGATGGCAGAGTCGTCAGAGAACTTCTGCACGTGACAGCTAGCAGAACTTTGTCTGAAGTCTGCAGTGTACAGGGTGAACAGGAAAGGAGCCAAGACTGTTCCCTGTGGGGCCCCTGTGCTGCAGACAACTGTGTCGGAGACACAGTCCTTGCTCCTCACAAACTGTGGGCGGTTGGTCAGGTAGTCCATGATCCATGACGTGAGGTGGAGCTCCAGCTTGTCCCTCAGCAGCAGAGGCTGGATGGTGTTGAAAGCACTGGAGAAATCGAAGAATGTGATCCTCACAGTGCTTCCAGGCTTTTCCAGGTGGGAAAGAGCTTTGTGAAGGAGGAAGATGACGGCATCATCCACCCCGATGGCAGGCTGATAGGCGAACTGCAGTGGGTCCCCTAAAGGGCGGAGATGGGCGAGGACCAACCGCTCCAGTGTCTTTATCAAGTGCGATGTCAACACTACTGGCCTGTAGCTGTTGAGTTCCTTTGGGTGCGGCATCTTTGGCACCGGTACCACGCAGGATGTTTTCCACAGTTGTGGAACTCTCCCCAGCTTCAGGCTCAGGTTGAAGATGTGCTGCACAATCCCAAAGAGTTGGTCTGCGCAGGTCTTGAGAAGCCTGGAACTGATGCTGTCTGGACCGGTAGCTTTATTCACCTTGATCTTCCTGAGCTCCTTCCTCACCTGATCAGCAGAGAGGGACAGACTGCGGCTCGGGGGCAGGGTGTTTTGAGATGGGAGGCCAGGTGGAGGTGTAAGAGGAAGTGTAAGCGTCAGTGGGGGGGCAGTAGATGGGGAGATAGCTGGGTAGCTGGCTGTGATCTGAGTGCTGTGCATGTAGGACTGGGTGAGATAGGGGGGGAGAGAGCGGGGTTGCAGCAGTGATGTTTGATCCAGGGGAGGGTTAGGTGTCTGGTCAAACCTGTTAAAGAATAGGTTCAGATCATTCACCCACTTTTGATCCCCCCCCAGGCTGGGAGTCTGGTTTTTTGTACCCTGAGATGGTCTTCAGGCCCTTCCAGACTCCGCTGATGTTCCTCTGCTGCAGCTGCTCCTCCATCCTCTTCCTGTATCTGCTCTTTGCCTCTCTGATCTTCCACCTCAGCTCGCTCTGCACAGTCTTTAGCTCCTCCTTGTTTCCTGACCTAAAGGCTCTCTTCTTCTCCTTAAGCAGGGCCTTTATGTCCGGATTAATCCAGGGTTAATTGTTGGAGAAGCACCGTACCGTTCTGGTAGGTACAGTGTTCTCCACACCGAAGTTTATATAATCTGTAATGGAGTTAGTGAGACTGTCAATGCCCTCCCCATGAGGGTCACAGAGTTCCTCCCACACAGTTGTCTCAAAACAGTCCCTCAGAGCTTCCTCAGTCTCCTTGGACCATCTTTGTTCTGTTCGGGTCACAACCGGTTGCCTGTGCACGAGGGGTTCATACACAGGCTGGAGATGAACCAGGTTGTGGTCTGATCTTCCCAGGGGAGGGAGGGGTGTTGGGTTGTATGCCTCCTTGGTGTTGGCATAAAATAAATCTAGTATTTTACTGTCTCTGGTGTGGCACGTGACGTACTGGGTGAATTTCGGCAGGGTGGAGGATGGGGGGGCATGGTTGAAGTCTCCAGAGATGAGGAGGAGGAGGGCATGTGGGTGCTGTGTCTGCAGCCTGCTTACAGCTGAGTGCAGGACATCGCAGGCCATGTCACCATTAGCAGAGGGGGGGACGTACGCCACTATCACAATAACATGAGAAAACTCCCGTGGAAGATAATACGGCCTCATGCTAACGGCTAACAGTTCAATGTCCTTGCAGCAGTGTTGTTCTTTAACAGTTATGTGTCCATGGTTACACCATCTGTTATTTACAAACACAGCCAGTCCTCCGCCTTTCCCCTTACCGCTATCCTGTGTCCTGTCAGCCCGCAATAAATAAAATCCATCCAGACAAGCTTGAGAGTCCGGGGACAATGAGTTCAACCATGTCTCTGTAAACAGCATGATGCTACACTCTCGATATTCCCGCTGGTACCGGGTTAGCGCCGTTAGCTCGTCCATCTTGTTATGCAGAGATCTCACGTTTCCCATGACAACGGACGGGAGGACCGGTCTATGTCGTCTTCTCCCAGCACGGCGTTTAACTCCAGCACGGGTCCCCCGTCTTTTCCTCCTTATTTTCCTCTTATACCACAGTGACTGCCTGAACTTTTTAAAAGGAAGACTGTATGAAGAAAAACAATAGTTTAATTTATGGAGCTCTGTTGTCATTTATAATGGAAGAAGTGCAGAACACACAATGGATGACATAAAACACATTTTTAGTTACAATTTCATTTCAGTACTGTAAGTCATAAAATAAAAAAGAATGAATTCTTGTAAACACTTAAAACTTTAATTGGAAGTACATTTGATCCATTTGATTTTTATTGACATGACAATTCGTTGTTGCACCTTTGCTTTAACTGTTTGCTGAGTGCATTCTCAGTGGCTCTCCTGTGGAATATGACAACTCAGCAAAAACTATCAATGCTATTAGAGAGCAGATTGCTATCTGCCTCCTGGAAAACACAGGTATCTTAGTGAAATATCATACATAGTCTTTACACAAATGTTCTGAAACTGCACATATTTTACGAAATCCAACTTATATGATCTACAAATTGTGTTTAATAAAAGATTTATATTAAATGATTATTTTTCTCTTCATTTTCTTCTTGAATGTTAATTAGATGACTTGACTGGACTTTGTCATCTTTGTGGGCTGATGGGGGGAGACACTCACTGGATAACTGTTATCCATGTTTTTCTATTATAAATACAATTTTAATAATTTTACATGACATGACATTAACATATGATGTAATTAACTTTAAGGTAAACTGATGTGATTGTTTTTCAAAAGTAAAAAAAAATTGTTAAAAAAATGTTAACTGACTTGCTTTTTGGTGTATTGTGTACTTCGTTGTGTCTTCTTGTCTCTAGTATTGAGACCAGAAAAGTCCTTTGGTCCACTTGTTTGGTCCGGGCCAAAAGCGGACTTAATTTTTTTCGTTTGGTGCAGTTCGCATTCACACAGTAGTTTTTGCAAGTGAACTATATTTTGTAAACACATCCACGCGTGTCACGATGGGTGGACGGCAATGACTACGGCAGCACACAGAGCGCAGACCCGGAAATGGAGGAAAACATGGAAGCTCTACGCTGCTCTGCATATTTCTGCTATTATTGGAGCTGCAAAATCACATTTAGTGTCAAGAGCAGCTCATTCAAGGCAGGTTTCGCGACGCTCTGTTTCGTATTTTGGAAAGGCGTCGGGGAATGCGTGCAGTAACCCGAAAGAGACGATGTGCTCTGTGTGCCCTGACCCATGACATGCTCGCAGCACCGCAAAACAGAAGACGAAGGATCAGGTATGAACTTACCTTGCTACGGTGGCTTGTTTAGTCCAAAAAGGCACATGTATCCTGGAGTTGGTTCGAATCAACAGTGGTTTGTATTCACACCTGAAGCGAAGCGCACCAGAGTCCGTTTGGAAGCGGACCGAGACCACCTAAAATAATGGGTCTCGGTCCGGTTCTCTGATCCGCACCAGGATTCGTTTGTGTGTATTCACACCTGCATAAAAGGTCCGGACCAGCATTCGAAACGAACCCTGGTCCGTTTAAAGTGGACCAAACAGTGCAGGTCTGAATACACCCAGATTGGATGTGATGTGTGCCCAAGATGGTACCACAAAAACTGACTAAAGAAGCCATTGAAAGGAAAGAGAGACAAATATGTCAGTGAACCATGTCAGTAAAAATACTGTAGGCCTATAGGGTTAGAATAGTACATATACTTATATAAGTGGTTAGTTACATATAGATTCTTGCTATGTTTTAGTACTTTCCAAAAAGTGTCTTGTAACTATTATTGTTTTGACAGGAAAAAGGATTTCAGACATTTTTAGTTTTATTTGGAATGTTGGTTAAATGTTAAGGAGGAATTTAATTTGAGTTGACTTTTTAAATGAGTCTTACCTTTACATTCTACTTTTCATTTGATTTTTATTAACAGAAATATATGTTATTAGATGTAGATACATTTTGAAATCCTAGGAAAATATATTATGTTTTCTTATTCGATTTTTTTTTTCTTTGGTTACCAAGATGTTATGGTACTACTATAGTGTGAAAGTAAGACCACATCTACCAAGTATTTTTAAATAAATAATATATATTCTCTTTGTTTTTGTCACTTTTTACAAGTGTTAAAATATTCCCATTTTAGACATTTCATGGATATTTCAGATGATGCAAAGGGCCCATTATGTTTTGTTATCTACAGTTAATTAAACAAACAAACAAACAAAAAAAGACATTTTGAGGTAAATGTCACCCTTTACAGGTAACTATGATGTTATAATCACTTTACAGCAAGTAAACTTCTTCTTACCGATTTTGGGAGTATTTAAGATGATACAAAAAGACTCAGTATGCTGAGATGTGTACAATAACATCAGGAGATAATAAATAAATTCAATTATAGGTTAATTTAACCCTTCATGAGTAAACAGGATGCTGTAATCAATTTGTAGCAGTAAATTTGTTTTTTGCCCTTTTGTGGGTATTTATGATCATGCAAAGGACCCAGTATGCTGTGATGGGTACAATAGCATCAAGAGATAACAGATCCATTAATTTTTTGCTAAATTTAAACCTTCATGAATAAAAAGGATGCTGTAATCAATTTTTGGCAAGTAAAATGGCCGTTTTTTGCCATTTCGGGGGTATTTATGATCATGCAAAGCACCCAGTATGCTGTGATGGGTACAATGGCATCAAGAGATAATAAATAAAATAACTTTGAGACATGTTTAAACCTTCATGAGTAAAAAGGATGCTGTAATCAATTTTTGGCAAGTAAAATGGCAATTTCTTTGCCATTTTGTTGGTATTTATGATCATGCAAATGACCCAGTATGCTGTGATGGGTACAATGACATCAAGAGTTAATAAATAAAGCAATTTTGATTAAACCTTCATGAGTAAAAAGGATGCTGTAATCAATTTTTGGCAAGTTAAATGGCCGTTTTATGCCATTTTGTGGGTATTTATGATCATGCAAAAAACCCAGTATGCTGTGATGGGTACAATGACATCAAGAGATAACAGATAAATTCATTTTTTGCTAAATTTAAACCTTCATGCATAAAAAGGATGCTGTAATAAATTTTTGGCAAGTAAAATGGCAGTTTTTTGCCATTTCGGGGGTATTTATGATCATGCAAAAGACTCAGTATGATGTGATGGTAAAGTAAGATCAAGAGATAATAAATGAAGGTTTTGCGAAATATGTGTGACCCTTCACATGTAACCAGGATGCTGTAATCAATCTTTGGCAACTCCAATGATTCTGTTTAGTGATTTGGTTGTATCAAAGACTGTGCAAAGGACTCAGTATGCTGTGATGTCTACAATTAAATGAACAAGAAATAAATAAAGACATATGAGGCATATTTAACCCTTCATGGGTAAACAGGACGTTATAATCACTTTTTGGCAAGAGAACAATCAACATTCTAAGATGTTGTATGTGCAGAAATGTACTAGGCTTATTTATGCTTTCATTTTGTCACCTTTAAACAAAAGGTCATTTATAGATAGTAACACTGTAATTGTAACGCCATAGGAGCTTTATCAGTTTGGTCACATTTTTACAAAAGAAAATGTGTCATGGAGAGTTTCTATAGTAACAAAAAAACAATTAACTTTATTTTCATGTCAAACTAAATAAAAATAAAAACAACGTAAACATTATAACACGTTGTTGGGTATGACATTTAATTATTGGCAAAACAAACCAGATAAATCGATAAAATTGTTGGAAAATCGATTCTAATCTACAACTTTTCCCTTTACATTCAATGCTGCAGAGTTTTCTTACGATATTTTAAAATAATATCAAAGCTATAGCATATACATATCCAATTCTTAGCAAAAAAAATATTTCAATTGGAAACATTCCATCCAGGCTTACATATTGTGACCGTTTAAGACAAACGCTGAACATTTCAAACAACTTCTGAAATAGAAAACACAGTCGGTCTCTGGAGAAAATTATAGACATTAAATGGGCAACATCAAAAAGGCAAACATCTGCTAAAGTATTTGACAAGGATATTTGTGCTTTTTCAATGTCGATAATGTTTGATTAGCCGAATTTTAAGCCGCAATCGTTGTAAATTACGTCAAGAAACAGTTTCCTAACCCGTGCACGCTCCCGCGGCGGCTGATCAGTTTTTTGGCAGACCATCACTTTTTGGCACAACACCGGCAAGCGCAAGCTCCGCTGCGACGCTCATATTTGCGGCGTTGTCAGTGACAATAGCCGGGTCTTTGGATACGAGGTCCCACTCCTTCAGCGCCACTTTCAGTAACTCCGCAATGTTTAACCCCGTATGGCTCTTGTGCATGGCTCCCGTTTGTAAAACGTGCAACATCAGTTCCTGCTCCTCGTTAACGTAATGGCAAGTGATTGTAACAAAAGCTTCCGTGGCTCGCGATGTCCACCCCTAACAAGTCAGTGCCACTCATGGGGCAGAACTCAGGGCTGACTTAACATTATCTTTGACTTTTTCATGCATTCTTGGTACTGCTTTGTCGGTCATGTAGCTGCGGGTAGGGATCACATAACGGGGATCTAACATGTTGATCATAACGTGAAAGCCTGTGTTCTCGACAACACTGTAGGGACATAAACCTTTGCAAATATAATGCACCACAGACTCCGTAATCTTCTGTGCACGGACTGAGTTAGATGGAAGCTTGGATGTTATGTTGTCCAAAGAAGTTTGTGTGGGATCCTGTGTTTTTTTGGGCTGCGGCGAAGCTAGCTTGTCTGCATAGTGTCTTTGCAGGTGAGAGCGCAGGTTAGTTGTATTACCGGTGCAGCGTTTAGAAGCCTGGCAATGCTTGTGGAATGCATTTGTTTTATCTATCCCTTGGTTTCCTTCCTTTGCTTTAAAACCAAAATGTGTACAAACATCTACTTTTAGGGACAACGGCGCTTCTAAAATCTTCAACATTTTCCATGAGTTTTTTTTCTTATTCTTCTTCTCTTAGCATCTTTTGAAACTTGCGGGCGCCGCTGTACCCCCTAATGGCTGGGCGGAGTATCGATACTAAGGGCTAGAATGTCGATACTATATCTTTTTTTATTATATCGTTATGTATCTAAGAATGGATATTTTGAGGACACCACTAATTAAGCTATTTAAAAACCATTAAAAGAACCCTAAAATCGATCCTAAGACGTACGGGGAGCCAATCCAATGAATTTAAAGGAGTCATGACCTGTAATTTTCATTTTTCCATGAGAAAAAATTTATTTTATGATTGCCTAACGATTATACACTGGCCGAGAAGCCGATATTTAAAAGTGAAGCGTTTGTTTACCCCTGGGTTCGTCAACCAGCCCACGTGCACGCACACTCAAACACGTGATTTTAATTTCTGGCCAACTTGACGTCAAGCCCCTCTCCCCCTCATATTCAGTCAAGCGTCGCCATTACTGAATTGTAGTGATGGGAATTCCAGCTCTTTTTGGAGAGCCAGTTCTTTTGGCTTGGCTCACCATAAAGAGCGGGCTCTTTCGGCTCCTCACATTTTCTGTTGCTTAAAGTGTATTTATTACCAATATTAATGCAAAACGATGTGTACCAACTGTACTAAAACAAGCGGGGGGGGGGAATGAAAAAATAAAAAAACGGCTCCCAATGATGAGCCGGCTACCATCGTTCACTTCAAAGAGTTAGCTCTTAGAGCCGTTTCATTCGCGACCGACACATCACCGATTCGAAGTACGAACTCAACCGTGAAAGATGCAGAAACGTTGGCATCAAAGCTCCGCTTAGAAAAAGGGGCAATTCCAACAATCAGAGACTTCCCTAAAATTGAAACGGTAAGGCTGTGTTTTTATTGCTCTGCTGTGTGTAACAAACAGCAGCTAACTGCTAAGTTAGTAGTAGTAGATATGTTAGGGAGTAGTAGATATGGATTAGATATGCTAAAGCGTTACCTGGTGTCAACCCCCCTCCTTCCTGCCACCAATAACGCGCCCCTCATTTGCATTATTACAATGACCGTCCACGACAGCCATAATATCACATCAGATCTCGCGAGACAATAATGCCTTCAGAAATAAGGGTCAGAGGAGCTCTGTTTATTTTTTTCAACTTTTCTTTTTTAGAAGGGCCTGAAAGACTATAATAGAGCGTGGGTATTGTCGGCTTCTTATCATAATATGCTCTGCAACTCACTTTCTACTCAGAGAGGTGGGGGCGCCGAACTCCAAAACCCCGGCGGGAACTGTTTCAAAATAAGACCCAGAACTGAGAGACAGAGAGTAAAACAACACACACACAAACAGATATCTGTTTCACAGTGGACGCACCTGCAGATGGGAGCCAGAAAAGATCTGACTCGCTTCTCTACCAGGGTGTACCAATTTTATTACAGAAGAACAAAGAACATATCACATGACTCCTCTCTCCTCCTCCTACATCTTGACAGGTCATTTATTTTCTCCTGACCGTACCATGAACTAGAGTTATAACCGATCCTCCCTGCTTTCAGTTCATATCTTTACTCAAGAGTTTGTTTACTTAAAACCTTAAACCCATAAAATACTGGTAAAAGAGTCATGTTTTACTACCCTGAATAATATAAACAGGCCTATTACTTCTAAACGCTTACTTAAAGATATAGTTAAAACATATGTACTGCATAATAAAAAATAGCCCCAATAAAAGTAGAATACAACAGTATCCAAGGAAATACTAGGTTATGACTCCTTTAAGGTGTAATGTGTTCCCGCCTCCTAGTCTTTGTAAGGACACGTGCTGTTGAATTTTGTAGGAGTTGTAAACAGGATAGGTTCTTCACTTGTAAAGGATTATAATGCTGCGTTCACACCTCCCCAAACGTCAGCGTCAGTTACGGCAAGATTACATGTAAAGTCTACGGTTGAGTCCGTCAGAGTCTCTGTGATGCGTTGTGTGCGTTGGCTTCGTCAATTTTTCAAGCATTACCTGCGTTTCAAGCAGCAACGTAGCAAACGCAAGCAACGCAGAAGTTCAGCTAGCTGAACTTTTGACGGACTTGACGCACTTGAGGCAGTGCGCCAACCAATCAGAGCGTCTCACTGTAGCGACGTCACCACACGTATCTTGAATGAAGCTGGAGCAGGAAAAAAAAAAACATTTTCAAACTAGATGCGTTGGGAGCATTGCCTGACACAGTGCGGTGTGAAGCAAGCATTGCAAGCTTCAACGTACGTGCGTGCGTCAAACTAGATGCGTTGGGAGCGTTGCCTGATGCAGACAAAGTGTGCAGTGTGAACCCACCATAAGAAAGTGATTGTAGTTTAGTGGAGCAAGCACATCAAGGACTGAAGCCTACTGTTAAAATCATTGACAATAAAATCACAGGGGGCAGGTAAAGCTATAGGAGGATTCTCAACAACAACAACTCGTTAAAGAATTAATTATATGAGCTATACCAACCTTCTAATTTCCCTCTGGGATCAATAAAGTATTTTTGAATTTGAATTGAGTTTTAAAAAACTTCCAGAAAACCTGCAGCCACTTCAGAAGTTAGATGGCACTTCCTGACAGTTCTCACAGAGGACTATAGACCTGTTGCCCTGGCATCCCGCATCATGAAGGTCCTGGAAAGACTCCTGTTGGCCCCCCTGAATAAGCAAACAAGAACACATCAAGACCTGTTGCAGTTTGCTTATCACCATGGAGTTGGAGTTGCAGATGCCATCATCCACCTGCTTCAACCAACTCACTGTCATCTGGACAAGGCAGGCAGCACTGTGAGGATCATGTTCTTTGATTTCTGCAGTGCATTTAACACAATTCTGCCTGATTTGCTTTGTCAGAAACTCCTGAAGACACATGTGGAGCCCTTAACAATCGCCTGGATCAACGACCACCTGACAAACAGACCACAGTTTGTGAGACTGAAGGATTGTGTGTCAAACCAGGTGGTCAGCAGCACAGGAGCACCATAGGAGCACCACAGGGGACCGTACTCTCACCATTCCTTTTCACTCTGTAGACCTCAGACTTTCAGTACAAATCAGAGACCTGTCATCTGCAGAAATACGCAGATGACTCTGCAATTGTTGGGTGTATCAGAGATGGACAAGAAGTTGAGTACTGAGAGCTGGTGGACCGCTTTGTGCAAGATGCTGCAAATCTTCTACAAGTCTGTTGTGGAGAGTGTAATCTCTTCACCCATCATCTGTTGGGGTAGCATCTTCAGAGCCAGGGACTTAAAAAGGCACAACAACCTGATAAAGAAGGTTGGTTCTGTCCTTGTTTACTGTTGCTTTTAAGTGTGTGTGTGTGTGTGCGTGTGTGCATGGGTATGGGGGGGGTGTAATTGTCATCATGTTTTTGTTGTTCGGGGGTTATGTGTGGTCATTTTAATCTGTAAAGCACTTTGACATGCTATTTTGTTTGAAAAGCGCTTCATAAATAAAGTTTGTTTTGATGATTTGATTTGATAATCTCATTGAGTTTTTCAACCAGATAGTTGAAAGAATTCACCAGTGCCTCCCACCTAACCCAGAACTCTTTGTACAAACAAACCCTTCCAGTCCGGTTTCTGTCCTTGTCATAGTACTGAAACCGCCCTCATTAAAATCACTAATGATCTCCTCCTGGCTGCAGACTCTTGGTCTCTCTCCATCCTTGTCCTCACTCACTCACATTCCCTTGAACTGGTTCTAATCATATCTCTCAGTTCGCACACAGTTTATCCAACTGGCAGCCTTCAGTTCCCACTCTTCCCCAGTCACCTCCGGTGTGCCCCTGGACTCCATCCTGGAGACCCTCCTTTTCATTACCTATCTACTTCCCCTTGGAAATACCTTCCATAAATTTCATATACACCTTCACTGCTACGCTGATGACACCCAGCTATACCTCTCAACCAAACCCACCTCTTCACAATCCCTTCTCTCTCACTCACCAGTTGTCTCTCAGAAGTTAGATCCTGGTTTTCTTTAACTTCCTTCAACTCAACAGTGATAAAACAAAACTACTTCTCGTCGACACCATGTCCACCCTCTCTAAACTAAACAACTTCTCTCTCAGTATTCACAACTCTATAGTTACCCCCTCAAAGTAAAGAGCTTGGGTGTCATTCTGGACAATACAATATATTTCATCAATCACATCAACAATATCACCAGGACTGCATATTCCCATCTCCGAAATATTAATCGCCTCCGTCCTTCCCTCACCCCCCATACCGCCGCCATCCTGGTCCACAGCCTTATCACCAGCCATATTGATTATTGCAACTCTCTCCTCTTCAGCCTTCCCCAGAAACCCCTCAATAATTTTCAATTCCGCTTGTAAAATCACTAAAGCTCCCTCATTTAACCATATCACATCTGTCCTACAG
Organism: Valencia hispanica; assembly: GCA_963556495.2. Classification (NCBI taxonomy): domain Eukaryota; kingdom Metazoa; phylum Chordata; class Actinopteri; order Cyprinodontiformes; family Valenciidae; genus Valencia; species Valencia hispanica. The sequence goes on from OY747719.1 coordinate 5,711,843, forward strand.
CAGCTCCACTGGCTCCCGGTTAAATTTAGAATAGATTACAAACTCCTGATGTACACCTTCAAAGCCATCCACAACCTCACCCCCATACCTGTCTAGTCTCCTACACATCACAGTGATTAGTTTAAGACTAATTGCCACTTTTTGGTTTGTGTTCAAACAACCAAATCACAATGCAAAGCAGAAGTGAAGACGAATATTATTTGGAGGAAGTAATGTTTCATTAAATAATTGGTTGAATTAGAAATCAATAACCTTATGGAAAATTTATTTGATTTTATGGATCAGTCGCCACAGTGATTGATCTAATTTGAGTATTTTGGCATACTAAAACTATCTATTTTGAAGCAGATCTGTATTTTGAATACCGTAGATACAAATCCTTGTTGTTTATGAACGCTAACAGACTGCAAGAGCAGGTTGTACTAGAAAGAGATGATAGGAATGTCAGAACATTATCAGAACAAGCGTGCAGAGTTAAGCTAAGAGCCTTTGTGTTTAGCTTAGCACCAACAAACAAAAGAAAGCTCCAGTGTACTGGAGTAACTCGTGTTGCAAGATTTAAAATGGCTCTTTCTTTCGATCAATAACCTTTGAAAATACTGTTTATTCCACCGGCTCAACAGCCTGTTCGAACCCACTCTGAAGAACGAAATCTTATAAATGCAGCAAAAACACTATGAAATAGACTATCGAAAAATCCTTAAATTGTTTGTCCTAAGCTAATTTAACTCTGCCCATACACAACCTTACTTGAACGATTCTTAGATCTCCGTAACAGGGGGAATCCATTGATTGGTGGATCAGCATTAATGGAGGGAAACTGGCTGTTAGCTGGTCAGTCAGCAGCAGCTGCATGTGGGGTGCAAACACTGGTTGCCACTAGCAGCGAGGGCTCAGAGGAGTGCGGTTAGTGACTCGGGTCGTCCGGTTCGTCCAGCTCGGCTCAGCAATCTTCTCCCACGGACTGGTCCCTTCCACTGACAGCTTTCAGCTCAACAACTCTTGGCTCGGCTTCTTTGGGTGAGCAGATAGGCTTGTGCAGCAGGGGATGGCAGCAAAGAGAGACTCTCTCTTTGGTGGAATCTGTAATTCAAAAGATTCCTTCAGCAGAGTTCTGAACAAGTCAGGACTTATTCCATCAGCCGGATATAGTTACATGTTCAACGATCAGCAGATTGTATAGGTATTTTGGGTCCAATGAATAACTCGCTCCCACCCTTGCCAGCGAAGGTTTGAAGTTTAAAGTGCGCACCTCACCGGATGCTAGGCGGGCTCCAACTGGCAGGGTAGAGAACAAGAGTGGACGAAGCCTATGCTTATATAGGGATGATGATGTCCCATGAAGTCCTCCTTTTCCTGTTGAAACTGAAGTGCATTGTGGGAGTAGTTCTTATGGCTGGAGGTCTGTGTTTGGTCCAGTAATCATGGCTGTTGTCCAACATCACCCAAATCACCTTGAATTGCCTAGTTGTTGAAGGTTTTCTATACAAATAAAGTTACCTTGCCTTGCCTAGTGAGCACAGAAAACATAGTTGCTAAGCTAACATAAAACATACATTAGTTCCTTTATTAGCTACAATTCAATTCAGTTTTTCAATTCAGTTTATTTTTATAGCGCCAATTCACAACAGATGTCATGTTGATGTTCATCATTCCTCATGTCAGTTTATGGAAGTTAGATGTTGTGGCCTCACTGCTTTAGTTTTCACTATAGTTTTGATCACCTTCTTGATTTTTTCTTTTTTATGTTAGATATGAGGATTCTGAGAACTAACTAAAAACCACCTGGAAATTAATAAATCTAACCATACCTGTCAAGTTTTGGATTTGAAAATAAGGGGAAAATTCCATCAGCTGCGAACCAAACCACCACCACAACCAACCTATAGTATCTCTTACATTTTAGGATAGGTGTACAAAAAAAGTCTATAATCACTTTTCAACCAATTACTAACTACAATTAGGGGTTCAGAATCTGATAGGCCTACCTTTGTTGACATTGAAATGCTGTGAACATTATGTTATAATACACCCTAAATGAAAACACAAAAGGGTAAATCGAGCACAATTATTGATTTTACATTTTACAGTTCATATGCTATTTAACACATTACTTACTTACAGTTTATTTCACATTGCTTGTCTTTAAGTTAAACATTTACATTTCATTTTCATTACACATTTTCTTTTAATATATCATGTTCACTCCTGTGGCTCTCTGACATTCATTAGTGACTTATTATACAAGACTATTATACTATTATATTAGACTTATATAAGAGGGTGACCATATTCTGAGAATCCAAAAAGAGAAAACCCTCCCCAGCATGGGCGTGACTACCCCCAGAATCAAATCTATAAATTAATATGGATTCAGGTTAGAAAATACTCAAATATTAGATTGATGAGGTAAATACAGTCAGATGTCATTTCCATCTCACATGAATTTGAAGGACTGCTTTGAAAAACCAGCATAATAAATCAATTGGACAAAAAAAAATGATTCATATTTGCAGAAAAATATCATTATTAAGGATTGTTTGAAATGTTTTCCAGCAAATATGTTTTTAAAAATGATGTAGGAATTTATTCTCCAGTAAATCACTGAGTCATGTTTAGTGTTTTACCTGCTGTCTGACAGAGAACCTCTTCTGTATTTTATAACATGCAGGCTGGATGGTGCGACTTGAAAACTTTATTTTCTAGTTGATGCATTAGATTAAGTAATTAATCATCATTACAATATCACCATTAAAAACTATAGCAAGTTTTCAAGATAATATAGTTTATTTTAAAACATTAAATCTGATTCATATGCACCAATCTAGATCATAATAATCAGACTCTGGCTTCCATCATTCATTATGCTCTAAAATTGGAAAATTCTCAGTTTTATTTGATCTATTTTTACCCAAGATCACTTGATGTTAACATTGCAGTTTTCTAGATCTGTTGCGTTCAGTTTTTCAGATAGAGCGATGACAGTAGCATATTTATAATCCTGAGATCCCGAGCAATCCACTGATACTAAATATGTCCAGATTGATTACTGGGGAAGGTATGAAATATTGATCCAAAGTCGAACTGTTTTTACCGCGACGTCTCAGAGTCAAATGATTGTCGATGATAACTTTGAACTTCGGATAATAATGAATCTGTGTCGTCGCGAAATGAATCCTAACCTGCTGTAGCAGCTCAGATCGTGTTAGGTCAGGTGTGCCGCTCACCTGAGCTCCACTGCCCCGGTAAAAACGGCTCTGACGACCATGACTGAACATTGGGTAGTTTTTCCACAGGTCGTCTGTGAAACTACACTTTCGGCATTTTAGTGGCACATTACAAGCACACAGCGCAGCTCCTCATTTGTTTTGTAGGCAGTGGCTGCTTTTAAAGTGAGGTAAACCAGGTACAATATGGGGGTAAACCCGGACATTTTATGATATTTAAATAAATCCCCCCGGACATAATTTTATGGCCAAAAAGGAGGACATGTCCGGGCAAAAGAGGACGTATGGTCACCCTATTATACAAGTTTGTTGCAGATTTTACACTCTTTAACACTTTTTTGATATTTACAAACCTTTGATTTTTTGGCAGGAATTCCTTCTTAACTTTCATCCATCTCTTCTTCTTCTTCTTATTGTTTAAATGGCGGGTGGCATCCAACTTTAAGGTGCATTACCGCCACCTACTGTGTAGGAGTGTGAGTCAGAGTAGGAAAATCCTAAAAAAAAATTTTTAAAAACTATATTCTACTAATTAAACTACTTTTCCTAAGGAATTCCAAGACTAACTTATGTATATTATTATCCCCACCTAACAAAATCCTTAAATTAAATTCCTCATATCCCTTTAGTATTAATTTTTCTTTAAACCTTTTTCTATTCCTTATATATTTACTGCACAAACATAACACATGTTCCACCGTTTCCCTATCTTTCCCGCATTCACAAAAACCTATCTGATGTTTCCCTATTAAATTAAGAGTGCTGTTTAACGCTGTGTGTCCCATCCTTAACCTTGTTATTATTTTTTGATCTCTATTATTAATTTCCATATTTCTCATCTTACCTACCTTTCCCTGTATGTGAAATAAATGCCTTCCTTTTTCTCCCTCCTGCCATTCATTCAATATCTGGTTTTTGATAATTGCTTTTACTTCTTTAACACTATATGGAATTTCTATCCATTTATTTAATTTAGTTGCTTGTTTAGCATAAAAATCAGCTATTTCCTTACCCTCAACCCCTCTGTGAGCTGGAACCCACATAAATCTTATTTCTATCTTTAATTTACTCAATCTAAACAAACATTCATATATTTCTAATAAAATATCCGGTCTAGTATCATTTGACACTGATTTAATGGACAATAATCCTGAAAGAGAGTCTGTACATATTATAAATTTTTTCACCCTATTTTGTTCTATCCAAAGTAAGCTAAAACAGATTGCTAAAATTTCCACCGTAAAAACTGACAAATTATTTGGAGTTCTGATTTTTATATATTTCTCTAAATCTGGGACACAAAAAGAGAAACCTGTGGTCTCTTTTCCTGAGTCTTTTGATCCATCTGTAAATATTGGAATAAATGATTTATGTATATTATTTAATCTTTCAAATGTAATATTATCCCAATTTCCTTTACCTTTTTCCTGTTCCATTTTAATCTTAATATAAAAATCAATATTACAATGAGGGAAAATCCACTTTGGAGTAACTGAATACATAAATTTCTTTATAAAATTTATATTATTTAATTTAATTTTTTTCTGCTAATCTATTTGCTTTCCCAACCATACTCTCAGATTTATCATTTCCATTATTCCTACATAAATAAATTTCTTTTCTAACCAAATGATCTTTTTTTGTACATCCCTGTAAACTAGCCCAATAATTTAACAATATTTGTTTGAACCTCAAATCTATCGCCATTTCTCCCATTTCTACTTGAATAGATGCTATTGGTGTTGATTTCATTGCTCCACTACATATTCTTAACGCCTGGTTTTGTATAATCTCAATCGCAATTCCCGCGCATGCTTCTTTGAGCACCTCTGGGCTGCGGAGCGGAGCGGATCTAGAGCGCATGGAGTGGAAATTGCGAATGGCTGCGGAGTGCGTGGCAGAGTGGCGCGCATGCAGTGGAAAATGGGGGTTAGGAATGCTGGGAAATGCAGTCTGTTCAGTCTGTTTATGTTGAAATGAAAAACAACAAGGCCAACAGGTATGGCTTTAAAATAATAATAATATTAAATAAATAATAATAATAATACATTTTATTTGAAGGTGCCTGTCTAAAACCCAAGGTTGCCTTACAGAGAAGAAAAAAACCAAACAAATAATACATAGACAAACAGTAAAACAAAAACAATGATGAAATAGCAAATAAGTAGACAGTACAACAACCAATCAGTGTCTAAAGTGAATAAGACCATTTGAACAGATGTGTTTTGAGCTGTGATTTAAATAAAGGAAGATAGTCAATATTTTTGATGTCAGGAGGAAATGAGTTCCTGAAGCAAAGAGCAGAGTGACTAAAAGCTCTGCACTCCATGCTGACAAGCCGGGCAAAAGAAACAACAAGATGAGTGGCTGACAAAGATCTGAGAGAACAGAAAGGAGTGGAGGTGTGAGGCAGGTCACACAAATAAGGAGAGGCAAGGCTATGGATTAATTAGAATTTTGAAGTTGAGCTGGGATTCTCTGGGCAACCAGTGAAGCTGCTGAAGAACTGGGGTAACAGAGTTGGAGTTTATGAAGGGACTTATTGGGGAGACCAAAAAGATGAGACCCAACAGTTTAGTACCTCAAGAATAAAAATGGATCATGGCACTTTTTAAAACTATACTCTCTTTGATAACATCTTTTTGTTTTTACTAGGTGGTTTAGCCTCCTTAGTTAACTGGTGACCCATGTGCATTTGTATACTTCAGCTGCAATCACAATCAACTATATAAATCATTAGTTAGAAGCTCCCACTTTCTTCTCCCAACAGAACAAAACATTTCCCACTGAGCTCAAGCAATGAAAGACTGGAAGAGCAGAAGGCTCCATGAATAGTGCATTGTGCTGCAGGCTTACCTTGAAACTGAAAGGTACTGAGCAATAAACTGTAATAGTTGGCAACACATGTTAAGCCTTCTTTTTTCCAGGTGAAAATCCTTAAGAGATACAGACAGACAGACAGACAGACAGACAGATCCCAGCAGTTACAGTGAATCTAATTAACCTCAATAAAATTGTTGTTTTAGTAGGATTAACATTTGCGTCTTTAAGCCAAAGTCAGTTGCAGAGAGGGGACAATGGATCAAAAGGTTCTCATCTTACAAAAGCAAGTGATCAGGGTAACCATGCGAAAAGATCCCATAGAATTAAAGTGTATAAATTAAAGCAGTTTTAAGTTTAATGAAAGAGAGACTGACAGGTTTATGTTGCAGGTTTAACCAGTGCGTGTTACTTTTTTGCATCAGTATCAATGCTTACATGTTTCTTATGTTGTTGGTTGTAAACGTTTGATCATCTTAGCTCATCTTTCAAGAGAAACCTAGCAATTTGGTAGGCAAGATTAAAGGAGGTGGATAACCTACTTTAATAGGTTATAGGATAATATAAAAAACCACAAAGAAATACCATCAGTGGATTTTACATGTAGTTTAGTTAAAGTCAGCTACAACTGCTAATCAGGGTTTAACAATATTCATACCCAATCATCCCTGTATAGACATCACAATCTGTGCATGCAGTTAAAGAATACATTACTAAGAGATGATCGCCTAGCTCAGTCAAAGGATGAAATGGGTCTCCTTTCATGTAAAGTCCCAGATGAAAAAAACATCTAAAACATGCTACATGCAAGCAATCCAAGAATGGCTGGTAATGGTAACATAGCAGACTGCCTGCTGGTTTTTAAACTCTAGTGTGAAAATATGATGATGTACTGTACAGCAGCAATGGCTGGAAATATAGAAAGCCAAATGGACCAAAGATACCTGGCAGTATTTTGCAGTGTCTTGGTGCTGTCTAATAAACACTATTAAACATATCTACAGGGTTTGAATTACGGTGGAGCTAAGGGAAGCTCAGGTCCCTTGAAGGAAGATGGGCTCCCCCTGAAGGCCCTGAATTGACACACCAAGGGAGAGGTCTAAAAATAGTCCAGTTTCAATTTAGGTTTTTTTTTTTTTTTTTTTACAAGAATCCCTAATGTATTTTAGATTAAAACAAAATCCTAATTTGTTCACTTTGTGTATTAAATTTCTCACATAAAATTTTCCAAACACTGACTTCTACTGAAAATAACTTTCACTTAATTCCTTCTGTGACCATAATGTGTGGTGGCGCTGTTTTGATTGACATAGGCTATGTCAAGCATGCTAATGCTAACCTGTGTTGGGTTCTTGCTAATCAAGTACGTTTGGAACGTCGTGGACACTGCCTGGGATTAGATTGGGCAAAGTTTTACTCAAGTTTTTGAGATCATGTCTAAACGTAAACTAGAGCATTTTGGTTTTATACGCCAAAAAAGTGAGATGTGAAAAGGAGGTGCGCCCCGGACTGGCAGTTAAGTCTTGTTCGCGGAGAGATCTCATCAGCAGTGGATGCAGAACAGCGGGATCAGCTGTAACTTTGCCATCAAAGTTACGGCCTGAATCAGGTCATGCAGCCTTTCCTTTTAACTAGACACAAAAGCAGTAGAGTGAGTGGAAAGGTAGGAATACCTGGCTCTTTACTAGAAATCACAAGTTAGAGTGTACAGTATCTATCAATGCAAAACGTCTGCTGCTTCCCAAAATCAAAACTGGGGTGCATCTGTCCGAAGAATGGATTAATGGAAAAGTCAGCAGTGAATCACAGAATAACCTATGAAAAAAATGTTTGGCTCACAAAAGAGGAGTTGAAATTTCAGAGAAGAGAAAATTAATGCTCATTTAATGCAAGAAACAAATAAATCTTTCAGAACAGTCTATATGGTGGCAAAATAAAAAAAACCTGGTTACTTTACGTTCAGAACCTATTAAACTACCAAAATTATTGTTTTATGTTATTGACCGTTAAGCCATAAAAATGGGGGATTAATAAGTGGTATCTGGGGCTCCCAGGTGAATATCGAGTGTTTAAGATTACATTTATTTTGTATACAACAGCAGAAGGCAATTGGCTCTGTCCTTTACTTGCCTTTTACTTTGCATGATGTTAAGGTCATATTAACTCAAACTAACACTACTTACTATTTTTTGCTTTTACAGGACTTACTCAAGCATTTTATCTGAACGATGAACTGTAAGAATCTTTCCAGGTAAAAATTTCAACAATTTTTTTAAAGTTAAAATGAAAGCATCACTAGATGCCTCTTCAGCAGCAAGCATGGTTTGGTTTTTAGAGTTCTTGTGAAATATTTGGGAAAAGAAACCCACCATATAGTATTTGTTTATTTTATCTGTTTGACCAAACCTGATACAAACATATGACCTAAAACTCATGGTATGTACTGAATGGTTATGTATGAATATCCTTACACTTCTACTGTAAAACTGAAGATCAGTTATCTCAAATCAGGACAGAAAATACTTCACCGACCAAACCACAACACTTGGGGACAGCATATAAACTGCCTGACTTTAAGAAACAATCACAACATGAACCACTAGCAGTACGAACATAGTAAGCGGATTCTTTAGATATTAAGGCCTGCTGGACTCCGTCTGATTGGGGACGGATATCAAGAAATCCTATTCCTTTGTTTGGTTTGGTTCTTCTTCTTTTTTTAAAGCAGACCAACTACACCCATGGACAATATCACACAGTTGAAACAGTTGCTTGTATAGGTCTCTATTACAAAAAGGTACCCAGTATGAAAAGCAGGTGAAGCAGTAAGTTATTCTGACCAAAAACACATCAGAGAGCAAGATAACATTGTGTTTTGCCAGGACACTAAGCAAGAATTTATATTTTTAGATCACATGTAAGGAGATGATCCATAAAAGAGAAACAAGCTGATCTTTTTGGTTCACTTTGTGTCTTTGGTCTGCTAGATAGTCTCTTTGCATTTCCTACTGTAAGATAACCACAACTGGAGTTCAATTGCAAGAGAGCAGAGTCTCACATTTGTCTAAATGAAACAGAACCATTACCACTGGCGCCCCAGAGATGTGTTTTCTCCCCACTCTTCTTCTACCTGTACACAAACGACTGCACCTCAGTAGATGCGTCTGTGAAACTCCTGAAGTTTACAGATGACACCACTGCCATCGCTCTAATCTAGGACTGTGATGAGTCTGTATACAGAAATGACTCGTCTATTGTTGTGGTCAGAACCACCTGGAGCTTAACCCATTCAAGAGTGTGACGATGACGGTTGACCTCCAGAGAACACTCCCCACACTGCCTTCCCTCACCATCCTTAACAACTTTGTGTCTACTGTGGATCACCTCCAGTTCCTAGGAACCACCCCATCTCAGATTCTTAGATGGTACTCACATATAGATACTGTTTAGAAGAAGGCCCAGCAGAGATTAAACTTCCTGCGGCAACTCAAAAAGTACAAGGTGCCACAGGAGCGGCTGATCATCTTCTACATGGCTATTACTCAGTCTGTCCTGTGTTCGTCCATCACTGTGTGGTTAGACTCATCCACAGAACACAACGGGTCCAAACTATAACAAACTATCAGGTCTGCAGAGAAGATCATCATGCCTGACCATCCATACATCCAGGAATTGAACTATCTATTTTAAAGCCGATCTGTATTTTTTTTTTTCTTTTTTTGGGGGGGGGGGGTTATTTCCTGATGTTATGGACACGTAGACGGAAAATTAAGGAGAAGAAAGAAGGAAGATGAAGAAGAGAGGTAGGAAACAAAAAGTCAAGAGTGAGGGTGAGTTGAAAATACAAGAGAGGAAGGGGGACAAAGAAAACACAGGAAGACATTGAAGTCTGCCTCAATACCCACAGGACGGCAGAGAGAGGGGGGAAAACAAAACAAAACATGAAAAAGGAACATCGACAAAACAAACCAAACATTGTGAACTAAGAATTACACAACCACATCACACAAAAATAGATATAAAAATACAACAACAATGTCACAGAAAAACTCATGGTACCGATTAATCAAGCTCTACTAATGATAACCTCAGCCCAAGAATATATCTGTAAACACCAGAGACCCCACATCTATGTGTGTGTGTTAGCATGCTGGTGCATATAAGGTTTCTCCATAAGAGTGTTCGATAGTTGGTGTGAGCAGGCATCAATCCGTCTCCCAGGAATCGATGCAGACATGAAGGAGATCGGAGCAAAGATGTCCAAAGGACCCCCAGAGCCCCAGGCAGACCCGGGCGGGGGCGACCGCATCCCCCAAGAGTGGAGCAAAGGAGAACCCCAGGGGAACGTCCAGCGGCTACTATGCAGGGGCCCGGGGGGCAGCAGTGACGAGCCCACGGGCCCCGCCGGCAACCGGCCGCGCCAGGGCCGATCTGTATTTTGAATACCGTAGGTAGCAATCTTTATTGTTTATGAAGCGCTGGCGGTCTGCGTAAGCAGGTCACACTAATCAGATCGAACGTGCGGAGCTAATGTACAGTGAGGAATATAAATTTTTTGAGCATCCAGCAATTTTGCAAGTTCTCCGGCTTAGAAATAAAAGAGGGGTCTGAAATTCACATTGTATGTGCATTTCCACTGTGTGACAGTATATATTTATTTAAATTCAGGTAGTCACATTGTCTGATTTTTAAAGAATTTATTTGTAGTTTGTTGCTGCACATCAGTGTTTGAAGACCTGAGAAAATCAGTGTTAATATTTGGTACAGAAGCTTTGGTTTACAATTATAGAGGTCAAATGTGTTCTGTAGTTCTTGACCAGGTAGCAACACGGAGTTTCAGCTCCCTCCAAAGATTTTCTATTTGATTTAGGTCTGGAGACTGGCTAGGCCACTCCAGAACCTTGATATGCTTCTAATGGCCCTTTTCCACTGAGGCGGAGCTGGTGTTCCCGTGGCTCCCAGGCTGACTAAGCTCCGGTGTTTTTGTTTTCGATTCCCGCGAGCACCAGCTCCGAGAGCCAAAAACGGGTGCTACTCTGGCACCACTCTTGTGTGGGGCCAAAGCGGAGCTATCCAAGCACTCACTACATCAAGGGGGAAGGGGGAGGGATTTACAGCCTTCACAAGAGAGGACCGCCATATTTAAATCCAGACTGCTCGGAATGTTTTTTTGTTGTTGTTGAAAACATGGATAGCATCAAGACTACGTCGCCTATTATGACGTTGCCTTGTCGACAGTAACTGCAACAGCGATGCCTTTTGCCGCTGTATCGCAACAAATGCTTGTAAAGCGACGATTAGCATCTGCAACCAGACGAGGTCATCCATCTTTGTTGTTATGGTTTTCTTCTTCTGCGTCTACTTAATTTTCAGCGAGCGGCTTCCCGCGTGATTTCTGAAGTGACGCTTCGATGACGCAAAGCTGTAGCTCACGGTGGCTCCCAGTTGGCTCCTTGTTATGGAAAACGAAGGAGGTTTTGTGAAAGCTCTGGCTCCAGCACCAGCCCCAGCTCCGAACAGACTCTCGGTTCTTTGCAATGGAAAAGGGCTATTAGGGAGCCACTCCTTGGTTATCCTAGCTGTGTGCTTCGAGTCATTGTCATGTTGGAAGTCCCAGCCACAACCCATCTTCAATGCTCTGACTGAGGGAAGGAGGTTGTTGCTCAAAATCTGACAATACATGACCCCATTCATCCTCTCCTTAATACAGTGCAGTCGTCCTGTCCCCTTCACAGAATACCACCATGCTTCACAGAAGGGATGGTGTTCTTGGGATACAACTCATCCTTCTTTTTCCCCCAAACATGGCGAGTGACGTTTAGACCAAAAAGTTCTTTTCTGGTCTCATCTGAACACATGACTTTCTCCCATGCCTCCTCTGGATCATCCAGATGGTCATTGGCAAATGTCAGACAGGCCTGGACATGTGATGACTTGAGCAGGGGGACCTTCAGTGCAATGCATGATTTTAAACCATAATGGCGTAGTGTTCTACCGACAGTAACCTTTGAAACTGTGGTCCCAGCTGTCTTCCTGAAATTGACCAGCTCCTCTCGTGTAGTTCTGGGCTGACTCCTCACCTTTCTTATCATCAGTGATACCCCACCAGGTGAGATCTGGCATGGAGCCCCAGTCTGAGGGAGACTGACAGTCATCGTTAGCCTCTTCCATTTTCTAACAATTGCTCCAACAGTTGATCTATTTTCACCAAGCTGCTTGGCAATTGCCCCATAGCCCTTTCCAGCCTTAAGACAATGTGATTTCCTGATTTTTTTAAAGCTGTCTCTCACAGTGGAAATGCACCTACAATGTGAATTTCAGACCTCTCTATAATTTCTAAGCGATAGAACTTGCTATAACGCAGTGTTCAAATACTTATATTCTTCACTGTATGTAGCACAGCTTAGAGCCACTCTGTTTTAGCTTAGCACCAAAGAATAAAGGAAAACCTCCAGTCAGACAGAGTAACTCATGTTACATGATTTAAAATGGCTGCTTATATCAGTCAGAAACTTTTGAAAACATTGTTCATATTCAAACCATTGAAGAACAAAATCTTACAAATGCAGCAAAAACACAGCGAAATACCCAATCAAACAAACCTTAATTTGTTTATCTTAAGCTAATTTATCTCTGCGCAGACACAACCTTACGTGAATGTTTTTATACACATCCAGGGAAGGGTGGCTCCATTGTCTGAAAAGACCTGTGATAAAGCAGGGAAACTTGCTGTTATAGCTGGTCAGTTAGCAGTAGCTGCGTGGGGTGCTAACAGTGAGGCTTCAGTTACGGCTGCTAGCAACCGTTAGCTCAGAACGTCTTTCTTCCACAGGCCGCTCAGTTTTTCACGGGCGGCAGTCAGCGCGGCAGTCAGCGCAGCAGCGTGTCCTCGAGTACACACTGCATGCTCATGTAGCAGGGAGTTCAGCGGAGGGGCGCCAGGCCGGCACAGCATCAGCAAAGAGGCTGAACTAGTGATGCAGGACTTACTTCATTAGCCAAATACAGTTCACCTGATCAATCGACAGACTGTGAAAGTCTTTCAGATCCAATGAGTTTCTTTCAGAAACTGGAGGTTCTAAGCTCGCGCCTCTCCTTTGTGGTTGCCCCAAGACAAAGAGGAAGAAGTTCAGAGTGGCAGCTGGTTTGGTTTGAGTTTGGCCGATCACAACTTCCCCTCCTCCTGTTGAAACTATGTTGTGTGATCAGCACTCCTACCGGTGGTAGGTCTGCGCTTTGATCTGGTAATCATGGCTTTGTTTCCAACATATTTATACTTTATGTCTGTTCACTTTGAGTGCTTGAAAACCGAAGTCAAATTCCATGTTTGTGCACACATTCTTGGCCAATAAAGCTTATTCTGATTCTTTAGATTTTCAGCACTCTAATAAAGATAGCTACAATATTGGGCTGGGATGTCTGCACAACATATGACAGATTTAATATTAGATTACGGTACAATATGACACTGTCATGTTTGGTGGGCAAAAGCTCTAAATAAGGCAACAACTCCAGACGGCGGAAACAGTTTCTTTAAAATGTTTATTAGCTCATTGCAGGTAAACAGGAATCGTTGCTGGAACTCAGGAAGGTAAGTTTAGCTGGGGAGGACAGGTAAGTGGTTAGTTCAAGGTCTTTTGTTCTGAAGATTTAGATCTTGATGAAGCTGTGTTGGAGTGTGATTGCTTACTGGAATCCGGAATCCAAGGAGACTGGGAGGGTAAGTAGAAGCCAGGAGTCTGTTGATGGCTGGTGATAGTGTGATTGGTGAATTGTGATCCAGTTCTCTGTTCCTTATTCCAGGTGGTGGTTGTTGGAGGGTGGACCGACAGGCGACTTACGGCGGAGACGAGGTAAGTGGATTGTTCTGTGTTTTCCAGGGCAGAGCGGCGCACAGGCTGACCAGGAAGGAAAACAAACGACAGAGGATCCAGGCTAGTACCGTGGAAGGTCCGATCCTGCTCTGTCGAATCCAATTGACGTCAGGTAAGGCTTTGCGTAAGAACAGAGGAAGTATTTCTGCCCAGAGTTGTCCTTTGGTATTGGCAGCGGAGCCTGAGTAGCGTAGGAAACCCAGGATAAGGATACGCTGGGAGGCGGAACCTTCTGGTGTCAGCTCTCTGCAGCCACTCTGGTTATAAAGGCCAGCATTGATCAGTGAGAAACACCTGGACCAGCGCCTGTCAATCACACCCCTGAGGAAAAGAGGTAGGAGGAGCAGAAACACAAGGAAACAGTAGCACACAGACCCTGACTCCTAACAGACACTATGCCTATTATAAAACCAACATTTACACAGCTGGGCTGTTTAAAAGTTAAAATTATCTCAGTCAAAAAGTATAATTGTCTAGATTTTCATACAATAAATAATGGCAAATAGATTGAATCTGCACTTAAGTTTTGAGAGTAACTTTATTAGGACAAACTAACAATGCATCAAATCTTTCAGTCATTTTAAGTTTATATTTAGTCATTTAAAACTGAGGTGTGCTTTCAATTCAATTCAATTCAATTCAAAATTACTTTATTAATCCCAAAGGGAAATTAAATGTTGTTGTAACTCATTATGCAAGTTCCTTCAAAGATTTGTTGTAGATGCTGATGGCTGTGGGTAGGGATGATCTCCTGTAGCAGTCTGCAGATCTGAAGAAGCCTCTGACTGAAGACGCTCTGTAGTTGTATGACAGTCTGATGTAGAGGATACTCTGGATCTATGGCGTCTTCTTTTCAACTCATCAGGGTTTTGTGGCTGTAGTTGAGGTCTTATTTGAGCTTTTGTGATGTTTATCAGCTGCTGCCAGTTGTAAACCACCTTGTTGCCATGGTTATGCATCATAACAAATGTCCAAAAATAAAAAGTATCAGCAAAAATCCTTCCAGCTGCACAGCATTCAAAACCAGAGAGAACAGTTGTCCACAAAACAATGTTTCTACCAGAAATGGAAGAATTAAAGTTTTAAAAAAGAAAAAAATATGAACCAAAGTAACAGAGCTACTCCAACATGCTGCCACCTTGAGCGGCGCAATTCCGGAATGCATGAATGAAAAATATTTACTTATTTTCTCATTTTTTGGCAAGTAGCTGTAATGAAAAAAACGGAACTAAACAACATGCAACATGGTGATGACTTCATCACACTGTTTCCTGCCTCAGAATTCCTTCTCTGCCTCATTTCTGGATGAATACAGAAACGATGTTCCGCTCATACTCTAAGCTTCTTTTCCTTCAGTTATTTAAAATACATCAAGTTAAGCAACAAAAATTCCCAATGAAAAGTCTGAGGCGGTTGGGACAAAAATGAATGAACTTTATTAATACTGTAAATCTTGAAGAGGATTAGAGAGGACTAGTGGTCCATCTCTATAAAACCCCTGCTGCTCCGGTTCAACATGCGAAATGGTGTCAATGCTGTTAATTGCCCCCAAGTCCCTGTCCCACTGAGCAATTCTCAGCTCTGTCTGACAAATCAGCACATACTGTTAATCACTGCCACTGCAGATCCCATAATAAGACAGACTACTCTGGCTACAGTTGCAAAGCGGATTTTACTTTCTCTCTATTTCTTTATTCAGACTCTGAAACCCTCCTGACATAACACAGACGTACAAACTTTTGCGCACACGCGCAAACACGCTCACACATTCTTGTCTTGGTAGTAGTAGTGAGGACCTTCATTGACTCTTCCATTCTATTTAGGGACTGTATTATGCCTAACTCACTTTTCCTAACCATAACCATAACTGATTCATTCCTAACCCTAATCTTAACTAAAACTTAATTCACACCATACCTCTAAAACCAACCAGTAGAGCTCAGTAACATTGTCCAAAAGGGAAGACCAGGACAAATGTCCTCACTTTGTATTAAAGAGTCCTCACTTTATAGGTGAAAAACCTGAAACAGTAAAAAATGGTCCTCAGTTTGGATTCTAGACAGGAGCACACACACACTTATGCACGCGCACACACACACACACACTGGTGGTGACAAGCATTAATGCTTTCGCCGCCCAAGTGAGGGAACATCTAGGATTCTAGTGTTTGAAATCTTGAAACATGAAACATTTCCAGCAAATGGAAAAAAGTTATGCTCAACGGAAAGGATGTTTGAGGACAACAATGTGCACATTTTGGACATGGTTTGAGAGAGGAATGAAAGAAGCCATTTATGTTTAACAAGAAATGCTAACAGTAAACAAAGAATTTGGCATTTGGCTCGATCTTTCTTACACCTACCCTGCAGCCTTGACTTGCCTCCCTAGGTGCTTTTTCAGCAATTCACACCTTGGGACAAGTGACTAAAACAGCTCATATGACATCATTGGGGACATGTTTGGATCAGCAACAATAACCTCAACATTGAGCTAAATAGAAGGAAAGATTAGTGACCCATGTGTCCTACCTGCCCCATTAGTGACCCTGTTAGTGTGATTGTTCTGACAACTATTTATAAGCCTGCTACTTCTAACCAGGTACAGAACTGAAGAAGCCTTTTGCATGAGAGATTAAACGTCTTCTTCAAGAAACAAGAGAAGCAGGCAACATGCTAGTTGCAATCAGAAAATGTGCAGCTATAGTAACACAAGATTCCATGGCAGATGCTGTCTATGGATCACATCTTGGGACTTTCCTACATATCTGTAGGGATCCTTGGACTTTTGTTGTTGTAGGTGACAGATGAAATCTTACATCCAAAGAGGGCTGAACATCTTGACAGCCATGGTTCTCGACAACTGCTGATGGTCGCAAATATTTTGTTGTAAAAGTTGCAATGGACTTTGTAATTCTCTTCGACTTTTCTGAGTGTGTGGAGCTTTGAAATACCTTTTTCTATGGTTCCTCTGGTGGAGGGTGGCAAGTATAAACAACTGTTTTTCTTGGAGCCATGTTATATGGTTGATCAAATTTGTCATGTTTCAGGTTAATATCAGGTTATCAAATACCACTGAGACATTGGTGTTTTGAAATATCTCAAGTGATTCAGAGTCATCCATGTCTGCTTGTCAATGTAGTTAAAAACAAATCTACTACCACTAAAACATAACACCACCTAGTACCTAAACGATAACTATAGGGTCTTACAGGGTACTTAGTAAGTACCTGCCATATCCGTATGGGGTTCCTTTGGAATAATAACCAGCCATATAGAAGGTACTTAAAGGGTTACCTTCAAGGTACCTTTGAGTGCTTTGCATGTAAATGTTGAGTCCTTGCTGGGTCCTAACAGGGTACTTACATGGGTATGAGTAACTACTACTGGGTACTTACAGGCCTTTGAGAGTTAAGATTTAAAAAGGCTAAACAACCTGATAAAGAAGGCTGGTTCTGTTCTTGGGACAACTGTGGAACATCTGGAGAGGATAATGCAAAGAAGGATTCTTCATAAAATCAAAAAAATATGGACAACACTGAGCATCCTCTTCATGAGACAGTCATACAACAACAGAGCGTCTTCAGTCGGAGGCTTCTTCAGTTTTGCTGCAATACAGACCGCTACAGGAAATCCTTCCTGCCCACAGCCATCATCATCTACAACAACTCTTTAAAGAATTTATTATATGAGCTATACCAACACTTAATTTCCCTCTATGATCAATAAAGTATTTTTGAATTTGAATTGAATTGAATGCAAACACTTTGTTCTGATTTCAAGTTATGATTTGGGAAAAATAACATCTGTAAAACATGAATGTCCACAAAGTCATGAATGTTGTTAAGAATACACAAATGTTATGTTTTTCAACCTAACTATAGGATAATACATCCTTTCTATTTGAATGTGGTATCAGAAACAATCCATCCATCCATCCATTATCTATACCGTCTATCCTCTGCAGGGTTGTGGGGGGGCTGGTGCCTATCTCCAGCAATCATTGGGTGAGAGGCGGGGTACACCCTGGACAGCTCCCCAGTGCATCACAGGGCAAACAGGACAAAAAACATGCGCACATACTCATACCTAAGGGCAATTTAGAGAGACCAATTAACGTAATAATCTTTTTTTTGACTGTGGGAGGAGGCCAGAGTACCCAGAGAAAACCCATGCATATACAGGGAGAACATGCAAACTCCATGCATCCCAGATCAGGATTCTAACCCAGGACCTTCTTGCTGCAAGGCAACAGGCTACCAACTGCTCCACTGTGCAGCCCCCAAATAGTTTTCCATTGTAGTCAGTTAAAAATGTGTCAAAGCTCTGTTCACCTTTTGCGCCAACTACTGACCAGAGGAGAAAAGATGTGTTTGTCACTATGTCATCAAGTTAAAGAAAATGTATGAGGCATGGTGTGAAAGGAGGCCACTGCAATATTCTAAGAGTCGAATGAATCATCTGATTCAGTCCGATCCATTTGTCTGTGTCAGAGTTTATGAGACGCTCCCGAATACTTTACCCACCCTCTAACATCCTTGTCTCCTATCCTTGAAAGCCAAATCAATCAAACTTTCTCATGCATTTAAGTGCTGAAATAAAGAGAAATAAAGTGAAATGAGGGGAAGCACGATTGATAGCATTTAGAAGATTTGGGACAGCTTGAGAGAAATTTTTTAGGTTGCAGTCTTTTTTTTAGGTTGAGGAGCACAATTCAGCCCATGGTGCTTATAAGAGGTATGCAGATAGGTTGAATGGAATGGAAGCAATGAAATCATATATTCAAGCCTTTGGAAGAAGCTGCTTGCTCTGGTGTGATGAATGATTGGCTGTCATCATTTCTAGGACCTAGAAAGACAGATTGCAATGAAATAGAATGGATTTCTTTACTTTATGGTTTTAGAATGAAGCAAACTCCCCGTAAACACAAAGTCACACAATTTTAATGAAAACTTCAATGGATGTCTGTAATATGTTAATAAAACCAAAATGGGAAGCTCTCCTGAGATATGATTTCCTGTCTTTAATCCCTGACTTGGTTCCAAACAAATACTGTCTGAGTGCTTTCTTGGCCAGCTTCAGCTGTGGTCACAGTATCTCTTGAACACCATTTGATAGACTTCGACATATGGACCACTGTCAACGAGGCCTTGGGATGGAAAGATACTTCATTGTCCAGAGGTGATAAGGGACATTTTTGGTTGTTGTTCTTGCATTAAATTTCCGAGAGAAACACCACATTTGTTGTCAGCTATATTTTTTCAATAGAGAGAAGCTGAAAAGTGCTATAAAGCCAGACCAGCAAGATCCTGCAAATATACTTTGTCAAACTTTATTTAATTTATTCCAGTATTGTTATTAACTACATAGGTGCTAAAAAAAAGGTAAAAAATGACTTTAAGGCAAAAACGGTGTTATAAGTAGACCTGTCTTTTTTATTAATTCTTACATAATCTGGGCCTCTAATATCCAATATCCTCAGTCTATCTCTGTAATGTACTGTACTGTACTGTACTGTACTAATCGACTTTCATCTGCAGGACTTTTGCCTTTGATCCCCGACAGTCTACAGCAGACTGCTCCTCAACATGAGCTTCTGACAAATGGGGTGAAGCATATGGTCACACTGTTGGATTTTGGATAATTTAGCCTGATTCACCACCAGTACTCTACATTAGAGTGAGGCATCAGCAGAAAAGGTGAGAAGTCTGGTCTGAGCTCAACCTTGTGTTATTCCAACATTGCTGTTACTGATTAACACCGCGGCCCATGACAAAGCCTGCAGAGACACCAACACTGCAGCATCTGCACTGAAACCATGTCTGTGTAGTGATGGAAGCAGCTTTACTATGCTAGTATCACAGTGAGTTTTATACTCTTTACACTATGTTATCTGGGATTCTACTTAACATTGATCTTTATGACAGGTGAATATGCATAACTAGAATCAGACCCGGCGCTAAGGCAGTTTAGCTGGGGGGCCCCAGCTTATTTTGTGGGGGGCAGTTTTTATTTAATCCCTTAACGGTTTTACCTCCCGTTGGCAGTGTGTTAAATATTTTCAGATCAAAACAACCCTTTGTGAAACTCTATGTACGTATTCATATTAGACATCATTTAAAAAGGGACTGGCTGAGGTTGGTTCTGGAGATTTTCTGAATGATTGCTCTGTTCTGGATCAGTGGTCAGAACGTTTGCTTTTGTTCTCCAAAAGGAGCCGCGGTTGAGCCACTGTCACGATCATACTGTGTATCTGCTTGTGTATGTGAGTGAGCCATCTTCCTTTATTGAAGATTGTTGTCACTCAGTGGGAGCTGTGGTTAAGTCGCGCTGATTCCGAGGGTAATGAGCAGACATCGCCAAACAACCAGCTTTGTAAACTTAGAAGAGTTGCTCGCAAACCAGTTCATAACAACAGCATACAGAAAACACAGCAACAAGCCCTGCTTCTTCCATGTTGATTCTCTTGTTATTTTTCTGCTGCTTTGATCAGTGGCGCTACAAGGGAGATGTCTGAATGTGCTGAGATCTCCAAAAGAATATTGAATCGGTATCTTATGTCAGAAGGACACAGATCCAGAACAAAAAGTTAGTTGTAGTTTAAGGATAATTCTTCTGTACAAAGTGACAAACAAATACCTGGCAAGGATCATACTGAAGCAAGAGAATAGACCAAAAAACTAGACTAAGTATCTGAAACTGAGCAAGACTAAAGAGAACAGAGCAGTGGATAGAAAGAGGGGAAACTACTGACTTAAGGCAGTTTGTTTTGATAGCAATGTATCAGAGTGCCTGAACAAGCAGAAAGAAGACACTAGGTCAGAAGGAAACATAATGACTCTCTCTCTAATCAGAATTAATGCTAACCGGCTTCTCCAGGAGCGGACACAGAGACTAAGCTCATTCCGATAGAAGATAAACAGTGATTGCTAAATACTATATAAGGTTTTGCATTAGATTTGTTGGGGAAGATTTGAGTGATGCCACCATTTTGGGTGCGCTCTGTCTCCCACATTGACCAAGATCCTGTATTGAATATCAAAAGCACTCTCAGTTTCATCTTTGTTTAAGAATAAGGTATTTTCCCACAATAGTAGAAAGGTGAAAAACAAGATTTTAATTCAAGGATCTGAATATTTTGTTTGTGTACAATAGCGTCTTGGAAAAGAATCTGATTACATGCAGTAGTCGCATACCACAATAAATTGTTTAACATGTTGATGTCCAATTTATTTTTTTTATTTCTAGGAAAGAAAAGAATTTGATGGCAACAACAAATACTGACCTTGTTTTACTCTATAAACAAAAAGATATTAACAAAAATGTTTTATAGCTAAGAAAAAAGTTAAGACACCCTGCACTCTAATGCTGCAGTTAGTTGTATCAGATCTGAGGTTTGACTCATTCCAGGACTTTCCTTTTCATTGTTTTCAGCCAGTCCTTGGTGGATTTTCTGATATATTTAATATATAAGTCTTTGGCTTCAGTTTATTATTTTCCCCCATTATCCCAAAGTAATCTCTGATATACAGTAGAATTCATGGGGGATTCTAGGATAGTTAGCTGAAGAAGGTATTTCTCCAAACATTCTCTCTGGCAAACTTCAGTCTGATTTTCACTTCCTGTGAAACTTAAGCTGATTTCATATTCTTTTGATTCCTCTTTAAATCGTTTACCAGACTGACAAGATGTTACGATCTCCAAGAGTTTCCGACTATTTGGATCTCACCATAGTGTTCACTCACTTCAGCAGTCAGCAGCACACCAAGCTGGACGTCTGAGATTTAAACAGGGCAGACCTCCTTCAACATGCTGAAGAAGTATTATTTAATGATCGTCACCTGAACCTAATGATGAAATGCCCTGTCTCCGATTTGAACCATTTTAACTTGGAATACATGGGATTGTCTTAATTTATTCTTCACCAGAAATAAAAAAATATATCAATTTACATTTTACACAAACTTTTCAAGGTCAACTTAATTTGGTATTAATCATTTCCGCAGATTCTTAACATCTCTCAATATTGCTAAAATGTAGATGAATTATCCATATGTCCAAATGTGTTAGAAAAAAACACGCCTTAACATTTTCACATATCCAGATGAAGTTCCACCTCCACACCCCATTCTGTAGTTATGGTTAACATTAGCAAACTGTGCCCTGGAGCCAAACAGAGAGAGGATCATTGGATAATGGGGTCTTGATGTCAGGTCAAGAACACTACGGATTTGCCAATGACGTCCAGGTTTCTGCAACCACACTTTCTGGACATTTTGTACAGGCATCACACACAACTACGGTGCAACATGGCTGCTGCCAATCGATGCATGATGCTGGATGTGATGGTCAAGGCCTCAACAACAGAGGCTCAGAACCATACGTGCAGCTGATTCGTCACGAAGAGCATGTCCTCATCTTGGCCCGCTCCCCAGGTCATTAGAGTTGTGGGATCAATGTGACCAGCAGCAGACTGGGTTCATCCATCATGTCACCCAAACAGCAGCATGCTCCAACCCCAAAGGAGCTGACATCCTGAACTTCACCCAGGCCTTCACCACAAATGTAATTACACTCCGATGCAACCTCCTCTCTGTAAGCTGACCCTAAGGACAGCCTCATCTCCTCCCCAGTAGAGTTTGCAGCAAACCCACAGGTTGTATCCAGCCGGATGCTGTGGCCTGAGTTCTGTTATTTATCTACAGCTAACTAAAAAAAGCTACTTTATTCGGTGGTAGCTATACTTTGTTTGTCCCACATCCATAAATCGTAGTTTCAGTTCTCTATTCCTTTAGTGGTAACTGATTAATTTTAAGGTTTACTTACTTTTACTTTAGGCACATTTTTGTAATAATAATCTGTGTTTTATAGTTATATCGCTTATTGGAATTAAACTATTTTCATGCTTTTAAACGCAGTTAGCAATTTTTCCTCCTAGTTATACACTTAAGATACACAAATTAGTATTTACTTCTCATTGAAAACTTGACATTGGTTTTCCAAAACTGTTCAGCCCCCTCCACATTATTGGTAACGATATGTGATCTGAAGAGGGGCTCAGACAAATGGGTTTGTGGTACTATCTGTAAAAATATAAATCACAGATAATTGTACTCTGCAACATGACAGTGAACTCAAAAACACCAGCAAATCCAACAAGAACCAGCTGAGAAATAATAAATGTAAAGCCCCGGGCTGAGGCAAAGCCCAGCTCTTGAGGTGACATGAAACAGGCTGTACTCACTTGAAACCACACAAATATCTTATAGCTGAAAGTGAGGAGCAGGACAAACTTTCCTCCGACTGATTTCAAAAAATGGTCGGTTGCTACAAGAAGTGGCTGCTTATTTCAACCAAGGCAGATACGACTAGCTGTTAGAGTAGGGTGTCCTAACTTTTTCCACCTCTAGAAAACCTAATTTTGTTCATATATTTTGTTTAACAAGTAAAATAAGTTTTATATATGCCTTTGAACTATAATTGTGTTTTTCCCCTCATAGATAGAAAGAGCAGAAATCGATATATGAACGATACTTGTGAAAAAACAGAATATTTTAATTGTTTCCTGATTTTTTTTCACGTGAGTTCATAACACTGGAGAGCCCCGTGTAAATCAGACTCTTTGAATCAACAGATATTCCAAACAAGCTTTTCGAGTTTTTCTGCATCAATCATTATGGATGCCTGCAGACACGAAGAGGATGAGTCAGAGCACATTCAGAGTGTTGACATGTCTCTGTAAATGAGGGAATTAACGGAGTGCTCAGAAATGTGTTGGTTGCCAAAGGATTTAGCATCCCTCCACCAGCAAGCTCAAACCCCCCAATTCTTTTCTGCAGACAAGAGCGAATCATTTAAATAATTCTCACTGAAGCGGTCTCATCCTCTTGTTTAGCTTCTGAAGAGCAATCAGCCATAGTCTGCAGGTGATTTCTGAGCACAAGCAAATCTGCTGGTTCCTTTAGAAAACACTCTTATTGCAGCAAGGCATTACAGTAAATGAGGAAAAACTGAGCTTTCTAATGAAAGGAGACAGGTGAATCTGCTGCCCTGTATGTTTCTGAAACACTAAAAGGAATATAGATTATTCGGCACTCCTGCTTTGTTATTTACCAAATTATGCAGTTAGCTCTGTGAAATGGTAAAACACTTGTGTGGGTTAGGGGTTCTGAGTAAATACAAATCCAGAATCAGGATGATTTTTATTCCGCTTTCTTAACAACCTGATTATCAAGGTAATAAATATAATAAAGCTTGGAGCAACAGGTTCTTTAGTTATGCAGTGGCAGTCCTTCTTTAATTATGAATACTACTGATTTCCCTGAAGACCAGACCTTAAAAATGAAAACCTAGAAACACTTACTGCAGCATCATTAATGGGCATTAAGTAACTCTCAGTTTATTCTAAAAAACAAACATCTATAGACAAGTTTACGCGCCTTATCTCTGGGCGGCGCCATTAGCATACACATATGCATTTCATTTCCGCCGGAAGTGGCTTACCCAGTGTCTGCCGGTGTAAACACAGCGATTTTGATGATAGCTTGCGAACACGATTTAAATATAACTGGTGTAAACACAGCAATGTCGATGCTAGCTTGGGAATACGGTTCAGCTACTTTGACTAGAGATGGCTTTACTCTCCCCCACCCGAATTCAGTGCAAAACTGAGAGGATAACATGGCGACGTGGCCCAGCATAACGTACAGCAAGATTTGCTCCTACTTCGTGCAGTCAATGGCAATAGATGAAAAAGCAATGGAAAATCTGAAAGCTTCCGAGGCATATCAATATCTGCAGATATTGGATGATAAAAGAGATGATAAAATCCCTCGTCTTGTCTGTCTTGCTGTTGCGATGAGTCAACTGTGAAATAACGTTGAGTCTCCGTTGCCATGGTTACCATCTAGCGTTTGCGCCAGCGCAATAATTTAGAACTGACATCAGGCAATTTCCTAGGTGTACATTATCACTTTTGAACCTACACCCTCCAGCCAATCAGAATCGAGTATTCACCCAGACCATAGTATAATTTATTTTAACACAGTAAATCATTCATTGTAAGCTCATACTGTACATAAATAAAGGATGGATCAATTGTTTTGAGGAAATTAAACAAATGGCTTCAACAAGAAAGATGTGTTTAATCCTATCAGGTATTAAAAAGTAAAATACAAAAGCAGCCCACACAATTACATCACTATGAAAATATTCATATATAATATTAAAAAATACAATGCACACAGTATTTGTTGTGTTTATCTGTATTTAATTAACAAATGGCAAGATTCTGAACCTCACGAGGCACTCTGATCAGTGGACTCTTCAGGTCAACTAGGCCAGCACAGATGGTTAAGATCTTGTCCAGATTCAGTGCCATGCTGATGGGATAATGGCATGGATGCCATGGATGTAGACACATTGAAGCGGTGAGCAATGCTGATGGGATAATGGAATGGATGCCATGGATGTAGACACATTGAAGCGGTGAGCAATATCTCCTAATATTAAGTTTAGTTTTAGCTTAATCAAGGTCATCAGGATTTGGTCAACAACAAGAAGGGTAATTGATGGCTTATTGAAAGGCAACAACACCGTCACCAGGGTGAAAAATTGATCCATACGCACTCCTGTATACAGCCGGGAACTAGCATCATCAATGAGCGAGGTGCTAGTCACAGTAGGACCCATTTCTGCCTTGCACTGTGTGGCCTTGTCTACTTTAACAGACTGTGTTGTTCAACAGTACATGTAGTCAGTATGTAACGGCTCGTCCCATTGGGTCTGGGCATCTCTAAATTTTGGTGTAGCAGGCTTGGCCTCACAGGCAGGCTGACAGGTTTCAGGAGCATGTAAAAATGGGAAGAGAAAACATGGATGGACCCAAATTAATGCAGGCATAGAGTCCTCTCACTACAAACATCACAGTGGCAAAATTTGTACTACAACGTTGCACTCATTTAATATGGATTTAAGTTAGAAAATACTCAATCTAGTATCAGATTGTTCAGGTAAATACAGTCAGATATCATTTTCATCTCTCTCACATGAATTTGAAGGTTTGCTTAGAAATACTAGCATAATAAATAAAAGAAACTAAAAATTTATTTATATTTGAGGAAAAATATGTTAATTATTATTACATCATCACCATAATAAAATACAGCACTTTTTCAAGTTAATATAGTTTATTGTAAAAAATCTGACTCATATGCACCAACAGTAGATCATAATTTTCAGACTGACTTTTTCATCATTCATTATGTCTTAAAATTGGAATATTCTCTGTTTTATTTGATCTACTTTACCCAAGATAACTTTATATTAAGAAAACAGTTTTTTTTGTTGCATTCAGTCTTTCAGGTAGAGCAATGTCAGTAGCATCTTTATACTCCTGAGATCCTGAGCATCCACTGATACTGAATATGATCATTGGGTATTTTTTCTGCAATTCGTCTGTGAAACTACACTTACGTTTCAGTATTTTAGTGTCACAATTCAGCACATGCAGCGCAGCTCCTCGTTTGCTTTGTTTTTACAAGGTCTTTCACGTCATTAAGACAGGTAGCTCAGAAGAATACTGGTTGGCAGTGGCTGCATTTAAAGTGTTGAATGACCGTCAGTGAAACAATATGAGGTTAATCCGGACATTTTATGATGTTTTACAAAATCCCCCCGAAAATAATTTCATGGCCTTAAGGAGAACATGTCCGGGCAATAGAGGACGTGTGGTCACCCAAGTTAGTGTATGACAACTTATTCATAATTAACAGTATTGTCAGCTTCATAGCTTAAGTTGCTGAACTTACCCTCAGATTCAAGTCTCCGTTTCTTTAACTGGGGGGAGGCAGTGGTCCACTGGGTGAGTTGGCGCCTCTTGGGCTGGGGAGCGCGATTGTATCCCAACCATAACTCTGGGAAAGGATTATCCTTGGTTGGTTTGTTGTCAATAAAGTGATAAGAACCAACAAAAACGTTGCGGGGTGGTTTCTTTAGATTCAATGCCCTCAGCCATGCTCTTGATTCCGAGTCGGTATCAGGCTTGCAAAAAAATGCAAACAATGGAGCGCATGGTCATTGCCTCTTCGTAGCTGGTTTGTGGTCGTAACACTCTATCTAACCACTCGTTCAGGTGCTTTCTCGAGTGTTTGTAACCAACTACCGCACACGTTGTTCCCGATCCACTTTTCTTCATGTTGTAATTGTTAACTCCTCTATGTAACCGCAATATCAGTGCTTTGTCGGCACTACGGAGCAAGCCAGCAAAACAAACTCAGCCCGCCAGAACGGAAGTGGATTGCATATACGGGAGGAGTTCAGGAAGTAAAGCGGAAACGGCTTGTAAACTTGTCTATTGATATCCCCATCTATGGTCATCAGCTCTGAGTGGTGACCGAAAGAATAAGATCATAGATACAAGTGGCCGAAGTGAGCATCTCTGCAGGGTGTCTTAGCTCTCCATTAGAGCTAGGGTGAGAAACTCAGTAATCCGGGAGGGGCTCAGAGAAAAGCGCTGCTCCTCCACATTGAGAGGGACCAGTTGAGGTGGCTGAGGCATCTGGTTAGGACGCCTCCCTGATGATGCGCTCCCGGCATGTCCCACTGCTAGGAGAACCAAAGGAAGACCCAGGACACACTGGATGGACTATGTGTCATGGCTGGCCTGGGAAGGCCTGGCTGGCCCAAGAGACTGGGGAGAGGGAAGTCTGGGCTTCTCTGCTTAGGCTGATGCCCCCACAACACAATCTCTGATTTAGCAGAAGATAATGGATCAGTTAATAGAAATATATTTAATTTTCTTGAAGAGAGAAGAGTGGGCTGATACACTGAATGTTGGTCCTGGGCTGTATTGGTTTTTGTTTCTTCTGTAAAGTATCTATACATGTATGTAGTGGGCATTCTCTCAGGACTCCATTCCCCATTATCATAATGATCTTCCTCCCCGTAACTGGATTTCCAAAGTTTTGTCCTCTACATTTATTGTTTCAATATGTTTTTTCCCATCTAAATAGATAAATTGTTTAATTATTCAATTTATAAATCATACTATTTACAATATTATTCAAAATACCATCAATTTATCCACACCACATAAACTTTGCAGGGTTGTGTTGGGGCTGATGCCCATCTCCAGTAGTCATTGAGTGAGAGGCGAGGTACACCCTGGACAGGTCGCCAGTCCATCACAGGACAACATAGAGGACAAACAACCAGGCACACACTCATACCCAAGGACAATTTAGAGAGACCAGTCAACCCAAATGTCATGTTTTTGGACTGTGGCAGGAACCAGAGTACCCGGAGGGAACCCACACATGCATAAGGAGAACATGCAAACTCCATGCAGAAAGACGAACCTGCGATTCGAACCCAAAACCTTCTCACTGAAAGGCAAACCCTAACCCTAACCTCAAAGCATACTCCCCTGCATATTTTAGGTCTTTCACTGCTTTAACACCTGCTTCAGATGATTGTAGTTCAGCAACAGTCTGTTAATCAGCCATCAATTGAAATCAATTCTGCTGAAGCACGGTAACATCTAAAATATGCAGGGCAGTGTGCCTTAAGGAGCAGGGTTGAAAAACACTGCAGTATAGGTTCTTATTTACTTAAAAGAAACCAGAAAACTTTAAATTACTTATTTTTAAACAGTTACTGTCTGCATCTAATGTGACCCTTGGCAGCTCATAAACAAAAATATTCTCAGTAGCTTTTAATTGAGACTGTTGGCATAACTATGAAAATGCTTTTCTTTACATCTACAACTATTGTTGCTCTTTCAAGTCTAGCAGGGTGCCTGCTTTACTTCTCAGTCAAGATCCAGAGTTTTCTCACATCAAGCTTCCATGACAGCATGGTTTGTGTAAAAGCTAGTCATGTATGAAAGGAATGTTTTAAATCATTTATCTAAAGATAGGAATCTGCAATAACTTGTCTGTAGATTACCTTCACAGACTGGAATCCCATTACAGTGCTGTTTTCCTATGTTGACATTGAAGCCCCATTGTAAAATGTGAACATTCTGTTCTAAACCCAACATTCAGACCCTTGCTGCTCCTTCAGATTTAGTTACAGATGTGCAGATTTTAAAGGTTGAACTCTGGTCTCCTCCCTGACAAATTTGGATTTGAGATAAATACATCTTAAAGAAAAAGTAATATTCCCTTTTTATAATAGAGTAAGAGTGAAAGGCAGAGTGCTAGCACCACACTGTGGCCACTTGGGGAAATTACATTAATGCACATTGATAATCATCTCGAGTTCATGACAGTTTTCCTCAAAATTAGGAAATAATTATATGTTAAAAAAATACTTCAGACCAGAAGCTTTAAATAACTTTCTTATGGATATTCATTAGTCAAAGAGAGTCCTACAGTCTATACCAAATATTTACATACAATGCATTAAAGAACAAAAAACACCAAACTAAAGTGTCTCACAGTCAGATATTAAATAAGGCTAAGCTTCTCCAGATCAGGTAGGATGGCCAAAAAAATGTTTTTGCTAAATTCCAAAATAATGAGAGAATTGTCCAACTTTCTTCCTGATCAAAAGTGTACATACCCTAAGATTATACTGACTTTAAACAATTTGGGAAAACCCAGATGATTTCATGGAATTGTAAGCTTCTGATAAATTAACTCACTTCTGAATAGAACGGAGGAACACCTGTGGATATATTTCAAGGTAACAAAGAATCTGAAGAGGCCTTCTGTTTATTAATCTTCACTAACATGACATGCTATCAGTTCAACATCCAGCAGAGTCGGGTAGTAACTAGTTACATTTACTCAGTTACATTCACCTGAGTAAAGTTTGGGGATACATTACTTTTGGGAGAAGTTTCACTGCACTGTACTCTTTACTTTTACTTGAGTAATATTATGAAGTATCACCACTCTTGAGTAAAAGTTCTGGATCCTCTACCGACCAGAAGTCATCTTACTCTAATCTAACAACATATCATTAAAAGGGAGGAACACGTGTGGATGTTTTTAAGTTAATGCCTCGAAATCATTCCTACCTCTTCTGACATCACTGGATAATCAAAATCAGTCAATATACTTAAAAAAAAGAGAATTGTGGACATCCAGAGATCTGGTTCATTCTTGGGTACAACTATGGCTACAAAATACCTAAAGATGGGAGGGTTATCTGTTAAACACCAATACAAAAGTATAGTCACCATAAGAATGTCTCTCCATGATGTTGAAGGAGAAGGGTTCTGTGTCCCAGAAAACACGTGGTGTAAAATGCTCGTCTTAACCCCAGAATGAAACCAAAAGACATTGTGTAGATGCTAGTAAGAGAACGTCATCCACAGTGAACAGGTCATATCCCAAGGTGGCTGAAAGGACCTCAGCAAGGAGATATCCTTTACCCAAAAAGCATCATAAACATTTAGAGTTTTAAAATGCACTCTGGGAAAAAGACCTTAATGTTTAAAGATATCACCTGTTGGTGGTGAAACTAAAACTGAAGTGTTTGCATAGTGACTAGTGTATCATTACGAGTGAAAAGGGAGAAACTTCCAAACCTGAAAAAGTATGAAGGGGGAAGGATCATTGTGTGGGGATGCTTTCATACAAGAGGGACTGGTGCACTTCACAAAACAAGATTGAGTCATAATGAAAGAAGATTGTGTGGAAATATTAAAGCAACTTCTGAAGAGATTAAGGATGAGGTTAAAGCTTGGGGACAAATGGGTCTTCCAAATGGACAATGACTAACCGTATTGCTGAATAAGTTGCAAAGTTGCTTTAGGGCAAGAAAGTCAATGTTTTGAGGGACCATCACAAAGTGGTGTCCCAAAAATTTGTAGACAGAGGTGAAAAAGTGTGTAAGGTGACCTACCATCTGACTCAGCTCCTCCAGTACTGCATGGAGGAATGGGCCAAAATTAGAGAAAACGATTGTAAGAAACTTGTGGGAAAATATTCAAACTGTTTGACCCAAGTCAAACAGTTTTGAAAGGCAATTTTACCAAACACATATACCCTGTATATAACCTGTGACTTTGATATCTTTATTATTCGGGCATTTAGAAAATTAATATTAATATTTTGGTTAACCTTACTGACGTAAAACAAGAAAAGTTCAATCTGATTTTAAACCCAACAGTGAGGAAAAGCCCATGTCTTTTTGTATTCAGTAGACTTGACTGAAAAGTGTAAACAGTTTGTCTGATTTTTGGAGTCTTGTTCTTGGCATCAATGCTTAATATATACCATAATGTAAAAAAAAGTAATAAATAAAACACCAATTTATGTAACAGATTTTTTTAAAGGAACAGCGCGCACACCTTTTTATCGGTGTAAATATAGAACTGATCCACAAGACAAAGAAGGATTGGGACAGCTCCTGAAACAGAACACTGGGAGACCCCAATCCAGGACAGTATTGTCAGACATGACATGAGCAAGCAAAGCTGTTGGTCAGGCTGCAATCTGCTGGGTTTCCTTAGAAAACTTTTTAACCACTCCGAATAATAAACTGAACTTGACTACATTGTTTGATAAGTAGGATCAATTGGAATGTATGCACATCTGGAATCTGTATGATTGAATTCATATTTGTTGCAATTTGGCAAAACAAACTATTATCTGGAGAATTGTTGTTTACTTTATTTACTTTGCCATAGTCCTGCAGAGCAATAGTGACTAGGACAAGCATAAGAGGAAATAGTGAATGACTGATGAAGGTCAGGGACTTGCTGCTTTATTTATCATTTTATTTTCAAAGGAAATAAAAGACAGTTGTAATCTAATCAAAATGCCTAAACTAAATCTTAAAACCTATAATTTAAGTGAACCTTAATAGGTAAAGTGAGCCTTAATATTGTCATTTTTTCAGTAATTAACCCTGGTCTCAGTGGACGGATGAGCTGCTGCTGAGATCTCGCGAGAGCTGTGCGTAAGTAATATGGCGGTAAACTGGTAAAACAAACAAACTCGGGTAAAAACAAATCATAACATTTGAACCAAATATAGCAAACGTTTAATAATAACCATTATTTTGTATTTCTCCATGAACAAACTGGACGAGGAAACCTTGCACAGCCAGGAAAGCTACTTGGACGAGTGCTTTGACAACATTGTTATGGGCAAGCCACAGAAATCCACCTCTGCTGTGCCGACAAGCACACCATCACAAAAACGCACTCGTTCTGAGGCCAGCACCTCCACCATCTCTCCAGGGAAAACCTACAGCGATGTCCTGGACTCAATAGACAAGAAGCTAACCAGCCTAGACGCCCGTCTGGGCCTGGTTGAGGTTCTCCACAAAGAGTTTCAAGCTCTAAGGGAATCCCTGGAGTTAAGCCAACAACAGGTAGCATCGCTCGCTGCAGAAAACCAAACGCTTAAGGAGAGTGTAAAAAAACTCACAGAGGGGATGACGCAGCTGTCCGGAGAAAGGAAGAGGATGAAAGAAACTATCTTGGATATACAGGCCAGGGGAATGCGGGACAATCTTGTTTTTTCCGGGATCCCAGAACAGGCTGAGGACGACGCTGAATCCACCGTCCAAGATTTTCTCCAACATCAGTTAAAGCTCCCAAGCGACACGGTAAAAAACATCACTTTTCACCGCGTCCACCGGCTCGGAGGTAAGAAGCCCAACAACAGCCGGCCGCGACCAATTATTGCTAAATTCGAGCATTACAAGCAAACAGAGCAGGTCAGAGGCCAGGGCAGAGAGCTGCGGGGAACAAATTACAGCGTTAATGATCAATATCCGAAGGAAATCCTGGATAGAAGGCGCGTTTTGTTCCCAATCAGGAAGAAATACATCAGTGAAGGCACCAGAGCTACAGTAGCGGTAGATAAACTGTATGTTAATGGGCAGCTGTTCAGGGACCCCCAGCTTACTCCTTTGCTTTATTAGTCATGTAACACTGGTCAGATAAGAGTTGTTTTATCAGTCAACTATAATCTAATGTTAGCACAGCTCTGTAAAGTTGTTTACATCACTCAATGTGGGCGGGGCTAGGGCTAATCACTAGGATACTGGCTCTTTTTTCTTTTCTCATCTTCACATGTCTATCACCAAATGTCTTTGTCACTCCTTTTTCCTTTTATCACTCACACACTCACACAGAATTTTTTCATAATATAACTATTTCTTTCTCTCTCACCCTCACAACTTTCTTCTATTTCTCTCTTATATCTCGGCTTTTGGATTTTCAATCAGGCAACCCCAAGCACAAACTAATAATACACCTGTGTTTATCTGTTTCTATGGTGATATGGACTTTAAAACTTTTGTCTCAAAACTATGGCTACTCTAAGGTTTGTCACATGGAATATTCATGGAGCTGGTACCAGAGAGAAAAGAATTAAGATTTTTAACCAGCTTAAAAGATTGAAGGCAGATGTCGTCTTATTACAAGAAACCCATAAATCTACCTCAGCTGCAGTTGATCTTAAATCCCCTGAGTTTCCTAATGTGTTTTCTGCATGCTATAACTCCAGACAAAGGGGAGTAGCCATATTAATAAATAAAAATGTAAATTTTACAGTAATAGATACAGTTACAGATCCAGAGGGTAGATTTATTATAGTAAAACTATCTTTACATAACCAAAAGTTATGTATTGTCAGTATATATGGTCCAAATGTTGATGACCCCTCATTCTTTCATTCCTTCTTCTCGGTGCTCCTTGAACACATGGATTGCTCACTTCTTCTTGGGGGCGAGCTCAACTTTGGTTTAAATGAAGAAATAGACAGGCTCAGCACAGCAGGGACTCAGCGCAGCTGGAAATCTATAGATATAGTCAAACAGTACATGAGTCATTATGGACTTTGTGATGCATGGCGATCTCTTCACCCCAATGACAAAAAATATACTTTCTTCTCAAATGTCCACCATTCATATTCTCGACTGGATTATTTGTTAGTCAGCAGCCCACTGTTGACTGACATTTCAGACACCGAGATACACCCTATAGCTGTTAGCGATCATGCTCCTGTTTCTCTAACTTTAGTAAATAAAACAGAAACACCTCAAAGCAAAAATTGGAGATTTAATATATCCTTACTTAAGGATAAAGAATTTATTAAATATTTCGAGAAAGAGTGGGCCTCATATTTGGAATATAACAACCTCCCTGGTACGTCGCCATCCATTCTTTGGGAGGCAGGAAAAGCTGTGATTAGAGGTAAAACAATCTCATTCTCATCAAATAAAAAGAAAATGAAAAAAAAACATATTCAGGAATTAGAAGAAACTATTAATTCATTAGAAGCTTCTCTAGATGAGGAGAGACTAGACAAAATCCGTAAAGCAAAGCTAGAATTAAATAAAATTATGGATAAACAGACCCAGTTCTTAATTCAAAGACTTAGGATAGAAAACTTTGAACAGGGTAATTAATCAGGAAGATTTTTGGTTAACCAGCTTAAATTTAATAAAGAAAAAACAACTATATCTGCTATTAAAGATCAGACCGGGAATACAGTATATGATCCTGGAAGAATAAACAACACATTTAAAGAATTTTACAAGGCTTTATACTCACCAGAGATAAATCCATCAGATTATGAAATGAACAATTTTTGGATAACATAACACTACCTAAATTATCTGAAAGTCAAGCGATGGCCCTGGATTCACCACTAACAGCAGCTGAACTCCAGGAGGCCCTCCAAGGCATGCGCAATAAAAAGGCCCCAGGCCCAGATGGATTTCCAGCAGAGTTCTATAAAGAATTCTGGAATATTCTGGCACCAACATTCCACAAAATGCTGCAGGAAACCAAGGGAAATGGCCAACTCCCACCAAATATGAATTCTGCCTACATTAGTCTTCTACTAAAATCAGGTAAAGACCCTTTGTTTCCCACCAGCTATCGTCCCATATCCCTTATTAATGTTGATCTTAAAATAATCTGCAAAGCCCTCGCAAAAACGATAGGAAAGTAACCCCTCTTATAATACATCCTGATCAAACTGGTTTTATTAAAGGGAGACATTCATCCACAAATTCACGTAGATTAATAGATTTTTCTTACTGTAAAAACATTAAAACTAATATATTATCTTTAGATGCAGAAAAGGCATTTGATAGAGTTAACAGGAAATTCTTATTTGTAACCTTACATAAATTTGGCTTTAGAAATTATTTTATAAACTGGTTGAAAATATTATACAGTTCACCAACAGCATGTATCAGGACTAATAACCAAACATCATCTAGGTTTTATCTTCAGAGAGGTACCAGGCAGGGATGTCCTCTCTCTCCCTTCCTGTTCGCTATTTTTATTGAACCACTAGCTGCAGCAATCAGGCAAACTCACAATATTAAAAGGCATAAAATGCAATAACATAGAACATAAAATCAGTCTTTATGCAGATGATTTATTACTTTTTCTCCAGCATTCACAAACCTCTTTCTCTCAGGTAATCGGGTTGATAAACTCTTACTCAAATGTTTCAGATTATTCTATAAATTGGTTAAAATCTACAGTTCTTCCAATCAATTGTTCTGTCCAGAATCCAACTAATACACAACTGCAGTCAGGGAATATTACCTATTTAGGTATCAATGTCTCACAAAGACTGGCAGATTTAATAAAGCCAAAGTACATCCCACTTTTAAAAAAAGTGGAAGATGATCTTGCTAGATGGAAATCCCTACCCATATCACTTATGGGAAGGGTTGCTTCAATAAAAATGATGGTTTTGCCCAGAATCAACTACTTATTCTCAATGATCCCAAGTAAACCATCACTAGACTGGTTTAGATCTCTGGACTCCTTTATCTCTAAATTTCTTTGGAAAGATAAACCCCCACGTATCAGCTTAAAAACACTGCAGAAGACCAAAGAAAAAGGAGGTATAGATCTACCAAATTTCCAATCATTTCTTAGCCAGCAGGCTCCAATACATCTCAAGATGGTTAAAACATAGTTACCTAGACGAGTCCTGGATGGACGTAGAACAGACACTATGTATTAAGATAAAACTTTCAGACCTACCATTTATTAGCTCAAATATAAAACAATATGAATGCTTTAAAAGCATAAATATCAGCTCCTCTCTGACAGCATGGTGGGAGTTTCTAAAAATGACAGAGTCCACAAAAATCCCATGCAGACGTACACCCATCTGGAATAACCCCGACATCTTGCAAAAAAAATGTATGATAAGTTTTCCAGTCTGGAGGTGCAATGGAATTGAATACCTGGAACATATATTTGAAGGAACAGACTTTATCCCATTTAATACATTAATTACACAATATGGAATTGATAAAAACAAATTCTTAGAATATCAACAAATTAAATCTATTATTAAAGGTAAATTTAGGCTCAATACAGCTGAATTACAAATTCCAGCAAGAGTTTTAGATTTTCTTAATCTCAACCCCCAAATTGCTGTCTAAAATATACAAAACTTTATCTACATTAGATGAATCAATAGCCATCCCGATTTCAAAATGGGAGCTGGATTCATCAGCCAGATTTGACCAAAACGTCTGGTCTCAGATATGTTTAAGAACCTTTAAAATAACAAAAAATCCTCATTTGCAATTAATACAATACAAAATCCTTCGTAGAGTACACTATACAGGTCAACGAATGTTTAGGATGGGTTTTACATCGTCTAATACCTGCTTACAATGCACAAGCAATATACCCGATACTTATGTTCATGCACTTTGGTTCTGTCCAC
Source organism: Valencia hispanica (assembly GCA_963556495.2). Lineage (NCBI taxonomy): Eukaryota > Metazoa > Chordata > Actinopteri > Cyprinodontiformes > Valenciidae > Valencia > Valencia hispanica. The sequence continues at coordinate 5,748,436 of OY747719.1, forward strand.
CTGTTAAGAAATTTTGGTGCCAGATATGTGAAGACTTAAGTGTCTGAAATGTAACATTCCACCATCTCCCTCAGTTTGCCTGTTAGGAAATTTAAATGATGTCACCATGGACACAAAGTCAGTTCTAATGGTTCACATTGCCTTATGCATCGCTAAGAAAACTATCCTCCTGAACTGGAAAAATAAAAAAGCTCTTAATATTAATTAGTATAGAAATCTCTTGTTGGACCATATTGGTCTTGAGACGGCCTCTGGCTCCATATCTGATCAATCTCTCTGGGCTCCTTTGATCGGCTCCCTAGTAGGATCACCTAGTAGGGGTGGGGGGCACTTGGTTTTGTCGTTTGGGATACTGTTGCTGATGTGGGGGTTTTGGGGTTGGAGGCGTCTGGGGGGGACCCCTGGGGGTGGGATCACTGGGCGGATGGGGCGCTGGACGTCGTGGCCGGCCTGGGGTTGGGCTTTGGGTGGTAACTCCTGATGGCTGCATGCGGTGCCTGAGGGGGGTTGCACTGGCGGACATGGGTTACTGGCCTGGTGGCCGTGCTGCGCCTGGGTAGGGTCTGGGGTGGGCCTGGGGATTCGGGGCTCTGGGGCGCCGCGCCCCCTAGCTGTGGTCCTGGCTGGGGGTTGGCCGGCGTGGGGTCTCTGTTGCCTGTGGGGGTCGGGGCCGGCCAGCGGCCGGCATGTGCAGCCGCCTCTCTCTTTTTCTCTAGGCCGATTGTCATCGCCAGTCCCTGTATGGCGTCTCGCCTTGCTTGCTGGTTGGGGTGCCTGGCTGCTGGTCACGGCGGCTGGGTGGCATTTCTGGGTTGGATCAGTCCTTTTTCGCACTGGACTTGGCTCCTGGGTCTTGGTCTTTGTGCGGGGCGCTGGGGTCGGGCATTTGGCCGGGTTCGGTAGGACTTGTGGGTGGACTGGCCGGGTGGTGGGTGTGCAGGGCAGGTGGGTGGGGCGTTGGGTTTGGTCTCCTGCCGGGCCGTTGAGCAGCAGTGGTCGCTCCACAAGGAATAGGGCTGGTGGATGTCGGCCTGGTGGGTCGGCCGCCCGCCTCATCGGTTTGCTCCTGGTCTGGGCAGGTACGTCGCGGTGGTTCAGGCTACGGGGGCCTTCGGTGTGCGGGTGGCGCTGGGGGCCTCCTTTGCTGGCGGGGAGGCTGTTGCTGTGTAGCGACAGGTGCTCTCCCCCTACGAGGGCACTTGGACGGGGGTGTGGGGGGGGAAGAACTCAACCTGGGACCTGGGTGTCTAGTGTCTTTTGTGTTTTGAGAGTAGAGCGAATGTCAGGGTGGGTTTAGTTCCCCTTCTGGGATGGGGCTGGGGGGACTGCCTTGGGGTCCGTGGGGCTTTGTGGTGCTGTGGCCGTGGGCCTCGGGTCGAACGTGCCATGGCCTCCCTCCCCTGGTGGATCCCGGTGAACAGCTGTGCCTATTGGGGTCAGTGAGGGAGCTGACTCCCTGGGAAGACATTTTGTCTCCCAGTCCTTCCCTCCCCATCCCTGGACACCTCTATCCACCCGCTCCATCACTTTACCACTCATATAGGGTCTTGGGGCATGGGCACATCACTGGGGTGCGAGGAGGGGCTTCCCTCCTCGCTATCCCGTGGTGTCCTGGGTCCCAATTTTAATATACAACTTAGACACTCCCACTTATAACATTCTCACGCGACACATATGTAGGGACTTGGGGTGGGCAAACTTTTCGGCATCCAGAGGGGGAGCGGTTCATTCAGCTTCACCTCTGGTGCCGGTGCCCACTGTTAAACCACATATAGACACTGAGGGCTCGGGTGGGGGTTGGAGGATGTGTGGCTGGCTTCCCCACATCCCCACATCCCACCCCTCTGTTTTAAATGCACATTATAACAACACGCATCAACACCATACTCGAGCGGGAGGATGGAAGCTAGGGGTCTTTTCACACCCCTGTTCGCTACGGGCCATCAGGGGTTGGGGTCTGGAGGAGGAACAGGCGGTCTGGTCGGGGTCCTGGGCTGTCGGGCTGCTTTGCCACTGTGGGGCCCTTGGCGGTCTGCTTGTCTCCGTCCTAGAAGGTAGGGGGTCCATCTCCCGGGTCCGGGGGCTGGTGGCTCTACTGGGGCATCGGTACCGGGACCTGGGAGCATAAAGTGTGTATGGGGTGTGTAAGTGAGGGTACAGCGTCATTTTTTTGGGTGTCTTGGTGAGTCAGTGAGAATGTATGTGTTTAAGAGGGAAGGAACGTATGACTTTGTCTGTATGTCTTCGTCTACCTGTCAGGTTGGATCTTGGTCTGCCCCCTCGCCTGGCGCACCTCAGGCCTTACACTTAATGGGGGGCCTATTTCCCCTCCGGTGACGGGGGCCCCTGCCTGCCGGTGCATCGGTGGTCAATCCGGTTCGGACCTGGTGCGTGCCTGGCCGGGCCTGGGGGGGCCGGGGTGTCGATCGGCCGATGCGCTGGGCCGATATCTTCCTTTGGTTGGTTGGGGCACCCCTTTTAGGGGTGCCAGGTTTGGTGTTGTTGGGTGATGCCTGCTCGGTAGCTCGGCGGGATGCGGATCCGGCGTCTCTGCTCGTTTGATCACCTGTTCTGTGTGCACCGTGCGTGGTCGGTTCATTGGCGGGTTGGACCAGCCCTGGCCCTCGTTGGATGCCTGGTCTCGGCGCTCTGCGTTGCGCAGGATCAGGACCCGGGAGCTGGTACAACTTGGTGTCCAGATCCTGGCTGAGCCCGGCCTGGGGATGCTGTCCGTCCCCTGCGGCTATCGGTGGGGCGCCCCGACGTAGGGCAGGGGTGGGGCGCTGGGATGTTGGCCTAGGGTGGTGGCGCCGCGTGGCGGGGGCCCCTCGTCGGCCGGTCCCTTGTCTCGTCCCTGCTGGGGGGTGGGGTGCCCCTGGGCCCCGGCTCTCCCGGTCCATTGACCGGCCCACCCTGGCCCGCCGGCAACCGGCCAGGCCCGTGGGCTCGTCACTGCTGCCCCCCGGGCCCCTGAATAGTAGCCGCTGGACGTTCCCCTGGGGTTCTCCTTTGCTCCACTCTTGGGGGATGCGGTCGGCCCCGCCCGGGGCTCTGGGGGTCCTTTGGACGTCTTCGCTCCGATCTCCTTCATGTCTGCACCGATTCCTGGGAAACGGATTGATGCCTGCTCACACCAACTATCGAACACTTTATGGAGAAACCTTATATGCACCAGCATGCTGACACACACATAGATGTGGGGTGTCTGGTGTTTAAGGATATATTCTTGGGCTGAGGTTATCATTACTAGAGCTTGATTAATCGGTACCATGAGTTTTTCTGTGACATTATTGTTGTATTTTTATATCTATTTTTGTGTGATGTGGTTGTGTAATTCTTAGTTCACAATGTTTGGTTTGTCGATGTTCCTTTTTCGTGTTTTGTTTTGTTTTCCCCCCTCTCTCTGCCGCCCTGTGGGTGTGGAGGCAGACTTCATTGTCTTCCTGTGTTTTCTTTGTTCCCCTTCCTCTCTTGTATTTTCAACTCACCCTCTCTCTTGACTTTTTGTTTCCTACCCCTCTTCTTCCTCTTCCTTCTCCTTAATTTTCCGTCTCTGTGTCCATAACATCAGGAAATAAAAACCCCAACAATTCATAATAAAGATTTTTCACACATATATCAAGTGGAAGACTATAGCAAAAGCTGTACTGCTCCGCTTGTGAAAGTAAATCTGTTAGGCTTCTACTTGGTACTCAGACACCAATTCTGAGCTCCACACTGCCAAACAGGACACGTCAGACATGGGGGAACATTTGCCAAGAACGTGGAGCAGAGAAAATATAAAAACTTTGTTTTCAGCAGCTTTATCCTTTAACACCTACACTTCAAGAAGGTAGAGACACACTTCCGTCCTATCAGATGAAAATGTACAAACATTTTACTGGATCTGCAATGGATAAAAACTCATGTATGCAACCACCCAAAAAGGTAAGTGAGCACTAAAGATTCTAACTTAAACAGAAGATAAACTGATCAGGCTTTTTCTGGCTGCTACCGATTTCTGATGAGTGCAACCGGTCAATTCCAACATTGATTGTTTTCCAAGGATTATTAGACATGAGAGGATAACGTCCTGCAGGCTCCTAGATAAAAGTTGCAGTTTAAATCAAACAGAAAATTTATTCCAACATGATCTCCATACATGCATCAAAGCATGCATTTCTAAAAGGTACATCAGATTTTTCTCAACTTCAACAAAAAAAAAAAAAATGAACCAAAGGACATTCCCTTAGCTAGTGCCTTTACAGGCCAAAAGCCTTACAACTCGTAGTTTTGATGAATATGAGTTTGGGGAGAGAGAAAATGATTTCTCAGCATTTAACTTGCTGATAACTGATCAGAGTCGATCAAATGAAAATTGATTCCCGTGTTTCATTGCTCCAACTCTATGTAACATAATTTAACACCAGGACATTCACAGATGTAATCGCTCAAATATCACCTCAGATTAGAGTAATGCCCTACATCCACAACAACCCAACCACATCATCATAAATAAAATTTGTTTAATTATGTTAGGTATACGGATAGTTAAGTTAAAATACAGCAAGATTTTATAAACACTTTCAGTGGTTAGAATATACAATTAACAGGAATTTGTTTAGAACAAATGAGGTCATTAAACAGGATGTACTTGTTCAGAGAATGAACCTGGAATCTCACCCCCCAGCAGGTCTGAGAGCAGCCATGGACTCTTTACACAACAAAACAAGTCCAGATTGAAACTGCTGAGTTACTATAATGCAGGGAGGTGGTGTGAAAGGAGACAATGGGGATTTTTCTGGGACTTTAAGAATGGCTTCTTAGAGATGGAGAGAATTGCAACAGCAGACTCAGAGGAAAACACAGGGAATCCTCGTTAACATTAAATATAGAGCATTGTTTTAGTTTGAGTCATTTCTGGCAAACCAACTGTTAAAAGAACGTGAGACAAAGACTTTAAACAGAGCTTTTAGGTGATTCTGGATTGTGTGGTACAGGGGAAACCGGCAGAGCCAGATGAGCCAGAGTGATTGATAGTATTTTGAGTGGCACCTCTTCCAGTCAAGTGTGAACAGGGCCCAACAGATAAGCTGGCCACCGGAAACTGCATTCAAACAAGTGAAGAAGAGGAGCAGTTCAAACTTTCTGCTTGTTAGAGTTTGAAATCCTTCATCGGAGTAGATTAGGTGACATTTTCTGCTATGTTAAAATTGTTGCTGACTTGAGTGATTTTGATTCAGTTTTTTTTTTTCATCCTTCATTAACAATCATAAAAGCTTTTGCTCTAATAGCGAGAGCTGTCATCATATGAGCTCATATCCATCTCGAAGTAATCCTCCAGTTGCCACTGCAGGGTCTCAAACGTGGGCCGGCCCTGTTCTTTATCCTTCCAACAGTCCAACATAATGGTGTGCAGTGGTTTTGGGCAGTTGGGGGGGCAGGACATCCTGTTGCCTTTAGCAATCCACTGGACCGCCTGCATGTTTGTCATAGCTGGAGACAAAACAAGATTGAACATAAGTGTTGGTCAAACAGGGCACTATTGTAGCAGCCGATGACCTCTAGGGGGCTCTCCTCATGAGAGTTCTTTCTCTTCCCTTTTGTTTCAGGACTAGCTGAGATGTGCTGCAGCTCGTCAGGCACAGCATAAAAGAACTCCATCACAGGCCCTGTCTACACTTAGATGAAGATATTTCTCATCCACAAAGAGCCAACGATCAGGTTTGAAACCGGGTCGTGTTTGCCATCAGGTTGACTGTAAATGTTCTATTATTTTCTGTGTATCTCTGGCAGTGTCAGAGCGCCACCAATGGACTCAATGTATGTACTGCAGCATTTTAAGCTGGTTTGTGTGAATTCGTGTGGACAAACGTTTGATTTATTGTGGTGCTGTTTTTACAGACCGTTTTTGAAACTACACGCCTTTGTCTCTGTGTAGAGCAGGCCTTATTTTCCCTGGGCCTTGATATGCAGGGATCTTGTGTGTGTTTGGTGAACACTTATGCAGCCAGATGTGATTATTTCTAAGTGAACAATTATGCACAACTAAAATACATGCGTTTCTTTTTTTTCAACAGGGGAAGCTGGTAGGGGTTCTCTGCCATTTCTGTTTTAGCCTTCTATTTTTCTGTTTTGTGGATAGTCCGGGAGGTCAGCCATTGTTCCTTTTTGTTTTCCTATAGATAGAGCTGTATTTTATTTTCAAAGTCAAAAGGGGGCATTTTGTTTTGTCCTAGGAGACCCTAAAGCTCAAAGCTTCCCTGTGTGAGTTCTGTTTTTGTTGGTTCTGCCTTAAATTGTGAAATAAACACTTGTTTCTACTGAAACTATTATGAGGTTAACAGTTTTTCTCTTTGCTTTTCCAGGGGGGTATAACAGAAGAGTTGGGGGGGGGGGGGGCAGCTTACTACCATGATGATTTCCCCCACAACCTGCTCTATCTGCTTAGTTCTGACCTCCAAGGCTCTCTCCACTACAGGGTTGTGAAGGATTTATGCCCCCTCTCCACTAGGCCAGGCTCGGGCCAGGCCGTGTTGGGTCATCCCGGCCCAGAACTGCCTGATTGTGTCTCCATTGCCATCTGAGGAACGCGGCAGTGGGTGAGGACATGGGTGGGTTCAGTGTAGCATGATTCCAGTAAAAAAATCGGTCATCCCTCACCGGTTTCACAACATTACGGATGTTTTGAACTCCACTGGAAGCCATTTGTCTCCATTATGTGACATCACAATGCCAGGCCAATCAGTGGCTACCACTACATAGGTAGGAGTGAGAGTGACATCACTTTACCGGACCAATCAGTCCATAGCTGGGCGTGTTAGGTTGCCTCGGATCGCTTCGGACTGAGCCAGTCCGAAAAAAAAGGGGTCAGTTCGGCCCAGACAAAGGTAGTGTTAGTAAGCTAAATAGGGGCGGACCTGACCTAGGCCGAGCCCACCTTAGTGGGAAAAAAAAGGGGCATTAAAGATCCAAGACGAGCCCACACTTATGTTACGACCATGGCTCAGCTATGGAAGGGCGAAGTAAACTCTTTTGCTCCTCCAATTTAACACCATACTCCAGAGTTATGCTTTTTAGTTATACATGATTGTTCACATAGAAATAATCACATCTGGCAGCACAAGTGTTCACCAAACTTACAAGATCACTACAAATCAAGCCCCTGGGAAAAAGGGGGCCGACACTTTGAGATGGACTTCATTTAAGCTGTCCCTGAAGAGCAGCAACACACATCAGCTGTGGCATTCAGGTAGTCCTGAAACAAAAGGGAGGAGAAAGAACTCTCTCATGAGGAGAGCCTCCTAGAGGTCACCGGCCATAAAAAGGTGAAATGACTCAGACTTTTACAGACAATATCTGGATCTTACTTGGGTAAGGCATCTTGCCAAATGTCATGATCTCATACAGCAAGACCCCAAAGGACCAAACATCTGATTTGATGGTGAACTTGTTTTCATTGATGGCCTCTGGAGCGGTCCACTTAACAGGAAATTTACTGCCTTCTTTGGCCTCATACACATTTTCATTTTCTTTCTGCGATTAAACAAAAAACAGACTTAATTTCACTTTGAACACAAATCTGGGAAAATGGAGGACCACAGTTGACATTCAAGAACTAAAACTTGTTATCAGCAGAATCCAACTTCAAACCTACAATGAATACTCTGGCCAGGCCGAAATCGGCCACTTTGCAGATGTTGTTCTCGCCCACCAGGACATTCCTGGCAGCGAGGTCTCTGTGGATGTAGTTCTGTTGCTCCAAGTAAGCCATGCCGGCCGCAACCTGGGCTGCCATTTCGATTTGGTCCGTGACACGTAGAGTGGCACCCTTATCCTCTGTTATCAAGGTAGAAATAGATGAAGATAATTAGTAACAGTTTGAAGCTTTGTGGATCTCACTCAGCCATCGTACAATTCTGTCATCTGATACAAAAGCCGACGGATGGTTCTGGTCACAGGGTAAACCCCCCCAAAAAAATACTTGTTTTGAGTGGTCGTATTTTTCCTAAGATGAAACATTTATAACAGAAATTTCAATGAACTAGTTAGGCACTGAAACAGGTCTGATGAGTATTTTCTCCAGAATAGAATGTACCTGGCATTCAGTGTGGGCTCACTGCCACCTGATAAAAATATTCAGGTCCCACTTCATTTTACAGTAAGAACTTGAGTCAGACTTTATGTCACAGGAATCTCCCACATTCCTAAACAGTAACATCATTCCAGAATGTTCCACCAAGTAGGTAGTAAGTCCGTAAAGGTAGGAGCAACCAGAGTCAAAGGAACTTTTATCCTGCTAGGTTTGTGTGATTGTTGTTGCGCAACACAAATAATTAATTATATGAAAAAACAAAGGTTTGACTGATAAAGTGCGTATTAAATAATGTCTATCAGCGTATGTATTTTAGATTGAAAGAGTGAAGTGGGCCTTTAATCAATCTACAGTTCTGACGCTAACTTCCGCCTTGTGCCGGTCAGTAAGTCAGTCACCCTTGGCAGCAGCAACAGCCACCAAGTAACAACAAGTATAACATCACCTTAGAGGTATTTTTTTTCTCACCCTTTGCAGACTTTTTCTTTCCTTCAGCTGCATTAAAAGGTTTTGAAAATTTACACCCTGTGCACTTTGACTAGCCACTAGTTTTGTCATTTTAAATGGTAATTAGTCTGCATTTGTATAGCGCTTTTTTCAGTCAGAGCACCACAAACTACATTACACTACATTCAGTCATTCACACACACATTCACACGCGGATGGTGGCAAACTACTACATTGTAGCCACAGCTGCCCTGGGGCACACAGAGGCGAGGCTGTCAGACACCGGCGTCACCGGGCCCTCTGACCACCAGCAGGCAAGGTAGGTGGAAGAGTATTGCCCAAGATAACAACAACCGAAATGGACAGAGGGGATTGGAACCAGTAATGCACCGATTATGGGAGGTATTCCTACCACCTGCGCTGTGGTCGTCCCATTTTAAACCATTGAGGATCAGTGCTTTGGATCATTGTTCTGAGTGTCATGGAGTTTAAAGTTATAAACTGATGGCAGGACTTGCTTCTGGTGAGCAGAGCTCATGGTTTCATCAGATCCAGAAAGTTTCCCTGTTCCCGAAGCACCAAATCAGCTTTAGACCAACAAACTACCACTACTGTGTTTAACAGTTTTCCGGCAGACATTACACCTTCCCAAAAGTTTCACTTTTATCATTACTCAAAAAATACTTTCCCAGAAGTCTTTGGGTCCCTCAAGATGTTTTTGGTAGATGTTAGATGGGCCTTTGTGTTATTTTTGTTCAGTAGTGGTTTTTACCTCCCATGGGCACCATTTCTGCTCAGTCGCTTTTGGATTGTTGACTCATGAACTCTGACCTTAACAGAGGCCTGCGGAGCTTTAGATGCTCTTCTGGATCATTTGGAGACGTTTTGGATGAACTGCCAATGTAACCTTGGAGTAACTTTGGTAGGCCAGGCACTAGGCCATCAGAGGGAGGTTACAACACTGTTTAATGTTTTCTCTATTTGTGAGTAATAACAGTACCAAAGCCAAAGAAATTACTTTTTTGCCCGTTTTAAGCTAAAAATTGTTAGCGACTGTTTCTAATCTGTTTAGTCAACATGCCATGATTCTAGGCATGTGTTGCTTAAGATCTTTGAGCCTACTTCGTGTTGTCCGACAGGTTCTGTTTAAGTGGTTTCTTGACTCTCTGAATTTAGCATTAATTGGGCCTGGGTGTGGCAAAGAAAATAGAACTCTGTTAAATCATGAATTTAACATGATTAACAATGTTTTTTTAACAAAGGCCTGGTCAACACGACAGGATTTAAAAACTGTCACAAGAGTTTCAGACCACACACGGCGATAAAAATAAAATAAATCACGGATATTCCTGTTTTGGTCCTACAGTGTGTGGTGTGCGGCCACACAGCAAAGACGAGACACCACACAAACCAATTTTACTCACAAACATTCCAAGCTCAGACAGAAAAACTCAAAAAGCCTCAGGATATAAAATGTGACTAAAGTCAAAAGAGCAAATAAATATGGATACTGAGGATGAAGCATTGGCAATACTTTGTGGACTAGTTAGGGGGAAAAATGAAATCCTGGCTTTGGATAAAGGAGCAGACAGCAGGAGCAGGGGCTCTATTTTATATACAAAGATATGGAGGTGAATTATAGTTTTTTTTCCCCACTCGGAAACATCCGTACACACTTTCCTCTGACTTTCTGTGGTTAAGTGAGCAGTCATTTGGAAATAATAGATGCTTCCAAGCCGTCTCGCTGCCAGTCACCTCGCTTTCTGATTGGCCAGCCGTCACAGTCAACAGGTTGCATACTCATTTGTCCTCGTGACACCACACACGCGATAATCTGGGCGTTTCGGAAGGAGAGAATCAGGGCAAAATGGATCTAAAAATCCTGCCGTGTGAACCAGGCCTTAACGGGAGTTTGCTAGGGCTAGGTTGGTTTGGAGAGCCTTTTTACCCCTCATCACCCCAAGTAAACTGCATGTTGTCTCATTAAAATCCGTTTAGAAAATATGACAAAAGGAAAAACTGATTTAAAATAAATGGCTTTAGAGGTGATAATAAGTGTTGGTGGTGCGATTAACAGCTCATTGTGTGATGTGGCTGCCTGTTTGTAAAGCTGGTAACTGATCTGATCATTTGGGATGGATTTTAATCCTACTTGTTAACTGTAATGATTAAAGCCCTTCTTTTGTAACTGAATCCGCCATGATGCATGTTAACAGCAGGTCTGAACAGGACCTGACTCGGCTCTAGGAGGAGGAAAGTGGATAACTGAAGTTAAACGTATACCAAACTGTGCAAACCTCCTCTGATTATGAGAAGGAGCTTAGAAGAGAAATCCCACCATCTTAAACAATCTGAAGCTCTGTAGATGGTGGAAAGTGTGGCTGACTTACTTTGAAGGTACTCCAGCAGGCTGCTCTTCATCAGCTCTGTGATTATGTAGATGGGCTCCTCCAAGGTGCACACAGCATACAGCTGGATCAGCTTGGGGTGCCGCAGCCTCTTCATAAGGTGAGCCTCTCCCAGGAACTCTGCAGGGTCCATTGTACCTAAAAAAGGAAAGCTCTGTTTTTTGCATTCTCATATTTCTTAATTGGAATGAAGTCTTTAGTGTTCTGAATAGTTGCTTTGATACAGAAAGCTATGAAAGTGACCATCTTGAACTATTCTATGTCATGTAAATAAAAGAAAGTCCTATACAACATTAGACAGAGTTTGGAATCAAACATTCTTCATGAAACCTGGGACAAATCTGTCTGTTTACTTTGAACAATTGGTCAGAGAATAGTCAAAAACCGCATCAATGGCTGATTATGTTCCATACCTGGTTTAAGGGTCTTCACAGCGACTGCTGTGGTCTCATTCCACACCCCCTCATAGACTTCTCCAAACTGTCCGGCTCCCAGCTTGTTCCGTAGTTTGATAGACTGGCGAGAAATCTCCCACTGGTCCACCGTGTTGTAGGACAGACCATAGGTCTGTGGAGCCTCCATCTGCACACAGAGGAAAGTTAGTAAAGAGTAACAAAGTAAACATTGTCAGCTTCTACCTTCCTCCATGCTGTAGTTTACCTTCCTGCAGGGCTCGCCCAGACATACACACAGCCCATCAGACTGTCTGGAGTAATATTCCACCAACTCCTTCAGTGTTGGGAAGGATTTGGTCTTTGACACGTAGTAGTGACCATTATCCAGTTTTTGCAGCTTGTAATGTTTCACCCTCCCTTGGTGCAAAACTGAAGATAAAATATGAAAACATTTTAATTATCTCCGATAAGAAACTATGATCTAACAAAAACATGAAGGGAAATCACGATTTCTGTCATGTTCAATTTCTGAGTTGAAAGGCTGTGTAAAATTTTGTAAAATTAAACTTATATTAATGTGTGCATCAACACAAATATGTCCTCCATCCACACTGCATGCTTGAACCTAAAGCACACTGGAGCCAATATGTGAAGGAGCAATAATCTGATCTTCTGCATGGAAAGCCAGGGAACTAAATAGTCAAAAACAGTGGTGATTATTAGTCTCAATGCTGTGAGACGATTGTGAAAATTTTTGTCAAAATTTTGAAGCACAAACATGTTTGTGGGCCAGTCAAAGTATAACTTCTCTACTAGAACTGATTTTGGAAGGTAAACCTTTTCCCCTGAATGTTGTTCCATCCTGGGTTGCTTTAGCAGAAAAAAAATGGAAACAAATAATATTTTCGTCAAATACATAGAATCAGTATGAAACATTCGGTGTCAGCTGTCACTCGTAGGTAAGAGAAAGAAATTATATCAGCAGACGTCGACAAACAACCAGCTTTGTAAAATTGGAAGAGTTTCTGGCGAAGCAGTTTATAACATAGCAACCATCCCTGCTTTGTCCATTGTCGATCTTTTGTTATTCTCTACTGCTGTGGGCGCCTTTTGGAGCTGATCAGTGACAAAACGGTTGTGATATGCTGACGTCTTAGCAAATTCCTTAAAGTGCCAATTTTGTATGGAGACACAATGGCCGACTGTACCAGGCCAACTGATTTACCCAGTCAGCTTTTCTCTCCCAGAAATATCCCAGAACTTGTCTAGTTGTCTGTTGAGAGGACATCTACTAGTTTGATACAGAAAGTACTCCTACATCAGTTCTTCTGTCTTTTCAAATCCCCCATTGGTCAGTCAGTCCTTAGAAAACTTTTAACCTGATTGGAATGTATGTATGAAATGAATTTACATCGTAAAGTGCCTTGGGATGACATGTTGTGAATTGGCCCTACATAAATAAAATGAATTGATTGGTAATGCTCCTAAAAAATCTGGACTTTATGGAAGACTAGACAGAGTCTTTGGGAAGATGGATAAAGCTAAATACAGGAAATCCTGGAAGAAAAAAAAACCTTTAGAGGCTGCAAGAGATTTTAGACTGGGGTGGAGGTTCAAGTTCCAGCAGGATGATCCAAAAGATCCTGCCAGTACCAAAATGGGAAGGTTTAGATCAAAGTTTACTTGGATAGAACAGTCAAAGAACAGACCACTATCCATTTAACTTTATTAAATGGATAGTTAATGGATAATTAAACAAGTCACCAACTTCTCAGACTGATACCTTGGTCCCTGCAACATATCCTTATTGCACGTCATACATTATGGTTTCAAGGTCTATTAAATAATTTTCTTTGTTAAAAAAAAAAAAAAAAAAAAAACTCAAACAGAACAGTAATACTTTATCATCTTATCACCTTATTAGGTCTGAGTTGTTGGGAAACAACAGTTTCCTCCTCTAGGAAACATGTAGGCTATGTTTCCAGGGGCCTGTACCATGAAGGTGGCTCAACAAACTCGGGGTTACAGGATTGGTTTTGAATCGACAAAACCAAACCGATGCAATCAGGCTTAATTGGTACCATGACGCAGGTTATCAACTTTCTCTGTCAACTCAGGCTTTGATCCTTAAGCTATGATTAATCCACAGGCGCGTGCACATAAAAGAGTGACGACGACACTGAACAACCAATCGCGTTCGATATGGATAGAGCGAGAGCTATCTACTTTTCAACGGAGGAGCAAGAGATTATTCTCCAGAAATATGAAGAATTTAGAAATATTTTTCAAGCACGCAGTAACACTGTATCTGCTGCCAAAGCAAGAGAACAATCGTGGAGGAAGATTCCTGATTGTGTTAATGCGTGGGTTAAACAATTAATGTACATTTAAGTAGGCTAAGCATATTAAAATATATTAAATGCTAAAATGAAAATGTATTCGTGTTGAGATATATATATATATATATATATATATATATATATATATATATATATATATATATATATATATATATATATATATTATGTGTGTAGATGTATGTAAAATGTGAAAGTATAGGCTATTACATCCTAAGAAAGATTGATATTCATTAATTTTTAGATGCAACCCCAACTCCAAACGGTCTTGGCAGCAGATCAAGACAAAATATAAAAATATAATTAAAAGTGGTGAGTATTTACCATATGTTTTATTATTTTCTTAGAACATTTAATCACAAACACTTGTTTGCAGCAAACAGAAAAAAAAAAGTGAAATAAGGAAAACTGGGGGAGGGCCACCTCCTCAAGATTACACTGTGGCAGAGGAGTTGGCTCTGAGCAACAACAAGAGGCGGCCGATTATGGATGGGATTGCATGTGCTGTACAGTCAGGGCATGGCTTCGACGAGTCACATTTGTTATGTGCGGCTCAAGAAGCTCACAGAGATAAGACATTCCTTCCGCGGAAAATCTGTATCTTTCATACAAGTACGCATCAGGAAAGTCAAATGGATTTTGTCTGTCCCTAAAAACTCGTTCTCTACGAAGTGCTCGTCTAACAATTTGCGCGGAGATGTCCACAGGATTAGGGAGAAAAGGTGAAGCCATTGCAACAGAGAACAGACGCTGGGAATTAGTTACGTCACATATATATATGTTTCTTTGCTCACAGCTGATTGGTCAAACTTCAGTCTGAGATCTCGAATCCAGAACATAACCTGCCCCGGAGCAGGTTAGCCGTGCAGCGTAAGATACCATGGCAACGAACACCGATCAAAGCCGAGCCACTTTCATGGTACCCAAAACCCAGGGTTGGTGGAAACTAAGCTGAAACATAGCTGGCTAGCCACCTAATCCGGCTTCATGGTACAGGCCCCTGGAGGAGGAACTTCTATCAGTGGGCCTTATCCAAGGTATGGCTGTGTTTATTTCATGTCGAAGAGGTAACTCTGATAAACAAACAACTCCGGACGGCAAATAAAGTGCAGTGTGAACAGTTGTGCCAATAGCTGTGCCACTTGTATCTGAATAAATAGCACTGTGAGACCAGCAGGGGTACGGCCCGAACATACCCAGGTGAGGCAGCAGAAATCTTTACTCAGCATTTGAAAGGAACTCTCTCTCATTCACAAATACAAAGACTGAAAGCCACCATAGGAAAAAAACAAACAAATAAAACAATTCAATGGGTTCGAATCTGTTCATCTAGAATTAGTATGAGTAAACACTAAACAACAGATACTGTAAAAAATAAAATAAAAAATTTAGTCACTAATTCCCCTTAACGTACCATGGTACAAACAGAGCTTGAAAGGATTAAGGTCAAACAGTAATGACAGATTAAACGGACTGAAAAAGTTATCAAACAGCTTTGATGGTAACTGTGACCTGTATGTATTCACCTTGATAACGTTCACACCATTCGTCACTGGCAGCAGTTTAACTCGCGGAACAAAGCTGGGATTGTCGGGGATGTGTGTTTTGAGACAGATTGCAGCCCAACTGAGAAAATAATATTAAAAAAAGAGTGGAATAAAGATTACAGTCTGTTGGCTGCACCATCATTAGAAAGGGGCCAACTTAGATTCTTGGTTTTTGTTCTGTTTGAAGTACTGCAAAAAAAAGCTACCATATTAGATAATAACCTAAATGTCGGACACTTCCTCTATGATTTTGTAAAAGCACCAAAACATTGCAATTAGCCTGAAGCCCAAGCTAACATGTCCTGCTCTTAGTTTGCTTACCTGAGAGAGAAAGCTCTCCTTTCAGAGTTTCAGAGTTTCTAACGAGGAATGCACCCTGCTGGTTCCCTTCAGCCAGCAGCAACTTCTCTGCATCCAGCCGCTTGGTGTCTGGGAAGTACCATCTGGAAGTCACAATTAAAAGATTTAGTTGTTTGAATTTTCGTGAGAGAAACATCTTATTCCATTTTTCACTAAATAGAAATTCTGTCTTTTTATTTGTATTAAATTCCTTCAATCAATTCATCCAGATGTTCTGGCAGACACTTGGGTCATTTAGTAGTTCTAAATCAGAGCAAAGATCAGATGAGGGGTTCCCTCAAGGCTCTATTCTCGGGCCACTTTTATGATCCCCTAGGTCAGATTATGGAAAACAACAACATATCTTATCATAGAGAAATGTAACAATTCTTTTTTAGTATGTTACATGATTGTAAAGGCAGCTGTGGCGCAACCAAAATTAAGTTGCTAGATGCTTGACAAACCCTTGAAACGTCAACGGTACCAACAAGTCCTACAAACAGTGCACTGTCATTTACTAACAGGAGACTAACAGGTAGACCTGGATTCCTGAATCAAACATCCTGCAAGAACTTTAGGACGCAGTTGAAAAAAAGAAAAGTTAAACAGGGCCAACAGCATTCCCCACTTCTGATGAAAAAAAACTTTGAGCTATGTGAACGTTCAATGGGAAGAACCAAGCCATTTTTAAAATCAGTGATGACATACTTCTTGAAAAAGTGGCCAAAATTTTCTGCCATCTCCAACTGCCTTGATGCTGAGTCAGTAGCTGAATAATACTTCTAGGAGAAGCCGATTAAAAAAGAAAAACAGCTATGGACTAGTGATACACCCAGACAGGCCTGACGTGTCTTTTCAGGTTGTTGTGCTTTTTAACTTAAGTGTACCTTTTGCAGCTTTCAGCATATCAATGGGAACATAAGGCTGTTGAGCATACTGAAACATGACCCCTGGCTAAACTGTTTAAAGTAAAGGGATTCGCGTCCTATTTTTTTCTTCTATGATCCAAAAATAGTAGAGTTCTCTATAAAATCCCTAAATCATTGGGATTTTTAAAACTCAATTTAAAAACAGTAGGAACACTGTCACAGCATTATAAACGCTACAACCCGTTTCAAACTTTAACACATCCAGTTTTATTAGTAGACCTAGTTGTTCCACTGGAACGAAGAAGGTGACAACAGCCACAAACTACCAGTCATGCTTTTAATTTTAATACAAAAATTACTGTCATTAATGGTTCCATTCATTCTTCGGTAAGTTTATGTATTCATTTCAAGGGTTTTTCTCAAACACGTCCCTCGTGGCGTTTGAATGTACGGCTACTCTCAGATGAGAAATGTCTTGAACTAATAAACTCTGAAATTGATTTTTTTTCCCAGTGTGAGTGGAACACCCAATGTCTCCTCCATTTTGAGAGAAACTTTCAAAGCGTACATCAGAGGCCAAGTAATTTCCTACAAATGTAGTGAGAATAAAATAAAGGAAAAATTATCAGCTCTTTCTAACCGGATCTCCCAACTAGATGATCGTTGTGCGGTCTCACCAAACCCAGACTTATATAAGGAGCGCAGCACTTTACAATCGCAATACAACACCCTCACTGTGGACCAAGCAGCTGTTCTACTTCTTAAAACAGGAAGTACATTCTATATCCATGGAGACAAGGCAGGCAAGTTATTAGCTCATAGGTTAAGACAATCCTCTATCCTTAAATTTGTACTTTATTCTGTCTTACAATAGACCCAAAGGAAATTAATAATAAATTCAAACACTATTATGAGTATGTATACATGTCCGAAACACATTCTGATACAGTAGATTTAGAAAATTTCTTCGCACCACTTTCTATTCCTCCGGTGTCTCCTGATATGGATGAGGATCTGGAGAGACCCAACTATTTCAGAGCTTAGTAATGGCATTTACTCCATGCAGACTGGTAAATGTCCAGGCCCCGATGAGTTCCCGGTTGAGTTCTTTAAGAAATGTCATAACAAAATGGCCCCAATGCTGCTCAACATGTTTAATAAATCATTTCTGTTACACAAATGACCTCCAACGCTAAACCAGGCTTCTATTGCTCTTATTCTAATAAAAGGAAAATAAATCTGTTGGACTATTCCTCCTACCACCCAATTAGTCTACATAATGTTGATATTAAAATTCTGTCCAAAATACTTGCGAAACGATTGGAAACAGTGTCGTAAACAGTTACCTCCCCCGACCAAACCGGTTTCATAAAGAATAGGCATTCATATTTTAACTTGAGACACTTATTTAACACCATTTACAATCTGCCGTCCCCGGCTGTGCCACAGGCCATTTTGTCTCTCAACGCGGAGAAGGCGTTTGACCGGGTGGAGAGGCGATATTTGTTTTTCACTCTGGGTAAATTTGGATTTCGCAATAATTTTATTTCATAGGTTAAGTTTTCATACTCCCCTCCCTTAGCCTCCGTTAGAACGAACATCGAGCTCCTGGCAGTTGCTCTCTGTAGCGATTCTCGTATAGCCGGTATTGTGTCTTGCAGCTTGGAACAGAAAGTGTCACTTTATGTGGATGACCTTCTTTACATTTCGAATTTTAAGACTTCTGTTCCTGCAGTCCTCTCTATTCCTGACGCTTTCGGTTTACACAAAAGCGAACAGGGCTGCGATGGATTACTCTTTAAAGAACTTAACTTTCAAAATTAGACAGTTTTCAATATTTAGGGGTCCATGTACCCTTCAAGTTTGAAGACCTTTATAAAATGAATTTTACCCCCCTGCTGACTTTGAAAGGGGGTCTCTGTTAAATCACTTGGTGCCAGCTCAAATTAATACTATAAAAATGATCTCCTTCCAGAAGTGCCTAGATCTGTTTCATTGTGTCCCCGTTTTTTTACCCCAGATATTCTTTTTGAAGCTTGACAGTAACATCTCGGGCTTCATTTGGAGTAAGAAGCCCACAAGGATGTGTAAATGTCCGCTACAAAAACCCAAAGCTCTAGGAGAAATGGTGCTTCCCAAAGTCAGGTTTTACCATTGGGCAGCTAATCTTTAAACGATGCAGTTTTGGGTTCACCCTGATTTGCAATCTTCTCCCCCAATCTATCTTACTATGGAGTCCAATACTTGTGGGCCAATTTCTTTATCAGCCCTGGTCCATTCACCTAATCAATCTGTCACAGACGCATACACAAAAAATATAAAATTGTAAAAGACATCTTTAAAGATATGGAAGCCATTTAGACATTTCTTCGACCTCTAAACCTGCTCTTTACACGCCCCATTAAGTCAAATCATGTCTTTGCTTCTGCTCTAGTTGACGGCGCCTTCTCAGTTTGGTCCAAACTAGGCATTTTATCATTCAAGGATTTGTATATAGATAATGTCTTTGCTTCATCTGAACAGCTCACTAAGAATTTTTCTCTCCCTAAACATTTCTTTAAATCCTTGCAGGTGCGCAGTTTTGCCAGAAACACATTCCCTTAATTTCCTTCTAAACCTCCTATTTTCGGCACTGGATACATTCCTTGTGGCGATCCCATCAGTAACTAAAGGGTATGATATCTAATATTTACACTAGGATTCACTCTTTGCGCCTAGTCTCTGGGAAGACAATCTAGAGGAGCAGATCACCGATGGCATGTGGAAGGAAGAAGATACTTCTGAGAGTGCACGATTCATCTATATGTGCCAAACATGCATTCATTCAATGTAAAGTAGTGCACTGCGCCCATCTGACAAAGGTTCAATTCAGTTTATTTATAAAGCACTGCTGCACAACAGATGTCATCTCAAGGCACTTTACAAGAAAGTCGTTTCAATACAAACATTCCAATCAGTTTAAAGTTTTAGCTAGTTTTCCATTTAAGGAATCCCAGCAGTCATTGACCAGGTTAGGCTTTCGAAAATGTTTAGAGATGTGGACCCCCACTGTGGACGCTGCAGCCAGATGCCGGCAGATCACGGACACATGAAGTGGTTAAGGGCGTATTGGTGGTAGATTTTTGACTCGTTATCAAAGATTACTGGGGGAGCAAATAGAGCCAGCAGCTACCATTGCTCTGTTCGGGGTCTCTCCTCCTCCTTTGAACCAGTCTTCCCGAGTGGAAGCATTCACCGTTTTTATTTGTTTGTTAGCCCAGCGTCTCATTCTCCTGAAGTGGAAATCTGTATCAGCACCAAGACATATGCATTGGATCAGAGAATCTCTCTATTTAGCTAAACTGGAAAGCTTGTCTTTTTTTTGTTTTTTCTTCTTCTGCTCTGTGGTGGAAAATTGTTATGCAATTAGGAATTAAGTGTATATTCTCTGTTTAGTGAATGCATCTAAGGAAATGACAAGCTTATTGTTCCAGCTTAATGTTATGAGAAAGATAGATGTGTCAGGTCACCAGAGAGACAGACGCCGGGGCAGTAAGATAACAGTCTGGCCTTCGGATGAGCTGCTTTACGCGTTGCTATGACTCGCGTGAAGCGGTTACTCTGGAGGCGGGGCGTGAACATTGGAGAAGACGTCTACAAAGATAAACAATGATTGCTGAATACTATTTAAGGGGTTAGTTAGAAAGGTTGGTTAGGGGGATGCATGAGTAATTCTGTCCCCTCCGTGTCTGGCCAGACATGTTTGAATTAAATACTTAAACGCCTTCTTGGACTCAAGTCTTCTTTATAATGGAAACCCTGAGATACTATTTTTTGCATTACAGCTCTCTCTGATATCTGTTTTACATAGACATGACAGATTAAAGTTTGGAGTTTTGTTTGTATATCCGTTCTGGGTTCTGTCTGTAATTGTAGTGTTTGTCTGGGGTTTCGTCTGTAAAATTCAAATTCAATAAATATTGTTGGGGGGGGGGGAAATCCTCCACAAGAACTAGGCTGCTTTAACCGCTGGAGAGTAGTAAGTAAAGTTATTTAGCCACAAGATTTTTCAACATGTGAAGTGTTTATAATTTCTTTTTTACTTTAAAAGGTAAACTATGTTCACAAATATTAACCACATCTACCATGTATATTTTCTCCACAACCACAGCGAATTACAAAGCATCCAGCCAGTCAGACAAAGGAGCTGCAAAGCAAATGAGGTGGATTAGCAATACTTGCCAACTCCTGTCTCTGCTGGCCAGATAGTCATGAGACTATCATACAGCAACAGTCTTCAGTCAGAGGTTTATTCAGATTTGTTGCAAGACAGACTTCTACAGGAGATCCTTCCTGCCGACATCATCATAAACAAAGACCATTTGAAGATTCTTAGATGATATGAGTTATGACAATGTTTGATTTGCTCTTTGGAGTATATAAACTAATTTTGAATTTAACTGAATTTCGTTTCCCACCAGGCATCAACAACGGTTCACACTGCTAAAAGGTACAATAACCACTTTAATGATTAAGATATGACTTGGTTGTGGTTGGCAAACTAATCTAACCGCAGCTTGTTTAGATGGCTTTGGATAATGCTACTGAGAGCATTCAGTCCAACTTTCAGAAAAACTTGCAACATGAACTTCCTTACTTCAGGGGAAAGCTACTGTACCCGTCATGGTGTGATGATTCATTCAACAGATCTCGCTTAACATCCAGACTCTAGCAGCTGACCTGGTCTTACCATTCCTTTTTCAGACAGTTCTTCCTACAGCTGCATGTCCAAAACCTTTAACCTGATAAATTAGCACCAACCTAGCAGAAGCAAAGATGGACTGATTGGAGTACCAATGCTGCTGGAGATTAAGTAACCACAAGAGGTGAGGCAAACTTTCTCCCTGACTGAAAAGTTGAAAGGGTGACTAGTCATTACCATTCCATGAGTCAGTGATAAACAGTGAGATGGCTGCATACCGCAGTGTCGCTTAGTCATGGAACATTTTTTTCAGCCAGTAGATCCAGTTTGATACTGAGCAAAGCTATAATCTAACACATGTAGGTCTAAATAAGGAAAGTGTTTTATTCTCATAAGGAAGTCTGGATAAACCAGCTACCAGCTAGCTACCAACAGGTTGGACCAACCTAATGGTTGTGGCACAACCCTCGTCTTTGTTGGACTTTTTTATGAGCTCACCGTTTCCAACCGTAAAGCTGCATGAGGGATGTTTCAGCACTCGGATTTCTATCAAGAAGTTTAATACTGACATGAAGCTCTTGAAGTGAAACCTGAATTAACAAACAGCGACTACATTACAGCTGTTCTCAACCCAAAGTCTGAACTGTGTAACTGAAGAGTACAATGTCCAGGAACTATCAGGAAATGCATTGTTTTCGTGTGTTTGGCTCTTGGTAGGAGTTGACAACCAGGAAACCAAAACTTCCTGGTCTGGGATAATGATCAACTCTGTTCATAGCACCAAAATCTAAATTCTGCCCCAAAGGAGAAAAAAAAAAAAAATAACTACATGGCCGGTTATAATCTTTTATTGTCATTGAATGACAGAAATATATGTTTGATATGACACTTGTGGAACCTCACTGTAGATTATATGTAAGCCACTGATTTCCACTCTTTTCCTTAAAAACTAACACAAACTGTAAAAATACCTCCTACTTCCTGTATCCTCTTCTTCATTCAATAATAAAGTTTATTCCACCTCATCTGTGAATGTCATCATAATCCTTATGAGAGATGGTAAGTGAATTTCCTAAATATTTTTATTATTATCAGGTTGAAGGACTTAAGAAATGCCGACCTACTTCCAATGCTCATTTAGCATGACTCGTTTTTATAAGTCACTTTATGACTTATTGTTACCAGTGTAGTTATAGCCTACCTCAAAAAATATCTAAATATTGACTATATTTTTCTTTCAATTTTGCTTATTAGAAATGAAGTCTATCCAGTGGCCCAGAAGGGTCAACAAAATGCAAAGCCCACAGTGGAAGTTAAGGCAACTTCTGTTTTAGCAAGACTCTTTGCTGTTGCATTTTGGCTATTTGCATTTTTGTTAGCCTTCTGGGATGTTGCAAGTCTAAGAATAAAAACAGCTTCCTGAAGGCGAGCTTAGCATAGTCTTATCAATCAAAAAGGTGATGTGTTGGCGACAACCGCACCAACTAGCTGCCGGTTCCACCCCATGAACTCTTGGAACAGCTCTGATCAGAGCTGGTGTTTTTAGTTTGTTGGTCAAGAGTCTCCAAAAGAATCTTAAGCTCATGTCTTTGCATATTTTCCTTTAAGATTAAGCAAAAATTCACATTCAAAAACACATCCTGTACAATATCTACTGTTTATGGATGTCATTTGTACATTTCAATTTAAACATGTCAGAATTTAGAATTTTTACATTTTAGGTATTGCAACCTTCTCTCGTTGGACCTCTGCTTTTCTGCTACAACTATTGGTTTTATACGTTTCTAATATAGACACTGTCTGAAATGTCACAGTTTAATAGAAGTCTTTTTACCTTTAAAATTAATACTGTACATACAGTTTTTTAATGATATCTTTCATACATTGTACACACGAACCTGAGTGTGGTAGGAAACATTGTGAGTGCCTAGATTTGCAGGGGACAGGTTTAAAAAAGCTCCAGTTGTATACATAATGAAATTTTTACTAACGTGCTTAAATACATTATATTTCACCTTCCTCCACTATTCATTAAAGTCTGTTATAATTGGGATGGGCGTGGCTGGCTGGAAGGGAACCTAAATAAAGTTTTGCTTAGGGCCTAGTACAACTTTTGGCAAGCCCTGGAATACACAATGTGTTTTTTTATGTTCCAAGAAAAACAATCCATTAATCTAGAAATATGACCACCAGTCTCAGTAAGTAATAACTAAAATCAAAAAAAAGTGTTGCACCAAAGTACAATTCTGTAATCATCAGATAATATCGTGAGTCCAGAGG
Source organism: Valencia hispanica (assembly GCA_963556495.2). Classification (NCBI taxonomy): domain Eukaryota; kingdom Metazoa; phylum Chordata; class Actinopteri; order Cyprinodontiformes; family Valenciidae; genus Valencia; species Valencia hispanica. Next base: position 5,771,833 of record OY747719.1, read on the forward strand.
TGGCTGTAAGGAAGCTGGGCTGAAATCCAGAGGGTTACATCTTCATATGCCTATATTCGCCCTCTGGTGTTACAAGAGATGATTGTCACACAATCTGGTGGAACATCTGATCTTAGAAGGTTCCTTAAATCCCATCACCAGTTCAGAAAACATTGAGGGGAAAAGCCATCATACTCACGGTTCAGCATTAACGCTCTCCACAAGGGCCACATAGTTGGCCGGGATGTATCCCTTTTTGTTGGCTGATAAGCCGGTGATGGCCTTGACGATCCACCACTCCCCGGCGCTGGAGTCCAGGATCTCCAGGATATCTCCGGTGTTGAAGCTTAGATCGTCCACGGTACGAGCAGAGTAATCAAACAGGGCGACATAACGTTCCCCATTTGCCACTTTGAACCCGGGGGGTGAAGGCCTGACTACATGATGGTCCACCTCTGACATAGTCGGTTTTCCAATAATTGGCTCTGGTGGAGTTTTCCCAGCATGTGGGTTCCCGTAAACAATGGCATCTTTGGCGTCCTGACGGCGGTCCTGCTCGGCCCGCTTGCAGCTGTTACAGCAGCAACAGCAGCAGGAAACGAATCTGTCCCAGCACGAAGGGAGCTCCTTCTGGCTCCCCATGATGGTTTCTGATCTTCAATCCCAGCCACTCACTCACTTTGTAAGAAGTTCTCCTGCTGCCCTCATTATGCCATAAAGCCAGTGATGGGCTATTAATGGTCCCACTGCAGTGATCTTTGACCGCAGCGGAACTAACAGGTCTGAGAGGAACGACTGGAGCTTAAGTTGTGAGGCTTCCTGGTTGACGAGCTGCTTGTCACATCAGATGGAGGAAATCACCTGCACCTGCACCTGCACAGGTCTGCTGAGGAATGGGGAGTGGCCCCTCCGTCAGCGCCGCACCGTGCTGACGTCACGGCCTCTGCTTGGAGAACACATTCATAGGCTACATTCCACTAAGAATAAAACTGGAACATCAAATGGCAACCTTCCACCTACTTAATGGTACTTTGTCTCTGGCTTTGTTAAACTTTGACTTTATTATTTTTGTCAGACTTTATTAAATCACCTGCTGGCCTGTCTCACTTATGTTCCTTCTTATTTTTTAAGGTTATAAACTGGATCATGTTGAACCCCACTGAACTCCCCAAGCAAGGTTGATTCTGATTCTAATGTGTTGAATGAAGTAAATCTTATTTCTAAATATCAACAATCTTTATCAAATTTCAATGTATTTATTTTTTTTGTTTGTTTTTATATTACAAGACATGTCCACCAAACCACTGTGCTATTCCTCATGTCAGCCTGTTAATGACAGAAGTAATGTAGCCATCAGAAGAGGAGTACACTATATTAACGACTGGACATGGTCACCAACAATACCCGGTAAGCCTGTGATGTTTAAACTATGCTTAGTTGATAATAAAAAGTCCAAAGTGTCCCAAGAAAATATCTTCCATACCATTCAATGGATCAATGCTTTTGTGTTGCTTACACCAAATTCCTACCATCTGACACTACCTATACCTGGGAATGTTTTTCCACTCTGCTTTTGTTCAACTTTGGTGAACCTGCATTAGCCTCAGTTTACTGTTCTCGGCTGAAAGGAGGGGCAGTCAGTGCGTTCTGTCTGCTTCAAGGTTTGACTTTTTAGAAGTTAGAGATGGTACAATGTTTGCTTATAATCAATTGTCTTTTGACCGATATTGCTTTTCCTTTATTTTGAGTCAGTCTGCTCATTCCCCTCTAACCTCTGACATTAATGAGGTATTTCTGTCCACACAACTGGAAATGTTTTTTTCTGTTTATTGTTGTGTGTGAAACTCCCTGTAGATCAGTAGGTACTGAACTACTCAGACTTTGCCACATTCAAAGTCACCTAAATCCCCCTTTCTGTACTATTCTGATGCTTGGTTTGAATTGTAACATGTCCATATTAACAGATCTAGATGCCTTAATGCACTGAGTTCCTACCATGTGATTGGCTGATTCACTATTTCTGTTAAACAATTGAATAGGTGTACCTAATAAACTGGCCGGTGGGTGTACTGTACATGCAGGACAATGCTGGGTATGTAAATTATTTTAATTTCAGAGAGATGTCAAATCTAGAAAGGTTACCAGAGATCATGAGTGATGCCCTTATGAGTGGAGTAATGTTGTACATGCATTATGTGAAATGTTTATCAAGACTAAACATTTCTTAACTTCTTTTGTCAGTGGATGTATTTCACATTTTATATTAAATTTACTAAGAATTACTCAGATCCAAGAACCAGACAAATGCTGTTGTGTCATTGATGTTAATACCTAGGAGTCAAAATATCCATCAGCTGTAAAGAAATTTCCATAAGTCAGAGGTGGGACCAAGTCATTGTTTTCCAAGTCTCAAGTCACGTCCCTAGTCTGAAACTTCAAATTTCAGGTCATCTCAACTATTATTTTTGAAACAACATTGCAATTATATTTTTAACATAAATCATAGACCATGTGTTTTTTTAAAATCAGTTTTTGTTTTAAAATCTGGTGAATTTGGTTGGCTGTGCTCCAGCTCTTGCACATATACGTACAGAGAGACAGTCTCCGTTTGTTGATTCGGGATGAGTGAAATGACTTAAAAGTGTGCCATTTTGAACTAATAAATGGTTTAAATTTTAGATATTGGGTAAAATATCAAGACCTTTCAAGTAAACAGGTTCAAGTCTATGTCAAGTCCCAAGTCATTGGTGTAAAAGTCCAATTCAGGTCACAAGTCTAAAGTCACAAAATTAATGTCTTGAGTCTGACTCAAGTCCACACCTCTGCCATAAGTCACTGAAGAAAATGTAATGATCATGATATTAACTCCAATTTCAAATATCTGTTGTTCCATCTATGATGTGCACATAAATCACATAAACATCCATCCATCCATCCATCCATCCATCCATCATTACAAGGAATTTCCTACATCAAACAGTAACAACCATACATGAATACTACATAATACACAACATCAATCTGACTTTGACTGTGATTTTCTTGAACATTATATACTGTAATAAAACAATGTGATACTCATAAATTAAAATGTTCCAGTAAGCCTAGAATTCCAGTGACACATCGAAAAATGTGCTTGTTTAAAAATAACTGCTCTGAAATTTTGTGGAAAGATGTATTTTGAAATCTTTGAAACCTCCAATAGCATATTCGTCCATGACATTTAAACACAATGGGGGAAAATGAAGGGACATGTATTAAAAGGCAACATTTTAGTTTGATCATGGCTTTATATTGGGCAGAGTAGGGGGATTAATGTGAACATCTGATCCAGTAGTATATTAAAATTTGACAAACCCTTTAAAATCTAGAACCTTCCAGAGGAACTGAGGGGAGGATCAAGTCCTTGAGCAAAAAGGTGATACTCTTTATTTACCCCACTAGCTATGTTCCAACCCTGATCTATGATCAATAAGAGATGGACCATGTTGGAAATAATGAGATTCCCGATACAAACAGCTAAGATATGCTTGTCAGAGACTCTTAGACTGAAACCAGTTTCAGAAATGAACACAATAACTGGACTTTGTTCATTTACTGATATGTGACAGACATAAACAGAAACAATTCAGTCAGCAGAGTGCAGATCTGTTTATAGCTCACCTAAAATGACAGAAGTCCATCCTGTTTCTGTCAGAAATGACTAAAGCATTACCTAAGATAATACTGCATTTAGTTCAGTAAACACTAACGTAAAGATATGAGAAAATCAAAGTAGAGACTGAAGAAATAGTGCTGGCACCACTGTGTGGCTGAAATGGGGTATTACATCAGCGTGGTTTCATAACAGCAGGAAAATATGTAGAAACTCGATCATTTCGTTTAATTAAACTGAATGTCAAAGGTTTCACAGTCTTCACACTAAAGCTTGTTATACCACTACTGACTTTTCTTTACTATGATTAGATTGTTTCCAGCATTTATATATTTGTAAACCGAACCTGATCTTAGTATGAAATTATTCATTAAACAAACATGACCGTGTTTGTCAGATTCCAACCTTGTTATAGCTGTTGTTGTAGAAAGAAAAGAAAGCTTGAAGTTACTGAAACTACTAGGCTACATAAAAATAATTTAAAATCCACATCAAATTTGCATTTCAGTGGTAGTTTCAAGAGAAGCTGATGGAAAGTACAGAACAGCCAGGTACAAATGCGTGTATACTATTGGTTCTGAGAACTGAATCAGGTGGACAGATCATCAACCTCTGAGGAGAATAAAGACTGGATTGTGGCTCATTGGTCCAAAGTCCTCTATCAGATGATAATAAAGTTTGCATTTCATTTGGAAATCAAGGTTCCAGACTCAAGTGGGAAGTTTCCACCGTCACTGAAGACTTGGGGAGAGTCAGCACAGGAAGGTGTTCTTCAGGAGCTCTTTATGCCTCCCTGCTGGCAAGCTTTATGCGCTGATTTCATTTCCCAGCAGGATTCTGTACCTGCCTGCCTACCCTGCCAGAGGTACCAAAACCTCACCATGGGGTCACCGTACTTGATGAAGCTAAACCCCATAGAGAATCTACAGGCTATTGACAAGAGGAAGATGAGAGATACAGGACCCAACAATGCAGATGACCTGAATGTCGCTATGAAGACTAACTGGGCCCTCATTACACCTCAGGAGAACCACAGGCTGATGGGCTCCATGTCATGAAAAAAGGAGCCCCAACCAAATATCAAAAGCATACACTGGGCAGCATATGGACATACCTTTAAGTTTGTATTAAAAATATGGACCTGCATTTTAGACATACTCCGCAATACAATCTCCGCAATATAACAGCCTTATCAAAAGTGATAATTTCATATAATTTATCCAGGGGATTTTACGACTTTCCACTGCAAAACAAACATGAGATTAGGACTGATTATTTTTGCTAGCCCTGCATACGAGTCAGACCAATGTTCATCACTTTAGGGCGCGCAAATACATTCTGCTCAGGAGTTTCTGTTTCATGTGTTACGGTTTCATCCGGAAGTGTTGCACACTCTCGGCTCTCTGCTGCCATCTACTGACGGCCAGGAGTTCAACTTTTGCTTTCGTACGGAGAACTTAACTGACGTTAACGTCTCATAGATCAGAGTTTGAGGTTAACAGAGAACGGGAACACTGTGCTCGTTTCAGCGGCTCCCTCTGAGCAGAGGCCGAGCGGAGCGGCTGCAGAGCCCGGGCCCGCCCCCGCTGTCTGTCCGTCCGTGTCACCGTCACACACTGAGTGCTGTACCGCCGCGCGCGACTTTAAGCTGCCGAGCGCTTCTTCTCTCTCCCTCCCACGCGCGCGCAACTTGAGCCAGCCTCAGCACCGCAACAATGTCCGAATACTTCAGCCTGTCGGACTGCGACGTCATCGGCTTCGACCTGGACCACACGCTGTGCCGCTACCGCCTGAAGGAGACATCCAGGGTGAGTGGCGCTCTGCTGGTACATAAGCGGACGGTGGCCGTGACGGTCCGACCTGTCGTCGCGCGTTGTGCCGGAGAAACGCTAAGCGGTCAGCCTGCTCTGGCTCGCTGCCGGGTGATATGGGAGCGCGTGTCGGAGCGCTCCGTGCTTTGATGTGTGTGCGGGGGGAAGCGACGCTAACGCCGCTGCAGTCACTCTGCGGGACTCACAGGTTGGAGCGTCGGCGGCTCGTGGAGCCTATGCCTGACTCTGAATCCCCCTGAGGCCGACGCGGGAGCCAGACTGTGATGATGCGTTTACTGACGTCTTCATAGAGAACATCTGGTACATCGCGTCGCAGCTTGTGTCTGTGGCCTGCAGGTTATCCAGGCCTGGGGTTCATTTCCTGGGGTTGCTGGCTGCTGTGTGCCAGGTTATGGCAACTCATTAATGATGGCAAATAATGGCATCCTGGCACATGTACCCAACGCACTGTAAGCAGACATGGAGTTCCATCGTAAGTGAAAGCAAGTGAACAGATACATGGTCTGCAGAATGCTCTACAATCAGAATCCGTACTTAAAAAATGACTCAGTCTGAGTCGTATTGAATGGAGATAATTTGTGAAATATCAATTTTCATATTTTGCCATGGATTCCTAATTAGATTTAGATCTGGGCTTTGACTGACCCATTCTAACACGTAAATCTTGTTGCTCTGGGTGGATGTTTTAGGGTGGTTGTCCTGCTGGAAGGTAAACCTCCACCCCAGGGTCAAGTCACGTCTTCATCTAGAATTGTCCTGGATTTAGTTCCATCCATCTTCCCATCAGCCCCCACTAGTGTTCCTATCTTTGGTGAAGAAAAGCATTCCCTCAGCAACATGCTGCCAGCGCTGTGTTTCACAGAGTGGATGGAGTGTACACTGTTAGCTTTTGGACACATGTAGCATTTTGCATGTGGTCCAAAAAGTTCCGTTTGGGTCTGAGCAGAGCTCCATCCTCCAGATGGTTACCTTGTCCCCTACATGAAAACTTTGGGTTTCTTTCAACAATGTCTTTCTTCTCATCACTCCTCAATGAAGGCCAGAAATATGATTTGCATGATTAACATTTTCCCTGTCCACAGATTCTCCCACCTGAGCTGGGGATCTCTGCAGTTCTTCCAGAGTTACCATGAGCCTCTTGGCTGCTTCTCTGATTAACCTGTCGGTTTAGGTGGACGTCCAGGTTATTTTAGTTGGTCTTTCCTCTCTCTGTGTTCAGATGATGGATTGAGCAGAGCTCTGTGAGATGTTTGAAGCTTGGGGTATTGTTTTAGAACCTAACCCGGCTCTAAACTTCTCCAGTACCTTCTCCGGAGCTGTCTGCTGGGTTCCTTGGTCTTAATGATGCTGGTTGTTCTCTAAAGAACCTCTGAGGCCTTCACAGAACAGCTGGAGTTATATGGACATTTATTTACATGCAGGCTTTATTAATTAGCTGACTTTTAGCTTTTAGGGCTTAACACATATGAACAATACACTTTTTGGATTTTAATATGTTTAAAAATCTTAAAAGTCATGTATCATTTTTCTTCTAATTCATAACTTTGTACTGGTTGGACTTTTTGTCAGTCAATTTAAATCTCAATCATATTCTTTATTGTAAAAAGTAAAAAAAAAAAAAAGTCCAAGGGGTGTGAATACATTTGTAATTCTATATTCACTGTGTATTCTGTCAGTGTTTCATAGTCTTCTCCAGCTATAGACTGAGAAGGACAGAAATCATGGATTCATAAGACAGCTGGAGTCACCAGGTCCATACCTGCCTCAGCTAAATAAATGAAAAAAATTACAGTTTGGTTTTGTCAGCTACTGGAAAAACCTGTATGTTGTTGCTATTCCGTTGTACATATTTGTATGACATTTATTTCCTGCTCCCTGTGTTTCCAGCTTATCTACGAGAGCTTTGCTAGGTATCTGGTGGAGCATAAGGGATACGAGAAAGACCTCCTGAATCTGACTCCTGCTACCTGGGATTTCTGGTAAGTCTCCAGCAGAGGGAGGTTTTTTTAGCTTGTAGGGGAACCTGCCACAGAAGCAGATGTAAGGGATACCGGATGAACCTCCAGGGGCTTCAAGACTACAGGTGCATCTTGGTTTATAGTCTTACCACACACCTTTTCAGGATTCCTTTCAGTTAGATTAGTCAAGTCAAGTTTACTTGTATTGCACATTTCAGCAACAATGTGCTTTAAAGTGCTGTACATGATAAAAGACAATAAACAAAAGACATTACATAACAGTGGCAAAATAAAGAGAAGCAACAAAAAGCTGCAATCCAGACTAGAATTAATCAATGTTCCAGTTATTATTAATCAGAGGCAGTTCTCTGTGTTTCTTCAGTTTGTTGGATGTTTGTTTCATATTAGAAGAGTATAAAAACTGAATGCTGATTCTTTTTTTAGATGATAATGGCTTACAGCTGATGAAACCCCAAAATTATGTTACTCAGAAGATGTGAATAGTACATTAACTTAAATGTATTTTCTCTATTGCAGCGATAGAAACAACTCTAAGTTTGAGGAACTTCACAAGACAAACAGGTTCTATTTTTAGAACTATATAAGGAACTCTGTCCAATTTGGCTTCAAATTTAGCTGCATACTGTACATGCCAATGTACTCTTAATTCTAAAATGATAATAAAGAAACGACAATTGGCATTTATGAGATGAGCTTAAGATAAAATTATATACTGTATATAGAGTTCTGTGCAAAGGTTTTAGGCAGGAGTAAAAAACTGCTTTCAAAAATGGAAGTGTTAATCATTTATTTTCATCAATCAACAAAAAGCAAACAGTTGCTAATGATCATCAATGTCCCATGTAGGTTAAAACACATTGACTGAAACAGAAACAGCTGTGTAGGAGGCTTAAAACTGTGTGAGGAACAGATAAACTCTGCTACCAAGGTTAGGTTGTGGAAGATAGTTTTATGTCATGGATAGACTGAGCACAGCAACAAGATACAAGGTAGTTATACTGCAGCAAGGTCTCTCCCAGACAAAGATTTTAAAGCAGACTGGAGTTTTAAGATGTGCTGTTCAAGCTCTTTTGAAGATGTAAAAAGAAACAGGCTGCGTTGAGGATCGTAGACACAGTGGTCGGCTAAGGAAATTTGGTGCAGCAGATGAAAGACACATCATGCTTATTACCCTTTGAAATGTCCAGCAGTGCTATCAGCTCAGAACTGGCAGAAACCAGTGGGACCCAGGTACAGCCATCTACTGTCCTGAGAAGTCTGGCCAGAAGTGGTCTTCACGGAAGAGTTGCAGCCAAAAAGCCAAACCTCCGACATGGAAACAAGGCCAAGCGACTCAAGTATGCTTGAAAACATAGGAACTGGGGTGCAGAACAATGGCAGCAGGTACTCTGTACTGATGAGTCAAAATGTGAAATATTTGACTGTAGCGAAGGCAGTTTGTCAAAGGGCTGGAGAGCGGTACAATAATGAGTATCTGCAGGCATCAGTGAAGCATGGTGGAGGTTCCTTGAAGATTTGGGGCTGCATTTCTGCAAATAGAGTTAGAGAGTTAGTAAAGGTTAATGGTGTTCTCGATGCAGAGAAATGCAGGCAGATTCTTATCCATCATGCAACATCATCAGGGAGGCGTATGATTGGCCCCACATTTATTGTGCAGCAGGAAAACTACCCCAAACATACGGCCAAAGTCATTTAGAACTATGTTCAGTGTAAAGAAGAACAAGAAGTCCTAGAAGTGATTGTATTGCCCCCACAGAGCCCTTATCTCCACATCATAGAGTGTTTGGGATTACATGAAGAGACAGACAGATGTGAGGAAGCCTACATCCACAGAAGATCTGTGGTTAGTTCTCCTAGATGTTTGGAACAACCTACTAGCCAAGTTCCTTCAACAACTGTGTGCAAGTGTACCTAGAAGAACTGATGCTGATTTGAAGGCAAACAGTGTTGTTGTAGATGATGATGGCTGTGGGCAGGAAAGATTTCCTGTAGCAGTCTGTATTGTAGCGAAACTGAAGAAGCCTCCGACTGAAGACACTGTTGTTGCAGGGTAGTCTCATGAAGAGGATGCTCAGGGTTGTCCATAATTTTTTTGATTTTATGAAGAATCCTTCTTTGCATCATCATCTCCAGATATTCCACAGTTGTCCCCAGAACAGAACCAGCCTTCTTTATCAGGTTGTTGAGCCTTTTTAAGTCCCTAGCTCTGATGCTGCTACCCCAACAGATGACGGCTGAAGAGATTACACTCTCCACAACAGAATTGTAGAAGGTCTGCAGCATCTTGCTGCAAACCTTGAAGGACCTAAGCTTCCTCAAGAAGTCCAGTCTGCTCTGTCCCTTCTTGTAGACGTTTTCACTGTTCAGTCTCCAGTCCAGTCTGTTGTCAAGGTGAACTCCGAGGTATTTATACTCCTCAACAACCTCCACTTCTTCTCCCATGATGGAAACAGTTTTTGACTTATCCCTGTTTCTTCAGAAATCTACAATCATCTCCTTTGTTTTGTTCACATTCAAGGTGAGACGATTGTTTCCACACCATGTCACAAAGCGGTCCACCAGCTCTCTGTATTCAGCTTCTTGTCCATCTCTGATACACCCGACAATTGCAGAGTCATCTGAGTATTTCTGCAGATGACAGGTCTCTGATTTGTACTGGAAGTCTGAGGTGTACAGAGTGAAAAGGAATGGTGAGAGTACGGTCCCCCTTTGGTGCTCCTGTGCTGCTGACCACCTGGTTTGACCAGAATTCTTCAGTTTCACAAACTGAGTCTTTGTTACTGTTGTCTCAACAGTGTCACAGCAAGGAATGAACACAAAACAAAAATGTGGATGACTTTGGACAAAGATAAGTTATGAAAAATACATTTTAATCACATTTTCAGCCAGATAGTGAAAACGCTCATCTTTACCATATATATGGATATGTTGTGTCTAACAAAATATGCAGAGTTTTGTTAGAACATTAAAGGATAGGGTAAATGCATATAAAACCATCAGTATCTGTCACATATTCTACCGACGCAGAAATCCTCCACTTCTAGTGTCGAGTTCAGTGTCAGCTCAGAGATGTGACACAAATCCACATTACACTGACATGTTTGTTTGTCATGGCGGTGAGCAAACCTGCAGGCATTAATAATCCTTAGAGTGAATATTGTTTAGGAAAACAAAAGCTCTTTTACAGTACATTTGTTTACAACCACTTTATTCAGTCTTATAATAAACTGCAAGGCAATATTTATTCTTAGCTCATTCCTATTTGATTTGCTGCCAATAAACTTCTCCAGCTGACTCAACTATGTTGTTTGCATTAGCATGCTTTGGTAAAATGACCAATTAAAATAATAAGGAAGTCTCTAAACATAAAAACACAGAAATGTAATTCTCTCCTAAACACCTGCAAAACGCCTATGACATCTCGCATAATTTACCGCAAATAACTATATACTAATACCCATGAGACGGCTGCTCAGTCAGCTTAATCATCCCGATCTTGTGGCTCATAGACTCCTTCATGTGTCCTGACATCCTTACAGTATCCTGACAGTAGTTCTCATAGTTTACGTGCTAGTAGAAAGCCATTGTGCTGCTATTGTTTCTTCAAAACCAGTACTAGCTATGTTAAAATCTTATTCTTAAATCAGATATACACACAATATTCAATAATGTGCATAGTGAAGAGATAATGCAGTTGATCTTGTTTTTAATTTCTTTTTTTCCAGTTTTAAGGGTTTAGTGGTGGATCTGGAGGATGGAAACATTGTGAAGTTGGCTGAAGATGGCACTGTTTTACGGTATGCTGTTTTTTTTTAAATAAAAAAAATGCACATTCAGGTCCCAGCCAATTTTAAACAGAATTCTGGATGTTATTTTATTTATTTTTTGCTTGAATAGGGCAACACATGGAACCAATGACCTCAGCACCGAAGAAATCATCAAACATTACGGGCCAAAACGGGAGTGGAAGCACTTCAACAGCCTAAATACCTCCTTTACAAGATCAGGTGTGAAGATTCAATCGTAACTTATCTTTGAATGGTTGCCGAGGGGGGCGCGAGTAGGCTACAGGATGGGAGGAAAAAAAACTGAAAAAGAAAAATTTGCTAATTTTTTTATCACTAAACTACTGTCATAAAAAAAAGTTATATTCTTTTGTGTGTGTGTGTATGTATATGTATATATATATATATATATATATACAGGTGATAAGCGGTTATATTAAGTGAGTCACACTGAAGTTTGCTGGCTCTCCAGGAGGGCAGGTGTTATATTGGTTGTATGAGCTGCGAGAGGAGGTGAAGTGGTTTTTGACAGAAATCAAAGTAGATCTGGTGAAGCATCTGGATGACACTATGTGGTTTACGTCTCTGTCCTATTTGGTCGATATATTTGACCGCTTAAATGGCCTTAACCTGTCTTTGCAAGGCCCCGAAGCTCATATTTTGCTCTTTGCAGACAAAGTGCACGCCTTCACACAAAAACTAGACCTCTGGCATCAGTGGAGGGAACTGCGACATGTTCCCTAGCCTTTTAGACTATATCACTGATGCAGGCACGTCACACGATTTCTCCTCCCTACTTCAATCAGCATCTGAGCACCTGTCAGCAAAGAGAAAACAATTTGCAACATACTTAGGGAGGATTATCGCTCTTTTGCGTGGGTTCGAGATCTGTTTGTGTGCACAGCAAACCAGCTGTCAATTGATATGCAGGACCAGTTTAATGACCTGAAGAGTGACAGTAGACTGAAGGAACTCTTTGGCTCCTCCCCTCTTTCGTCATTCTGGGCAGCATTGATGCAGGAATACCCTAAACTCTGTGACGTCGCCTTGAAGATTCTCCTTCCTTTCACGTCAACATTGTTTATCAAACATTGAGGATCTTTGCAAGGCAAAGCAGGCTCAGGTCTCACATTAACATCACCTACCTGCAAGCTTCTGTAAAATATGCCGATGAATGCCTTCTATTAGGCCTAGTAATAATAACAATAATAAAGTATAAATTATTAGCAGAGGTCTGGTGCCAATTCCAAATTACAGCAATTGCCTAGTAATGATAATCGCCCTACTGATGATAATAATAATGATATTAATAATAACAACAACAATAAAGCATGTAACCTCATATAATTTTATAGCAATAGCCTAGTAATGATGATAGGCCTACTACTACTACTACTACTACTACTACTACTACTACTACTACTACTACTACTACTACTACTACTACTACTACTACTACTACTACTACTACTACTACTACTACTACTACTACTACTACTAATAATAATAATAATAAAAATTATGCTTGTAAGCTCACATTAGAAAATCTGGTGCTACTGGCAATCATAACAATAGCCTAGTAATGATAATAGGGCTACCTATCGCTACTGATGAAGATGATAATATTATTATTAATAATAATAATAATGTGGGCCTAATGGGCTTTACCGGGGCCCCAACTGCAATGAAACACCTTTGGGGGGGCCCAGCTTGTAAAAGGTTGAGAACCCCTGTTCCAGAAAATGCCATAGTCCAAACTGTTATTTGTGTATTTCTTTCAGCAAAATACTACTTCTATGACAATTACTTTGATCTACCGGGGGCTCTGCTCTGTGGAAAAGTTGTGGACATGCTGCACAAGGTAATATATGTTGATATAACTGTAGAGGTTTATATTTGATTAAGCAAATTTTAACATCAAAGCTGAATAGTTTCATATTAACCCAATTTTGTTTTCCATTTTTAACAGCGGGGCAATGAGGTGAACTCCGACTTTTGGAAAGACATGGTGGCTTCCATCGACCACAATTACAATACATCTGCATTCAAAGGTAGCTAGTTCATTTCAAACATACTCATCCATGAATGAATTACTTTGATGAAAAAGACGAAACAAACTCGGATACTTTTCAAAGTCATACTTTTATTCCATGTTTTTCTCAGTAAGTGGTACATAACTTAACACATCCAATGGGACATGGTTACAAAAAAAGCTGTTTGAAATTCTCCTCTAATGTTCCGTTTGTAGTCACAGAGCTGGTGTAAATGTGCTGATCTCTGATAACATATATTACATTGGTTTTGCATATGTTTTGTTTGTAAATTTACAGGAAACCCTTAAACAGACATGAATAGAAAAAATTAAAAAAACACAAATAAAAATGCACTGTAAATGTTCCAGACAACTGTAGAGCACCACTTTAGAAATCTTCCAATATCATTCCATGCTTTTGTTTTGTTTCTAAGACACACAGTGAGCGGGGGACAGGGATATTTTTGAGCCCTAATTCTTTGAGAAAATATATATCTCAGTCGCTTGAGTATTTTTAACCCTTGACACAGTGAGGTTGGTAAATTGTAAAACGGATTCACACTCTTTCTTTTTAATTGTGTAAACTGATCTGTTCCTCTGAGTAGTTCAATATTGTTGGGTTTTTTTGTAAGGTTTTGAGGTTTGTAGGGATTTATTAAATCACGTTGAGGCAATTAAGAACCCAGAGAACCCACAATGAACATTGTCTGCAGCAAATATACCATTGCTCTCCTCATCAGGAACTTGGACGTAGACTCTGTCACCTGGATGCAGCATGAGAACAGCACTGCCTGCCATCTGATCCAGGAAGCCCTTGTTGTATTCATCATAGATGAAAACCATAGGCTCCTCATTTTTGTAGAGGGCCACCAATGCATTGGCACCATTGACATGCATGTGGAAGCTGAAATAGTAAAGACCTGGGATCTGACAGTTAAACACACCACTGTGGGGGTCATAGTGGTTCTCTCCATTGTAAAGAACCTGGTTGAATGCAATAGGGGTTCCAGCAGGGGGGTAGGCCATGGTAAGCACAGCACTAAAGGCAGACATGGGGGCCTTCATCACTTCATGAGGCATCACAACCTCATGGGACTTAAGTGGCATGCTCTTTTCATGGTGGTAGACCATCTCTCCAGGGGGACCAGGTGGACCAGGAGGACCAGCAGGACCAGGGAGACCATCATGACCTCTCTGACCTGGAGGTCCTGGGGGACCCATAGGACCAGAAATTCCCTTGGCTGTCAGGCCTGCTGGGCCAGGTGGACCTGGGAGACCTGGGTGTCCCTTAAGTCCAGGGGGACCTGATGGACCAGGGGGGCCAACTGGTCCTGCTCCTCCTGGGAATCCAGGTTCACCACTTTTACCTGGTGCTCCTGGGGACCCTGTGTGTCCTTTAAGTCCAGGCACACCATTTGCACCAGGACTCCCTGGGGGACCAGAGTGGCCTTGTGAACCCTTTGGACCCTGAGCTCCATTATGACCTGGAACTCCTGCGGGACCTACTGCGCCAGGAACACCTGGTTTTCCAGTAAAGCCTTGTGCTCCCTGCTCACCCTTGGATCCTCTTGGGCCTGGTGCACCTACCATACCAATATCACCTTTGGGTCCTACTGGGCCTGACTCTCCCTGAAATCCCCTAGCACCTTGTGGACCGGCTGGGCCGATAGGACCCGGAGCACCTGGTTGACCTGTATATCCAGTTGGCCCTGGCTCTCCTTTCTGACCAGTGGTTCCTGGACTTCCTGGAGATCCTCTGGATCCTGGTATTCCAGGTTCGCCTGTCTTACCAACTCCTGGCATGCCAGGGGAGCCTGGCTGACCAGCAGGACCCTGTGGACCCTTAGCCCCCATTGGCCCGGGGGTACCTGGGGTACCATTCTGACCTGGTTTTCCTGGTGCTCCTATACCTGGGGGCCCAGTGTGACCCTTAAGACCTGGCAGACCCATTGGCCCAGGGGCGCCATCTCTTCCTGGCGTCCCAGTCTTACCAGGTTCTCCAGGATAGCCAGGGGCTCCAGACTTGCCAACTCCAGGTTTGCCAGGCATTCCAGATGGGCCCATTGGCCCAGTTGCACCTGGTGGACCCTGCACCCCAGGAACACCGATGCCTCTCTCTCCTTTTGGGCCGGGAAGACCAGGGATACCAGGATGCCCCTTCAAGCCGGGCTCTCCTCTGTGACCCATTGGACCTGGAAGGCCTGCTGGTCCAGGTTTTCCAACAGCTGAAAGTCCAGCAGGTCCGGGGGTTCCAGGTGTACCAGGTGCACCTCTTGGTCCCATTGGTCCGTTTACACCGTTTGCACCTCTTTCACCAGGTGCACCGGGGATTCCGGGTTTTCCAGGAGCACCTGGGGTACCAGGTTTGCCAGCCTGAGAGTGGCCGGGGGCTCCAGGTGTTCCTGGTGGGCCCCGAGGTCCTGTGTGTCCAACACCCCTCTCTCCTGGAGCTCCAGGTGGTCCCATTGGTCCTGGTTCACCTGGGGGTCCTGGGGGACCTGGTGATCCTGCAACAGCTATGGAATAAAAAGAAAAGTGATGAAGCATTAGTCTGGTGGTGGAGAGTTGGATTGTTGTAGGAAATAAAAACTGGTCCTCAGCGGGTTGTGGGGATACCAGTATTTTTCCCCATCCCTTAGCCTTCATCGGAACACTGATGTGCAGAAACCAGCCAGCTCACCTCCATGTGTCTGCACTATGGCACACTGTTTAATTCTATACTGTGCACTGACAATCTAGTTGGTATTCTTTATAATCAGCATCATCTGCCTACATTTCTTACCAGAAGTTGCTCTAAATTAACAGATTTAATACTGTCCTCTGAAACTGATAAGCATAATATGATTATTTTCTGTTATATGTTTAATTATATGAGCTCAGTTTCTAAATAAGTAAGCTCTCATTAGCTAAAGACAAAAGGTTTCCAATTAATCTAATTAATATATGTTTATTTCAGTTAAAATAAAATATCCTAGCCTATTAAGATCTAAATGGTTGCTATATAAAGGGTTTAGGTATCAGCTGTCTGATTAAATAATGACCCTCCATCGCTGTAAACTACTATGGCAAAGGCTGTAAGAAGTCTCAGATTTGGGACAGGTCACAGTCTCCTTCTGTGAGAACCGATAAAATATTCAGTTTATCTATAAATCCTAATTGGCTGAAGGAAAGGGGTTGTACTTCTGGTAAACAGTCTTTTGAGATGGTGTTTAGTGAGGAAAACACTCTGACAGGTCTGTCATTTTCCAGCCACATGACGGCTGCTGCCTGAATCCTCACAGGAGATGTTTATGCCAGATGCTGACCTCTTGGCAGGCTGTGATACCACAAACTGAAGGTCATTATGCAGGCCCCAGTGGCTGACCTGGGGTCACAACTTTACTGGATTAGGAACAATGAATGCTTTCCTTAGCACCTTTAGTGTTGGGCCTAAATGTCCACGCTCAATTGGTTTGGTGTAGTTGGGGTGAATTCGGATTTGTAAAGCAGAATGCGGCGGTGTTTGCTGTGTTTCCAGTAGATTCTCAGGAACATTTGTTAGACTGAACTTGTGAGATCATTAATCTCCAAGTTTCTATTGTTTGTTTTCTCTCTGAGTTTGTGGTGGGCTTTGGAGACCCTGGGGCCTTTGGGTGGGGCAGGTCTGCATCTGTTTTGGAGTTTGCTCAAATCCAAGCCCTCACATTTTATTTGCAGTGTTGTATTCTTCTAGAGGCATAAAGTCAAACCACATCAATAGGTCTGTAAATGCTGGACGCAACGTTTGAATCATTAACTTGGGTGATAAAATATATTAGCCATCTAACAAGCAGTTGCCTCATAGTAACCTCTTTTGTTCTTTATTTTATTACTGTACCAAGAACGACAGCTCCCTTGTTCCGTCCTTCTTCTTTTTATTTTGAGCACAAGAGCTCTCTTACAGCTTTACCCCACCTTGCAGGTGTGAAGGGAACACACAGGAGTTCAGTTGATCTTCTAGATGGGCCTTAATGAAGTAGGGTGGCACAGACATGTAAGGGCCAACAGTTTGGGTGTGAATGAAAGGTGTATTCCTAAAAGCTAATCGTGCAAGGGGTGATGGTATTAATCTGGATAATGATTTGATTTTGCAGCTTACTGAGAACGTCTATGTAAGCTTTGGAGACGTGCTTTCTCAGGGTTGGTTCAGGTCATTTAGGAGATTTAGAAAAATTAGGGTCTGAATTAAACTTTACAGTTCAACCTGCATGAATGTAGCAGCACTGATTAGTTCAACTGTTGGTTACTTGATCTTAGAGACCTAGTGGACAGCTAATGTCTCTGGGTTAAGTCTTCTATGCCTTTAGTGGAGAGAGGCTGCTTAATTTCATCAGTGAACTTTCTGAAGACTGATTTAGGACTAGTTCCTCACACTACATTATTTTTAATAACTGCACAATACTTCTATTATCTGTCACTTTGCTGTTGTTACAGCCACATTTCCCTTTTGTGGGACAATAGGGGATTATTCTATTCTATTTTCGACATATCTAAGTTAGGTAAAAATCTCTGGTCTCCAGAAACTACCAAGTTCTACATTTTCTTTTCTTCATGAACCCACTTGTAGCGATATCTCCACCCCAAAAGCCACTGCAAAGCGCTACAGTGTGATAAACTCTTGTAAGGGTGAATGAAAAGTGCAAGACTTGAAGTGACTCACAGTGGCTCTTGACGGGGTAGGGGACCTTTGTCACTTTTGGTGCATAGTACCTCTCAGGGGTTCCCTCCGCCAAGGCCAGGAGGACGAAAAGGAGGCTTGTTACCCTCAAGTCCATCTTGTGAACCTAAACCTGCACATACAAACAGGAGTTAGGAAAATGAAAGAGGTGTGTTTGTTTCTGCTGCATCTTTTCTGTTTTGTCAGTCAGTGGATAGCTAAGAAAATCTCATTGCAGTGTGAAACCTGTTCCCTAAACCATGGCAACAAGACCACAGCAGGTATTTCATAAACCACCCAAACCTTGGGTGGCGGTGAGAAGCTGTGGCGAACATATCTAGGCAATCTCTGTCTGAGCTCCATAAATGTTAATATTGCCTTTTTCTGCACAGAAGTTGCCTTCTAGAGGATGCTGAGCCCATCTGTCAGCAAACATTACACAATAGTGCTTCTCCTACTTTAAACCCAGTTAAACACATGCTCCATTAACCTTAGCATACCTGCTACCACCAGCCCTCCCCATGATTCATAGCCAGCCTGCAGCTGGGAGTCTCCCCTTCATCATGCACTGACCCGAAATCAAGGCCAACTTACCGTGAAGGTTTACGCTCCAAAGAAACAAGTGTGGGGCGGGGGGGGAGGTCAGGAGGCGGCGGTCCCAGCACGGAACTTGTATATCCTTAGACGTAGAGTGGGTCTGCCAGTGTGAGTGGCAGCTGCTGCTTCCCAACACGCTGGTCCCAAGGTATTTATACCGAGCTGCTCTTCAGCATCGGGGAATCATCTACCTCACATAGAAGACCCTCCCTGCTCTGATGTCATCTTTAATGCTGGGTGCCATGTCCCAAGGAGGCCTGTCACTTCAGAGTGACGGTCTCCTCCTCCTCCTCCTCCTGCCTGGTTCTCCCTGCCTGTAGAGATGGGATTGTCCCTGAGCTCACACTCCCTCTGAATGACATGATCTCTGCTACTGTTCATCTGTCCTTCAGTTTGATTTATCTCGTTGTTCCCATCAGATCCAGACTTTATTAAATCCCTCTATCCATTTGCTGGTGTTGACTGATGACTGAGTGTTTTTTTTTCTTCTGAATTCACAAACAGTTTTATTTTTTAAGTCTAAAAGCAGGCTCTTATTGACCGAGTGGTCTGTCACAGGATGTTTTTCTGGAAAATTAAAGGCTGTGTTAGTCTGACACTATTTTCCTCTTGTCTGAAGAGACTGTGCATGATAAAACCCACAGTAAACATCCTTTCCCATGGACGGTTTTTGTTTTTTCCAGTTTAGCTTTAATGACCCATTTTGACCTGTAATTTAAAAAAAAGATCTTTTTCTAGCTTTGGTTGTAGAAACAATCTAATTGTTTGTATACACGTTTGAATTTCACATCAAAAGGGCTGCCATGCTGTGCGTGTCCTTTTTCGGTGAGTCAGTGCAGTGAGCTGCAGGGAAGAACAATTCAACTTTCAGACACTTGGAGGCAGAAGTGAGGTGTTGTCAGATGCTCACCTTCTTCATCCTGAGGACAAGTACAACAGTGTGGCTCACAGACGCTTCTAAATATCTCTTCGTATTGATTTAGATCTTGAACATTTAAATAAAAGGGAAAACCCCCTCAGATTTTAGAAACAGGATGTTTTGATCAATGATCCAGGCTATATGTGTACCTGAGGTGTCGAAGCAATAAGCTGCTTCAAACTAAGGTGTGTTTATGGCTTTAAGAATCAGATGAGATGAGAAAAACTATAATAGCTCCGCCTTGCTTCTCTGGCTTTTCTCATTTTCTGTCAGCTCAATCACAATCTGCTAATCAGTGGAGCATAAAGTATACAAAGTTATTTAAAACAGCTAGAACTATTCATTAGCTATTCACTGGTATTACTGAAATTCATGGGTACATGTCACATCACAAAGCTTCTGTGTGAGAAAATGCTAATGAGCGAATCTCAATAAATTAGACCCTAATCTAAAGGTTAAGTTACCTTTATTTCCTAGAAAATTAAAATTTTACATAGGATCCATAAAAAAATCAAGTATTTTTAATTTAGAAATTGTACGGCTACAATATGCCCTTTTTAACCATAGGGTAGATTGCTGACTTAACCAACAAGCCATAATAAAAGATTTTGAAAGACACTGGCTGCTCAGAGTATTCAAGTATCCTCATTGAAAGTTGAGTGGAAGGAAAATGGCTTGGTATAAAAATTTTCACAAGCAACAGGGATGAGAAGAAACCCAGTGAAGAATTTTGGGCTGCTTCACAAAGTGAACTGTGGCTTGAGTCAGAGCTTCAAGAGGATCCACACAGAGGTATCCAGGATGTTAGATTCCTTGTGTTGTGCCACACCTGAAGCTAAAGGCAATGTCAAAAGTGTATTACCTGAGTTAAAGCTGCTGTCCGGAGTATTTGAGGGAGATAAATATTTTTGAATTCCACTACCAAGGCCCCACATCACCTGTGTTGTCACAGCGGGTCAAATAGGAAAGCAGCAAGCATTATTGAGCATTACCACATTGTATTTTGTTATGGACATTTCAGAGTTGAGCGACTTCTCCATGGCTGACGCTCTCTTCCAATAAGGCGATTGTAAACAGGAGCGGCCTGTGTGAACAGCCCCATCATCACAGCTTCGCGCGATGCCCGTGTAAGTTGATTGACAGCCGACGAGGCGGAAACTTGAATTCTATTGGCTAAAAAAAAGTTGGCGGTCAGTGTGAAATGAATAGCAGTCTGTGGGAGGAAGACAGGACTTAAGAAGAACAACAAATGTTGTGGAGCACTAGCCTTTTATCATAGTAATGAACCCCACTAACATTTTAAAGATCTATAAAACTTTGATACATAAGTATATTCTCTGGACTGCAGCTTTAAGGACAAGAAATGGCTGGACTGTGCCTCAGGGGTTCAAAGTTCTCTTTACAGACAGGACTAAGTTTAGCGTTTCGTTTGGAATTAAAGGTCTCAAATTTCTGAGGAAGGTTGAAAAGTGGCAGATGGGAAGTTTCCACAGGTTGTGATCACATCTGCTGTCATCTGCTGGTGTTGGTCCAATGTTCTCTCTGGACAGATGGTACACATGCCTCTTCCAGGTCCTTGGTATAAGCTACGCATTGAGCTGGATCTGGTTGAATTACAGTCATGATACAAAGAAAGAACACCGTATATGAGTTCTGGGGCTTAATACATAAAAACGATCTGTTTGTTTTTTTTAAACAAACTGGTGAGAAACATGATCTGATAACTCTTGCTTACAACCCCTTGACTGCCCTCTTCCTCAGCTGCTTTATTAAAAGCTATCAAACAACTTGGTCTATCACCGCCCCCTTGTGGTGGCGATAGATTAAAGCTGTACTTTAGAGCAGAGGCCTCAACAATCAGTGTCCTGCCAGTTTTAGATGAGTGTCTGCTCAGTGTTCATGCTCTCTTGCTTTTTTTATTTTTCTCTTGCTTTATTGTGTATCATGTGTAATGTGTGTTACTTTTATGTGTTTTTTTTTTTAAATCACCAAATCATGTAAAGCACCTTGAATTACCCTGCTGTTGAAAGTGTGCTATAAAAATAAAATTGCCTTGCCTTGCCAACAACTTATTCAGATGGTACAACTACCTCCTCAGCATGGAAAAGTTCTGCAGAGGCCTGCTAACAAGCCATCATTTGATTCTAGTGTGTTGAACCTGGAAAAGAACTAACACATGCAGGATACTGACCCTGGAGGAGATGACATCTTCAACTCCATGATGATGAGCAAACTCTAGGGGAGTCCTGATATTTTCTCGTTTGCTTACTCAGGTGGTCCAACAGGAGTCTCTGCAGGATCTTCATGATGTGAGATGTCAGGGCAACAGGTCTATATTCGATGATGACTAATGGCTGAGTTTTCTTTGGTACTGGAACAAGGCAGGATGTCTTCTGCAACACTGGAACCTTCTCCTGGGTAGAGATGGGTATCGATTCAAATTTCAAGAATCGATTCAATTCCAATTCTCAAGCGTTAGAATCGTTTATCACCATCTGATTTGATCCAATCCAATCTGTTCCGATTCGGTATTGATATGGGTCAGTGGTATTAAAAAAGTTTTTTTTTAAACCGTTACCTTAATTATATGGCTGTAATGAAATGACGCAACACTGAGTGAGTAACAGTTCACCGGAAAAAACTGTACCTTAGCCTTAAAAGGGCTGTCTTGACCTTTCCTTCCTATTTTAGCTGTAAAAAAGCGCAAACAATATTAAACAATTAAACCGATTTTTGGACTTGTGAATCAATTCGATTCTTAGAATTTTTATAAGAATCGGTTCAGAATCGATTTTCCAATTGCTTTCAACAAAGCACTACTCCTGGGTCATGCTAAGGTTGAAGAGGTATAAATGTGATCATGCTTTTAAACCGGGGGGGGGGGGGGGGCGATGGGAATGTGGTGTATGTCATTTTTTTAATCTGTAAAGCACTGAGTTGCAATCTTTGTATGAAGATTTCTTCATAAATAAAATTTGATTGGTTGATTAACATAGAAATACATTTTTTTGCATACCACCTTTTAAGTAATGCAATTGCAATCCTCCTGTGATGTAGTAATCTCCCAGGACCAGCTGGGTGGAACGCATTTGCAGGCAATGTGTGTCTGAAACACTTCCAGTGGAAAGCAGCAGTAACACTATGCATTTTCAACTCAAGTTCAGTTTATTTCTGATGTAAAAAGTAAATGGACTGAACTTGTATTCAATTCAAAAATACGTCACTGATCTCAGAGAGTAAATAAGTGTTGTTGTAGCTCATACAAACAGTTTGGAATAATCCAGTATGTAAAATAGGTATTAAAGGGGGGGTATTATGCAAAATGGACTTTCTGAAGCTTGATATCCTGAGAACCTGTATTTCCCTCATTAAAAACATACCTGAAGTGTTGCTCTGACCCATTCACTCATGTTCGAGTAATCTTTGAGTCTCTGCTGGTAGATCTTGGGGTTGCTGAAACGCCTGCTCCCACCTATCCCTGCCTTTTCCACCCATCTCCTCCTCCGACCTTACGTACTCAGCCGAGAGCCTCGCCCCTGCAGAGCTCCCCACCCCTCCCCACCTCACACAACTCCGACTGAGTCCCAGTTGCAGTCATTATAACACACCAGCTGCACGTCTTTTGTGGTATTTTTTTTCTGACTCCGTGCATGCTGCGATGATGAACGGTATGTGACGAACTGAAGGGGAAGTGTCAGAAAGAGTAGGAGGGGCTTAGAGAGGCACAGGCAAAAATCAAGGCGTCCAATACGGAAGTACATTTCTTTAAGGTGTATTTGGATATATGACGGACTTTTAAAAGACTTAAGGGGACAATTTTATTGGAGTGTGCTATAGAAGGGTAATATGTGCCTGGAAGAAGCATAATACCCCCCCTTTAAACATATTAACAATTTTATCAGTTTCACTTCTTATCATTACCTTGTGACTATTAGGGTGAGGCAAATGCAACAATGCTGTTTGTTGCCATGGTTTGTCACTAATATATGGGTTATCGTCCATCTGTAGCATATAAAAGCCAGGACTGGCCCAGCTACAAGGTAATATGGGTTATATCTACTTTTGGAAGTCTTTTCCTTCTTTTGGTTGTATCATTTAATCTGCTACCAACTCAGCAGCCACAGATGAGCACTCACTGAGCCGTAGGCATCCTCGCTAAACTCTCTGAATGAAATGACAGAGTAGTCTTTGGGGGTGGAGTCACCATTTAACAAGTTTCTCAGCTGCAGATTCGCCACTGCATCTCACCATGGAAGTTGCTGCGACCGCAGTGTGGCATTGCCACGCTTTATTTCCTCCAAGTGTTTTTTTTTTTTCTCCTTGCTTGGTGTGTCAGAATTATTACCTCTGCATCTAAAGCTGGCTATCGTGAGGTTTAATGTAAACGGCTACTTAGGTTCACATACTGTTTTTGGGTAAACTCCCGCTTTGCATGGCAAAACGCAGTCGGAGTTAGTAAACATGTAATTAGGACTGGAGATGAACTGTGCAGAATGCTTTTCTGACACGGAGTGATGTGGAACCTCCGAACCTTCAGGCACCTCCTGGTGTCGGGCTGGGTGGTATTCCTGGGAAGGGTCTGTTCTAACTATTGTTTTGCCTCTCCACACAGCTGAACATGCTGCAGCTTCACTCCAGACGTGACATAATGCTCCTTCAGACTCTTTAATGAACTCTAATGATGGTAGAACATGTGTTGCAGGATTGCCCAGCCTGCGTTTTCTGAACTCCATTAAAAATGTTCATCAAATCTTTCTTCCATGTGTGTCAAATGAGTAAACATGGCCATGTGTCATGTTTTGTAAATAGAGGACCCGAGAGCAGCAAAGTAAGGAATAGTGATTTAATTAAATGAACGAGGAACTTACAAGGTACGCAGGAGGACATAAAGAATACTGAGACGGGGAAACAGGACGTTTTAGACTGCGAACCAGTGAGTAGTGACTGAATCAGAGTTGCCTTAATACTGAGGAGGGAGTGAGGAAATGGCAGAGAAAGTTGAGGACTAATTAGTGGGAAGCAGTTGCAGGTGAGAGGGAGAGAACAGGTAGAGGCAATCAGCAGCTGGTGGAGAGAGGCAGAATGGCAAGGATGAAAACAAAGGAAATAACAGAAGGGGAGACCTGACAGAAAACTAGACTAACTCTAAAGATATCTGAAAGTAAACAAACCTAAACTCAAGACTTGAGAAACTCAAAAGCACTAGAGAGGAGAAAACAGAACAGATGGAAATAAACATTCTTGGAAAGGATTCTTTATAATAAGACCAACTAAGAGAAAGGAAGTATAACAGAACTAACCGGGACAAATAATGAATAAGGAAAAAGCAAATAAAAGATTAAACAAAGAAACTAAGGTAGAGAATGTCTAAGGGTAGGAAGTGAAAATATGAAAGGAAGGCAGAGCCAAAATAGTAACACTAAGAACCTAAAGTATAAATTAACAAAAGTTAACACCAATAAACTAAAATGATAAGATAAGCTGAATAAGGAAATGAAATAAGGGAAACACAAAGACCTGAGGAACCTAACAGCCATGTAGCTACTTTTTATTACCTTTTTATGTTTTTATTTCAACATGCAGGCCTTTTTCTACTTTTTTGCACTGTTGCTATAAAAGGTAGTGGGTTACTACTTCCAAAACATGTCTTTATGACAACCATTCATGGTGTTCTCCTCCTTTTTTTCGTGGTCATACTTGTGATTTACTTCGCCTGTTGTCCCTTTTATACCACTCTTTGAATGGGGCTTAAATCATGATTTGTCAAAAAAAATTGTGGCCTTCACATGGTCAGCTATAGACACACTTGGAGGTCTTATTTTGGACTACTATATAGGGTAAAGTTTGTGTCACCCAGACTGTAAAGTCCAGGGGTGGTCTTATAGTAACGGCAACTTTTTATCTACATATGTAGGAGGCCTTTTTCTGAACGCAAACACAAAATCTTTTACACTTTCACCCATAGCTCACTTGCACAATTATTGATTCAGTTGGTTGATGTGTAAGAAGCACTGAAGGAACTCCAAGATGTGTATGGGGAGTCTGTTTCTGTCCTGACTTTTGATGGTGTTCATTGAAGAAAAGGATGACTCACATATATATGTGGAGGGGAACATTGTGAGTAGGTACACTGGAACAGGTCTGGTGTTTTTGAATTGAGCTTGTGGAACCATGTTGATCCAAAAATCAATCACCCCGACATCATTGTGCTGTGCTTTGAGCAAATCAGATGTTGCCATCTCCAACACCTCCATCTGAAGAGCTGCCAGCAGTATTTTGGCCTCTGCAGTCCACTGACCATCAGCCCAAACAGAGAACGGCTGTCTCAGGAAGAGGAGGATGTCATGTGAGCGTTTAGGGGTACTTTCAAATCGTTCCTTGAAGTTTTCTGCTAGGCTGGACAAAAATATCCTTCATTGCTGGATGTTCTGCATTGTTCTGCATTCTTATTTTTCTCATCATGACCCAAAACTTCACTTGCCATTTTAGTTGCACAGTTTTTAATCAACTGTGCATCAGCAAATGGCTTCTTAGCTTTAGTAAGGGTCCATGAGACTTGCAGTGATGCAGCTGTAGCGCTCTCTTGTGCCGATATTGATTTATTAATCGTAGAAACTGAATGCTTGTATGATGTTATGTGTGATATTTTGTGTTTACGCTGATCCATTCTTGTTGGGTAGTTGGTATTAAAGCTGGTGGCATGTATAGTGTTGCAATGCCGCTTTAGATTCTCCGCTTTGCAGACAGCAACAGACTGCATGCATATTAAGCATGTCGCTTTAGCATTGGTGTGGTCCGGTAAAATACAACAAAACTGGTCGGTCCAGTCAGGTTTGAACTGACAGGTCTCCTGGTCAACCTTGTGCTTTTTAGGAAAGGCCATGTTGTACTTGGTTTATTATTTATCAAGACTTTCTGGTAATACAGTATTTCGCTTTGCTAAGGCGGTCAGCTACCCGGCGACTGAGTGGAGGACAAAGCACGGGCAATACGTGTCAAAAGTGTGTGGTGTGGGATGAGGTCAAAATAGAGCCAAACGCTTTATTTCTGACAGGTTATGACAGTGTCACCGGGTCAGCACGGGCCGGACACTTTGCTCTCACGGGCCGGATGTGGCCTGCGGGCTGCTATTTAGGAATAGTTGCTTTGATAAATGCCAATGACTTGACATCTTTTCCACAACCACAGCACGAGTCTTTCCACAGAGTTGTTTCAGAAGTGACAAAAAACTTATTGCATCAGCTGGGGTTAAAAAAACTTGTTGCCAGATGAAAGATAATCACCCATGTAATAATTATCCAATAGGAGCCTGGTACGTCAATACGTACCAGGCTCCTATTGGATTTAACTAAGACAATTCTTAGTTAAATCCAGGTGGTGACTTCTTTGGCCAGGCAGTGTCTTCCTCTCTCTGTATACTCTAGCCTTGTGAAAGGTTATAGGAGAAGACTAAGGCTTTGTTCACACTGCAGGCAAAAGTCCATCAGATCTGAATACTTTTTTTGCGACCCATATCGGATTTTATTATGACAGTCTGAACAGCACAAATCCGACCCAGGTCACTTTCATATGTTGTACTAAGGCTGCGTTCACACTGCAGGGCTTAATGCTCAATTCCGATTTTTTGAAAAAATGCGATTTCTTTTCTTTTTTTTTTTTTTTTTTTGCAAGGCCATTCACATTTCCAATTAAATGCGACCTTTTATGATCTCCTGTGTGAACGTAAACCTCGTGAAATGACCCAGAATAGCAACGTCGGTACAGAGAAACGTGTGGGTTTCTGAGTCGCAGCCAGCAGTGGTGGGATACTGATGTGAGTGGCTTCACTAATACAGAATTCATCAGTAACTTCCGAATGTCCAGATCCACTTTTGATTATGTTTGTGAGCGCCTTTGATTTACTCTGTCACGGGAAGAGACATGTCTGCGGCGTATCAATGACGTGCGGGTCGGATACATGCGACCTGGCCGTTCAGACTGAAGTCGGATTTCAAATGATCAGATATGTATTAGTTTTTGGACCACATACCCAAGTGGCCTGGGTCGCATTTGAAAAGATCGGATCTGTGTCGTTCAGACTGTCATGAAAAGAACAGATACAGGTCGCATAGGGGCAAAAAAATCGGAATTGGGTCGTTTCAGCCTGCAGTGTGAACGTAGCCTAAATCTGATACATATCTGATGTTTTTGAAAGCGACTTCAGTCTGAAGGGTCACGTCGCATTAAATCCGTCTTGTACGTCACTGACACAAGACAGACTGCTGCACATACTATAACATCTGTAGCCTCCAATTTTACTTCCGTAAACCAAGAGCTTTGTGTGTGAGGGCTTGTCTTCTACTGCACACGCGGGCCGCTTTAGGGCTGTGAACCTTTCACACTGGAGCGTGTTTGCTGTCGCATTTCAGTTCTAGTGTGAACAACCACACAAACCACTTCGGATTTAATCCAAAAATCAGAATTGAGCATTACGACCTGCAGTGTGAAGTGTTTTGCTTCCTCAATAAAAGGGGCCATTTTCCTCAATTATAAGTTTTAGAACGCATAATTAACTTTTGAAACCTTTAAAAATGTGTATTACCGAATTAGTTTTTCCTTCTTCTCATGGTGAAGAGTTTGTCACTCTGTATTGTACCTCCGTACATACTGTGGTATCTGGTATCTGGTGTGAGGCCGGTAACGGCCCCCGTCGCGCCGGGGTCCGGTCTTCTCAGAGTCGGGTTGTTTGGGAATGCAGCCAAAAGTGGGTGGTAAACTCCATCTAAGGCTAAATACCGGCACGAGACCGATAGTCGACAAGTACCTTATCTTAATCCCCGTTCCAGTGTTTCCTCTTTGGGAGCCCTCTGCCCCGGGAGCGGTGGTCGGCTGTGGCTCCCTGGGTGCTCTCCAGGTGGAGCTTGGGTGGAGGTGGGGGTCTTGGCCTTGCCTCCACTGGGTGCCCTGTGTCGGTGCCTCGGCTGCTGCTGTTAGTCTACTGCTGCTGGGGCAGATGGCTCCTCTGATGGCGTTTCCTTGCATGGTTCATCTACACTCGGCCCAATGTCCTTTTTTTACTTTTTCTTTTAACTGTGTGTGTGCATGGGAGATGGGTTGGGGGGAGGGGGGTATAACTGTGACCATGCTTTTAAATCTGTGGGGGAGGGAAGGTGGTTTTATGTGGGGTCATTTTAATCTGTAAAGCACTTTGTGATGCAACTTCTTGTATGAAAAGCGCTTTATAAATAAAGTTTGATTTGATTTGGAGCTGAGATGTTAGCAGTCCATCTTCAAAAGGATTTAAGTTAAATTATGGATCAGTTGGAATTTAACCAACATGTTGTGACTTGTTCATGGTTTATCTCTCCTAGTGAAGCTACTTTTGGTCATATTACTTACTGCTGCTGACTGGAAACATCTCCCATGCTCTATAGTTGAGCTGCCACTCCAGGTACAACTAAATGTTATTTATCTAGCTTAATTTGGCCTTTATTATGAACCAACTGCATTGATATGGCCAGAATAAAAGAAAACCTTGCAGAGCATTTGCAGATTAAATGATCCAAGCATTATGTGAATCTTAAGACTTGGTGCTTGGGCGGTCATAGTTTCAGCACTGATAACATTTCTCTATCAGTATTTTTTGTTGTCTTTTTGTTTGCTTTTGCTTTTTGTTCCGGGCAATTTGAGGACGCCCTGGAACCGGAGTGAAAGAGGAAATGATTGCAGGTTGATGAGCTGTAGCCTGTAAGGGAGAGCAGATGGCAGCAGCTAAAGATAGAGTGTTTCAGTTGGGAAGATTTAACGTTTTAATAAACCCAATGTGCCACTAAACGGCACGTTGAGCTTTATGAATGGAAGGACTAAAGCTGGACCTCCTGGCTGCGCTGGCTGCAATTATGGGGACCCGGAGACAAATACCATGGTTGGAAGCTTGACCAACCTGAGGCCAAATGTAATTCAAAATAGGGACCAAAAAGCTTTTCTTAAGCCCTTTTTTTCTATGCGAGTCATTATAAAATTATGTAAACGCATGATCCATGTGAAAGCAGAATAAAAAGCTCCAGACGCAGAATTCTCAAGTTACCAAATCAGATTTTGCTATAATTTTAGGATTTATTTTAGGAGCAGGTAATGAGTGACTTTAAGGCTAATTATCTTAATCAAAGCTGAAGGAGTGCCATAAAGACCTTTTCATTTTTACCGTTCCTCCCACTCCAGCTTAAATTCTTCTAGCTAAGAGTATATGTTACAATGTGTCTCTCTCAGCAACTCATGAAATGTTTTCATACCGTCACACCAATACACTTTATAGCCTATGATATGGCAAAAAAACAACACAAGCTGTAGCTGGCTGAACAAACCAAACACATAGAAATGCATGTAACAACTTGGCATATCATTGAAAAGTGAAATTTATTGTCTTTTTGTTTGTTTGTTTTTTTACATTTTTTCAAAGTGTTTGTCCAGCTCTCCACAACCTCTGCTTTTATGGAAGAATAGGAAGACGAAAGCAGTTGTGAAAGAATGTCTTAAAAAAAATCCTGTTTGCACAAGCTATGTTGGAAACAGAGCCAGCATGTGGAAGAGGGTGTTCTGGTCAGATGGAAAACACTGTGGGGAGGAACGATGCCACTTAACACACCATCTCCATTGCAAAGCACGGTGGAGGAAGCATCATGCTGTGGGGATTCTTTTTTTCTGCAGCAGGATTCATGAGAAGATCCATGGAGCTAAATACTGTTTAATCCTGTAAGAAAACCTGTTTGAGGCTGCAGAAGACTTAAGACGGAGGCAGAGCTTCACCTTGCAACAGGACAACCATACAGCCAGAGCTAGAGTGGAATGGTTTAGATTGAAGCATATTCATGTATGACTTCAAAACCGAAGGTTCTATCATTCAAATGTTTTATGCGAGTGGCTAAATAGCATATTAAAAAACATTGTAGGACTTGGCCCGGAAAACCCGAAAAGACTTGTGGCCCGTTTCCACTAGATGTGTTCCTCGACATTCCTTAGAGGGAGAATCTGACACAGTAAATCAGTTGGCTCGGTCCTCTCAGCCGTCGTGTCTCCATACAAAATTGGCCCTTTGAGGAATTAGCTAAGACGTCAGCATATCACGACTGTTTCTGCAGCGAGTAGCGTCACTGATCAGAGCAAAAAAGATACCCACAGCAGCAGAGAATAACAAGAGATTGACAATAGAAGAAGCAGTGATGGTTACTATTTTGTTATAAACTGCTTTACCAGCAACTCTTCCAATTTAACAAACCAAGTTGTTTGACGGCATCTGCTGATGTCATTTCCCACTGAGTTACATCGATTCTCAATGGGTTTTAGGTCCGGATAGTTGGCTGTCCAGTCAAGCACTGTGATGGCATGGGCATCAAACCAGGTTTTGGTGCTTCTGGCAGTATGGGCAGGGGCCAGGTCCTGCTGGAAGATGAAATCTGCATAATGAAGTCCTCTAAAACATTCTGGTAGACTCATGCGGTGACTTTGGATTTAAGAAAGCAGAGTTTACCAACACCTGCACCAGACATTTCACCCCAAATCATGACTGACTGGATATTTCCCACTGGACCTCAAACAGCTTGGATTTTGTTCCTCACCCTTGGACCTTGATTCCCCAATAAAAGTCACACTTTACTTTAATCAGAAAAGAGAAACTTGGACCACTGGCCAACAGTCCAGTCCTTCTTTTTCTTGGTCCAGTTGAGACCCTTCCTACATTGGCTCAGGCTCAGAAGTGGTTTGACCCGAGGAACCACACAGTTGTAGCCCATCTCCCTGATGCGTCTGAATGTGGTGGTTTTAGAAGCTGTGACTCCCGTCTCATTCCACTCTTTCTGGATCTCTCCCAGATTCATGAATCTTCTCTGATAATCCGCTGAAGCCCACGGTCAGCTCTTCTGCTGGTGCATCTTCTCCTGCCACATTTTGTCCTTCCACTAGACTTTCCATTGATATGCTTGGACACAGCACTCTGTGAACAGCCCGCCTCCTTAGCTATGAACATTTGTGGCTTACCCATCCTATGGAGGGGATCAATGATGGTCTTCTGGCCAGTTATCAAAGTCTGCAGTCTTCCCCATGTTGAACCTAACTGAGACAATTGCACCAAAGTGAAGCCATTTAATAACACCTGGGAAAACTTGTGGAGTTGCTTTGAGTTTAGTAGATGAGTCGTGTGTGACACTCAAAACATTCATGCCCTGTAAAATTTGGGCTGATTTCTCCACAGTATTCTAATTTATAGAATTTCTGTTTTTGTGGGTTTTATGAGCTGGAAGCCCAAATTATGTACAAATAAACAACTAAATACAGTGCAACCGGAAAGTATTCAGACCCTTTCAAGTTTTCCACATTTTGTTATGTTTCGGACTCATCTTAAAATGGATTCAATTCATTTTTTCCCTCATCAATCTACACACAAGGCTCTTATAATCCACAGAAAAAAAAGGTGTTTGGAGTGTTTTGTAAATTTATTAAAAATAAAAGACTGAAATAAATCATTTGCATAAGTATTCAGACCATTCACTTAGTACTTGGTTAAAGCACCTTTGGCAGGAATGACGGCCTGAAGTGTTCTTGGGAATGAGCCTACAAGCTTGGCACACCTTTCTTTTGGAAGTTTTGCCCATTCTTCTTGGCAGAATCGTTCAAGCTCAACCAGGTTGGATGGGCAGCACCGGTGCACGGCCATTTTCAGGTCCCTCCAGAGATGCTTGATTGGGTTCAGGTCTGGACTCTGGCTGGGCCACTCCAGGACTTTCACAGAGTTTTCCCGAAGCCAATCCTGTGTGTTCTTGGCCGTATGCTTCGGGTCGTTGTCTTGTTGAAAAGTAAACCTTCTCCCCAGCCTGAGATCCAGAGCACTCTGTAAAAGATTTTCTCTCAGGATTGCTCTATATTTTTCTGCGTCCATCTTTCCTTCTATCCTGACTCCCAGTCCCTGATGCAGAAAAGCATCCCCACAGCATGATGCTCCCACCACCGTGTTTGACTGTAGGGATGGTATTGATAAGATGATGCTCAGTGCCTGGTTTCCTCCACACACGTCGTTGGACATTGTGGCCAAATAGCTCAATCTTTGTTTCATCTGACCAGAGGATTTTGCTTATCATAGTCTGGGAATCTTTTAGGTGCTTTATGGCAAACTCCCGACGGATTGTCATGTGCCTGTTAATGATTAACTCTACCCTAAAGGCCTGATTGGTTAAGTGATGCACTGATGGTTGACCTTCTGGAAGGTTCTCCCATCTCCTCCAAGAAACTCTGGATGTCTCTCACAGTGATTGTTGGGTCCGTGGTTACCTGTCTGATCAAGGCCCTTCGTCCCCGACTTGTCATTTTGGGTGGGCGGCCAGATCGAGGAAGAGTGTTTGTGGTTCCAAATTTATTCCATTTCAGGATGATGGATGCTACCGTACTCTTGGGCACTTTCAGCGCAGCAGAAATATTTTTATACCCCTCCCCAGATCTGTGTCTTGACACAATCCTGTCTCTGAGGTCTGTGGACCATTCTTTTGACTTAATTGCTTGTTTACACTATGACATACACCATCAACTGTGAGACATTGTATAGACAGGTGTCTGCCTTTTCTAATTATGTCTAATGAATTCAGTTAGGCACAGGTGAACTCCAGTCAAGTGAAGGAAGCATCTCAAGGACCGTTGATAGAAGTAGGAAGCACCAGAGCTCAATCGCTAGTGTCATAACAAAGGGTCTGAATACTTATGTAAATGTCATATTTCCGACTTAAATTTTTTATAAATTCACAAAACACTCCAAAAACACTTGATTTTTTGTGGAGTGTTGGAGTATTGTGTGTAGACTGATGAGAAACAAAAACAATTTGAATCTATTTCAAAATGAGTCTGGAATATAACAAAATGTAGAAAACTTGAAAGGGTCTGAATACTTTCCGGTTGCACTGTACTTGAAATCGTTTAAGTTCTGGGCCCTAAATCTACAGTCTATGGAAGTTTAACGTTTTGAATGGAATTATGGAAATACATTAACTTTTCCATGAAATTAAAAATTTTTTGGAAAGGGTCTGCAATGCAAATCACTATTTTTGGCTAAATGTAATACTTGCTGGTATTGATATCAGAAGGTCATTTTTGATTTAAAGATTTGTTTTCAAAGAAATTAAAGAAGGTTAAGGCTGGGCGATATGGATTAAAAATAAAAACTGCATTTTTTTCTGCCAAATAATATTTTTAATATTAGTCAAATTTTTTCTCCCTTTGTATTCTTAAAAAATAAATTACATATGACAAAAAATATTTTTTTTAACTTTTATTTCAATCATCCCTTCTTAGCGCTGACCTCTATTCAAAGTCCAAATACATACAAGCTGTAAAACAAAATGAAGGGGTGGGGGGGTTCTAAAACTCAGTGTACATAAAATCTGATAAATCATTATAATCAATATATTGCCCAGCCCTAGCTTTCAGAATAGTCAATCTGAAGGTTGAATATCTTAAATGGTTCAAAAAAACCTTTTCTGTTTTTAACTTTAACTTTATTTGGCAACACTGTGGCCTCCCAACATGGGACATTTCCATCAGTGGTCTGACAGCATTGCTCATGACTTGCTATATTTATGCAGCTTTACAATGAGAGACTTGTTCACAACTGAGCAGCTACTGCATCCTGTTGTCCTAACCCAGGAGTGGAAACTACTTTGTGGTACATGTATTGTAGAGAGTTTAAGGTTTCCGTAGTTCTATACTGGGAACTATGAACAGTTTTATCTGAAAGTGTACAGGCAGGCTACCTGGCCAAACAAATCATTGTTTTCAAAGCCAAAAATATCAGTAAACTGAAATCCCCATGCCTCCCTGTGTCAAAACAGAACAGGGTCAAATAAAGGTGGTTGAGAAAACGGCAGGTGTTGTGCAGCAGAGCTTCAGCCAACACTATGAAACTCCTGTTGTGTCTGATGCACCAAGAGTTCATAGTTGTCACAGCCTCACCCCCTCGCATGCATTCTCCCGGTCCACAGTGTCGCTGGGATGCACAGCAAAGTAGAAGTAGCTGCCAACTCACTATGGAGGCGGCGTTAGTGGTGAGAAAAGGTGTTAGAGGCCAAACCCAAAGTCTTAAACAGCTCCAGTGCTATTATGTGTGTGTTTTTGTGGAAGAAGTGTTTACCAAATTACGCAGGGTTTAGAATAATTATGGTGCACATGGACAAAAATGGAAGGCAGATGGCAAAGAAATTTACGTTTTGTTTCATTTTTTTAAAATTAATTCAGAGACTTTGCAAAGGGATGAAATTAAATTTCTGGTTAAAGGGTGGAGTCCCAGCAGCCCCAGAACCCCTCAGATTCTAGGGAAGATTCTCCAAACATTCCTCATCGTATTCAGTATATGCAGGCCAAAGGAAAAACTCCACTCAGATAAAATGACTACCTGATAGTCAAAAAGAAATGATTTGGATCAGAGAAGAAGGAGCAAACATGTTTACATTCTTTCTGTCAAAACCTGGAATATAAGATCAATCAAGTTTTTACTTCTTAAAATGAATGGTTTTACACTTTGCTCCTTTCATTAGATTCAGAAGCAGATACTCTTGAGCTCTTTTTTTGTCTCTTGACAATCATAAACTTTATTGTTCTTTAAACGGACTTCTTGCAACACAAAATAATGCATAATTGTGCAACACAATCTGCACAGCTGCAAACTTACCAGGACACAGCTGTTCACCTAAAGCCTAGTTTATACTTCTCCGACAGCACAGGTGCAGAGACACACAGAGCCATCATCCGTCGACACAAGACACGCAAGCACAGACGGAGTACAGCCCAATGTTTGAGCTATCCGTCGAACGCAACGGAGAGCGCACATCTGTGATTGGTTAGCCCAACATCAGCCCCAGATCATTTCACCACAACGGTTCTATATAGTTAATGTGATTAGTAGTCAATGCAGCTTTTGGGCACTAGATGCTTTATATTGCAAGGCCAGTTTATCTAATCTGGTCTTTTGGTGATTTTGAACACCAGGAGGTGTAGAGAACAACAAAACAGACAGATGTGTTTGTTTGTTTACATGCGTTTTTTAGAGTATTCTATGAGCTGCACTTCTAGTAAAAAGCTTTCCAGCTCAATTAAAACTTGCTCTCTGTGGGACATGCATTTACAAGCTGAAGTAAATAAACTGTCAGGAAGAGACGCCATTGCAATGGTAGGCAGACCGGCCAGAAAAGCTCTACACCCCCTGCTGTCCTGGTGGGGAATTGCTTAACAACGCTGACACACCGACGGGGAAATATAGAAGGAAAACCTCTCTGTCAATACGTGTGGGTGCCAACTTGCTGACGGAGAAGTATAAACTAGGCTTAAACTGACATGCCAGGCAAGCAGAATGTAGAAAATCAGATAAGAGGCCCAGAACTCCAGAGATCCTCAGCTCAGGTACAGGACTGCTATTAGGTCTGAAATCAGCAAATGTTCTATGGGAAAAAGAATTCTAACCTAAATGTAAAACTCAATGTTTGTCGATCAACTGACACATCACAATGAAAACACTATCACCATGGTGAAGCACAGAAGTTGCTACGCATTTTGCTAGTCAGAGCTGATGAGAGAATGCAATTTTTAGAATTGCGCCGCTCATGGTGGCAGCATCATGGAGTCGCCTTGCTAGGTTAGCCCTGATTTTGTAGACTTGAGTTCATAATATGTTTGGTTGAGGCGTTGCATGTTTGGACACTCATTCCCTCTGGTTTTGGATCCTGTGTAGTTGGAATTTTTTTTGTTGCTTATATTAAATTTCAGACAGTTGTTAGGATGTGTAACCATAACAACAAGGTATTGTTTTTGCAACTGGAAGCAGCTGATTAGCATCTCAAAAGCTCAATTAATACCTGAACTATGACCCCAGATCCCAGAGGGGCCAAAAAGGAGGCTTATTGGATTCAGAGCCAGGATCATACTCCTGAAGACTCTCTAACCGTACGGCAAGACAGAGAGACAAAAGCAAATGAGGTGGATTAGCAATGCTTGGTAACAACTGAAAATGTTAACTGTGAAGTATCATCCCTACTGCCCTGAAACTGAGCTGTTAGCATGTCATGATGGTCATCAGTTTGTCATACAGCAACAGTCTTTAGTCAGACCCCTCTTACAATTCCTCACAAGACTGACTGCTACCAGATAGCCTTCCTACCCACAGCATCACCATCTCCAGCAGCAGTGTACAGCTGCTGGAGACATCAGCTGACAGACTAGCAGGTCTAAAAGCACCAAAAGCTTGTTCTTAAAGTATTTACTCAGGGGAGGCTAAATATGCCACATTTCTTTTAAATATTAATTTGCTAAAAACATGTAATTTGCCAAAATGTAAAAAAAATTCAACGATGGAGGATATATTTTCAAGGTACTGTAGACCGTTTCAACAGGTTGTTATAGTAGAGATGGAACACGGTGGGAGACTGGCCAACTTGTGTCCAAACACTGTTCTTTACAATCTGAATTTTCATGTTGACATATATTCCAACACATTGACAGCAACTTGGAGAAAGATTTACTCTGATAAAGCTGAAAAATGTTCCAACGCAGGGAAATGAGGAGTATTTGACATATTCTACATTCCATTTCCTTCTGGCAACACAACAGCTACAGTAGTTGTTATTAATGGTATTCCTCCCCTCAACAGTGACCGTAAAGCAGAGAACATGGAAAACCTAAACTTTTGAAGTACTGGATGGTTATTTACTCCCTGGTGTTTTGGGTTGTGGCAAAAACATGGGTTCCTATCTGTTCTTAATTACAATCTAATGTTCAACAGTCCGGGAGCTTTGTGTTTTAAATACTCTAGAATCTGGCTAGATTTCCGTCTCTCGGCTCTTCTTGTTGCTCACGTTTGTTGTTTTTGTCGGTTACGATTTTATTTTAGGTGCTGGGCTGGGAAGAGTCTCCTTGAACCATTCTTAGCTCAGTGGGAAGAATGTGTACGGACTTCAGTGGCAGTTACATTTTTTTCTCTCTCTAAATCCAGTTTAAACCCAGCATCCCTGTGTGCAAATGACTAGGTAGCTAGTCATGTATAGTTCTTATCTCACTTGCTGGATAAATATGTCTGGTTTGATTTGGACCGCAGCTGATGAATAGATAGTGGAAATGGATGTGAATTTGCATTTAGTGAAAGCTATTACAGCCATTAGAGGCTTAAATAGGACCTACTGTAAAGTCCCGTTTGGAAAACTGCAGAGTTGTGTTTTTCTGTTTTGGAGGCTTTTACATCCCAGCAAAGCTAGCTCCTGGATTTAAACGTACAGCTTCAGATGTCGATCGGTTTTATTAGCATTGTTATGAAATGTTTTAAACATTTCTATCTTTTTCAACAGATGTTCCTTTGTTTTATTATTAGTCCATAGGGCTCTAGACTAATGTTCATTGGTTGTATTGATGCGCCTAATTTTTTTTCTTAGGTGCAGCAGTACAAAAGTTAGGTGAACCTAAACTCTATGCACGCATTACATTTAAAGTCATAGTTTTACAGGTTCCCTTCATACAGTCATTTAGTCCATACAGGGAATATTAACTTGTAAATAATTAATTAACAGTCTGGTAAACATAAAGTTCTTTATTTGAAGCTGAATTGTGCAAGATTGGTAACCGAAAAACTGTCTATTGTGCTTTAATGAGCTGAAATTTCAAAACATTTTAAGATCAA
This sequence comes from Valencia hispanica, assembly GCA_963556495.2. Taxonomy (NCBI): domain Eukaryota; kingdom Metazoa; phylum Chordata; class Actinopteri; order Cyprinodontiformes; family Valenciidae; genus Valencia; species Valencia hispanica. The sequence continues at coordinate 5,809,959 of OY747719.1, forward strand.
TTAATGAATTAAATGAAAGTATCAGATAAAAGAAAATCAAAATTTTAAGTGGAAATTATGTTTTATGGTAGTAATAATAATAATGGCTTGCATTTATTTAGCGCTTTTCAAGACCCTCAAAGCACCTTACAACTCCATTATTCATTCACTATCACATCCACGCACTGGTGGGAGCAAGCTATGATTGTAAACTCATAGGTATAGTTTACATTGGAGATGGCTGATCCATCTATTAATTCATCTATCGCCTATACACCCTTATCCTTGCAAAGTCAAGGAGCGACTGGTGCCTTTCTCCAAGGCAATGCAGAATGTATTTGTATTGCACACTTTCAGCAACAAGGAAAGTCAATGTCCTTTGAGTGATTATGGGGAAAATTAAAAGCACCAATAAAAACAGAAAACACAACATCAGAAACAAGATCATTAAAACATACCACTGTTATGACATTCCAGTTATTAATCAAAGGTAGTTCTAAACAGATGGGTTTTTAGCCTTGATTTAAAGGAACTCTGTGTTTCAGCAGCTTTGCAGTGGTCTGGGAGTTTGTTCCAGATAAGGGGAGCATAGAAACTGAAAGCTGCTTCTCCATGTTTGGTTCTGATTTGAGGGATACTGAGTAGACTGGAATTAGAAGACCTGAGTGTTCTGTGGGGTTGGTACAATGACAACAGCTCTGCTCTTCAACATACTTTGTTTCTAACCCATCCAATGATTTATAGACTAGTAAAAGTATTTTAAAATGTATTCTCTAAGCTACAGGGAGCCAGTGTAAGGACTTTAGAACTGGGGTGATGTGCTCTATTTTCCTGGTTCTAATGAGGAACACGAGCAGCAGCGTTCTGGATCAGCTGCAGCTGTCTGATTGACTTTTTAGGCAGACCTGTGAGGACGCTGTTGCAGTAATCAATCCGACTAAAAATAAACGCATGGATGAGTTTATTTTTTTCAAATAAAATTTTGGTTCACTTCAAACTTTTTCAGGTCTGCCTACTTCCATCTTTGATCCATTAATCGCCTCCGCCCCTCTCTCACCCCTCATTCTTGTTCACAGTCTCATCACTTCCCGTCTTGACTGCTGCAGCTCACTTCTTTTTGGTGTCCCCCACAAACTTCTCCATAAACTTTAACTGGTCCAGAACTCAACAGCCCGCATCATCACTGGAACCCCCTCCTCTCACCACATCATCACTGTCCTCCAGCAGCTCCACTGACTTTCTGTTAAATTTAGATCCACTTTCAAGATCCTCCTTCATACATTCAAAGGAATCCACAACCTCTCTCCCCCATATTTTTTGATCAATGTCTTTTTATTGATTTTTAAACATACATACTTTAAGACATTAAACAAACACAAACACTTCACCCCCCTCCCACCCCAGCTGCACCGGATCAAAGGGAGAAAACGAGTGCAATTTTTTATTTTTTTCCCTCTTCATTGCAAAGTTTTACACCTTAAGTTTATCAGCAGGTACATTAGCAAAGTATTGTACAAATGGCTGCCATTGATGATAAAATTGACTAGCGTGACCTTTCAGGGAACATCTGATCTTTTCTAAATGCATATGGGCCATAACCTCTCTCAACCAGTGACCATATGTTGGAGGACATGGATCTTTCCATTTTTGCAAAATCAGTCTTCGAGCCAACAACGAGCAAAAGGAAATCAAACTCATATGGCGCCTCTCTAAGGGAGAGCCTACAGTTACAACTCCAAATAAAGCAGTCAAAGGGCATGGGTGCACCAGTTTCCCAGAGATGTTTGAAAAAACCTCAAAGATAGAGAGCCAATAACCACGTAATTTCGGGCAGGACCAAAAAGAGTGTAAAAGTGTAGCAGGTGTTTGCCTGCAGCGATTGCATAAAGGTCTTGGACAGCTGTTCTTTAGACCAGTGCAGACGGTGCACCACTTTAAACTGCACAACTTCATGTCTGAGCGAGACAGAGGAAGAATGGATGTTTTGAATGACCTTTTGCCACGCTAAGTCCGATATGGTGTCATTCAGATCCGCTTCACACTTCCGCTTAAGTTCCTCCAGGTTGCTCTCATGGTGTGAAGAAAGCAGATAGTAGATCCTGCTCAGAGTCTTTTTAGCATCCGTCCGGAGGTCCAAAAGGTTGTCCAACAATGACCGAGAGGGACATATTGGGAAACAATCAGACTTAGACCGAACAAAATTTCTTAGTTGCAAATATCTAAAAAAGTGTGACTTACATATATCAAACTTTTCCATCAATTGTTCAAAGGAACTGAAAGTATGGTCTGTGTACAAATTGTAGAGATTTTTAATTCCGTTTGCAACCCATATATTAAAAACCTCATCAGTCATTGAAGGGATAAACATATGGTTCCCCGACACAGGTGCTGAGAATAATAGTTTTGAAAGATTAAAAGACCGCCTGCACTGGTTCCAAATGTTGATTGTGTGAATGACAACTGGATTAGAAGAATAAGATGAAATAGACCGTCCAAAAGGCAACTCAGAACAGAGCAGTGCACCAGGGGAACTCGATGTAATTGAGTTTCTCTCCAAAACAGCCCACTCAGGCACATTGGCATCCCTTCTCACCCAGTACAATACAGCCCTACAGTTAACTGCCCAGTAGTAGTACATAAAATTAGGTAAAGACATACCACCCAGCTTACGGGGAAACAGTAGAATTTTTTTCCCAATTCTTGGATGTTTTTTATCCCATATAAAGGAAGATATTTGGCCATATAAAATAGTAAAAAAAGACTTTGAAAGGAAGATGCGTAAACTTTGGAACAAATAAAGAAATTTAGGCCAAATAACCATTTTGACAGAGTTAACTCTTCCTTCCAGAGAAAGAGATAACAATTCCCACCGGGACAAGTCTTGTTTAAGATTTGACAGCAATGGCAAACAATTGCTTCTATACAGATCCTTGTAATTACGTGTTACCACGATACCAAGATAATTAAACTTTTTAGAATTAATTTTAAAGGGAATTATTTCAGAAAAATTCCCCTCTGATGAGGTTAGAGGCATCATCTCACTTTTTGGGAGATTTACCTTGAAGCCAGATAACTTCCCAAACTTGTCAAGCATATTCAAAAGTGCAGGGAAACTGGACAGCGGGTTTGAGATGAATAATAGTGCATCATCAGCATAAAGATACATTTTATGCACAGAACCAAACCGCATTATTCCCTTTATGTCCAAGTTTTGCCGTACTGCTATCGCCAATGGTTCAATTGCAACTACAAACAGAAGGGGCAATAAAGGACAGCTGAAAATATGCCGATATGTTATTATTGGTCCGCACCGCTGCCAGTGGAGAGGCGTAAAGTAACCTTATCCATGAGATAAATTTTGAACCAAACTTGAACACATCCAGCAGTTTAAAAAGGTAATCCCACTCCACCCGGTCAAAAGCTTTTTCGGCATCTAAAGAAATAATCACCTCTTCATCTTTGTGGCCGGGCGGAGTGGGAGCATACAAAATATTAAACAGCCGTCTAATATTGAAAAAAGATTGTCGATTTTTTTACAAACCCTGTCTGGTCAGGTGACACAATGTGGGGAATTACTCGCTCAAGGCGCTTCGCTAATACCTTTGCCAATATTTTAGTAAACGTATTTAACAGCGACACTGGTCAATAAGAGCTACAATTGAGAGGATTTTTATCTTTTTTAGGCAACGAGGTGATAACCGCTTGACGCATGGAGACTGGGAGCACTGACGCATTTAAGGATTCTGGGAAGACCGCCTATAATAATGGAGATAAACGATCCACAAATTTTTTAAAGAAATCAGCTGAAAAGCTATCAGGGCCCGGAGATTTGCCGCTTTGCATGTCTTTTATTGCCAATCCAATCTCAGCTTCTGAAATATCTTTCTCCAGATCAGTGACCATATCATGGTTGACCAAGGGGAAATCAAGATCCTTGAAAAAAGCTTCAAAGTCAGAAGCCTTTGGTGCGGAATCACAAGAGTACAGTGATTGATAAAACTTGCTAAAACACATATCAATTTCTCCATTATCAGAACATTTAATGCCCTGCTCATTATTGACTGGTGAGATGGCTTGATGTGCAGACCTCTGATGTAGCCGATGTGCGAGGAGACGCCCCACCTTCTCCCCCTGCTCATATCCAGATTTTGGCCTGTCGTGTAGATAAGATATTATATTCCATTTGCAGTATGATTCGTTTCTTGGCTAGCTCAAGTGAAGGGGCGCGACACAGTTACCTGTCTACCACTAAAATTGCTTCATTCAGCTGTTTTGGCTGCTCTGAATTATTTGCCCCTTCAGATAGGCTTTTAGAGATTTCCATATAGTACCAAATGACATACCTGGAGTTTGGTTAACATCAAGAAAACATTTTATCTCTGTCCTAATAAATGTAACAAAGTTTTCATCTGATAAAAGCAAAGAGTTAAATTTCCAGGGGCGATATACTGGCAGTGTCTCTGGAATGAGCATTTTCATGCATAATGGAGCATGATCTGAAATGACCATAGCTCCATAGTCGCACTCCTTCACGAACTACAAGATTCTATCGTCCACGAAAAAATAGTCAATACGGGAATATGTCATATGCACAGAGGAATAGAAGGAATACCCTCTTGCAGCAGGATTGCGACTGCGCCACACATCAGCCACTCCATATGCCTTTTAAAAAGAATTTATAGATTGGGCAGACTTTGAAAGATTCACTTTACCAGGTGCACTTCGATCCAGAGACGAAAGGACACAATTAACATCTCTGCCTATAATGATGCTGTGCGTTGACGTAATTGGTAACTTGGAGAAGAAATTGTTGAAAAAGTCACAATCATCCCAGTTCGGTGCATAGACCGAAGCTAGAATGACTGGGAGTGCATTTAGCTTCCCTTCCACTATGACAAAACGCGCAGCTGAGTCGACATGCACCTTGGATGCAGCGAACTGTATATGTCTGCCAATCATGATGGCCACCCCTCTTGATTTAGTTTGAAAATTAGATTGAAACACCTGACCAGACCATTTTTTATTCAGGTTTGCGCTATCTGAAGAGCATACATGTGTCTCCTGTAAAAATGCGATGTCTGCACTGAGCTGCTTAAGATGTGTTATGATCTTCCTATATTTTAAGGAATGGTTCAGGGACTTCACATTCCAGCTCACAAAGTTGACAGGGTAACCATGGGGATGTTTGATCATTTTTGCATTAACCATTTTACCCAAACCCTAATGTATACACTGTTCATAGTTTTGTCAAGCAGATAAACAATGCAAAAATAATCCCACAGAAATGTTCCGGTACAGCTAACCCCTCCTATCAGAACCAGGAGGAAAAAAAAGAGCAATTCGATCCAGAACATAAACAGATCCACACATTGCAGTGCTTGTGTTGAGTAATACTGCTTCAGTTAGTGGGGCTCCCGATAAGCCCTAAATATAGATGCCAGATAATAGGAAACCGGGCCTAATAATACCTAGGCACCGTAGGCTTTTCCAAATAAGGAAGAAAACCAAACGGCCAAAATAAGAATAAGAATAGGTCCTTGATGGAACGTCCCCATGATCAAATAGATTAATAAAACCCAAATGATGTAAACAAAATGACGCGCTTTTAAGCATAACAGTGAATAATATATACATATTCAACCTGAGCAGTAGGTGAATGGGGTCCAGTACTACAGTTATTGTTCCTCCACGGCGCCTGGGATGATCTTCTCTTTTACATACGCCATAGCCAGACCCGGGTCAGTGAACTCCAAGTCCTCCTCCCCATGCGTAATACGGAGCTGTGCAGGAAAAAGTAATCCGTAGCGCACTCCCTCTCGGTCGCGAAGTAGCCTCTTCACACCTGTGAATGCTGCTCGAGCCTTGGCCACGCTGGAGGAGTAATCAGGAACGATCGTGACAGGTGGATCTTTGAAGCGCAGTGAACCTAGGGTGCGGGCGCAGCGCAGAACCTCCAAACATTCTTGATAGTAATGTAACTTAGCCACCATTACTCGCGGCCTGCCTCCCGCTCTCTTTTGGCCGGGTGAACGATGCGAGTGATCCACCATTGTCTCCTGTAGCACTTCCTTTAGTATTGCAGCTACAGCAGTAGTTGTGCTGGCTTCCGTCTCCTTGATCCTGAGAATGCGAACGTTGCACCTCCTCATCCGTCCCTCCATGTCTACACATTTATCCTTTAGGCCCTTCACCTCCGCTTTCAGCTCAGCCACTGTATCTCGTAGGACGACCACCTCGTCTGACCATGCAGATAGGCCATCCTCCACATCAGTAACTCTGACCTTCACATTATCCTCGTCCGAGCGGAGCGCGGCTGTATTATTAATTAAAGTCGTCTTCACTGACTATAGTTCAGCTTTAAGCATGTTGAAGTCCTCCGCAAAAGCCTCTTTCATTTTTTTTTTTAGCGAGAAGTACCTCTGTCTTCAGGTCTGCCATCATGTCGGTTGTGCTAGCTTTCTGTGAGGGAGGAGGCATGTTGCTTGCAGCCTTAGGTGAACTCTGGTACTGGGCCTATCTCCTGATGGTCCAGTATACTTGAATTTGCGGAGGTTTTTAGCCATTTCAGAGCTTTTTCAGTGTCAAAGTCACACGCATCCGCAAACACATTCAGATAAACCAAAATATTTGCCGGAATCCCTAGAAAAATGTAGAAATAGGTAGGCCGTCGGGAGCCCTCTCAAAACACGTCCTACTCCGTCGCCGCCATAGCAGAACCCCCCTCTCCCCCAAATTTATTAGATCTCATTCATTTTGCCACCCCCTCCCGTTCTCTCAGGTCCTCTCCTTCCCTCACTGTTCCTTCCACCCGCCTCAGCACCATGGGGAGCAGAGCTTTTAGTCGCTCTGCACCTCCCTGGAACTCTCTCCGCCCGGACATCAGAAACATTGACAGCTTCTCCCTCTAATCCAGACTCAAGACAAATTTGTTAAAAACTACCTTTAACTTATGATTTCTCTTTACAACTTTATTTACTATTACCATGTTGTTTTTATTTATCTTATTTATTCTACTGGATTTTATTGGGTTTTTATCTTGTGAAGCGATCTTGGGTGTCCTGAAAGTTGCTATTTAAATTTTTTTATTATTTTTTATTTTTTATTTTTTTAGTTCCCATTGTGACATTAGTCCTTTAATCCTAGAAAATGTTCTTAACGTGATAGGATGCTGACCTTGTGATTGCCTTTAAGTAACACTGGAGGATCAGGTTGGAGTCCATTACTAGAGTTGTACGTGTTGCTGGCTAAAGTGCAACAGAGTGTATGCTTCCGTGTTCAAACTTGGTATGCTTGTGTGCTGTACCGGAGGTTCGGCACCAAAGAGATTGAATTCAGATCCATGTACCTTTACGCAGCTTTTGGAAAATGGCTTCCAGAGTGGAGAGTTCTGAAAACACTGGGTGATTCGCTGTCATGTAAACGCAAGCCGGAGACTTTTGAAAACAATGACGTCACTGCCAGCCACCTACGGACATGTACTTGCGCACTCCGCCTTTCTATAGAGAAACAACAATGGCAGATCCAGGTATGCTGTTACTACTGATGCAGCTTCTGAAGTTATTTGGTCTCTGTAGGCAAAACTTAGAGATCATCAGGCTTCTATGCGATCACAAACGCATACAGTACGTGCGTTAAATAACCAATACGCCTTTATTTAAGCGGAGAACTACAAGAAGAACGCCATTGTTAGTTATCATGAAATGTTTCTTTTCCAGGTTGTGAGGGGGAAATCTTGGAACACTGTATACATGGGGCACACTGCCATCTAAAGGCCAGGCATATGTACTACATCGTTTTCCATCGCGCTCCCTGTCGCGTAAACGCAGTGCATGATTCAATGATATTTGATTATGCTCTCATCGACCCAACAGAGGAAACATAGTCAAAGTAACAGTTCCAATAGGACTCCCATTTCAGGTTTTCCAAGCATGATCCGTTACAGTTGCTGTCTTAATAAATCACAATTCCTATCACGATAGCATTGGGGTTTTTGTGTGTTTTTTTTATCTCCATAAAATAGTTGCTCATCTCTACTTCACATTCTCAAATTCTTTCCAAAGAGCAGTCAAAAGCAGAGAAAGAACCAAGTTACAACGGATATAAACGTCTATAGAACCCTGTTAAAATGGCGTATAAATTAGGACCATGATAAATTATTTCACAACTTTTACCACCTTCAGTGTCACATTTTTCCTGCATACAGAAATACAGAAACACTCAGTTAGATGTAAAACTCTGAAAAACAAAAAAAGCCACAACAGTCTGGTTGCAGAAGTGTGATCTATTGCTTTGTTTTTGATATCCCATATTTTTACTTGTTAATACTCATTTAGCCTCTTCTCCAAATCTGTCTGAATGTTTATTTTTGTTTCTTAACTCTGGCAAAACTTCCAAAACTTTAACTTTTTTCGAGTGAAGCAATTATTTTTGTGTGATGGATGTGCTCAGAATAACTGATGCAGGAAAATCAAAGCCCCTCTTTCCTCTAGTTAAATGGTATGGGTCAGAACTGACTGGTATTTAGATGTGTTCATTTGATTTTCTTTGACAAACAGTTTAATTACATCAGAAGAAAACTAACCCAGGCCGTGATTCTGATGCTAAAATATTTAGTTGTGGGTTGCGTGTCCTGGTGAGGCGATTATATTGCTGATGAGGCCTAATCTCAGCTACTTATCTGTTCACCCCTCACTTTGGGCAACATCCACTTTTACCTTAAAGCTTTGCTTAAAAATACAATAGTTTTTGGTATCATCGTATCTCTTGACATTGATATTGCTTTATTACTGCATTCTCCTTAAGCTTCTTAATGCATTACCTCGCCAACCCTATTTACTCCAACATGCAAATGGTCTGGCATTATACCCAAATCCATTATCCGTTATGGAGTCGAGGCTTCAACTGTATAAAAAGTTCATTATAGGAGGTAGAATTTAAGAAGAGTCAATTTTGCCATTGCACAGTTGGTAGCACTGTTGCTTGGCAACAAGAAGGTCCTTGATTAGAATCCTGGCTGACATGGAGTTTGCATGAATGGACCAGTGATGGACCGGAGACCTGTCCAGGGATTACCCAGCCTCTCTCCCAATGACTGTTGGAAAAGATCCAATGACCAGCAACCATGCAAGGAGAAGCAGATAAAGACAATGGATGGATGATTGTTTAAAATCGTTGGATGATTTAATTTGAATTTTGTTGCTTGGCTGCAAACAAATCATCTAGCTTTTAGCTGAAAAACAGAAAGAAATTCCTACTGTTTTTTTGTTTGTTTGTTTTTTTTTACTGAAAATGGGGACTTCCTTGGTGAAATGACATGTGCATTGGTTTTCAGGGTGATCCACTAAATCCAAAATAAGACTGCACTTCCACTGCAAACATGCCATTAGTCTGCAAAAATACCTAAATCAAATCCAGCGTGTGTCTGACCACTTCACCTCAGCATCCTGTGCAAAATGAACCTGTGACTGTGTAGCTTGGAGCTCCCTGGTCGTGATAGCCTGGCTGCTTTCTGGGTGTGCAGACTTTAGACCATAACAGCTGTGGTTTATAGCTTGACTGTCCTCTTAAATGTTCAAGCAGTTGGGTTCTCGATAAGACTTTGAAATAAAATGTTTTCGAGTTACCAGATTACCAGTCTGTGGTCTGTAGTAGAGAAAAATATTTTAATTATGACTATTTTATCTTGTGATCCTGACTTGAGTTGTAGTAGTTGTTGTTATTTTGCCTATACATCACACACCCGCTGTATGCTTAGAAGGCTTGGTCAAACAGTGAGCACGCACATGGTCTTTTGCATGTTGACATAGCAACTGTATCCATGTTTTCATGGCTTCATAAAGGTTTAAAATAGACACTGAAGTCATTCGTGCCACAAGCCATTGGTCTAAATGAGTCTGTAAAGTGGCAAGTTGAGTTAATTTGATGCCTTTGTTTGTAGTTTAATTCAGCCACAGCACAGCCTTTGAAATCCAAGAAGTGTTGGCTTTAAAAGGAACTCCTACATGTGAACCCCATCCAGCCTTATTGCTGTATTACAGTCGCCTTTATTTGCTTAGATCCATCCCATAAATTGTAACTTCTTTTGTCAGCAACTATCATGTAAAAACTGTCTACTATGAGCAATTCAAGTTGGATTAGTGGGTGCTTCATATGTTATAGACAGCAGGCAGTCATACATACCATACTAGACCTTTCAACTTGTCACATTATAACTACAAACTTCAATGCATTTTATTAGGATGTGACAGAGCAACACAAAGTAGTGGATAATTGCGAAGTGGAATTAAAAGGATTCATTGTTTTCAACAAATGTGTTTTGTATTTAGCTAATCTAAAACTATAGCTTAAAAATAAAGGCTACATAAAGCAGCTGAAGCTCAGTCCAATTGAATGGTCAAGTCTTGTCACAGATTACCAATTGGATTTTGGTTTGTACTTTGACTGCACCATTCTAATACATGACTATGCTTTGATCTAAACCACTGGTTCCCAACCCTAGTCCTAAAGATCTACTGCAGGTTTTAGATGGATGCCTGTTCCAACACAGCTGAATCAAATGTTTGAATTACCTCCTCAGCGTCACATCAAGTATGCTGTGGCTTGGTCAGTTTGCAGGTTTTCATGTTCAGATGATAGATTGAATGGAAAGTTTGGGATATTTTTTAATAACCCAACCCTGCCTTGAAACTTTTATGCAACAAACCTCTTCATAGAGCAGCTGTGTATACAGGTCCTTCTCAAAAAAATAGCATATTGTGATAAAGTTCATTCTTTTCCATAATGTAATGATAAAAATTAAACTTTCATATATTTAAGATTCATTGCACACCAACTGAAATATTTCAAGTCTTTTATTGTTTTAAAACTGATGATTTTGGCATACAGCTCATGAAAACCCCAAATTCCTATCTCAAAAAATTAGCATATTTCATCCGACCAATAAAAGAAAAGTGTTTTTAATATAAAAAAAGTCAACCTTCAAATAATTATGTTCAGTTATGCACTCAATACTTGGTCCGGAATCCTTTTGCAGAAATGACTGCTTCAATGCGGCGTGGCATGGAGGCAATCAGCCTGTGGCACTAATGAGGTGTTATAGCGTTTTCTGCCACACTTTTTCCTTCCCACAGACTTCCCACTGAGGTAGCTTGATACAGCACTCTGGGAACAGCCTATTCATTCAGAAATTTCTTTCTGTGTCTTACCTTCTTGCTTGAGCGTGTCAATGATGGCCTTCTGGGCAGCAGTCAGGTCGGCAGTCTTACCCATGATTGCGGTTTTGAGTAATGAACCAAGCTGGGAGTTTTTAAAAGCCTCAGGAATCTTTTGCAGGTGTTTAGAGTTAATTAGTTGATTCAGATGATTAGGTTAATAGCTCGTTTAGAGAACCTTTTCATGATATGCTAATTTTTTGAGATAGGAATTTTGGGTTTACATGAGCCAAATGCCAAAAATCATCAGTTTTAAAACAATAAAAGACCTGAAATATTTCAGTTGGTGTGCAATGAATCTTAAATATATGAAAGTTTAATTTTTATCATTACATTATGGAAAAGAATGAACTTTATCACAATATGCAAATTTTTTGAGAAGGACCTGTATATACAGAGACATCTGAAGACAAGTAGATGCACTCTATTTTATTTAGGCGAATCCAAGTAAAGGGGGCTAAACACAAATGCATGGCACATTTTTCACACACACAAAAAAAAATAAAAAATCTGTCAAAAATATGAAACCTTGGACTATTTTTATTTCACTTCAGAATTGTGCTCCACGTGGGGCGTCGCGTGTCGCAGTGGGTTAAGACGGGCACCCCATGTTCAGAGGCCTTAGTCCTCGATGCGGTTGTCCCGGGTTCGATTCCGGCCCAGGGACATTTGCCGAATGTCTCTCCCCCTGCTTCTCTCCCCTTTCTGTAGCCTGTCCACTTTCAATAAAGGCCACTGTGGCCACAAAAACCTTAAAAAAAATGCTAAAAAAAAAGAATTTTGCTCCACTTGTTTGTGGTTGTAAAGTGGCAAAATGAGGACAAGTTCGGAGCAGCAGGACATTTCCTGGTGGCCTGGCACCAACCTGGCCCAATCTGCTATTGCCGACGGTCAGATCGGGTCGTGCTTGATTTTTAAATAAACGATTCATCGTGTGCCCCACTGAAGCTCACACAGACGCAGTAAGGTTAGACACAAGCACATCCCCTCCTCTCTTTTTGTGCAGACACTCCCCTTCCGTACCTTTAGCTTTAGAGGCAAAATGGAGCGAGATCGACAGGCCAAGAAGAGAGGTGGAGCAGAGAGGGAGAGACTTAAAAATAAAAAAGCACTGGCCACAGATGCAGCCAAGTGCTGTAAGACTGACAACAGACTTACAAACCATCCAACACGACTAGCTTAATGAGATTAGCTGATGGGCTAAAACTAATTTAATAAAACAAGACTTTTAAGTTGTAACAAAGAATATTGCCAATCTCAGAATATGGTCCACGACATAGGTGTAAACATAAAAGATATGAAGATTGAAACAATAATTATATTATTTCATTTAACCTTACTTGACCAGGTAAAATCCCATTGAGATTATGAACATTTGTTGTTATATGAACATAGCCGATGCATTAAAAATGATCAATTACTGAATCTGAAAAGCTGGGATATTATGGGTGGCTTTTGGATTTCTCCTTACAAAGATTGAGAAGGGAGCAATGTCAGCACTGTAAGCAGCACAAGTGCTGCAAGAGCTCTGTGGTCATGGCAGTGGAAGGACAGCAGTAGTGAGGAATCAGAGCAGGAACCCTCAGGTATAATTTAAGTACAAACCAAACATACAGGCAAGGCTTTTAGAACAATGTTTGTTTCCTCTATGATGCACCACCTGTTTGCCTCTCACTTGTGGTATGATACTATGATTGACACAGTAGTCAAATTTATAACCAGTCTGGTACCTGTTACATTAAAAATTGGTTTAGTCTCAAGTTTAGGTGCAAGGAGATGTTGGGCCCAACAGGTCACATGAATAACCAGAGTTATGATCAATGCAAAAGGGTCGAATGAAACAGTGAGACCTTCAGATGTAGATGGAGATAAATGTACATACAAGCTCACTGCTGAAACCCATAGCTGATTAAAACTGGAGGCTTGGTGCAATTACATATATGTTTGTTTGCATAGGTGTGTTCAGGAAAGACCTGCCCTCCTCGTGTGTCTGTCTCTAAGGACAGCGCCTGATGTAAACACCAGAAATCCAAATGCAACATATACACGCCAGTTTATCTCTGCTGGGGTCAGTGGCAGCCTGTTTTCATCTATAAAATGATCTGTTAGCCATTTGTGTCCTTCTGTCCCTATGGTACAGCTCTGTAGATGTATACATTTGTTGTGCAGGAAGACGTCAGTGACCAGGGTGGAGATGTACACTGTTATGACTGGCTTTCTAAATGATGTTGCAGGGCTGGCTTTGCTTTTGATCTCTTCTTAGATAAGCTAAACATGTGTTTTGGCCACAACAATAACAGTTAAAGCCCGTTCTGTTCAGTCACAAACAAACTAACCTAATTAACTGTTCTTTTGATTTTCCACTATTAGACACTCATTTATACAGTTTATCAGCAAAAAAAGTTGATTTGGGGAAGAGTTGCACTTTAAAGCAGGGTTACTTCCTTCAACCATAGCCTAAGCTTTGAACATCTATCATACCTCTGATGAGTCCATCTGAACTTGGAGAGAGGATGGCACACTTGTAAACCCACCAAGACATGGTCGACCACCTAAACTGACAGTCCTGTTAGATGTAGAGGAGCTGCTCATGTGAAAGAAGGGTGAAAGACATTGATGAAAAACAGCTATAAGAAGTTGTGGTTTTGCAGTTTGCAGCTAGCAAGGTAGGGGACCCCTGCTTTCCACAGGATGTGTAAGCAGCGCGTAACGTAACAGACGTATTTTACTCGTGAATTCAGCAGTACGTTCCTTCCCACTGGGTGCGTTTTAGACACGTATCACTTGTGAAAGCGTTCCACCCTGCTGGTCCCGGGAGATCACAAAATCACAGGAGAATTGCAATCGCATAACTTAAAGGGTAGTATGAAGGGGGAAAAAATGTAATTCTAAGTTAATAAGTAGCATAAACTCACCATCCACTCCCAAAAACGACACACATTTCTGTCCATGCCTTCTCCTCTTCCATGTTGCCCTTGTAAAAATGTTTATCCACTTCCAAGGATTAAATTCTAGTCGTCCATGATAAAAAACAACAAATTAGTCCCTCAGACCTATTGATTTTAACCCTGGTGTCACAGGTAATGATGTTTTCTTTTGTGATAGTTAAGCAAATGGAAATCTGGAAGTCTTTTATTTTGAAATTTGCCAGATGCTTTACACTGCTTCCGTGTCTGATTTCCTGTCTGGCCCGATCTAAACTGCTGAAATTGACGTGTTTTAGAAGCGTAGAGCGTAAAAAATAGACCGGCCGCGTAAATTTAACAGAGGGTCGTTACACAACACTTCTGAGACTGGTCTGATTGGTGCTGCTTTGCGCCCGGTGGAAATGGACCCATTGACTGTAACGACGGCTATCAGCTGCGTAATACGCTTCACAGAAGTTACACGCCGCTTACACGTCTGGTGGAAAGTAGAGAGGACATTAACATGTGGAAGGAGGTGCTCTGGTCTAATGAGACCAAATTGTACTGTTTTGCAAAACATCTTGTTAGACAGAAAACTAACACTGCTCTTCACTCTGAACACATCCTCCACACAGTGAAAGATGGTGGTGGCAGCATCATGCTTTGGGGGTACTTGTTCACTGAGAAACCGTGTAATACCTGTTCTTTTTTTAAATCTATCGGTCACTCTGAGTGGCATTTGCATGCTGAACGTAGGGTGACCAGATGTCCCACTTTGTGTGAGACAGTCCCACATTTTCACCACTTTTCACACATCCCATAAATCGAGACCTGTCCCACATTGTTATTAACAGCAGTATTTGTAAAAAAAAAAAAAAACGTCAGTCGGACACAAGTGACTTAATTTAAAATTGTCCCGGTGAAAAGCATAAAATAGTCAGCCCCATGTGCTTCTCCTCCAACCTTGTAAATAAATAGCTGTTTTTTTTATCTTTAAAAAAAGGTATTGCATCCGTCTGCATCTCCCCATTGATCTGTTTCTCAGTATAGCTCCACAATGCCCCGAAGTAGAAAAAAAATGTGTGTGCTCATTGCAAGCTCGCTCCCGGTCCATAACTGGTGCTTTGCTTTTCCCTTAGCAGCGCAAGAACTTCATAGACTTCCGCTATGGGGAGAACCTGAAAAAATCTGAAAGAAACAAAGATTCCAGATTAGTAATATTAGGATTAGCTCCAGATCAGCCTGCCCCTTCACCAATCTGTACCCACACATTGTCATTTTGTCTCTTACTACTTCCATTTCATACCCATGTACACAACCTTTGCATTTCAAATGATTTCTGTTGGTATTTAAGTATTTTTGATGACAATGAGAGAAAAAGAATGCTTGATCTAACATATGTTTATTTTAAGTGTATGCCATCTGAATGTTGTTTTTGTTTTGTTTTCCTGTTTCCCTCAATTGTGGTTGTGATCCCTGTTTGGGCCAGTCGACTCCAATGAGACATGAGATATCAAGACTTCTGATCAAACCAAAACATGTCTGGGTGACCTCTTTGTTGCAGATGGTTTTTTGAGTTACATTAATATAATTATTTCATGTAGATAATGAGTAGATTATAAAAATACTTCAAATTATTATCATCAGTTGTCAAAGCAGATACAAAACAATGTAGGTACAAGTTCACTCATGCCCTGTATAATACTGTCCCCAGGCAGATGGCTGCAAGTATGAAATAGCAAAATGAGCAATACCCATTAGAAACAGGCCTTTTTACCTTTTTTGGCTATGCCATTTGGTAACTTTCCAAATGCAAACTGGTTTCCAAGATGTGCTCCTGGTACTTGGGGAACACAAGTATCAGGACTAGATGGCACTTGTGTCATTCTTATCATGTCCTATATTTTTAACCTTGGCCTCCAAAGGACCCATAAGGCTCTGGCCATAAAGTCCTGAGTGGAATGTAGCTCCATAACTCAAACGAATATGTCACTTAAATTATTTCTCAGCTTATTGGCTATTTCTCTTTTGCATAAGTGTCAACTTGGCAGACAGTGGCGCAGTTGGTAGCACTGTTGCCTTGCAGCAAGAAGGCCCAGGTTCAAATCCTGCATGGAGTTTCTCCCCGTGCATGCATGGGTTCTCTCCAGGTACTCCGGCTTCCTCCTACAGTCCAAAAACATAACTGTTAGGTGAATAGGTCCCTTAAATTGCCCTTAGGTATGAGTGAGTGTGTGCATTGTTGTTTGTCCTGTGTGTCTCTGTGTTGCCCTGTGACGGACTAGCGACCTGTCCAAGATGTACCCTACCCTGCCTCTCGCCCCATGACCGCTGGAGATATGCACCAGCCCCCCCGCAACCCTGCATAGGATGGATGGATGTTCTAATGGTTGCTGTTGTTTCAAGAAATGCCTTCTAAACATTTGGTCATCGAGAAATTAGTAGAAATGACAGCTGAAGAAGAGTTTTAAGGCCATTGAACCTCAGCGGTGTCAGATGCCCCCTTTATCTTTAACAACCCTCACCAGCTGCATCTGGTCAGAGGCAGGCGCTCCAAGGCAAGATGCCCACAAATCCTTTCCAAATGTATTCAGAAGCGTCAACAGTTCTGTTAGAACTAGACAAGGATGGAGTCCAGTAATTTCTCCTGTCTTGATGCACTTCACCACCATGTGTGTACCCCTTTACAGGAAGTGCTCTTCATACACAAATGTAAAAACATTTTCTTGTTTGAATCAGATTAAGCTTTATTGGCCAAAATTCTGGGCACACACATGGGATTTTACTTTCGTTCTCAAGCCCTTACAGTGTACAGGTTGTGCACTGTTGGCAAAGTTGTTATCACTATGTTCATTTCAATATGGTCTCTGTTTTATATACCTTAGTATACGGTTCTACCTAGTTGCCTTGGTTGATGATTTCCCATTTTCTTCTAAAATCTTGACAATCAGGTTCTCCTTTGAGAACCCAGAGACAACAGGCCACCAGGATAATCACAGTTGGAAGGTAATGTGGTTGTTGTTTCGGGATATGGTCGCTGAAGGAGATTCTTTTTAATTCTACCCTAAAATGTAACGAAGCATCACTGCTGATTAAGTACACTCCTTCATCCAAACAGTGTTTCCTGGTAGCTGTGGTGTCTTTCAACACTCTGCCAACCTTGAAGAACAATCTGTGTTGAGGTGAGACTTTATAATACTTTAGAAGTTAAAGGTAGAAACATACGATTCTACGCTTCACATGTACCATTCTCTAAGGGTTGAGTACAAAGCTGTATCCCAGCCTGCCCTCTTACTGCCTGATCATCAGGTTTGTAGAGATTACACTTTCACGCAGGGGGCTTCAAAGCCTTTTGATTAAAACGGGCTTGACCTGACCTGTTCTGGGGTTTTGCACATTTTGCTCTCTCTGCTGTTTTGACATTGTTCACTGTGTCAGCAGAAAGCAGCAATTGTGATTATGTTCAGTATATTTAAGTAGCAGGGCAATTTAAGTTGTATATTTTAGTCTGAAACATGAAGGCATATTTAGGAATCAGCACATTTTCAGTTTATTTACAGTGCTTCTAAACCCATTAAGGTATTTTAAGATGATCATTCTGAGTTCAGGCCTTGAAGTATAAATCCACACAGTTTCCTTAAGATAGCTCTGACTAAATATAGCTCTGGTTGAGCATAATGACAGATTGCACTGTCCCTCACGTTTTCTCTGAGGGGAGAGTGACTATGCAACTGGCGTCACTGTCCCCCACAGTGATATGTGCACAGTTGTCCAAAAACCACTGTCTGTTTCTTGTTTTTTTCTTAGCTGCCATTGTTCTGGATGTTGCCTTTTTATCTTCACCACTGTACCATTACTTCATGACGTTGGAGACTCTTAACGCTCCATGTTGAGATATAGAAACAACCTATTGAAGACATACCACATTGGTGCAATAATCACAAAATGATTCGGTAAACAGAAAACCTGATTTTCAGTATATATCTGGATCAAAGATAGAATATGTACTGCCCTTAAAAATGTTACAGACCTCAACTCTGAGTTAGGATGGTAAATGTCAAAGAACATGACAGTACAACTAGAAATTGATGAACCAGTTACGTTTGGAAATATTAAAGATTAGAATAGAAATAACTATTATGTTCCATGGAGGGAAAATTCAGGTGTACCAGCAGCAGGTTAAAGGTAAAAAGAAGCATACATATTCAAACTAAGGTAAAAAAAAAATATATATATATGTATATGTAAAACAGAAAAATAAGAATAAGAGACTGTACACTAAAGGTAAATGGACTGAACTAATATAGTGTTTTTCTAGTCATTCTGACCTCTCAAAGCCCTTTACACTAGAACCATATTCACCAATTTTCACTAAAATATGCTCAAGTATTCATACCTCAGGCAACTTGGGGTTAAGTACCTTGCCCAGGGGCATATAAACATGGGACAGGGGAAAGCTGGAATAAAATCTACAATCTGCAGATTGCAAGACTACCCACTGAGCACAGTGAAAAAGTTGGAAATTTACAACTTAAAAATATTACTATACAGTTAAAAATGGCATACTCTGTTTGAAAGAAATGTGGAACTGAGTAGGGTCATTTAAAAATATACAAAATGTACATGAATATTGGTGTATAAATACAACAAAACTATTTACAAGAAATGAAAAAAACTGTGCAAAGAATAGCAGGGATGTAAAACACAACCGAGTTTGTTGGGAGCCGCTGGGAGGAATGATCAGCAATAACGCTCCAAGTGCACCTAGGATGCAGCAGTCTGTTAATGAAGGAACTCCACAGTTCAGTAACAACAACACGGCACAACGAGGAGCAGTGCATCACAACTCTTCTCACTGTCTGTTACGTCTATGAGCGGATCAAAGCCACAACTAGGCAGATGAGAGAAAGGCTGTCGTAATCTCGGCTGTAGTTCAGTGGTAGAGTTGTCGGCCTGCGACCCAGAAATCATGTGTTCGAATCCGGCTTCCACCTGCTACATGTCCTTGTGTCCTTGGGCACTTCACCTACCTTGTCTACTGGTGTTGGCCAGAGGGGCCTCGCTTCTGTCAGTGTGCCCCAGGGCAGCTGTGGCTATAATCATAGCTTGCTTCCACCAGTGTGTGAGAGTGAATGAATAATGAAGTTGTAAAGCGCTTTGAGGGTCTCGAAAAGCGCTATATAAATGCAAGCCATTGTTATTACTATTATTACTCCATGGATCACACACGTCAGTTTATTTATGCTTATTGGTCCCCTGAAAAACAATGACAAATCAGATGTTTTCATCCTGCTTTTCAATTGTTAATAATGAAAAACCCGAATACCTTCTCACGTAGAAACTACCTGTGTGTGGAAAGTCAGTATAGGTCTGGCTGTTCTGTGAAGGCCTCTGATGTTTGAAAGAGAATATTAGAGAACAACCAGTATAGACCAAGGAACACAGCAGACAAGTCAGGGAGGAAGTGATGAAGTGGGAATTAGGTGGAGCTTCACCTTTCAGCAGGACAACAACCCAAAATACACAGCCATTGCTTCCATTGAATGGTTTAGTTAGAAGCATATTCATGTGCTAAAATGTCAGTGTGGCAATATCTGAGAATTAATGTTCAAAGACAGAATATTAAAATTAATAATGCTTGAACTACGAAGAATGAGCAAAAATTTCACTCTGCAGATGCGCAAAGCAGGTAGAGACAGACCCTAAAAGATTTGTTGCAGAAACTGCTACACAGTACTGATTCATGGGGGATGAATGCAAATCATGGCAATTTTTGAAAGCAGTTAATCTTTACAATTATGCACTACTTTCTGTTGGTGTTTCAAATAAAATATTACAACAATAAGGTTTATTGCTATAATGTGACAAGATGTGAAAAGGTTGTAAAGGGAGTATAATACATTTTACATTGAAAGTTGGAGATTTATAGCTTTGAGGTGTAATTTAGCCCAAAGAATCACATCAGCTTCTCAATCACATTCAGACACTTAGAGACTTCTTATAGAGACCTCTTTTCGACCTTGTAAAACTGAAGGATTTCCACACTGTAACCAAGATGTCTTTTTTTAAGTGTAAATAGAACAGATTTTCATCTTGTACTTTATTCAACAAAGCTTTTCTCAGTAGAGAAACTTCCCAGTAACTCCAAAGATGCCTATAATTCACGGAAAATCCAGTGATTTGCAGATTTTTTGCACGTATCTAAGATTTTCCAAAGGAAATGCAGCTTGGGAAGCTGCAATACCTAGATGCAATGCTAACTGATTCCAGGAGCACCATTTATTTTCCCCTGGTGCTTGGTGGCTGTATGGCCAAGAGCAGAAAAAAGGAAAACTGTAAGAATTAGCTTCTGTGGTAGTCCTGAGATTATGTTTAGTGAGAATACTAATGCATGTTAAGGTATATATGAAATGTAAAATATTATAGGCAGTTTAACGCAATTATAGACTAGGTCTCAAGTATTTGCGGATTTCAACTGCAAACCCCCCCGAACTTGTAGAATTGTACTGAATGAGTCTACAACCAGCGAACTTCATTAGTTAATGATTTTGTCATGCTTTATGTTGATTTTTTTCTTATCATGTCCAATGATCTAAGTGGGCCAAAAGTAATTTTACGAACTAGAAGCAAAGAAATCTATAAAGATTTGCTAGACAGAATTTGAAGGCTATAAACCTAAATGTATTTTTGTCCAACAACTAAACTAATACAGTCATTCATGGCTGTTGCACTCTATCACATTTCTCTTATCACAAGTGTAAGCGTTTCCTCTGTCACTTTCCAAAGACTAAAAAAATGAGCACAGTGAGGGACATGATGCAGCAATTTGTGGTGTATCTGCTAAAAATGGAAAGTCCACAGACGGAATGGCCCAGCCTGTGTGTTCCACGTGGTTCAGACAGGTGCTGGAAAACGCTATATTGTCTGGACGCCATACAAGACAAAACACTGTAGATTATAGTTTCCCCTTAGACATTCTACAGCAGCTTCATACAGTAGCAGAGATTGATGCTTATTATGTAAAATGCAGTTAAGTGCGTCTCTTTTATCGTTTTTTCGTCTTTTTTTGGCTTTTATCCGCTGAGCTGATTTACTGTAGAGCTGAAATAAATGACTGCACCTCTTCGTTCTGCTCCTTCATCACTCTTTGGTGTGGTTGTTTGTGAAATCCTCTCATTCCTGACCCTGATCTGTGCTGCAGCTGTTGATTTGTGTATCCTGTCAGGTTGCTTCGATGTATGTGTGTGAAAGATTGAGCTGCTGTCAGTTGTGGTTCTCTCCCTGAATCAGGGCAGCTCTCCAGCTGTTCAGGCCCTGCGCCTGGCCTGACCGGCGCTGTGCCCGGCCACAGGCCTACGGGCCCTCAGGGCACTTCAGTCCCACATTCACAGCCAATGTACCACACCATGCACATGCAAAAATACACACACAAACCAGCGGTTTACATAGCGTTTCTCTGCAGGACTTGGTAAAGTTTGTCTCCAGAGGCACAGTGATATAACCATTGACAGGACAGCCTGTATTAAACAAGAACAGGAGGCCTTGGCAGGGGCTGGGTGTTTCTGGGATGGGGATACTCAGATGAAGTAAAAGTTGGGTTGGGGGGAGGGGGGTATAACAATTATCATGCTTTTAAATCTGTGGGTGAGGGATGGGAATATGGTTTATGTGGAGTCATTTTAATCTGTAAAGCACTTTGAGTTGCAACTCTTGTATGAAAAGCGCTTTATAAATAAAGTTTGATTGATTGATTGATTGATTGAAAAGGCCTTCTGTGAAAACGCACAGTGATGAAACCAGTGATGGGTATGTTAGTGACTCGATTTGAAAGGGGCTGGCCTTTTTGGCACTAAAAGGCATAAGTGATCCCAAGGTTAGGGATTGTTTAACAGGTATTTGCTGGAGGGTCCAACCGTCAGTAATAACAGTGAGTGACTGTCACCACCCACAGAGGTGGTCATTAGACTGTATTATAATCACTTGATTGGATTTTCTCAGGGTTGCATCCTGGGTTCACTTGTGCCTCTTTTCCACTAGGGTCGAGTCAACCCCCGAATGGGTTGGGTCAGCATGGCCCAGAACTGGCTGGTTGTGTTTCCATTACTATCTCAGTAATGCTGACTTAGGCAAGGGCATGGACTGGCTCAGCCTAAAGTGCCGCAAAAGGGCCGTGATGTCATTCGTAATCACCACAAGAGTAGTAAACAAATGTGGACGTGCGCATTGAGAGTGGGATATGACGGAGAAACAACAATGGAGGGCGTAGAGGTATTTTTGTACTTCGTACTCAAACTGTGGCTCTTTCTGAAGAAGAAACTCTGTGCATGCACACTGCCAGGCCAATCATTGGCTACCACTACGTAGGTAGGCGTGACTGACATCACTTTACTGGACCAATCAGTCCATAGTTGGGCGTGTTGGGTAGCTTCGGCTCGCTTCGGATCAAGGCAGAGTTAGTCCAAAAAAAGGGGCCGGCTCAGCCCCGACAAAGGTAATGGAAACTCGCCAAATCGGGGCTGAGTCGATCCGTTCCAGACCGAACCGACCTTCGTGGAAAAGGGGCCTTGGGGATGAGGCAAATGTTGCAATTACCTGGCATATGGGGCATATAGAAGTAACAGTAAGCTAGTGTTGAAAGCAGTGGATACTTAAAGCTACCCACACATGTAGAGAAAGTTATGGTTTACCAAAGCAGACCAAAGTATCTTAGAAATATGTAGAAGACTATTTATAAGACCCCATGTATCACATAAATGGGGTTTTGAGAACAAGATACTGGATTCAAGTGGCTGAAATATGCTTTCTCCATAGGGTGGCTTAACTCAAGCTCCGAGACAGGTTGAAAAGCTTTGTCATCCGTGGTTAAGGTAACTGATCAGGTGTGTGCCTCCCTTTATGGGGTTTTCAGGCACTTCCTACTGACAGGAGATCCCAGGGCAGACCCAGAATTCACCAGAGGATCTGTAGATCCCTTCTGGATGGGGAACACATTGAAATTCACCACAATGAGATTGAGAGTGTTGCTGGGTAGATGGATGCCTGGGTTTCCGGTTACCATGTAACCTGATCTTGAAAAAGTGGCAGACGGTGGTACCCACACTTCATCAGCTAAGCTATAGATTCATTGCCCAATGTGATTGGCTGGTATTAAGATCATAGCAGAGATGACAGTATTTCTGTTGTGTGGTAACTAGGAGGCCTGGACTAATGATGAATAGGGGTGCATGATGTCCACTAATGAATTTTGGTTCTGTGTTACTTCATACTGCAACACTGCAAGTGAAAAAACTGTTGCCAATGTTGTGCACAGAGAAACTGATATTACTCCTGGTATCATGGTATGGAGAGTCACAGAGCGTGACTTTAGGTAACCTCTGATGGCGAGGTGGGGAACCTTGGTTGTGGAGCACTTTGACCTTACATGATACCAGAGATACGTACCAAGGTTGTCATCGTTAACGAAAACTGGAAGTAAAAAAACATTTTCTTAACTGAAATAAAAATGAGACTTTGCAACAAGACGAAAACTGAAACTGTAATAAGTGTTCAATAAACTAACTAAAACTAACAGAATTTCTTGAGAAAAATGGGATCATAACTTGTTGTGCTGTTGGTTGCACAAATCGCTTTAATTAAAAACAACAAAACGTGCAGGTTTATATAATTCTGTCGACTCGCACCTCTTGGAAGGTAAACAAAAGACGTCTTTGGTTGCAAGGTATCAGAAGAAGCAAATGGAACGATGATTAATTCAATTCAGTTTATTTATATAGCGCCAATTCACAACAGATGTCATCTCAAGGCACTTAACAAGAAGTCATTTCAATACATTTATACAAACATTCAGTTAAAATCAGTTAAAAAGTTTCCTATTTAAGGAATCCCAGCAGATTGCGTCAGTCATTGGCGTGAGGTTGGGCCCTGTTGATGCAGACTTTCCAACCACAGCAATCCTTCAGCAATCCCTCATACTGAGCAAGCATGTAGCGACGGTGGAGAGGAAAAACTCCCCTTTAACAGGAAGAAACCTCCAACAGAACCAGGCTCAGTAGGAGCGGCCATCTGCCACGACCGTCTGGGGGTTTGAGAAGACAGAGCAGAAACACAGAAGGAACAGAAGATCTGATATAAGAGAACTTTCTATGTTACAGAAAGTAAGAAGTTGATAACAGGACACAGTGGATGTTCAGTTACTGGGAGGATCGTCCCAGTCGATGACCCCCGTCCAACAGGGCATTGCAGCCAAGCAGGATACCAGACCAGGTATATCTTCTATGGAGAGAAAAACACTGAGAGAAAACAAAGTTAACAGTCGAAATAACAGAATGTACTGTAATACAACTGGATAGTAATAGGAGAAAAGGAAGTAGCAGAGTGAAGAAAATTGGTAAGTCTGTCCTCCAGCAGTCTAAGCCTATAGCAGCATAACTACAGAGATAGCTCAGGATGACCTAAGCCACTCTAACTATAAGCTTTATCAAAAAGGACAGTTTTAAGCCTGGCCTTAAAAGTAAACAGAGTGTCTGCCTCACGGACTAAAGCTGGGAGCTGGTTCCACAGGAGAGGAGCCTGATAACTAAAAGATCTGCCTCCCATTCTACTTTTAGAAATCCTAGGAATTACAAGTAAACCTGCAGTCTGAGAGCGAAGTGCTCTGTTAGGAACATAAGGAACAATTAGATCTCTGATGTATGATGGAGCTGATTATTAAGGACTTTGTATGTAAGAAGAAGGATCTTAAATTCTATTCTGGATTTAACAGGGAGCCAATGAAGGGAAGCTAAAACAGGAGAAATGTGATCTCTCTTTTTAATATTCAACAGAACTCTTGCTGCCGCATTTTGGATCAACTGAAGGCTTTTAATGGCATTTTGTGGACTACCTGATAGTAAAGAATTACAGTAGTCCAGCCTTGAGGTAACAAATGCATGGACTAGTTTCTCAGCATTACTCCTGGACAGGATGTTTATAATTTTAGCAATATTCCGGAGTTGAAAGAGAAATCCTAGAAACCTGTTTAATATGGGAATTAAATGTCAAGTCTCGGTCAAAAATAACGCCGAGGTTCTTTACGTTATTACTGGGGCCAATTTAATGCCATCCAGATGAAGTGATTGACTAATCAGTTTCTGTTTAAGAACTTCTGGTCCAAAGACAGCAACTTCTGTTTTGTCAGAATTTAAAAGCAAAAAGTTTAGATTAATCCATGCTTTTATGTCTTCCAGACATGCCTGTAATCTACCTAACTGACTGGGTTCATCAGGATTTATGGATAAATATAGTTGTGTATCATCGGCATAGCTGTGGAAATGTATCCCATGCTGTCTAATGATTCTACCAATTGGAAGCATATATTCAATTCAATTTCAATTCAGTTTATTTATATAGCGCCAATTCACAACAGATGTTATCTCAAGGCACTTAACAAGAAGTCATTTCAATACAATTATACAAACATTCCAATCAGTTAAAAAGTTTCCTATTTAAGGAATCCCAGCAGATTGCGTCAGTCATTGGCGTGAGGTTGGGCAGATTTCCAACCACAGCAATCCTTCAGCAATCCCTCATACTGAGCAAGCATGTAGCGACAGTGGAGAGGAAAAACTCCCCTTTAACAGGAAGAAACCTCCAACAGAACCAGGCTCAGTAGGAGCGGCCATCTGCCACGACCGTCTGGGGGTTTGAGAAGACAGAGCAGAACACAGAAGGAACAGAAGATCCGATATAAGAGAACTTTCTATGTTACAGAAAGTAAAAAGTTGATAACAGGACACAGTGGATGTTCAGTTACTGAGAGGATCATCCCAGTCGATGACCCCCGTCCAACAGGGCATTGCAGCCAAGCAGGATACCAGACCAGGTGTATATTCGATGGGGAGAAAAACACTGAGAGAAAACAAAGTTAACAGTCGAAATAACAGAATGTACTGTAATACAACTGGAGAGTCGTAGGAGAAAAGGAAGTAGCAGAGTGAAGAAAATTGGTAAGTCTGTCCTCCAGCAGTCTAAGCCTATAGCAGCATAACTACAGAGATAGCTCAGGATGACCTTAGCCACTCCAACTATAAGCTTTATCAAAAAGGAAAGTTTTAAGCCTGGCCTTAAAAGTAAACAGAGTGTCTGCCTCACGGACTAAAGCTGGGAGCTGGTTCCACAGGAGAGGAGCCTGATAACTAAAAGATCTGCCTCCCATTCTACTTTTAGAGATCCTAGGAACTACAAGTAAACCTGCAGTCTGAGAGCGAAGTGCTCTTTTAGGAACATATGGAACAATTAGATCTCTGATGTATGATGGAGCTTGATTATTAAGGGCTTTGTATGTAAGAAGAAGGATCTTAAATTCTATTCTGGATTTAACAGGGAGCCAATGAAGGGAAGCTAAAACAGGAGAAATGTGATCTCTCTTTTTAATATTCATCAGAACTCTTGCTGCCGCATTTTGGATCAACTGAAGGCTTTTAATGGCATTTTGTGGACTTCCTGATAGTAAAGAATTACAGTAGTCCAGCCTTGAGGTAACAAATGCATGGACTAGTTTTTCAGCATCACTCCTGGACAGGATGTTTCTAATTTTAGCAATATTCCGGAGGTGAAAGAAAGAAATCCTAGAAACCTGTTTAATATGGGATTTAAATGTCAAGTCTTGGTCAAAAATAACGCCGAGGTTCTTTACGTTATTACTGGGGCCAATTTAATGCCATCCAGATGAAGTGATTGACTAATCAGTTTATGTTTAAGAACTTCTGGTCCAAAGACAGCAACTTCTGTTTTGTCAGAATTTAAAAGCAAAAAGTTTAGATTAATCCATGTTTTTATGTCTTCCAGACATGCCTGTAATCTACCTAACTGACTGGGTTAATCAGGATTTATGGATAAATATAGTTGTGTATCATCGGCATAACTGTGGAAATGTATCCCATGCTGTCTAATGATTCTACCAATTGGAAGCATATATATGGTGAAAAGAATTGGTCCAAGGAAAGAACCCTGTGGAACTCCACAAGTAACCCTTGAGAGTGAAAAAGATTTATAATTTAAATGAACAAACTGGAATCTATCAGACAAATATGATTTAAACCAGCCTAGTGCTGTTCCTTTGATCCCTGCAACATGTTCAAGCCTTTCTAAGAGAATATTATGATCGACTGTGTCAAAAGCAGCACTGAGATCTAACAAAACCAGAACAGACACAAGTCCATTATCTGAGGCCATGAGAATATCATTAGTAACCTTCACCAGTGCTGTTTCAGTGCTATGATGAGCTCTAAAACCTGACGGAAACTCTTCAAACAGCTCGTTATTGTTTAAATGCTCATAGACTTGATTAGCAACAATTTTCTCAAGGATTTTGGATAAGAAAGGAAGGTTAGATATAGGTCTGTAATTCACTAAGTCATCTTGATCAAGGGAAGGTTTCTTGAGTAAAGGTTTAATTATTAATTCTTGTGGTACGTATCCGTTTACTAAGGATAGATTCATCATATCCAAAATGGGGCCAGGAACCAAATGGAACACTTCTTTAAATAATTTGGTTGGGATTGGGTCCAACATACAAGTTGAAGGTTTAGATGAGGCTAATATTTTATGATTACATGATTAAAAATGCAACAGTCTGCAGGGGTAAGCCTTGGCTAACAAACAAGTTAACATTGCTAACCAACACTGCAACTGCAAGAGAACTTCAAATAATAACAATAGGAACCGGGGCTATGTAAAGGACTGGTGTAGATTGTGTGTGCCTCGGCTGTTGATAAACAAATAATCCCTTTCTAGCTTCTAGTTGTTTTTTTACATGCTGTACTGCATTATGCCACCATGGCAGATACACACTTTTTTCCCTCACTTTTGATTGTTAGTCCCTTTGACCTTCTTATTTCTCCAGTTTATTTGTATTGCTGTCACTATACCTGTGTTGGTATGTTCCTTTGTGCTTTTCTATTATAATTTTTTTTTTTTTCTATTTATGGCTTTGCAGCTGTTCACCACTTTGTGCAACCTCCCTTGTTGCATTTGAAAGTGCTATATAAATAGAAATAGTAGGATATGATATGGCATGGGTCTCCGATTCCGGGCCTCAAGGGCCGGTCTCCAGCCAGTTTTAGATGCGTCTCTGGTCCAACACAGCTGATTCAAATCATCCAACTACCTTCTCAGCATGTCAAAGTTCTGTAGAGGCCTGCTAATGAGCCATCATTTGATTCAGGTGTGCTGAACCAGGGAAAGAACTAAAACAGGAAGGAGACCAGCCCTTGAGGACCGGAATTGGGCACCCCTGTGATATGGTATACGTCAGTCAAGTCATCTGTGTTAATAATCAATACGTAAAGAAAGAAATTTGATCATTTCAACCCATTTTTGACCAAGTTGCCATTAGCCACCAGCGCTAGCGCTGACAGCTAATCTGAGAAATGTCAATCAAAAGGACACGGCCCTTATTATTAATAATTCCAAGCTTAAATTACATCTAAACGGATGAGTTATAAAAAAAATTCACCCCCTCAGAGTCGTTCTGACGGTAAACCTGACCTATTAAACCTTAAAATGTTTTTTTTAACCAGGTTGTAAACTAGTGATGGCGAGATGAAGCCCCATGGGACATAGAACCACTTTAGCCAATTGGTTCAAGAAAGGGTTCTGCTCACGAGGCTTCATGTGAACACAAACCTCCCTACTGGCCAGGTACATAATCACAGGCAGCTTTAGCTCTTAGCCACTTAATGTGTGATGCATTAAAGTTGTAAGTCTGCTATGGTTCTTGGGAATGACTGAGTTCCAAAAAATAATTTCTCTACATCAAATAGTACAAATGTGAACAATAAAAATATTTTTTGAATGTATTCTGTCTGTTAATTATCCCCAAACGGTAGTATCATGTTATGGCAGGTTGTGTAATAATGTTTTTCTCTCACTTGAGGCAAAAGACATGGGCTTAAGCAGGCAGAGGAAAGTGGAAATGCTTGTGGAACTAGGAAGAGGGCACTGAAAAAGATTGTGTAAATTGGGCAATGATGTACAAA
The DNA here is from genome assembly GCA_963556495.2 of Valencia hispanica. Taxonomy (NCBI): domain Eukaryota; kingdom Metazoa; phylum Chordata; class Actinopteri; order Cyprinodontiformes; family Valenciidae; genus Valencia; species Valencia hispanica. The sequence goes on from OY747719.1 coordinate 5,839,071, forward strand.
ACAGGGGAAAAACATTTTTATTCAAAAATAGCCGTTTCTCAATAGTTTTAGGTTTTTAAGCAATTCCTTTTTCTTGACACCACCTCACCAGCCTTTGAAAAAACTCTTTCACAAGGCAAAGAAGATGCCGGCGTACTCAAAAACACAGGTGCTAGACTATATAAATTGGGGTACAGCAATTTTTGCTTTTCCCAATATTCCAGGGGGGGTTCCAGCCTGCTAATATTTGGCTCCCAAACAGGGGAAATCCTCCTCTTCCTAGCTGGTTCCATCCTCTCACTTATCTCATCTGTCTCTAAAAAAGAGGACACTTGGCCCAGTCCTGAAACACTGTCATGACTGTGACCAGGCTGATTTTAACATATTTAAAGCATGCATTCTCCATGTGGTTAGAATGAACAGTTTAATAACAAACTTCAGATAGGCTTTCACAAGTGCAAACATGACTTTAAAATATCTAGAAATTAATTTATAATAGAAATAATTACTCTTCCAAATTAGAAAATGTACCAGAAACAGTAATAGTTCGCTTTACTGGACAAAAATTAAACAAAAATCTGAAATAACATTCTGAGAAAACAGGTAGGCTATTATTTTCTTTTCAATGTAATAATAAAATTAAAAAGCAGCAGTCTCAAAAACACAATAATTCCTGCTCCATTTTTTTTAGATTTTATCTTCATCCTCCTCAGTCAGTTTATAGATGAATTATTTTAGATTTCGTTTCCATGTGGACCTACTAGATCTTTGCCACTTTTGTCACACAGAAACACATATGCCAGCTCTGTTTGTCTGTAAAGCTACACTTGCACTTTAATATCTTGTAAACAGTCGCAGCACGGTGAAGGGCAAAGTGGTGCAGCGCATCACAGCCCGCTGTCTTATGTCTGAAACGGTTCAGAACCATCCACTAAAGCATCTAAACGATAGATGAGAGGAAATGTGTCGTATTGCATGCATCGCACCAGTCAATCTAAGTATGCTTATTAGTCCCCTTAAAAACGATGAAAATCCGGACATTTTCATCAATCTATGAAATCCTCCCGGACGCCCTGGACGGCACGTGAAAAGTGGACATGTCCCGGGAAAACAGGACGGTTGGTCACCCTACCTAAATCTTATCTTTCTCTCCTCACTCTCCTAAATCTTCAAACTATCTGTCTCTATACTCTGCAAACTATATAAACGCTAACCAAACTCTCCTATCCAAACTCCAAACTGGCTGCAACTCTCCTACACAAACCCACATTTTGAATGGAGCCAGAGGGGATTTACATTGCTGTCAAACCACTCCGCAAACTCTGAACCACTTCCTGAAGCAGTCACGTGGTACAGCCGGGGAGCGGGGCTTCAGACTTCATCGTTTTCGGCTCCTCCCCTAAATGAAGCAGGCCTCGATACGCGCTTTGTGGAAATGCTCCCTCCACTGCTCGACACACGCTTTGTAGCCTCGGCACACATCGTAACATCACTACTGTAAACATGTTTATTTCTGCTGTGAAGTTGGCATTTAACATGGAAGTCAATGGGAACTTGCTCCTTTCTGGAGCCAGCCCCTACTGGATGAGGGGGGAAATGCATCTTTTGTCACTTCCGCATTGGCATCACGCTTGGCTGGTCGGAGTTTGCCCCTTGGTTGGAACTAGAAAATTAGGGTTAGGGGAGAGCTATATGACGAGAGTGATCAAATGTGTTCATCTTAGGTTTGATATTATGCTCTATAGAGGAAGAAAATCACTGAGTTCGGTGTCCATGTCTGAGATGATGCTTTCATGGGAATCTTGTTGTGATTGATTCAGCTATCGGTACTCTGTGCATAAAGTTGAAAATGTCTTTGCCTCTGCACCAAGTGGTCAGAGTTGTGAATTGCAATCTGTCAAAATGACTGATGGCATTCAGATTTTCCCGTTACCCTTAAAAAAACAGACACATGCAGGAAATATTCGGTTAACGCGACCCATAATTTAGACGGCTACTGCATTTATGGAACTGGAATCTTTTATTTACAAAGCACAGTTTTAGGTCAAACATGGTAATATAATAAATCTGTTTTGAATTGCCTGCACACATTTCTTTGCTTGTCTGATTTTCAAACATTAAGCAGAAAGCAGTAGATTGTGAAAGCAGGAAGCTATTGGTTTAGACTTCTGATCTGAATTCCAATAACGTGTGTGGAACCTGCGGGCCCCCTGAAGCCATCTTTGTGGGTGGTAAATTCTCACAGCATGATAAAAGTTCTGATCCTGTGGACCCTGTGAGCTCAGTTTTTGTTTACTCTCTCATACTTTCTGTGAAATGGGATTTGATGCTTGGAGACTCGGCTTTCAGCTGACCTCCCTGGCTGTAAGTAATGAGGCAGGAAAGTCTCTCAGACAAGAAAGCACACTTAAACTCAGGGTCCAACAGTCTTTGGCTTGACCCACTCTTTTGTTTAGCTGAAAATCTAATTATCTGTGGAGAGCCTTAGGACTTCAGAGAAATGTGTTTATTGTCAGGTATTTCCATGTGAAATATTTATTTACATTATTCTTTTCTTTTCCTTTGGGGGAGCAGGGGGCTCCCAGTGGGAACTGGGAGCTCTGCTTGTTTGTGTTTGTCGTCATCTTGTGGTTGGACGCGTCTACTGTAGTTCTCAGAGCTCAGTGAAGCATTTTCCATTCCTTGAAGTACTTCTGTGTTCTGCCACCAGAGGGCAGCATGAGCACACTTTTCATACTCATCTACCTGACTGTAAAGTTGACAAAACAACCAAGCTGGTTTTAATACACAATTGCAATGAAGATGATAGCATTTTAATTTAAAAGAATTAAAGAATTTAAAATACTGCAATCCTGCCTTGATTAGAACAAATGTAATGTAGGGAAATGAATAGAGAAGAATGACATTGAAGAGCTTTGGCCTGTTAAAGGGCTGTTTAGCCCCTGAGCTCAGTCTTTGGTTATTATTTAAAGCCACAGAGTAATTTGAAGGTAGAAAAACTCATGTTTGAGTTTCAAATACTGATGTGAGATACAAACCAAACATAACACAAACCATGTAGAGTTCTGTTTGAAAAAAAACTTGTCCTGCATTCAGAGTCCCAGTTGTTTAGGTGGGTTTGTTTGTATAGGTTTATTACCTCGCAATTTTATCATAGCACCAACTTATAGGGAAGGTTAAATACGTCTGAATATAGAACTGAACGACAGAAACCTTGGTCTGTGGTCGAGAAGTTTATATCCAAGCATGTCAGGGAGAATCACAGAAGTTATAAAAGGAAAGTCAACACTGCAATTACCCACTCTTCCCATGGATTTGAGGGATTGTTTAATAAAATAGTTTTTCAATATGCCATAGGTATGGGTAAAAACACCCTAATTAGTACTTCTTCCAAACCAACTTTAATGTTTTGTGCATATGTACTGTTTCCTGCTGTTGTTCGGACCCAGACATTTCTACCACCTCTGTGTTCCATGGTGGACAGACACCTGGAGTGTTTTGCTTCTAGAGCCGAAGGAAAACTGCACATTTATTGTGTCCTTAGAAAAGAACATTAGGGTTATGTTTATACTGCTGACGTTGATGGGAATTTGTAATAAGTTTATAGAGCTTTTTAATGTCCACGCTAACGGGAAAACATCAGAACCACTTCCTATGTTGTCAGGTCAGAAAAACCAAATGAGCATAATTTGAACCACTGTATAAATGTTGTGTGTGTCACTGTGGTAGACTGTGATGTTCCTGAGAAGCTGCCATGGTTTGCCAAGGTAAACTTATCTGCTCCGGAATACACACCCTACGTGTTTAACGAAGGCCTCTTTTCTTCTCCTTGTGAAAAAAGAAGCAGCACTTCTCACCTACTAGTCATCTTCAGCAAGAAAAAAAAGCATTTGTAGGAACCACAATTTTCAGTTTCTAAAGGCAGCAATGAGAAAGGCAGTTAGATTTTTTTTCTTCCATTCATTGGGTAATAGCTTTTACCTGTAAATACAATCTTCTCTAATTGGAATGAATCATAATTCATTAAAGCAGAGCTTCATTAGTATCTAACCTGGTATCCGTTAGTAGTCAGAGCATAAAGGTGATCCAAAGTACCAGATGTCATGTTATATGGTTTATTGTTGACGGGAGGCTGACTCCTTTCTATGTGCAGTGGCACCGACTCCACTCTGAACTTCCTCAGACGGACGAAGGTCATCACCTTACTTATTACTTTTGAGGTTATTCAAAACATTGTGCTCTCAGTGTGACATGTTCATGTCTGGTGGGATTTTTTACACTTAGACCGGATTGAAGATACATCATCCACTAAATGCAAGGATTAGACCCTAACTTAGTGATGGGCACTTATCAAATTGTCTATTATTGTAATAAATTCTGATCATGGGAAAAGCTTTGATTTATCCTGACAACGAAAAATACATATTATTAAATTCAAAAATTGGATTAGAAGCAGTTACTATTTGCAGTTTAGTGATAAGAAAGACTGAGGAAGCCTGTTTTATAACGGTTATTATTTTTACGAGAAGTATTTGGCTTTGCGGAGGTTTGACAGCAATTCAATTACAGTCATATAACTTCCTAAAAAAGGGTGAAAAGAATCTTAATAAATATTTTTTTATCGTCACCAAAAGATCCAGTATTTTGATCAATTTTAAGTTCATATTGCCCATAACCATGCACCCTGTTATCCATTACTATGCCTTGAGGTCCTGTCCATGAACACCACAAATAAAATAGTTAAAATGGGTCAGAGTCTTAAAGGGAATATGATGGACGTTGTGCCGAGAATGTGGACACAGCTCTTGCTTTGGTTCTACAGAGATAGGTTAGTCCATAAATGCAGCACCTCAAACAAAATGCCTTTAGAGACATAGTTGTGAGCTTTCTCCTGATTCTTACTGGACTGAACGGTCAAACTTCTGTGACCCCCTCAGCAACTTCACTGAGGTACCAATCTGGTCCACTGTTCTATGACCAGAACTATAATACACAGCTCCTGTATGAAATTCTCAGTACATACTGTATAGGAGTCTACTGGATATAGGGTATAAGCTAAAGGTTACATCAGCAAAAGAGAAAACCCAAAGCTCAACTTCTCAATTGAACCTCAGGACTCTCTTCAGAGGGTAAAGCAGCCAAGACAAGTCTCAGTTGGTTAATGGGAAAAATTTAAATAAAATGCCCCAATGTGCTTTACCTAGATCCCACTCAGTTGTCTTACTTAATTTGTGTCTCTATACAGAGGACGCAGGGACTTATTTCCCCAGCATTAAAAAGGATCCGGGCCGTTATTTGCAATCCTGCTCAGAGTCTGTGAAGACTTGGCTGCACAGCATGAAAACCGCTGGGAAGGTTCTCGTCCTCATCACCAGCTCCCACAGTGACTACTGCAGGCTCATCTGTGAATACATCCTGGGGTAAGAGAGAGACTGAAGCACTCTTTAACAAGGTCTACTTTCACTTTTACCACTTTTACTTCCCTGGACTAATACAGACACTGGAGGTCTGGGATGTGTCAACTTTTTCACATGTCATCAGGTTTTCTTTTACTTTGTGCTGGCTCACCGTTTTCTGTTACCTTAGTTTGAGTTTCCATTCCATGACTGGAGGACATACACGTAGTTTTGAAAATGCTGGCTAGACATCATGGAATGACTTTGGCTCGCTAATCTGAGAGATGTAGGTTCAATTCCAGCTTCCACGATGTTTCAATGTGCCCTTGAGCAAGGCACTTAACCCCAAGTTGCCTACCGATCTGGGTATTGGTGTATGAATGTGTGCGCGTTTATGAGTGTGAATGGGTGAATGTGGCTCCAGTGTAAAGTGCTTTGAGTGGTCAGGGTGACTAGAAAAGTGCTACATAAGTTCAGTCCATTTATATTTAATTCAACATGTTCTTGGATACACATTTTTTTTGAGTTTAATAAACATCCTGCGTGTGTGTGTACTATTTTCAAAGCTGTCTCAGACTTTGACTATTTTTCAACTCGATCAGCCAAAATTAATGCAGTCTGCCAGTCTTTCTCTTCCACTTTCACGAACCAGGTGTAGTTCACACTATGGCCAATAGGTGGTGGCAAAATACTTTAATTAGAATGGCGTGCATGTGTGTGTGTGTGCGTGCGTGCGTGTGTTCTTCATGTCCCAGTCACTGCTTTACACAGCCACAGGATGCAGATTTCTGTAGTGATAGCTCCACATGAAATCAGCCCAGCTTTATCTTCCAAGTCTTGCTTCATGGTGAGCTCTGTGTTGTATAGATTGGATTCCTCTGATGAAAAGCGCTTCCTGTTTTTCCTGCTGTTGAGCTTAAGAACTCACTAACTGTGATAAAGTACAATACTCTCTCTTTTATTTTTAACTGTAGTTTTGGGTCAGTTTACTGTTGAGAAATGATGGTAAAGAAGCTGCCGTCCTGTCCCACAGTGGGGTGAAGCAGCTGAGTGATGGTGACAGATAGCTGTCTGAAACAACAGAGCTAGGCCAGAGCAGTGTAGCATGAAGACACCTGGCCAGCAACGTGTCCAGAGAAGCTGATCTCTGTATTCGGGGGTTTTGTTGGAGCATAGTTGCAGCTTTTTTTCCTCTTCAAATAAGTAATGGAAGTCTTTATTCGAGAGCCAAGCTATTTTGTCATCTGTATCAAATTGGATTCAGTGTGTTTTCAGTTCAATTCCCAGAAGAGTTCCTAGTTTCTAAAGCTGACAGAATTCCAAGAATCTGGTGTTTTGAAATATCTCCAACAATATTTAACATGTCATAATAGGCTACCTTTTATTTTGCCATGGCATATTTGGGCGACTATTGTCATAGGGAAAGTAAAAGGGGACATAATGTTTCAATTGAAAAATAATTAACATATACTGGAAGATTAAAGTTAGAAATGACTGAGAAGCACATCTGGATGTTCCGTTACCTTTACAACTCATGTATGTTGATACATGTTTATGTATGACGAAGGAAGTGACGACATGAAGAGCAATTGATTGTAGAGACATCTTTGGGACATGGGGACCTGCTGTTCCACAATGTCCTACGTTTTCACTCCCCTCAGGTATTACAAACATGTAGCACTATGTTCTGTAGACACAGCTTTGGTGACTTTCTCTGCTCTTCATTCACCAGCCCAGACTGATTTCCTGTTATTCTAGGCAGTGGGGAATGGCATTATGTTTCCACAAGCATGGAATTGAATCTTAAACTTTTGGTTTGTATAAGCTACACCTTCACAGATTTTTCTCTGGAACATAACTCTAAATTATTCACTGTTTTATATTTTTTTTGTGGAGCATATTTAAAATATTTAAATGAAAATGCAACTTCGAAAACTGAAGTACCTAGACACAATGCTAGTTGCTACACGCTGTTGGCTGGCAATCAAGAAGTGCCATTCATTTTCCTTGTTGTTGATTGGCTGTCTCCCTAAGAGCAGAGTAAAGAAAAACCTTAGAGGTTAGCTTCAACGGTTTCCACTGTGGGTATTATCGCATATTAAGCTGTTTGAAATATTAAAATAGTCAGTTATAAGCATTTTTAAAGGTGGTCTCAAGTATTTGCAGTATGAGTTCAGCTAGTTAATTACTGCAGGTAACTTCAGAGAAAATGGAATTTCTAATTTTCTTGATTTTGTAAGGAATTCTTCTTTGCATCATCATCTCCAGATGTTCCCCAGTCGTCCCCAGAACAGAATTTGAACAGAAGCAGCCTTCTTTATCAAGTTGTTGAACCTTTTTGAGTCCCTGGATCTGATGATGCCACCCCGACAGATGATGAAGAGATTACACTCTCCACAACAGACTTATAGAAGAAATGCAACATCTTGCTGCAAACCTTGAAGGAGTCATATTGTTCCATGTAACCACAGCTCCTAGCCCTTCATTTAAAGGTTTACATCTAATAAATCTGAGGTTGAAAGCCAAGATACTGTCTTTCCAAACCTGCTCTCCTTTATAACTTTCCTTCTACACTCCCCTGAAGACACTGTGTAGTTTTGGGTGTTTTTCCTTTGGTCGGGGGGCCAGTGAGACTGTTTCGTTTTTTTCCTGCTCGTGGAGACATTGTCCTCTCCACAGTGACTAGCCTATCTCTGTAAAGCTCATGATGTTTGTCTAAATGTTACAGGAAGGATTTTGAGGAGCTGTTTGATGTCATCATCACAAATGCCCTGAAGCCTGGGTTCTTTTCCTTGGTGCCCCACCAGAGGCCCTTCAGGACCCTTGGTGAGTAACAATGCATTAATCTGTCTTCCTGCAATTCAATAACGTTAGTAAAGTCAGTTAATTTTTATCAAACATCTGTCAGAATAAAGAGTGGTGAGTTGATGTCACTTGTCAATGTGAAGAACGCTTTAGGGTCAGAAAACATCCATCCATCCATTTTCTGTACCCGTCCATCCTAATGCTGGGTTGGGGGGGGGCTGGTGCCTATCTCCAGTAGTCAAGGGGTGAGAGGCGGGGTACACCCTGGACAGGTCGCCATTCCATTGCAGGGCAACACAGAGACGCACAGGACAAACAACCTTACACGCACACACTCATACTAAGGGCAATTTAGGAGACCAATTCACCTAACAGTCATGTTTTCGGACTGTGGGAGGAAGCCGGAGTACCCGGAGAAAACCTACGCATGCACAGGGAGAACATGCAAACTCCATGCAGAAAGACCCCAGGCTGGGATTCGAACCCAGGACCTTCTTGCTGCAAGGCAACAGTGCTACCAACTGCACCACTGTGCGCCAAGTTTACATGGACACAAGTAATCCAATTAAATGCCTGATCGGAATAAAACTGCTTCATGTAAACAGGCCATTCGGAATATTTTGACCCGATCACACTCATTTGAATCAACATTTCATTCCGATCATTATTCCGATCGTTGTGAATGTAAACACTTCTTACAAATGTGAGTCATTACTGCGCATGTCTGTTACGTCATGCATAGACATACCTTACATCGACGTAAAACACTAAAGGGATTCGGGTTAGAATTTGAGTGTGTACACAACAATAAAGGCTTGTAGATGTAAAACTGTGACCAGAAAAAATAAAAGCACACTCTAAAGAACCTCATACTGCTCCATTTTAAACACACACAGCCATGTTTGTTTACAACAGAAGCCTACCTCTTCTTCTAGGGCTGTTTCCGGTATGTTAGATAGTTCTGCGCATGTCAAAATGATTCTTTGATAGGACGTGTGACGGATGGAAACACTCCTCATAATTGGATACATTTTTAATACGAACTATGATCAGATTAAAGACATTTTGCATATGTAAACGTACCTAATGCTTGGTTATGTACTTAGAATGTTTCAGTGCGTTAACATAAAGGATTTCAGACATCTGTGATACAGCAGAGTTTGCCACTGATGTAAGAGTCCATCATGGACCTGCTTTAAGAATCTGACTTTTCTAGAGAAGAAGCATCACTCTCAGCTGTTTAGTTCCACATGACACATTTCTGAAATGAGCAAGTATTCATTACTTAAATGCTCAGACACACTATAGATGTTTCCTGGTCTCTGAAACAAGAACACTCATATAGACACAGCAACAAAATTTACAAACATCCACAGAAAAATCCTGTAACATAAATAGTCTGCAAAGTAAGTGATGACAGAGTACATCTTACAGTAAACATACAGTTGAAACCAGATATTGATATACTATTCTTTACTGTCAAACATCAAATCAGTAAACCTTTTTGTTTTAGATCAATAAATATCAACATATTTTTTGTATTTCTGAAATGCCGTAATAAAGAGAGAACTGTTATCCATGTTTTTATTAGTTTCATCAAAGTCAGAAGTATACATACACTATGTATATTGTGTCTTTTTAAAGTGCAAGTCACCACCAAATCAACTTTTTTTCTGATAAACTGTATAAATGACTGTCTCATAGTGCTGTCTACATGTCTGGTCATTAATGTTGGTATTTTAGTACATTTTTCTAAAAATATTAGTCAGTGTGGCGCCCTCTTCAGTTTAAAACTTTACACTGCACTTGAATTTTAATCGGGCATTGCTACTGGCTCAGCCTCTATGGCTGACATCAGCCATCCTGCCGCTGTGGAGTATAAAACAAGCCCAGTCTCGGCCACGCCTCTGTAGCGAAATGGAGTTGGAAAAGTGTTGACGTCACTCATCCCTCTCCCCCGCTCGTCCCTTGGTCCACCAAAATTCCAGATGATTCTATTCTGAGTTTAAGAAGCTGCTGATGGGTTAGTTGAGTCCATTTGGGTTAATCTGTGGCACCCCTGGATTACCAAGGGTTAGGGTCTGGTCCAATTAAATTCAAGACAAAAAGTTTTCTCTGGGCATGTCAAAAGATCCAACGTAAATCTTTGAACTGCTTTATTCCAAAGTCAAACCATTACAAAGCAAAACACAGATTCAAATACCACGCATGTACCCCATCCCATGTACAGTACAAGCTCATTCTGTTAAATTATTTCAATATCAGGTTTTTTAAACTTCTATGTATGAAGCTTAGTTACTTTGCTCACTTTGATTTAACCCCATGTCCAGACAGAGTTCTGTCAAACTTCTGTTTATTTTTACAAATCAATCCCATTGAAAACCATTGTTTCCACTCAATGCAGCAGTGTCCATATGCTGCAATAAAAGCATCATTACTGCAGCAACATCTTGATAAAATAAAATATATTTTAAAAAGTTCCGATATTTTTGTTTCTCATTTCTGAAACTGAAATTCATACAACCCGGTATATAGATTCTTTATACATAGAAGAAAATATTTCAAGCCTTTGTTTCTTTTAATTTTGATGGCTAACAGAGAATGAAAATCTAAAAAGGAAAGGTTTCAAAAAGTAGTTCAAAAAAGATTTAATATTGGAAATTCAAGATGTCACGCCCTAATCAGATAATTAACTCCAAACACCTGCAAAGCTTTCCTGAGCCTCTAAATGTTCTCTCAGTCTGGGTCAGTTGGCCACAATCATTGTGGTATTAAAAACGGTGACAGAGCACAAATGAAACCTCTGACCGCTTGATTCAGATCTGCAGACATTTTCATCTTTGCACACGGAGTGCAGGGAACTACATCAATCAATCAAACAAAACAAAAAAAGATTCTCATGAGAGCATCTAAGCATCATCTCAGACCTGGACACCCTACTCATTGTATATCGCTAACGAGCCAGATGCCGTGCCAACCACCGTTGTATGCTGGGAGATTTGGTCCTGAAGCATTAGCTTACTGGTCAGAAAACGACTTGTTCGGAGAGTCTTCTGACTTCTGATCACTTCAAATGGAGAAATGTTCCCTGATTTCCAAACTGTGGTTAAAGTGGCGTTTGATTCCAGTCTCCAGTTTCAACATCTAAACCCCCATGAGAAGTCATCTGTCCTAGGCAAAAAATCCAAAACCTCATGACAATAACCTCACCAGCAATCTCACTATGTGATTACACACAATCAGGTGCGTATTTCAGTTCCATCTAAACCAGAAGGAACTTGTGAGACTGTGTTCAGGCCACAGCAGGTGAACTACTCATCAACTCAGCAAAAAAAGAAACGTCCTCTGACTTTCAACTATTTTTACTTTCAGTAAACTTAATGTGTGTAAATATTTGTATGAACACTAAAAAAGTCAACACCATAAGACAAAAAAAAAAATGTTTCACAGACATGTGACTAACAGAAATAGAATAATGTGTCCTTGAATGAAGGGAGGCTCAAAATCAAAAGTAGCAGTCAGTATCTGGTGTGGCCACCAGCTGCTTGAAGTACTGCAGTGCATCTCCTCCTCATGGACTGGACCAGATTTGTCAGTTCTTGCTGTGAGATGTTACCCCACTCTTCCACCAAGGCACTTGCAAGTTCCTGGACATTTCTGGGGGGAATGGCCCTAGCCCTCACCCTGCGATCCAACAGGTCCCAGACGTGCTCAATGGGATTGAGATCCGGGTTCTTTGCTGGCCATGGCAGAACACTGACATTGCTGTCATGCAGAAACTCACGCACAAAACGAGCAGTATGGCTGGTGGCATTGTCCTGCTGGAGGATCATGTCCGGATGAGCATGCATAAAGGGTACCACATGGGGGAGGAGGATGTCTTCCCTGTACCGCAAGGCATTGAGATTGCCTGCAATGACAACAAGCTCAGTCCGATGGTGATGTGATATACCGCCCCAGACCATGACGGACCCCCCACCTCCAAATTGATCCCGCTCCAGGGTACAGGCCTCGGTGTAACGCTCATTCCTTCGACAATAAACACGAATCCGTCCATCACTCCTGGTGAGACAAAACTGTGACTCATCAGTGAAGAGCACTTTTTGCCACTCCTGTCTGGTCCAGCGAAGGTGGGTTTGTGCCCATAGGCGGCGTTGTTGCTGGTGATGTCTGATAAGGACCTGCCTTACAACAGGCCTACAAGCCCTCAGTCCAGCCTCTCTCAGCCTATTGCAGACAGTCTGAGCACTGATGGAGGGATTGTGTGTTCCTGGTGTGACTCGGGCAGTTGTTGTGGCCATCCTGTACCTGTCACGCAGGTGTGATATTGGGATGTACCGATCCTGTGCAGGTGTTGTTACACGTGGTCTTCCACTGCGAGGATGATCAGCTGTCCTTCCTGTCTCCCTGTAGCGCTGTCTTAGGCGTCTCACAGTGTGGACATTAGCCACATCAGCAGTCCTCATGCCTCCCTGCAGCATGCCTAATGCACGTTCACGCAGATGAGCAGGGACCCTGGGCATCTTTCTTTGGGTGTTTTTCACAGTCGGTAGACAAGTCTCTTTAGTGTCCTGCGTTTTTAGAACTGTGACCTTAGATGCCTACTTTCTGTAAGCTGTTAAGGTCTTAGCGACCATTCCCCAGGTGCCCATCCATCCATCCATTTTCTTCCGCTTATCCGGGGTCGGGTCGCGGGGGCAGCAGCCTAAGCAAAGAGACCCAGACTTCCCTCTCCCCAGCCACTTGTTCCAGCTCCTCGGGAGGAACCCCAAGGCGCTCCCAGGCCAGCCGAGAAACATAGTCCCTCCAGCGTGTCCTGGGCCTTCCCCTGGGCCTCCTCCCGGTGGGACGTGCCTGAAACACCTCACCAGGGAGGCGTCCAGGAGGCATCCTGACCAGATGCCCGAGCCACCTCAACTGACTCCTCTCGATGTGGAGAAGCAGCGGCTCTACTCTGAGCCCCCTCCGGATGACTGAGCTTCTCACCCTATCTCTAAGGGAGAGCCCAGACACTCTGCGGAGGAAACTCATTTCAGCCGCTTGTATCCGTGATCTCGTTCTTTCGTTCACCACCCAGAGTTCGTGACCATAGATGAGGGTAGGAACGTAGATCGACCGGTAAATCGAGAGCTTCGCCTTTTGGCTCAGCTCTCTCTTCACCACGACAGACCGGTAGAGCGCCCGCAGAACTGCAGATGCCCCACCAATCCGTCTATCAATCTCCCGCTCCATTTTTCCCTCATTCGTGAACAAGACCCCCAGATACTTAAACTCCTCCACTTGGGGAAGGACCCCATCCCTGACCCGGAGGAGGCACCCCACCCTTTTCCGGCTCAAGACCATGGCCTCGGATTTGGAGGTGCTGATTCTCATCCCAGCCGCTTCACACTCGGCTGCGAACAGCTCCAGCGAAAGCTGTAGATCACGCTCCGATGAAGCCAACAGGACCACATCATCTGCAAAAAGCAGAGACCCGATCCTGAGGCCACCAAAACGGATCCCCGCAACGCCTTGGCTGCGCCCAGAAATCCTGTCCATAAATGTTAGGAACAGGATCGTTGACAAAGGGCAACCTTGGCGGAGTCCAACTCTCACCGGAAACAAGCCCGACTTAATGCCGGCAATGCGAACCAAACTCTGGCACCGGTCGTACAGGGACCTAACAGCCCGTATCAAGGGGCCCGGTACCCCATACTCCCGGAGCACCCCCCACAGGGCCCCCCGAGGGACACGGTCGAACGCCTTCTCAAAGTCCACAAAACACATGTAGACCGGTTGGGCGAACTCCCACGCACCCTCCAGGACCCTGCTGAGGGTGTAGAGCTGGTCCAGTGTTCCACGGCCAGGACGAAAACCGCATTGTTCCTCCTGGATCCGAGGTTCGACTATCCGTCGGACCCTCCTCTCCAGAACCCCTGAATAGACCTTACCAGGGAGGCTCAGAAGTGTGATCCCCCTGTAGTTGGAACACACCCTGTGGTCCCCCTTTTTAAACAGGGGGACCACCACCCCGGTCTGCCAATCCAAGGGAACTGCCCCCGATGTCCACGCAATATTGCAGAGCCGCGTTAACCAACACAGCCCCACAACATCCAGAGCCTTGAGGAACTCCGGTCGAATCTCATCCACCCCCGGAGCCTTGCCACCGAGGAGCTTTTTAACGACCTCGGTGACCTCGGCACCAGAGATTGGAGAGCCCGACCCCAAGTCCCCAAACCCTGCTTCCAGATTGGAAGGCGTGCCGGTGGGATTGAGGAGGTCTTCGAAGTATTCCATCCACCGACCCAAAACGTCCCGCGTCGAGGTCAGCAGCACACCATCCCCACTGTAAACAGTGTTGGTGGCAGACCGGTTTCCCCCCCTGAGACGCCGGATGGTGGACCAGAATCGCTTCGAAGCCGTACGGAAGTCGTTTTCCATGGTCTCTCCAAACTCCTCCCACGCCCGAGTTTTTGCCTCAGCAACCATCCGAGCCGCATCCCGCTTGGCCTGTCGGTACCTATCAGCTGCTTCAGGGGTCCCACAAGCCAAAAAGACCCGGTAGGACTCCTTCTTCAGCCTGACAGCATCCCTTACCGCCGGTGTCCACCACCGGGTTCGGGGGTTGCCGCCGCGACAGGCACCGACCACCTTGCGGCCACAGCTTCGGTCAGCCGCCTCGGCAATGGAGGCGCGGAACATGGTCCACTCGGACTCGATGTCCCCCGCCTCCCCCGGGACGTGTTCAAAGTTCTGCCGGAGGTGTGAGTTAAAGCTCCTTCTGACAGGAGACTCTGCCAGACGTTCCCAGCAGACCCTCACAACACGTTTAGGCCTTCCAGGTCTGTCCGGCGTCCTCCCCCACCATCGGAGCCGACTCACCACCAGGTAGTGGTCAGTGGACAGCTCTGCCCCTTTCTTCACCCGAGTGTCCAAAACATGCGGCCGCAGATCAGATGAGACGACAACCAAGTCGATCATTGAGCTGCGGCCTAAGGTGTCCTGGTGCCAAGTGCACATATGGACACCTTTGTGCTAGAACATGGTGTTTGTTATGGAC
The DNA here is from genome assembly GCA_963556495.2 of Valencia hispanica. NCBI lineage: Eukaryota > Metazoa > Chordata > Actinopteri > Cyprinodontiformes > Valenciidae > Valencia > Valencia hispanica. The sequence goes on from OY747719.1 coordinate 5,854,290, forward strand.
AATCCATGACGAGCACAAAAGTCCAATAACAAGACACCACTCGGGTTTAGATCGGGGGGGCCATTCCGCCCAACCACACCCCTCCAGGTCTCACTGTCATTGCCCACGTGAGCGTTGAAGTCCCCCAGCAGAACAAGGGAGTCCCCAGGAGGAGCACTCTCCAGCACCCCTTCCAAAGACTCCAAGAAGGGTGGGTAATCTAATCTGCTGTTTGGCGCGTAAACACAAACAACAGTCAGGACCTGTCCCCCCACCCGAAGGCGGAGGGAGGCTACCCTCTCGTTCACCGGGGTAAACCCCAACGTACAGGCGCCGAGATGGGGGGCAACAAGTATGCCCACCCCAGCTCGGCGCCTCTCAGCGGGGGCAACCCCAGAGTGGAAGAGAGTCCAACCTCTCTCGAGGAGACGGGTTCCAGAGCCAGAGCCGTGCGCCGAGGTGAGTCCGACGATGTCCAGTCGGAACCTCTCAACCTCGCACACCAGCTCCGGCTCCTTCCCCACCAGAGAGGTGACGTTCCACGTCCCGAGAGCCAGCTTCTGCAGCCGAGGATCGGACCGCCAAGGTCCCCGCCTTTGGCCGCCGCCCATCCTGCACAGCACCCGACCCCTATGGCCCCTCCCACAGGTGGTGAGCTCATGGGAAGGGGGGCCCATGTTACCTCTTCGGGCTAAGCCCGACCGGGCCCCATGGGTAAAGGCCCGGCCACCAGGCGCTCGCCAACGTGCCCCACCTCCAGGCCTGGCTCCAGAGGGGGGCCCCGGTGGCCCGCGTCCGGGCGAGGGAACACTGAGTCCATCTGTCGTTTTCTTCATAGGGGTCTTTTGGGCTGCACTTTGTCTGATCCCTCACCTAGAACCAAATTGCCATGGGTGACCCTACCAGGAGCAAAAGCCCCCGACAACATAGCTCCTAGGATCATTGGGACACTCAAACCCCTCCACCACGATAAGGTGGCACCCCAGGTGCATGTTAATTAATTGATTATTGTTAATTGAACATGCATGGAAAACATTGTTTAAACCCTTTACAATGAAGATCTGTAAAGTTATTTGGATTTTTACAACATTGTTGAAATCCACAGTCCTGAAAAGGGGACGTTTATTTTTTTGCTGAGTATATTTTTAGTTTAATCTCTTAATTCTGTTGTCTATATGTAGTTCTCTGTTCAACTTGTTTGGCTTCAATATTTCACTTTATGTGTTATGAATCTATGGAATATATCAGTTTCACTTTCAGAAATGGGTAACATTCCTAAGCTGCTAAACAATAACGAAACACCTAATCTCCCAGTATGATAGTCTTGAATAAAACTATTATCAATAAACAATAAACTTAAAACAGAAATGTATAACATGACCTGATTGACCGTAAAACATTTATTCCTACCTCTGCAAAATATTGGATATGTGGTTATATTATCATTCACTTTTATTCATTATTTATTTTTTTGACATTAGGAAAAATGAAAGGGAAATTGTAATCTAAACACCAGCTAAATTTAGTTGTCATTTTTGAGTCTTCATTGTGCAGAAGATTTGAGCCGTTTCTCCTTTTCATAGAGTCACACCATTATAACCAGCTGAAATTAGCTGGTTAATTATTTATTCAGGCTATCTGCTCTGTTAGCAAACCTGCAGTCAGCGGCATACTCATTTCTTACCCACTACGGTCGTAAAGATGTGTTACCTTTGTAAGGTGATGGACGGAACTGTTTTCATTTCTACTCCATAACCATCTGGATTTTTTAGAACTGGATCAACATTTAAAAATGACCACATTGGTGTTGTACTTTTTAAGTATTGTACAAGTGTAGGAGCCTTTGTGCAGCCAGCTGATTAACAGTATGCAGAAACAAGTCAGGGCGGGGCAGAAGACTGTTCACCTGATAAACACTGAACTACATTCCTGTTTCAATACTCAAATTTTTAAAGTCTTTAGAAAGTTCTCTTATAAACTGTAGCTCACATGGGTGGGTTTTTTTAAATTCAATTCAATTCAATTCAGTTTATTTATATAGCGCCAATTCACAACAGATGTCATCTCAAGGCACTTAACAAGAAGTCATTTCAATACATTTATACAAACATTCCAATCAGTTAAAAAGTTTCCTATTTAAGGAATCCCAGCAGATTGCGTCAGTCATTGGCGTGAGGTTGGGCAGATTTCCAACCACAGCAATCCTTCAGCAATCCCTCATACTGAGCAAGCATGTAGCGACAGTGGAGAGGAAAAACTCCCCTTTAACAGGAAGAAACCTCCAACAGAACCAGGCTCAGTAGGAGCGGCCATCTGCCACGACCGTCTGGGGGTTTGAGAAGACAGAGCAGAACACAGAAGGAACAGAAGATCCGATATAAGAGAACTTTCTATGTTAAAGAAAGTAAAAAGTTGATAACAGGACACAGTGGATGTTCAGTTACTGAGAGGATCATCCCAGTCGATGCCCCCCGTCCAACAGGGCATTGCAGCCAAGCAGGATACCAGACCAGGTATATCTTCGATGGGGAGAAAAACACTGAGAGAAAACAAAGTTAACAGTCGAAATAACAGAATGTACTGTAATACAACTGGAGAGTCGTAGGAGAAAAGGAAGTAGCAGAGTGAAGAAAATTGGTAAGTCTGTCCTCCAGCAGTCTAAGCCTATAGCAGCATAACTACAGAGATAGCTCAGGATGACCTAAGCCACTCTAACTATAAGCTTTATCAAAAAGGAAAGTTTTAAGCCTGGCCTTAAAAGTAAACAGAGTGTCTGCCTCACGGACTAAAACTGGGAGCTGGTTCCACAGGAGAGGAGCCTGATAACTAAAAGATCTGCCTCCCATTCTACTTTTAGAGATCCTAGGAACTACAAGTAAACCTGCAGTCTGAGAGCGAAGTGCTCTTTTAGGAACATATGGAACAATTAGATCTCTGATGTATGATGGAGCTTGATTATTAAGGGCTTTGTATGTAAGAAGAAGGATCTTAAATTCTATTCTGGATTTAACAGGGAGCCAATGAAGGGAAGCTAAAACAGGAGAAATGTGATCTCTCTTTTTAATATTCATCAGAACTCTTGCTGCCGCATTTTGGATCAACTGAAGGCTTTTAATGGCATTTTGTGGACTTCCTGATAGTAAAGAATTACAGTAGTCCAGCCTTGAGGTAACAAATGCATGGACTAGTTTCTCAGCATCACTCCTGGACAGGATGTTTCTAATTTTAGCAATATTCCGGAGGTGAAAGAAAGAAATCCTAGAAACCTGTTTAATATGGGATTTAAATGTCAAGTCTTGGTCAAAAATAACGCCAAGGTTCTTTACGTTATTACTGGGGGCCAATTTAATGCCATCCAGATGAAGTGATTGACTAATCAGTTTCTGTTTAAGGACTTCTGGTCCAAAGACAGCAACTTCTGTCTTGTCTGAATTTAAAAGCAAAAAGTTTAGGGTCATCCATGCTTTTATGTCTTCCAGACATGCCTGTAATCTACCTAACTGACTGGGTTCATCAGGATTTATGGATAAATATAGTTGTGTATCATCGGCATAGCTGTGGAAATTTATCCCATGCTGTCTAATGATTCTACCAATTGGAAGCATATATATGGTGAAAAGAATTGGTCCAAGGAAAGAACCCTGTGGAACTCCACAAGTAACCCTTGAGAGTGAAGATGATTTATCATTTAGATGAACAAACTGGAATCTATCAGACAAATATGATTTAAACCAGCCTAGTGCTGTTCCTTTGATCCCTGCAACATGTTCAAGCCTTTCTAAGAGAATATTATGATCGACTGTGTCAAAAGCAGCACTGAGATCTAACAAAACCAGAACAGACACCAGTCCATTATCTGAGGCCATGAGAATATCATTAGTAACCTTCACCAGTGCTGTTTCAGTGCTATGATGAGCTCTAAAACCTGACTGAAACTCTTCAAACAGCTCGTTACTGTTTAGATGTTCACAGACTTGATTAGCAACTATTTTCTCAAGGACTTTGGATAAGAAAGGAAGGTTAGATATAGGTTTTAGATTTTCATTTTCAATGAAAGCTACAGTCTTGTGTTAGTGTACCCAACCAATCATTGTACAGTTACAATGTTTAGACCAAACATTGCACCGTTAAGTCGCCAGGGGTTTCCGACTTGTTGAAAAAACTATTATTATTGGATAGAACAGTGTTTCTCAACCCTGGTCCTCAAGGCAAACTGCCCTGTATGTTTTAGATATTTTCCAGCTTTAACATCCTTGATTTCAATTATTGATTGATGAACATGCTTTTGCTGAACTGCAATCATCTGAATCAGGGGCGTTAAAGGAAGGAAGCATCTAAAACATGCAGGGCAGTATGAGTTTCCTTCGTAGAGTGTCTGGGCTCTCCCTTAGAGATAGGGTGAGAAGCACAGTCATCCGGAGGGGGCTCAGAGTAGATGTGGGGGAGCCGCTGCTCCCCCACATCGAGAGGAGTCAGTTGAGCTGGCTCGGGCATCTGGTCAGGATGCCTCCTGGACGCCTCCCTGGTGAGGTGTTTTGGGCACGTCCCACCGGGAGGAGACCCAGGACACGCTGGATGGAGCGCCTTGGGATTCCTCCCGAGGAGCTGGAACAAGTGGCTGGGGAGAGGGAAGTCTGGGTCTCTTTGCTTAAGCTGCTGCCCCCGCGACCCGACCATGGATGGATGGATGGATGGATGGATGGGCAGTATGCCTTGGGGACTGGGGTTGGGAAACATTGGAATAGAAGAGAGGTAACCCCCGGGGGCTATAATTGTTCTTGGTTCCTTTGATTTGGCCACCAAGGAAGGAAAACAGATGTAATGAAGTTCTTCTTGCTTAATTCACTGTCCCTTTCTTCTCTGATCCATGGTTTAATGGTTTCTGGGCAAGAGTTTAAACTCTTGGGTTTACTTTTTCCCCCAATGATAAAGGAATATTTTGCCTCTTCATGTTAAAAGATGAGAAGATTTTAAAGATGTTTGGTGTGATGGAAGGATCAGCATCTTTAGCGGTCTGCATGGTCCTCTTACCTTCCCAGGCGGTATGCCCCTGTCTCTGGAACCCAGACCTCTGATCTAAGGCTGCTGGTGAAGGTGTGTCCTGGCACAGGGGAACCCAGAAGGAATGTTCAACTCATCTGGTTCATCTTTCTGCTGACGTTAGGGATGCATTATGTGTGAAGAAGAGAAAATGATCTACACTCTAAAACATTCACCTCTTGCCTTCACCCTCAGCCTGGCCACGCTGGCAGGAAAAACATTCTTTTCTCTCCTTCCTCTGTCTTCCATTCCTTCTGAAGCTGGAAGCAGTTGTTATTCTGAATTCTTCACATTTTCAGCTCTGCTCAGCAGCCAGTACATTTGTTTTTTGAAAGAATGTTGAACATAAAGTTTATTATACAAACCTACTGGTTAAAATTTTCTTTAGAGAAAGCATGCTCATATCAGTGCAGTAATTTCTAATTGCAGAAACATCTTCGTCTTCAGGAGGAAATTATTCACCACCATGATATAACTACTGTAACCTCATGGTTAGAACTTTGCTGTTGGAAAACTGCTTCGCTGATTGATCAGTGTCCCCTGGGTGCAAAATATGCAACTACCAGATTTATTGAGTAGTTTCTGATTCCTGAAAAATGTTGGAAAGACCACCCATGTGTTGGTGGAGAAGTTGTTCACCATGATGGCTGAAACTACTGTATTCAGCACCTTAAAACCTCATGCATAATGGTTGGCTATCATTGTCAGTCAAGAAAATTCTTGAATGATCATGGTTTAAGATCTAATGAATCATTGCAAACAAATGGGAAAATGCCAATGGAAAGTAAGCTTTCTGAGTTACTGAGAGCTCAGAGATGAAGATGCACTCAGTTAAATGAAAAAAATCTTTTTGCACTCTTGATTTTTAAAACAGGATTTTAAATTAGTTTGAAGTTTGTTCAACTGGTCTTAGCGGTATAGATGCAAAACAAATCATTGTAACTGCTATTGTTACTTTTTTTCAAAGACCACTAACTGTGCTTTAAAGAATCTGCACCACTGTCGTAAGATAAAGCTGTCCTGATCTCTGCTAAAGATTAAAAAAGCTAATCTAGATTCAAAGGGAACAGTCAGATTACCCTTTATCACATTACAGAATCGGAAGCTAACCAAGCATGTACACAAAATACCACCCGAGTACTGTAAACGCATTTTCTTGGTGAAGGTTTTGTATATAAAGTCTAGAATTTTATAAAAACAAAAAAAGGTTTTTTTTAGTCTGAAGCTATGAAATGGAAAATGTCAAAAGAGGTTAGATCCTGAAGCAAGGAGATGTACATGAGTTGGTCCTCCGGGAACTCCTCACTAACATGGTCATTCTCTTTGGGTCCATGAAACTGAAGAAGTTCAGGAAATCTAAAAAAGAACACAAAATAAACTTATAGACATGGACTAGGTAGAAAAAACTTCCCTCATCTATGAATATGCTAAATCTTACCTTTCCACAAATGAAAACACATCTTCTACTCCACATGCTGCCCTCTGCTGGACATCAACAGACTTGACATGCCTGAGTAAGATCTCTGTAACAATACAGAATTTGGACTGATAATAAGATTAAAAATATGGCAAATTTGATAAAGACTGGATATTTGTTCATGAATACTAGTCTCAGACATCTCTCTGCATTGCATTCTGGGAAAGTGTTTGCTATGATGGTACCGGTATAATTGGTGGAATCAGCAGTCAATCTTGCAAAATATATAAATTATACTTCTGCATTTGACCCAAAATGCTGAAGCTTTTGAATAAATGTGGCTTCATTGTGACTAAAACATTTACTCTATGGAAATGTGCTTAAGTTTAATTTGCTGACATCTAAAATTCCCCGGAAACGTATCAGATCACTGACTGATCGCTGGTACATGGTTGTGTGACCTAAGTGGAACTTAACTGAGGGTGTTACCAAAGGAAATCATGTATATTTATGTTGTAAAAAATTTTTTCTTCTACAACAGAAAGAGAGAAAAGGCTGCTATGAGAGTTTTAAATATGGTATGAGGTTCAAACCCTTTTCTGTTCAGTGTCACGATGGTCATATTTTGATACAAAATGTAACCCGCTATGGGGTGCAGTTTTTAAAGTTACAGTCAAAAGTTAACGGCAAGAATTTGAGTTATTTTTTAAGTCATATTTTCACCATGTTATTCATTCACTTATAAATGTCCCAGTTTATAACTAAATATTTCATGAGCAAGCTACATATTTTGTTTACAAACTATTTATTAATTTAAATTACTGCTGTTAATATTTGACTGTATAACTTTACAAACGACACCTCATAACCCTCTGTGTTTCAGAGAATATTTCTATGTCATTGTTCAAATTATACCTAGTTTTTATATTTTTTAATGTCAGAAAGTTAGTTCTAAATAATGAGATTTATTATCCAGTATGATCACATTTTCTGATGACAGTCATTAGAATATGACTGAACATTTCAGTTTGACAGTCAACAGCGCTCTCTGGAACGACAACATTTTATGATCATGAAAATGTATTTAACACTCTCTGGCTGCTGTAAGCACAGCGCAGGAAGGGTGGACAGAATTTTACGTCCCCTGCGGTCATAGATTCTGATGGTCACACATTTTGTTGTAACACCGGCATCGGCCCCAGTTGTAGCAACAACAAATCATTTTAGCTCAAACTGTGTTCATGCTTCTACATTCTAGCCTCTTCATGCTATTTTCTGCTGAATGTAATGATAAATATCAGAGGAACAAGGGGAGAAAAACAACTTAAATAAATACCAATCAGTAGGCTATACTATAATGGGTTTAAGTAGTTATTACCTGATCATTTATTTTAGTTCCAGCTTCCAACCTTCCGATGTCCTTCGTCTTTACGGTCTTACTGGTATTTTTTTGTGCTGAATCACGCGTTCCTGGAGGGAAAAGGGGAGGGCGGAGCGATCCTGTAATCCCAGCATGCTCTTTGCCACTAGGCTGTCACTAAAGGCCAAAGCAGCTCTGCAGAAGCCGGGGCCTAGACTAAGCTCTAAACAGACAGTTTATTGAATGGATCACTCATACTCCATTCATTATAGGCTTTATTCATTTTTTGCGTGAGGACTTAAATGTGTGCATGTGAAGACTAGAAAATGCGTGTGAATCACACTCATTTCGTGAGGCTTGAGAGCTTTGTTCAGCATTGTTATTGGCTAGAAGTAAGCCAATCCCTGTATTCTCTCAGAGGGAACAATAATTTTTATCTTGTCTGTCATCCTGCCGTAGCTTATTTTTGTCCCGAGTTCCTACAATGCTTCCACATAAACCATTTAAAGGTGGTGGAGACTTCTTCATGGATCTGACCGTTGCTAGCCAGTTTAATGTGAATTCTTTTGCCTATTATGTCAATCAACCAAATGACAACTCAACAACTACATCCGGTCTTACTTCAAAGTACAAGTTTATTTGGGGCTTTTAACATCTGGGGCTTATACCAAAAGCTTGGACTAAAACAGCAACTGGATGTTGGAAACAGACTTCACTTTGAAATGGAACAGTGTAGATCTTAAATGTTGTGAACTCCCGCGCCACTCACTCTCTCGCCACACAGTGCAAGTTGTTGGATTATGCATTTACAAAAGTGGCTCTACAGGAAAACACAACCCACCCCCACCCGACCAGGTGGATTTTGCAGAATGACTTTTTTTCTTTGGTGCAAACATCAAACCGGTCGTCACTCAGTGGAAAACATTACTTGGTGAGCTTTGGCTGATTTGGCACTTTTCATGGCCAAGTGCAGCCGGCTCAGAGAGGAAATATTAGGTCTTGGAAACAGTCCTGGCAGATGTACGTTGGGGTTGGTCCCAGATTGGAATGGTAGGGATCAGTCTGAACATGCCTGTGACTACTGCTCTCTCTCAGCCCCAGTTTTTCATCAGTACATCTTTTTACCAAAAGATTCAAAAGAATCATCTACAAGAGATGAATACTTTTTATCTGTGGTTTACAGTATACATATATACTAAGTGACAGCGTTATTAGGTACACCCCACCAGTACTGTGTTGAATCCCTCTCTCCCTGATGACTCCTTTGATTCTTTTGGCCCATTCTCTGTAAACCTGAGAGAAGGTTGTAAGTGAAAAAGCGGATTAGCAGTTTCAACTACCAAGTTCAAATTCACTTGAATCCGAATTTCTACCCCATAGTTTCCATAGTTCAAACTGATGTCACCTCGCCCAAGGCCTTCCATCTTGTTTTACAGCTTGTATTTATTTAGACTTTGAGGTGAACTCCGAGAAGGGATGATTAAAATAAAAGTTAGTTTTACAAAATCTTTTCTGTCATTTGTAATTTCTGTATAAGTATAGAAAGGGAGAGAAAAAAATCGATTATCAAAAATTACATTTGGGATGAAAAAAAATCAAAGTTTTTCCATTTAATCCATTTCACCCAGCCCTAACCTCCTTTAATTTTTACAAAACAGTTGTATAATGTCCGATGACATGTTGAACTGTTGAAATATATATTTAAATGAAACATTACCTTCTGATATCCTCAAATAGTACCATGGAGTGTTAGATATTCACAAAAACATTGATTTGTGATATATATCAATATCGACTGATATGAAAAATATTATCATAATAGATTTTATTTCCATATCGCCCAGCCCTAAATGATTGACAACTACTAAAGTTTGATGATAGAAAGTGTCTGAATATTTGAGATCCCTGTTCAGGTGCTGCAGTCTCAGAAATTGTAGTCTAGTAGTTTATTCCGCTTAAATGCAGCTCAAAACGTAGGCTACGTTCACACTGCTAGTAAAAGCGCATCAAATCCAAAAGATTTGTGCGCATATGCAACCCATATTAGATTTTGTTATGACAGTCTGAACAGCACAAATATGATTTTTTTCAAATGAGACCCAGGTCACTTTCATATATGGTACTAAATCTGATACATATCTGTGGATTTTGAAAGCGACTTCAGTCTTAATGGTCATGTTGCTTTAAATCTGTCGCATACGTCACTAACATGAGACAGGCTTACTAATCTGCACTGGAGGAGTCCCTGACACAGGTATTCAAAGATCTGTCTTGACATCCTGAAATAAAGCAGAGCATCCTGTCTTATCCTTTTTTTTATTGCTCCTACAGTGAATGATGTGGAAGAAACGGAGGGGCTGCCATCGCTGGAAAAGCCCGGCTGGTACTCCCAAGGCAACTGGCCACACCTCCATGAGCTGCTGAAGACCATGACAGGAAAGCCAGAACCCAAGGTAAGCGTGATCATTATAGGAGCAGGCTGTCAGTCATCTGGTAGAAGGGTATCTATGGCTTGCTTTGAGGTTGACTTCCAACTTCAGGCCTTGGCAGAGAATAAGAGGGATGATGGCTCCATGATAAATCCGCTTAGAGATTCACATGGGGGTGATGAAGTGGAGGAACATGGCTCTTGGCAAGACTGTTGAAAGGGCAGATCTCCGCTAACATACTGCCTCAAACTGCCTCTACAACGGCTACATACTGACATCTTCCAGAGGATTGCTAATTGTTCTATCGTGTCTACTCAGTTGCGAACATCTTCAGCTATCTGAAAAAAATATGCCGTCATTATTTCATTACATTTGGTCCAATCCAAGTAGTATGTTGAGAACAACCTAGTTTGATAACTGTTTAAATTTTTTTTACATGCAGTGTTTAATTATCATATAAACAGTTGTGTTATCTTGCCAAACCTTAAATGACAACCATTAAGATTCAGAAAACTTTATACCACATGGGGTAATACAGTTCAGTAATCCAAACTACCATAGGAAACAGTGCAAACACTCACAATCTCTCACACACACACACACACACACAACATTTTCCATCTTAGTGGAGCAGTTTACCTTAGTGTCACTGAGCAGGTCAGAAAAAAATAGACAAAAAAATGGCTTAGTGAATGATCAGCAGTCTAATACCAGGTGAGATAAAAGAGTCTGAAAAGCGATTTGTTCTCCTCCCGGGTGCATAATGTTATATTATCATTATAACAACTTCATTAGCAAGAATATGATCCTGCTCATTGATGATGGATTTTGCTTTCTGCATCAAGTCCATAACTCCCGTGATCTTTAAACAAATCTGTACAATATCCTTCAGATTGTTCCTGTCTCTAACTAATAGGCCTTTTAAACCAACATAAAAGAAAAATTTTATAGACTCTCAACAAAAGTATAATATGAATGTTGTTGTCCTAACTGGTTGGTAAAACTAAGCACTTATGATGCCCAGCATTAATCAAGAAACCTTTGATTGCATTATGTTAAAAGAGAGTGAGACCAGAAATAGAAATACATTCATGACCTTTTTTTATTTTAATTGGTTCTCTTTAAGTTTTTGAACCCCATAAAATGCAGATAAAGACATCTGCTGCTGCTTTCTGCAATCATGTTTCTCAGCTGCCGCTCTTTGAGCAAGCAGTACACATGTATGTAGAAAACGGCAACGTCTGCCTTACATCTTTTAGGATGACTTCACCTTATTTATTCTACTAAACCAAAGTTTTGAGTGATCATCTGTTAATAAGACAGAATTACTATGACAACCCCACTAGTGGAGACATTCAGCAAGCATTTTTCTTTGTTTTTGTTTAATTCACATTTATTCCGATGCTTGTCTGAATTAAAGGTGTTTTAATTTAGCTGGTGTCAGATAGTTGTTGTAAAACATATGGTTGAAAATAGAAGTACACAATTCCTTACCAACCGGCTATACATATCATCTGAGTTTGATGTGACTGCACTCATGTTTTAGATTCTGACCACCAGCTAGACTCAATATTAGTGATTGGGTTAAAATGTTGTCCTAAATAGTGGAAATCAAACTAAAATAACTGAGAGAAAAAGGTATGAATGAAGTCCTCTGTGTTGTAAATGAATGAGAAAATGCCCCCCCCCACACACACACACCATAAATCTAATGCTACCAGACTCCTAACCTGCACTTGTTTTGGGTTCCAGTCAACAAACTGGTAGCTTTGACTCCTTTAAATACTACTTAGGAGACAGTGCTGGCTTCTATCCAATCGTATTGAGCATAAAGTTCTGCCAACCCTCCCCATCTGTTGGTATGAGCTGTAACTCAGATTTATATCATAACTAATATATTCAGAGATTTCTCTAGAGATTTCCTTTATTGAACAACACATTCATGTTGTGGACCAGAGGACCGCCACCCATCACTTTTTTGGACTTTGTTCCCACCAGGTTAAAGGCAGGGCGGTCCTCACAGAAATACATGAGACAAAGGACTCTAATCTGCTGTAAGCCTAACATGCATGTTTTTTGGGGGGAAAGGGGTTGACTTATTTTAGCTCACTCTGATCTAATGGCTAACTAACCCAGTAGAGCATGTGATGAAGCAAATAACATTTAAATGTAGCTCAATGCTGTGTGCTTATGAACACACAGCATTGAGAAGTTAGTACAAACTGGCCTCATGCAGACCTGCACAGACTGAGCTGGCAGAGCTTGTCATCATATACATCCTTTCTTCCTCTCCCTCCCCTCAGCACTCCGATCAATGGCCCCTCTGTTCTCCAGCCACGTGGAGAAAACTCTCATGGAATCTAGTGTCAACCTGCACTTAGAGCTTCTTTAAACAGTCCTCTGGGGTGACCAGAGGCACTCTGTGTTTTCACTTCTCTCCACTTTCACCTGACAGAGCTTAAAGCAGGTGGGCTGAATAGAGGCATTCAGAGAAGATTACGGTTCACTCTAAGCGCAGTCCTGAGAATGGCAGGGTCACGGCGGGGGTGACGGGACATGATCATACAGATCATACAAGTGTGGCCAGCTTCTTCACGAGAGTCTGCCAGAGTTTAACTAGGAGGGTGAAGGCTGTAGTCGTTCTTAATCAGCCTTTACAAACGCTTTGTGAGACCTGCCTTTGAGGCTGACTTCAGGTAAATCAATTTAGACACTATTAATAGCTCCACACCAGCCAACATGTTTCACAATAATGCTCAGTACAATGGTCCCTTCAGCAGTAATACCAAGAATATCTACCCTTTAAAAAAAAAAAAATCTTAAGTCTTTATGTATAAGACTAAAATACTAAAAATAAACAGCAGATGTGATGCTTTCTGAGTAATATGTAAATATTACAATTTTGCCCTAAATGCATTTGAAAAACAAATAGATGTGCATATTAACTTTTGGAGACGTATAAAGCTTCATTCATATCGACCAAGCAGGTAACCCTGACCTAAATAATAGTGTTTGCTTTGCAGACATGTAAACATTTCAATGTATTGGTTCTGTGTTGTTTGGCCACTCCCCTCCCAGTGTTCCAATGCCCACCCAGTGAGCAGCACTTTCTGCTTGGCTACAGATTGTTAACCTGGACCCAACTTTGGTTTAAGTGGAGTTCTGAGTGATGGGCTGGAAACAAACACAACCATTCTGCTCATCACCTTTACACATGTTTTAAAGAGACCTAAACTATCTAGACCACTATGAAAAAACCTTTCCTCGGGAACAGTTCATTTGAAACCTTTAAACTAATTTACTCTCCCACCTCACCCCCATCCCCTTCATCCTCCAACACAAACTCAGTAAACAAGAAGGTAGATAACTTTCTCTCTGTGGAAGAACCACAGTGCTGGTTCTGTTGGACCTCAGTGCAGCATTTGACACTGTTGATCATGATATTTTATTGGAACGACTGGAGAGCTGGGTCGGACTCTGGTACAGTACTTGGCTGGTTCAAATCTTACCTAAAGAACAGGGACTTCCATGTTTCAATAGGAAACTTTTCATCAGAACGAACAGAAATCACATGTGGGGTGCCCCAGGGCTCCATCCTGGGGCCCCTCTTATTTAATATTTACATGCTCCCACTAGGCAAGATTATAGCAACCAATAACATTAGCTACCATAACTATGCGGATGACACTCAGCTCTACATTACAATGTCACCAGGTGACTCTGAACCCATTCAAACCCTAAATCAATGCATTGACCAAATAAATGGATGGATGTGCCATAACTTTCTCCAGCTGAATAGAAACAAAACTGAAGTGATTATTTTTGGACCCAAGGAGGAACGATCAAGAGTCAGCACACAGCTTCAATTAATACAGCTAGAAACTACTGATCAGGCTCGAAACCTAGGTGTAGTAATGGACTCGAACCTGAACCTCCAGGGTCACATAAAGGCAATAACAAGGTCAGCGTTCTATCACCTGAAGAACATCTCTAGGATTAAACGACTGATGTTGCAACACGACCTAGAAAAACTTATCCATGCTTTTATCTTAGTTGGATTGATTACTGCAACAGCATCTTCACAGGTCTGCCTAAAAAGTCAATCAGACAGCTGCAGCTGATCCAGAACGCTGCCGCTCGCGTCCTCACTAGAACCAGGAAAGTAGAGCACATCACCCCAGTTCTAAAGTCCTTACACTGGCTCCCTGTAGCTCAGAGAATAGACTTCAAAATACTCCTACTAGTTTATAAATCATTACATGGCTTAGCACCTAAATATGTTGAAGACCTGTTGTCATGGTACCAACCCCCAAGACCACTCAGGTCCTCCAACTCTAGCCCACTAAATATCCCTAGACTTAGAACTAAACATGGAGAAGCAGCTTTCAGTTTCTATGCTCCTCTAATCTGGAACAAACTTCCTGACGAGTGTAGAGCTGCTGAAACTCTGAACTGCTTTAAATCGAGACTAAAAACCCATCTGTTTAGAATTGCCTTCGAGTAAATACTTGATGTCATATGTATGAAATGTGTTCATGCTCTCTTGCTTTTTTTTATATCTTTGTCTTGCTTTATTGTGTATCATGTGTAATGTGTGTTTCTTTTACTTTTCTTTTACTTTTAATTTCCATTGTTTTTCTTGTTTTGTTAAATCACCAAATCATGTAAAGCACCTTGAATTGCCCTGCTGTTGAAAGTGTGCTATACAAAGAAAATTGCCTTGCCTTGCCTAAAATTTTAGACATCATTGATACCATTGCTTCAACTAAACTTAAAGTAGTCTCGGGTAGAAAAAAGTCTTCGTGGATTAGCGATCCACTGGTAAGTAGGGAAAAAAGGGAGTGTCGACAAGCTGAGAGAAAATGGCGGAAACCTCAACCACAGGATCATTGTGAGATCTACAAAGACAGACTAAACAGATATCGTTTAACTTTGAAAGATGCAAGGGAACCGACTGGAGAGCTGGGTCGGACTCTCTGGTACAGTACTTGGCTGGTTTGAGTCTTACCTTAAGAACAGAAACTTTGTTGTGTCAATGGACAATTATTCATCAGAACAGACAGAAGTCACATGTGGGGTGCCCCAGGGCTCCTTCCTGGGGACCCTTTGATTTTAAAATCTACATGTTTCTGCTAACTCAGATTATAACAACCAATAAGATTAGTTTCCATAACTATGTATATAACACTCAGCTTTACATTACAATGTCTCCAGGTGACTTTGAACCCATCCAAACCCTAAGTAAATGCATCAAGCAAATCAATGGATAGATGTGCCATAACTTTCTCCAGCTCAATAGAAACAAAACTGAAGTAATTACTTTTGGACCTAAAGAGGAAAGATCAAGAGTCAGCACACCGCTTCAGTTAATACAGATAGAAACTACAGATCAGGCCTGAAATCATGGTGTAGTAATGGACTCAGACCTGAACCTCCAGGGTCACATTAAGGCAGTAACAAGGTCAGTCTTCTATCACCTGAACAACATTTCTAGGATTAAAGGACCGATGTCGCAACAGGACACCTGGAAAAAAAACTCCATGTATTTATCTTTAGTCTGATTGATCACTGCAACAGCGTCTTCACAGGTCTGCCTAAAAAGTCAGACAGCTGCAGCTGATCCAGAACTCTGCTGCTCGTGTTCCTCACTAGAACCAGGAAAGTAGAGCACATCACCCCAGTTCTAAAGTCCTTACACTGGCTCCCTGTAGCTCAGAGAATAGACTTCAAAATACTTTTACTAGTTTATAAATCATTGAATGGCTTAGCACCAAAGTAAGTTGAAGATCTACTGTTACTATCTACCCCCCCCGAACACTCAGGTCCTCTAATTCCAGTCTACTCAACATCTCAGTTTTCAGTTTCTATGCTCCTCTAATCTGGAACAAACTTCCAGACAACTGCAAAGCGGCTGAAACACAGTTCTTTTAAATCAAAACTAAAAACTCATCTGTTTAGAGCTGTCTTTGAGTAATCCTTTGATGCATCATGTTTTGTGTGTGCTTCTTGCTTTATTGCGGTTTTTACTTTATATACTTTGTCTGTGTTTTACTGCTATTTTTATTTTGCCCCTTAATCATGTAAAGCACCTTGAATCACCTTGTTGTTGAAAGTGTGCTATACTAATAAAATTGCCTTGCCTATGTGCTGAACCGGACCCTGTGGTAGATCTATCCAGAAAGGATGATATTTGGAGGATTATTTAGGTTAAAACTAAACTAGTTTTAGCTCACCACTCAGTTTTCTTTGTGTTTGTATTGAGTGCAGATGTGCTACTGCTTTATAATAAATGAATGTTACTGACACCTTGTTGTCATCCTGTGGTCTGTTTAAGGGACATCTGGCTGATGACCTACACCATGAGATAGGGTCTGAGCCAACATCGACTGCAGCATTACTACTGAATAACTGAAAGCTGATTTGAGTGTATTAACATTTATTTATTTATGTACTAAATGAGCCTTTTTTATTGTAAAAATCATTCATTTGTATTAGGATGTGTTTACCTAAAAATTCAGACTTCTTTTTTAAGTAAAAGATGGTAAATGACATCTAGTGTTTCCATGTCGACAGAGCTAATGAAATCATAGGTAATTAAAGTCTAGTCAACTGTCTAAGCATCTTTATTGTTCCTTACTTTATGAAAGCTTCATGTGTATTAGTCAACAATGACTTCCTTCTATGATGTCTTGCCTCTGGGCTGGAATCCTTGGCCTCTGTAAATATTTATCAGAGTGATCCCTCTGCTCTGGAAGAGGCTCTGCTGAGCAATGAGAGGTGCTGGGTTTTCAGGGAACCAGCTGGGGGCAATTCTGGGAAAGTCTGCTGAATATGTGACTCCTGCTGCCATTGCTCCATAGTTCCCCAGTTTGTTTTTTCATATGGAAGGATCAGCCCTGGGTCCTGCTCCACCCTGCAAGGGGTCGGCTTCTGGAATGTGTTACATCCTCTTTCTGGCCCTCTGACTCCAGTAGGATGGTTGGATTTAGCTCCATTTCTCCCACGCGCACTAATGCAACGTTCCGTTATCTCTTAGTGTTGATGGGTTTACATGACTCAGTGTGTACTCATTCTGGTTCAAACCTTTTTCTCTAAACTACTTCAGCAATGTTTGCATTTCCTGTCCTGCTCATCTTTTCATTTATAATAATAAAGTGCTGAAATTTAGACATATGGTGGTGGTGGCAGCATCATGCTGTGGGAAGGCTTTTTTTCCCCTTGTCAGAGTTGATAGGAAGATGGGTGGAACTTTAATGGAAAATTCAGACTGGGTTCACCTTCCAGTTGAACAAAAATCTTAGGAATGCAGCCAGAGTAGATGGCATATTTAGATCACTGCATGTTCTTGTTAGAATGGCCTAGTCAAAGTCAAAACCTAAATCCAATTGAGAATATGTGGCAAGGATTGATAAGGGAAGTTTCCATTTTTAATGAACGCCACACTTTTGGGATTATATAAAACGTAAATGTTTTTTTCTATTTGACTTGTACTTTGAACTTCATTATAAGCTGAGGTTGTACCATAACAAGATGTGAAAGTGTTCAAGAAGTGTGAATAGTTTTGTAAGACTCTGTAATCGTCTCATTCTAAAGACATTGTTCCCATTCAGCTGAGTCTGCAGGACACCTGAAATTCAACGTTGCTTTGTGCTTCTACATTTGCAGGTAGCGTATTTTGGAGATAGCATGAGGTCAGACATATTTCCCGCCACCACCTTTGGGAAGTGGGAGACTGTGATGATAGTGGAGGAAATGGAGGGAGAGGGCGTTCCCAAGAGTGACGCAGCGTTGTCCAACGAGGCCCAAGTGGAGCCGCAGGAGAAAAGAGGAAAGTTTGAGGTAAGGTCGACCACTGTCTCCATTTAGCAACCATTGCTTTCCTAGACCTTATCCTCCTCCTCTAGCCTGCTGTCACTCCATGCTCTACAGTGTTTGAAAATATCCATGAAATGAATGTTGATTAAAATGTGTAAAACAGATGGAAATGAACCACAAAGAAGGGAAACTTGATACGCAACGGAGTGCAGCCTTCTGTCTCACAAAGCAGCAGAGTCCTGATAAGCAAAAGGAAAAGTCAGCATAAATGTAGTGGAGGAAGGACTGAGTTTCCTTTTTTCCCTGGATCACAGTCTTAATGTGTCACCGTGGAAATCTAATTCATGAATCCAGATATAGAGAGAAGGTCACAGAGCTCCCTGAAGACTGACCCAACTAACTGACCATTTGATGTGTCATCACTGAGATTTCAATATGCAGCAGCAGCACAATGGCCAACCCCCCACCCCCGTTTAAGACATATGATTTCTCTATTTCAGCTGCTGAATCTCCAGAGAAATCCAACCTTTAGCATTAAAACATTCAGTCCAGTGGGGAAAATAAACAGTGGCAAACCTAATAATGTTTTAAATTAAATGTCACTGAAGCTTAAGTTGATCAGAGTTCTAGCATTACTCTACGTTTTGCTTCCATGTGGTCAGATGAGCATAAAGATTGAACCTTTCAGTAACAAACACTACAGATCAGCTTCGCATGAAACAAAGCATGGTAAGTACAGTGAAGGATCTGTGAAGCTGAAGTCCTCATTCTCTTACAACAGTAGGAATCTTGTTAGAGCTCATTTCAAATTAATTTGTTAAAATATCAGGTTAAAATACAATGAACCTAATTTTATTTTTTTTAATGTGTTTTTCTAGTTTTTAGTATGATTTTTATCCTACTGCTATATGTATTTCTGTTGTTGGTCTTCTATGCTTACCTGTTGTCTAATACATGCGTCCATGTTTGTATGTAATATGATGACCGCTACATGTTTGCAGCTATATAAATATTCCAATGTTTGTTAGGGAGTCCAGGGGGCTGCTAAATTAGCCTGTAGCCACAGAAAACACACACATGAGATGATATTTGTTGTGAATCAGACTGTGGCTCATGTTCAATAGTCAGTGTCTATTACTGAAGGCCAATTTAAGACAAGTGGAAGGGTTAAGCTCAGCTTCACATCAAATCAACCTGTCATAGCTGTGGGAGAAAATAGGATCCTGATGCATTTGAGTGATCAGTAAGGATGGTACGCCTGGGCCTGGAAAAATGGCCACAGCTCTCCTGCATGTTTGCCCTGACAAACTGATCAGCATGACATCTATCACTTATGAAAGAGATATATGGCCATTTCTAAAGCTTTGGGTCTTCACTGAAACGGTGAGAACCATTCCTCACAAAGGAAGAAAACGGGGAGCATTGGTGAACCTTCCCAGAAGTGGCCACGCTACCAAATTACTCCAAGACCTCATCATCGACTCATCCAGGAGGTCACTAAAGAAGCCAGAACATTTAAAGCTCTGCAGGCCTCACCTGCCTCAGTAAAGGTCAAGATTCAGGATTCAACAATAAGAAAGAGAAACATTCCAAGGTCAGATCTACTGCTGACCAAAAGCAACACAAAGGCCTTCTACCATTTACCAAGTAATATTATGATGAAATATTATTCAGGTTATTGAGACAAAAGTGAAAACTTTGTATAAGGTGTTGGCCTCTTTACATCTGTAAAACTAGAACAGAATTTCAGAAACAGAACATCATGCTAACAGTCAAACATTGTGGTGGTAGTGGGATGGTTTGGAAATGCTTTGCTACTTCAAGACCTGGAAGACCTGCTGTAACTGATGGAACCAAGAATTGTGCTCTCTAGCAGAACACCCTGGAGGAAAATGTCCGGTCATCAGTTAGGACTCTTAAGTTATGCAGCAAGTTCCAAAGCACTTCAGCAAATCCGGGGAGACACTGACAGAAGCCAGGATGGACACAGGCGGTGGTTTTGGAAGGTTTTGGAGTGCTCTAGTCAAAGTCTGGACATTAATCCACATGAGATGCTGTGGCTTGACCTTAAAAAGGCAGTTCATGCTTGAAAACCCTCCAGTGTGAGTGAATAGTGAGTGAACAGTTCAGCAAAGAAGAGTGGGCCAAAATCTGTCTGCAGCAACCTGAAGACTGACTGGTCCTTCACCTAAAGCCAGGTTGGTTTGGATAGCGTTTTGTTCTGTAATAAATGATATTGTTTGAAATGTATTATTATTTCATCATCACTATGTTTTATATTTATATAACATTATTTTTGTTCGCTTTTATAAATGTGTTTGATCATCTGAAACGTGACAAGATGACCAAAAACAGAACAAATCATTTATGGCGTAAATACTAGCTTGTACTTCTACAACATAACACCTGGCAGAGCAGCTAACTAACTCATTTATGAACTCATTGCATGCACACTCATCCATTAAAATCATGTTTCAATTCAATTCAATTCAGTTTATTTATATAGCGCCAATTCACAACAGATGTCATCTCAAGGCACTTAACAAGAAGTCATTTCAATACAATTATACAAACATTCCAATCAGTTAAAAGTTTCCTATTTAAGGAATCCCAGCAGATTGCATCAGTCATTGGCGTGAGGTTGGGCAGACTTTCCAACCACAGCAATCCTTCAGCAATCCCTCATACTGAGCAAGCATGTAGTGACGGTGGAGAGGAAAAACTCCCCTTTAACAGGAAGAAACCTCCAACAGAACCAGGCTCAGTAGGAGCGGCCATCTGCCACGACCGTCTGGGGGTTTGAGAAGACAGAGCAGAAACACAGAAGGAACAGAAGATCTGATATAAGAGAACTCTCTATGTTAATACTATATATCATAAAATAGGGTCAGCTTTATTTTTCAGTATATTAAGAATTGAGAAGGATATTAAAACCAAACGTAAAATTATAGATTTCTACTCAAAAAGCAAGATATTTCCTCATGACAGTAACATTAGAGAATGAGATTTGTAATTTTTAACCTGTGCATAAACCCAGCCTGCATAAACCTACCATCTTTTTAAACTTATAACGACTTATTTGGCTCATGGTCTCACAAGAGGGTGATTCTTACTAACATCATGCAGTGTCATGTTTTTTTTTATTTATGCAAGTGTCTATTCCTGCTGGGATCATTTATCAAAAGCCTGCTGTCAGTGTTGGCGTAACAGTGTGTGTTCTGCAACTGTTCTTTTTAAAACCCGATTTCTCAATTCATATTTAGGAGTTAGTCTCTATGGTAACATGATATGTAACCTTTTTGACTCCTGATTCTCCCACTGAGTCTGTGTCATGCAACAGTTCCTGATTAAATTAGATGCTCTGTGCAAAACCTGTTTTTTTTATGCTGATCACAGTTATGTGTTTTTACATCTTTTTTTTAAGCACCACGTCCTGCTGTCTCTGATTATTAATCAATACCTCAGTATATTCCAGTAAAGGATGCTAATGCCTCATTAGGGGGTACAGGGGGATTTCTCAATAATAATGATTCATTGCAGTCCCCGGAAATAACCCGGAGTATTCTGAGTTGAGCCAGTCTGTGCTCCATGGAATTCCCAGCTCCCTTTAACAGGCCTAAACTTGTCTGGAAATCAGTCTTCAAACAAAGTAGCACAGTTTGGTTTGTGTATGAACTGTCGCTGCAGGAGCAGGGCATGAAGTCACCCTCTGCAGTGTCCAACCAGTGGGGCTCCTACTTTGTTGACGTGCACAGAGGTGGAGGGGGCGACGAGGAGCAGCAGAAACTGACCTGGTGCTCTCACTGTATTCACACATACAGCACCCTGGCGATCCCCAGCGTGGAGCACATAGCAGGTGGGCTACAAATGTGGAAATTAAACTTTGGTCACAAATGTTTTACTCCATTCAGTGCACAACAGAGTAAGTCTGTTAAGAGACCATCCATGCTCCAACTTTGCCTACTTCCAGATGGTTAGTGCTTCACATTCAAAATCATGTAGATGTACAGATAAACTATGACATAAAGGAATGTGTTCATACAATGCCAAGAAGGAAAGACTATCTGCAATGACCTCAGAGAAGCAATTGTTGAATCTCATTAACCTGGGCACGATCCTAAGACCATTTCTGAACAATTAGGTGTTCAATGTTCCACATTAGAACATAGAAACACATAGAAACCTGGAAAGTATTGGTTCCACAGGCTGGTGTCCCAGTGAGTTCACGCTGATGTCATAATGCCATGATCAAAGAAACCGCAAGAAACCAGAGGGGGAGGGGGTACATGGGAGATTATTTAGGCAAGGCAAATTTATTTGAACAGCACATTTTCAGCAACAAGTTAGTTCAAGGAAAGAATAAAAGCAGCAATAAAACAAAACAACATCAAAGAGATAAAGGACATTAAAACATACTACTGTTATGACACTCCAGTTATTATTAATCAATGGCAGCTCTGAACAGATGAGTTTTTAGCTTTGATTTAAAGGAACTCAGTGTTTCAGCAGCTTTGCAGTCGTCTGGAAGTTTGTTCCAGACAAAAGGAGCATCTCTTTAGGATTTGTATATCTTGGTAAAGTTTGTGACAGAACAAGTAGAAAGAGGCTCAGGGAAAAGGCACCACGGCAGGACAACAGTGTGCATGTTTGACCTTCCTTCACATAACCAAATTTGGACAAAATCAAACCCAACTGTCAAGCACGATGGTGGAGGACTGAACATTTGGGCTGTTTTCCATTCCAAGGGTTGTGGACAGCTTGCAGTTATTACATCAACCTCTGTATATCAAATAATACTAGAGTTTATAACTGGTTCCGACAACTATCCCAAACACAGTAACAAATCTGCATCAGAATTCCAGAAAATATGTATTGCAGCAGCCTTGTCAAAGTGTAGACCTCAAACGGATTTAAAAGATGTAGTGGGACCTTTAGAGAGCGGTGCCATCTTTGTAATATGAAGCAACTCTTCAGAAAAGTGCAAAATTTTCTTCTCAGTGATGCAAGAGACTTCATATACACCAGGGGTCGTGCTAATCGAATATTTTCCGTATTTGACCAGTATTGTAGAACGCTGACGAAAAAATCTGAAGGCTGTCCGTCATTTTGAAGGATTAGTATTCACACCTCTGACCATGTTTGCAAATGCACAGATATTTTCAACTTTACGCACGTTTAACTTCATTTTTTATATATAGTTCTCTGTTCAGCTTGTTTGGATTGAATTTTATTTAAAATAAATAAAAAAATACCATGTAATATGTATTAAAATACTATCATATTTAAAAATTAACTGGTAAAAATAGGTTATGACCGGATTTTTTGGACCCTGTTGGTCAAACTAACGGACAAAAAAAAACATGTATAGCATAACCTCTGGTATACACATCAACAATCTGTTAAAGTTATGGATAAAGAGGCAGCTCAGAACACAGCTGGCTTTAATGCATTTTCCTGTTTTTGCCATTCATTCTCTGAACTACAACTACAAATACTAGAGAAGAGTTCTAAAGAAGGCTTCATGGATGAAGAGCAGAGAGAGAAGGAGGAAGTTCAAAGCATCTCTTCCATCCATTATAATGAGCAAGGATTATGTCCCCTACTTCAATGTTTCTCTGCCCTGCTTTCTGACTAAACGGCCAGACAGAGATTTAAAGAGGAATGGCAAAAGCAAATGAGGTGGATCAACAGTGCTTCAAACAGCTGATGTTGTCATCCAGGACTTTTTACTGTGAAAGATCGTCTCTGCTGCCTGGATATTCAGCTGTTAGCATGTTGGAAGGCGACGATCCTTCCTGCCCACAGCATTATCATCTATAATGACTCTTTGAAGATACTTAGATGATCTGAGTTTCGAGAACATTTCATTTCCTTTTGGGATAAAGTATTTTTTAACTGGATTGAGTGTACTGCAGTGGAACATCTACAGAAATTAGGAGTGATAGAAAATACTAATCTTAAGGTGTAAAATAAATCCTTTGTGTTTTTGTCGCACTTTACATCAAAAATTCCTAAAGCTGCTAACTGTGGGCGACTCTGGAGGCCATCAATGAAACCACAAATTTTACTTGTACAACAGATAGCACAGCATGTTCCTGTTATGTGTTGTTGTTGCAAAATTCAGCTATAATGGCCTACAGACACCAACCATGGGCAGTGTGAAGAAAAATAAAGGAATAAACACAGCTTGTTCATTAAAAAAAAAAAGATCTAAAGACCTTCCTTAGCTTCGTGTTTTTATGCTAAAGGTTTTGTTTCTATCACTTTCCTTAAGGTTTCCATTTTGACTGTGAGTTACACAGATCTTAATCCATGCCTGTACAATGGTTTAAAAAGCAACTCCACTATGTTGATGTCAATGTTCATCACACTACCATAATTGATTCTTTAAAAAAAGAAGAGACATAAATGTGTTTTATCAGTGTTTTAGAAAAATGTTAGATCACCTTTGATTTTCTTCCACCAGAACAGAATAAGCGCATAATACAAATTCTTGTAAATGTGCCCATGTGCTATGAAGAGGTTGAATGAGAACTCGTGTTACATGAAGAGAAAACAGCCTGATGTTAAAGATACAGTGGTTGAAATAAAAAAATCTCCCAAACAGTCACATTAAACACACCCCAGCATTCTGTTCAAACACAGAAACATTCACACGAATCAAAGCAGTAACTGAACCAGACGCAGATGTGAAGCCGCAGATAAAATTGGTTCCAAACCCAAACATGGTGCAGCAGAACGGGTCTACAGTAAAGGAAGACAGCCCCCATCATGAGCTCAGCACTGTCAGTCTTCAACCATTTCAGCCATATTTACTGATACTACTCTTGTGATAATGCAACATCAAACTAACAAACCTACATTTGTTTTGAATAAATTAGTAAAACTAAAGATGCAGAACTTCCATAGTTTCAGTTCCCATTAAGAAGGTAAGACGTGGCCATTTCTGTCAGAGAACTGAACAAACTGCCAACAACATTAGAAGGAAGTCCCGTTGGAATCTGACTGGTCAGCACCAGTGGCCAAACCAGACGCTACTGGATTCAGTTTGTGCATTTAGTAAACTTCTTTTCAAAAATGTTGAACAACTTTCAAACAAATGCTTATTTCAGCAAATGTCATTATGCACATACTCACACCAATTTATCGAACAGTCATGTTTTTGGACCATGGGAGGAAGTGGGAGTACCCCGGAGAACCAACGCATGGACAGGAGAACATGCAAACCCCATGCAGAAAAATCTTAGGCTGGGATTCAAACCCAGACCTCCTTCAAGGCAACCGTGCTTAGATTTTTTTTTTTTTTGATAGCTTCTAACCTTAGCTTTAAAATTCAGCCTGACATTCTCATTCTGTTCTTTCAGTCATGATCCATATCTCATGACCAGATGAGCTGTGGAACGTAGCTGGCCTGGTAAATCAAGAGCTTTATCTATTTTGTTTCACCTCTTTGTTTACTGCAACAGACTGGAACAACACCTGTTACTGCAGACAGAGGACTAAACTATCCACATCTCACTTCATAACTCATGAATAGGATACTGAGCTATGGAATTATATTTCAGTCAAAAATCCCGAGCGAGATTTTCAACCCTCACCTGCGCGTATTCAACAAGGCAGCACGTAATTGCTCATGCACGTGCTCGCATATTCAACAGCACGCGCGTGTAGAATTCATCTGGTGAGTATCCAACGCATGTGGATTTCACCTCACACGTGCTCTACACGAAGCTTTCATACACGCGTAAAGGTTAATCTTATGGGAAAGAGGCTGCGCCCTCGAAAGGAAATTCTGCGTGAGCGAGTAAAAGACTTTTGACTGTTTGGAGGAGGAGCCTAAGGTCAGCACTGACCCTGTGTAATTGGTCTTTTTAAATCAGTAACGCCCACAGGATCAGTGATTTTTTTCATAAAAGTTCACCAACCATCACATTACTTTTAGTATCCTATGAAAAGAAAGAAAAAACCTCATATTGAATGACATAATTTATATTCTGTTAGTTTTTCATTCATAAATGTAAATTTCTCAAATGCAAACCTGTTTTATACCTTCCTGAAAGAACTGAAACTCTTCTTCTGCTTCACTTTCTTTAATGGAGAAAAGCACTGCAATTGCTTGAAAGGATGTAATGAACTGATTGTGAACTTTCTACCCTTAGCCCTTTTTAAAATTAATTTTTCATTTCATTTTTAGTTTTTAGTTTTTTCTCTGCTTGAATGGTACACCAATGTACTTTAGCTATTTTCCTGGCTATCTGGCCAAAGTCATGTTTTCTTTGTTTGACAAATCCCATTTTCTTGTATTGTTAAACTGTAAAAAACATATATAACTCTACTGATCCTGAGGGCGTTAACGATTTAAAAAGACCAATTACACAGGGTCAGTGCCGACCTTAGGCTCCTCCTCCAAACAGTCAAAAGTATTTTACTCGCTCGCGCAGAATTTCCTTTTGAGGGCGCAGCCTCTCCTAAGATTTACCCTCAGGCGTGTATGAAAGCATCGTGTAGAGCGCGTGCGAGGTGAAATTCACATGCGCGGGTTGTTGGATACTCATGAGATGAATTCTACACGTGCGTGTTGTTGAATATGCGCACACGCGCATGATCAATTACGTGCGTGCCTTGTTGAATACGCGCAGGTGAGGGTTCAAAATCTCGCTCGGGATTTTTGACTGAAATATAATTCCATACTGAGCAATCAGAACTCTTAACACCCTGACCCGTCATCACCACTTTCCAATAAAATGGCACATGTAAGGAAACTACTTCTAATGTTGCTGAACAAAGAGTATTTATGGACCATCAAGAACTTTGTGGTGAATTTAGTGATAGGAAAAATGGCATTTGAATGTCCAAAAATGTTCAACAAGCACCAGGGAACATTCTACTGAGGTGTGAGTTGCAGAAAAAGCATGTGAGTGAATCTGCACACCGTACAAGTTCCATCCAAGAAAACCAATTGAATTTCCTCAGGAAGTAGAAGGATGTAAAGACAAAGACTGGTAGAACATAATTATCTCAAATAGGTCCTCCTGATTGTTCGAGACATCTGGATATCATTTGTCCAGGGAGAAATGTCAACAGTGAAGCATTCAGATATAGTCCATCTGTAGGGTTGCTTCTCATCCAAGGGAGTGGGAAAACTCCCTGTTCTGCCAAAGAATGTTGCCATGAAGACAGAGGAAATCCTCCAAGAATAAGTTCTTCCAACAATTTGGTGGTGATCAGTGGATCTTCCAGCATGAAGAAGCACCGCTTCACAAGGAAAAAGTGATCATGAAGAGGCCTAAAGAGAAGACTGACGTCTTGAATCTCCTGAGATCTTAGCTCCAATTAGAACCTGTGGTCAGTCTTCAAAAAGCAGTTAGAGAAATAGAAACCAGCAAATTGTGTTCATCTGGGGCAACCATGGCCCATGAGGTTGGAGTTTGACCCGTAACTGGAGGGTTGCCCGCTTTGTCCGTTTCGGTTGTGGTGTCCTTGGGCCAGACACTTCACCCAGCTTGCCTACTGGTGGTGGTCAGAGGGCCAGAAGTGCTTAGAGATATTTACCATATCTTCAAGCACTAAGTGGAGGAGAATGGATCCCTATTGGTCAGGATTGAGCCCAGAAGATGATATCCAACAACCCAAAGAGAACTGCAGAACCAATAGGGAGACGGTCAATACTGGAAATACTCACTTCTCTCATATACCTGATGTATAGCTAATAAAAGCCTTTGAAACCTGTTAAATATTAGCTTCAGTTACTAGAGGCAGGTGAAAATAATATATATTTAGGTGTCTCTTTAGAGCTGAGAGGTCCAACTAAGTCCAACCTATGCCAGATTGAACATTTACTGCCTTCTGAGCAAAACAAAGTACATTTTCATGTCAAATATTGAACTGTTAATAACCAATCATTAATCTTTAAATATCAAGCCACACAATCACCTTGGGTTTTTTTTCTCTGTCTAGATCTTCCTCTGGATTACAAGTTTCCCAGGTTTTCCCCAGACAAGCCCTGCACTATTGGCTACTACCCCAGGCCTCCAGATTCAGTGCTGAAGAGATATGAGAATCTATCGTAAAAAAGGGGCGGGAACAGAATAAGAAGAAGAAAAAGAAGTCCTCCCTAACCCCTCTGCCTCAGGAGAGGAATGTGCCTCTGTTTTTTCGCCTGTAGTTTCTCCGTTGACCCTGATATCGCAGGGCATGTGCACTCATCACCCATTCAGAGAAACCATGTGAATGTAAGCCACAGTAACTGTACTCTACATTTGAAAGTTGTGATTTAGTGTCCAAAACCTGTGGAAATACAAGAAAATAACTGTGTGTATGTGTGTTTTCCTGTCATGTTTTAAACGGTTGAACCCTACCAACTGCACTAAAATAAGGTGAACTTCTGTTTGTCTCTCTTAACGTGAACTGATTACCTCAATAACAAGATCTGCTGTAAGCTAAACAGGCATACTCATCCCTTCAGATCCTGATTCATTGTGTCAGTAATTCTGTACAACACAGTTACTGTGAAGTTGTCTTTTTTAATGACGGTTTATATGTAGATATTTTAGTAACCTTAACATGTGGTAAAATCTTGCCCTGTGGGAGTTGCTATTGATACACAAACAAGCACAATACTGTCCTTTTGTGTTGGCTGTACATGGAAGTCACATCATAGTAATATTGGAAGATAAACAATATGCTGTATATCCTCTGTTATTTTAAGTGTGACATGCTTTTTGGGTGAGTGTTTAGAGATGTGGATCATATTTTCTTCATTCTCTTCTACACTGAAACATGCTTTAACCGACCTCTGAATGGGTATTAGGTCCATTTGCATTGATAAGTTGTGCCATAATGCTCTTGGAACACTCAAGTCTATGGAAGTATATTGGTTTATTTAGGGATTATTGGGATCAGTCTTAACCACACAAAGTACACTTGGGAAATGATTAGCTTGATTCAAGACTACACCTGAACAACATAGTTGACCATGGTGTCCAGTAATCCAGAGGAACTAAGGTCTATAAATTCTATGAATTGTTTTCATTTGGGTGATCCCAGATTCAAAACATCCTGTAATTTTTGGTATATGAATAGAGTCTAAAGTCGTCTTACTACATAGATCCATGATGATCGGACTACCATGAATCCCCCCCCCCCCTTGATGATCACTTCTCTCTTTTTCATCATACCAGTAAATCAGGGAAGATCACAAGGATATATGTGCATAAAAACATGGAAATGGATCTTACAACTACATGAATATCCTAGCACTGACATGTAGAAAAATAAGTATATACTCAATATGTTTTGGTTAAACAGGTCTTGATCTTCATGCTGGCTGTCCACAAAAATTCTGAGCAAATACAAGCAAAGTTGTCGTACGTAATCCTCAACATAACAGTCAGGCAATGAGTTGCAGGCGGTTTTCAGAGCATCCGACAGGCAGTTAAAGCAGTGACTGAAGACATCATTTTCAGGAAATTGATCAAATTTGTACTCAGTACAACACTGGTGTCTGGATACCTCCATGTACCCATTAGCACGCTGTGAAGGTCTTGTTCAATGTGTCAACTGCCTGCAACACGCTGCTTAAAGGAACAGGGGGCAGGATTTGTAAATAAAATAAACATCGATGTCCATTTTTTTAATGCTGTTGGGTGATGAAGCGTTATAAACCAAAAAGAATGAACCCACCCACGTATTGTTCCATTTTCTTAAACTGGCTGTGTGCTGCAAAATGTGCTGCAGTTCGGGGCCCGAATTTCCCGCGCTGTCCTACGGATGTGAAGTCAAATGACACGGCTTGCACGTTCTCCACAGCTTTAAAAGAGGAAGAAAAATGGTCGCTGACCTCCATTGAT
The DNA here is from genome assembly GCA_963556495.2 of Valencia hispanica. Lineage (NCBI taxonomy): Eukaryota > Metazoa > Chordata > Actinopteri > Cyprinodontiformes > Valenciidae > Valencia > Valencia hispanica. The sequence goes on from OY747719.1 coordinate 5,884,179, forward strand.
TTAATTGTGAGAATGGATTCTTCTCTTCTGCAACTGGGAAATGACCAAGGACGACTCACAGCCCACTAAAAAGTAGCACTAAGAAAAAGAAGTATGTCACAGTGAAGAGGTATGTTTTTTTGTGAAGCGTTTGTGCGCGCTCCCGTGCGGCTGGCTGCAGTTACTTGCAGCGCCGGCCGCGTCGCTCGTAAGTTTCGTTTCTTCATTCTGCCCCCTGCTCCTTTAACTCTTGATTCCACCACTTGTCCCCTGCTGCATATCTTAGATGTGCCAGCTGCTTGCAACTTTCAGCACAGGTCTTTAGTTCTGCAAGATGTTAAGCTTCTCATTTAAGAGTTTTATAGATGCCACCTAATGGATGGAGATTGATGCAGATAATTTTCAAGAGCTGTTTTGGCATTTGTTTATTTCACAGCTATACTGTATTAGTAGAATTGTTCATAACTCTGACATACACTGGCAAAGAAAAATCAGGAGACCTGTGAGATGTGAAACACTAGAAATCTAATGACTAACAAGAATTCAATGCCATAGTGCTAATCATCATTCAAGCTCATCGTGCCAAAATAAATTGCCATCTCTGAGGTGATTTGGCATTATCTGTTCACTATGGCCTTCTTGTTTTCTCCATTTGCACTTTTATTGTGATCCACAATAAGGTTCTTCTTTGTATATTCCAGTATTTGTTCCAAGATGGTTAATGCACCAGAACACAGACAGTAAATCAGAAGAATGTTGGGAGTGTCCCTTCAAGATGGCTTCTGTCTCACAATTCAGGGGACAAGATTTTGCCCCTGAACAGTTGGCATCACGGGTGGGAGACTGGTCATCCAATAGGAATTGTTAGTTGTGCTGTGTGTAAATGTTTTATGCATACAGCTGTTGTGATTGTACCTGTACATCTTCTTTCATCTATAATGGAAATTATTTGCACATTTGCCTTATGTTGGACTCATTTGTGGTCTTAGATCCTTGAAAAGGCAGAGGAAGTTTATTTCTGTTTTTAGGTGTTAAGGTACTGTAAACAAAAATAAAATGTTCTATGATTTCTACATATTTTCATAATGTTTTATTTTTTTGTACCACATCAGCTAAGTTCTTATATTTGAAGATTTTCAGGACTACAAAAAAATACTCAATTGTTGAAACTTGTGAAATTATAGCCTGCCTAACCCAAACCCGAGGCAAGTCAAATCTAACACCAGCAACATTTCAGTGTGTACTCCACACCATTGGTTTTTAGTGTATTTCAGTGATTGCAATGCATCGACAGAATTGGGGCTAGATTGGTTTTGAAAACATTTTAGGTCATTGTTTTGCATGTATTCTCACGTTGACACATGACGTCATGCAGCCAAGCTCCTGACACCCAGTTAGTAACTGGAGGCCAAAAAGACTGATCACCCGTGCTGACGACTACTGTTATTAATTAGCAGTTCTCAATAGATTGCCCTAAATAACGCAGAAATAAAATCTAGTTACCATGTTAACATGTGCAGCGCTGTAGGCTGCACACAGACAAAAGGACAGTGATGTGAAATTTCATTGGTTTCCAGCTGATGAAATATGCCAGGAGGCAATTGTTAATAGCTATGAAGAGAGTTTGACTGGATGATCCATCTACTAAATCTCTACTGCTAGCATAGTTGGCATGGAACACTAAAAAAATATATGAAATTGACACACACTTTTATGACTATGAAGCCTTTTTATGCAAAGACTTATATAACAATGTAGATGTGTACCAAAACAATCCTATTAATCAGATAACTGTAGAAATCCCCGACACTGAACTGGCAGCCAGTTCTAAGGACTGTCATCCCATTTCTCGTTAGCTATTTGAAACGGGTCTGAAAGCTTTGCACTAAATACAGTTAGCTTTGTGGTGTATCTTTTTCAAATCATCTGCACAAAGATCTAAATTAGTAATACCTACATCCTTTGAATTTATTTTGTTAGTGGACTTGTCTAACTCCAGCAGCACAGCTCTAAATAGCGGGTGTGAAAGCTCTTTTTTGCCGTCCAGTGTTACCAGATGAAAACAATAACATTCAACATGCGTATAAAGACATTCCAAGTGAGGATACTGTCCATTTGTCTTTTGCCATTTAGGGTACACCTTTAAGAAACAAAATGGAGGCATCTGCCAGGGTATGTTTTAAATCTACCCTGCATCAGTTAATACCCACAGATGTGTGGGCCTACCAAACTATCAACTAACTTTACTTTGCATGGGTAAAATAAATTTGTTTGGGTAGGGCCCCAAAACTGTCTCTAGTCCAAGAGCCCACATTCTCCTAAATCCAGCCATACCTGGCGGTGTATAGTAGTTTGATTAATGTGAATGGTAAAAGCCAAAGAACTTTGACCACCCAACAGCAACAAAGGGTAGGGACCAATGAACAGCGAGGGATATAGTTACCCTATGCAGCATGACCCCCAGACAGGGTCCCACAACAATCCCCAAACTCTTCTCCACACTGACATCCCCAGTCAAAGTGGGGCAGGAACGGAGGCGGGGGCAACAGAGGACCCCACGCCCCACCTGATCGCCTTTGCACCGTGTATATGTGTGTCAGTGTAAAGTGTTGCTGTGGATGTGTGTATCTTTGTCTCAGCTGCAATGAAATAGTTTTTGCAATCATAATAAAATGAAATCCTAAATCTATATACAGTAGCGCTTCTTTAGTCACACTGACCACCCAAAGTGCCTTACAGTATAGCCACATTCACCTAATCACACTAACATGCACACATGTATACACTAATACGCAGATAGATAGGCAACAGGGGAAGATAGAATCAAACCTACAACCTTCTACCTGGTAATGTTCATGGTGTGGGAGATCTCACTGCTTGATGACTTTTTGTTATTGCTCCAAGAACACTTTTGGAGCTCCCATTAGAGGTATGGAATGGAATAGTCTTTATTGTAATTGCACAAACCTGATGCCATGGAATTAGATTGAATCTCTGACTGATGCGATAAAGAAAACACTTAATTTATGACTAAAACACACCACATAAATAATAAAAGCACAAAGCCTAAAACGATATACAATCAAATCATTCAGGAATCATAAGTTACACAGGTGTTCTGGATGTGAGGGGTCTGACACTATTGTTCCTGGTACTATTAGAAGACAAAGATTCAATATCAATACTCACCACTAATCTACTATGAACTAAATCTATTGGGTGTTTTCAACAAAGTCAATAGTCTGGCCCAAGTTAACAGGTTCTACATGTGCACACATTAGTAATGGGTACTTCTATAAGCATTATAAAATGCTCTCATCCAATAATATCTCCTCTTTGCAACATATAGTTAAACAAGCACTAAACATAATGGAAAAAGTTGAAAAAATTCATAAAGCTTGTGTGAAGAAATGTTGGAGCTTCGAAACAAATCATGCAAAGTTACCTACACTGCAGAAATTTCATTGTGTAGCAGAGGAAAAAGTAAAGACTAAAGGTAGCGTCTTCATTTTGAGGGAAAATGGAACGAACAGAGCAGAACTATCGTTACATATACAGTACTGTGCAAACGTTTTAGGCAGGTGTGAAAAAACGTAAACAAAGAATGCTTTGAGAAATTTGTTTATTTTTAAATATCTAAATAATGCAAAGTGAGCAAACAAAAGAAAAATCTGATTCAAATCAATAACTGCTGTTGCTACCTTTTGCCTTCAGCATAAATTTTTATAGGTACGCTTGTACAAAGATTTTGTAGGATTATTTTCAGGTGTGTGAACAACCAAATAAGCCAAACAGGTGCTAATGGTCAATGTCCCACGTAGGCAAGGCAATTCTATTTGAATAGCACACTTTCAACAACAGCGTAATTTAAGGTGCTTTACAATATTTGATGATTAAGAAAAGAATGAAACAGAACATTGGAAATTAAAAGTCAATAAAGCAAGAGAGCATGAACACATTTGATACAGTGGCTTGCAAAAGTATTCGGCACCCTTGAACTTTTCCACATTTTGTCACATTACAGCCACAAACATGAATCAATTTTATTGGAATTCCACGTGAAAGACCAAAACAAAGTGGTGTACATGTGAGAAGTGGAACAAAAATCATACATGATTCCAAACATCTTTTACAAATAAATAAGTGAAAAGTGGGGTGTGCGTAATTATTCAGCCCCCTGAGTCAATACTTTGTAGAACCACCTTTTGCTGCACTTACAGCTGCCAGTCTTTTAGGGTATGTCTCTACCAGCTTTGCACATCTAGAGACTGAAATTCTTGCACATTCTTCTTTGCAAACAGCTCCAGCTCAGTCAGATTAGATGGACAGCGTTTGTGAACAGCAGCTTTCAGATCTTGCCACAGATTCTCGATTGGATTTAGATCTGGACTTTGACTGGACCATTCTAACACATGGATATGTTTTGTTTTAAACCATTCCATTGTTGTCCTGGCTTTATGTTTAGGGTCGTTGTCCTGCTGGAAGGTGAACCTCCGCCCCAGTCTCAAGTCTTTTGCAGACTCCAAGAGGTTTTCTTCCAAGATTGCCCTGTATTTGGCTCCATCCATCTTCCTATCAACTCTGACCAGCTTCCCTGTCCCTGCTGAAGAGAAGCACCCCCAGAGCATGATGCTGCCACCACCATATTTGACAGTGGGGATGGTGTGTTCAGAGTGATGTGCAGTGTTAGTTTTCCGCCACACATAGCGTTTTGCATTTTGGTCTCATCTGACCAGAGCACCTTCTTCCACATGTTTGCTGTGTCCCCCACATGGCTTGTGGCAAACTGCAAACGGGACTACTTATGGTTTTCTTTAAACAATGGCTTTTTTCTTGCCACTCTTCCATAAAGGCCAACTTTGTGCAGTGCACGACTAATAGTTGTCCTATGGACAGATTCCCCCACCTGAGCTGTAGTTCTCTGCAGCTCGTCCAGAGTCACCATGGGCCTCTTGGCTGCATTTCTGATCAGCGCTCTCCTTGTTCGGCCTGTGAGTTTAGGTGGACGTCCTTGTCTTGGTAGGTTTACAGTTGTGCCATACTCCTTCCATTTCTGAATGATCGCTTGAACAGCGCTCCGTGGGATGTTCAAGGCTTGGGAAATCTTTTTGTAGCCTAAGCCTGCTTTAAATTTCGCAATAACTTTATCCCTGACCTGTCTGGTGTGTTCTTTGGACTTCATGGTGTTGTTGCTCCCAACATTCTCTTAGACAACCTCTGAGGCCGTCACAGGGCAGCTGTATTTGTACTGACATTAGATTACACACAGGTGCTCTCTATTTAGTCATTAGCACTCATCAGGCAATGTCTATGGGCAACTGACTGCACTCAGACCAAAGGGGGCTGAATAATTACGCACACCCCACTTTTCAGTTATTTATTTGTAAAAAAAAAATTTGAATCCTGAATGATTTTCGTTCCACTTCTCACATGTACACCACTTTGTTTTGGTCTTTCACCTGGAATTCCAATAAAATTGATTCATGTTTGTGGCTTTAATGTGACAAAATGTGGAAAAGTTCAAGGGGGCCGAATACTTTTGCAAGCCACTGTATATTTTGATTTAAAGCAGTTCAGAGTTTCAGCAGCTCTGCACTCATCAGGAAGTCTGTTCCAGATAAGGGGAGCATAGAAACTGAAAGCTGCTTCTCCATGTTTGGTTCTGAGTCTAGGGATGTTCAGTAGGCTAGAGTTGGAGGACCTGAGTGGTCTTGGGGGTTGGTACGTCGACAAAAGGTCTACAACATATTTTGGTGCCAAGCCATTTAATGATTTATAAACTAGTAGGAGTATTTTGAAATCTAATCTCTGAGCTACAGGGAGCCAGTGTAAGGACTTTAGAACTGGGGTGATGTGCTCTACTTTCCTGGTTCTAGTGAGGACACGAGCAGCGTTCTGTGTAGGTTGAAACACAGTCATTAACTGAAACAATCACAGCTGTGTAGGAGGCTTAAACCTGGGTGAGGAACAGATAAACTCTGCTACCAAGGTTAGGTTGGGGAAGATAGTTTTATGTCATGGAGAGACTGAGCACAGCAACAAGATACAAGGTAGTTATACTGCATCAGCAAGGTCTCTCCCAGACAAAGATTTTAAAGCAGACTGGGGTTTTAAGATCTGCTGTTCAAGCTCTTTTGAAGAAGCACAAAGAAAGAGGCAGCGTTGAGGATCGTAGACGCAGTGGTCGGTCAAGGGAACTTAGTGCAGCAGATGAAAGATACATCAATCTTATTACCCTTTGAAATGTGCAGCAGTGCTATCAGCTCAGAACTGGCAGAAACCAGTAGGACCCTGGCACACCCATCTACTGTCCGGAGAAGTCTGGCCAGAAGTGGTCTTTATGGGCCTCGCGTGGCGCAGTGGTTTTAGACGGGCACCCCATGTTCAGAGACATTTAGCCCTCAAAGCGGTTGTCCCGGGTTCAACTCCGGCCCAAGGACATTTGCTGAGTGTCTCTCTCCCCCCCAATTCTCTCCCCTTTCTGTAACCTATCCACTGTCAATAAAGGCCAGTGTGGCCACAAAACCTTAAAAAAAAGAAACGGTCTTCATGGAAGATAAGCCATACCTCCGGCTCCGACATGGAAACAAGACCAACCGACTCAAGTATGCATGAAAGCATAGGAACTGGGGTGCACAACAATGGCATCAGGACCTCTGGAATGATGTCAAAATGTGAAATATATAGAAGGCAGTTTGTCAAAGGGCTGGAGAGCGGTACAATAATGAGTGTCTGCAGGCAGCAGTGAAGCATGGTGGAGGTTCCTTGAAGATTTGGGGCTGCATTTCTGCAAATAGAGTTAGAGAGTTAGTAAAGATTAATGGTGTTCTCAATGCTGAGAAATACAGGGAGATTCTTATCCATCATGCAACGTCATCAGGAGGCGTATGATTGGCCCCACATTTATTCTACAGCAGGACAACAACCCCAAACATACAGCCAAAGTCATTAAAGGAGTCATGACCTGTAAGTTTCACTTTTCCATGAGAAGAAATGTATGTTTTGATTGCCCAATGATTATCCACTGGCCGGGAAGCCGATAGCGTTTGTTTGAAGCATTTGTTTACCCTTTGGTTCGTCAACCAGCCCACGAGCACGCACACTCAAATACGTGATGTTAAATTTCTGGCCGACTTGACGTCAAGTCGGCGCAGGATATACCATATATGGACATCGCAGACCTATTCTGCAGGAAGCCCGCCGTGCTCCTCTCCCCTTCATATTCAGTCGAGCGCCGCCATTACTAAATTCCAATTCAAAGTACAAACAAAGGGGCCATTCCAACAATCAGAGACTTGGCTGCAATTGAAACGGTAAGGCTGTGCTTTTATTGCTCTACTGTGTGTAACAAACAGCAGCTAACTGCTAATGCGGCTATTGTATGCTAACGGGAGTAGTAGCTTCGAGGACAACACGGGTAATGGCTGCTACTTTGCTAACAACAAATGACCTAGAATGCGACCAATCAATGCGCCCCTCATTTGTATTATTACAATGACCGTCCACGACAGCCAAAATATCTCATCATATCTCGCGAGACAATAATGCCTTCAGAGATATGGGTCAGAGGAGCTCTGGGTTTATTTTGTTTCACTTTTTTTCCACTTTTCTTTTTAAGAAGGGCCTGAAAGACTATAATAGAGTCTTCTGCCCTCGGTTGAGTGTGTAGCTACTCAGCCTATGCAGTGAGCTAAACAGTAAGAGAAGGTGGTTCCAGGAATAACACGACACAGTTTTCTTCTTAGTGTCTTTACTGAAGACCTCTCTTTTTTGATTGTAAAACTGTGAACATACAAGCAAACTTCATTAAAAATACATTATTTAACAAACCAAGACTCATTGCTGTGAATTTAAATGCTGGAAATGATCAGAGTTCAAGATATAAGAATCACAACATTACATCTTTAAATAATCCAGTTTGCCACCATGTGGTTGCTGAATATACTGCAGTTAATTGCAGTTTCAGTGCACAGATTCACAGGCAGTTCAAAATACTGTTCAACATATCTGTGAAAATATAACAGGTCTTTCCTCTTTAGTTAAATTTAGTAGAACATAAACTCAACAAGTCTTAATCAAAGCTACACAGTAAAACAAAAGCTACTTGTTTTACTTTTGACAACCTGTATGTACAGGTTGAGTTGAGTAAACGCAGTGTTCACATCGACTGATAAGATATTGTACAACCACATACTAAACAGAAGCTATCAACATTAGCTTGGCTTAGATCACAAACAACCTTTTTGCTTGAAAGAGTTAAAATAACCTCAAGTACCAGAAAAGTAACAAAACATTTAGAATAACAAAATTGTCTGCTAATAACTTACAGATTATGGCATGTCAAAGCTTCCCAAAGATATAAGGGGCCTGAGAAGAGTGAAGCATGTCAACACCTGACCTCCGAACATTTTCTCACTGCGTGTAACAACTTTTTTCCTGCTGCGTCAACACATCACAACAGAGCGCAGAGTAGAACACGCGTTATAATCCATGAAGAAGAACCCAAAAGAAACAGTAAAGGAGATACTGACCCCAAGTGGAAAAATAAAGAAATGCACCAGCGAACTAATACAACACTATAGAACATAGACTAGAGGGACAGAATATAGAGCGGGGGTATCCAAGGTAATACGAGGTTATGACTCCTTTAAGAACTATGTTCAGTGTAAAGAAGAACAAGAAGTCCTGGAAGTGATGGTATGACTCCCACAGAGTCCTGATCTCAACATCATAGAGTGTCTGGGATTACATGAAGAGACAGAAGGATGTGAGGAAGCCTACTTTTTGCATTTTGTTGATCGATGAAAATAAATTATTAAGACTTCCATTTTTGAAACATTCTTTGTTTGCATTTCACACCTGCCAAAACTTTCTACACAGTACTGTACATCATTACATATATGTTCTATCATATAGAGCCATAGTAAAAAAGGTTTTTCTACCAAGGTTTTAAAAATCCAGATATAAAAAATATATATGGTTCTAAAATGTTTACCTCTAAATTTTAAACCCAAAAGCACAACAGATTCTGGGATGTCATTAAACAAAAGCCATCAACAATGGAAAATCTGCCTGTGGAAAATCCCATTTTTTGGCCCAAGCAGTGAGAGCGCTGTGGAGGCCTATTGTTTTTCAAATGTTTCTTATTTTTCACACAAATAAATTTGGTTATTAGAGGCCCAACATATATGAAAACTATACATATATGAAAATTTTGCAGACAACTCAGTCGTAGATTACATTTACAAATTTTAAGGGTTTTGCAAAAGTTGCAACCCAAATAACTCAACAGTGCCCCCTGGTATCCTTCAAAACCCTCTCCTCTGTTACCTCACTTATAGGTTTTATGTATGTAATTTGGTACACTTGTAGAATTTCCCAAGACCTACCTAAAAGTCTCCTGCACCCATGGTCTACAACAAGCAGGAAGTCAGCCATTTTAGATTGAAATTGTAATTTTGACCAATTTTTATCCTGTTTTGGCCGTTTAATGCCTTTGCTTAAAACGCCCAAAAAAACCAAGAGGTTTTGAACAATTGGATTGAAAAGTGACGAGTTTGCTTATAAGGCATGGGGGATCTAATGTTATTCAAATCCTGACTTTTAGTATATGTTGAAGGGGCGGGGCCAGGCCTCAGACTACACTCAAAGAAAAGAAAAATTGTTAGGTGGCTTGATTGTGTGGGCGTGGCAGAGTTGCATTTACATACTGTTGGCTATAAATCGCATGCCTGATCCGATTTGCTCCAAACAAGCTCACGTGTTAAAACCAACCCTGCAAGGAAAAGTGGTATAGAAGATAGATGGATGGATGGATGGATGGAAATGGGGCACGTTTGAGTTCTTACTTAGCCAGTTAATGCCTACAGGCACAGAACATCCATCCATCATCTATAGGTCTTATCCTTACAGGATCACAGGGGGCGGTGCCTATCTCCAGTGGTCATCAGGAGAGAGGCGGGGTACACCCTGGACCAGTGCGATGGAATACCCCCCATAGTTTATGCCTTTAATAAACAATGAGAAAATAAATCCCCGGCTGTAGTTCAGTGGTAGAGTTGTCAGCCTGCAACCCAGAAATTGTGAGTTCGATTCCAGCTTCCACCTGCTACATGTCGTTGTGTCCTTGGGCAAGACACTTCACCTAACTGCCTACTGGTGTTGGCCAGAAGGGCTGATGGCATGATATGGCAGCCTCGCTTCTGTCAGTCTGCCCCAGGGGCAGCTGTGGCTATAATCATAGCTTTCTTCCACCAGTGAGTGAATGAATAACGGGGTTGTAAAGCGCTTTGAGAGTCTTGAAAAGCGCTATATAAATGCAAGCCGTTATTGTTATAAAAAACAGACTGGTATTTATTTAATTTATTTTTTCTAAACTGATCTCGGTACTTCACAAAAACAGAGCTTTTTACTATTTTTTCAAGCGAATGCAAGACTCTTCCATAGCCTTACACTTGAAAGGGTGTGTGGATTCCTGTCAACATGACTGAGCACTTCGCTGTGCTTTGCTAACAGAAACATAGCAGATATAGCTCCATGAGTGCAACTGATTTATCAATACGTTATATAATGTTGATTAAGTTCATTTCTGCATTTGTTGTTCAGGCTTAAGGGTCTGCTACTAAAGTTTTAATTAAGTTTTCAGGAAATGCAAGGTTCTGGTTCTTCAGGCCTGTGGAACCAGTCCACACAGACTGACTGGAGCTGTCTTTAAAGAGTAACTCAACCCCAAAACAACTTTTTTTTGCTTCTAAACTGTACAAATGGATCTTTAACAATTCAATCTTTCAGTTTCCGGGGATTTTTGTACATTTTGGTGTAAACTTGTTTAATTCTACACTTTTTGGTCTAAAAACGTCTTAGTGCTGCCCCCTTAGGGTTGAACTGTGGCTACTGCATTTGATTTTTGTGATTGGTGGAGAGCGGTACATCTCTACGTCACAGGCATCGACTGTGTCACAGCAGCCATGGTCTCACAGACATGCCCCGTGGGTTTGGGTATAAAACTATCAGACATACCGGCCCTGTGGCGAGTTTGGAGTTGGATTACGTTTTTCAGGTTACCATTATTATCACATTAGCACTTAGTTACCATAGCATCTCTCTCTCTCACTCTCACTCTCACTCACTCACTCACTCTCACACTCACACTCACACTCACTCACACTCACACTCACACTCACTCTCACACTCACACTCACACACTCACTCACTCACACTCACACTCACTCTCACTCACTCACTCACTCTCACACTCACACTCACACTCACTCACACTCACTCACTCACTCACTCACACTCGCACTCACACTCACACTCACACACTCACTCACTCACTCACCCACTCACTCATATCAGATTGGGGCTCAATCTGGCCCGCTGTTGCTGGTCTTAGCTGAAAAGTTTAACTCTCTGTCCATTTTAGCCAAAGCTAGTTTATGGCCTGTTGTCTCCTTACACTACATGTGCTGTCCTCCATCTTGGCACAGAACTGAGATTTATGATTTTGTCTCCTAGGCTATCTGTAACCTGAGCCCCCTGGAGTGAGGGCAACCCCCCCCCCCCCCCCCCCCAGCTGTTCTAGCTGACTCATTTCATGTTAATTGTGTCTAATGTTCACCTATTATTGTTTTCTAAGATCTGTAGTAGTTTTGCATGTTTTAGAATAGTTGGGATTTTCTATTTTCTAAATAAAGTCCCCTTAACCTAAAGAGCAGTTGTCTGGGATTACTTGGAGTGATGCGTACAATTAATGTCCACAGCGTAAGAACTTATTCCTTCATTTGTTTAATTATCTCAGCCTTATTAGGCAGGTAATCAAAAACATAAACGGAGACTGAACAATTTGGCTATATATATATAAATGTTCCTGGAATCAATTCAATTCAATTCAATTCAGTTTCAATTCAGTTTATTTATATAGCGCCAATTCACAACAGATGTCATCTCAAGGCACTTAACAAGAAGTCATTTCAATACATTTATACAAACATTCCAATCAGTTAAAAAGTTTCCTATTTAAGGAATCCCAGCAGATTGCGTCAGTCATTGGCATGAGGTTGGGCCCCGTTGATGCAGACTTTCCAACCACAGCAATCCTTCAGCAATCCCTCATACTGAGCAAACATGTAGCGACGGTGGAGAGGAAAAACTCCCCTTTAACAGGAAGAAACCTCCAACAGAACCAGGCTCAGTAGGAGCGGCCATCTGCCACGACCGTCTGGGGGTTTGAGAAGACAGAGCAGAGACACAGAAGGAACAGAAGATCTGATATAAGAGAACTTTCTATGTTACAGAAAGTAAAAAGTTAATAACAGGACACAGTGGATGTTCAGTTACTGGGGGGACCATCCCAGTCGATGCCCCCCGTCCAACAGGGCATTGCAGCCAAGCAGGATACCAGACCAGGTATATCTTCTATGGAGAGAAAAACACTGAGAGAAAACAAAGTTAACAGTCGAAATAACAGAATGTACTGTAATACAACTGGAGAGTCGTAGGAGAAAAGGAAGTAGCAGAGTGAAGAAAATTGGTAAGTCTGTCCTCCAGCAGTCTAAGCCTATAGCAGCATAACTACAGCGATAGCTCAGGATGACCTAAGCCACTCTAACTATAAGCTTTATCAAAAAGGAAAGTTTTAAGCCTGGCCTTAAAAGTAAACAGATTGTCTGCCTCACGGACTAAAGCTGGGAGCTGGTTCCACAGGAGAGGAGCCTGATAACTAAAAGATCTGCCTCCCATTCTACTTTTAGAAATCCTAGGAACTACAAGTAAACCTGCAGTTTGAGAGCGAAGGGCTCTGTTAGGAACATAAGGAACAATTAGATCTCTGATGTATGATGGAGCTTGATTATTAAGGGCTTTGTATGTAAGAAGAAGGATCTTAAATTATATTCTGGATTTAACAGGGAGCCAATGAAGGGAAGCTAAAACAGGAGAAATGTGATCTCTCTTTTTAATATTCCTCAGAACTCTTGCTGCCGCATTTTGGATCAACTGAAGGCTTTTAATGGCATTTTGTGGACTTCCTGATAGTAAAGAATTACAGTATTCCAGCCTTGAGGTAACAAATGCATGTACTAGTTTCTCAGCATCACTCCTGGACAGGATGTTTCTAATTTTAGCAATATTCCGGAGGTGAAAGAAAGAAATCCTAGAAACCTGTTTAATATGGGATTTAAATGTCAAGTCTCGGTCAAAAATAACGCCGAGGTTCTTTACGTTATTACTGGGGGCCAAGTTAATGCCATCCAGATGAAGTGATTGACTAATCAGTTTCTGTTTAAGAACTTCTGGTCCAAAGACAGCAACTTCTGTTTTGTCAGAATTTAAAAGCAAAAAGTTTAGGGTCATCCATGTTTTTATGTCTTCCAGACATGCCTGTAATCTACCTAACTGACTGGGTTCATCAGGATTTATGGATAAATATAGTTGTGTATCATCTGCATAGCTGTGGAAATTTATCCCATGCTGTCTAATGATTCTACCAATTGGGAGCATATATATGGTGAACAGAATTGGTCCAAGCACAGAACCCTGTGGAACTCCACAAGTAACTCTTGAGAGTGAAGATGATTTATCATTTAGATGAACAAACTGGAATATATCAGACAAATATGATTTAAACCAGCCTAGTGCTGTTCCTTTGATCCCTGCAACATGTTCAAGCCTTTCTAGGAGAATATTATGATCGACTTTGTCAAAAGCAGCACTGAGATCTAACAAAACCAGAACAGACACAAGTCCATTATCTGAGGCCATGAGAATATCATTAGTAACCTTCACCAGTGCTGTTTCAGTGCTATGATGAGCTCTAAAACCTGACTGAAACTCTTCAAACAGCTCGTTATTGTTTAAATGCTCACAGACTTGATTAGCAACAATTTTCTCAAGGACTTTGGATAAGAAAGGAAGGTTAGATATAGGTTTGTAATTCACTAAGTCATCTTGATCAAGGGAAGGTTTCTTGAGTAAAGGTTTAATTACAGCTATTTTAAATTCCTGTGGTACGTATCCGTTTACTAAGGATAGATTCATCATATCCAAAATGGGGCCAGGAACCAAAGGGAACACTTCTTTAAATAATTTGGTTGGGATTGGGTCCAACATACAAGTTGAAGGTTTAGATGAGGCTAATATTTTTGATAATTCCGAAAGCTCGACTGAATCAAAACAGCCTAAGCACAAATGAGGTTCTACAGTTCTTTCCGATACTGCCTCATTTACTGAGGAAGAAGTAATCATGCCTGGGAGGATGCCAATGATTTTATTTTTAATAGAATTAATTTTATTTATGAAGAATCCCATAAAATCATCACTGCTAAGAGCTGGGGGAATAGTTGGCTCAACAGAGCTATGACTCTGTGCAAGTTTGGCAACTGTACTAAAAAGAAACCTAGGATTGTTTTTATTCGCCTCTATTAATGATGAAAAATATGCTGTTCTAGCTTGTCGAAGGGTCTTTTTATACAGCAATAGACTGTTATCCCAGGTTAAATAGGAATCCTCTAGGTGTATAGAGCGCCATTTTCTCTCCAACTTCCTAGTTTTCTGCTTTAAAGTATGCAACTCTGCATTGAACCAAGGAGTCAGCCTCCTATGGCTAGCCACTTTCTTTTAAGGGGGCTACACTATCTAATGCCAAACGCAATGAGGACGTAACGCTGTGAACCAGATCATCAATTTCTGAAGGGTTAGAGATAGAATTGCTGCCATCCACTGTGTTACTCTGAGACACTGAGGAAAGTAAGAATGGAACAGATTCTTTAAAAATTGTTACAGCATTGTCTGATAAAGCTCTACTATAATGAAATTTTCTTTCAGATTTAAGATGGTCAGTTAAAGTAAATTCAAAAGTTATTAAGAAGTGGTCAGACAGGACCGGGTTATGTGGGTGGACTGTTATTTCCTCACACTCGATACCGTATGTCAGTACAAGGTCCAAAGTGTGTTTACCCGAGTGGGTCGATCCCTGTACTTTTTGAGTAAAGCCAATTGAGTCTAAAATAGCATTAAAGGCTGCATTTAGGCTATCACTTTCAGTATCCACATGAATATTAAAGTCCCCCACTATAATAACCCTATCAGTATTTAATACTAAATCACCAGGATGGTGCTCCTAAACTTGGTCATTTTTACATACAATTATTAATCTTATTAATAGTAGCCCTAGGCAATTATTCATATTTATTCATAGCCAAATCCTACCTATCTGCGGCACAACATGTTAGAGACCTCCTCTCCTATTATTACAAAAGGTCTCCAAGGAAACGGGCTTTAAAACTGCTAAAAGTACAAAGATTGCAAATGTTGAGTTGATGCTGCCTGACCTGAGACCCAAGAAAGAAAATGTGCACCTAAGAGGTGAAAACCTCTGTCCCTTCTTTTTGTGGCCCCATAATTATGTTATTTTGACTTCACAATTGTGTTAATTGTATATCCTTGTCATGTTTTAGTTTGAGGAAGGACCCAAATGCAGCAAGGTTAACAAAACAATGATTTAATTAAATAAAAGAGCAAGGAACTTTCAGGGTATGACAGAAGGACGTGAAAAACACAAAGACCAGGAAATGGGAAGCTTTGACGAGGAACTAAGAAAACCGGAGCCTAAATATACTGAGGAGAAATGAGGAGTGATACTGACAAACCAGAGAATCAATTAGAGACAAGCGGACACAGGTGAGAAAGGGAGAGCAGAGGAAGATTGGAAATGAGCAGCAGCTTGGCAGGGAAGAAGAATGGCAAGGGGAAAAAATAGAAAGAAAGGGAAAGAACAAAGCATAAAGAATAACTAGACAGATTAATCTAAGGAGGCATAAGGAAGGACTGAACACAAAAAGTGGTGACCAGGAATAAAGAGGCACTGCTGAACATAACGAGAGGAGGGAACATCCTAAATAAATAAGGAGTGAACCACAAACATGAGAACTCAACATATGAGCACCTGAGGGTAAAGAGGGCGAGAAAATGTGGTGGAAGGAAAAACTCAAGTCACAAACAACTAAGAACTATGACAATCCTCAATAAGTTCCTAATAACATCAGAGAGGCATTCATTTATAAAGAAGTAATTTTTGTTCAAAATGACATGTTGAATAAAGTTTACCTGGCACTTTAAGGATTCCTGGAAATTAGGCTTTGTTCTATTTAACAAATGTGTTTTTAATTATTTTTTTATAGCAAATCAATAATGTCAACTTGTTCAAATTCAGTTACATACATTCCAATTCAAACTTAGCTACAATACAGTTGAGTCTTTTATACCATTCAGTACAAAGTAACCCTGTAGAAAGATGTGTGAAATATGTGGGGAAACATTTTACGTCTTTTACGTATTTTAAGTCTTACATTACATATATACTAGTGTCGTATTTCCCAACCCTGGTCTCAAAGACACACTGCCCTGCATGTTTTACATCTTTCCCTACTTTAACACACCTTATTCATGCCTTGTCCACACTTAGTATCTCACAAAACGAAGATATCTTTCTACGTTTTGGCCATTCATCCACACAAAAACGCAGAATTACGGCACCAAAAACGAATCTTTCTAAAAACTCCGGTAAAAGTGGAGATTTGTGTTTTCTCTGTTCTAAGCGTTTACGTGTGTAAACCAGAGTTTTCGGCTCCGCATTGTCACTTTCCGCGACAGAAATGCTCGGAAATCATTTGTACGACCTTCGTTTCCACTCAGAAACAGCATTTATGCCCTCAGAGATGTGCTGGCATTATCGATTGTTTAAGTGTTTTTGTTTGCTTGTTTTTACAAGCTCAATTCCTGCTCTATGTAGAAGTTAGAACATAGAAAGTTACTCTGAGTGGATAGGATTTGGGGAAACTACTGCCCCCTACAGGTTTGGCATGTCTATGAACATGGTTAACAGCACACTTATGCGGTTAGGTGTGGACAGAGATTTTTTTTTAAATGAGGTGGTGAGAATATAGATTTTTTTTTTTACAGATATGTGTGTACATGGCCTCAGATGATTGCAGTTCAGCAAAAGCCTGCATGTTAATAATCAGCCTTCAATTGAAATCAGGTGTGTTAAAGCAGGGACACATGTAAAACATGGAAGGGAGTTTGCCTTGAGGATCAGGGTTGGAAAATGCTGCACTACCAAAAGTGTTAATCAATCACCGTCTCTAAATCATTGAATTCAGACCTGTGTTCCAACCACTTCCATGACCCCAGGTTCTAGAAACAAAAAAATGTTTCTCAACTCAGAGCTCAGTCAATTGTTTTTATGGGATGCCATATATGCATCAAGTCCAGTTGTTAAAATGTCCTTGCTACTAGATATTCCACAGTCCAGCTGTTAGTGGTAACATAACAAAGTCCTAGTGACTGGGAATTCAGCCACGAAGTGGTAGGGCATGTAAATCCCAGAGAGGTGCCAGTGGTTGCTGAGCAACATAATTTGCAAGAGCCTGTAATGCACAGGCGTCCAGACTTCATGTGGCTCTGAGATTAGCACAAGAACAGTTCTTCAAGAGCTTCATAGAATGAATGCTATAAAAATACTGGATGGACACTAGAACAGCGGAGACGTGTTCTCTGGATGAAGTCATGCGTCTCTGTCTTCCCCATGGACCAGTGGTTTCACAGTTCCCTCTTAGTTCCAGGCGTGACGATGCACTAGTACCACAAGGTCCATGAAGACATGAATGAGTGAGTTTGGTGTGGAAGAACCTGATGGGCAGAGACTGTGAGCCAGGCACTTCTTGACCAACATCAGTGGCTGACCTCACATAGGGCCTCTAAAAGAATAGTCAATGATTCCTATAAATATAATCCTCAACATTGTGGAAACCTTCTAGCTGCATCATCATCATAACCCCCCAGTTTGAGTGAGTACACCGTATACCACCGTATATTCTGCAGTATCGTGGAAATGTTCATTTCATTTATTTGTTTAAGGACAGTGCACATTAATAAACATTTCTGTAAATGTGCCAGTGTTAGCCAGCAGGCTATACTATGTTATACTAGGCACATGGTGGCTAAAAAGAAAAAAATACATTAAATGAGCATATTAACTGACACAGCAATTGATAAACAACAATAAAACATAATGCCATAGCACTGGCTCTATTAAAACACGAAAACATAAAACCTATATCCATACAGCATACATGTGTGCACTAATATACTACTTCTAATGTTTTTCACATGTTGCACATTTGAATTATAGCACGTGCTTTGAGGTGTAATCACGTGATCTCACATCTCCACATGTGATTACCAGAAGAAAACTGGATTATTTAGTGTAAACATTTATATTCATTCAGCTTTTCAAATGAAAAACTCAACTGAGATTCTAATATTTTATGCAAAGAATTTCCTAAAAACACTAATGTGTTTGTTCTGTCATTATTCTTCATCTGCTCTGCATTCACCTAAACATTTAGAGTGTGTTGAGAAAACAATAAACTAACCAACCAGCTCAGTTCGACTCTGATGCTTCTTTATACGCTTGTATAATGAAAACACATTAAAGTGAACTTTTATGAAGTCATCACGTGAGTTGTTGTTATAGAAGAAGATCTGGTTGCTTTCATCAAACCCATTTGAGCAGACGTGTCCGTGGATTAAGCAGGGTGGGCTGTAGGAGGAGGGTCCCACTCTCTCCGCCGCTGCCCCTCCTCGATCGTTCCCCAGCATGAAGCTCCCTCCCTCCCTCACTCCCTCCCTCACTCCCTCACTCCCTCCCTCCCTCCCTCACTCCCTCACTCCCTCCCTCACTCCCTCACTCCCTCCCTCCCTCCCTCACTCCCTCCCTCACTCCCTCACTCCCTCACTCCCTCCCTTGGCTTCGTTTCCGAACACCAAAAATAAAAGCCGATCAGAGCAATCGATGATCCTGCTGGAGTCGCATCTGGACGGTGGGGAAACATGGCTCTGAGGTCGGCCTGTGGGCTTTCTTCTGACAGGTAAACCAACCCGCTTCTCCTCCTCCTCCTCCGGTGCTGCTGCTGCTGCTGCTGCCGGAGGCTCCTCACGGTCAGCAGGGCTGCCTGTGAGCCCCAGATGCGGCTTATCAATACTATGAAGAAGGGAGATTTGTGCCTAATGTCGGCTTGTCTTTAGTGTGACTTGTTAGTTTGAGACGGATAAGTCAGACAGAGATGAAGGGGTGAGAGGTTAACCAGAGAGGAGGAAAAGGAGGTGAAAGTTAGAGAAAGTAAAGGTGGCGAGACAGCCGAGGGAGGGGCGGCTTTCCTGGGAACAGTTCGTTCTGTTTGTCCCGCTCCGGTCCACGGTAGAACCGGAGGATCAGAGTTCTGTTCAGCGTGCTTTTATTGGGTTCCAGCATGAAGCCCTCTGGCTGGATAACACTAAAACACTGACACTAGCCTAATTACAGAAACAGAATCATATTCATTTTATATCAGTGGTCTCCAAACTTATTGTCATGTGGGCCAAAAAAGTCGCTCAAACCCCTAAATGACAGCAATGGGATCCAATTTGTTTAACTTGCTTCAAAAGTAAACCAAGGATGGAATGTTTGAATTGACTAAATAATGGAGTCAGGTTTTTATAACGACAGGACTCTAGATCAATGTAGATGTAGATGGGTTTTGTTCCTTCATTAAAAGAAAGGTTGGAAAATTCCTTTGAAGTCAATTGATTTGTATTTTTTTGGGTGGTGGGGGGCAGTGTAGTCCATTCTCAGTAATAGAACAGGTTGTGGGTCACACTGAGCCAATAATGAATTGGGAAAGTAGATTTTAGGGTCAGAGGTTACTGCAGTTCTCCCAGGTTCTGTTCCTGCCTTAGGCTGCTTGTTGCATGTCTCCTGCTACTCTCTTTGCCCTTCTTCCTGTCTGGCTACTGTTGAATAAAGGAGAGTAATGCCACGAACACCTAGAAAATCAATACAAAATTAGACTTGGATGCCACAAAGTGGGGTTTTGAGTTAAAGGAAGTGGCTAGATGTGGTCATTTTAACTATAAAAGAAAATGCCAAAGGTTTTATTAACAAAAAATGCTTCGTGTCTGTCTGCATCAGCCTCCTGTGGCAGGCAACCTTTCTATCATTATATGGTATTCTTGAATTTCCGTCAGGGGCCGACTCTGGACACCCATGATTTCTATCCTCTATTTTGTTTAGCACATCTGAGGGATCACATGTCCTTTGTTTGGTTTTCCAGTCATTTTCCAGAAAATGTTATTTACACAAGGCAAGGCGATTTTATTTGTATAGCACACTTTCAACAGCAAGGTAATTCAAGGTGCTTTACAGTAAAGAAACACATAGAAGCAGTCCTATCAATTAGATGATTTCCAGAAAAAATGTATGTTAAAAAAAATCCCAGCAGAATATTGTGGCATTCTTCAAAAGCATTTCTTTAAAACACTAATACAATTGATGAAATAGTTTTTCAGATGGTGAAAGAATCTATCGAGTCACCTAATGGTGAGGAGAACACCCTAAAATGAGCCTAAAATGACCATTTCTAAAACAAACCTGATGGTCAATCAGTTGAGCATTCTGGCTTTTTAAGACATTCCTCTAAAAAGGACCTGATAAAGTCAGGAGTGGCACATTTTAGTCAGGAAAAGTAATGCAATTAGCTCCTAACTTACATTTCTAAAACAGATATAATAATATAAATAAGTCCAGTTCAACAAATGAGTCTTTAGTCAGCAGAGAATGATTGCAGACTTTAACTTGCTGAAGCCACTAACTGGTTGACAGGAAAAATCCAGCGGCTGAGCTGTCTGCTGGAACAATGGACAGGATTATAAATCATCTCTAAGGTAAATCAGCACACAATGTGCTTGTTCCCAGTAAACTCCGTCTGGCATTTAAAAGAACTGAAGGTTGTGAGAAAAGTTTTTAAATGCAGACTATAGAGACAGTGTTGGAAAGTTTGTTTGTTGTCATCCCAATGAAACTCGTAGAATAAAGCCAGCAGCACATTCCCACCGCTGGTTCCCACCGCTGGTTCCCACCGCTGGTTCCCACCGCTGGTTCCCACCGCTGGTTCCCACCGCTGGTTCCCACCGCTGGTTCCCACCGCTGGTTCCCACCGCTGGTCATTATTGGTGCTCAGCTACAACAATGCCACATCCAGTCATGGATGAACATGCAACCGGTAAATAAAATAGTTTTTATAATCGTTTCGATTATTTTTGCACCAGAGCTAAGATAACTACCATAACATCCTCCATGAGCTGTGATTTAAGTAAGCTTATGGAAATACGACTATAGTGGACCCCTGGTATTTTCAGGGGTTACAGACCACAGCCATCTGCAAACAGCTGAAATCAGCTAATAATTGAGTACCCCTCTAAAAGTGCTTAGAACTGCCTAATTTCATAGTTTATACACCAAATATACATGAATATGCATGGTGGAAACTGTTTTGGCGCTACTGCAGAAGCTAATATCTACAGCTTTCCTTATCTTCATTCTTCAGGGTACAGCCAATCAGCACGAACGAAAATAAATGGTGCTTTTGGATTGGCTGCTTTCCAAAAGGCAGCAATAGCGTGTCAAGTAGCATTGCACCGAGGTAGTTCAGGCTGCAAAGCAGCATTTTATTCAGAATATTTTAAGATATGCTCTACAAAACAAATCTGTGAATAGGCAGGGGTCCACTGTAATTATTAAATTATGAATCCCTTTCTCTGTTCTCTATTTCTGCTGTTTGCATTAATACCTTGATCCAGTGGAGATGTGCTATATTTACTCATGGTTATCATACCGTGAGAATCTACATAGTTTCTATATGTATGGAGCGCCGCGGAAGCTGGCTGCAGCTCACACCTGATCCTGTTTGGACGGGTTGTACTGGAAACTGAATTTCTGAAGTATTCATTCATTCATACGCTCTATAAGAGTATGGCTCATTTGGCCCCAGTGACCTTTCATACTCTCAAATTTTTTATGGTTTCATATCTGACTTTTTCACATCTGAAAATCGCGTCTTCTACGGGAGACTTCATACTGACCATCAGTTGGTTTATGTCTTTCTTTATTGTCATACCCAAAGTCTACTAGAAGGAAATGTGTTGATATTGCTTCAGTAAATAACGTCAACCATTGGAAGGTCAGGTAGAGTCACTTTGGTTTGATCAGAAGTTGTAAACTGTCAGATATCATAAGAGTCATCTGGGTCGATTGGGATCGGAAGCTAAATAAATGGGCACACAGTTTTAAAGTAATAACATACAATGGACATTAATTGGATGTGAAATTAGTGCATTTTTATTCATAGTTATCTCAGTAATTCAGATTAAAGAAACTAAAAAAAAAACTAATATTGCATGGTTAAAGAAATGGTTTGTTTTACAGTTACAATACAGGGGATTGACTTGGAGCCCTTTACAACATGATTATATACTCTACATTCTTCCCCTCCCATCATTTCTTTGAACACGTTTTACACAATTATTCTTAATAGAGTGACAAAGCTTGAGTCCTACCTATAAACGGTGGTATTCCTTTTTGAACACATTGCAAACTAATTCATTTTGGGCTCCAGATCCCCAGCATTGTGGAGAAAGCTTTTTTTATTCTTTTGCTGTCCATGGCTGCAAATGAATTCTCTATTGTATTTCTAGTATACACACGTTTATCATTCAAATATGTTAGTTCTTAAAGCCAAGTCCGAAATCATTTAAATATATAATAATGACAGAGTGGCTCTAAAATAGGAAGGGACCCTTCTTTGAGTAAAGCTCTCAGCGTCTAGTAGGATATACAATGTTGTTTATAGGTGATCTAATTTGAGATTTTTCATTTCACCCTAACTCGAGGCGATTACCCTCCCAGTCATGCTTCAGTGTGATAAATTAGTCCAGAGTCTTCCAGCCTCATGTTCACCACAAAGGAATGTAACCCCTTCAGGGGTCAAATGTCAAATTAGCTTGAGGAGGAATACCAGCTTTCCATGTCATCCTGTGTTAAAACTCGATGTGTACTGCTGGTTACCCCTGACTCCTGTCTTAAAATCCTTTGGAGCATAACTGAACTTTTCCACCAAACTACGGCTGGAATTTAAAAGAAGTCATGGAATTTACCGTCCAGTTCAGAGCAGAGCTTTTGGGCTATTGTGTGTCCCTCTGTGAAGTGGGAAGGTTTGGTTTAAGACTTTTTTCTTTTTCCCAGAATAATGTGTCTGCAGCCATTTATGACACATCTCAGTTATGGCAGATATGAGTATGGAAAGCCTGCATCATCAGGCCTACAGCTGGATCTCATTATTCAAGGAATGCAGGACTTTTGTACGAAAACTCTGGCTGGCTTTTCCTAATCCTCTTTTCCCTCTCCCTCTCAGCTGAGCTCCTTTGGCAATGCAACAGTCCCCTCTCTGATGAGACGATGAGAACCCACACCCGTGGGGCCCCAACAGTCTTCTTCATAAGTCTGCTGTGGCCCCTGCTCGCTCCAGTGCCCGCAGCCGAAGTGGACCCCACTGGGGGAATCCCCTTCATGGGAGGCAACTATGACAGTCATCCCATGTTGTACTTCGGCCGCGGGGATGTGGAGGAGCTGCAGTATGCCGCGGCGGGGACTCATCGGGAGATGGCCAGGAGGATCCGGGAGGCCGGAGAGACTATGTTGGAGCACCCAGAGGAGTACCTGCCCCCCTGGAGCCCTGCTGAGTTCAGCGCCCGCTGGAACGAGGTCTATGGAAACAATCTGGGTGTGCTGTCCATGTTCTGCCTGCTGTACCCGCACAGGGCCGGGGCCCTCGACCTGGCCAAGGACTACATGGAGAGGATGGCGGCTCAGCCTAGTTGGTAGATTTTCTGTTTTAATTCACTTGCAACAATGAGATGTTATGAGATGTAGTTGTAGCCTCTCAACGCCACAGTCTGAAACCCCTTCTGGTTCTTCAGGGCATCTTTCCAGGTGGCACATGTGCAAAGGCAAACTTGTCCAAGTTGTCTTCTGGTCCACGACTGGCCATCTGGTATCAATAAAAAACAAAGCTCTTATCACTGGAGCTTGGGTTTAGGGTTATGGTTATGGGTAGGGGTGGGTATATAGGTCAGGATTAAATGTAGGTGTTAGACCAGAAAAGGACAGAGAGCGGTGGGACCTGAGGAAGACGTCTCTCCTGTCAGTCCCACCTCCAGGGTCTTCTCATCTGCTTCTGCTTCTGTGGGCAGAACTCTAGTAAAACTGCTTTTTGGTCCGATAAAGCTGTAGTTCAGGAAATATGTTGAGCAGCTGTTTGCTGCACATCCCCTCCCCCACTCCCCCAGGGAGAGGAAATGAAATGTTCAGATGCTAGCTCAATCGTTAAGACTGAGTCTCAGGGTCCAGGTGACCGTTCAAGGCTCTGGTTCATGTTTATAGTCCAGGCAGTGATTTAACAGAACCCTTCTTAACACAGTTACTTCATTTACCAATATTCAGGCCGTCACCGTTTTGTCCTAGAATTCATTTTAAATAATGCTCAGTTTGCTTCGTCATAAATGTGTTGGGACAAGCAATCCTTGTTGAATCTGATGTAGGACTGTCTGTGAGTCAGAAATATTACTGTCCAATGGTTGTGTGCAACTGAGCTGGAACTCCTGCTGGCATGTTCAAGCATATCCAAACCTATTGTCTTAGAACAAGTTAGGAATAGAGCGGTATTACTCAGTATTTATTTCATAGAAGCGGAAACATCAGCAATTACTGGGCTTAAGAGCGAGTACTTGTGTGTGCGATAAACAGCCTTGTTACTTAGTTTAAGTCCCTTTGAAAGGATAATTGTCACACAGAAAGCCCTCAAGTTTGCAGGCAAAAGGCTTTAGTTTGCTAGATTGGTGTCAGAGTACTCCAACTACTCACCTTTATCTCACTGGTCCTTTTTAAACCTTAACTTTGATTCAAAAGCAGATTTATTTCAGCAATTTCCTTTTGCTTTGCTGTTGTTGTAAATGTAAATTAAAAGTTTTTTTTAATTTTTAAAAATAAATAAATCTTATTATATCTCAGGTAAGACTGATAGTTCATTGGGCCAATCTCAGACATCCTATCAGATATTAAGATGAAATTCATGTCCCAGACCAGAAACAATAAGCCTACAACACTAGGGAGCGCTATAATAGAGAGAGGTTTTTATTGCCTCATAGCTTAAGGGGAAGTTTGCATATATGTCCAGATTATACATGCGGCATGGTAATTAACTGCCAAAGTGGGTGTGGCCTATAAACAAATGAATTAAAACTGACTTTAATTTGACTTGAAATGTAGTTTTTTTCATTTGATCTAATGAGCTCAGATTTGGAAGG
Source organism: Valencia hispanica (assembly GCA_963556495.2). Classification (NCBI taxonomy): domain Eukaryota; kingdom Metazoa; phylum Chordata; class Actinopteri; order Cyprinodontiformes; family Valenciidae; genus Valencia; species Valencia hispanica. Next base: position 5,909,394 of record OY747719.1, read on the forward strand.
ACATGTTACTTGAATGAACCTGAACTTTAAATACACCTGGCCTTAGGAAATCATTCATACTCCAAATAAACAATAAACAATAATTCATACTGATGCTGTGTACAGCGCTTTGTGTATGGGACTACATTACATTTTGATGCTAGGTGCTTATAACAAATTTTCTTTAGAAATGATTTGATCTGAAACTGTGGAGTTTTTGTCACATATGTCATAATTATCAAGTCAAAAGTACTCACAGGCCCAAATAAGACTTTTTCATTTACTGTTTTTTAAAAGTATTTAATATTTTAATGCACAGTCTGATTTTTTCTTGGTTCCGGCATGCTGAAACCATTGTAGAAGCAAAGCTTACTACACATTTGCTAATTAAAATAAAGGTTTCAAGTTTCCAAATCTTTTGAAATCAATTGCAAAAGAAACACAAAACAATTTAGTCTATTCTCAGGAATAAGAGTAAAAGTCGCTGGATTTATGTGGTCCTATCTACTATAAGTTAAAAAATGTCCTAATGCTTGTTGTGGGCCGCACAAAATCACTCCAAGGACTGCAAATGGCTCCTTGGCCGCACCGTGGACTCTCCTAATCCAGGTAAAAAAATATTTAGCTTGCACTAGTACAGTTTCTCTTTTCGTTAGGACTTGAAAATGAACTTTAGTGTCTATAAACTTTAATCCCAGCTTCTCAGGCTTATTGAAAGTTCCCTCAAAAATGAATTACAAAACCTGTTCCATAAAAAAGGAACTACAAAAACAAAAGAAACAACAGTAGTGGGCTTACAATATTGGTCCTGTAACACATAAAAAAAGAAAACCCAAAATGAAATAAACATTCACATTACATTTGTGCAAATATAATACTTTAATATTGTATTATGTTCCATTTAAAACTATTCAATGAACCAGAAAACCTGAGCAGTCTGCCTAGCCTGGACTACTCCAAGAGTCCTGGACAGTACCGCATGCAACACTATTGTCTGTTTATTATCTTTATTATTCAACTTCACCTGCTTTTTCACTGTTATTCTAATAACTGACGCAGCTGGAACTTCAGCATCATAATACCAAAACCCCACTCCAAAACTTGGAGCCTAATTGTTAGAGGTTGTTGTCAGTGTTATTCCATATCAAGTTTCCTCTATTTAAATGTGTATTATTGATTGACTTTTAAGTCAAAGCTGATTATGATGTACTCCTATTTTACACAACTTTTCATTAGTCTAGAATAGGAACGGACCTGTACTGCACACAGGTGGGCAATGTAATGCAGTTTTGTCATACATCTTATATATATATATATATATATATATGTGTGTGTGTGTGTGTGTGTATGTATGTTTAGGGGTGTAACTGTGCATTAATTTGTATTCAAATCTATAATGACTCCAGCTGTTTTCTGCAGAATGTTTATGTGCGGCACTCAGAGCGCAACGCAACTTTAAAAAGTGACACCAAAACAAAACAGAAAGGACTCCCAGCTATCACTAAACTTTGCTATTTGGGAACATTCATGGTTTCTCTTGCAACTATAGTAGAAAAAGAAAGATGGACCAAACCAGGACTTTGTCAGTGAATGCATCTCTCAACAGCAATAAGGTCCATAACTCGCTCTGCACTGAACTGAATGAATGAATGACTCACCTGAAACAATGTGAAGCTGAATGGAAACACCACTGATACTGGAGGAAAAAACAGCTGACATCCAAATGACTACCAGTAGCATCAAATCAGCCCAAACTCCCGTGTTTGTATAAGACCCAAGTTGGTGGAATCGTCGTTGATGAGAAGGGATTTCCCAGGAGCTGTCCCTGCTCAATTCAAGTACAGCTGGGAGACTAGGCTGTCAAAATATCAAAAGAACTCCTAAATGATTTAGGCATGTTTTATCCTCAAATATGGAGAAAGTATTATTCAAACATTTCTAAACATTAACAGACTGTTTTCAAGTGGTTAGATTGTTTTGTACTCTGGCTATGTCTGCTTGTACTATTTTAGTATTATTTTTCAAATCCAATTAAATCTCCACTCACTTATATGCTTTAGACCTTTTTAAGTTATAGAATATATTACAATCAAATTAATTTTATAACTTGAAAGGAAGGAATTCAGGAAAAAAAGCTCTTTCTTTAATGCTGATCAAAGTTTTTAAAAAAAAGTATGCACATTTGTCTTGATTAAAGTGTATCAAAGCGCGATTAAAAAACCTCAAACTGTGATTTTTGTGTACCGTTCCACCGCTGGTCAGGGACAAGGTCATGCAGAATTATTTATTGCAGTTGTTAGATGGAACATTTCCAAAAGTATATATATCACATTGTTCTGATCTAATCTATTATTTGTAAACATGATGATCATGGCCCTGTACCAAACCTGGAGAACCGAGAGGCAGAGCACCAAAGATCATTGAACTGAGAAGCAGGAGATTCATTAGACTTAGAAAAGTAAGAAACATAAAAAGAAAGAGGTTACAAAAAGGCTAAAGAAGGAGCTGCAAGCAAAAATACTACAGAGCAAAAAGTTTGAAATACATGTAGAAGATTTCTCAAAAATGTAATATTGGTTATCTTTCAGTCTGTCAAAACTCAAACTGAAAACGTTTTGTCACAATTCCATTAGTCCAAGAACACCATCCTTGCAATGAAGCTCGGTGGTATCAGGATGTATTTCATCAGGAATTCCATGTAAAAAAAATCCATAGGGGAGAAATGATGGGTGGTGATGAATAATAAATAAAAAAATAAAAAAACAGAGACTTGTGCTAAAGTTGCCATTTCAGAATGATAATGACCCCAAACATGAATCCAAGCAACAACTGAAAATCAAGGAGATCCAAGTCAAATAAGTCGGATCAGCTGACCTAAAAACGGCTAATAAACTGCTAAACAATTCATGTCTTTGCTTTAAAATATCACATTTGTATTTGGGCATTAATGTTAGACAAAATAATATTAATGCTTAAAAGATTTCGTGATTGTTTGTAGTTATTGGATCGTTAGAACTAAGCCAACAGTTGATCTGCTTTGGGTCGGCGTTTCTTCCTCTTGGCCATGTTTCTTGTTGATGCTGCGAATGTTTACATGCTTACAGAGGGAAAAAAAGAATGTCTGGCCAGGCCTCCTTCCTAGTCTGAAGGTTTTGTTGTCAGCAGTACTTTTTTCCTTTACTTGAACTCGCCAGCACAGAAGACTTGAAACATGCCTGTTGCTCTAACAGACGCAGACACGTGAGTTTTCTAGTTGTTTTGAGGCAGGGAATTGAGACAGAGTCACATTAGTGGAGTTTCCAGGCCATTTTTCACTGCATCAGTGCAGAAAAGAAAAGCCACTGAGCATGTGTTTTCACATCTTAAGAGCACACAGCCAGTTTCCCCTTGGCCGCACTTTATTACGGTCACTAAACCTCTTAGAATGGCTCCAAGATCTGTAAGCTGTGGTATTCATGACCTCCAATTATGTCTGCAGCTACTCCTAGAACAATGTTTTGCTGGAAAACGTCCATTCTGGGTCAGATTGGTTGGTGTTTCTCTCGCTCATTCTTTAAACTCTCTAAGCAAACTACAGGAGTGAGGTTTAGCCTGCCTTGGCACAATATGATTTACAGTTTGCCAGTGGCTCAGCAGGCCTTTGTGTGTTTGTTTTTGACATATCAACAAACTGAGACATAAAAGAGATTTCCAATAAATCTGAGCTGCCACACAAGTTTCCTGAAACTCCGTCTGCCCTCTGCAGTATCGCTGGGCTGAGTGGCAGGTTTCACAGTCAAGACTCTTATGGAAAGTGGAACATAAAACAGATTTATGAAGACTTTAAAGTTAGTGATGGCTGTAATAAACTCAAATATACATAATACTTAATATAATATGCAGTTCAATATAGATACAGTGGGGCAAAGAAAATATTTGGCAGCCACCGACTGTGTAAAATTTCCCACTTAAAAAAGATGAGAGGTCTGTAATTTTCATCATAGGTACTCTTCAACTGTAAGAGACGGAATGTAAAAAAATCCAGGAAATCACCTTGTATGATTTTTTTAAAGAATGTATCTGTATAATAGTGCAGAAAATAATTAAGTATTTGGTCAATAACAAAAGTTCACCTCAATACTTTGTAAAGTAACGTTGGTTAGTAATGACAGAGGTCAAACATTTGCTGTAGGTCTTCACCAGGTTTTCACACACTGTAGCTGCTACTTTGACCCATTCCTCCATGCAGATCTAATATATTTAGAAGCACCAGTGTCTCACCTCAGTGGATCATTTTCTACAGAGCAAAAGCCAAAGATTGAAATATACCGGACATGATGGCCTAACCATATCCCTGTGAATCATAACTGAATTATTGTCTGGATCTGTTTGATCTGCTGAGTCAGTTAATGTTTGTTTATATGAGGTCACTGCTTTCATCACCACACCTGATGTTCATTTCTCTTTAATTACCCTGAGCAGAATAATTACAGAAGGCCCCCCACTTTTTAACACCAGGCAGGTAGCACTTATGAAATTCCTTCAGCTCAGCACTCCCTGGGTCTAACCTGTGTTAGGAAGGAGAAATTCTGCCCACTCTGCACTTTTATTTACTCTTTATATAGTTCGTTATTGTTGCAGCTGCAGCTGTGGGATGAAAGCTAGCCTAGCATGTTTATTTCTGCTTTTAGAGTGTTAATTGATGGTAAAGTTTCCCTGTTTATGTCAAATCGTTTGCCAAGACTTTATTGAAAGAGAAAAAAGACAGCTAACATCACTCTGTTCTCCTTTCCCTCCAGCATGCCTCATGGCTTTCCTCTATCTTTGTCCTGTTTTTGGGTTGCAGGTTGGTGAAAGACGCCCCCTGGGATGAAGTTCCTTTGGCGCACTCGCTGGTTGGATTTGCCACGGCCTACGACTTCCTGTACGAGTACTTGAACAAAGGCCAACAGGAGCGTTTCCTGCAGGTTATCGGCAACGCATCACGTCTGATGTATGAGAAGTCCTACGTCCGTGGCTGGGGGTTCCAGTACCTACACAACCATCAGCCCACCAACTGTGTGGCTCTGCTCACAGGAAGTCTGGTCTACATGACCCAAGGTGGGTGCTTACCAGCTGGAGTCGTAATCGGTGCCTGAAGGCCCAATGATCTTCAGAGCCACATATTTAGAACCCTCCCTGGGCTGCCACCTTATCGTGGTGGAGGGGTTTGAGTGTCCCAATGATCCTAGGAGCTATGTTGTCAGGGGCTTTTGCTCCTGGTAGAGTCACCCATGGCAATTTGGTTCTAGGTGAGGGATCAGACAAAGTGCAGCCCAAAAGACCCCTATGATGGAATAGAAAATTGGATTCAGTGTTCCCTCAAACGGCTCTGGCTCTGGAATCCGTCTCCTCGAGAGGGGTTGGACTCTCTTCCACTCTGGGGTTGCCCCCGCTGAGAGACGCCAAGCTGGGGTGGGCATACTTGTTGCCCCCCATCTCGGCGCCTGTACGTTGGGTTTTACCCCGGTGAAAGAGAGGGTAGCCTCCCTTCGCCTACAGGTGGGGGGACGGGTCCTGACTGTTGTTTGCGCTTACGCACCAAACGGCAGATCAGATTACCCACCCTTTTTGGAGTCTTTGGAGGGGGTGCTGGAGAGTACTCCTGCCGGGGACTCCCTTGTTCTGCTGGGGGACTTCAATGCTCACGTGGGCAATGACAGTGAGACCTGGAGGGGAGTGGTTGGGCGGAATGGCCCCCCTAATCTGAACCCGAGTGGTGTCTGTTATTGGACTTCTGTGCTCGTCATGGATTGTCCATAACAAACACCATGTTCAGACATAAAGGTGTCCATATTTGCACTTGGCACCAGGACACCCTAGGCCGCAGCTCGATGATCGACTCGGTTGTCTGGATCTCATCTGATCTGCGGCCGCATGTTCTGGACACTCGGGTGAAGAGAGGGGCTGAGCTGTCCACTGACCACTACCTGGTGATGAGTTGGCTCCGATGGTGGGGGAGGACGCCGGACAGACCTGGAAGGCCCAAACGTGTTGTGAGGGTCTGCTGGGAACGTCTGGCAGAGTCTCCTGTCAGAAGGAGCTTCAACTCACACCTCCAGCAGAACTTCGAACACGTCCCGGGGGAGGCAGGAGACATTGAGTCCGACTGTACCATGTTCCGCGCCTCCATTGTCGAAGCGGCTGACCGGAGCTGTGGCCGCAAGGTGGTCGGTGCCTGTCGCGGCGGCAACCCCCGAACCCGCTGGTGGACACCAGCGGTAAGGGATGCTGTCAGGCTGAAGAAGGAGTCCTATCGGGCCTTTTTGGCTTGTGGGACCCCTGAAGCAGCTGATAGGTACCGGCAGGCCAAGCGGAGTGCAGCTCGGATGGTCACGGAGGCAAAAACTTGGGCGTGGGAGGAGTTTGGAGAGGCCATGGAGAACGACTTCCATACAGCTTCGAAGCGATTCTGATCCACCATCCGGCGTCTCGGGGGGGGGGGAAGCGGTCTGCCACCAACACTGTTTACAGTGGGGAGGGGGTGCTGCTGACCTCGACGCGGGACGCTTTGGGTCGGTGGATGGAATACTTCGAAGACCTCCTCAATCCCACCATCACGCCTTCCAATCTGGAAGTAGGGTTTGGGGCTTTGGGTCGGGCTCTCCAATCTCTGGTGCTGAGGTCACCGAGGTCGTTAAAAAGCTCCTTGGTGGCAAGGCTCCGGGGGTGGATGAGATTCGGCCGGAGTTCCTCAAGGCCCTAGATGTTGTGGGGCTGTGTTGGTTAACGCGGCTCTGCAATATTGCGTGGACATCGGGGGCAGTTCCCTTAGATTGGCAGACCGGGGTGGTGGTCCCCCTGTTTAAAAAGGGGGGCCACAGAGTGTGTTCCAACTACAGGGGGATCACACTTCTGAGCCTCCCTGGTAAGGTCTATTCAGGGGTTCTGGAGAGGAGGGTCCGACGGACAATGCTGTTCTCACATTTTCTTCACGCTCTCTCTAATACACAGTAAAATTGATAGTAGATTTTGTAATGATTTTAATAGCTTGTCTTTAATTTCTCTTATTTTTCTCTTTTGTTTTCTTATGTTTCATTGCTTAGATTTGTTGTTTTAAATTCACCTTGTCCTTGTAAAGCACTTTGGTTGGCCCATGTGCCATTGATAAATGTGCTATAGCAATAAAGTGATATGGTATGATATGATGAGCTGCAGCAAAGCTTTCTCAAACCATGACACTTCCACCTCCGTTCCTCACAGCTAATCTTTCCTCGGGAATGCTGTATTTAGTTTTTTCCGAAGACGTCCTCTATTCTGTTGTCAACGCCATTCTGTTTTGAACCCATTTGTCCAAATAACACTGGTCTATGGAAAAAATTGAAAACGTGTATAAAACAAGAAAAAATAGTAAAAACAAAATGAGTGAAAAGAAAGAAAGATAAAAAACAAACAAATAAAAGAAAGAAACATTATTCCAGAAGACCTGGTCCTTGTCTATGTTCTCTCTGACAAGCTTTGGTCTGTCCTTCATGTCTCTCTAGGTGCAAAGCTTTCCTCATTGCTCACTAAATGCGTGCCTTCTGTTTCTGATTGAACAGATATGGACTTTCATATCTATAGTAGGAAGGGCCGGTTCCGCGTTTACATTTTAGGGTTTTTGGAGACTTCTTTTTGCATCTTATGGTCTGCTCTTGTTTAGGCAGCCAGACCTGGGCACAAGCTGTAGACTATTTTGACACAGAAAGACTGATTCTCTTTGTCTTTCTCTGTAAATCTCTTACCAGACTGATAGAGCAGACAGCTCATGGTGTTCCTCCTCACTTTGACAGTCAGGAGGACACCCAGCTAAATGTCTGGGGCTTAAACAGACAAGTCGGAGTAACAAGTTATGCGATATGCCTGTGTGTGGTTTTAGCTGTGTTGTAATGGGATTACATTTGGGGCAGTTGTGATTTAACCTTACCAGAACTTTTTATTACATTTAGCCGAAAATCTAAAGGTATTTTCTTCCGTTTTTAGTGTTTATTTATTATACTGAATTGTTCAGGATTGTTGAAATCCATAAGTGTTCAAATGGGTGTAATGTTTTCTTCACTTGACTGCAGCTATTGGATAAAGGAGCCTCTCTTTGGGGTCTGTAGCTCCTCCAGAGAACCCATACTTGCAATTTAAGGAAGTGCCTGATCATGTTTCTTTTTTTTTATTCTGATCATGTCTCTAAATGAGAGCTTGCTTGTGCTGTGGTGATTAAAACAGGAAACATCTAATAATGGTGTTGGTTAGACTTCATGTCTTGCCCTGCCTCTGTCAGACAGTCCTGAAAATAGCCACAACTTGGGTGAAGATAGCCATTTCGGTTTCATCTTGCCCCTTTTCGGCACCGTTTCAAGACTTTATCAGATAGGACCAATGTCACGACACTCACTTCATTCATCACACATCACTTCCTGTAGTTTCTCTGCTCTTCCAAGCTGAACATGTGGTGATAAAGATCAAAGTCAGGACCTAATGCCTGTTTGAAGGTCTTGTTATCCCATCTTGCTATTTAACTCACTGGCTTTAAAATCAGCCATATTCATAAATAATCACCTCTGCATGTACAGTAAAATTCAATTCAGTTTATGTATATAGCACCGATTTCACTACAGATGTCATCTCAAGGCACTTTACAATAAAGTCATTACTATACAAACATTCCAATCAGTTTAAAGGTTTAGCTAGTTTTCTATTTAAAGAATCCAGCAGATTGAATGGAGTTATTGACTGGCAGTTGCGCCCCGTTGATGCAGACTCCAACCACAGCAATGTGTGGGCTTCAGTCCTCAGCATAAAATATCTCAGAAGACTTTAAAGAAAGCCTGGGATTTCATGCTCCAATATGTTTTTACCAGCACAGCCTCTCAGCAGGGAGGAGCAGGGATTCGTCCATGAAAATGGTTCTAAATTGCCTTCTGGTTCACTTTTAAGTGTAAACCTTTTTTATAATCACACAGTTAGAATGTCTGTGTAAGCTGCAGAGTGGTAGCTATGAGACGATTCAGTTGTTTCTGTGCATGCACATTTGACCGCCGTCAGCCTGCTCAGCATGTTTCAGCATGGTAGATAACATCGGAGGTCTTGCTGCTGGTTTGAACCAGAGGTCAGTGTTGATACAGATAAATAAGCCTTTCCTGTGAACGCTCTCTTTATTTATGATAGATTTGCAAATTGTGCACGTATTGTTGCATAACTCATGCAACAAAACAGATGTTTTCATGGAGCTTGTGCTTTGGTACAGAGGGGATTTTTTCAGTCAATTTTGTTAGATTTTGCCCTATTGGTTCCAGTCTGACCTTTTTTGGGTACTAAGCAATGTCAAAACAATACAGGGATAGAGAAGTAAAATAATTGCGCTGCTCACGGTGGCAGCCTCTTGGAGTAGCTCTGCTAGTTGTTAGTTTTTTTTTAAACTTTTGTTCATAATTTGACATTGCATGTTTGGACAATTAATCCCTCTGGGTTTGGATGTTGCGCAGCTGGAAGGATTTTTGCTCTTACTATTTTAACTTCCTCACAGTTGCTATGATGCATAGCCGTGGCAACAAGTTATTGTTTTTACAACTGGGAGCAGTAGATGAGCAGCTCAAATACCTGAACTACAACCTCAAATCCCAGAGGAGTTGAAAAGGAGGCTACATGGATGCAGAGCAGGACCAAAGAGCAGAGAGAGAAGGAGGAAGTTCAAACCATCTCTTCCATCCATCATAATCGGCAAGGATCATATCCCGACTCCAACGTCTTTGGTTTAGAAATGTTATTTTTTCCATAACTCTTCCAATTTTACAAAGCCAGTTGTTTGATGACATCTGCTGATATCATTTCCCTCTGAGTTAGAACCAATCAGCATGAGTTAAGCACAAGTCTCGCCCAAGCGACACTACCAGGCTATTTCAAAGTACACACCCTAAGGCTGGTACTCGGTTGGTTCTTGAAATGGCCCTGTTGGGCCAGCCAGGTATAGTAGAGTCACGTGCATACCATTAAGGTCTGGTAAAATTACCTGGAGGTTCCGACAGTGGAAACGTGCCCAGGAATTTAAAGACCAGTGGCAAAAGCAAACGATGTGGATTAGCAGCTTGCCAGCAGCTGATGGTCTCATTCAGGACGTGTTACTGTGGCACTTTATCTCTGCTACACATCATGACAGTCATACAGCAACATTTTCAGTCAGAGGCCTCTTCAGATTTGTTGCCAGACTGACTGCTACTGGAGATCCTTCCTGCCCACACCATCACCATCCACAACTCTTTGAAGATGCTTGGATGATATGAGTTACTACATTTATTTTCCCTTTGAGATAAATACATTGTTTTTGAACAGAATTGAATATTAGCCGTTTCAAACTATAAATTGCTGGTCATTAACTAATCAGTCTCCCAATTACCCAAAAAGCAATCTGAAGAACATATAACACTAGTCCAGGGATTGATCTTTACCACATATTTTAACAAAAGAGGACATTTCTGTACATTTAACCTAATATAATGTATTGACAATCAACACTAAATATGACACTTCAACCCCAGATTATTAGAACAATCAGCAGGAGCTAGAAATCTGTAGATTCAATATTTGCACCCTTACTGACAGAGGGCAAAAGTTAGTTCATAGAGGCTTTGTAGTGAAGTGGACACTGTGATGGGGAAATATACATTAGGCTTTAAAACTTCCCAGAGATATTATTTCCTGACTGATGTGTAAAGTAAATACATACTCATAGTGTGAAAAAAAGTGGACTTTATATACTGTTTTAACGTTTTCGTGACATGATGGAGGCCGTCAGTGGATTTCCTGCCCCATGTGAGCACTGATGCTCTGTTGGTATAAATGTGTTCTTTGTGTGTGTGCAGACTACTGTTCATGTTTGGTGGTAAATACCTGCTCTGTCCGAGCCAGCAGTCCCCAAACTAAACACTGTTCAGGACAAATCCACGGGGAGGACCAGCTCGCCTGGGTGGGTGTCGGCTCCATCCCACCGACTACCCCGGAATCCTCAATGAGCTGTGGTCGGAGCGTTTCTGGGCTAGCTTGTTCATATAGTAAACGGTGTGTGACAGAGGCAGCATACATGGTGCAGAGCAGCACAGAGGGGGATGCTTGCTGTAGCCTCAGCTGAATGGTTGGAAATATGTGAAAGAGGGACATTTTTCTGTAAAGCTCTATTTTACTTAAGCCAACATCGTTTACTCTTACAGCTGCTTTCAAGGTGAATCTTTCCTCTGTGTTACACCGACACTTAAACCTATTGCGACTACCAATAATTTGAAGAGGCTAAGAATTAAACCAATCATTCTTATTTACTACAGTATACGGTATTTAACATCATTTAAAATGTTCTCTGCAGCCGTTCTGGGTGAAGTGGTCATTAATTATTCATATTAGGACCAGAGGTGATGTCACACCGGGTGTGAGAGAGGGTTGCTAGGCTAAATGAAGATTTTTATAACTTAGAGCAAAGACAAAATAATTTGGGGATGGAATTTTAAACTGCTTAGCATCTTCTGTTAGTGCACAGTTAGCACTATTGATAGTGAACATCCATATGAGCCCATTTCCTAGAGAATTACCATAACACATTCAACATTTCTAAAATGTCCATCATTTTTAAAATCTAAAGATGTTCAGTGTTTGTGCTACCTACTGAAAGTCCGTTCAGGGTCATGTTGCTCTCTGACAATTTAATGAAACATCACTAAAGTGAGTTTGAATCCATGTCCCATGGCTGGAGGCTCCTTTTAGTTCCCTTGTGTAAAACAAACTAAAGAGAAAAAGTCTAAAAACAGAAAATGGTGAAGGAGCGGAATAATGAGCACCTTACAAAGTCTAGCTTTCTGTTTAAGCTGGCTGAATGAACAGCCAGCTTATTCTGTAGTAAATACTGTTCCTTTTTAAAAAGCTTCTTTGCACCTTTTGTCCTTCCTCTGACGTCCTTTTTAAACACATCATTTATTGTAAATTTGCTAACTTCGAGTCTTCTTCCCGTAGTAGTGTTTCCACAGCGAAGAGTGTTGTAATCAGAAAACGATAGTAGAGGGCCAGACAAGTTGAAAATTGGTCGCTTCCCGTCACCAGACATTTTCTTGGAGCATCTCTAGTTAAATATTCAGTACTTATTCAGGAAGTCTAGTGTGAAGTTTTTATCCTCCGGTTTTGCCTTTTTGGGACCTCCTGGATGAGCCTTCAGTGGGCCTGTTCTTAAATTCTTTAGTGCTCAGGTTCACTGAAACTAATAGGCTAGTCAGAACTACACAGCCTGCTTTAGCTGACTTTAGCCATTTAAGACCACTCAGACTGAAAACGTTCCCATCAGCGGGATTGAATGTTAAGTTTGCAGATATTAACAGTCTACAATTTCACATGGTTAAGCTTATGGTGCATTTCATTTATATCGGAGGTTGGAACGTAGAGCTGGGTTTGATATCAAACTCGAGTAAACAGCATTCCAGTTAACCTTTTGGAAAGGTCAGGATTTCCATATGGCGATGCCCAGTTAGCCATTGTTGGTAGTACCTCTTACAAACATTGTTTTCAGCTGTAGGCTACTTTCCATATGCAAACATCACTTTTATTTTGTTACATTTAGAGTTGCAGGCTCTACATGTAATATTGATTTTAGAAACACTTTTACTAATTCAATTCAATTCAGTTTATTTATATAGCGCCAATTCACAACAGATGTCATCTCAAGGCACTTAACAAGAAGTCATTTCAATACAATTATACAAACATTCCAATCAGTTAAAAAGTTTCCTATTTAAGGAATCCCAGCAGATTGTGTCAGTCATTGGTGTGAGGTTGGGCAGATTTCCAACCACAGCAATCCTTCAGCAATCCCTCATACTGAGCAAACATGTAGCGACAGTGGAGAGGAAAAACTCCCCTTTAACAGGAAGAAACCTCCAACAGAACCAGGCTCAGTAGGAGCGGCCATCTGCCACGACCGTCTGGGGGTTTGAGAAGACAGAGCAGAACACAGAAGGAACAGAAGATCCGATATAAGAGAACTTTCTATGTTACAGAAAGTAAAAAGTTGATAACAGGACACAGTGGATGTTCAGTTACTGGGAGCATCATCCCAGTCGATGCCCCCCGTCCAACAGGGCATTGCAGCCAAGCAGGATACCAGACCAGGTATATCTTCGATGGGGAGAAAAACACTGAGAGAAAACAAAGTTAACAGTCGAAATAACAGAATGTACTGTAATACAACTGGAGAGTAGTAGGAGAAAAGGAAGTAGCAGAGTGAAGAAAATTGGTAAGTCTGTCCTCCAGCAGTCTAAGCCTATAGCAGCATAACTATAGAGATACCTCAGGATGACCTAAGCCACTCTAACTATAAGCTTTATCAAAAAGGAAAGATTTAAGCCTGGCCTTAAAAGTAAACAGAGTGTCTGCCTCACGGACTAAAGCTGGGAGCTGGTTCCACAGGAGAGGAGCCTGATAACTAAAAGATCTGCCTCCCATTCTACTTTTAGAAATCCTAGGAACTACAAGTAAACCTGCAGTCTGAGAGCGAAGGGCTCTGTTAGGAACATATGGAACAATTAGATCTCTGATGTATGATGGAGCTTGATTATTAAGAGCTTTGTATGTAAGAAGAAGGATCTTAAATTCTATTCTGGATTTAACAGCGAGCCAATGAAGGGAAGCTAAAACAGGAGAAATGTGATCTCTCTTTTTAATATTCATCAGAACTCTTGCTGCCGCATTTTGGATCAACTGAAGGCTTTTAATGGCATTTTGTGGACTTCCTGATAGTAAAGAATTACAGTAGTCCAGCCTTGAGGTAACAAATGCATGGACTAGTTTCTCAGCATCACTCCTGGACAGGATGTTTCTAATTTTAGCAATATTCCGGAGGTGAAAGAAAGAAATCCTAGAAACCTGTTTAATATGGGATTTACTAGTGTGTCTTGTAAAAAAAAAACATGTTTCTACCACATCTACTATTATTGATGCGAGGGGCCGCCATATTGAAAATCAGAGTCGGAGCAAGAACTAATCTCACTTTCCAAGTGGGAACGTTGATTTTACTGAAGATGGAATTTCAGAGTTACAAATTTTGGTTCAGCCTAAGAACGTCTGTGTTTCTATGTGGAGTTCCTTTTCTGGAGCCTATCAGCTGTATCATTTCACCAGATCAACTACAACTCATCAGTCCGCTCTAACTCCATCAACAGTAAGCTGAGAGGTGTTAAATATGGTATTTGTTCAACTTATGTGGCAAATTGATTCAGAGTATGTCTGACTAGGTTGTTAGCTTCCACCACTGTAAGGATATATTTACTTTTTCAGCTCTCAGTGAAATGACTTCTTTCTGGTAAATGAACTATTACTGATAATAACCTCACATAAACTCCCTTCAAAATAAAGCCTTGTTTCCACTGAGCAGAACGGTGGGTTATGGTCCAGTGTATTCAGGAGAGCGTTTCCACAGCAGCGAAAATCGTGATGCAATAAAACTTAACAAATAAGTCAAGACAGCAGCTCCTGCTTGGTTTTTGTTTCTTTCTTTGCACAAACCTTACTACAGTGTTTATGAGTGGGCTCTGTGAGGCGTAGAGAAACACACTCCATGTACAATAAGATAAGATGAAACAACAGCACTGCTGTTCGTCTCATGCTTGTCACAAGCAGCGATGTTTTTCATTCTCCCAATCAAAGGACTGTGTTGTGTGACACCAGTAGCTCTGCCCTAACCGTATTCCTCATATATCTCCTTTAATATGTTGGCAGTTTCTAAATTATTAATTGTGTGTCAACCAATAAGTTGCAAAACTAAATTTCAAGCGGAGCAAATCACAAACAGCACAGATAATTACTCTGAAACAGACTCTCCTCCTTTTGGAGTTTTAGAATTTTTCAGTTTTGTAAAAGAAAATACATCAGTCTTCATTTATTAATTTGTTTAAATAGACAGAATATTTACGAGGAGAAAATAAACAGATAAACCGATAAAAAAACTTGAATATAAGTTAATACTTATAAACGTAAGACATTGCACTTGTGTGCTCAAATTAAAACTCACATCAAGTAGTGGAGCCAGTTATAAGTTAAAGATCCGTTTCTAAAACAAGGGTTCAATTAAAAACGATATAAAAAAACAGAACATAGGTTTATTTTTAAAGTCATCTCTGGCCTCTTCCGATCTTTGGGAAATCTTTTCCTCAGATGTGGTCCAGGAAAAGGTTTTTTAGCTTTTTCATTGGAGTTAGTTTAAAGGCTGCTTCCAGAAGATCCGAAGGTTCCCAAAGAGCCTGAAGGTTAAAGCAGATGTGATTACTAGACAGGGACGTTTCTGAAACAGCAACACAACTTTGAAACATATGCTAAAGGTATCTAAAAACACACAGTTGCAGCAGGCAAGAAAATGAACATGAGCAGCCTTCAGTAGAGAGAGAAGATGACATTATGTTCCTCAGAATACAGACCTCTGAGAACCTCACCTGGTCAAAGAACAGGCCCAGCAGGAACTTCAATTTCTGACAAAAGCTGAAATAAACATGGCTGCCTACCAGCATCCTCACAGCGTTCTACAGAGCTGTGGTTAGGGGGAGGGGGAAGAACAGAGGAACCCTGGTTTGCTTAGCTGATTGCTGTTTAGTATTCAATAAAAGTCTGGTCTGTTTAATTTGCATTAAATGAAAAGAATGAATAACTCTGGCTGTAAATACTGTTGAACCTCAGACACAGTGTTGTTATTTGTTGCAGGTTACCTTCAGGAAGCCTACCTGTGGACCAAGCAGGTTCTGTCCATCATGGAGAAGTCTATGGTCCTTCTGCAGGACGTGACAGATGGCTCGCTGTATGAGGGAGTGGCCTATGGGACCTACACCACCCGCTCCCTGTTCCAGTACATGTTCCTAGTGCAGCGTCACTTCGCCATTGGCCACTTCAGCCATCCCTGGCTGCTGAAACACTTTGCCTTCCTGTACAGGACCATCCTGCCAGGTAACCCCGGGAAATTCTGAATATGATGTTAGGACAGCCAGAAAACAAAACAAGTCACAAATTTTTGTGGTAATTACTTACAGTAGCGTTGAGAGGTGGGTTCAGTCAGCTATACAGTACTTGTTGCTATATACTTTGCTATATAATCGACGGTTATAATCTTGAGCCGTAAAAGGGTAGAATGCCTTCTCCGGGTCAGGGATGAGGTCCTGCCCCAAGTGGAGGAGTTTAAGTATCTTGGGGAGATCCATAGGCGGATTGGTGTGGAGTCTGCAGTTATGTGGGTGCTGTACCGGTCTGTCGCAGTGAAGAGAGAGCTGAGCCGAAAGGCGAAGCTCTCGATTTACTGGTATTCACTTTCCTACCCTCATCTATGGTCACGAGGTTTGGGTCGTGACCGAAAGAACGAGATCACGGATACAAGCGGCTGAAATTAGTTTTCTCCGTGGGGTGTCTGGGCTCTCCCTTAGAGATAGAGTGAGAAGCTCGGTCATCCGGGCCCTGGGCGCTCAGAGTAGAGCCGCTGCTCCTCCACATCCAGTTGAGGCGGCTCAGGCATCTGATCAGGATGCCTCCTGGACGCCTTCCTGGTGAGGTATTCCACGCACGTCCCACCGACAGGAGGCCCAGAGAAAGACCCAGGACACGCTGGAGAGACTGTTTCTTAGGTGGTTGGAAACACCTCGGGATTCCTCCCGTGGAGCTGGCCCAAGTGGCTGGGGAGAGGGAAGTCTGGGTCTCACTGCTTAAGCTGCTACCCCAGCGAACCGACCCCGGATAAGCGGAAGAAGATGGATGGATGAATGGAATAAAATCACCAGCTGCTCTGCTGTAGCTGCAAAAACGTATACCCTCTGATGTGATGTGACGTATGTATACCGCAATTTTTGGACTATAGAGCCCAGCTAAATTTGAAAAGAAAAAAAACATTCTGTACATATATTGGGCGCCCCTGAAAATTAGCTGCACATTTTAATGTTGTAACATTAGACATTTACACAAAAAGAAAGTACACGGACGTTATGGACGGATTTCGATGAAAATCTTCAGGAAATGTCTGCAATGGGACCAGGAACAACTAATTACATTTTGGGGTTCATTCAACATGAGGCACGTATCCACCCACCAACCAGCCATATTAACCTCCACTCCACTCTGTGTCAGAAAGCTCACAATCGGCTCCCCTCGCGCAGCAACCCCAAATCTACATTCTCCGCTGGAAGAGCACAGCCATGCGTCTCATTAACAGACATTTTATTGGAGAAGTACCAAAAGTTAGAATTAGATAACAACATGGGGATGGAGGGTTGAATGAGTGTCCCTGGGGGAGGTTCGAGTGCCTTTCTAGTTTTAAAACGTGCTGTTTTTTCAAACTCTGCCTGAAAATCAGTATAATGGCACCAACACAACACAACAGTAACATGCCTGGCTAGAAAATAAAACATACTTTAGCCTACCAGAAAAGTCATTGGTTGCTATCTTCCTTTTCTCCATTAAAGCCACTGAAGTCATCTTCTTCAGTGTCTTTGTGTCCTCTGAAAGCTTTTGTCGTCTTTTTACCCTGACTCAGTTCTTTCCACTGCATCCTCCAACATCTCACTATCTATTCATTGATGTCAAGCTTATGTGGAGTAACTCTACTTTCTTCTTTGACAGCCACCTCGATTGCCTTTAACTTAAAAGCTGCATTTCTTCGTGTGTTTTCCATGATGAGGGTGTGTGCATGAAAAATTACCGGTAGTGTCTACTTTGGCGCATAATTTTCCCCCACATGTCTGTCTCACTTTTGCACTTCTTGGTATAGTGCCCCCCGGAGGCCGTTAGTTAGTAAAAAGCGATAAATTAGGTGCATCGTTCTATAGGACACAGGGTCCAAATAGTGTGAAAAACGTAGTGGCTTATAGTCTGAATATTACGGTACATGGTTTTATAAATCTGTTGGGGATGTTAGGGTCTGTTCTTTTGAGCCACACTTAGTCAATACTTTGTAAAAGCAATTTTTACTGCAGTTACAACTGCAAGTCATTTGGGGTATTTCTCTACCAGCCTTCTCAGCTGCACATTGATATTTTTCCTCATTCATCTTAACAAAACAGCTCATTCTGCTTGGTTGGAGAAGTTTTGAGAACATCTTCACAAAGAGTCTCAAGTGTATTTAGGTCTGGACTTTGGCTGGGCCAGTCTAGCAGATACAGTGGGGCAAAAAAGTATTTGGCAGCCACCGATTAAAAAGATGAGAGAGGTCTGTAATTTTCATCATAGGTACACTTCATCTGTAAGAGACAGAATATAAAAGAAAAATACAGGTTTTCACATTGTATCATTTTTATAGAATTTATTTATCTGCACGTGTCCTTTATTTTGAAATTTTTCTGGATGCTTTACAGTGCTCCTGTGTCTGAGGCAACATTTATTTTTTCATACCTAATAAGCTTTAACATTTATTTATGGTTACCTAACAGTAGCTTTGAGAGTAAGGCAGTCAAATACTTTTAAAGTTTGTGTGGCAACAAAGTTTAACATTTGAGGCCTCAGATTTTTTACAAAGGAAAATCTGATCTTTCAAGAAATTATATTATCTAAGTAAATATGACTTAGGCTCAATGACATGCACCATGAATCAAAAGCCTTCATTCTCCACATTGCTGTAAGGGCCAAGATCATTTGAAATAAAACAAGCAATAAATAGATTTACTTATCCGTTTTGACCTTTTAGAGTTGGTTGGAAGTTGGCCAGTGAAAGTGGTGGAGTGTGCGCTGGTCAGGAATAGCTTCTTTTAGCTCTGGGTGATGGCATGAGATCTGGGCTCAGGTATTTGAAGTGTTCCCGAAGTATGTGACATTTATTTTGCAGATTGTACTCAGTGAATAGCCTATGTCGTGTCATGTTCGTTCATACCCGGGAAATTGTAAAACCCAAAGTCCGCCCAAACATTTGCCTTCAACAAAGATGGGCCTAGCTGTATTTCTTATTCCTCCTTCATGTAGAAACATTGGGCTACCATCTAAAGCTAGTTAGCTAACTTGTTTTAGATGGTCCCTTTGCTAGAAGGATACACTTCGGAGGCTGTTGGCTGACAGTCAGTGCGTTTGCATGCTGTAAGAGAAAGCTAAATTATTGCCTTAGTCCGACTGAAGTTGGACTTTTGAAATGCATGTATACACCTTAGTCAGACTGAAGTGAACGCGAACTACAGTCCTCATAATTGAGCTAAGGCACCCGGATAATGTGATTGGAAAACCAAATTTCTCTTTATGTAACTCCAACACCGCCTCAGCCGAGCTTTTCACGGGAAGTGACGAGACCGTGGAAGCAGGAATAACAACACTGATACACACCAACACTTCAGCAATGAGTGTAACACAATCAAACAGTACAGTACTTCCAAAATGTTCTCTGCAGCAGCGTTGTCGTCCATTTATTTGCTCATTGTGCCTATCCTGCTTTTACTCCGTCTGCTTCACTGTTGCCAGCCTTTGTTTATTATCTGTGTGACTCTAGTCCAACTGGAAGAATGTCAGCGCAAAAGGGTGCATGTCGCCACTTAGTGTCGCGTAGTCGAATGCACTTCATTCAATAATTGGATTTTCTGAGTGGCATGTAAGCTGGGATAAAGTCTCCCTTTCTAGTATGGCTGGGCGATAAATCGATTTTAATCGATTAATTCGAATTTACTGTTTAAGAAGATTTATTTTTGGTAAAATCGAGATTTTCCCCCCACTGCTCTCTTGGGCTTCCGTAGTTTGGAGCTATGTCAGCCAGTCCATCTCTCGCAACGCTTAGACGTCAAAATGGCAACTGGCAAAGAGAAGCTTGTTCCCAAAAAAGGGACAGTTTCTTCAGTTATATGGAACTGGTTCGGTTTTGCGACTTCAGACATGGAGCAACAAACAGCACGCTGCAAAATCTGTTTGAAGACTGTTGCTACCAAAGGTGGGAGTACGACGAATTTGTTTCAACGCCTGGAACAGAGGCACTCCGTCGAGTGGGAGAAGTGCTGCTCTCTATGAGATGCTCAAGCAAGCAGCAGCTCACAAAACACCGCCAAAAGACAAGCCACCATAGGGGAATCATTTTCACTGTGTCCTTTATGATAAGACGGGTGTCCAGTGGAAAGCAATCACAGATGCCATCACAATGTATATTGCCAAAGATATGGTGCCTGTTTATACAGTGGAAAAGCCCGGCTTTATTTACCTACTGAAAACTTTGGAGGCCAGGTATGTGCCACCAACTTTGCACACAACTTTGAATTCAGGTAGACTCCCAAAGGAGATATTAAAATAAGAGTTTCAAAAAAATAGATTCTGTCATTTGTTATTTCTGTTTAAGAAAGTAAAGGGAGAAATAATTTTTTTTAATTAAAATCGGAAATCGGATTTGGTGTGAAAAAATCGGAGATTTTATTTTTGGGCTATATCGCCCAGCCCTACTTTCTAGTTAAGCTATTAGTCCAATTATTGCCAAAATTCAATTTAGATGTGTATGTAAACATGATGATTGAGGCAAACAGCGAGTAAGTTAGGAAATGTTTGGAAAACGCGCATTCATGTTACAAAATGTAGAGATCGATTCAGAATCTTGATAAATAAAAATCATGAATGGGACGTGATTCGACACCATTATCTGTCACTGTTAATATTGAGGCTTAGGTTATGTAAATTCTGCACAAACTTATGCACTAATCTTACGAGACAAATGTTTTTTTCTCTATGTGCAGTTATTTTGTCATTTTAGAATATAACATTCAAATCCTGTAAGGTTTTACACCTTTAAATAAACTGTTATACCAGCGTCATGTCTCACTAAAGAAAGTGGAAGTGTGAGGAGAAGCATGAGAGCTAATGTGAATCTTCTGGGACTAGTTTTCAGGGTCGGTGTTAGAACTGCTGAGAGGTAGATGACTGGTAAAAATTGTGGACTTTTGCTGGTTGCCTCTAGTGTTTCTGTTGCTCGATGCGTTCATACATGTTTCCCAGAGAAATGATTGACTCTGATTACATGCTGTAGTTGCTATAGCGGGTTTCAAAGAATGCTGTCAGCATCAGAATCCAGGGTTTTTCTGACATAATTACACAGTACAGAACAGTGTGAACAAAATCATGCTTGTGACCACAGACCACATATTATATATGTATAAGAAGCCTTGTGCAGCACACTGTTGTAAACTACAAAGCATCCACATATTGTTTCAAGAGACTTTGCCTTTATTCGATGTTAATTAAAAAAAGTGCAGCATGCCTGCTGTGGTTGAAGTTCTGTCTCTGTTTTGATCCCAACAGGATTTCAGCGGACCGTGGCCATTGCAGATTCCAACTACAACTGGTTCTACGGGCCAGAGAGCCAGCTGGTCTTCTTGGATCGCTATGTGTTGCGTAACGGCAGTGGGAATTGGCTGGCAGACCAGATTCATCAAAACAGGATTACAGAAGGGCCAGGCCAGGCTGGAAAGGGCCAACGATGGTGCACGCTGCACACAGAGTTCATTTGGTAAGTGGCTGAATTCTGTTTCAGGGTTTATTGGTGGTCTGCCATGCATGTCTGTCGTTTCCCTTTTCAGCTGTAGATAATGTCCATGCTTTAGAAACTGAGCCTTCCTGTTTAGGATAAATGCTTTTATGCATTCCAGCTGAATCTTTTCCAGCTCCTCATGAGGCGTCGGCAAACTAAAGGACTTGAATGTAACATTTTGCCATCTTTGGAAGTGGAGTCCTTGCTGCCACCGTTAAGTACAAACATTTCCAAATACAGCACCATGCAATACTGCTGACTCATCCCTCAATGTTTCTTTTCAGCAGCTGTAGATGACATCTTCTAAACTGACCTGATCTGTAGCTCTTAAGGGTTCCTGGAAGTGTTACGTTTTGCTTTCAGTACTGGCTTTTTGCCTGTTTTCTGTCCACTACATGAGCTTTTTTCAGATGTTTCTATGTTAGTGTCCTCTACTGGATGAGTGTTGTCTTTTTTCAAAGAACACACTGTACATACACCACACTGAGAGTTTTGAGCATTGTGTTTCAGGACGGGTAGAGGAGGGAATCGGCCATGTGGTATTTGTTTGGTCATGTGACAGTGATGCAGTGGAGGATTGTGGGATGAGAAAAAATTTCAGAGGTGTGGTTGTTTTTTCAGTGGTAGGGGAGAATACAGTGGCTTGCAAAAGTATTCGGCCCCCTTGAACTTTTCCACATTTTGTCACATTACAGCCACAAACATGAATCAATTTTTTTGGAATTCCACGTGAAAGACCAATACAAAGTGGTGTACATGTGAGAAGTGGAACGAAAAGCATACATGATTCCAAATTTTTTTTACAAATAAATAAGTGAAAAGTGGGGTGTGTGTAACTGTTCAGCCCCCTGAGTCAATACTTTGTAGAACCACCTTTTGCTGCACTTACAGCTGCCAGTCTTTTAGGGTTTGTCTCTACCAGCTTTGCACATCTAGAGACTGAAATTCTTGCCCATTCTTCTTTGCAAAACAGCTCCAGCTCAGTCAGATTAGATGGACAGGGTTTGTGAACAGCAGCTTTCAGATCTTGCCACAGATTCTCGATTGGATTTAGATCTGGACTTTGACTGGGCCATTCTAACACATGGATATGTTTTGTTTTAAACCATTCCATTGTTGCCCTGGCTTTATGTTTAGGGTCGTTGTCCTGCTGGAAGGTGAACCTCCGCCCCAGTCTCAAGTCTTTTACAGACTCCAAGAGGTTTTCTTCCAAGATTGCCCTGTATTTGGCTCCATCCATCTTCCCATCAACTCTGACCAGCTTCCCTGTCCCTGCTGAAGAGAAGCCCTCCCAGAGCATGATGCTGCCACCACCATATTTGACAGTGGGGATGGTGTGTTCAGAGTGATGTGCAGTGTTGGTTTTCCGCCACACATAGCGTTTTGCATTTTGGTCTCATCTGACCAGAGCACCTTCTTCCACACGTTTGCTGTGTCCCCCACATGGCTTGTGGCAAACTGCAAACAGGACTTCTTATGGTTTTCCTTTAACAATGGCTTTCTTCTTGCCACTCTTCCATAAAGGCCAACTTTGTGCAGTGCACGACTAATAGTTGTCCTATGGACAGATTCCCCCACCTGAGCTATAGATCTCTGCAGCTCGTCCAGAGTCACCATGGGCCTCTTGGCTGCATTTCTGATCAGCGCTCTCCTTGTTCGGCCTGTGAGTTTAGGTGGACGGCCTTGTCTTGGTAGGTTTACAGTTGTGCCATACTCCTTCCATTTCTGAATGATCGCTTGAACAGTGCTCCGTGGGATGTTCAAGGCTTGGGAAATCTTTTTGTAGCCTATGCCTGCTTTAAATTTCTCAATAACTTTATCCCTGACCTGTCTGGTGTGTTCTTTGGACTTCATGGTGTTGTTGCTCCCAACATTCTCTTAGACAACCTCTGAGGCCGTCACAGGGCAGCTGTATTTCTACTGACATTAGATTACACACAGGTGCCTCTATTTAGTCATTAGCACTCATCAGGCAATGTCTATGGGCAACTGACTGCACTCAGACCAAAGGGGGCTGAATAATTACGCACACCCCACTTTTCACTTATTTATTTATAAAAAATGTTTGGAATCCTGAATGATTTTCGTTCCACTTCTCACATGTACACCACTTTGTTTTGGTCTTTCAAGTGGAATTACAATAAAATTGATTCATGTTTGTGGCTGTAATGTGACAAAATGTGGAAAAGTTCAAGGGGGCCGAATACTTTTGCAAGCCACTGTATCTATACTAGGGATGCTGCAATAGGCAAAATTTGGGCCCATATCGATATCCGACATTAAAATTGCTGTTCTGGTTGATAACTGATACTTCGATAGGCCTACCTTAACCACACCTTACCTGTACAGTGGGGCAAAAAAGTATTGAGTCAGCCACCAATTGTGCAAGTTCTCCCACTTTAAAAGATGAGAGAGCCCTGTAATTTTCATCATAGGTATACCTCAACTATGAGAGACAAAATGAGAGAAAAAAAATCCCAAAAATCACATGGTCTGATTTTTAAAGAACTTATTTGCATATTATACTTGAAAATAAGTTAATCTCAATACTTTGTTATATACACTTTGTTGGCAATGACAGAGGTCAAACGTTTCTGTCTTCACAAGGTTTTCACACACTGTTGCTTGTATTTTGGCCCATTCCTCCATGCAGATCTTCTCTAGAGCAGTGAAGTTTTGGGTCTGTTGCTGGGCAACACGGACTTTCAACTCCCTCCATACATTTTCTATGGGGTTTAGGTCTGGAGACTGGCTAGGCCACTGCAGTACCTTGAAATGCTTCTTACGAAGTCACTCCTTCGTTACCCGGGCGATGTGTTTGGGATCATTGTCATGCTGAAAGACCCAGCAACGTTTCATCTTCAATGCCCTTGCTGATGGAAGGAGGTTTTCACTCAAAATCTCACCATACATGGCCCTATTCATCCTTTCCTTTACACGGATCAGTTGTCCTGGTCCCTTTGCAGAAAAACAGCCCCAAATCATAATGTTTCCACCCCCATGCTTGACCAAATACTTTTTTTCCACCATAATTTCCAAATAAGTTCTTTAAAAATCAAACCATGGGATTTTCTGGATTGTTTTCCCCTCATTTTGTCTTTCATAGTTGAGGTATATCTATGATGAAAATTACAGACCTCTCTCATCTTTTTTTTTTTGGTGGCTGACTAAATACTTTTTTACCCCACTGTAGATCATTTCTCTGCTTCAGCTAAACACCCCACTATCCTGCACTGCCACTGTCACATGACATGAACCAAAAACACATGACCAATCCCCCCGGCCCCCCGAAACACGAACAGCAACAAGATGGAAGTAAACATCGGTTCTTAATATCAGCCCAGTTGTTTTTTGTTTTGTTTTTTACACTCTTTATTTTGTCTCTTTTTCAACATAAAAGATGGACAGGAACAGAACAAAGACAAAAAAACAAAAACATTGGGGTGACAGTTCTCATACGAACATAGATCGTTGTATTAAGGTCTTTATATAGTGTTCATGTCCTCCAGTTTGGGTCAAAGGCATCCATTTTAAGTCGCAACAGAAATGTCAGTTTCTTCATTTTATAAAACTCCTCAATTATTTCTCTTCGTTGTTTGAAAACAACGAAGGAAAACTCCCTTTTCACTCAGTTGCTTGTGAGAACTTTCTTCATAGCCACCATTATTATTTTAAAGACATATAATGTCCTCTTTTTTAATTATACCTTCTGAAATCAGACCATGGTATAAAACCTGTGGATCCCTAGGAACTTTACACTGAAGGAGCCCATCAATCGGCTCAACAACATCTGACCAAAAAGATTGTAATTTATCACAGGTCCAGATGACATGCAGGTGATTGGCAGTAATGTGACCATGTTCTCTCCAGCACTGTTGTACTGCTTTAATTTGTTTGCTTTTATCTTAGAAACTGCTTTGAATAGCATTTCACTAACAGAATTCATCATCATTTTTACCAGTATACTACAGTTAACTGATAACTGTTGTTTCACCTGAATGTCATAAAGTGTCTTAGCTGCAAATACCGAAATAAGTCTTTGTTTTCTTTTTAAATTCTTTTTTTAAACTTTTTTAATGACTTAAAGGTGTTTCCTTCGGTTCAATTCAAATTCAATTCAAAATTACTTTATTAATCCCAAAGGGAAATTAAATGTTGTTGTAACTCATAATGCAAGTTCCTTCAAAGATTTGTTGTAGATGCTGATGGCTGTGGGTAGGGATGATCTCCTGTAGCAGTCTGCAGATCTGAAGAAGCCTCTGACTGAAGACGCTCTGTAGTTGTATGACAGTCTGATGTAGAGGATGCTCTGGATCTATGGCGTCTTCTTTTCAACTCATCAGGGTTTTGTGGCTGTAGTTGAGGTATTATTTGAGCTTGTGTGATGTTAATCAGCTGCTGCCAGTTGTAAACCATCTTGTTGCCATGGTTATGCATCATAACAAATTTCCAAAAATAAAAAGTATCAGCAAAAATCCTTCCAGCTGCACAGCATTCAAAACCAGAGAGAACAGTTGTCCACAAAAACAATGTTTCTACCAGAAATGGAAGAATTAAAGTTTAAAAAAAGAAAATAATATGAACCAAAGTAACAGAGCTACTCCAACATGCTGCCACCTTGAGCGGCGCAATTTGGAATAGTTAAGGAACCTAATGCTGTTATGCCTCCGGTTGTCCACCTGTTGAAAGTCAGGTCAGTCTCTCCTGGTCTGAAGATGCTGGCATGTGAGGCCCACAGCAGTAACCTGCAGTCTCCCTCCATCTTGTATCTCTTTACCATCTCTGTCCACACTGCTAGTGTTTCTGTTACAGTAATATTATCATCTTACTGGGATCTGAGATGTTTCTCTCCCAGTCTGGCCTGGGGTGGGACTCTGCTCTGGGTCAGCTCTACCTGTTTCCACTTAGCAGTATAGTCTGAAGAGCAACAGCACACTATATAAACTCAGCAAAAAAAGAAACGTCCCTTTTTCAGGACTGTGTATTTCAACAATAAGGTTGTAAAAATCCAAATAACTTTACAGATCTTCATTGTAAAGGGTTTAAACAATGTTTACCATGCATGTTCAATTAACCATAATCAATTAATCAACATGCACCTGTGGAATGGTCGTTAAGACCATATCAGCTTACAGAAAGTAGGCATTTAAGGTCCCAGTTCTAAAAACGCAGGACACTAAAGAGACTTGTCTACCGACTGTGAAAAACACCCAAAGAAAGATGCCCAGGGTCCCTGCTCATCTGCGTGAACGTGCATTAGGCATGCTGGAGGGAGGCATGAGGACTGCTGATGTGGCTAATGTCCGCACTGTGAGACGCCTAAGACAGCGCTACAGGGAGACAGGAAGGACAGCTGATCATCCTCGCAGTGGAAGACCACGTGTAACAACACCTGCAGAGGATCGGTACATCCCAATATCACACCTGCGTGACAGGTACAGGATGGCCACAACAACTGCCCGAGTCACACCAGGAACACACAATCCCTCCATCAGTGCTCAGACTGTCTGCAATAGGCTGAGAGAGGCTGGACTGAGGGCTTGTAGAACTGTTGTAAGGCAGGTCCTTATCAGACATCACCAGCAACAACGCCGCCTATGGGCACAAACCCACCAACACTAGACCAGACCGGAGTGGCAAAAAGTGCTCTTCACTGATGAGTCACGGTTTTGTCTCACCAGGGGTGATGGACGGATTCGTGTTTATCGTCGAAGGAATGAGCGCTACACCGAGGCCTGTACCCTGGAGCGGGATCGATTTGGAGGTGGGGGGTCCGTCATGGTCTGGGGCGGTATATCACATCACCATTGGACTGAGCTTGTTGTCATTGCAGGCAATCTCGATGCCTTGCGGTACAGGGAAGACTTCCTCCTCCCTCATGTGGTACCCTTTATGCATGCTCATCCGGACATGATCCTCCAGCAGGACAATGCCACCAGCCATACTGCTTGTTCTGTGCGTGAGTTTCTGCATGACGGCAATGTCAGTGTTCTGCCATGGCCAGCGAAGAGCCCGGATCTCAATCCCATTGAGCACGTCTGGGACCTGTTGGATGGCAGGGTGAGGGCTAGGGCCATTCCCCCCAGAAATGTCCAGGAACTTGCAAGTGCCTTGGTGGAAGAGTGGGGTAACATCTCACAGCAAGAACTGACAAATCTGGTCCAGTCCATGAGGAGGAGATGCACTGCAGTACTTCAAGCAGCTGGTGGCCACACCAGATACTGACTGCTACTTTTGATTTTGAGCCTCCCTTCATTCAAGGACACATTATTCTATTTCTGTTAGTCACATGTCTGTGAAACATTTTTAGTTTATATCTTATGTTGTTGACTTTTTTAGTGTTCATACAAATATTTACACACATTAAGTTTACTGAAAGTAAAAACATTTGAAAGTCAGAGGACGTTTCTTTTTTTGCTGAGTTTATCTAATTTGTGCTGCGTAAAAATATCCTCTTAAATTTGGTAAAAAGAGTCCTCCCAGTTTCTTTTCTAACTGCAGTGTTTTGAATTAGACTATTGGCCTTATGCCTGCCCATATAAAGCTCAATATTTGTCTGTCCCAGGCTGTGAACTGGGTTTCTGCCTGGGATTTGGATTGGTAGAGACATGAAGAGGTGTAAGAGTCTGGGGAGTTTATTCGTTTTAATCACTTCAATTCTTGAAGCAAAATCCAGAGCTATTGTTGACCATTGTGATTGTTTTCTATTTAGGTTAGTTGATGTTTATGTAGTTTGCCAATATCGACCCAGTTTTACTTATCGAACCAATGCAGGTGTTGATGAGGATATATTGTGCATCCCTAATATATATTATACCATACCTTATTTATATAGCACTTTAAAAACAACCTATATGTCAAGTTAAGAACAACTCAGATAAAAAGCCCCTTAAACGGCTTTCAAATTCTGATTATTTGTATTTTTTCCATCTGATGATTTCCTTTTCTTTCTGATGCAGGTATGACCCTGGCCTGACCCCCAAAGCCCCAGCAGATTTCGGAACTTCTCAGCTCCACCACTTTGAGGACTGGGGTGTAGTGACGTATGGCAGCGCCTTGCCTTCTGGCACCAACAGCTCCTTTCTCTCCTTCAAGTCTGGTAAACTAGGGGGACGCGCCATCTTTGACATTGTTCACAACAATAAGTACAAAGAGTGGATCAAAGGCTGGAAGAACTTTAACGCCGGTCACGAGCACCCGGATCAGAACTCTTTCACCTTTGCACCCAACGGTGTCCCGTTCATCACTGAGGCACTGTATGGACCCAAGTACACTCTATTAAACAATGTGTTGTTGTTTGCCTCAACCCTCTCAGGGAGCTGCTTTAAACCGTGGGCTGGACAAGTAACAGAAGCCTGCGACTCAAAGTGGTTAAAGTACAAGGCGGGCCTTGCAGCTGATGCCCAGGGCAGAGTAGAAGCTGCTATAAAGAGAGAGGGGATGGTCTTTATTCGAGGCGAGGGGCATTCTGCTTATAACCCAGAACTGAAGTTTAGGAACTTCCAAAGGAACCTCCTCCTTCTCCACCCACAGCTCCTGCTCATGGTAGACCACATCCACCTGGACCCAGAGAGCCCAGCTAGGGCCATGAGTGCCTTTTTCCACAACACAGAGCTGCCATTTCAGAGCACTAAGGTAGATGGTGTTCATGGAGCGTTTGTAACACACGGGAAGGAGAAATATAAGATGTTCTGGGTGGATGACACAAACTCGAGTAACAAGGGGATGGTGGGTTACTGGAGTTACCCTCGAGGGTACCCCTATAATGGCTCCAACTATGTGAATGTAACAATGCCACTGAGGTACCCGCACACAAGGATGGCCTATATTTTCTTTGGACCAGACCTGGATGTACAGAGTTTCAGCTTACGTGGAGATGATCAGCGGGTGGATATTTACCTCTCTACCAAAGACCACACCTACACCATCTACCTTCTGACCGGAGAGGTCACCAGCAAGCCCCTGTTCGCCATGGTGCTGCTGGACCACAAAAAGATTGTGTTTGAGAGAGCAGCAGCTGCTGCAGACGATTCGCCCGTGGAAGTTGAAGAATATGTCAATGTGATGGAGGACAACCTGCAGCACGTAAAACCTGTCTTCCAGCAGATGGAAAGACACATCCTGGGACGAGTCCTTAACACTGCCAGCTTCCGGAGAACCACTGAGCGCCTCCTCCAGTTCTCTGACAAGAAGAAGACAGAGGAGGTCATTAAGAAGATGTTTGCCATGTCCAAGAAACAGAACAAGGGTAAAGGGGGAAAGAGGGTAAACCTTGGAGAGAAGCTGTCTGAGAGTATGCCTGACATTTTTGCACAGATTGAGGTCAACGAAAAGAACGAGAGACAGAGGACATCAAAGCGTACGTATGAGGACAGTCCAGAGGAGGGGGACGCTGATTCAAGGGCCTTCATGGATTATCCAGATGGTCACAGAAACAGGAAGGGGGGCTTTGTTAAGGGCCGCAGATTTAAGGAGGTTCACATGGTGGCCACAGCAAGGAGTGAGGGAGTCTCTGGTACGGCCTCCTACATCAGACTGTTCCTGCTCCTGAACACGGCCACCTTCTTCTTACTGTTGGCCGTGCTGCTTACTCGCTTTCAGAGGGGGCGGAGCCTACACACGCAGCGGTGCTTCTATACCATTGTTTTGATTGACTGCTTCATCCTGCTGTACCTTTACTCATCCTGCTCCCACACGCAGTGCTGACACCCTGGAACCCTCCACATGACAGGATGTCCTGTCTGTTCAGGGTGAACTGAAAACACTCTCCTCTGTGATATGAGCCAGATCTGATGGCTGAACATTAAGGCCACTATTTAAAAAAACTGATTGAGATTTGATAGAGTTCATTTGTAGATGTCCTAAAAACAGTCAAATTAAAATAAAAGACAGAAAGCTTTAAATGTATGCACATACTACATGCCTCGCCAGCTCAACTTTTATTAATGCCTTTTCTTCTTGACTTTAAGCCTCTGAATATCATTCCTTCTGTTAGGAACTTCTTATAACTCACTTGGGTTAAAAGTTGGAAGCTTTTAACATTTGTTCCTTTTTTATTAAGTGAAGAAACAAGCTTATGTAAACACGTCTTGGCCTCAGCCACTGACCTGACACCACCTAGAGATGTTTGGGGTAGTAAGCCGAAATGTTACCCGTTTGCTGTATCTTGCACTGGCACCCTACCCATGGATTTAAAAGTGCTTACTGGTGAATCCCCAAATCAGCCTTTAATTCATCACAGCAAGAAAAGGCTGCTTATCTTTAGACTTCAGTTGTTTTTTTTGTTTTTGTTTTTAAACCCAACAACTTGGCTAAATTCAGGTAGACGTAATTTCTGCTTCGGTTTTAGTCTGACACTGATGCTATAGAAGCGTGTCACCAGAATACATCGTACCTTTTGCTACTGAGTCTTGCATTGGTTGTGTAAAACATAAGAGTAGATGGAAGCAGCTGAAAGTCTCATTTACTCTGTCAAAGGTAATCTTTAATTCTCTGGATACCCTAAATGTCTCCATAGATGTTATTTTTCGTTTCATTAATTCATTTAACGAGACAATCCACATTCATTGACATGAGTACAGTGGACCCCTGCCTATTAGCAGTTTAGTATTTACGGATTCACTTATTCCTGAATTTTGCTTTGGAAAATTACTCCAAATTATTTGCAGAAAATTAGCATATTCACAGATTTTCAGCTTGGGAAGCTGAGATAGGTAATGCTACTTGACATGCTATTGGCTGGTGTTTGCAAAGCAGCCAATCCAAGAGCACCATTTATTTTCCTTGGCACTATTGGGCTGTACCCGCAAGAGTGAAAATAAGGAAGACCGTAGATATTAGCTTCTGCAGTAGTGCTAAGACAGTTTCTACTGTGTGCACACTGAATATACCTTAATATGCATTAGCATATTAAGGTATATTCAGTGTTTGAACTATTAAAATAGACAGTTATAAATGTTTTCAGAGGGGGTCTCAAATATTCACAGATTTTTAGCTATTCTGTGGCAGCTGTAGTGCCAAACCCTGGAATATCGGGGTTCCACTGTATTACAGATTTAGGCATAGCGGCGTGATGAAAAAAAAAAAAAAGAGTAAAATATGAAATCATGAATTTGTTAAATTTCACACAAAAAAACAATCAATATGCAACACATACTAATCTACATATGATCATGGAGATGGTTAGTCTCTGTCTTCAGTGTAACTACGACCTACTTCAAAAGGGAAGAATTTAGAATTGTACGATTTTTAAACCTTGAGAGACCATATAAGAGTTGTGGTCCTACAGTGTGTGGTATGCAGCCACACGGTAATGAAGATACACCATACACCAATAGATTTCACTTACGAACATTCCCAGGTCAGTGGCGAAACCTCGCAAAACCTCACGAGATCAAATGCGACCTCGGAATAAAAAAACATGTCGAACGAGGAAGAGGCAAGTTCGTGGACTATATATTTCGCTTTCTGATTGGCTACATGTCACATTCAACAGGCTGCGTGCTCGTGAACAATTCCCAC
Source organism: Valencia hispanica (assembly GCA_963556495.2). Classification (NCBI taxonomy): domain Eukaryota; kingdom Metazoa; phylum Chordata; class Actinopteri; order Cyprinodontiformes; family Valenciidae; genus Valencia; species Valencia hispanica. The sequence goes on from OY747719.1 coordinate 5,941,357, forward strand.
ATGCTGTGATAATGGGCCAACACAATCCAACATGTTGAATATTTCCTGATTTGTAATCGGAGCTGCCCTGACGTCCTTCTGAGGAGACCAGAGTACTCTGAACACACCATTCACGGCAGGAATATCTGATAAGATTAACTTTGGGGCCAAACAATAAGCGAGGCATCCTTAGGATTGCAGGGAAGGGAAGAATCTGGTCAGAAATCAGCATAATTATTTTGATTTGTTTATCAGGCTCAAGACTGGACTCAAAAGGACTCTCCCCTCCATTTTCCCTATTGGGAGGTTACATTTTAGATTAATGCATTTTGTAGCTTTCTTTGACCTTGTTTAAAAGACATTTACTATTCATCATGATTTTTAATTTTTGTATTCTACTCCAAATTTTTATTTTGATGTATTCAAAAAACAATGTTTAGCTTCTGTGATCCTAATGATACCAGAGTATAACGTGTTATGGCTCTATTCCTAGAATCCCTGACTCTTTTGGTAACAGTGGCCCTAATTCTGTCAGGACCTGTCATATGAGTGTTTGTTCATTAAATACAACTGATTCCATATAGGATTAGATGAATAGCTGAGATAATATCAGACCAGCTTGGACGTACAAAGCTTCTGTGGAGCCACACTGTGGATCCACATCTGTGTTCCCAGCATTCGGGTTCTCCTTCTCTGTTACAAACATCTTAAACCAAGCCACTAATGTATTAATGTATGTATGTACAAGTAAGAGATACAATGGCCCCTGAAAGTCTACCGCCACCTGTAAGTCTACATATTTTCACGTTGACACAGTGTAGGCAGTTATCAGCAGGGACGTTACTAAAACTGGAAATTCCTCCAGAACAGAAAACTGAATCCTGAAGTTGAACCAAAAGTTGCATCAGAAAAGTTTTAGTTTAAGGGTGTGTAGACTTATGTAACCAGGTTGCTGGGACTTTTCATCTGTCCTTCTAACATATTGATTTATTTGTCAGTTCACATTTGTAGAACAAATGTGAGTTCAAAGGTGGAAATTTTATACATTATTTTTATACATCTCAAAAATCCTATATTTGACCAGGGGTGTTTAGACTTGTGCTGATGCATTTCATTGGTCTCGTTTTGTATTATCTGTAAATAAAATTGCACGATACAGTCATTATGTAACGGGCCTGGTTATTGTGTAAAATTCAGCCTTAATAACATAAATATTTATTTGTGTAATTACAGGTTTCACATAGTTTCTCCGAGCAGAAAAAAGCAAAATTCCGGTTGATACTGAGTTTAATTCTGTTCATCACACAGTGATTGGACTTTTCAGTCCAACTGTAATTAAATATTTAGATGAGGGTGTATTATTGCTTATGTCTCATAAAATCTTCATTTGTTTAAAAAAGAAGTTTAGACACAAGCGGCTGACACCTCGTCAGATAGGTTTCTCTATGATCCTCCATTTAAACCTGTTAGGATGTTCAACAGGTGGAAACATTTGTACCTTTTCATCGTGTCATCTACAACCTCCGGGGAAAAGAAAAGAAATACTAACAAAACACAGAGGCAGACGACATAGCTCCCCAAATTCTCACTGACTGTGGAAAGTTCACACTGGACCTCAAACAACCTGGACTCTGCTCCTCTCTGATCTTCTTCCAGAATCTGAGGCCTTAATTTCTTTACAAAATGCTAATTTTACAGGCAGGACTTTTATCATTGAGAAATAGTCCATTCCTTCCTCTCCTTAGCCCAGATAAGATGCTTCTGACTCCAGATCAGAAGTGGCTTAAAACAAGGAATTGTTGGCTTTGCCCTGGATATGACAACCCTCTTAAGGCTGCAGTTATTCCTGTTGCTTGAGCACCTTCTTCAACCACACTTTTTCCCTCCACTTAACTACATGACCATGTTATTTAGCAATAACCTTTTGTGTCTTACCCTACTTGTGGAGAGTGTCAGTGACTGCTGGACAACTGTTGACTCAGCATTCTCCTCTGTTATTTTGTAGACCTTAACATAACAGATGTGTATTAAAAATACTTTTTTATTGCTCGAATGTATTGTTCACATTTTCAGATCAGCTAAGTTTTAGGTCATTAGCTGAACTATACTTGAATAAATCACGCTATGAGTAGGTCATATATGTTTTATTTTTGAATTGAATTACTAAAAATAGATCATCTTTTTAGTGTGTGCAGACAGATTTTGGAAAGCCAGTCAGTGAGAAGTCAGTAGAGGAAGACAAAGCAAAAGTTATTTTTTGTGTAGGACTTTAAAGCTGACTACAGAGGTCTAAGCTTCAGCGAAACTTGTAACAATGACAGTTTCCTGGACACTTATAGAACAGAAGCATTTCCTGCTTAACCCACCCCCAGCCCCTTCCTTTCCATAATCTCTACAGATTTCAATACAGCTGCAAGCAGATAGTCATCAGAGAGGGAGAGAAAAAATTCTGATGTTATCCTCATATAATGTCATATAATGTACCCGAGATATGAATGTAAGGCATAAACCACAAAATTTATTTCAACTTCCCCTGACAAGCAGTAATGTAATTTATTGATTTGCTGCCCTATATCATCTCCCAGCTAGTCTGTGGGGCTGTCCAGAATACCTGACTTTTCTCAAGTCTTGTACCACCCTCAAACCCCTGAGGAAACACCAGGGTCTCTATTAGGGTCTGCAGGGAGAGACAACGCTGTTACATCCAAATATAACTGAATAGGAATGCCAAACCATTATCAGTGGTTCTCTCAGGTAGATATGCTGTCAGGGATCATATCTATGTTTCATCATCAGTGGACTGAAGTCTGTTTCTGTTTGGAGAGAAAACCCAGCTCTGTGCCTGGCTGTGTGAAGAACTCTGATGGTTTCGGGAACCATCCCTGCATGACTTTTCTCTGGGAAAAAAAGGAAGAAAAAAAAAGAAAATATGAATTGCTCTGTGTGCTTTTGCGATTGAGTAATTCCAGATGTTCACCAAAGTCTCCCCTCGATTCAACTGGATTGAATTGAAGTCTGCTGTCGACTGTATGAACTTGTCTTCAATGACAAATAAAATCTGTTTCCTACATGGCTGGTAGACACGCTGATGATTACAGGAAGGGGCAACTAGCTCTGTCGCATTGATACTACTTTAAATTGGGATCAACACAAACAGTCAATGCTCCCACCTACTGGACATACATAGGTTTAACACTCTCAGGGTCCAGAATAAAGCAGGACCATTCACAGTTGTATTTTTATTCTATGCAGAGCATGAACCGAATTTATCAACAACTAAATGGGTTCAGAGGCTTGTTGGATGGTTTTGGACAGGAGATCTGATGGAAAAGACTATGAGGACCTTGACTTTGAACATTTTGTGCAATCTTTGACAGAAAAAAAATCTTGTTTGTGAACCAAAATTTTATCAAGCTAAGAAATTATTTTTAGATCTTTAGTTGAAAAGGAAGTTTCCTGGACACGTAGCAGGGCTAAAGAGCAAAGAGAGAAGGAGGAAGTTCAAATAATCTGTTCAATCCATCATAATGGGTAAGGATCATATCCCCTACTCCAACATCTCTCTGCCTGGCTTTCTAACTATACCACCAGACAGATTTAAAGAGGAGCAGCAACAGCAAATGAGGTGGATTAGCAGCGCTTAACTGCTGATGGTGTCATCCAGGACATGTTACTGTAGTACAGTGTTTCTCAAACTATGGGGCGAGCCTCACTAGTAGGGCGCAGAGGTATTGCAGGTCGGGCGTGACATCAATGGGATTTAAATAGTTTTCCCCCCCTAGATTCTGTCGTTGTGAATGTTTCACTGCACTGTAAATTAAATCAACCAGCTCCCCCCTCTCACAAAATTAAACACACCCAAATAAATTAGCAATTGTGATCATCATTGTAAACAGAACCGGGACCTGGAACATCGGGCTGGGAGTTTGACGTTGGAATATATCGCAGCAGAACAAAACAAGCTGAAGTAGCCGCATTATCAGAGATTCCATCTACAAAATGTACAAATATCTAAAAAGATCAGGGAACGTTTCAGAGTCAGAGAAGTCACACGGTCAACCACGGAGGAAATACAGGGATGAGGATCTTGCTCTTTATTTATTTTATTTTTTTATTTTGTATTTTGAAAGCTTTGTAAATTTGATAAAACTTCAACTTTTGTTTTGTCCAACTGTGAGCTGAAGTTCTACATGTAGCAACTACTGACAGCATATATTTCTGAGCCGGTTTTATACCAGTGCACAACCCCTTTTTCCAACTAATTTATACCCTTAAAAACTTGTAGACTAACTCGGCTATTTAAATAAATAAAACACTTTAAAAATCAGGCGTGGTCACCATTCTGTTGGGGCGATAAAAGCAGGGGGGGCTTGTTTATGCTCCTTTGTCCAAAGTGGGGAATGATAAAAAAAAAGTTTGAGAAACACTGCTGTAGTATATCATACCTGCTGTTTGGAAACTGAGCATGTCATGATAGTCATGAAACTGTCACATAGAAACAACCTTCAGTCAGTGGCCTCTTCAGATTCGTTGCAAGACTGACTGCAACCGGAGATCTTTCCTGCCCACAGCATCAGCATCCAAAACAACTCTTTGAAGACACTTGGATGATATAAGGAACAACAACATTTAATGTCCCTTTGGGATAAATAAAGTATTATTTAATTGAACAGATTTGGATTTATTGTAATTATGAGGATTTTGGCTCACAGATTATGAAAACCCAATGCTCACTATCTCTGTAAATTGAAATACTGTGAAAGAGTTAAATATTGGAAACTCATGATGTCACACCCTGATCAGATTATTAACTCAAAACACTGGCAAAGGTTTCCTTTTTTTTTTACGTGTCCTGTTTGGCAGTATGGAGCTCAGAATTGGTGTCTGAGTACCAAGTAGAAGCCCAACCGATTTACTTTCACAAGCGGAGCAGTACAGCTTTTGCTATAGTCCTCCACTTGACATATGTGTCAAAAATCTTTATTCTGAATTGCTGGGGGTTTTATTTCCTGATGTTATGGACTCGGAGACGGAAAATAAAGGGGAAGAAAGAAGATGAAGAAGAGAGGTAGGAAACAAAAAGTCAAGAAAGAGGGTGAGTTGAAAATACAAGAGAGGAAGGGGAACAAAGAAAACACAGGAAAACCTCAAAGTCTGCCTCCATACCCACAGGACGGCAGAGAGAGGGGAAAAAAATACAGAAAAAGGAACACCGAAAAAAACAAAACAAACTTTGTGAACAAAGAACTACACAACCACATCACACAAATATGGATATAAAAATACAACAACAATGTCACAGAAAAACTCATGGTACCGATTAATCAAGATCTAGTAATGATAACCTCAGTCCAAGAATAAATCTGTAAACACCGGAGACCCCACACCCATGTGTGTGTGTGAGCATGCTGGTGCATATAAGGTTTCTCAATACGAGTGTTCGATAGCTGGTGCGAGCAGGCATCAATCCGTCTCCTAGGAATCGATGCAGACGCAGACATGAAGGAGATCGGAGCCAAGACGTCCAAAGGACCCCCAGAGCCCCAGGCGGACCAGGGCTGGGCCGACTGCATCCCCCAAGAGAGGAGCAGAGGAGAACCCCAGGGGAACGTCCAGCGGCTACGATGCAGGGGCCCGGGGGGCAGCAGTGACGAACCTACGGGCCCCGCCAGCAACCGGCTGCGCCAGGGCGGGCCGGTCCATGGACCGGGAGAACCGGGGCCCAGGGCCGCCCCAGCAGGACCCGACAAGGGACCGGCCGACGAGGGGCCCCCGCCACCGCAGGCCAATCCTCACCGCCAACATCCCGGCGCCCCACCCCTGCCCACTGATAGCCGCAGCGGATAGATGGCATCCCCAGGCCAAGCTCAGCCAGCACCTGGATACCAAGTTGTACCAGCTCCCGAGTCCTGATCCCGTGCAACGCAGCGCGCTGAGACCAGGCATCCAACAAAGGCCAGGGCCGGTCCAACACGCCAATGAACCCACCACGCACGGTGCGCACCTGCGCACAGGTGTTCAAACGAGCAGAGACGCTGGATCCGTATCCCGCCGAGCCACCGAACAGGCACCACCCAACAATCCCAAACCTGGCACCCCCGAAAGAGGTGCCCCAACCAACCAAAGGAAGACATCAGCCGAAAGACACATAACTACCTTGTGTCTTGTTGATGTGCTCAATATTGCCATGACATGAAACTATCTTTCACAATCTCAGATTGGTAGCAGTGTTTGGCTGTTCCTCACCCAGGTTTAAGCCTCCTACACAGCTGCTTCTGTTTAGGTTAATGACTGTGTTTTAAACCTACGTGGGACATTGATGATCATTAGCACCTGTTTGGTATAATTGGTTGATCATACACCTGACTATAATCCTACAAAATCCCAAACTTTGTGGAAGTGTACCAATAAGAATGGATGCTGGTTTGAAGGCAAAAGGTGGTAACACCAAATATTGATTTGATTTAGATTTTTCTCTTGTGTGATCACTTTGCATTATGTAAACTGATAAAAATAAACAATCATTATTTATATTTCTGAAAGCATTCTTTGTTTACGTCACACCTGCCTAAGAGTTTTGCATAGTATTATAGATAGATAGATAGATAGATAGATAGATAGATAGATAGATAGATAGATAGATAGATAGATAGATAGATAGATAGATAGAATATTATTATGGTTTGGATTGTGACACTTTTGGCTTTCAGTAGACAACGATCAAACTATTTTTAATATATCATAATACATATAATTATAGATACATACAGTTTTCATCGCGGTTAGTAAAACGACAGTTTCCAACCGTCGTGGTAAACAGTTGAGATATATTGTTTTTCTCAGGTTAATGGCTCAATAACCAGCAATACAGTCCTCCAAACGCACGGTGTCACTGCTGATTTATTTGTTCGCTTCCTCTTATGAAACTAACCTTCTTGGCTTGCCGTTGAAATTTTGCAGGAACTTTATTGACATTGACAGCGGGCTTTCGGGACATTTCCAGCATGGGTGCTCGGCTCGCGCGGATGTTCCGAAACTTTAACCTGGAGAACCGCGCGCTGCGAGAGATCTCCAAAGAGAAGCCGAGGGCAGCGCCCCGGCACCCGACCGAAGCGACGCCGTCCGCCGTCAGCTCTGAGGGTGAGAGGCTGAGCTGCTTGTGTAACCTCCAGGGTCACTAACCACTGCGGGTTCGGTTCTCTGTGTGAACCCGTTTGTTCTCTGTGTTCTAGCGGCGGAGTCGGTCAAGAAGAAGAACGAGTCGTTGTTGGAACATCTCAGGTCTGTGTATGTGGAGTCCACAGATCCAACAGCAGCTCCAGAGGTCAGACTGAGTCTCAAATGTCCCTGTGTGTAGGAGCCGGGATGGCAGCAGGAGCTCAGGGTGTCTGTTAGATCAGCTTGAACGGGACTAGGCTACAACCACATTATGTAATGTGTAAATCTATTTTATTGAGATTCTGTTTCATAGACCAACACAAAGTAGGGCCGAATTGTTAAGTGAATGGAAAATCCTATGATTGTTACCAGTTTATTATTTTTACATTTGCACATGTATGCAGCCCCCTTTACTCTGATGCCCCTAAATAGAATCCAGTGTAGCAGATAGCCTTCAGAAGTCACATAGCATACCATAGTTTATTTAAAAAGCACACTTAAAAACCGGCTTGAATGCCGACCAAGGTGCTGTACAGACAGCATTAAAACATAAGAAACATAAAAGATAAATAAAAACCACTTACAAATATACAAAACACATCAAATTAATTAGAGGGAAATGCTGAGGAATAGATGTAAGTTTTTAGACGAGACTTGACATAATTAGCAAATAGTCCTGTGTGTAATTTAATGAAATATAAAATACAGTGAAGGCATTTAAAAGGGCCGGGCCAGCCATTATTCAAGTTAGCAAGCAGGAGGTAATTAATACTGGAGGAGCTGCAGAGGTCCACAGCTCAAGTTGTCCTGTTTGCAGTTTGCCATGCAGGCGACAGAGCTTAGGTCAGATGATGGGAGTGAAATGTAAAATGTTACCTACATGTGTAATGCTGTGTGTGGAACATGGTTGTGGCAGCATCAATGCATCTGGAGATGGTGCTCAGAGCTGATGGGAAGATGGAATGAGATGCACACATGGGGAATCCTGGAAGAAAAACGGGTCAGAGATTCATCTTCCAGCAGGACAACCATCCTAAACATCTACTCAGATCTGCAGTGGAATGGTTCAGATCAAATCATGTGCTTCTTCTAATGTCCTAGTCATAGCCTAGACAGGAATTGGTGACATGTAGATAAACCAGCCTGACTGAGCTGGAGATATGAGCACAGATGAAAGTACACCAGTGTTTGTTGTGTGGATGTGCAGAGCTGCTAGAGATCTACATTAAAAGACGGCTGGATTAAACTAAAGGTTTGACAAAGATTCGACTCAGTTGGCCTGAATACTAAAGCACACTACACTGTTCCCATTATTCACTTCTTCTAAGCAATAATGATGCACCACAGTATGTTGGTCCATAACTATAGTCTATTATAAAACATTGAAGTGTTGTTACCAACCCAGAAACTAGAAAGACTAATCCAGGGCTTTGCTACTCTTGTGAGGACCTGCGGCTTGTTTTCATGTTGAAGTCAACTAAGTGGTGTAGTGTACCTCAGGCTTTGGCCCTAAAAATCCCAGTCCTGCTGCTACAGATGGTGTCGGTGTTCCTGTGTGTGTCTGTGGATCCTCTGATCAATATCTCTTCCCAGCTGTTTGAGTATTTTCCACCAACCTTCTCCTGTGATCTCCCCACAGACGTCAGAGAATGTGGCTGTAGGTAAAGGAACGGATCGGAGGCCCCTCAGAGTCAGCTTCCCAGGACGCACGTTTGGCCTGCCACAGGTCTCAGACGTTCCCAAAGGGAAAGTGACCATCGCCGAGGCTCTGAAGGTCCTGGGCAGTCACCAACACCAGCCTCAGACCTGGACGGCAGAAAAGATTGCTCAGGAATATTCCCTGGACTTAAAGGACACCAAATCTCTGGTTGAGTTCTTCATCCCTTTCAACGTGGAGATCATCCCTCCAAAGACTAGAACTGCCAAGCAAATAAAGGCTTCCTAGGACCAGAGAAGCCATTACCTCATTTATTTATGCTCCACAGTGTTTGGGTGGGAGAGAAGCAAGTTTATCATGAGTTCACTGATGTTTAGATTGAATGATTGGACATTTTTAGGATGGATCCAGGACAGAACCACAGACATCAAAGAACGCAGCGATCCATTCTAGAGAACTCGCATTAAAAGACTTGAAGACCCGCAACAGAGAAACGGCACATCTGATGAGTGACTGGTAGAGCTGATGCAGCTTTACAGGGATTGGTGTAGACTGTTTGAGTGTTCAGTTATTGGCTGGATATTCAAGCCCAACCCAGAAATGCTTTATACAAAGAAAACCTCCAATATTTAAAATACATCGAACTTATTGGTTAGAACTTCGACAGCAGAGTTCAGACCTGACTCTCTTCTCCTTCCGCTTGTTCAGTGTGACAAAGTAGAGCTGCAACAACAAGAAGTCATGTGCCCTAATTTCATTACTGGTGCGTTCATTTTTTATCTCCCAACAGTTAAGATGTGGAAGTATAAATAACAAAATAGCTTTTATTCTTTCTGCATAGATTGGAATGCAGAGCTTTATAGTAAAATAAAGTTCAGGAGCTCCTCCTCTCTGCATCAGTGAAAATCTACAAACTACAGATGCCTTAAGGGAAATCAAGTCTGGTGTTCCACATGGTGTAAAACTCACACCACTAGCCTTCCATCTAAATATGTCCAGGTTACATTAACACGTGAACTCTTCATTTTACAGCTCATCTCCATCCCTCATAACTTAGACTTTAGTGAAGACAGCACACTGCTGTACGAATGCTTGCTGTTAGCAGTCAATGAGGAATATGAAGGGGATCCGTCTAAAAAGCATTGGGGGGGGGGGGGGATTGTATTCAGAATAAGAATGAACCTGTGGAGTCAGATCGCTGCATTTACGCACATGTTTTCAGAATAAATCATTTTTGTTTCTGAGTTGTGTCGCCTTTTATTCTCTTGTGAGTCATTTAGGGGCTGCCAGAGTTTCTTCAGTTAAATCTGTTTTTTTAAACATGTAAACCTGAGTATAGGTGTAGTTGATCTGCAGAAAATATTCTATAGCCTGCATCTCCTGGGGTTTTTACCTACATGTTTGACAACTATTGGAAAACATAAAACCATTTAAAATACCCATGGATCAGAAATACAGGTACATCGCTCATTTCAAAAAGTGAACCTCGTATAAATATTTCAAACCATCTGTTTGTTCGAAGACTGACAGCTACAGGAGGTCCTTCCTGCCCACAGCATCAACGTCCACAACAACTCTGAAGATATATGAGTAGCAACATTTCATTTCCCTTGGCATAAATAAAGTATTTTTGAATTGAATGGATTTGGATTTATTTTAATTATTAAGGTTCTGACTCCCAGATAATAAAAAAATCAATAATCTGTGTGAAAAAGTTGAATATTGTTAACTCATGATGCCACACGTTAATCAGATAATTAACTCCAGACACTGGCAAATGTTTCCTGATCCTCTAAACTATTCCTCAGTCTGAGTCAGTAGGACATGGTTACACGTCCAGCAGTCAGTCACTGACATCCTGGGCAAAAAGGGCTAAAGAAGCTGTTTATTCACAGAATGTTGTTTCCAAACATATTTATAGAAAGATGAGTGGAAGGAAAAAGTGCACCAGCAGCAAGGATAACTGCAGGTTTGAACTGATAGTCAAGCAAATTCCATGTAAGAATTTGGGGGAGCTTCACAAGGAGTGGACTGAGGCTGGAGTCAGGGCATTGAGGGGCCGCCACATACAGATTCATCCTGGGCTGACTGGAAAAAGAACTGGACTGTTGCTCCAAAGGTTCTCTCATTTGGAGATCAAGGTCCCAGAGTCTGGAGGAAGAGTGGACTGGCACACAATCCACCTGGCCTCAATGCAGAAGGTGCAATGACCATGGTATTACTGTGCTTGATTGGCCAGTCAACTGGCTTGACCTGAACTGAATCCCATAGAATTTATGAAGTTTAAGAGAAAGATTAGAGACAGCAGACCCAACAATAAGAGGCCACTATCAAAGCATCCTGGGCTTCCATTACACCATAGCAGAACCACCCGCTGATATCCTCCATGCCATGCCTCATTGATCCAGGAATTCATCCAAAACAAAAGGAGCCCAGACCAAGTAGAGATGTCAAAGTTCATAGAAATAAACATTTTAGAAGTGTTTCTGCTCTGTCTTCTCAAATCCCCAGATGGTCGTAGCAGATGGCCGCTCGTACTGAGCCTGGTTCTGGTTCTGGTTCTGGTTCTGGTTCTGCTGGAGGTTTCTTCCTGTTAAAGGAGAGTTTTTCCTCTCTACTGTCCCTACATATTTGCTCAGTATGAGGGATTGTTGTGATTGGAAGTCTGCATCAACGGGACGCAACCTCTAGTTAACGACTCGATGCAATCTGCTGGGATTCCTTAAATAAAAAACTAAAACTTTTTAACTGATTGGAATGTTTGTATTGAAATGACTTTTCTTGTAAAGTACCTTGAGATGACATCTGTTGTGAATCGCCGCTATATAAATAAACTGAATTGAATTAAAACATTTCTGTTTGAAATATCCTTTTTTATTGATCTTATTGATTATGTAATATTTTATTTTCTGAATTCTGGGTTTCCGTTATCTGTACACCACAATAATCAAAATGACAAGAAATAAAGGCTTGAAATATTTCACTGTGTGCGATGAATCCATAGAATATGAGTTTTACTTTCAAATGTAATTCAATTCAATTCAAAAATACTTTTTTGATCCCAGAGGGAAATTAAATCCACAGTCAGTCAGTGGATTATGAAAGAGGTGAAAATATTGATTTCTTTTTGATAATCTAATTATTTTACATGTAGTCTGCTAGTGGGCCCAGGCAGAGATGGGGACTAGGTTCCATCTCTGGGCTCAGGTTGTCTGCTTGATTTAACCGACTCCTGTTGCATTTTCCACCCATCCACAGCAAGCATCCTCATCATCATCATCATCATGCCCAAAACAAGTCTTTCCTCAGACACAGGCCCCACCCACATTCCTGCCATCTGTCCCTCCTATTGGCTAACGCTTGAACATCGGGTCTACCACATTAGGAATCCACTTTTGCTCATGTCACTGGTTTCTGGGGGTGTCAGTAATGAGTGAACACAAAGAGCGTCAAGTGTATGCAGAGACTTCCGGAAGTCCCACTGACCTTTCAGAGTAAGATAAGAACATTTGTTACAATCATGCATCCATCTCTGCTTGGATGTCTTTATAAACATTTATTCCTTTGGTTCCAGAGAAGCTGTTAACTTTTCTGTCCGGGGTGTAAACAAAGGCCCGTCTCCGAGTAAAATAAACACAACATGTTGTTGGAACTATGCTGTGTGTGGACAAGGACATTATGGTGAGAGTCAAACCAAGTATTGGTTGGTGTTAGTGGTGAGAGGGCCTGGGGCCGCTTATTGGGGCCCCATGACCTCTGAACTGTTCCAGAAATTAGATTCTTGAAAACCTAATGCTGGTGAAAGTTCTGACTGAGTAAAGCTCTACTGGACCGTCTATCTTTACATGCTCCTCAGGTTATCTGAGAACAAAGTAAACACTAAAACGGACACAATGTTTTTCTTGTCAAATTTGACCAGATAATCTTTCTCCTTTATGCTTCTGCCTCATTAAGAACATATTTTCCACTCGCTGCCAAATAAAGTCTGACGACAAGGCATGAGTTAGTCATGAGTTAACTTGTTAGTAGTCCAAAATATGATAGATAGATAGATAGATAGATAGATAGATAGATAGATAGATAGATAGATAGATAGATAGATAGATAGATAGATAGATAGATAGATAGATAGATAGATAGATAGATAGATAGATAGATAGATAGAATAGAATCCGAGATCAAACCTTATTTAGGTCAAACTTTTATTGGGCTGCACTGTTACTGAGACTTTTCTGCATGGAGTTATTCCTGCGCACGCATGGGTTTTCTCTGGGGACTCCGTACTCCGGTGTTAGTGTGTGTGTGTGTGTGTGTGTGTGTGTGTGTGTGTGTGTGTGTGTGTGTGTGTGTGTGTGTTCTGGTATTCACGGCGTTATGGGGACTTCGATCTGTTTACACAGTCACGTCGTGGGGACCTCTTCCCTCATGGGGACCAAAAAGCTGGTCCCCATAAGGAAATCCATTTTAAATGACTAAATAAGTAATGGTAAAGGTGCCTATGAAGTTTCAGGCATTGGCTCATACCACATGTTTTTCTGTAAATTTGTGTAAAGGTGTGTGTAGTGATAGCGCCCCCTTTGAGTTTGTGGTTGGTATTGCACCTCATTAGTAAGTCACACACTATTCCAAATATGGCTTGGTACCACCATCTTCCTGGTCCCCAAAAAGAAGGAGTTTGGAGTTTTAGTGTTAAAGGTAAAAATTAACTCTGAAAGCATAAAAGGGGCTTATTGTGAGAGTTTAACAATTAAGGAATCTGGAACCTCTGAAGAGGATAGAAAATACATACAAGGTGAGTCATTTGTGCAAATATTTAGGTAACTAATGTTTACCTCTATGTTAAGTATGTTAAGTATTTGCATAATATGCAGCTTGCATAATATTTTGAAATAATTATTTATGTATCAATAAAGATCAGTCTCTTTTGAGCTTTTTTGTAATGAAGAATGGGCAACATTTTTAGAAAGATGGTGAAGTCATATTCCTTAAAGCAAATTGTTTTCTACAACTTAGTGAAGCAGGGGGACAGTATAGAAATGCATTCAATTTAAATTCAATTCAAAAATGCTTCATTGATCCCAGAGGGAAATTAAGTGTTTGTATAGCTCATATAATTAATTATTTAAGGAGTTGTTGTAGATCATGATGGCTGTGGGCAGGAAGGATTTCCTGTAGCTGTCTGTTTTGCAGTGAAACTGAAGAAGCAGCTGACTGAAGACACTCTGTTATTGTATGACAGTCGCATGAAGAGGATGCTCAGGGTTGTCCATAATTTGACAAATTTTACAGTTTTATTCATAAATTGGAAAATGTGCATTACAGTGGCTTGCAAAAGTATTCGGCCCCTTTGAACCTTTCCACATTTTGTCACATTACAGCTACAAGCATGAATCAATTTTATTGGAATTCCACGTGAAAGACGAATACAAAGTGGTGTACACGTGAGAAGTGGAACGAAAATCATACATGATTCCAAACATTTTTTACAAATAAATAACTGAAAAGTGGGGTGTGCGTAATTATTCAGCCCCCTAAATCAATACTTTGTAGAACCACCTTTTGCTGCAATTCCAGCTGCCAGTCTTTTAGGGTATGTCTCTACCAGCTTTGCACATCTACAGACTGAAATTCTTGCCCATTCTTCTTTGCAAAACAGCTCCAGCTCAGTCAGATTAGATGGACAGCCTTTGTGAACAGCAGTTTTCAGATCTTGCCACATATTCTCGATTGGATTTAGATCTGGACTTTGACTGGGCCATTCTAACACATGGATATGTTTTGTTTTAAACCATTCCATTGTTGCCCTGGCTTTATGTTTAGGGTCGTTGTCCTGCTGGAAGGTGAACCTCCGCCCCAGTCTCAAGTCTTTTGCAGACTCCAAGAGGTTTTCTTCCAAGATTGCCCTGTATTTGGCTCCATCCATCTTCCCATCAACTCTGACCAACTTCCCTGTCCCTGCTGAAGAGAAGCACCCCCAGAGCATGATGCTGCCACCACCATATTTGACAGTGGGGATGGTGTGTTCAGAGTGATGTGCAGTGTTAGTTTTCCGCCACACATAGCGTTTTGCATTTTGGCCAAAAAGTTCAATTTTGGTCTCATCTGACCACATGTTTGCTGTGTCCCCCACATGGCTTGTGGCAAACTGCAAACGGGACTTCTTATGGTTTTCCTTTAACAATGGCTTTCTTCTTGCCACTCTCCCATAAAGGCCAACTTTGTGCAGTGCATGACTAATAGTTGTCCTATGGACAGATTCCCCCACCTGAGCTGTAGATCTCTGCAGCTCGTCCAGAGTCATGGGCCTCTTGGCTGCATTTCTGATCAGTGCTCTCCTTGTTTGGCCTGTGAGTTTAGGTGGACGGCCTTGTCTTGGTAGGTTTACAGTTGTGCCATACTCCTTCCATTTCTGAATGATCGCTTGAACAGCGCTCCGTGGGATGTTCAAGGCTTGGGAAATCTTTTTTTAACCTAAGCCTGGTTTACATTTCTCAATAACTTTATCCCTGACCTGTCTGGTGTGTTCTTTGGACTTCATGGTGTTGTTGCTCCCAACATTCTTTTAGACAACCTCTGAGGCCGTCACAGGGCAGCTGTATTTGTACTGACATTAGATTACACACAGGTGCACTCTATTTAGTCATTAGCACTCATCAGGCAATGTCTATGGGCAACTGACTGCACTCAGACCAAAGGGGGCTGAATAATTACTCCCACCCCACTTTTCAGTTTTTTATTTGGAAAAAATGTTTGGAATCATGTATGATTTTTGTTCCACTTCTCACGTGTACACCACTTTGTTTTGGTCTTTCACCTGGAATTCCAATAAAATTGATTCATGTTTGTGGCTGTAATGTGACAAAATGTGGAAAAGTTCAAGGGGGCCGAATACTTTTGCAAGCCACTGTATGTTCCATCCATCCATCCATTATCTGTACCCGGACATCATATGCACGGGTACAGATAATGGATGGGTGGGGGGCTGGTGCCTATCTCAGGCAGTCATGGGGTCGGGTACACCCTGGACAGGTTGCCAGTCCATCGCAGGGCAACACAGAGACACACAGTACAAACAATCATGCAAGGTTTAATAAAGGAAAAAAAACCTGTGTTTTTTTGCAGTGAATACCATATTTATATAGCTACCTTTCAGGCCAGAAAAGGTTAAAACCTATATATCGTGTATCTATGTAAAGAGCAGAATGTGACCTATAACTTGATGTAAGGCACAAGGATATGTGACTTTCAGAGGCTGAGCTATGGGTACACATGTTTGTTCATTTCTGGTTTCTAGGATGCAGCTCTAGAATTCTCAAGAAATAGTCTACACATAGCAGGTCACTGAGAGCTAATAGCTGAAATTAGATTATAGTTTTGCTTATTGGAAAGTACAGAGCATGGTGTCATCTGAGGTATGGCTTTGGTCATCTCCATTGCCCATCCCTCCACATGCTTCACCCGGGTCTCCGCTCCCTCAACATGCTCTGATTGTCTTTGTATTTCTGACATATTGCCAAGTTAACAGTTGATTTCTTGTCACATTGAATTAGTTTATTGACGGAAGTTCAAATTGTCTTCTTTATGTCAGACTTTAGTAGCACATTTATTGCAGAGTAAATCCTCAGGGTTAGCAGAAGGGGTATTGTGGCCCACCTCATGCTTCTTGCGGTTGATAGGCCAGAATTCAAGAGCACAAAGAATGGGAAGGCTAAAACTACGCATCAAGCTACTGTATGTAAGTTACCCCAGTGATCCACCAATGTATCTGAGTAAACTGGATTTAGTTACTGGGTTTACAAGTGAAAAGCAACAAGCACGTCGCAACAGTGGATAGCCAATTGCATAGCGTCACTAACTACAAACAGCTCAGGATAACCACTTTAAGTATAAGCTCTATCAAAAGGGAAACTTTTAAGCCTAGGCTTAAATGTAGACCGGGTGACTGCCCCACATACAAAAAGTGGGAGCCAGATCCACAAGAGAGGACCCCAATAACTAAAAAATTATATTGTACTTATTGAAACTCTAGGAATCACCAGTAAACCTGCAGTCTGAATGTGAAGTGCTCTGCTTGGAACACATTGAAGATATTCTGGATTTTACAGTGACCAAAAAAAGAAAGCTAAAATAAGAGAAATATGATGCCTCTTTTTAGTTTCTATCAGAACTCTCACTGCAGCATTTCAGATAACATCAAGGCTTTTAACAGATTTTTGTTACTTCCCTTTAGTAAAGAACTACACTTTTCAAGCTTGACATAATGCGGAAGTGAAAGATGGAAGTCCTGGGGATTTAAATGACATGTTCTGGTCATATTTGACACAAAGGTTCTTTATATTATTACCAGTATCTCATATGACTGATTATCTTCTGGCGCCACTCGAGCAGGCTGCCGGTTTTCAGCTGCCCAAAGTTGATCCTGAGTTTTTTTCTCTTTAAATATCTGTCCTTCAACCTCTTGTGTGTTTTGGTTTTTATTCTGGACTGCACGTTTGAAAAATGGAACCGACCATTGTTTATGGTTATCTTTTTTGTTGCACTTTTCACTGGAACATGTGATTGCCCGATCGGCCATTGTTTACACAAGGGACTAGCTGCTAGCTCTCGGTAGCGCCGCTGTTCTGCCTCCCACCAAGTGAGCCAACATCTCCCGTGAACTGAGAAGGAAGAGACACAGCACTGGTGCATGGATCGGGCATCACTGAAGGGGAAGGAGGTGCAGGCCCATCATCCCGTCCATCTTTATGTGAAATGTGAGATCTCCCCTCAACAAAGTGGACGAACTGGCGGCTCTAACCCAATATCAAAGGAGCTACAGAGAATGTAGTCTGTTGTTCCTGACCGAGATGTGGCTAACCGTGCTAGCTCTGGAGTCGCATACAAACATGGACGGTTTTCATCAGCACCAGGCCAACAGAACCAAGGAGAGTGGTAAGAAGAGAGGAGGGGGTCTGGCTGTGTTTGTGAACGATAGATGGTGTAAACCTGGGCATTTATCAAAGAGACGCTATGCAGTAAGAATATTGAGCTGTTAGTTGTTAGGATGAGGTCGTACTATCTACCATGGGAGTTTACACACGTTATCGTGATCGCTGTGTAAATCCCCCCTCTTCTATCGGTGCTGCAGCCTGCTATGTCATCCATACTGTGACCAGCAGACTCCAAACAGGCATACAGCTCATCACCTCTCCCTCCCCTAGGGGGGATCACAACCTGGTTCATCTCCAGCCTGTGTATGAACCTCTTGTATACAGAGAACCAACTGTGACACTCACAGTGAGAAAATGGTCAGAGGAGCCTGAAGAGGCTCTGAGGGACTGTTTCAGTTCTACTGTGTGGTAGGACCTCTGCGCACTATTGGGGGACGGTATTGACAGCATCACTGATTGCATAACGGACTACATTAACTTCTGTGTAGACAACACTGTACCCATTATAAAGGTGTGTTTTTTTTTACAACAATAAGCGCTGGATCAACCTGAAATAAAGACTTTCCTTAAGGAGAAGAAGAGGGCATTTCGATCTGGAGACAAGGATGAGCTGAGAGCTGTGCAGAAAAAGTTGAAATGGAAAGCTTTACCTCACTTCATGTAAAGAACGAGCTGCAAAAGATCAAGTTGAGAAAGGCTACAGGTCCAGATGGCATCAGCTCCAGGCTCCTGAGTTAGATGAAATGTGTGGCATCCTGAGATATCTGTTCAACCTCAGAGTGAAGCTGGGGAAAGCACCACAGCTGTGCAAGACCTCCTGTGAGGTCTTCACATCCGAAGGACTTCAGCAGCTACAGGCCGGTAGCCCTGACCTCGCATCTGATGAAGACCCTCGAGAGGTAAGTTCTTAAAGATCTTCACCCCCTGGTGAGGTCTTTATTGGATTTGCTGCAGTTTGCCTACCAGCCTGGCATCGGGTGGATGACGCCATCATCTACCTCCTGCACCGAGGTCTGACCCACCTGGAGAAGCCTGGAAGCACTCTGAAGATCATGTTCTTTGATTTCTCCAGTGCTTTCAACACCATCCAGCCAGGACTCCTGAGGGACAAGCTGGAGCTGTCAGGAGTGAACCATCCCACATCGCAGCGAGTTACTGGACTACCTCACAGGATGCCCACAGTATGTGAGGACACCGTGCTGTGTCTCTGACAGGCTGGTCTACAGTACATGGGCCCCACAGGGAACTGCACTGGTACAGTTACTCTTCATCCTCTACTCTACAGACTTCTCCATAAACTCCCCACGCTGCCACCTTCAGAAGTTCCTTGATGACTCTACCATTGTCGGTCTCATGACAGGTGAGGATGGCTCATAGTACAGACAGTGGACTAAGGACTTTGTGGACTGCTGCCAGCAGAACCACCCTGCAGCTGTTAGACTCTACAACCAAAACGGCTCCCAACAAACCCAATAGAGTTTACATCCCTGTGGTAATTTACAGTTTAACTCACTTAATTAACATTTCTGCTGCTGTTATTTGCACCACTGTTTTTCTCAGTTTATATTTGGTTAACTTCTTGTAAGTAATACGTTTACTTTTTTACCTTTTAATGCACAACTACGTATGTACTACATTCTGTAAATATTTTTTGTCTTTAAATCATCCTACTCAGTTGCACAGTCAAATAACTACACGGTACTTTGTTTTTTGTAATTGTGTCCTTAATGTACATATGTTATTCTTAATTCTGTTTTTATACTTTTTTCTACCTTTTATGTGTGATCCTTAAAGGGGGGGTATAATGCTTCTTCCAGGCACATATTACCCTTCTATACCACACTCCAATAAAATTGTCACCTTAAGTCTTTTAAAAGTCCGTAAAATATCCAAATCTACCTTAAAGAAATTTACTTCCGTATTGGAGACCTTGATTTTCGCCTGTGCCTCTCTAAGACCCTCCTACTCTTTCTGACACTCTCCCTTCGTTTCATCACATACCATGCATGCCATGCATCGCAGGATGCACGGAGTCGGACTCTGACGCATTTGTTGTTTACATAAAAGACGTGCAGCTGCCGCTGGTGTGTTATAATTACTTCACCTGGGACTCAGCCAGAGTTGTATGAGGTGGGGAGGGGTGGGGAGCTCTGCAGGGGCGAGGCTCTCAGCTGAGTACATAAGGTCGAAGGAGGAGATGGGTGGAAAAGGCGGGGATAGGTGGGAGCAGGCATTTCAGCAACCCCGAGAACTACCAGCAGATACTCAAAGATTACTCTAACATGAGTGAATGGGTCAGAGCAACACTTCAGGTATGTTTTTAATGAGGGAAAGACAGGTTCTCAGGATATTAAGTCCATTTTGCATAATACTTTAATGCTTCTATCATCTGTCACTTTGCTGCTGTTACAGATGAATTTCCCCTTTGTGGGACAATAAAGGAATGTTCTATTCAATTATGTTCTATCTTCTTTTTCAAAGGGGGTACATCAGCTAATGCTGCACATATCAAAGTAATGACACTATAAACAAAAACATAATTTGAGAGGAGTTAGAAATCAGGTTTCTGGGAGCACACAACCCCATATTCTCAGCGGATTGACTTATATGAAACCAAAGGACAAATAGATCTATAAAAGTAGGTAAGTGGTTGCATGTTTCTGTATCCGGAATGCATTGTCTTCCTCAAGAAAGTAAAAAGTTTTATTGCACTCTACCATATGGGGAAACTACATCAGGTGAATAAAGTAAAACTACCAGGTGAGGAGCAATTACATGAAGTAGGCCTCGACCATGGTGTGGAACACTTTCCACAAGGCTTCAATTTAGAAAACCTGTTTAGTTAAGAAGAAAACTTTTATATAGGTAATTTCACATGAAGAAAAATAAAGAAAATAATGTTTCTTTGGTAGAGTCATTTTTGCTGCAGCATAAAAACATGTCTCACTCTGACCATGAGACAAAACTTTAAAAAAATTATTTTTTCAAACTAAAACAATTTTTATGTGATAAATATTGTGAAAATATCTGTTTAATTTAGTATAAGTAGAGTTTATGATTACATGGTTACAGTATTGGCACCAACAGTAAGCTTGATCTCCTCTGATTGATTGGGTGAAATCCTGTGGTTCTAAGAGCCCGCGAAAAGCCGCACCAACTTAATTTAGGATGTGAGTAGATTTATAAAGTAGGGTCACTTGCGCGGAAAAAGGGTTAAACTGAATTTCTGAAAAACAGAGAAATGTAAATATTATTCATTTCGCATGCAACTTGTATTGTAGTTACAACAGTTGTCTTAACAGCAATGTCTTAAAATACTTTAAATAAGTATGGTCAGATTAAGTTCGACTTCCTGTTACATGCTTTTATTTTGAAACCCCAGGAAATAACAGTTAACTATCAGTAGCTTGATTCTTCAAGTGGCGTTTGGAGCACACCTGATCGGACCAATTAAACAGGAATAGAAGGAAGCTGTGATGTTACAAAAAGTCTTCTGTAAGTATCTATGTTTTCTCTGATAGATATATCACTAACTGCCTTTTGTTATTTGAGAAGATATGCTTCTGAAAATGTGTGCAGCCTTGCTAGCTAGTTTCTTTATTAGTTAGCATTAGGCTAATATATATTTTTCTTATTTTTAAATAGTGAGCATTGGAAAAACTGGCCAGACCTCAATTTTATTTTACGTATGTGAAATTCTGACAGCACTTTAGAATAAATTATGATTTCTGATATGATTTTGTTGCCATTAGCAACTTTTATTCATGTGTGTTAGTCAAGCATATGTGGACTACAGGCATGGCTGGATAACTTCTATTTTTAATTTAACCTTTATTAAAATGTTTTGGTGATTTCTGAAAAACATGTATTTCCTCTTAATATAATTTCTTCAGGACATGAAGTGGTTTATAGTGTTCCCAGAGAGAAAAAAAACATTCAATATTTATCTTCATACTTATGGTATACCTATTTGTATACTTATCGTCAGTGACAACAGCTCATTTGCAGCTTTCTTTAACATCCAGTGTTACAGTCCTGAAGACTTATGTCCACTTCTGTAACATTACCAAATACCAAGAATATACCTCATCATGTCCACTGTGACTGCTGTTTGAAGCCCAATTATTGGAAACTCTTGGGTCCTCCAGTTGGGAGATATTTTCATGTGTTTTCCAATAAATGAGACGATAACAAACCTACTTCATTGTGTTGATCTGAAAAGTGATAATAGAAGCAGGTAAATATGTTGACACTTGATCAGACAGACATCTGCCTCAGACAAAAAAAAAAACATGTTGGATCTGGTACTAATTTTCCTTTAATAAAATTCTAAGAACAAATTTTTTGAAAGCTCTGTTAACATATGTTTTGAAAATGAAAGCTGGGGATTTTCTCTGTGGTGCTGATCAGTAGCCAAAGAGCTCTATGTGCAAAATGTCTGAATCATTACCACATAAACTTTTCAATGGCTGATTTTCTTGAAGCTTCTTAATTCAATAACTGAAACACCAATATATATTTCTGTATCACGAACATGTTTTCATTTAAAGGTCCCTACATTTAAAAGATACGTAAAGGTTAAATTTGTACTGGTTTCATTGAGACCACAGAATTAGAATGTACACTTTATAGAATGCAGTTTCACTTTTCCACCATGGTGTTATGTTACAGTCTTATTCCAAAATGGATTACATTGATTTTTACATTAAACATTCTACACACAACACTCCACAATAACGTGAAGATTTTTTTATTTTAGCAAATATATTAAAAATTAAAAAACTAAGAAATCCCATGTACATATGTATTCAAAGGCTTTGCCATGCAGCAAAAATTGGCCTCAGGTGCATCTTGTTTCAACTGATCATCCTTGAGATGTTTCTACAGCTTAAATAGAGTCCACTTAGGGTAAATTCAGTTGATGTTGCAGGATCTGGAAAGGCAACAAGCCTGAAAGTTGATAGTGCATGTCAGAAGTCTGTAGATATTTAAAACAGGACTATGTCAAGACACAAATCTGGGGAAGGGTATAGAAAATGTTTAGCTACTTCGAAGGTCCAAAGATTTCAGTGGTCATCATCCATACATGGAAGATGTTTGTTACCACCAGGAGTATTCTTAGAGCTAGTGATTTATAAACTGAGCGATTAGGCAAGAAGGACCTTAGTCAGGAACGTGACTTAGGACCTGTGGTGACTCTGTCAGAGATCCAGCATTAGTCTGTGGAGAGAGGAATACCTCTGCACCAATACACCAATCATGACTATATGGTTGAATGTCCAGATGATAGCCACTCCTTAGCAAAAGGAACATGGCTGCATGTCTGAAGTTTGCCAAAAGGCACCTGAAGATCATGAGAAATAAAATTCACTGGTCTGATTAGATTGAACCTTTTGGCATGAAGACATCAAGGATGGATGTAGTAAGCTTGTTGCAACATGTCAAGAAGATCTGAGACTGCAATTGCTGCCAAAGTGCATCAGGAAAGTACAGAGCAAAGGCTGTGAATTCTTATGTAAATGGGATTCCTTAGTATTTTTAACATATTTTTAAAAATTCATAACTTTTTCATGTCATTAAGGGTTTTGTGTGCAGTTTTAAGGGAAATAATTCATTTAATCCAGTTTGAAATAAGGCTGTAACATAACATGTGGAAAAAGAGACGTGAGGTGAATACTTTCCGGGTGTACTGTAAACAGATTTAGTTTAATCTGAGCCTATATGAAATGCACAACAATGTGTGAAACTCTACCAAATAATGAACTGGGTTTGAGTTATAATATTGTTTAACTGTAGCTAAATATTTTTTTATTTCTTGCAGTTTAATATGTCACCACGTATCAGTCCGCTTAATGATGCAATGCAGCATGTTCTTTCCAAGACGGACAAAACATCAAAAATTGAAGTGAAGTACATCAATACAGTAAAAGGTAAGTTGGGATTTCATGTAACAAATTAAGTCAAAGATTGCTAACATGACTTTTCCAAAGGGAAATAAGATGCACTAGATAACGTAAAAGTGTGCAGCAACCAAAGATAGGTAGAACATTTTAGCGTTTAATTACAAAGAATACATCTTTTGTAGGACGTGGTGTATTTGCAAAGCATTCCATTTGCAAAGGTGAATTTGTAGTGGAATATAGGGGAGAAAGGATCACTGAAGAAGAATCTGAGAGGAGAAGGAGAGTCTACCATCCTGCCTGTGCAGCCTTTATGTTTGCATTTAAATGGCGAAGCAAAACATGGTGGTAAGAGCTAAAACTCTTCCTGTACATTCCGGCTTTGTAATAATATCCTAAATATGCTAATGTTTCATTTTAAGATTCTTCTGTTTCTATTATTTTAAGCATTGATGCCTCCATAGAAGATGGATCATTAGGTCGACTAGTTAATGACGAACACAGACATCCAAACTGCAGGATGAAACAAATCGATGTTGCTGGACATCCCCACCTCTGTTTGTTTGCCCTGAATGACATTGAAGAAGGAGAAGAAATTACCTATGACTATGGAGGTTCAGACTGTCCATGGAGAACACAGGTAAGTTGCTCAAGAAACGGTGCAGAAATTAACAACAGGTTTCCAGAAAATATATAAAAGCTTGTAAATAGAAGTTTCAATTTTACGTTTTCTAAGATGTTTTAGCATGATCCTGGAAACTGTACTTGATGATTATGCATACGTATGAACGACAGTTGAAGCTACTGTTATAAAAAATGTGTCTTTTCAGGGCATGAAATTGTTTATTTATTTTATGTAACTTCATATTATATGTTTTATGAAGCGTTTATTTACTAATAAAATTGTGTTTGTCAAGAACCTAAACACCCTTCAGCATTTTTGTACACTAAAAACCCTTTGTTAAATGTTCCAGCCATCAACCAGCACAAATGTAGAAACCGAAGCACAGGACTCCAAACCACTACATTCAGGCTCGAAGAGGGACGATGGCCCTGAGGGTGATGACTCTTCTAAACAGGTAATTACTTCATATTTAATGCCACACTCAATACTGTTTGGTTTATTTTGAATTATTTCAATCTTTCTGTCATTATTTTATCAAGAGATGTTTTCAATAGTTTACTGGATCTGTTTTCTGGTCACCCATAATGTCAATGTAGCACACTTTAGTCTGTTGAGCAGGACTGGAAAACTTGGATAACACTTGTAATAGAAGGAAATGTAAAACTGAGGGTCAAAAGTCCCCATGAAGCATGATTACAAGGTGTGTGGCTTACTGACATTTGGTGGCCAGTAGACCTGAAAAACAGTACACCAAACAATTGCATGTATTGCATATTGAAATGTAGGTGCAGGGCTACTGTTGAGGAAGGATTTATTTTGCACAGTAGTTTCTAAGTTGGTCTATTAGTTCTCCTTTCTGGACAATCACGGGGTCCCCACAACACACATTCACTAGTCTGTGTGAAGACTGTGAGTGAAGTGGTCCCCAGAAGGACATTAATAACTGTATGTGTGTTAGGTCCCCATGTAACATGTTCAAAGTGTGTTATACCAGGTACATAACCTGAACTATTAAAAAGTGTTTTGATTCTGTAGAATCTTCTTAAATAATGATGTGGGTTTTATTACTAGTTATTTATTAGGATGCTTTAAGTTTATTTCAAAACATAAATGTAGTTTTATTTAAAATGTTAAGCCTTAGATTATTTGGTTTTCCACTTTTGTACACTGACAACCCTTCATTAAATGTTCCAGCCATCAACCAGCACAAATGTAGTAACCGAAGCACAGGACTCCAAACCACTACATACAGGCTCAAAGAGGGACGATGGCCCTGAGGGTGATGACTCTTCTAAACAGGTAATTACTTCATATTTAATGCCACACTCAATACTGTTTGGTTTATTTTGAATTATTTCAATCTTTCTGTCATTATTTTATCAAGAGATGTTTTCAATAGTTTACTGGATTTGTTTCTGGTCACCCATAATGTCAATGTAGCACACTTTAGTCTGTTGAGCAGGACTGGAAAACTTGGATAACACTTGTAATAGAAGGAAATGTAAAACTGAGGGTCAAAAGTCCCCATGAAGCATGATTACAAGGTGTGTGGCTTAATGACATTTGGTGGCCAGTAGACCTGAAAAACAGTACACCAAACAATTGCATGTATTGCATGTTGAAATGTAGGTGCAGGGCTACTGTTGAGGAAGGATTTATTTTGCACAGTAGTTTCTAACTTGGTCTATTAGTTCTCCTTTCTGGACAATCACGGGGTCCCCACAACACACATTCACTAGTCTGTGTGAAGACTGTGAGTGAAGTGGTCCCCAGAAGGACATATATAACTGTATGTGTGTTAGGTCCCCATGTAACATGTTCAAAGTGTGTTATACCAGGTACATAACCTGAACTATTAAAAAGTGTTTTGATTCTGTAGAATCTTCTTAAATAATGATGTGGGTTTTATTACTAGTTATTTATTAGGATGCTTTAAGTTTATTTCAAAACATAAATGTAGTTTTATTTAAAATGTTAAGCCTTAGATTATTTGGTTTTCCACTTTTGTACACTAACAACCCTTCATTAAATGTTCCAGCCATCAACCAGCACAAATGTAGAAACCGAAGCACAGGACTCCAAACCACTACATTCAGGTTCTAAGAGGGACGATGGCCCTGAGGGTGATGACTCTTCTAAACAGGTAATTACTTCATATTTAATGCCACACTCAATACTGTTTGGTTTATTTTGAATTATTTCAATCTTTCTGTCATTATTTTATCAAGAGATGTTTTCAATAGTTTACTGGATTTGTTTCTGGTCACCCATAATGTCAATGTAGCACACTTTAGTCTGTTGAGCAGGACTGGAAAACTTGGATAACACTTGTAATAGAAGGAAATGTAAAACTGAGGGTCAAAAGTCCCCATGAAGCATGATTACAAGGTGTGTGGCTTAATGACATTTGGTGGCCAGTAGACCTGAAAAACAGTACACCAAACAATTGCATGTATTGCATGTTGAAATGTAGGTGCAGGGCTACTGTTGAGGAAGGATTTATTTTGCACAGTAGTTTCTAACTTGGTCTATTAGTTCTCCTTTCTGGACAATCACGGGGTCCCCACAACACACATTCACTAGTCTGTGTGAAGACTGTGAGTGAAGTGGTCCCCAGAAGGACATATATAACTGTATGTGTGTTAGGTCCCCATGTAACATGTTCAAAGTGTGTTATACCAGGTACATAACCTGAACTATTAAAAAGTGTTTTGATTCTGTAGAATCTTCTTAAATAATGATGTGGGTTTTATTACTAGTTATTTATTAGGATGCTTTAAGTTTATTTCAAAACATAAATGTAGTTTTATTTAAAATGTTAAGCCTTAGATTATTTGGTTTTCCACTTTTGTACACTAACAACCCTTCATTAAATGTTCCAGCCATCAACCAGCACAAATGTAGAAACCGAAGCACAGGACTCCAAACCACTACATTCAGGTTCTAAGAGGGACGATGGCCCTGAGGGTGATGACTCTTCTAAACAGGTAATTACTTCATATTTAATGCCACACTCAATACTGTTTGGTTTATTTTGAATTATTTCAATCTGTCTGTCATTATTTTATCAAGAGATGTTTTCAATAGTTTACTGGATCTGTTTTCTGGTCACCCATAATGTCAATGTAGCACACTCTAGTCTGTTGAGCAGGACTGGAAAACTTGGATAACACTTGTAATAGAAGGAAATGTAAAACTGAGGGTCAAAAGTCCCCATGAAGCATGATTACAAGGTGTGTGGCTTACTGACATTTGGTGGCCAGTAGACCTGAAAAACAGTACACCAAACAATTGCATGTATTGCATGTTGAAATGTAGGTGCAGGGCTACTGTTGAGGAAGGATTTATTTTGCACAGTAGTTTCTAAGTTGGTCTATTAGTTCTCCTTTCTGGACAATCACGGGGTCCCCACAACACACATTTACTAGTCTGTGTGAAGACTGTGAGTGAGGTGGTCCCCAGAAGGACATTAATAACTGTATGTGTGTTAGGTCCCCATGTAACATGTTCAAAGTGTGTTATACCAGGTACATAACCTGAACTATTAAAAAGTGTTTTGATTCTGTAGAATCTTCTTAAATAATGATGTGGGTTTTATTACTAGTTATTTATTAGGATGCTTTAAGTTTATTTCAAAACATAAATGTAGTTTTATTTAAAATGTTAAGCCTTAGATTATTTGGTTTTCCACTTTTGTACACTGACAACCCTTCATTAAATGTTCCAGCCATCAACCAGCACAAATGTAGTAACCGAAGCACAGGACTCCAAACCACTACATACAGGCTCAAAGAGGGACGATGGCCCTGAGGGTGATGACTCTTCTAAACAGGTAATTACTTCATATTTAATGCCACACTCAATACTGTTTGGTTTATTTTGAATTATTTCAATCTTTCTGTCATTATTTTATCAAGAGATGTTTTCAATAGTTTACTGGATTTGTTTTCTGGTCACCCATAATGTCAATGTAGCACACTTTAGTCTTTTGAGCAGGACTGGAAAACTTGGATAACACTTGTAATAGAAGGAAATGTAACACTGAGGGTCAAAAGTCCCCATGAAGCATGATTACAAGGTGTGTGGCTTACTGACATTTGGTGGCCAGTAGACCTGAAAAACAGTACACCAAACAATTGCATGTATTGCATGTTGAAATGTAGGTGCAGGGCTACTGTTGAGGAAGGATTTATTTTGCACAGTAGTTTCTAACTTGGTCTATTAGTTCTCCTTTCTGGACAATCACGGGGTCCCCACAACACACATTCACTAGTCTGTGTGAAGACTGTGAGTGAAGTGGTCCCCAGAAGGACATATATAACTGTATGTGTGTTAGGTCCCCATGTAACATGTTCAAAGTGTGTTATACCAGGTACATAACCTGAACTATTAAAAAGTGTTTTGATTCTGTAGAATCTTCTTACATAATGATGTGGGTTTTATTACTAGTTATTTATTAGAATGCTTTGAGTTTATTTTAAAATATAACTATAGTTTTATTTTAAATGTTAAGCCTTAGATCATTTGGTTTTCCACTTTTGTACACTAACAATCCTTTGTTAAATGTTCCAGCCATCAACCAGCACAAATGTAGAAACCGAAGCACAGGACTCCAAACCACTACATTCAGGTTCTAAGAGGGACGATGGCCCTGATGGTGATGACTCTTCTAAACAGGTAATTACTTCATATTTAATGCCACACTCAATACTGTTTGGTTTATTTTGAATTAATTCAATCTGTCTGTCATTATTTTATCAAGAGATGTCTTCAATAGTTTACTGGATCTGTTTTCTGGTCACCCATAATGTCAGTGTAGCACATTTATTTTTGTTGAGCAGGATTGGAAAACTTGGATAACACTTGTAATAGAAGGAAATGTAAAACTGAGGGTCAAAAGTCCCCATGAAGCCTGATTACAAGGTGTGTGGCTTACTGACATTTGGTGGCCAGTAGACCTGAAAAACGGTACACCAAACAATTGCATGTATTGCATGTTGAAATGTAGGTGCAGGGCTACTGTTGAGAAATGATTTATTTTGCACAGTAGTTTCTAAATTGGTCTATTAGTTCTCCTTTCTGGACAATCACGGGGTCCCCACAACACACATTCACTAGTCTGTGTGAAGACTGTGAGTGAAGTGGTCCCCAGAAGGACATATATAACTGTATGTGTGTTTGGTCCCCATGTAACATGTTCAAAGTGTGTTATACCAGGTACATAACCTCAAGTATTAAAAAGTGTTTTGATTCTGTAGAATCTTCTTAAATAATTATGTGTGTTTTATTAGCAGTTATTTATCAGAATGCTTTGAGTTTATTTTAAAATCTAACAGGAGTTTTATTTAAAATGTTATGCCTTAGATCATTTGGTTTTCCACTTTTGTACACTAACAATCCTTTGTTAAATGTTCCAGCCATCAACCAGCAGATATGTAGTAACCGAAGCACAGGACTCCAAACCACTACATTCAGGTTCTAAGAGGGATGATGGCCCTGATGGTGATGACTCTTCTAAACAGGTAATTCCTTAATATTTAATGCCACACTCAATACTGTTTGGTTTGTTTTGAATTATTTCAATCTGTCTATTATTTGATCAAGAGATGTCTTCAGTATTTTACTGGATCTGTTTTCTAGTCACCCATAATGTCAATGTAGCACACTTTAGTCTGTTGAGCAGGACTGGAAAACTTGGATAACACTTTTAATAGAAGGAAATGTAAAACTGAGGGTCAAAAGTCCTCATGAAGCATGATTACAAGGTGTGTGGCTTACTGACATTTGGTGGCCAGTAGACCTGAAAAACAGTACACCAAACAATTGAATGTATTGCATGTTGAAATGTAGGTGCAGGGCTACTGTTGAGAAATGATTTATTTTGCACAGTAGTTTCTAAATTGTTCTATTAGTTCTCCTTTCTGGACAATCACGGGGTCCCCACAACACACATTCACTAGTCTGTGTGAAGACTGTGAGTGAAGTGGTCCCCAGAAGGACATTAATAACTGTATGTGTGTTAGGTCCCCATGTAACATGTTCAAAGTGTGTTACACCAGGTACATAACCTGAACTATTAAAAAGTGTTTCATTGATTTTCTGAATTATAATAGCTCTTTCTTATTAGGATGCTATGAGTTTATTTTAAAATATAACTGTAGTTTTATTTAAAACTTTAAGCCTTATATCATTTGGTTTTATACTTTTGTACACTAACAACCCTTTGTTAAATGTTCCAGCTGTCAACTAGCCCAAATGTAGAAACCGAAGCACAGGACTCGAGTCCACTACATTCAGGCTCGAAGAGGGACGATGGTCCTGATGGTGATGACTCTTCTAAACAGGTAATTCCTTCATATTTAATGCCACACTCAATACTGTTAAGTTTATTTTGAATGATTGGAATCTTTTTACACTGTTAAGAGACGTTTTCAGTAGTGAACTGGATATATATTCTGTGTATTCTGTTTGAAGACTTAAGTGGTCCCCAGATGGACAAGTAACGTTATGTGGGTTAGAGATATGTTACTAATTGGGATGCTTTGAGTTTATTAGTGTTCTACAAAGTTAGATTTTTTTCTTAGAATCCATCGCGAGTTCTACAGACTTCCAGAGAAGACCCTACAACTTGCCAAGATGATGATGATGATGATTACGACAGGGCTGTGGACAATGGGAACTCACCTTCCATTGGTAGGAGTTGTGAAAAGTTACTATAAACATCCTACAGGAGAGAAATTATTTTTCCATCACTTCATGTGTAAACTGGTTTGACCATACATTACTATGTAACCAAATACTTTTTTCTTGAAAGGAAAATCATTATAGAATGTGTTTATCCTAAGATTTTGGTATAATACCTTTGTAAAATGAACAATTTTATTGTAACATGATTACATGATTGTGATACATACATAATTATCTAAAAGTACAACACAAGATCTGAATTTTTTTGCATTTTTACAATTATAGTAACCATTTAAAAATACTTTTTTGTTTTATAGAACCATCAGCAGAGGAAATCTTTCATCCTGCAGAAACAAATGAAATGATACCACCACCATCTCGGAAACGGAAACCACCACCATTGTCATCATCAGAGGAGGAGATGCCAGTGGAAGTCAGCACCTCACGATCTTCCTCTAAAGGTTGCACATAATACCTTTTGAAAAATTTAAGTAATATTAACTTTACATATTTACACTCAACACCAGTCCGATAGCAATATAAAAAAGTGTCTCATGGGTCAAGTACTAAGCATTTATTACTTTGTGTTTGCTGTTTAAAATTAGAAACATCCTTTCCAGGAGTAATGCTAAGAAACTAGTCCATGCATTTATTACCTCAAGGCTGGACTACTGTAATTCTTTGTTATCAGGAAGTCCACAAAATGCAATTAAAAGCCTTCAATTGATCCAAAATGCGGCAGCAAAAGAGAAATCATATTTCTCCGGTTTTAGCTTCCCTTCATTGGCTCCCTGTTAAATCGAGAATAGAATAAAGCTGTACTTTAACTTGGATAAATGCAAAAGCTACATAGGGTTTGCATAACAGGGGTGAGAAAAATAACTAAAATGGCTGTTATATCTGCAACCTTTCTCTTGAAACGTAGTCTTGTTGACTCATATATAACCTCATTAATCTGATTAGATGTAGAGAATTAATCTGGAAATTGAATAGTCTGTGTATGTGTTTCATATTGAAAAGTTATTTTGTTCAGTTAATTGTTAAAAATTCCAACTTAAGGTCAATAAATAGAATATCCATGTAACTGTGCTATATAATATCACAGGATTCAAAAATGTCATTCTTGTTAAATTAAATATGTTCCTTTTTAATTTCTAATATTTTTTTCTCTAACCTTTTGAAGGTAGAGCACCACTAAGGAGACCATGGAGCCCAGAAGAAGTCCAGGCCGTGGAAAGACACTTGAATAGATTCATCACATCATGCATTGTACCGGGAAAGTATGACTGTGAGAGGTGTTTAAAGGCTGAATCCGATGCTCTAAGAAACCGAACGTGGCAGAATGTAAAATTTTATGTTCACAACCGAATAACATCGAAGAAAAAGAAAACTGCAACAGCATTATTTTAGGGGATCAGGAACCACCATTTTAATTCTTTTTTAAAAACATTTATAGGCAAAAGTTGCCTTATACAAATGTTTAGGTTTGCTTCTTTTAAGTTGTGAGTTTTTTTTAGTTCAAG
The DNA here is from genome assembly GCA_963556495.2 of Valencia hispanica. Lineage (NCBI taxonomy): Eukaryota > Metazoa > Chordata > Actinopteri > Cyprinodontiformes > Valenciidae > Valencia > Valencia hispanica. The sequence goes on from OY747719.1 coordinate 5,973,816, forward strand.
CTCAGCTGACAGTTCTTAAATACCTGGATAGATTTGAAAGCATAAAGCATTTTCTGTTTTGAATTATAATTACACTAAACGTAAAGTTTAAAGGTCATTGAACCTTGTCATTTTTTTGCAATTCATTAAAAGGTTTTCTGCAATGTTTTGTTTCCCATTTAATTTGTATTTATACATTTTTAAGTGCTTGATGACTTGTGATGACTTATTATGGCTGGCTGCCTGACTTAAGAACACGGAAGGCAGGTTTGATCGGCTTTCTTGCAGGTCCCCACTAAGTAAATTAGAGTATGTGTGAATATGCAAATAATATGCAAATCAGGTCCTCATGAGTAACGTTTAATAGAAAGTTAAAGAGTCCCCATCAAGCATGGTCCTGACAGCTTGATGACATTACTTTTAAATTTTTGTGATTTGAAGTTGTGTATAGACTAAGGCAGCTCTGTGTGTGGTACCTGATTTTTTATGAGTTTGTAATAACTTCAGAAAAGGTGGTCCCCACAGGTGATGCTCATAAAGTTGGTCCCCTGTCCACATGGAAACCAGTATGTGTGTGTGTGTGTGTGTGTGTGTGTGTGTGTGTGTGTGTGTGTGTGTGTGTGTGTACATCTATAGCTGTACTTGTGAGGACCAACCTTTGACAGCCCACCACCCTTGTGTGGACATTTGTAGTTGTGAGGACATTTTGCCTGGTCCCCACAATGTTTAACTAGCTATTAAACTCTACTAGTTAGGTTTAGAGGTATGGTGTGAATTAGGTTTAGGTTAAGGTTAGGGTTAGGCATGTATCACGAATGGTTAGGTTTAGGGAAAGTGTCTGGGTTAGGCATAGTAAAATCAATGGAAGTCAATACAACGTCAACAAAAGGATAGTAAGACGTGTGTGTGTGTGTGTGTGTGTGTGTGTGTGTGTGTGTGTGTGTGTGTGTGAGAGAGAGAGAGAGAGAGAGAGAGAGAAGCAGGGGCCTGTACCATGAAGCCGGATTAGGTGGCTAGCCAGCTATGTTTCAGCTTAGTTTCCACCAACCCTGGGTTTTGGGTACCATGAAAGTGGCTCGGCTTTGATCGGTGTTCGTTGCCATGGTATCTTACGCTGCACGGCTAACCTGCTCCGGGGCAGGTTATGTTCTGGATTCGCGATCTCAGACTGAAGTTTGACCAATCAGCTGTGAGCAAAGAAACATATATATGTGACGTAACTAATTCCCAGCGTCTGTTCTCTGTTGCAATGGCTTCACCTTTTCTCCCTAATCCTGTGGACATCTCCGCGCAAATTGTTAGACGAGCACTTCGTAGAGAACGAGTTTTTAGGGACAGACAAAATCCATTTGACTTTCCTGATGCGTACTTGTATGAAAGATACAGATTTTCCGCGGAAGGAATGTCTTATCTCTGTGAGCTTCTTGAGCCGCACATAACAAATGTGACTCGTCGAAGCCATGCCCTGACTGTACAGCACATGCAATCCCATCCATAATCGGCCGCCCCTTGTTGTTGCTCAGAGCCAACTCCTCTGCCACAGTGTCATCTTGAGGAGGTGGCCCTCCCCCAGTTTTCCTTATTTCACTTTTTTTTCTGTTTGCTGCAAACAAGTGTTTGTGATTAAATGTTCTAAGAAAATAATAAAAAATATGGTAAATACTCACCACTTTGAATTATATTTTTATATTTTGTCTTGATCTGCTGCCAAGACCGTTTGGAGTTGGGGTTGCATCTAAAAATTAATGAATATCAATCTTTCTTAGGATGTAATAGCCTATACTTTCACATACATCTACACACATAATAAATATATATATATATATATATATATATATATATATATATATATATACACACGAATACATTTTCATTTTAGCATTTAATATATTTTAATATGCTTAGCCTACTTAAATGTACATTAATTGTTTAACCCACGCATTAACACAATCAGCAATCTTCCTCCACGATTGTTCTCTTGCTTTGGCAGCAGATACAGTGTTACTGCGTGCTTGAAAAATATTTCTAAATTCTTCATATTTCTGGAGAACAATCTCTTGCTCCTCCGTTGAAAAGTAGAAAGCTCTCGCTCTATCCATATCGAACGCGATTGGTTGTTCAGTGTCGTCGTCACTCTTTTATGTGCACGCGCCTGTGGATTAATCATAGCTTAAGGATCAAAGCCTGAGTTGACAGAAAAAGTTGATAACCTGCGTCATGGTACCAATTAAGCCTGATTGCATCGGTTTGGTTTTGTCGATTCAAAACCAATCCTGCAACCCCGAGTTTGTTGAGCCACCTTCATGGTACAGGCCCCTGGTCTACTTGGGAGGCTTTTATTTTGACAGACCAAGCAGGAAGTTCCATCGGCTGGCCTGGTCTGGCTCTCCACCGCAGCCCCCCTGGGCTCGGCCGTGATATACTGTGTATGGGCTCGGCTCGGCTCGGCTCGGCTCGGCTCGGTAAGAGTAGTTGTGGAAGAGTCAGTCGGCTCTGAGCTGCAGCAGCTGCTAACACTCTGATCCTGCAGGGTTTTGTTTTTGTTGTTGTTTTTGTTGTTGTTGTTGCGGAGAACATCTGGAGGATTAAAATCGGCGGAGAACCGCCGAGCGGACCCGGATCGCTTTTTAAAACCAAAGAAGAAGAGACTGTTGGTGGAAACGAAGCGCCACCGAAGAGCTCCCACATCTTCCTCCGTGTAGGTGGTTTGTTCTGCGGCTGTCGCCCCGTTAGTTAATGAAGCCGCGCTAAACCGCCTGGATTCTCAGCGGGAATTCACCGAAACTCAACCTCGGTCAGGCGTCTTCATCTAGGCCGACGGTGGACGGAGAGTTTGACCGCTCAGATGCGCCGTTAGGAGGGCTGATCTTCCAACCAGGAGTCGCTCCTGAGCTCCACCATGGGAGGAGGGAGCAGCAGGTAATCATCAGAGAACATCATCAGAGAACATCATCAGAGAACATCATCAGAGAACACGCTGAACTCCGTCAGGTTCTAGTGCCGGGATGACATACATCTTCTCTGTATGTTTTATGAAATAATGTCCTGGAGTTTCTCTGGTTGCCATGGCTGCAGGACAGCCTCTCTCCAGCTTCCTGATGGAGGTGGATGAACTGCAGGCCTGGTGTACCAGGGAGGCTGAACCAGGGTCAGTTTCAGCTCATGTAGCAGATATCACTGAGGCTGAGACCCCCCCCCCCCCCCCCCCCCCCTTTAAAAGTCCAGTTAAATCAAACATTTCCTTCAAGCAGATCTGACTGCCACAGTTACCTCTACCCAACTATAGAGATGATTATTCTCATATCAGTCAACTTAGATTTACCTCATCTGAAGCTTTAAGTTTGTAAACTACATCAGTTTTAGCTGATTTTTTTCATTCCTTTTTAGCATTTGTACATGAGTGGCCCAGTCCAAGTCCAGTTCTGAAATTCTGTGGCTTGAAAAGCTGCTAGAGCTATAACCCAGAAGCGGTGCAGATTTCCTTTCCCTTCTACAATTCTGTTCTAATTCTGTTGCTCTGTCACTTAAAATCTAAAGATTATGCATTGAATAAGCTGAAAATATGGGAAAATGTTCAAGGGGTGTGAATATTTTTCCATTATCCTGGAAAAGATGTTAGAACTCAGAAAGTTCAGCATAGAAATGAAGTAGAATTTAACACTGAACACAACCTGGTGAAGTCCCAATAATCCAGTCGGGTTTTAAACCTTTCTTTGTCAAAAAAAACAAAACAAACGTTTTCATGCAAAGTTTTTACTTTCAGTTTTATAAAAGAATGACATAGATAATGAGTTCATAACTGATTTTATTAAGGAAATGAGTCTGTCTGCCATAATAGTTCAACTTGAATTCATTCTGTTTGAAAACCATCCATTCTGATGGGATGGTTGGAATTACTGCTTTTGCTGCTAAAGTGATTTTCCGCCCCCTATTTTGTGTAAAGTTATCATCTGTTTGCTGGGTTTTAGATGGATCTGTTCAGTCAGATATTTACTGCCAAAAAACGGAATAATTGTAAAATCTTTGTATGTTATTATTGTGATAACTAGGCAAGAATATTGTAGTAAAATGTGAAATGAGGTTTATTATGGCCTGTCTATGGGTGGCCAACCACAACACCAAGGTGTTTCTTCAGATTTGACTGTAGATGTTAGCGCTAAGAAGGAGCTGGGCGTGTCTTCAGGGTCAACTTTATGCCAAAATAATAAACCAATCTAAAATATTAACCTAACTATTCAAAATAAATTGTAATAATAACTTCTCTTCCTAAGTAAGATAAATAGCACAAAAAAACTAAGATTAATATAAAAGGCAGTCCACCCTTACATGCAGCTTTAAAGGCACAGCCAATCGGCATCTGTCCGTTTTCTGGGTCCACCAATCAGAGAGAGACTCCGGCAGAGATAGATTTACATATTAAAAAGCAGCCGCTTACATCAGTGGTCGTAAACACTTCATTACAATACAGATAATACATGGAGCAGTGTTCCTGCAGTAGCCTAGCTACCAGGCTGGTTAATCTGGCAGCATTATGCTGGGGGAAAAAGAGGTCTCACAAGACAGGTAATGTACATGTCTTGGTTTAAATCTGGGGTCTGCAACCTTTACAGCACAAAACGCCATTTTTACCCTCAGCCATATCTGTTGTCATTTTGAAAGAGACATTTTATATCTATGTTTTAGCTGAAAGGAGTCATAAACTAGTATTAACTTGGATACCCACGCTCTATTATAGTCTTTCAGGCCCTTCTAAAAAAAAGTTGAAAAAAATAAACACAGAGCTCCTCTGACCCTTATTTCTGAAGGCATTATTGTCTCGCGAGATCTGATGCGATACTTTGGCGTGGTCGGGCATTGTAATAATGCAAATGAGGGACGCGTTGATTGGTGGCAGGAAGGAGGGGGATTGACACCGCAGGTAACGCTTCAGCATATCTAATCCGTATCTACTACTCCCTAACATATCTACTACTACTAACTTAGCAGTTAGCTGCTGTTTGTTACACACAGCAGAGCAATAAAAACACAGCCTTACCGTTTCAACTGCAGGCAAGTCTCTGATTGTTGGAATGGCCCCTTTTTCCAAACGGAGCTTCGATGCCAACTTCGCCTGATATTGTCCCAAATTCGGAAAGGATTCCGGCGTAAAAAGAAAAATATTTCCATGTTGATTCTGGCAGTCAACAACAGAGCAACTCACGTGTGCACTACGTTTCTGGTAGAAATGGTTTTAGCTGATTTAGCTGATTAAAATAAAAGGCTGACACGAATATGTCTTCTTCATGCATCATTGCGTGAAGAAACTTTCCGTATCTTTCACGGTGGAGTTCGTACTTCGAATCGGTGATGTGTCGGTCGCGAACGACCCGGCTCTAAGAGCTAACTCTTTGAAATGAACGATTGGAGTCGGCTCGTCATTGGGAGCCGTTTTTTTTATTTTTTCATTCCCCCCGCTTGTTTTGGTACATTTGGTTACACATCGTTTTGTATTAATTTTGGTAATAAATACACTTTAAGCAACAGAAAATCTGAGGAGCCGAAAGAGCTGGCTCTTTATGGTGAGTCAAGCCAAAAGAACTGGCTCTCCAAAAAGAGCTGGAATTCCCATCACTAGAATTCAGTAATGGCGGCGCTCGACTGAATATGAGGGAGAGAGGAGCGGGGCGGGCTTCCTGCAGCATAGGTAGGTCTGCGATGTCTATACATGGTATATCCTGCGCCGACTTGACGTCAAATCGGCCAGAAATTAAAACCACGTATTTGAGTGCTCGTGGGCTGGTGGACGAACCCAGGGGTAAACAGACGCTTCACTTTTAAATATCGGCTTCCTGGGCAGTGTATAATCATTAGGCAATCATAACATAAATTTTTTCTCATGGAAATGTGAAAATTACAGGTCATGACTCCTTTAAAAAAAACATGGGATGTTTGCAAAACGAAGATGGATACATTTTCTTCTATGGTATGTTGATATTTGTGAGAAATTATGGTTAAAAAACCCCAATATGGTCATCTTAGCCAAAGTTATGAAGAGCCATTATGGAAGCTCCAAAGAGCCACAGGTTGCCCACCCCTAGGCTCAGTAGATATAAAGGTCTTTAATAGCACCAGGCATGGGCGGATCTACTGGGGTGGCATAGGGTGGCAGTTGCCACCCTAAAAGAAAGCCTTGCCACCCCTGCTGCCACCCTAGCAGCTATGAATTCAAACCCGTTAACGTTCCCATTTTCTAGTTTAAATCCACCGATTTTCTGACTTCTAACTTCTTTGAACCTATACATTATTTTATATCATTGGAAAGCTAAGAGTCTTGTGATTCAAATTATGGCTGGCGATCAAGGATACAATCATAAATGTAGACACAGTGAGCGTTTTTGCCAACACAAACATTCTCCTGATGGAGGTATAAAAATCTGGAACTCACCACTTTGTAGTCCAATAAACGTGACAAAACTGATCCATTTCGAACAAAAATTGTCTTTTACATCAATAAGGGTCCGGGTAAAGTCCTCCAATAAAGTGATTAGTCCATGACAACAGTAAAACCGATAAAAAAAAGTAAAATAAACAGTGAAAATGCGCTTCCGAAATGTCTATGGCCATTTTTGTAATCTTTACGGCTTTGTTTCCGATTCCTTCGCTTCCACTTCCGCCTACAAAGGTCACTGAGCATGCCCAGAAGGAAAAAAAAAAGTCATCCGGTTTATTCCTTAAGATCTCCAACCAGTGGCGCATGGATGAAAAGTCACGTTATGGTAAGTAACTCGAACCAATCGCGGTCTAGACCTCTGATGATTGACGCATCGTCCAGCCAATGTAATGCTGTAAACGCAGATATATAACTTGACCGGGCGGACTTAGACGCTGCCATAGTATATGACGTGCGTAAAATGTCTTATTCATGAAGAGATTACGCACAGTGCGTACCAGTAACATATTGTTTCAGCACCGTGTCCAAACACCCTTTATAATCAAAATACAACATTAAAGGAAGCCGTGGAGCTTTATATGGTAAAATGAAGTTATGATTCTGATGATATTTTTAATTCAGTGAGGACACGGCATTTACCCAGGAGATGGTGCATATGGCACACTTTTGACCACCTTTGACCTGTAGTTAGAAAAATGTGTGCAGAATACTCATTTTTTGGTTTATTGCTGTCAAATTTGGTGTGGATGAAGGAAATACTTCAGGCTTTAGACCCACATTGTGTTTTAGGTCCCAACCTATTTTTAAAGCATGTATTTATAAGCATGTATTTTTCAGTGTATTAAAATTCATATTGCTTGGTAACAATAGCACTCAGAGATATTAACAGAGTTCTGGGATAGATTTTAGAGTTTTTGCTTTCCAAAGAGACCCAACCATGTCTGTACTCAAAATGGTTCAAGAAAAGCTTTAAGTTAATTTTGGGTATGCGTTTAAAAAAAATGTAGGGCGGAAATTGCAGGAATGTTAAGGGGGTAAAATTGGACATTATGAGCTTGAAGCTCATGAAAATCGTTGCATTATATTCTCTTTGGTGAACCTTTAAAGCTGCTAGTTTACTAAAAGTGCTGCAGAGAGTGCACCATGTGGCCGTTAGACAAACTGCAATCAGCAAAATGCTCACTCCCATGACTTTCAGGTCTCTGCGACGGTCAGAAGCCATTTTTGCTCTTTTTGTAATGTTGGATAAAATTCTTTTCTTCTTTGACTTACTAGCTACACTTATCTAAGATAGACCGCGTACATGGGTACGTACGTGCATCATTACGTCACGCTACGCGCTCTCACAAGCCCACACGCGCACCTGAACCACCTCAAAATAAATGGAATTGCTGCCTCTACATGCAACCGCAGTAGAATCAAACTACAGCACTTGATTCAGTTTGTATCGTCAGGAGATGAAAAAACTGACTAGATAAAAAAAATTGTTTCATTTTAACAAAAATATTGCACAATGGAGCTTTAATGTGCTTTAATAACCTGAAGCAAAAGAAATACATGTATGTATCTATCATATATGTAAATACTGGGGAGTGAAGAGGTGAAGCATGTGTTTGACTGATCAATAAAACCAATATATATATATATATATATATATATATATATATTCTGGCATATGGTGCCACCCCAGAAAGATTCTTGCCCCTTTCTTGCCACCCCATAAATATTTTTCTAGATCCACGACTGGCACCAGAGACTTAAATCAAAGTCATAATTCCTCAAAGTTCTAGTATCTACAGTCATATTCAATAAAGTAGAATATTCTTGAGACGTTTATTTATTTCAGTAACTCCATCACTAAGTGAAACACACTATATAGACTAATTCCACCCAGACTGGTGTATTTAAGCCCCTAAATCTGTTAATTATGATGATTTTCAGCTTACAGCAATGAAAACATAACATTTAAGACTAAAGGTGAGACTGGAAAAAATTAGAATATTGTACAAAAGTTCATTTGTTTCATTAAGTCAACTTAGAAGGTGAAACTAATATATGATATCAGGGTTCTTCCTAAATAAGGATTTTTGTGGCGACCACCACTGTCTAATGTATCGCCACCACAGCTCACGATGGTAATATCAGTAAATACTTTCAGCGCTGTCTGTTGGGTCTATGCTCTCAATGGTCGGGATTTAACTGCAGTTACTCCAGACAAACGCAGCAACATTGGTGGCGCTGTTTCGAAATCAGCGCATGACCCTGCATTAAGTCACCCAACAGAGAAATTCTTCAATTTCACTGAACAATTTCCATGAAATAACAGGTAGGTCTCCTCCACACCCAAGCATAGCCATTATTCACTGACAAAATACGTTGGGCCAACCAGTGTGAACTAATTGCTTACGTTTTGCAAACTACAGACTTTTTTAGTAAGAGACTGCGGGAGGAGGTGAACCCAGACAGGTGAAAGCTAGACATGATGTAATGTGTAGACTAGTTAATTTACCATGTTTTCACAGGTGATGTGAAGTAAAACGTGACTCCAGAATATAACCAGTCATATACAAAACAAAAGGCACAGTTAAAATGCCCCTCCTTCAGTGAGGATCGATTAAGGATTTTTTTACTGATGCGGACCAATTCACTGACTCCGCTCTAGCCTTAGCCTACATGGCGCCCTGTGATGCTTTGGGAAAAGGCAGACTCCGATTTAAGTATCCTAATCTCCCAATGCAAGTCGTCACACGTCGACACGTTAATCCACGAGCCTTTATAATTTAATAAGTGCAGCCTGCACTCATTTCACCATCCAATCTTTGAAAAACCGTTCAGATCCCACTCAAACACTTGCAGGGCGCCACCCAGGGTCTTTGACCCACGATTGGTTGGTTAATAGATCATCTCGTCTAGTCTAGCGCAGGGGAACAGTGCCTTCAGTCACTACATTGGTTCTGATACGTGAGAAACAAATAAGCCTATTTATTTCACTTCACTTTTCTTGCTGTGTGCTCTCATTGGTTTTCTATAATTTGGTAGCCTAACACTTGAACATGGTCAACATAAACAGCAGACCAGCACTTGGTTATTAATTCACTTTAGCAACTTAATTGTAAGGGAATAAAGTGATATTTAAACATTAAGTATTAGTCAACCTGTGCAGCTTTGCCAGCCTAATTAAGTAAATAAATAAAGCTGCACAGAATAACTAATACTATACTGATGTTTATCCTCCTTTTAATAAAGTTACAAAGGGTTCATTAATAAGTTAGAACAAATCTGCAGTTTATTTTGAGCCTTTATTCTAGTGTTACCAGTCATTTAAAGTAGTCTAACTTTTTTTTTATTTCCCCTAGATCTAAAAAACACAGAGCCAGTGGTTTTGAACCACAATGGCTGATATCATTTGCATGGTGTGTTTTGTGTGTGTGTATATATGTTTGGCTTGTTGTAAATAAATTTGGTTATCGGACAATGTGTCCTTTGTTGACCAATTATGACTTTGAAATCACAGTAAAGGCTACTAACGGAAATTCATTTGGGCCGACTGAAAAAAACCCCCGATCACGAGGGCTCTCAAGTCCAGCAGTGGGGACCACCAGTGACCTTTTTGACCTAGGAAAAAGCCTGGATATAGACTCATTTCATGCAAAGCGAGATATTTTAAGCCTTTATTTGTTATAATTTTGATGATTATGGCTTTCAGTTTATGAAGACCACAAATTGAAAAGCTCAGAAAATTAGAATATTATGAAATTAAATAATTAATAAAACAAGGATTTTAAATAGGGAAATGTTGGGAAGTGGCCTCTGAAAAGTATAATCCTGCATATGTACTCAGTACTTGGTTTGGGTCTCTTTTGCATCAATGACTGCCTCAATGCGGCGTGGCATGGATGCTATCAGCCTGTAACACCGCTGTGTCATGGAAGGATGCTGTAAGACCGCTTCAGCTCTTCTGCATTGTTCCGTCTCATGTCTCTTATGGAGGGGGTCAGTGATGGTTTTCTGCACATATACTACATACTGTAATTTTTCGAGTTTCACCTGTAGAATATTACATCAGACCAATAAGGATACAGTTTTATACAGAAATGTGGGCTTAATGGAAACTATGTTTAATACCCGAAAAAAGTTATCAGCCTCATCAGAAAGCAGATTCTAATTGAATATTTCAGTAACTGGACAACTTGTGATCTGCTACATCAGAACAATGGCATTATCTATTCCACAGCCCAGCTTGTGGTTGACCACACTTTCTCACAGGCTTGGCCTTCTGAGAATAACAGAATATCATTGACTACAGAGTCAGAGTGAGACTTGGACAGACGGCCATGATGGATTGGGAGTGAGCCGCCAGCTGCTGTGTAAACTCATAAACCATTTGTCTCTCCGTCCTTGGACTGGTCATTTTCAGGGCTCCTGTGTAGAAGGCTGCAGTTATCAATTATGTCTATTTATGGCTCATTTTTAAAGTTTTGATCGAAGCGTTGGTTTTAATTCATATTTCACCCATGAATGCAAAATGAAAATCATTTGGCCCACACACCAGGTCTGAGATTCGGGGGAAATGCTGCTTCAGATGAAAAATAATTTCTCTAAATGTGGAAAGCAGGCTGTCTAATTAGTGAGTCGTTTGCAGAGGGATTTTTGGCAGCAGCATCCCACAGTTTTGTGTATGTGACCTTTTTCCGCCTCTCATATTGTGGAGATATTTCAGCCCACTCTTCTTCTCCATGTAGAGTTAAATCAAGTTTGGGTGAGTGTGCTAACGGGCAACTTTCTTACGTTGTTGTAGCTTCATTGCTCTGTTTAGGGTCATAGTAATTTAACATGGCCTAGTTCAAGCCAAGCTTCGGCTGTCAGACCAGTCGCCTCACGTTTGATACTAAAATATTTTGCTACTCAGGATTTTAAATCAATGACTGCAAGGTGACCCGGTCCTGTGGCTGCAAAACAAGCCCAGATCATCACCCTCCCCATGAGGTGTTTGTCTTGCTGTGTTTGGTTTGCAATCAATTCAATGTAAGTCAGTTGAAAAAGACTTTATTTATCCTAAACAGGAATTAAATGTTGTGGTAACTCATATCCTAATATCTTCATAGTCGTTGTGAATGGTCATGCTGTGGGCAGGAAGGATCTCCAGTTGCAGTCAGTTTGGCAACAAATCTGAAGAGGCCTCTGACTGAACAATGGTCATGGTCAAATGTATTTACATAGCACATTTATAACAGTAACCCAGCCCAAATTGCTTCACAGGGTAAGACACAACAAAATTGCAATATTACAGAATACAAAAAATTTGACATAAAACTAAAATATAATAGAATAAATAGACAAAGTGTAGTTCAAGTTTTAATAAAAGCCATTTCATAAAAGTGAGTCTTCAGTTGTGTTTTAAAAGATTCCAGAGATTGGCCAGACCTAATATTAAAAGGCAAACTGTTCCAGAGTTTAGGAGCTGCTACAGAAAAAGCTGTCTCAATGAGATCTGAGTTTTCTCCTTGGAACTGCTAAAATAATGTTTCTGTATGAAAGTCATGGCATACTAGCAGCTCAATTTCTGGGCAGCAGAGACTATATTCCACAGTAACATGTCCTGGATGACACGATCAGTTGTTGGGAAGCACTGCTAATCCACCTCGTTTGCTTCTGCCGCTCATCTTTGAATCTATGGCCGTATGGTTAGAAAGGTGGCCAGAGTGATGTTGAAGTTGGGGATGTTACCCTTGCCCATTATGATGAATGGACAAGATGGTTTGATCTTCCTCCTTCTCTCTCTGCTCTTTGGTCCTGCTCTCCATCTGACTTCTTGTTAAGTGCCTTGAGATGACATGTGTTGTGAATTGGCGCTATATAAGTAAACTGAATTGAATTGAATTGAATCTATGAAGTGGTACGGCACTGGTCGGTGTGGTGTGGTACACTGTTTATCTGTTTTCGTTGTAAAAGCGGCCCGTACAACCGACCAGTACCGCATCATTCCTGGGCCCTGTTATGACCCGTCTAGGGGTGGCCAGGGGAAGACATGAAAAAACGAAAAGTGATCCATTCTAAGCAGATCTCAAACAACCACACGATGATTTACAGTGATGGGTGATTTATTTACACAAACATCTGAGTTTCTGTAAGGAGATGGATGTAGCTTCGGAGTGAACTAAGGCCAAAACAACAAACAGAACAAAACTATCTAAAGTTTGAACCAAACTTACCTGAAGAAACATAACAAACCAAGAGACACAAACTAACCTCCCTAACATGTAAACACAGGAGAAAAGAGGTATCAAAATAAATGGCAGTTTACCCTTACGAACTCCTTATTTTAACATAGGAGAAATACAAAGCTGCATTGACACACGTGTGACTGGTTAGGATGAGCAGAGGAGTTGACATCAACGTTCTGCAGCAGCGGCATTATATTCAGTCACATCCCCTCAGGAACCAATCCGGAGCGGCCAAGTCTTGAGTCCACCAATCACGGATAGGCACCTGCACAATGAGATTTGCATGTCAAATTCCAGAACATACAGAAAATCACGACCTCGGTCGTAGCAGCCCTGTCAGTTTTAGGTCCAGAGGACAACAGTCCGGTACGGTTACGTCACACGACTCAATCCATTGGTTAGGGGACAGAAAACTCACTGCTTCCGAGAGGCACGAGACATACCTTAAATTTAAAATGCCTTCTATTTCATCTGGAATCTTTGTCATAAACCTGATATTAGCTGTTATGGTTTACAGTTTTCCCCTGCAGCTAGGAAGCATCTTCAACGTGATATTAATCTTTAAAGTTTGATCTAGGCTCAGGTTTTGTCCACACAGAGCGTTGACCGGCTACACATCCAAGTATCCCCGCAGCTAAGCAACACTACACCTCATTAGTGGAGCAGCTTTCCCAAAGTCATTTGTTTATTTATTTATGTATTCTTTTATGTACTATCTCTGTAATGTTGTCTGTGTATGCTGCCTTTTGATTGTGTGTAGGGGGTTGTGTGGTGTAACCCCCCCTCCTTCTGTTCAAGGCAAATCTCTCCCAAAGGAGACAAATAAAGGGACTTTGACTTTGATTACTCATCCCTGTGATCACAACTGTACAGCGCCTACATTAGGCTATAGGGCGATGATAAAGCTTCACTTGTCGTGGCGGTTATCGGATCCATTAATGGACTGTTTTTCTGCTACATTTGGAGGTGAGCCATTGCAATGACCCCTGGCTGTAAGGCGTACGAGCCTCCGATGTTTACTGTCGATAAGGGGTTTTATGGCAGCGTTTGACTTGCGCTCAGTGGAGCAATGGCTGTCAGGAAATACTCACATTTCTAATCCCATTTTATTGGAACAAAAGAGATTTTAAAGAGCTTCCATACTTCAGTTATTCCATGTGTTTTTCTCACAGCACATCTTTCTGGCTCAACACGTTAATGGGGTAATAAAAGACAGAATAGTGGGATTAGTCTCACATAAAGTGTTGCGTTTTTTTATGTTCGCTTTAATTGTGACTGACTGACACACTTATGGAGGGTTTTAGTTTCGTTTTGTAGCAACATTTGAGCCGAGGTGTCTGAAGCAAACCTTTAGATGGGTCACTTTAGAGAAAACGCAGGGATGAACCTGACTCTTTTGCTCCTTTGAAGGCTGGTGTAGTGGTTAGTAGGTATGATGGATTCTTATTTGCGGTTCAGCATTCACAAATTAATTTATTTCGCAGATATTTCCATAGAGCATATCTGATATATAAGAAAGCAAATGGCGGTCAGAGTGCCCATTTGCGCCAGTGTCTGGCAGCCTTGCTTCTGTCAGTGTGCTCCAGGGAAGCTGTGGCTACAATGTAGCTTACCGTCACCAGTGTGAATGTGTGTGTGTGTGTGTGCGTGAATGACTGAATGTAGTGTGAAGCACTTTGGGGTCCTTAAGACTAGATAAAGATTTCAAATGTAACTTGGGAAAGTAAAATACTTTAAGACGATGCTACTTGACATGTTATTGGCTGGCGTTTCCAAACCAGCCTATCCAGGAGTGCCATTTTATCTTATGCTGATTGGCTGTACACTTAAGAGCGGAGATAAGGAACCCTGTAGATGTTAGCTGCTGCGGTAGTGCTAAGAAGGTTTCCACTGTGTGTATTAATGCAAATTAAGGTATATTTTATGTTTGAACTACTAAAATTGACAGTCATCAACGTTTTTAGATGGGGTCTTCAGTATTCACAGATTTCCACTATCCACAGGCAGTTGTGGCCCCTAACCTCCATGACTACCACGGGTTTGCTTTATGTGGATTGTGGAAAATAGGTTATTATAATAATATTTCTTTACATGTCAACTTTTAAAATGATAACATATTCAATAGTATTTATTTCTTCTTCGTTTTAAATAATATTCGGTCCGAACAAGCTGAACTGAAAACTATATATAAAAAATGAAATTAAATGATTGACCTTAAAATACAGACAGTTCACCTATTGTGTCCAGAATGCACAGGCTTGGAAGTTTATCCAGCTCTCCATGGAACTAAAATGTGCACCCGTTTTTCGTAATCAAATTATGGGATTGATGCAGTGGTTATTGTCATGAGGTGTAGGATTTTTGTTGTTCTGGAGACTGAATCTGTGCTCCGCTGCCATACTGCAGACTGGAACTGAGCGCCTCTTCAGACAAAGGAAAATGTCTCCAGTTAAGTCGGAAAGCCTTTCTGAAGTTCAAGCCATCTCTTCCATCGATCATAATGGGCAACGTAAGATCATTGGCTAACAAGATGGATGAACTCCAAGCCCTTACAAGGACTCAGCCAGAGTACCGGGAATGCAGTGTTATGTGTTTTACGGAGACGTGGCTGCTGGATCATATCCCCTACTCCAACGTCTCTCTGCCAGGCTTCCTGACTGTACGAGCAGACAGAGATCTGAAAACGAGCAGGAAAAGGAAAGGAGGTGGAGTAGCAGTGCTTGTCAACAACAGATGGTGTCATCCAGGACATGTTACTGTGAAGTGTCGTCTCTGCAGCCCAGATGTCGAACTCTTGGCAGTAAGTTTTCGGCCATATTATTTACCAAGAGAGTTCACCAGTGTAATTTTGGCAGTTGTTTACATTCCACCTTCAGCCGTTGCTGACAATGCATGTGTTGTCATCAGTTCCGTTGTTGCTAAGCTACAGACACAGCACCCGAATGCATTTGTGGCAATATCTGGTGATTTTAATCATGCCTCGCTCTCTACTACACTTCCAACATTTCAACAGTTTGTCAGCTGCTCCACAAGAGAAAACAAGACCTTGGGTTTTTTTTATGCAAATATAAAGGATGCATACATGTCCAAACCAAGACCTCCTCTGGGACAATCGGATCACAATCTTGTTTTTCTCTGTTCAGAATATAAACCACTTGTTCAGAGGCAACCTGTTACAAAGAAAACTGTGAGAAAATGGTCACAGGAAGCTGAAGAAGCCCTGCAGGGTTGTTTTGCAACCACAAACTGGATGACTCTTTGCCAAGCACATGGAGAGGACATCAATGCCATGACTGAGTGTGTGACTGACTATATAAACTTCTGTGTGGACAACATCATCCCCACCAGAACAGTGAGATGCTTCCCTAATAACAAACCCTGGATCACCAGTGACCTGAAGGAACTGCTGAACAAGAAAAAAAGAGCCTTCAGGGAGGGAGACAGGGAATTACTGAGGAGTATACAGAAGCAACTCAAGGTCAAGATCAGAGACAGCAAGGAGGCATACAGGAAGAAGCTGGAGAACAAACTACAGAGGAACAATATCAGAGATGTCTGGTCAGGAATGAGAAAGATCACAGGCTTTAAGGACAGAAAGGATTGGATAGATGGAAGTCTGGACAGAGCCAATGAACTGAACACATTCTTCAACAGGTTCAGTTCAGGAACTAGCTCAGCATCCTCCTCTCCTGTTCTCAGCCAAACAGACATCCCACCCTCCTCTGATCAACACCTTTCCTATTACGCCTCTGATGTTTTATCCTTCACCTCAGCCATGGACTCTTCTGATTCCACAAGTTTGACTTAAAATAATTTAAGAAAATGCTGCTACCCCCTTTGCCTCCCCCTCCCACTTCTCTGTCTCCAAAAGTCAGGTGAAGAGGCAGCTGAAGAAATTGAACCGGAACAAGGCTGCAGGTCCAGATGGTGTCAGTCCCAGAGTCCTGAAGGCCTGTGCAGAGCAGCTCTGTGGGATTCTGCAGCACCTCTTCAACCTTAGCCTAACTCAGGAGAAGGTTCCAGTGTTGTGGAAGACATCCTGCCTTGTTCCAGTACCAAAAAGAACTCGCCCATCAGTCATCAATGACTATAGACCTGTTGCCCTGACATCCCACATCACGAAGGTCCTGGAGAGACTCCTGTTGGCACCCCTGAGTAAGCAAACAAGAACGTATCAGGAACCACTGCAGTTTGCTTATTGCTGTTGAGTTGAAGTTGAAGATGCCATCATCCACCTACTTCAACCAACCCACTGTCATCTGGACAAAGCAGGCAGCACTGTGAGGATCATGTTCTTTGATTTCTGCAGTGCATTTAACAAAATTCAGCCTGATTTGCTTTGTCAGAAACTCCTGAAGACACAGGTGGAGCCCTCAACAATCGCCTGGATCAATGACTACCTGACCAACAGACCACAATTCGTGAGACTGAAGAATTGTGTGTCAAACCAGGTGGTCAGCAGCACAGGAGCACCACAGGGGACCATACTCTCACCATTCCTTTTCACTCTGTGCACCTCAGACTTCCAGTACAAATCAGAGACCTGTCATCTGCAGAAATACTCAGATGACTCTGCAATTGTCGGGTGTATCAGAGATGGACAAGAAGCTGAATACAGAGAGCTGGTGGACCGCTTTGTGACATGGTGTGGAAACAATCGTCTTACCTTGAATGTGAACAAAACAAAGGAGATGATTGTAGATTTCAGAAGAAACAGGGATAAGTCAAAAACTGTTTCCATCATGGGAGAAGAAGTGGAGGTGGTTGAGGTGTATAAATACCTCGGAGTTCACCTGGACAACAGACTGGACTGGAGACTCAACAGTGAAGCCCTCTACAAGAAGGGACAGAGCAGACTGTACTTCTTGAGGAAGCTTAGGTCCTTCAAGGTTTGCAGCAAGATGCTGCATATTTTCTACAAGTCTGTTGTGGAGAGTGTAATCTCTTCAGCCGTCATCTGTTGGGGTAGCAGCATCAGAGCTAGGGACTTAAAAAGGCTCAACAACCTGATAAAGAAGGCTGGTTCTGTTCTTGGGACAACTGTGGAACATCTGGAGATGATAATGCAAAGAAGAATTCTTCATAAAATCAAAAATATTATGGACAACCCTGAGCATCCTCAGGACAACAGAGCGTCTTCAGTTGGAGGCTTCTTAAGTTTCGCTGCAATACAGACCGCTACAGGAAATCCTTCCTGCCCACAGCCATCATCATCTACAACAACTCCTTAAAGAATTAATTATATGAGCTATACCAACACTTAATTTCCCTCTGGGATGAATAAAGTATTTTTGAATATGAATTTGAATGTTGGCGTTTCATGATCTGCAAGCTATCAGCGGGAAGAAGTCCCACAGTATGTACCAGTGGTTGGCATGACAACGACGTGCTCCAAATCCTCAATAACTCTTCAGCTCTTGGTTAGTGAGATGCATTGAATACAGTGTCCAGGTCTAAGATGATGCTCGGATGTACTCATGGGAATCTCTTGTGATTGATTTAGTTACCTGTACTCTGTGCGTAAAGTGAATACTAATCTGTCAAAATGACGTTCTAAAAAAAGGTCAAATGCAGAAAATATTTGGTTAATGCGACCTCTGGATGGCAGCAAGTTGTTATAAAATGTTAGAAATTATTGTGCTGAAATGTTTGGTCTATCTCGTCCATCTCCAGTGGTTCCACCTCATAGCAAGAAGGTGTTTGCTTTGACTTGTGACTGGTGCCATTTGGTGCAATCCATTTGTACTCACTAATTGGAATGTCAGTACCTTAAAGTTTCCAACTTCAGGAAATTAGAGATTCTTCACCAAATCGGAGTTTGAAATAAATGTGTTCAAATTAACTTGAGTTTCTTGTCTAACCCTTTGTCTAAAGGGTGCACCTGTAAAGTTTGTAAGAACACACTGCTCTACCGGCTGTGTCCTTCCCTTACATAAAAAAGGAACTGGGACAGCCCTAGCCCCTAGTGTGTACATTCAAAATGAACAGAGGGTGGGGTGAGCTTGAATGTGTATGGCTGTCTGTCATGTGACAGTCTGTGTTGGACTGACGACTGGTTCTGGTTGTACCCTACGTCTTGGCCATTGTGATTGGTCAATGTCTGAGAGAATCAACGGCTTACTGACGAATTCGAGGGAAATTTTAGATATCCTTAAGTGTCATATTAAGAACCTAATCATTTTAGGTGGGAAAATAAAGATAGATCTGAAAATCCAGGGTTAGATTGCAGTTAAACAATAGTAGATGTCAGTCAGTAATTTGTATTCATGAATTAATTGGCGGAACACCTAGTATAACAGCCAGTGAGTCAACAGTTTTGGGCTGAAAAAGCCAAACAGGCTGGGATGAAGACTAAATGGAAACAGGTGTGATAATGGAGGACACGTGATTAGGGCTGCATAATATATTTCAAATATATCGTCATCTCAGTATCAGTTTGTGCAGTATTCACATTGCAAAGGACGGTTTGGAGTGCAATAATTGTTGGCTAATATCCCAAGTGTTATGAACTTCCTTTTTTCGAGGTGATGTAATATTCAGATGGTTGTCCTGTAATTGGCCAGCCTTTTTTGTCTCATGTAATTTCATATAATAACATACATGTTTGGTTTAATAGATACACCAGATGTTTACACACTTTACGTTTCTGAGTTTTATTACAGGTTCGCTTAGATAAAACATCTGTTTCCTCCTCTGGTAATAACGTTACAAAAACCCTCTTTAAATAAATCTGTAACATCATTTTAATGTTTTTGCCTGTGATCTGATTCACACTGAAGTATTTAGTTGGAATGAACACACATCTGTGTCTGTGTTCCCAGGGTGATCCGACTGTGAAGATGGGGAGGAACAGACCTACAGCATGATGCTCTACAGGAGTTCTCCTCTGATGATGAAGGAAGGCTTCACTCCACTGTCTCCCCGCCACAATCGTGGGACATTAACACTGGTCTCTGCTGCCTCATGGGGCTTCTAACCCATCAGAGACGCTGCTGATGGAGGACGTCTCCATGGCGAACTCTTCCCTGGGCTACGGGTCGCTGCCACAGCTGGTCACCCCGACGGGGAAGTCCTCAGAAATGGCTCCAGGTGTCAGCCTACCTCTGCAGGTCTTCTTCAGCCTGGTCATGGTGACCATCTTACTGGTGGCCCTTGCAGGAAACGTGGTGGTGTGCCTCATGGTGTACCAGAGATCTGCCATGCGCTCCGCCATCAACATCCTGCTGGCTAGCCTGGCGTTTGCAGACATGATGCTGGCCATCCTGAACATGCCATTCGCTTTAGTCACCGTCATGACCACCACCTGGATCTTTGGAGACACTTTCTGCCGGGTTTCTGCCATGCTCTTCTGGTTGTTTGTGATTGAAGGAGGAGCCGTTTTGCTTATAATAAGCATAGATCGATTTCTGATTATTGTCCAGAAACAAGACAAGCTCAGCCCACAGAGAGCCAAGCTGCTCGTCGTGGTCACATGGGTGCTCTCCTTGATTTTCTCCTTCCCTCTGGCCGTGGGGACCCCTCCCCTGCAGACCCCGCCCAGGGCCCCTCAGTGTGTTTTCGGTTACAGCCCCGACCCTGGATACCATGCCTATGTCTTGATCCTCATGCTGGTTTTCTTCTTCATACCTTTTATGGTGATGCTGTACACATTCATGGGGATCCTGAACACCATCCGACATAACGCCATCCGCATCCACAGCCACCCGGACAGCATGTGTCTAAGCCAGGCCAGCAAACTGGGCCTGCTGAGCCTCCAGAGGCCTTTCCAGATGAACATAGACATGAGCTTCAAGACCCGTGCCTTCACCACCATCCTCATCCTCTTCTCTGTGTTTACAGTGTGTTGGGCGCCCTTTACTGCCTACAGCCTGGTGACTACCTTCAGTTTCGGCTTTTACCACAAAGACAGCTTTTTCCAAATCAGCGTGTGGCTCCTGTGGTTGTGCTACCTCAAGTCTGCCCTGAATCCTCTCATCTACTACTGGAGGATCAAAAAGTTCCGAGATGCCTGCCTCGATCTGATGCCCAAATACTTCAAGTTTCTTCCTCAGCTGCCGGGCAACACGAAGAGACGCATACAGCCCAGTGCTGTGTATGTGTGTGGAGAGCATCGCTCTGTGGTTTAAAGGGAAAGTCCACTCTTTTAATATTGTCAAAAAAAAAACAGTTTGATTCGATGTATGTTGCATTTGAGGGCCTGATTGGTTGTTTGGTTCTTAATTTCTCTCCGTACAAGCTCGGGCAGCTGAAAGTAGCGCTGCTTTGAAAAGGCAGGGGGCTGAGTTGGTTTGAGTAGCTGCTGAAGGGAATGATTTTGGGACCCATTTTTAATCCAACATTTATTATTTTTTATAGATTGTCTAAAGAGAGAACACTGAACATATCCTGGGCTTTAACCTGAATGGAAAACATGAGTATTGTCTTCTGTTCATTTGTTCTGGTTCCAACACCAAGTTTTAGTCGCAGAACAGCTTTTAATACACTGCTGGTAGAGTTTAAATCAAGAAGAGATCCAGTTTTTCAGGACTATATGTTGCCTAAATAGATCAGGGATGCAAACAGTT
This sequence comes from Valencia hispanica, assembly GCA_963556495.2. Lineage (NCBI taxonomy): Eukaryota > Metazoa > Chordata > Actinopteri > Cyprinodontiformes > Valenciidae > Valencia > Valencia hispanica. Next base: position 5,995,013 of record OY747719.1, read on the forward strand.
TTTTTTAAGAAACTATCATGTTTTGGGTTACATTTTTTGTTTGCTGATAAGATAAGATAAGAGATACTTTAATAATCCCCGTGGGGAAATTCAGTTTCAGGACAACCAATCCAACCCAGAAATAAGCCCTGGCATCAAGAACATGGTGTCAGTCTGGAGCCCTTATGAGTGTAATCAGGTGTTTACATCCTTTACATTATTGAAGTACAATCCTGCATTAGTTTCATAAATTGATGAATAATTTTTTTTCTACCGTAGTCATTTTATAGATCCATTTTTTGTAGTCATGCTACATTTTTGTGTAAAATTAATATAAATGCTTTAATCTGAGGTAAAGAAAACTTGTGATTAAAACTTCCATGGAGATTAGAAAGTATGATATTTTCTAAAAGGTGTTTGTACTTACTCGAGGTGTTGTGATAAATCCAGATGACATAAACATAGCTATGAGTTCAAAGGTATAAACTTTTAGCAGATTTATTCTTAAACTAAGGCCCTCTCCACACAGGAATGTTTTTTTTTTTTCTAAAATTGGTTGTCGGTTTCAAAAACACCTGCAGCCACACGGGACCATTTCCAGAACTGTTTTCATCCACACAGAAACAACATAATCGGCCCAAAACACTATTTTTACTCACCCAAACCTGTAGGTGGCGCTAAAGATGGAGTATGAGAAAGCCTCCACACCAGATTGTAGGTAAACACAAGAAAACAAGAACGGAGAACAACAAAGCGTGAGTGGAGTCTTTAGTAGAACTTTTTGCTGCTGCAGCACAACCATGAACATGTAATTCTGTAAGTCCTGATTTTACTCTTTATATATTTTTTTGCCTGTGTAATTTAAAGGTGTTCTTGATGCAAAAAAGAACAGAAAATAATCCCTTTTTGTGTTTTCTCAAATGTGATGAAGATTTTATGAATCTCAAATGGTGGCATAAAGAATCTCTGTTCAGATTGAACCAATCTAAGGATTTCAGATTTCAAACAAGAGCTGGTCATCCAGACTGATTCAGAACACTAAAAGAGCCATTTACTTTATTGTTAGATTGAAAGCACTGCAGCAGACGCCATCTTGAGCGTTGTTAGCTGCTAATGGTTTCTTCACAATGCTTAATTCTTTATGGTCACAGTTTCTTTTTTCCACACAGCCAATGTAAAATGGCTGCCAGCTTCTTCAGTGCCTGTGTAAGCATGTGGTTTTCAGCCAGCTCAACAGCAAGTCATTATTACTGGACTTGGTCTCATCAGAGCAGTTTTGGACCTACTTCCGTTTTTACTTCAAAATAAGAGACCCAAACATGGGACCTAGCCTAAAGCCTCACCTATATATTAAAGTAGCATGTGCCTTGTTTCCACTGAGCGGTATGGCCTGGGTGAGTGCGGTTTGGTACTCTAGTTTGTTTTCGTTGTAACAGCGACCCGTACCGCACCATTGCTGGGCCCCCTTCAGTTGTAGATTCATAGCACAATGGTACGGTTAGGGCGAATTACCGCCGTCACACAACACAGTCCATAGATTGGGGGACAGAAATGCGTCACTGTTTGCGACAAGTACGAGACATACTAGTGACAACAAACGTGACGCCGCAGTAAATGTGTGGGTTTAACCCAGCCTGCCCAGGAAGAGTCCAACTGGTTGTGCAAATGCTCTCCTAGATACACAAGACAGACTTGTTTGTAGAGCTTCTCAACCCGAATGTCACTTTGACAAGTGGTACATTGTGGCGTTTTTTAAAACTGTGAGATCGCATTACTGGCCTCATAATTAAATTTTTTCTTTGACTTCAGGCACAGGTAGTGTTTTAAATGCAAAATGTGTGTACCTCTGTAAAACCTTCTGTAGCTTTGACAAACGTTTCAGTCCCATGCAGACTCTGGTTGAATAGGCTTCACATGAGCCGTGATCTTTGGCCTTTGGGTGGTTTTGACTTACCTTGTTTTCTTCAGTAAACTCCTGGGTTACTTTAAGCAGACAGCGTAGAATATATGACATCACATGAAAATAGCTGGGTTCATCAGTAGAAGACATTCTAAATGCTTGATATGTTGAAAGTTGATCGATGAAATAGATCCATGTCCTACGCTGCTCTGGAAAGAGATTCCAGCAGCAACATCTTCTCCTCTCTCTGGAGCTATGTTGATGTAAATGGGAGAATAGTCCAGCAGTGCGTGCTTAATGAACCACTGCGTTGTACTGCGTTGTTGGTGTCAGCCAGCAGGTCTAAGATGACCACAACTGCCAGGTGGGGCTCTTTCTGCTTCACTAGGTCATCATCTGAACAACCAGGATGTGCAGCTTACAGTCAATCCTGTCATATCATCAGAATGATACCTGCTGTCCACAGGATGGATGCAGTGGTGGAAGATTTTTAGATATAAGTCAGATCACAACTGTGGTGTTGTCATTGGCAACCAGTCTGTTACTTGGTGACTGGGCAGGAAGAAGCAATATTCAGACCCAAACATTTCCTTCAAGTTTAAAATGACCCATGTTCATTTCTACAAATGCAACCAAACAAAGATGGTTTTATATGCGATGCAGCATGGTTTGGGTGTTGTTGACCCTTTATTCCATGTTGTTAGAGTCGCTCCACTGATGCTGAAGAGAAGAAGTGAGATGGGAGAGAAGCAGGATGGTGGAGATGCAGGCTAGCCTGGAGTGGAAAAGGCCACCAGTAGAACTGGGATGGAACATGGTCTGTCATGAGCAGTCATCCCTCCATACTATACACGCTAAATAACATATATAGGGACAGGTTTTCCCTGCTAATCTAAGTACTGGCTGAAATGCCTCGCTGTCTCACACAAATTTTGTATCTATTGGCAAAATGGAGATAGTTCAAAAAAATGTAAGATGATTTATTATAATCCTTTTCACAACACAATTTAAGACGAGAGAGTGTGTAATTTCAGAAGCACCAAGCTGGCCTGAGGGGTAAAAGTAGTTTCTGAGGTGGTGAGTAAGGTGCTACCAGCACAAATATGTTGCACATATAAAGGGGTTCTGTGTCTTGCCAGCTTGAGGGCGTATTGTTGGGTGGAGAGTTACCGTGATGCCAGCTTTAGTTGTGAAAGTAGACTCGTTGGTTGATGTATGAACACCCAGGCGGCTTAATTAAAGACTCCTTTTTGCATTTAAAGGACTTACTTTGTGAAACAGGCTCATTTGTGAATAATTCCACTGGTCCTAAAGATGGCCTTCTCTAGCCCCCTAATACTGACATGTTGTAGCATTGGTCTATTTAAAATCCCAGTTAGTCAAGTTCATTTGTATAGCACATTTCAGCAACAAGGCAGTTCAAAGTGCTTTACATGATAAAACATAACTCAATAAGCAATAAACAAATTGGTTTTTAGCCTCGATTTAAAGGAACTCCCCATTTCAGCAGTTGTTTGGTCCCACCAATCACTCCCATAACTTCCTGTTCTAGCACTTTCACTGAATGAAGAGTTGCTTAGCCGTTTGCCTCCCGTGGTCGCTCAGGTCATCGGATCAGTCTTCGGTTGACATCTAGCCTCCAGCCAGAAGTAAACAGGCTCCGGTGTCTTCAGTTTCTCCTTTTTATTGTACCAAGTCATATTAACTTCAGATATTATATGATTTTAGTGCTCACCCTATGTTATGGAAAAATAACATCTCTTAAACAAAGATGAGGCTGATGTCCGTCAGACGTTATAATGATTTAATAACATGTTGATGAGCCACAGGAACAGTGTGCAGACAGCAGTTGCATCACTTGAACCTGCCAACACTAAAACATTATATAGTATTTAACTTTGAACTCTGATCTACATGAGCTCCCCTTTCTTAAGACCAGTCATGCTCATCTTTCATCCAGAAGCCTTTTATTATTCCCCACTTTGGACAAAGGAGCATACACAAGCCCCCCGTGCTTTTATCGCCCCAACAGAATGATGACCACGCCTGATTTTTAAAGTATTTTATTTATTTAAATAGCCGAGTTAGTCTACAGGTTTTTAAGGGTATAAATTGGTTGGAAAAAGGGGTTGTGCACTGGTATAAAACCGGCTCACAAATATATGCCGTCAGTAGTTGCTACATGTAGAACTTCAGCTCACAGTTGGATAAAATAAAAGTTGTAGTTTTATCACATTTACAAAGCTTTCAAAAGTACAAAATAAATAAAAATAATAATAAAATAAATAAAGAGCAAGATCCTCATCCCTGTATTTCCTCCGTGGTTGACCGTGTGACTTCTCTGACTCTGAAACGTTCCCTGATCTTTTTAGATATTTGTACATTTTGTAGATGGAATCTCTGATAATGCGGCTACTTCAGCTTGTTTTGTTCTGCTGTGATATATTCCAACGTCAAACTCCCAGCCCGATGTTCCAGGTCCCGGTTCTGTTTACAATGATGATCACAATTACTAATTTGAGTGTTTAATTTTGTGAGAGGGGGGAGCTGGTTGATTTAATTTACAGTACAGTGAAACATTCCCAACGACAGAATCTAGGGGGGAAAACTATTTAAATCCAATTGATGTCACGCCCGACCTGCAATACCTCTGCGCCCCACTAGTGGGGCTCGCCCCATAGTTTGAGAAACACTGCTGTAGACCTACTATTGAAGTTTTTTCCTCCTTCAGTGTTAGACTTTGAAGTTTTGGCTCGATGTTTAGGCAAAGTTAGAAGTGCAGTTCCATTCCGAGGCTGAATTTTTGCTTTCACGCCATTAAGCAGTACCAGATGGTTGTCTTATTCCCATCTTGAAAAAACAATCAAACTGATAAATATTGTCTTAATTCAAGGACATTTCCAACTGCAGTGGCTACAGATGTATTAGAGAGGTTTTATTCTAGTGAGAATCCAAATTGAGTCCATGTACAAGTTTCAGGCTAATACATATTTTGGACCAAAGTTGCATTGAAATAAAAGAAGCCATATGAGATTTTAGCCAAAATTTAGCAACATGTGCATGGAAGCCAGAACATTGAAGCCAGTGGTTCTCTCTTAAACTCGTTTACTGGGCGGGGGGTTGGAAAAGCTTTTATCACCTCAGCCATTTGAATATCTTCTCAGCCTGCTGCACAGCTCAGCGTCTCTGAGGACAGAATACTGGACCACCATTTAACGCCAGAAAAACAAGTCTATATTCATGTCAAATAAATGAAGAGACTATTACGCCTGGAATGCACTGATGACATGTACTGTGTGAGCGTTTCTTTATATTTGGAGCAAAAAGGAGAGGCTGAGTTTTTATTGACTTCGCCTGTTTTCTTGCACTGGAAACGAGGAAATCTTGGGGAAATAAGTGTGTATAATAGTGTGGATTATGTTTTTTAGAAGCATGTAAATGAACAGCTGAAGTGCCGTGATAAGAGGCCACAGCTCATTTCAAATGTGTATTTGTATTTTAATGTTTTCATTGTGCCTATTAATTAGTCTGTTGCCAGTCAGAATGCTGCTATTATCTGGTGAAAATGTGCAATTTGGGTGTACTGTACTGTTGAATGTAATAAAGACCTAGACATTTCTTACATTGGTAAACGGTCTACAGTGGCTCTTTGCTTGTGTTTCAGTCTGGACAAGCTTTTGTGTATTTATGTTGTATTTTAGACATTTTTACAATCAGATTTGTTTTTATGTGTTTAATTGAATTCTGTCGCCATATGTCCTCAGCTGCTTTCTGTTCATGGTTTTTGTACTACAGTGACCTTCAGAGAGTCTAAATACGAAACAGATAAAGCAAACTATAAAAAGATGTGCCCGAAGTAAGTGGACTAGCATTGTTGCTACGGTGACTTGTAGATATGGTAAGTCATTGAAGCACTCTGTTTAATATTATTGGGTAAAAAAGCAATGCAAACATGATATGTTCCAGGTTTTACATACAGTTTCCAGTTCAATCAATCCAAGTCAATTTCATGCCAGGTGATGTATTTTTCACACTACACCACTAAAACTCAGTAACGGATACATGGCCTCTTTGTGTTTTCTTATGTGAGGCTCTGTGGAGACTTTATGAGTAGCCAGTATCTTAACTGCAGTCCAGATATTGAGCTACGAACAAGTATTTTAAATCTTATTTTTGTTTTCTCATTCCAATGTTTCAGATCACGAAACAAATTTAATTCACATACAGATAACCTGAAAATATCCTATACGTTTTTAAATGATCTAATTTATTAAATGAAAAACCCTATCCAAACCAACCTGGCCCTATTTAAACTGGTTGTACTGCCCCTGGCAGTAACAACTGTTACCAAGTATTAGATAAAGTGAACCTTTTACTTTCTTGATCCACAGCATCTCAGTCAGATTTTAGTCTCGATGTGCCTCAATATAATTATTATTTTTTAATTATTTTATGTGTCGTGTGTGGCACTCAGAATTGATGTCTGAGTACCAAGTAGAAGCCCAACAGATTTACTGTCACAACTGGAGCATTTGCTGTAGTACTCCACTTGATATATATGTGTAAGAAATCATCATTAGAAACTGCAGTGTTTTTTCCCCGATATTATGAACATGGAGATGGAAAATAAAGTGAATCTGTAAACACCGGTATCCCAACACCTGTGTGTGTGTGTGTGTGTGTGTGTGTGTGTATGTACGTGTATAGCTATACTTGTGAGGACCAACCTTTGACAGCCCACCACCCTTGTGTGGACATTTGTAGTTGTGAGGACATTTTGCCTGGTCCTCACAATGTTTAACTAGCTATTAAACTCTACTAGTTAGGTTTAGAGGTATGGTGTGAATTAGGTTTAGGTAAAGGTTAGGGTTAGGCATGTATCAGTAATGGTTAGGTTTAGGGAAAGTGTCTGGGTTAGGCATAGTAAAATCAATGGAAGTCAATACAATGTCCACACAAGGATAGTAAGACGTGTGTGTGTGTGTGTGTGTGTGTGTGTGTGTGTATGTGTGTGTGTGTGTGTGTGTGTGTGTGTGTGTGTGTGTGTGTGTGTGTGTATGTACGTGTATAGCTATACTTGTGAGGACCAACCTTTGACAGCCCACCACCCTTGTGTGGACATTTGTAGTTGTGAGGACATTTTGCCTGGTCCTCACAATGTTTAACTAGCTATTAAACTCTACTAGTTAGGTTTAGAGGTATGGTGTGAATTAGGTTTAGGTTAAGGTTAGGGTTAGGCATGTATCAGTAATGGTTAGGTTTAGGGAAAGTGTCTGGGTTAGGCATAGTAAAATCAATGGAAGTCAATACAATGTCCACACAAGGATAGTAAGACGTGTGTGTGTGTGTGTGTGTGTGTGTGTGTGTGTGTATGTGTGTGTGTGTGTGTGTGTGTGTGTGTGTGTGTGCGCGCGCGCATGTTCTTGTATAGCTATCCTATTTAGGAGCTTCTCTGGCATATTCTCTAACCTTCTGAAGGCTGATGGACCTTGTAGGGACCAAAGCCCGGTCCTAATATGGTGGACCCCCTTTTTTAGGATTATGAGTTAGGTTTAGAGGTATGGTGTGAATTATGTTTTGGTTAAGGTTAGGGTTAGGAATAAACTGGTAATGGTTAGGGTTTGGTTAGGCATAAATGTAGCTATATAAATGAATGGAAGGCAATATAAAGTCCTAGTATGGGTAATAATACAGACTTGTGTGTGTGTGTGTGTGTGTGTGTGTGCGTGTGTGTGTGTGCGCGCGCGTGTGTGTATGGAGGACTACGGGGGTCATTGGAAAATCAATACAGCATTTTGACGATGAGTGCTTAATTGTGAATTAAAAATATAGATTGCTAAATATAATTTCAAATTCAACAGTTAATCCATACAAAAAAAGACAAATTTGAAAAGCATTTTCTAATTACACATTTTAAATTGAAATACTAAAGAGGAATTGCCAATTGTATTTCTTATTTGATTATTAAATACTGTGATTTGAAAATGTTTTTCAAATCATATTACAAAATGGAGAATTAAATAACACAATTAATAAATGAGATTGTAAATGTCTTTCCTTTCATACATTTAAAAAAGTTATTCCCTTTTCTACATCCGTTTTCTCTTTCCAGCTCTCGTTTTCAAATCCTTTTTGCAATTGCATTTCCTAAATGGTTTCCCCTCTCCTTTTAGCATTCGAGTGACTCTCCTGGTCCCTGAGCACACTGAAAACCAAGTTCAACCAATCACAGCTGCTCCTCGAATGTAACCAGCTCTCTGTTACAAGGAAAGACATTTACAATCTTATTTATTAATTGTGTTATTTAATTCTCCATTTTGAAATAGGATTTGAAAAACATTTTCAAATCACAGTATTTAATAATCAAATAAGAAATACAATTAGCTATTCCTCTTTAGTATTTCAATTTAAAATCTGTGATTACAAAATGCTTTTCAAATTTGTCTTTTTTTGTATGGATTAATTGTTGAATTTGAAATTACATTCAGCAATCTATATTTTTAATTCACAACTAAGCACTCATCGTCAAATTGCTGTATTGCTTTTCCAATGACCCCCGTAGTCCTCCATATGTATGAGCATGCTGTTGCACATAAGGTTTGTCCATACGAGTGTTCAGTTGTTGGTGTGAGGAGTCATCAAATCACCTCCCAGGAAACGACACAGACACAAAGTAGATCGGAGCCAAGACATCCAATGGACCCCCAGAGCACAGGGGGGCCAACAAAGGGCTGAAAGCACCCCCCAGGAGAGGAGCAGAGGTGAGCGCCAAGGGAACAACCAGCAGCTACAATGCAGAGGCCCTGGGGGGCCGCAGCCAAGAGCCCATGGGCTCTGCTGGCAGCCGGTTGCGCCAGGGCAGATCCAGCCATGGACCCAGAGGCCTGAGGGTGCCCCACCCCCCACCAGAGACAAGTTGCAGAGCCCATGGCCAGCTAATGCCCAACATGCACCGCAGCCACCCTGGGCCAATCCCCACACTTGACATCCTAATGCTGCTCCGCCCCACGTCAAAGCACCGGATCAATAGCCACATCGGATGGACAAAATTCCCAGGCCAGGCCCAACTAGGATCCAAACACCGAACTCAACCAGCTCCCGGATTTCAGTCCCGCACACCGCAGAGCACCAGGACCAAGCTTCCAACCAATAGGGATGCGCCTCATTCTAATGGGCTGGATTATTCTGAGCTATCTCTTTACTTATCCTGCTTTGGGCTTATGGCACATTCACACCGGTCAGCGGGTCCAGGCGTCAAATCGCTCAAACGGGCGAAAGTCGACGCTTTAAAATTAAAACCCAGCTGCTTGCACACTTTGTAGTCTGCGTCGGGACATCAGAGCATCACGTCATTTCGTCAGCGTGCGGGCGTGGATTTGTCTGTTGCTAGTTGCTTACAACATGGCGGATCATGTTGAGTGGCTTGGGTTTATTTAATAAATGAAGCCACACAAGCCAGACACATAAGAAAGTTAAAAGAAAAATATATCTTCCTGTCTTTGTAAAAAGACGAAGACGGGTCATACAATTCACGAACATTACACACAGCGACGGTTAGTTGATCCTCCATGTTGAATGAAAAACTTGCCGATCCACCGATGGAAGGAGTAACTACGTCAGTACAAAGAGTCGCTCTGATTGGTTGACGCCCCGCGTTTGCTCCCCGAAAGTTCAGTTTTCCCAACTTCACGCAGCAGCTGCTCCAACGGTCCGTCAGCGCATCCGGGCAGCAGTCGCGTGGACGCTCTGATGCCAGCTGCGCCGAAGCGCGCGACTTGCTGCGGGGCAGCTTGGCGCCCACTAGATGCATAGATACCATAGACTTGCATCTAATCTAGCTGCCCTGCTGCCTGGACGCGCTGACCGGTGTGAATGTGCCATTAGACTGCTGTATGACAGACTGATCCATTTCCTCACTCTGCTACTTTCTTCTTCTACTACTCTCCAGTAGCATTATTTGCTGTTAGTTCTGTATTTTTTTCTCTCCATAGAAGCTACACCTGGTCTGCCATCCTGGAGGGGGGGATCGGCGGAAGTACTGCTGCCATCAACTAAAGATTCTCCCTTTCCTCCTTTTAACTTGCTGTAACTTAGAAAGTACTCTTGAATCAGATCTTCTGTTCTTTCTGTGTCTCTGTCTTCTCAAATCCCCATACGGTCGTAGCAGATGGCCGCTCGTACTGCGCCAGGTTCTGGTTCTGCTGGAGGTTTCCCGTTAAAGGGGAGTTTTTCCTCTCCACTGTCGCTACATGCTTGCTCAGTATGAGGGATTGCTGTGAAGTCGATATCCCAATGGAAGTGATAGTCTACTGTTGCTACATGTTTGTCCAGTAGGACTCCCAGAGACCCCAGCTGGGCCATAGGGTAGCCCTCAGTTCACCTCCAGGATAAAATTTCTTACTCTTTAAATAATGAAATATAACATTTTCACCATGCATTCGTGGCTGGTAATATTTAGGTTAAAGAAATAGATTCTCCCACCGAAGTTGCAACTTCCATTTGGGCACGCTCAGACCATTTTCTGCAGCTACAGGAATATTTCCATTCATACATCAGATACATCTTAGGTAAGGAATATTTTCAGCTTGTTGTCAATATGTGAAGTGTCTTATTTGAGGAATATTAGTCTTAAAACAATGGCAGATGCTTACACTAAAAAATAATTTCATGGGGAAGAGTAACTAACAGTGAGAAGAATGTTAAAGCAAATCTTTGGATTTTTCTCTTCAGAACAGTATGTCGAGTTTGACAAGGTTTCACATTTATTAGTGAAGGTGTTTATGTGCCTTTGTGTTAATTACTCTTCTCCCTCAGCATCGCTCGTGTCTGTTGTTTCCACCCAGGGACTTCCCTTCCCATCATCACAGTGGTGTGTTTCTGAGGAGGACACGTGTCCGCTGTGAATACATATATCATCCCTCTGCTCAATGATTTTCCTCCCACCATCCCTCCTTAAACAAGTCTTCCAGTCTTGTTGTGTAGCTGATAACAGGGCTTCAGGAGAACTTAGTTACCTGCCTAACATCCCATCTAGATCGTGTTTACTGTCTCTGAGTATGGTTTGTTGTGCAGGGAGGGTTGCTCACAGATCAATTCATTTCAAACTCCATCGGTTTTCCAAAGCAACATTTGAACCCCATGGACTGAAATACAGTGGGGGAAAAAATTATTTGTCACCCACCGACTGTACAAGTTGTCTGTAATTTTCATCACAGGTACACTTCAACTGTGAGAGACAGAATGTAAAAGAAAAGTCCAGGAAATCACATTGTATGATTTTTTAAAAATAACTTGTGTGATGTATTTGTAAAATGGTGCTGAAAATAAGAATTTAGAACCTACAACCAAGCAAGAAGTTACTTCTTTAGGAAGCTCTTCTGTCCTCCACTCTCTATCTGTATAAAAGACACCTGTCCACACCTTCAAACAGTCAGAGTCCAACCTCCACCATGGCCAAGACCAGAGAGCTGTCCAAGCACACCAGGGACAGGATTGTATACCTGCACAAGACTTTGATGAGTCGATCTACAATAGGGAAGCAGCAAAGGGATCAACTGTTGGAGGAATTATTAGAAAATACAATAAATACAAGATCACTGACAATCTCCCTAGACCTGGGGCTCCATGCAAGATCTCACCGTGTGGGGAACACATGGTCTTGAGAACGGTGAGGAAACGGCCCAAAGAGAGCTGGGACCACAGTAACAAAAACACACTACGTTGTCATGGATTAAAATCCTGCAGTGCTCGAGGTAAAGCCATCACATGGCCAGGTTTGCCAGAGGTCTTCTGGATGATCCAGAGGAGGATTGGGAGAATGTCATGTGGTCAGATGAGACCAAAATAGAACTCTTTGATATAAACGCCACTCGCCGTGTTTGGAGGGGGAAGAATGCCGAGTTGCAGCCCAAGAACACCATACCCACTGTGAAGCATGGGGGTGGAAACATTATGGTTTGGGGCTTCTTTTCTGCAAAGGGGACAGGACGACTGATCCATATTAAGGAAGGGATGAATGGGGCCATGAATCGTCAGATTTTGGCCAAAAACCATCTTCTATTAGTGAGAGCATTAAAGATGAAACATGTCTGGATCTTCCAGCATGACAATGATCCCAAACACTCTACCTGGGCAACAAAGGAGAGGCTAGGTAAAAAGCATTTTAAGGTTCTGGAGTGGCCTAGCCACCCTCCAGTCCTCAATCCAATAGAGAATCTGTGGAGGGATTTAAAGGTCAAAACATCCCAGATCTAGAGAAGATCTGCATGGAAGAATGGGTCAAAATAGCAGCTACAGTGTGTGCAAACCTGGTAAAGACCTACAGGAAACATTGCCAACCAAGGTTACATTACAAAGTACTCATCAACCCCAGCCTGTTCTCCGAGGAAGAAAAAACAAAAGAAACTCCGGCACAGAGAAACCTCTGAACCCAGACCTGCCGCTTCTGCTAAAAGTAAAAAAAGAGTTTTCAGCCAAAAACAAGAGATATTTCTCCACCTGGAATCCCGTTGAAAAACAGATTCGCAGCCTTGAGTTCCCTGAAAGATGACGCAGCCCCCGGGACCAGTCAAAGCCACCAGGAGAAACCCAGCCGCATCAAACGGACACATAACAAAGTAAGAGCCCCCCCAGCAAAGATTGTTATCATACAAGATGGATCAATTAATGGAACTGAGGCTTTTTGTAGCAAGAATACCAAAGTTTATAGCTGCTACAAAAATACAGTGAGAGAAATATCAGAAAAAATCCCTAAAATCTTGGACCAACATCCTGTTTTGGAAAAGCTCGTCATTCACGCTGGATCAGCAGATATCGGGATGAGACAATCAGAGATTCTGAAGAGAGACTTTTCTGATCTCCTACAGAGACTTGATGGACTTAACGTAAACATCCTCATCAGCGGACCAGTCCCTGAAGGGAATGATGAAAGATTTAGCAGACTCCGCATGCTCCATAAATGGTTGAAGAAACAATCAGCTGAAAAGTCGTTCACATTTATTAATAATTTCAAAGTATTTGGAAGTGCTAATCATCTGTTCAAAGAAGGGATGCGCTATTTGAACAAGGCCGGAGAAAAAGGCTCTTAGCAGCAAACATTTTTTCTTATCAAAATCAGAAAGCAAAACACTTGCTCCCAAAAGCTGACCTTGAGGCGCCCATGGATATCAGAGAACAAAAACAGCAAGTCTGGATGACACCACAGGACCGAACAGATAAACAACCATCAGAGATTAAGTCTTCATCTTCCTGTGACTCAGCCACATCAAATGAGTCTCCATTTAGAAACTTTACAGACAGACTGAACGAGCAAATCAAATTTGGGACACAATTAACACCTAAACTTAGACTACACCAAACGCCTGGGACTAGTGTCCATAAGCCTGGGAGCTTCCTCCCACTGATTATTACAGATATTTGATATTTGAGGGAACCTGGGAGTAAATCCACCCCTACCGTCTCCCAGAATTCGCCCTGCACCCCTGAGGCTATATCAGTGATTATCAGCAGCAGGAAACATAAACCGTTAACCACACGCTCTCATATTAAACAAAATCTCAAATTGATAACCTGTCAGAAGGTTCAGCTGCCCATCATCACAATACTTAAGTTAGCTTTATTAAACATTAGATCTCTATCCGGGAAGTCTTTTCTTATCAATGACTTCATCACTGAGCATAATTTACACATCCTTTTTTTATCAGAAACTTGGCTAGATGAAAATAACGAAACATCTTCATTAATAGAATCTAGTCCTCCAAATTACAATTTCTTAAGCGAGAACAGAAAACACAAACGAGGTGGAGGTGTAGCCACCATTTTTCACAACTCAATGAACTTTAAAAAGGTAACTCTGGGCACGTTGGATTCTTTTGAATATCTAGCCACCCAGATAAATAAGCCTAACAAAGCGTTATTTCTAAGTTTATATAAACCACCAAAACTTAACTCTAACTTTAATGATTTCAATGACCTTCATTCTGTAATATGTATCGACTATGACCAACTAATCATTGTGGGGGACTTTAACATCCATACCGACAACCCCCAAGATAGACAAGCAAAAACATTAGATGATACTCTCCACAACTTCGGCCTGATCCAGCATGTCAAACAACCAACACACAATAAAAGACACACTCTGGACTTAATTATCAGCAAAGGTTTAAATATTTCTGACATCTCTGTAATTAATATTGCATTATCTGACCATTTCTGTATTTTCTTTGAAAGTACCATCTCTGCTAAATTTTCCAGCCACAGTAAGACCACTATAAAAAAGCGTTTTCTAGGGGACATTTCAGTAGAAACCTTTAAACGTATTTATCCTTCCACCACATCCCCCTCATCTCCCAACTCAAACGCAGTAGATAGGTTGGTAGATAATTTCCTTGCGAAAACCTCAGACATCATGGATTCCATTGCTCCAACTAAAGTGAAAGTAGTCTCAGGTAGAAAGAAGTCTCCCTGGGCAAGTAATCCACTGGTACGTAGTGAAAAGAGAGAGTGTCGACGACCCGAGAGAAAATGGAGGAAAACTCAACTCCAGGTTCACTGTGAGATCTACAAAGAGAGACTGAATAGATATCAGCTAACTATAAAAGATGCTAGGGAATTGTTCTTTTCTGAAATCATCAACAGAAACATTAATAATGCACAGACTCTATTTTCAACAGTGGAAAGACTAACTAATCCTTTAGCGACAGTAGCCCCTGAACTAAACTCTACCAGGGCCTGCAATGAATTTGCCAGCTTTTTCAGTCAATCTGTACCTCAATATCGAACCCACAACCAATGCCATCCCCAATCAACAACAATGTAGAGAAAATGTCTGAATTCCACGAATTTAACCAGAACAGCCTTGAAAAAAATCATTATCCAATTAAGCTCCTCCTCCTGCTATCTTGATATCCTACCCACAGCTTTTCTAAAGAATGTTCTTCCTGATATTGGGTCTGATCTTGTTCAAATAGTGAACTCATCACTGCTATCAGGTGTCTTCCCTCAGGCTTTAAAAACAGCAGTTATTAAACCACTACTAAAGAAGAAAAATCTGGACAACACGTTAATGCAGAACTACAGGCCGATCTCTAATTTTCCATTCATCAGTAAGATTATTGAAAAAGCTGTGTTTCAGCAGTTAAATGGCTTCATAATAATGACAAACCGTTTTGATGTTTTTCAGTCTAGTTTCCGTGGTAACCACAGCACCGAGACTGTCCTCGTCAAAGTATTCAATGACATCCGCATAAATACAGACTGTAGAAGAACCACAGTGCTGGTTCTGTTGGACCTCAGTGCAGCATTTGACACTGTTGATCATGATCTTTTATTGGAACGACTGGAGAGCTGGGTCGGACTCTCTGGTACAGTACTTGGCTGGTTCGACTCTTACCTAAAGAACAGGGACTTCTATGTTTCAGTAGGAAACTTTTCATCAGAACAAACAGAAATCACATGTGGGGTGCCCCAGGGCTCCATCCTGGGGCCCCTCTTATTTAATATCTACATGCTCCCACTAGGCAAGATTATAGAAACCAATAACATTAGCTACCATAACTACGCGGATGACACTCAGCTCTACATTACAATGTCACCAGGTGACTCTGAACCCATTCAAACCCTAAATCAATGCATTGACCAAATAAATGGATGGATGTGCCATAACTTTCTCCAGCTGAATAGAAACAAAACTGAAGTGATTATTTTTAGACCCAAGGAGGAACGATCAAGAGTCAGCACACAGCTTAAATTAATACAGCTAGAAACTACTGATCAGGCTCGAAACCTAGGTGTAGTAATGGACTCAGACCTGAACCTCCAGGGTCACATAAAGGCAATAACAAGGTCAGCGTTCTATCACCTGAAGAACATCTCTAGGATTAAAGGACTGATTTTGCAACACGACCTAGAAGAACTCATCCATGCGTTTATCTTTAGCCGGATTGATTACTGCAACAGCGTCTTCACAGGTCTGCCTAAAAAGTCAATCAGACAGCTGCAGCTGATCCAGAACGCTGCCGCTCGCGTCCTCACTAAAACCAGGAAAGTAGAGCACATCACCCCAGTTCTAAAGCCCTTACACTGGCTCCCTGTAGCTCAGAGAATAGACTTCAAAATACTTTTACTAGTTTATAAATCATTACATGGCTTAGCACCAAAATATGTTGAAGACCTGTTGTCACGGTACCAACCACCAAGACCACTCAGGTCCTCCAACTCTAGCCTACTAAACATCCCTAGACTCAGAACTAAACATGGAGAAGCAGCTTTCAGTTTCTATGCTCCCCTTATCTGGAACAGACTTCCTGACGAGTGTAGAGCTGCTGAAACTCTGAACTGCTTTAAATCGAGACTAAAAACCCATCTGTTTAGAAGTGCCTTTGAGTAAATGCTTGATGTCATATGTATGAAATGTGTTCATGCTCTCTTGCTTTATTGATCTTTCTCTTGTTTTATTGTGTATCATGTGTAATGTGTGTTTTTTATGTGTTTTTTTTAAAATCACCAAATCATGTAAAGCACCTTGAATTACCCTGCTGTTGAAAGTCTGCTATACAAATAAAATTGCCTTGCCTTGCCTTACCTTGCCTTACTGTGGTGAACTTTTGTTATTGACCAAGTACTTTTCTGCACTATAACACAAATAAATTCTTTAAAAATCATACAATGTGATTTCATAGAAAGTTTAATTACATTCTGTCTCTCACAGCTGAACTGTACCTATGATAAAAATTACAGACCTCTCTTATCTTTTTAAGTGGGACAACTTGCACTTGTTATAGTCTACTTAATATTTAATAACATGTTCATTCTGACTATGTGGCCTAGGTTAATCAAATACTCTATACAAGTGATCTAGGGCTCCCTTGCAAAATATTTTTAGTGAGAAGAGTTTACCTTAATTTTCGGACTATTGAGTGCACCTGAATATAAGCCACATGAACTAAATCTGAAAATAAAATAAAATTTGTACATATATAGGTGGCGCTTGAATATAAGCTGCAGGTTTTCATCTTGTAACATGAGATATTTACACGGAAAGATGGAATACGAAAGATTTTTTATTTTTAGTTACCTCGACTGGGAGGTACTGTGTTTGCGCCCGTTATTCTGTCTGTTAGCAACATAACTCAAAATGTTATAGATGGATTTCAATGAAATATTCACAAAATGTTCGCAATAGAACCAAGAACAACTGATTACATTTTGGGGTTGATCCTACATGAAGGGCATATCCATCCACTGACAAGCGGCACTAACCTCCACTCCTCTCTTCTGTTAGAGCGCTCACAAGCGGCTCCCCTCACACAGCAACCCCAAATCTCTGATCCCTGCTGGAAGAGAGCAGCAGCAGCACATTACATAACCATCTCATTAGTAGGGTTTTTCCACTGAAGAAGAACCAGTGATGGTTCAAGAGCCGGTGATTACCAGGTTCTTAGCTGGTTCTTTTAACGAACCGGTTTGCTTTTCCACTGACACTGAGCCTAGTCGGTGCCGCCCCATAACATCATCTAAAGCGTGGCAACACAACTGTATACGCCCACGCGTGGAGACGAAAACAGGAAGCCTGAACAGAGACAGATGTTAACAACAGTGTAGTTCATCACACCCTTTAAGTGCTACTTTTGTGCATCCACACGTTTCTGTATTTGCAAAGATGTGTACAAACCATGTTCTTGATACACCACCAACATCTGATTATAAGCCGCAGAGAGCAGGGACTAGTTTGCAGAGAAAGGTAAAAATGCAGCATCACTGTATAATGTTTTAAACCGCTATTTGTTACATCATTTAGCCCTCCTTAACACCAACTATATATTTTTTTTGTTTAACAGCAGATCTAGAAACATAATATTTCTGACAATTAATTTCTGGATGCTGTTATAGCTGGTATCAATGCAGGGCTCGCATCCTCCTCCTAACAGGCCGATGAAGGATTTCAGCAGTGATGTGCTGTAAATAACTGTTTTTGACTGCTTCCAATGTTGTATATCACAATTCTTACCCACAGAATAAACATGCACTGTGGTTGCAAAGCATTTCAGTTTTGTCTTCTGTTTATAACATACAAATAAACATATCTACTTGAGAGTCGTATTTTAACCCACCTCTCTGCAGCTTCTACTGTTACCCACCTATTACCCCATTGAGACTGTCTTGCCCATGGCCAAAATCAAATGGATTAACAGTTAATATAAAAAGAGCAAATCATGAAAATTTCAAAAAGATAAAAACGTCTTGGACTAAACAGAAAAATAAAACTATTAAATGTGGTTTATTGAAAATAAGATCTCCCCCTTCAAAGACTTTGTTAGTAAATGACTTGATTTGTAATAATTATAATAATTTGTTTTGTCTCACAGAAACCTGCATGCAGCAGGAGGATTATGTCAGTATAAATGAGTCAGCTCCTTCCAATTATTTACATTTTCACATTCCTAGTAGTACTAGGCGAGGAGGAGGAGTTGCAGCCATTTTTGATTTTGATTTACTAATTAATCCCAGACCAATTAATCGCTACAGTTTTTTTGAACATCTAACCCTTAGTTTAAAACATTAAGAAAACTTTTGTTTGTAGTATTTTATCGTTAACCAGGCCCTTACTCTCAGTTCTTAGTTCAGATCTCACATTTTTTATCTGATTTAGTATTTAATACTGATAAGGTCATTATAGTGGGGGATTTCAATATCCATGTGCACACAGAAAGTGATAGTCTAAATGGAGCTTTTAAAACTATTTTAGATTCAATTGGCTTGACTCAAAAACTACAGGGACCCACCCACTCGGATCAACACACTTTGGACCTTGTACTGACATACGGCATTGAATGGGCGGAAATAACATTCCTCCCACATGACCCCGTTCTGTCTGACCATTTTTTGATAACTTTTGAATTTACTTTAACTGATGTTAGGACACACACACAGCAATCGGGTGGCGCTAATCCACATTCTAGCTCCAACAGGAGAAGAAGAGAACCGGAGCTTTTATAAGGGCTCTCTCCACCAGATGACTTTCTCTTCCGCTTAGCCTTTGGGCCAGGCTTGTGCTAGGAGAGAACCCAGGAAATCCTTCCTTCGCTGGTGAGGGGAAAGGATGTGAGTTTCTGGGAGAAACTCACTCCAAGGAAGATAAAGACTGCAGATCGATCAGGTGAATCGCAAACCACAGATGAGATAAACTCCACTGTTCTGCCCTGAGCCCTGCAGAAGCTTTCTGAATTACAGATGCTGCCATGAGGAAGGGAGCCGCTAACAAGTTACTGCATCCCACAGAGCAGCATGACGCTTCCACACGGAAGCCAATTCCACCCACCACGACAAAGATTATGTGGGATGAATGCTGTGCTTGAAAGCTGCGAAAAAAAGGTACTGTCAGTGAAGGAAGTTGGAACTAATCGAGTTAGTTGTAGGCTGTGACATCACTGTCAATTTATTGGTTATTGTTTTCTACTTCTGCGCATATTTATCACTTTTACTGTTTACTATTGTGTGTTAGTTTCATCATCGTTTTTCTTTTTCTTAGTAGTTTAGTTATGTGTTACTAGCTTAGTGAGTTTGTTGATTAAAGCATTTTTACTGAAAGTTGAATTATTTTTGTAATAAACTCTTGTATTTTGGAAAACTGTTGTTTGTTATTTCACCTAGTAACTTGCTGTTCAAAGAACACCAATAACTTAAGCCTTCATCTATTGTTTAATTATCTCAGCCTTATCAGCAGGTAATCATAAACATAAACTGAGACTGAACA
The DNA here is from genome assembly GCA_963556495.2 of Valencia hispanica. Classification (NCBI taxonomy): domain Eukaryota; kingdom Metazoa; phylum Chordata; class Actinopteri; order Cyprinodontiformes; family Valenciidae; genus Valencia; species Valencia hispanica. Next base: position 6,014,647 of record OY747719.1, read on the forward strand.
ATTTGGCTATTGATATTCCTGGATTCCAGGTGGTGCCCCAAATGTGATAATTTTGACATAAGCTACCTATCTGTGGTACAACACTGACTATCTTAAACCTGAAAGAAAATTGAATTATAGTAGACCATTATCAGACAAGGCTGTAACAAGTTTGAAAGAATTTCTTTCATTCTTACTTTCCTCAGTGTCTCAGGGTAACACAGTGGATGGCAGCAAATCCATCTCTAACCCTTCAGAAATTGATGGTCTGATTAGTGTTACTTCCTCATTGCGTTTAGCATTAGATACCCCCTTATTGGGGATAAATAAAGTGTCTGTCTGTCTGTCTGTCTGTCTGTCTGTCTGTCTGTCTGTCTGTCTGTCTGTCTGTCTGTCTGTCTGTCTGTCTGTCTGTCTGTCTGTCTGTCTGTCTGTCTGTCTGTCTGTCTGTCTGTCTGTCTGTCTAATAGTGTAGCCCCCTTAAAAAAGAAAGTGATTTGCCATAGGAGGCTGGTTCCCTGGTTTAATGCAGAGCTGTGTACTTAAAAGCAGAATACTAGGAAATTGGAGAGAAAATGGTGCTCTACATACCTAGAGGATTCCTATTATATTATATATATATATATATATATATATATATATATATATATATATATATATATATATATATATATATACTATTTCTATACAAGGAAAAATAGTCTGCTGCTGTATCACGAAAAAAAACCTTCGACAAGCTAGAACAGCATATTTTTCATCATTGATAGAGGCGAATAAGAACAATCCTAGGTTTCTTTTTATTACAGTTGCCAAAGTTACACTGTGAGGCAGCATCAGAGAGAACAGTAGTACCTCATTTGGGTTAGGGTTAGCATGCATTTGTTACCTCAAGGCTGGACTACTGTAATTCTTTACTATCAGGTAGTCCACAAAATGCCATTAAAAGCCTTCAGTTGATCCAAAATGCGGCAGCAAGAGTTCTGATGAATATCAAAAAGAGAGATCACATTTCTCCTGCTTTAGCTTCCCTTCATTGGCTCCCTGTTAAATCCAGAAAAGAATTTAAGATCCTTCTTCTTACATACAAAGCCCTTAATAATCAGCTCCATCATCCATCAGAGATCTAATTGTTCCTTATGTTCCTAACAGAGCCCTTCGCTCTCAGACTGCAGGTTTACTTGTAGTTCCTAGGATTTCTAAAAGTAGAACGGGAGGCAGATCTTTTAGTTATCAGGCTCCTCTCCTGTGGAACCAGCTCCTAGCTTTAGTCCGTGAGGCAGACACTCTGTTTACTTTTAAGGCCAGGCTTAAAACTTTCCTTTTTGATAAAGCTTATAGTTAGAGTGGCTTAGGTCATCCTAAGCTAGCTCTGTAGTTATGCTGCTATAGGCTTAGACTGCTGGAGGACAGACTGATCACTTTTCTTCACTCTGCTTCATTTCTCTTCTACTACTCTCCAGTTGCATTATTTGCTGTTATTTCGACTGTTAGTTTACTTTTTTTCTCTATTTTTCTCTCTCCATAGAAGGAGGATTGAACATTAATTAAAATGGATGAAAATAGATACTGGATGTCATTATCACCATTAAAAAATGAGTACAAATTTTTTTACCCCATAAGTCCAAATGACTGACAACAGAAAAAGATAGCACGACTTCTGGTATGAAGTATGAGTTAATTCTTCAATAATCTACTCAAGTACAAGTGTAGTGCACTTTAAAAATACATTTCTGCCCAAACGTTACTGATGAAAATGTAACTGAGCATGGGATATCTACAGTCGTGGCCAAAAGTTTTGAGAATTACCCAAATATTGGAAATTGGAAAAGTTGCTGCTTAAGTTTTTATAATAGCAATTTGCATATACTCCAGATTGTTATGAACAGTGATCAGATGAATTGTATAATCCTTCTTTGCCATGAGAATTCCAGTGCATTTCATTGCTGTCATTAAAGGACCTGCTGAGATCATTTCAGTGATCGTCTTGTTAACTCAGGTGAGAATGTCGACGAGCACAAGGCTGGAGATCATTATGTCAGGCTGATTGGGTTAGAATGGCAGACTTGACATGTTAAAAGGAGGATTATGCTTGAAATCATTGTTCTTCCACTGTTAACCATGGTGACCTGCAAAGAAACGCATGCAGCCATCATTGCATTGGCTTCACAGGCAAGGAAATTGTGGGTACTAAAATTGCCCCTAAATGAACAATTTATAGGATTATCAAGAACTTCAAGCAAAGAGGTTCAATTCTTGTTAAGAAGGCTTCAGGTCGTCCAAGAAAGTCCAGCAAGTCCCAGGATCGTCTCCTAAAGAGGATTCAGCTGCGGGATTGGAGTGCCACCAGTGCAGAGCTTGCTCAGGAATGGCAGCAGGCAGGTGTGAGCGCATCTGCACGCACAGTGAGGCGAAGACTTTTGGAAGATGGCCTGGTGTCAAGAAGGGCAGCAAAGAAGCCACTTCTCTCCAAAAAAACCCTCAGGGACAGATTGATCTTCAGCAGAAAGTATGGTGAATGGACTGCTGAGGACTGGGGCAAAGTCATATTCTCCCATGAAGCCTCTTTCCGATTGTTTGGGGCATCTTGAAAAAGGCTTGTCCAGAGAAGAAAAGGTGAGCGCTACCATCAGTCCTGTGTCATGCCAACAGTAAAGCATCCTGAGACCATTCATGTGTGGGGTTGCTTCTCATCCAAGGGAGTGGGCTCACTTACAATTTTGCCCCAAAACACAGCCATGAATAAAAAATGGAACCAAAACACATTCCAACAGCAACTTCTTCCAACAATCCAACAACAGTTTGGTGAAGAACAATGCATTTTCCAGCACGATGGAGCACCGTGCCATAAGGCAAAAGTGATAACTAAGTGGCTCGGGGACCAAAACGTTGAAATTTTGGGTCCATGGTCTGGAAACTCCCGAGATCTTAATCTCATTGAGAACTTGTGGTCAGACCTCGAGAGGCGGGTGGACAAACAAAACCCCACTAATTCTGACAAACTCCAAGAAGTGATTATGAAAGAATGGGTTGCTATCAGTGAGGATTTGGCCCAGAAGTTGATTGAGAGCATGCCCAGTCGAATAGTAGAGGTCCTGAAAAAGAAGGGCCAACACTGCAAATACTGACTCTTTGCATAAATGTCATGTAATTGTCAATAAAAGCCTTTGAAACATATAAAGTGCTTGTAGTTATATTTCAGTACATCACAGAAACAACTGAAACAAAGATCTAAAAGTAGTTTTGCAGCAAACTTTGTGAAAACTAATATTTGTGTCATTCTCAAAACTTTTGGCCACAATGTAGTCACATCTGTATTTTCCTATATAGAATATTTTACTGTGCATTGTGGAACAGAATGCAAATCTTTAGAAATGAGCAAATGGAGACAAAAACACTTTTTTCAACACGGAAAGGCTTCATTGTAAAAAAAAAAAATCTATGAAGACACGTGAAGCAAAAAAGTATACAGAATTAAAAATAATAAAGCGTACATTACTCTGATGCAGCTTGCTCCATGACGGACACCATGTGATGCATAAGTCCTATTATTGCTCTATTCCTCACTTTTTTTGCAAACTTCAACCAAAACCGGCGTCAGTTGCTCCTCTGTCTCACGGTCCTCCTGCAGCCTAACTGCTCACTTCTGCAGTTACTCCAATAGTTCAGTGTCCTGCCTACGCTTACATGTGTAAAATGAGAAAAGAAAATTGAGTTAATAATATATCAACTTCATTCAAAGACAGTTATTATAAACAGGTGAAGGTGTGAAATATTCCGGCCTTTTAGGAGAAGGATGAGCAAGACTGAGTATCAGGTGCTGAAGGACTGCAGGCCACACAACCTGTAGGTTGTCCATCAAGTCTGTGAATAAATAACACGTAATGTTAGTTTTCACATAACCCAACAACAGCTGGTTTTAGATGGACACACGGTCGGGTACATTACAAACAGTGACATGTTTTTTCTAGCAATTTATACGCTAGTGATACATCACATACACGTTATCTGACATGCAGTACATGGGGTAAATTCCACTTTATACAGGGATAATGCAGTGTAACAGCTACACTCACCATATTCTGTGGCGTTCATTTCCTTCTCCATCGACTCATCCAGGCAGGAGGATCGAGACATTGGCTTTGTTCGATTTGACCCCTCCAATGTTCTGCAGCTTAGACAACAATCACAAAACTATAAAACACCGGGTCGGACTAACTCTGCTTATTTGTAGCCCACAATGTTATGAATGAAAATGTTGGCTGTTCGTTTCGCCTCGCTATGTCAAGCTTTTGAAATCCAACCCCCACACCTTTGACGGTGTCACCACTGTGGACGGGGTAGAAACCGGTTCTTCCAAAAAACCAGTCTGGCCTAGCTTCTAGTTGACGCTTGGCTAAGCACCGGTTTGGAACCGAAAAACAAGTGCTTGGGCAGTGGAAAACCAAAGAACCGGTTCCAAGTCAGGCTCTAGCACCAAACTAGCTCTGGAACCAGCTCAGTGGAAAAGGACCCTAAGAGACATTTTATTAAATTTTCTGAAAAGATTTTTTGTTTTTAGAGTGACTCACTTCTTCCTGCTACCTCCTCCAACGTCTCGCCATCGATTCATTGATGTCAAGCTAATGTGCAGTAGCTATATTTCCTTCTTTGACGGCCTGCTCAGTTGCCTTTAACACTATTTCCATCATGGGTGAAGAAGTGGAGTTGGCTGAACAGTATAAATACCTCGGAGGTCACCTGGACAACAGACTGGATTGGAGACTCAACAGTGAAACTGTCTACAAGAAGGGACAGAGCAGACTCTACTTCTTGAGGAAGCTTAGGTCCTTCAAGGTTTGCAGCAAGATGCTGCAGATCTACTACAAATCTATTGTGGAGAGTGTAATCTCTTTAGCCATCATCTGTTGGGGTAGCAGCATCAGAGCCAGGGATTTTAAAAGGCTCAACAACCTGATAAAGAAGGCTGATTCTGTTCTTGGCACTACTGTGGAACATCTGGAGATAATAATGCAAAGAAGGACTCTTTATAAAATCAAAAAAAAATATGGACAACCCTGAACATCCTCTTCATGAGACAGTCATACAACAACAGAGTTTCTTCAGTCGGAGGCTTCTTCTGTTTCGCTGCAATACAGACCACTACAGGAAATCCTTCCTGCCCCACAGCCATCATGAACTACAACAACTCCTTAAAGAATTAATTATATGAGCTACACTTAATTTCCCTCTGGGATCGATAAAGTATTTTTGAATTGAATTGAATCGAACTTAAGAGCTACATTTCTTCGTTTGTTTTCCATGATGAGGGTGTGTGCATGAAAACTAGTGTCATCTTTGGTGCATAATCTTTCCCCACATGTCTGTCTCACTTTTATGCTTCCTGCTATAGTGCCCCCCGGAGGCCATTAGCCAGTAAATATACCTATAAATTACCCATATCATTGTATAGTAAAAAGGTCCAAAGCATGTGAAAAAAGTAGCAACTTATAGTCCAAAAATTACGGTATGTTTACTGGAATATCACAAGAGTCATAATTATGAAAAGCAGCTCTGTCATTCAGTTTGTAATCAGGCCTTCATGCAAATTTAGATTGTTTTTTTATTTTAAAACAGATTAGCATGAGCCAAGCAGTGTATAAGGATACTCATGTGTACAGTGTGGAGTTTAGGAAGTGGTGCAGTTGTCTTCAAAAATGTTGAATGTTGGCCTTTCTGTGTCACACAGGTGACCTAAAGGAGTGGGTAATTGGGAGAACTGGGACAATTCCCGGTTGGTCGGTCTGATGTATTGGCCGCAAGGGCGGGTGTACTATGGCAAGGCTTGTCGTACTAGTGTGCCATAGGTGCAACTAGGCAAAATTCAGTTACTAGTAAGAGTATTTCTGAACTAGTTGGGCAAAGATGCGAACTAGTAGGGAACAATGTTTAACTAGTTCAGTGTAGTCGCGTACCAGTTGGCATACCCAACAGTTGATATCAAGGATATGGAGTTTTTACCAAAACGGCTTGCCATACTGGGCCACCTCCACTGGCAGCTCGTTTTTTTTTTTTTCAGCGCACCTTGACGTAACACATCAGAGCAATCAGTCAGTGGTGTGGGTGGGTGGCACAGAGAAGGCTAGTATTAAAAGGAGGAAAGCTCTGGAAACAGACACTGCTAAATGTGCAAAAATTGGCAACTTTTTACTAAAACAAGCTCGTGGTTTGTGATAACAAGTGTTTTTTTCATTGTGGACTGCTGTTCTCACAATGAAATCGACCATTTTGTGGACAATCGCGTTTTTTATTAAAAAAACTTTCTCAACATTAGTGACACGCGCAGTAAGGAAATGGTCAAAGGAGACTGAAAAGGCTCTGAGGGACTGTTTCAGTTCTACTGTGTGGGACCTCTGCACACCTCTAGGGGACGATATTGACAGCTGACTGTCACTGACTGCATAACGAACTACATCAACTTCTGTGTGGACAAAACCATACTCATCATAAAGGTACAGTGTTTCTCCAACAACAAGCCCTGGATCAACCTTGAAAATAAGGCTCTCCTCAAGGAGAAGAAGAGGGCCTTTAGATCTGGAAACAAGGAGGAGCTGAGAGCTGTGCAGAAAAAGCTGAGATGGAAAATAAGACAAGGAAATAACATCTACAGGATGAACCTGGAGGACCAGCTGCAGCAGGACAACATCAGTGGGGTTTGGAAGAACGTGAAGACAATTTCAGGGCACAAACCAAACCACCAGGCTGCAGGAGACTTAGGGTGTGTGAATGACTTGAACCAGTTCTTTAACATGTTTGACCAGCGACTGGGGCGCCTAGGGGCGACTTTATTTGTATAGCACACTTTTTACAACAAGGTACTTCAAGGTACTTTACATGATTAGGGCGACTGTGGCTCAGGAGTGAGGAGTTCGTCTTGTAATCGGAGGTTTGCCGGTTCGAGTCCCTGCTCTGTCTCAGTCGTTGTGTCCTTGGGCACTTCACCCTTCTGCCTACTGGTGGTGGTCAGAGGGCCCGGTGGCGCCAGTGTCCGGCAGCCTCGCTTCTGTCAGTGTGCCCCAGGGCAGCTGTGGCTACAATGTAGCTTGCCATCACCAGTGCGTGAATGGGTGAATGACTGAATGTAGTGTGAAGCGCTTTGGGGTCCTCACGGACTAAATAAAGCACTTTACAAGTACAGGCCATTTACCATTTACCATTTGATTTGAAAAAATCAAGGTGCGAAGGGCTGCAGGTATAGGTTTCATCAGCTCCAGGCTCCTGAGGTGCTGCACAGATGAACTGTATGGCCTCATGGAATATATGCTCAACCTGAGCCTGAAGCTGGGGATAGTACCCCGGCTGTGGAAGACCTCCTGTGTAGTACCGGTACCATCCAAAGGACCTGCACCGAGCTCTGACTCACCTGTAGAAGCCCGAAAGCACTGTTAGGATCATGTTATTTGATTTCTCCAGTGCTTTCAACACCATGCAGTTGGTACTTCTGAGGGACAAGCTGGCGCTGTCAGGAGTGAACCACCATATGTCGCAGTGGATACTGGACTACCTCACAGGACCCCCACAGTATGTGAGGACACAGGGCTGTGTCTCTGATAGGCTGGACTGCAGTACCGGGGCCCCACAGGGAACTGTGCTGGCACCGTTCCTTTTCACCCTCTACACTGCATGTATCACCATCAACTCCCCACGCTGCCACCTTCAGAAGTTCTCTTGTTTGCCTCATCATGGGTGAGGACGACTTAGAGTACAGACAGTGGCTCAGGAGTTTGTGGACTGCCGCCAGCAGAACCACTTCCTACGCTGGGAAAACCAAAGAGTTGGTGGTGGACTAACCCACCACACTGACACCGGTGAACATCCAGGGAATGGACATTGAGATAGTGGACTCTTATAAGTACCCGGGTGTTCATCTGAACAATAAACTGGACTGGAGCCACAGCACTGATGCTCTTTACAAGAAGGGTCAGGGCAGACTCTACCTGCTGAGGAGACTGAGGTCTTTTGGAGTCCAGGGAGTGCTCCTAAAGACCTTCCTTGACTCTGTGGTGGTATCAGCCATCTTTTATGGCATTGTATGTTCGAGTTTATCTACGTTTGAGAGGAAGAGGTTGGATAAGCTCATCAAGAAAGCCAGCTCAATAATGTTTACACCCCTGATGTAATTTGACCTGTTTAACTCACTGAATTAACATTTCTGCTGCTGTTTTTTGCACAACTGTTTTTCTCAGTTTATCTTCTTGTAAATAATATTAGAACTTTTTACTTTTTAATGCACAACTACACATGCACATTTTGTAAATATTTTTTCTTTTTTGATTATCCCACTCATACCCGCACATTCAAATAACTGCACAGTACTTTGGTTTTTATAATTTTGTTCTTAATGTACATATATTATTCTTAATTCTGTTTTTATAGTTTTTCTACTTTTCTTGTGTGAATCTAAATGCATCTATTATATTTTACTTTGCTGCTGTTACAGCTGAATTTCCCCTTTGTGGGACAATAAACGATTATTCTATTCTATTATTCTTTTTTATTTTGACACAGGTGCAGCAGATGAGCTCAGGCAAGGCCATTTTATTTGTATAGCACACTTTTAACAACAAGGTACTTCAAGGTACTTTACATGATTAGGGCGACTGTGGCTCAGGAGTGAGGAGTTCGTCTTGTAATCGGAGGTTTGCCGGTTTGAGTCCCTGCTCTGTCTGTCTCAGTCGTTGTGTCCTTGGGCAAGAGACTTCACCCTTCTGCCTACTGGTGGTGGTCAGAGGGCCCGGTGGCGCCAGTGTCCGGCAGCCTCGCTTCTGTCAGTGTGCCAAGCTACAATGTAGCTTGCCATCACCAGTGTGTGAATGTGTGCGTGAATGGGTGAATGACTGAATGCAGTGTGAAGCGCTTTGGGATCCTCACGGGCTAAATGAAGCGCTACATAAGTACAGGCCATTTATAGGGGATAAAGTAAAAACAGCAATTAAGCATAATTCACTCACAGAACGTATGACACGTATAAACATCACTCAAAAGCAGACATGAATAGAGGAAAAAGTAAAAAAAGAAAGAAAAATGAAAGACGGAAAACATATGATACATGAAAAAATTACTGAAAGGCAGCTCTGAACAGATGGGTTTTTAGCCTTGATTTAAAATAACTCTTAATAGCTTAAGCCCTGAAGGCTCAAATCTATTAAGTAAGACAGTGAGTCAGTGAGGATAAAATGGAAATGAAAGTTTGACTTTATGAAGAATCACTCTATCAATTAGGCTCCTATGGCTAGCATCCATGCTCTTCCTTATCTCCACCCCTTTCTTCAAGATGTACCAGATGGTACTCTCATTCATTTCACAAAGGAGAATGATGGCGGCATAAGTTTTCCCTTCCTTAAACAGTTCTAGAAGTACCATCTTCTTCTGGAGTGTCATAATCTTTAGATGCCATCATTATATCTTGGAGCAAATCTCCAAGACACAATTTACAGCTGAGGGAGGGTACACCCAATCAGCACCTAGCCAAATGAATAGCGCTCCTGCGTGTCAACTAGCATTGTGCATAGGTAGTGTTTCAACTTCCCAATCTGCATTTTCTTTCAAATAGATATACTCAATAATAAATTGGTATACTCTAGAAAAAATAACTACACAAAATCTTTATAGTTACGTTGTCATGCTGCCCTAATCTCCCTCTCCTAATCATCGTCCTCACCTGTGTCTCCCCTCAACCACACCTGATCCTCCTTACCTTCTGCCTTTAAAGCCCGTCACTTCCCTTCACTCAGCTCCGGATCATTGTGTGGATTGTCTTTGTCTCCATGGTGTGTCATCCTGCTGTTTCCCATCTTCGTTCCTGCTGTCGTCCTCATCATCACCAGCACTACTCCACCAACACTCCATTCAATAAATATCCTGCACCTTTCTCTGCGTCTGTGTTTGGGTCCATGCTTCACACCATAATTCCTGACATACGTTCCACAAATAAATCTACAAATACTGTACTGGGAATAGGCGGAGGTCAACTGTAAATAAATTCTGTCCATTTAACAAATTCCCAGAAGAATGTGACTTGGTCTTTTAAGTGGCTACAGACCTTAACCAAAAGGTTCCCCAGAAATATTCTCTCATGTCGGTTACTTCACTAAACACCAGGCATAGAGACTTGACATTTATGGTCTGACTGCCTGGATAAACATTTTTTTTTCTTCACAGATCTGCAAATATCTGTTCTGAATTGAATTGAATTGAATAGAATAGAATAGAACAGAATAGAATAGAATACAATAGAATAGAATAGAAGGGTCTACCAGCCCAGGGTTTCCCCCGGAAAACTTGCTAAGCCTGGTGGTAGAGAAGCCCACGGGCGGCCCTCTGTGCTCCTCCAGTGCTCCTCCAGTGCTCCTCTGCCTTCGGAAGAAGAACGTGTCCAAAGTTTTTTGACCCTTTCTCCGTGACATGTCACATAGCCTAAAAGTTGTTTGCGCGGCGTCGACAGGTAGAGGTTTTGGGCATTCAGATACTGGAAAATACACCTGACCTCTCACCCTGTTAACCTATCGATCGTAAGATGACACTATTGCGCTCTCAACCGTATCACCAGATGCAGTTAAAGTCTGACTTGCAGGTCAACGACGCTTGTTCAGTATAACATTTTAAATGTTAATTTGTTGCATTAAAAACTATTTAAAATAAATAAGTGATGCTTAGCCTGGCAGTGGGCCAAGAAAAGCCTGGCGGTCTGCCAGGGCTATAAAGCACTGGGAGAAACCCTGCAGCCACAAAGTGAAAGCAGTTTTTAGAACTAGCATACTTAGATTTAAAAAAATGTGCAACTGAGTAGGTAAATTTCCTAGATCTTCTCGATTTCTGTTCTGGGTGAAAATGTAAATATCAGAAACTAGCCATTAGCATAAAAGTAAGTCTAATGTTATAAATACTAACCTGAAATATGACCTCAGGTGGCCCCTATGTCACCTGGTTCTGTAGCTTGTGTAATGGATCTGATTGTAAGTCAGCATTTCATTTGAAGCAGAGCACATTTCAAAGCTGGCCACCTTTAATGTCCTCCCAAAGACACATCAAAGAGAAGTTAATCTGTGTGAACTGCGAGACATGAAAGCCAAGCAAATGAGGTGTCTGCCTGCTTATAGCATCCCATGGAGAACAGAGCCCATATTGAAAATATTCAGCACTTTTCACACCAATCAAATTCCTGATTGGCTGCAAGCCTGAAGAACCTGTGTGACCTGCTGCAGACGGGTCAGAAACTGAAAGAGATAGCAGAGAGCTGAGCTGAGTTTGATTTGAACCTAACTTCTGATTAGAAAGGATGGAGTTGTTAATCATTTTCCTCTGTGGGACTCATTATGCAGCCAGCAGAGAGTAATGAGCGTGTCCGGAGCTTTGAAGCTCACTTTAATCAGAGCACTGAAGACGATTACTAAGCAACGGGAACTTGCGGATGTCTCCTGAGGATGCATGGTGATGGTGGATGGAGTGATGTTAACCAAACAGATGAAGTTAAAGAGACTCCAGATAGCATTACTATCAGCCATCTGAATGAAAAGCTTCCAATCCTGAATCAAGGAAATTTGATGCTTTTACAGAAAACTATTCACCCCTGTCTGTTTACCATTATCATGGAAAAATTATTTTCTCTTTGCAGTTTTATGACCCTTTTATTTGTCTGTAACAAATCGAACTAACCTGTGAAACAGCACGACTTGAGTTGATTAATGGGAAAGGTGGGATCCGACAATTCATCAGCTCAACCCACACAGATTTTGTAAATCTGGTAAATTTTTATTGTCAGACTAAGCTACCTCCTAATAAGTCATGCCTACTCATCTCTCCAAGGTAATCTTGTTTTTTTTGTTTTGTGTTTTTACAACATTTCAGTTTAATTCAGATAATTCACAACAAATATTGTCCCAAGGCACTTAAAAGAAAAGACAATTCAAGGTAAATCCATTCTAAATTAATCCTATCTATCACACAATGCAGTCAAGTAGTTTTTTAAATCTCATTGTACATATGTTAATAATAATAATAATAATAATACTAATAATAATAATAATAACGATACATTTTATATATATATTTCAAGAAACAACAAAATAACAACCAAGCAAGTTAAAACAGCAATAAAGCAAATGATTCATACTGTCAGACTTACTCCCTCACTCAGCTCACTCCCAGTCTAATCATTGTCTGCACCTGTCCCCGTTCTGTCACACCTGATCCTCCTTCCTTTCTCTACATTTAAACCCTTCACTTCTTCTCACTCGCTGTCGGATCATCCTTCACGTCCTCCTGCTGTGTCTCTCCCTATCGTTCTCCTTCCTACTTGTTCCCGTCAGTCTGGTGTCTTGTATCGTTTTCGGTCCATCCCTCCAGCAGCCAGCACATCAGCAGTTCTAGTCAATCCAGCCAGCACCGTTCGTTGTCTGGCTGCGCGGGTTGCTTCCTCCTCAGACTGGTCAGAGACGGAGGACGACGAGAAGGAACGAGCATACCCATTTCAGCCCACCCATATCCTTCCATATACGATCAGTGTCGTCTCCACATTCTCTGAGAACTGTAATTGATCTGAGGAGTCCGATGCAGAGGACTGCTTAGAGCAGCGAGCCCACTTCGTTAGCATAGGGCTGGCATTCTGTCCTCTGGGCACAGGACTGCCCGATCTTCGTCCCGTCAGGCCGTCCGTCAGGCCGTCCGTCAGAACTCCAGGGGCTTATCTGCTAATGATGCGTTCACACCGAACGCATTTGAAGTGTCATGGGCGTCAGGTTTACATGTAAAGTCAATGCAGAAGCGTGCTGACGCGCGTCACGCTATCAGATTCGCGCGAATGAGGCGTTTGACGCACGTTGTTTTATGTGGTGCATTTTGTGCATTCACCCGTCACGAGCGTTTTTGTGTCTGCCGCTGAAGTTGAAAAATCTGAACTTCTGCGTCAATTCGCTCCGCATCAACCAATCAGAAGCCTGACAACATGGTGTCACGGATGCTGTGACCCAGTTCATGGGGTCAGGTCCAGCAAAATTCTTTCATTCAACATGGTGGAAATCCTGATAACGGCCGTGGCTAATTATCCCGAGCTATACGACACCAGCTGCTTTCTCTTCAGAGACAGGAATAAAAAGGACCTCGAGTGGAGGAATATAAGTGAGGAGATAGGGCAACCGTATGTGAGGAGTCTTACGGGCACCGTAAGACTGAATGATATGATGAAATATGAGAGTTTTGGTGATGATGCGGGCAGCAGAGCCCTCAACCAACTGGAGCTTATGGAGGGACTTTTGAGGGAGACCCAACAGGAGTGAATTACAGTAATCGATACATGTTTATTGAAAATAAAGGCATTATATTTTATTTTATTCTATTCTATTTTAAGTTCAGTTTTTTATTCAACTTGGTTAAAAAAGTTATTTTCTAAGGAAACCCAGCAGATTGCATCAGGTTAGGCCTGGTTCACACGGCAGGCTTTTTAGACCGATTTTGGCCTGATTCTCTCCTTCTGACACGCCCCGATTATTGGGATGGCTCAAAAGATAATCCTAACAGATATTCCTGCCATGTGTGGTGTTTTTAGAGAGCTCTGGTCTGCTCAGAAGGACGTCGGGACCACTCAGATCACAAATCAGGGATATTCTACATGTTGGATTGTCTTGGCCCGATATTACGGTGTGTGGTGTTGTGAGAACAAAAGAGCATGCAGCCTGCAGCCTGTAGAATGTGACGTGTAGCCAATCAGAAAGGGAGGTGACAGGCAACGATACGCCTCGGAAGTGTCTATTATTATTTGCAAGTGGTGGCTCACTTGACTGCAATACACAAAGGCATAGAAAGGGAGAGCAGCAAGGTGTGTAACGATGTTTCCGAGTGGGGAAAAAAATTCACCTCCATGTCTTTGTATAGAAAGTAGAGCCCCAGCTTCTTTTGTGTCCACTCTTTTATCCAATGCCAAGATTTCATATTTTTCTGTTTACTAGTCCACAAACTATTGCCAATGCCTCATCCTCAGAATCCATATTTATTTCCTTCTTTGACTTTAGTCATGTTTTATATCATGAGGTTTTGTGAGATTTCCTGACTGAGCTTGGAATGTTTGTGAGAAAAATCGGTTCGTGTGTGGTGCCTCATCAATGCCACACCACACACTGTAGGACCAAAACAGGAATATCTGATTTTTTTTATCGTCATGTGTGGTCTGAAACTCTTCCACAATTTTAAAATCCTGCCGTGTTTCCCATACATACTGAGTATAGGAGCTACGAACCTCTGTCATAATGAGGTTCCTTGCATGGTTACATCATACCGCACAGTGTCATGGAGGTTATGAAGGAACAAAGACTTAAAGCAACACTAAAGAGTTTTTTTTACCTTGAAATAATGTTTCCGAACTCGTGTCAGTGGTTCATCAACTCATAACAGGGTGAAATGGCACTTCCACATTCGCTTTGCGGCCCTCTATCGGCCATAACAGCACAATGTAAGTTTGGGTCGTCCGGTAGCAGTTTTGTAGATCAAATGAGACTACAAATTTGACTTGCTTTACGGCAGGCTTCACAAAAGCCGGTAGGTGGAGCATCCTGCAAGGTTCTCTGGGTGGAGCGTACTCGGCAGGTACATATGAATGGAAGATACCTAGCAGCAGGTATAGCTTGAACAATTGTCATCATGACGGAGCCAAAATTGTATTCATCTGTACGCCGGTGTTCCGACTATCTGCGCTACCCCTCAATCCATGCTACCCTGTAGCACTGCGCATGCACATTTCGATGTTACGTCACAATTCGCTTACTCAGCAAATCTGTCATTAAGAAAACCTACCTGGAAGATCTATTTCATCTGTTTTATTTCTTTGAAGTTTACGGTGAGTTATATTCAAATTTTTTTTTTACTGGCTAATTTTTATTCAAGATATTTTAAGGCTTTCTTTAAGCTACTTGTTTCAAGTTTACATGACAGCCCTTGTATGTTAGTTTCACTTCTGTGATATATTCTTATACTGGATGTAAACAAGTCCCATTAAATAGAGTCGTAGAATCAATGCAATGTATTTTGCGGGCTATTTGTGCTTATAATCATACTAAATTTTAATATTTTGGAGTAATAATACTGCTATCTGCTCTACGTCTTACTGGCTTGGTATATATTCATTAGCTGCTTTACACCCTAATATCAGATTTCCAGAGTGTGCTATTCATCTATAGGCCTATTTAACAGGTAGGATATTCTGATCAAGGTTTTCCATGCATCTTTATGTGCTAGTTTTAGCTTTATATTAAACGGGTAACATGTTCTGTGGATTGAAAGAAAAGTTTTCGTTATTCATACATTTTTGCTATGTTAGGCATTACTGCTAAACTGCCACTTCAATCACCTGAAAAATATTTTCCGATGATTGTGTTTAACATCAAAGCTAACAGTTGTTGTTTTCAGCATGTAAACATACTTTTCAAGGGGTAGCACCGACAGATGGGCGCTACGGTAGGACATTCTGAGGAGGTAGCACAGATCGTCAGAACGGTGCTTTCAGCCTTATAATAAAGAAATTAGACCGTATCAAGTTATAACATGATAGTTTATTGAAAAACGTGAAAACAACTTGAACGTGCTCACACAAAAAAGAATGAATGAGTTAAATCATCTGTATGTATACTCATGTAGTGGAGTTGATTATCATTAGCAAAGGAGATACTTTGGAGTTAATAATTTTGGCTAGGGTCTGAGACTGTCATGACCCACGTTTCATTTGCACTTCCTCCTCACTTGTGTCTCCCTGCTATCATGCCTCATGCTGTGCACCTGTCCATCAACCTCATTAGCTCATTGACTTCACCTGCACTCACCACTACATAAGCTCTCCTCCCTCTCCCCTCCCCTGCCAGATTATCGAAAACCTTTGTGGCAAGTAGAAGTCCAGCGTTCTTCAAGTTCCATGTTTTTTGCTCTCCTTGTGTATGACCTTGTTTTTGCCTCTCGGATTCAAGAGTTTTTCGTCTCACCCCAGTCGGCTCCTTTCTGCCTTTCTGTCTCCCGGAAATCGGACCTGCTCTCAGCCCTTTCGACTCCGATCCCAGCCTTGCCCCTTGGATGAGTTAAACGCCTTCTGCCTCTTCGTGTATGATCCTTGCTTATTTACCTTGACCTCGCTTTCTAGCCTGCCCCATCCTGATTCGATTCACTGCTACTCAAGTCTGCAAGCGTTTCTGCCCACGGCATCGTCCGAAGAGGAGCACTTGGGAACCCCACGCTCCCTCCCACGTGACCGCTGCTCAGGCTCTGCCTGCCTCCTCCAACATCGCCCCAACGTGGACCCTCAAGCAGCAGGTTAGTGGCACTAATCTCTGCCTTGTCGTGTTTTCCCTGTGGAGGATTTTTTATACTCACCTCTACCGTTTCTCCGCAGTGAACCTGCAGCAGCCCAGCTTCCTTTCCAGAGAAAATCAGCATCAATAAAACATATTCATTCTCCCATTCCTGTGTTGTTGCTGACTTTACGGGTCCTCTTGGTTACCATTACATGAGACTATGAAATCCAGAAATGTCACAAGTCATAAACTTCATTCATGAGCAGTGACGTCTGACTTCAAAGCCATCACACGATGCGCCAAAATGTATTACTGCTGTGAGTTAAAGGTATAGCGGAGGATTTTCTTTTTCCGGGTGGGTGTCCTATACTATTGGTCCACCTAAGTGTCAATCATTCTGGTGATATATTTACGTAAGGCTGTCGTACGTGCTCGTCCCTAGGTAGTTTTCGCTTTCTGCGCATGCGCACTTTCAGGTGTATTATGTGTGAGTTTGATGCTAGACGATAGCTTGTTTATTGGCCTGTAGCATGCTAAAGTTAGCTATAGAGATGCTTGTCGTAAATAGATTTTCACTTACCGGTGGTGAGTCTGACATAGTGGAAACGACGTGCACGAGGTGAACTAGGCTCGTGCATGCTCTCTCGTGCACACGGCGTTCCCTCTCGGGAGCAGATAGAGTGTTGCGCATGTGCATTTTTGAAAAAATTGGAGAGGGCGGGTCTTTTCTAAAATTCGGAAAGATCCTTCGCTATACCTTTTAAATAAATCTTATATTTGTACGGTGGAAGTTGTTTCAGAGACATTCCTCAAGGGGAATCAAAGTATGTGTTTCAAGTATTATTCCTATACATGTGCAGGACAAGCTGTTAACATCCACGTCCTCACACAGGCAACATATTATGTTGTGAAACAATAGGTTTGTTTTGAATTTTGCTATGAATAACTATGGATAATTGCTTAAGGCAATTATTATTAGAATTAGCAATTTATGACAAAATTACCAAGTCCAGGAAACATCCTGGAATACAGAAAATGATAATAGCCAAATAGTTCAGTCTCAGTTAATGTTTATGAATACCTCCCTAATACGGCTGAGATATTAAAATAGTTGAAGGATAAAGGTGTACATTCACCACTAGCGTTTTTTTGAACTACAAGTTACAACACATGTATATGGAATAACAACAAACAACGACTTTCCAAAATACAAGAGTTTATTAACAAAAGGAATTCAACTTTCCAGTCAAAATACTATAATCAACAAACTCACTAAGCTGATAATACACAAATAAACTACTTGCATACTTCCACTTACATAACATTAACCAACTTCATCCTTTCCTTACTCCCCATGCTACTGCCATCCTTGTCCATGGCTTCATCACCTCCCAGATCTTCTTTTTGATCTCCCCCATAAGTCCCTTCATAAACTCTAACTCCTATAGAACTCTACAGCTTGGATCATAACTTGGACTCCCTCAAGAGAATACATTACCCCAGTTCTTCAGCAGCTTCACTGCTTGCCCAGAAAATCCCGGATCAACTTCAGAATTCGAATTCATCCATAGACTTGCCTCTTCTTATTTGTGTGACCTGCCTCACATCTCCATTCCTTTCTGTTCTCTCAGATCTTTGTCAGCCATTCATCTTGTTGTTCCTTTACACCGGCTTGTCAGCATGGAGTGCAGAGCTTTCAGTCGCTCTGCTCCTCACCTCTAGAACTCACCTCCTCCTGTCATCAGAAATATTGACTATCTTTCTTTATTTAAATCACAGCTCAAAACACATCTGTTCAAACGATCTTATTCACTTCAGACACTGATTGGTTGGTAGGCTGGTTTAAATCATATTTGTCTGACAGATTCCAGTTTGTTCATCTAAATGATAAATCTTCTTCACACTCAAGGGTTACTTGTGGAGTTCCACAGGGTTCTGTGCTTGGACCAATTCTTTTCACCATATATATGCTCCCAATTGGTAGAATCATTAGACAGCATGGGATAAATTTCCACAGCTATGCAGATGATACACAACTATATTTATCCATAAATCCTGATGAACCCAGTCAGTTAGGTAGATTACAGGCATGTCTGGAAGAGATAAAAACATGGATGACTCTAAACTTTTTGCTTTTAAATTCTGACAAAACAGAAGTTGCTGTCTTTGGACCAGAAGTTCTTAAACAGAAACTGATGAGTCAATCACTTCATCTGGATGGCATTAAATTGGCCTCCAGTAATAATGTAAAGAACCTCGGCGTTATTTTTGACCAAGACTTGACATTTAAATCCCATATTAAACAGGTTTCTAGGATTTCCTTCTTTCACCTCCGGAATATTGCTAAAATTAGAAACATCCTGTCCAGGAGTGATGCTGAGAAACTAGTCCATGCATTTGTTACCTCAAGGCTGGACTACTGTAATTCTTTACTATCAGGTAGTCCACAAAATGCCATCAAAAGCCTTCAGTTGATCCAAAATGCGGCAGCAAGAGTTCTCTGATGAATATTAAAAAGAGAGATCACATTTCTCCTGTTTTAGCTTCCCTTCATTGGTTCCCTGTTAAATCCAGAATAGAATTTAAGATCCTTCTTCTTACATACAAAGCCCTTAATAATCAGCTCCATCATACATCAGAGATCTAATTGTTCCATATGTTCCCAACAGAGCACTTCGCTCTCAGACTGCAGGTTTACTTGTAGTTCCTAGGATTTCTAAAAGTAGAATGGGAGCCAGATCTTTTAGTTATCAGGCTCCTCTCCTGTGGAACCAGCTCCCAGCTTTAGTCCGTGAGGCAGACACTTGTTTTCTCTCAGTGTTTTTCTCTCCATAGAAGATATACCTGGTCTGGTATCCTGCTTGGCTGCAATGCCCTGTTGGACGGGGGGCATCGACTGGGATGATGCTCCCAGTGGCTGAACATCCACTGTGTCCTGTTATCAACTTTTTACTTTCTGTAACATAGAAAGTTCTCTTATATCAGATCTTCTGTTCCTTCTGTGTCTCTGCTCTGTCTTCTCAAACCCCCAGACGGTCGTGGCAGATGGCCGCTCCTACTGAGCCTGGTTCTGCTGGAGGTTTCTTCCTGTTAAAGGGGAGTTTTTCCTCTCCACCGTCGCTACATGTTTGCTCAGTATGAGGGATTGCTGAAGGATTCCTGTGGTTGGAAAGTCTGCCCAACCTCACGCCAATGACTGATGCAATCTGCTGGGATTCCTTAAATAAGAAACTTTTTAACTGATTGGAATGTTTGTATAAATGTATTGAAATGACTTCTTGTTAAATGCCTTGAGATGACATCTGTTGTGAATTGGCACTATATAAATAAACTGAATTGAAACTGAATTGAATTGTTGTACTGTCTACTATGCTATTTGATAATTGTTCTGTTTATTGTTTGTCTTGGCTATGTATTATTTTTCTGGGGGGGGGGTTCTTCTCTGTAAGGTGACCTTGGGTTTTAGAGAGGCGCCCTAAAATAAAATGTATTATTATTATTACTAAGTAAAAGAAGAATGAATATTTAAACTACAAAAAGTAAAACAGTAAAAATGTACCAATATGCATAGAAGTAGAAACAATAACCAGTAAATGGATAGTATGGTCAAAGTCCAGTATGAATATGTATGCTTATAGACCAAGGCTTGTATTGAACAGTTATGGAGGTTAGTTTTAAACTAATTATGATTAGTTTAAGACAAGTTAGCACCATTTATCGTAATTTTCAGACTATTTAGCGCAACTGAATATAAGCCCCACCAGCTAAATAAAAAAAAATTTAAAAAATTGTACACATGTAGGCTGCACTTGAATATAAGCCGCAGGTTTTCATTTTGTAACATAGTTACACAGAAAGACGATATAAAGAAGATTCATTTTATTTTTGATTAAAGACATGCTTTTTTTTCCAAAATGTCTAAAAATCGGCAGTAGCCTTCGGCATCAACACGACAGTAACATGCCTGATTAGAAAATAAAACATACTTTATCCTACCAGAAAAGTCTTGGTCGCTATCTTCATCTTCGTCACTAAAGCCAACATCTCACCATCCATTCATTGATGCCACGCTTACTTGCAGTAGCTTTATTTCCTTCTTTGACGGCCATCTTGATTGCCTTTAGCTTAAAAGCTGCATCATATGCATTTAGTCTTGTGTTTTTCATGATGAAAGTCTGTGCATGATGCACAAAAAAACACTACAAAATCAAAACTAGTGTCGTCTTTAGCGCATAATCTTTCCCCACTCTGTCTCACTTTTGCGTTTCCTGCTAAAGTGCCCTCTGGAGGCCGATTGCCAGTAAACATCAATAAATTAGCAGGATTGTTCTATAGACCACAGGGTCCAAAGTGTGTGAAAAAAGTAGCGGCTTATAGTCCAAAACTTAGCGTGGTCTGTGTTCAAACAACCAATTCACAATGCAAAGCAGAAGTGAAGACAAAACATTATTTGGAGGAAGTAATGTTTTATTGAACAATTTGCTGAATTAGAAATCAATAACCTTTTGGAAGATTGATTTTATGAGTCACTGCAGTGATGGATCTAATTTCAGTATTTTGGCATAGCCTACTATCAAGGTGATTTCAAAACCACTCAGAAGACTAGCTTTTAGTGTTTAAACTGTCTATTTTAAAGCTAACTGTATATTCAATACCGTAAACAATCCTAATTGTTTATGAGCGCAAGCGGTAAAGCAGACCACACAAACAGATAAACAATGTGTAGCATTGGGACAGAGCTAATCATGCACTCGCTTTCCTCTCTCACCTGAGTATGCTGCTGAACCATGAATGCAAGCCCACAGCTGAAGACCATTGGCAATCACTCAATCAATTAGCAGCAGTATAAAAGACTGCCCTGCTTCCCTGCAACCAGAGGAGACTGACAGCCAACCTAAGAGCGACCAAGGGAGAGGTGGCGAGACAACTGACTGGTATTGTAGAAGAGATTAATGGTGCATCATTCTGCGATAATGCTGAGGCTGTAGGCCAAGTTGGCAAGATTACTGCATGCTTAGAAACCAATCACTGTAAGCCCAGTAGCTCCCCCTGGTCGCTCCTGGAGAGGCTTTTATTACATGCATGTTTTGATTGTTGGTTTTACCATTTGTTATTGGAAACTGACTTATATTTTACTGTTCTCTTTTTATAGTGTGTTCTCCTGCTGGACCTGAAGTACAGCTGTATACCTGGTGCTTGTACTGGTAGTTGGACTGAACTGGCTTCAGTGTTATTGGATGTGTTTTCTGTGTTTTGACTTTCAGTTTTTTTAAAAGTAATAGTTCAGTTCTTATAATGGTGTACAAACATTTAAGGTTACAGTCTTATACTATTGTAACATGTCAAGCAGGGGACAATAAATGCCTTTCTGCTCATCCAACTGTCCTGTCTTGCTCTGGCTCACTGAGGTGCTCTGCCCAAGGTTTTATATTCACGGGTTGGAGTGAGGGAGGCCATAGCCCCTCTTCTCACCACGTGTTACACAAGGTTTATCAGCACTAATGCACAGAGCTATTTTAGCATTTAGAGCAGGCTAAGGGATCACCCTGTGTAGCTTAGCAGCAGAGCAGTGCTTTAAGTGGGCCGGTACGCAGGGGTACACGGTACCGGCACTTCTAAATTTTACTCCTCAGGACTTATTTCCACCATGCACTGCATACCGGAACGTTTACCAGCATGTGTTGAGTACCTGGACTTTTCCTCAGCAGTCAATACCCTCCTTAGACTGCCCAACAGTTTACAGCTTCTATTTATAATAAAAATCGCCTCAAAATAAAGCCATTGTTGATACGCATAAAGCTTGCTGTACTGCTGCCTTCATGTGGTATGGAAAAGCTGATACTTTCAACGTGTGAAGTGGAAATTCCCGTTATGTTCAAGTGCTTTTGTCGACGTGAAAGGGCCGATGCTGCCTGCGGCTGTATCAGCAGAGCCGAAGCGCTGTGATTCATCTTTGCCTTGCTCCTCCCGACCCTGTGTGTCTATGAATTCCTGCCAAGATGGCAGAGAGCAGAAGCATAGCTTCGTGGAAGAACGGACATTATTTTAATTTTTCAACGAAAAAGAAAATATAACTAAGATGCACACTCTGCGTTGGGGAAAAGTTTCGGTCGACCGCAAAAAATTCCACAAAAAATGTAAAACCTTGTGTATACAAACACCACTCTATCAGGCTACCAGAGCTGGATAAGTGTTTTCGATTCATATGTTCTGTGATGAAACTATTTAAAACACTATGTGGAATAGCCTATTGCTGGCTGTCTTGTTATCCTGCAGCGTTAAATTAGTTGGATGACTGACGTTGTTCATCGTCACGACTTCTCGGTGTAGTTAAAGGAGCATGGGGCAGAATGAAGAAACAAATCTCACGAGCGACGTGGCCGGCGCTGCAAGTAACTGCAGCTACCCGCACGGGAGCGCGCACAAACGCTTCACAAAAAAACATACCCCTTCACAGTGACTAACGATTTCTTAGTGCCACTTTTTAGTGGGCTGTGAGTCGTCCTTGATTGTTTCCCAGTTGCAGAAGAATCCATTCTCTCAAATGAATCAATAGAGCTCTGCGACCATTTTTCTTTCTCTTTTAAAGCTGTCGAGAACGCGCAAGCGGTGTCAATTGACGTCACACCGGTAAGAAAGCGCGGGAAATTCGGGCCCCGAACTGCAGCACATTTTGCAGCACACAGCCAGTTTAAGAAAATGGAACGAAACGTGGGTGGGTTCATTCTTTTTGGTTTATAACGCTTCATCACCCAACAGCATTAGAAAACTGGACATGGATGTTTATTGACAAATCCTGCCCCATGTTCCTTTTAAAGGAGGCTGTGCCTGTCAATTAAGTTGCAGCATGTGCGAGGCGCTGCGAACTGGCTTTTAATTCTTGGTAACGCTGTAACCTAATTAACTACTTTCCAAAGTAACTATACCCAACACTGGTTATTACCAGAGTACAGGAGCCACAATAGTTTTTGACATGCCAGAGGTTTTTGTTTCACCTGTGTAGCATCTGAAATATTTCGACTTTAGAATCTAGAATTTATATTTTTCATGTCCACGTTTACATTTGGCTTGATTCCGTGGTTCCGTGACACTTGCTCATTTGGCTCGTGGATTTGATTTAGAACTGGATTTATCCTTTTGTAATTCCTGTACAACAAATCTATAGATTGATCTATATGTACATGTCACCCATGTATTTGTATCACAGACTGACAGCAGGTCATTAAAGGGAGTACCGGCACTTAGTTTTTTCCACTTAAAGCACTGCACCAGAGAACAAAGAAAAACTCAGGTGGGATTGTAACTCATGTTGCATAATTAAAATGACTCTATCATTATACCACAGGCCAAATGGCCCATGCAGTTTGAAGAATTAAGTCTTACAAATGCAGCAAAGACACAGGAAAATAGACCACAGACACAACCTTGCTGGAACAGTTTTAGGATCCCCTTAAAAAGGTGAATCCGTTGTCTGAATTTAAGCATTAAAGAGGGAAATCATCTGGGGTTAGCTGACCTGGTAGCAGCAGCTGTGTGGGGGTGCAGCTAGCAACAAGACTCGTGGGTATGTGGCTAGCAACAGTTGCGCTCACAGTATAGGCATCTGAGCGTCGGGTTCTTCTCTCTGGTCCGGTCCTGGGTGAACAGGCAGTTTTCGACTTAGCAGCTTCGGCAAAACTGCGTATCTACTCCAACATTAGGACCTAAATCAAAAGCCTGTTTCTCTCTTTTCAGAGTTTTTAACAAGTCAGGTTTTTAAACTTATTTCACTGGCCGAAATACAGTTACCTGATCCACGATCAGCAGACTGTACATATATTTTGGATTCAAGAAACTTCTTCCAGAAGCTTGCTTCCCCCTCGCCAGCGAAAGACCGAGGTTGTGTGCTTATTTCCTGCAAAAGTCAGGGCGGAGCATAGGCTATATAGAGGTGATGATGTCACACATTCACGCAATGACATTCCTCCTCTTCCTGTTGAAACTGAAGGTGCGTTTAATGCAATGCATTGTGGGATTATCTTACAGTCAGGAGGTCTGACTCTGTAGCCCAGCTCTGTCATGGCTGGTAGCCTAACACTGTTGTCCAAGGGATCCTGCAGTACTTTCAGTGTTAAAGAACAAGTACTGATTTAATGTCAGTAGCAGCTCCTTAGTGACTTTATTTTGGACATGACTGTTGTTTGTGCTTATGCGCCAAATGGCAGATCAGATTACCCACCCTTTTTGGAGTCTTTGGAGGGGGTGCTGGAGAGTGCTCCTCCCGGGGACTCCCTTGTTCTGCTGGGGGACTTCAACGCTCACGTGGGCAATGACAGTGAAACCTGGAGGGGTGTGGTTGGGCGGAATGCCCCCTCCGATCTGAACCCGAGTGGTGTTTTGTTATTGGACTTCTGTGCTCGTCATGGATTGTCCATAACAAACACCGTGTTCAAGCATAAGGGTGTCCATATGTGCACTTGGCACCAGGACACCCTAGGCCGCAGCTCGATGATCGACTTGGTTGTCGTCTCTTCCGATCTGCGGCCCCATGTTTTGGACACTCGGGTGAAGAGAGGGGCTGAGCTGTCCACTGACCACTACCTGGTGGTGAGTCGGCTCCGATGGTGGGGGAGGATGCCGGACAGACCTGGAAGGCCCAAACGTGTTGTGAGGGTCTGCTGGGAACGTCTGGCAGAGTCTCCTGTCAGAAGGAGCTTCAACTCACACCTCCGGCAGAACTTCGAACACGTCCCGGGGGAGGCGGGAGACATTGAGTCCGAGTGTACCATGTTCCGCGCCTCCATTGTCGAAGCGGCTGACCGGAGCTATGGCCGCAAGATGGTCGGTGCCTGTCGCGGCGGCAACGCCCGAACCCGCTGGAGGACACCGGCGGTAAGGGATGCTGTCAGGCTGAAGGAGTGCTATCGGATCTTTTTGGCTTGTGGGACCCCTGAAGCAGCTGATAGGTACCGGCAGGCCAAGCGGAGTGCGGCTCGGATGGTCACGGAGGCAAAAACTCGGGCATGGGAGGAGTTTGGAGAGGCCATGGAGAACGACTTCCGTATGGCTTCGAAGCAATTCTGGTCCACCATCCGGCGTCTCAGGGGGGGAAGCAGTCTGCCACCAACACTGTTTACAGTGGGGAGGGTGTGCTGCTGATCTCGACGCGGGACGTTTTGGGTCGGTGGATGGAATACTTCGAAGACCTCCTCAATCCCACTGGTACGCCTTCCAATCTGGAAGCAGGGTTTGGGGACTTTGGGTCGAGCTCTCCAATCTCTGGTGCTGAGGTCACCGAGATCGTTAAAAAGCTCCTCGGTGGCAAGGCTCCGGGGGTGGACGAGATTGGACCAGAGTTCCTCAGGGCCCTGGATGTTGTGGGGCTGTGTTGGTTGACACGGCTCTGCAATATTGCGTGGACATCGGGGGCAGTTCCCTTGGATTGGCAGACCAGGGTGGGGGTCCCCCTGTTTAAAAAGGGGGACCACAGAGTGTGTTCCAACTACAGGGGGATCACACTTCTGAGCCTCCCTGGTAAGATCTATTCAGGGGTTCTGGAGAGGAGGGTCTGACAGATCGTCGAACCTCGGATCCAGGAGGAACAATGCAGTTTTCGTCCTGGCCGTGGAACACTGGACCAGCTCTACACCCTCAGCAGGTTCCTGGAGGGTGCGTGGGAGTTCGCCCAACAGCTCTACATGTGTTTTGTGGACTTGGAGAAGGCGTTCAACCGTGTCCCTCGGGGGGCCCTGTGGGGGGTGCTCCGGGAGTATGGGGTACCGGCCCCCTTTATACGGGCTGTTAGGTCCCTGTACGACCGGTGCCAGAGTTTGGTTCGCATCGCAGTAAGTCAGGCTTGTTTTCAGTGAGAGTTGGACTCCGCCAAGGTTGCCTTTCGTCACCGATCCTGTTAATAACTTTTATGGACAGGATTTCTAGGCGCAGCCAAGGTGTTGAGGGGATCCGTTTCGGTGGCCTCAGGATCGGGTCTTGCAGATGACGTGGTCCTATTGGCTTCATCGGAACGTTATCTACAGCTTTCGCTGGAGTGGTTCGCAGCCGAGTGTGAAGCGGCTGGGATGGAAATCAGCACCTCCAAATCCGAGGCCATGGTTTTGAGCCAGAAAAGGGTGGGGTGCATTCTCCAGATCGGGGATGAGGTCCTTCCCCAAGTGGAGGAGTTTAAGTATCTGGGGGTCTTGTTCACGAATGAGGGAAAAATGGAGCAGGAGATCGATAGACGGATTGGTAGGGCATCTGCAGTTATGCGGGTGCTGTACCGGTCTGTTGTGGTGAAGAGAGTGCTGAGCCGAATTTAGCGGTCGATCTACGTTCCTACCCTCATCTATGATCAGGAACTCTGGGTGGTGACCGAACGAACGAGATCACAGATACAAGCGGCTGAAATGAGTTTCCAGCGTAGAGTGTCTGGGCTCTCCCTTAGAGATA
The DNA here is from genome assembly GCA_963556495.2 of Valencia hispanica. Taxonomy (NCBI): domain Eukaryota; kingdom Metazoa; phylum Chordata; class Actinopteri; order Cyprinodontiformes; family Valenciidae; genus Valencia; species Valencia hispanica. The sequence goes on from OY747719.1 coordinate 6,041,358, forward strand.
GGGTGAGAAGCTCAGTCATCCGGAGGGGGCTCAGAGTAGAGCCGCTGCTCCTCCACATCGAGAGAAGTCAGTTGAGGTGGCTCGGGCATCTGGTCAGGATGCCTCCTGGACGCCTCCTTGGTGAGGTGTTTCGGGCACGTCCCACCGGGAGGAGGCCCAGGGGAAGGCCCAGGACACGCTGGAGGGACTATGTTTCTCGGCTGGCCTGGGAGCGCCTTGGGATTCCTCCCGAGGAGCTGGAACAAGTGGCTGAGGAGAGGGAAGTCTGTGTGTCCTTCCTTAAGCTGCTGCCCCCGCGACCCGACCCCGGATAAGCGGAAGAAAATGGATGGATGGATGGACACAACATAAACAGATCTGAGCTCTGAACCACTTTTCAAATCTATAGGATGAAAGAGAGCACGTACAGTTAGTCACAGCAAAAGCTTAGCCAATAGGTTTGTCTAAGAGAGAGACAGGTTTAAACACAATTCAGTTTTCAATTCAGTTTATTTATATAGCGCCAATTCACAACAGATGTCATCTCAAGGCACTTAACAAGAAGTCATTTCAATACATTTATACAAACATTCCAATCAGTTAAAAAGTTTCCTATTCAAGGAATCCCAGCAGATTGCGTCAGTCATTGGCGTGAGGCTGGGCAGACTTTTCAACCACAGAAATCCTTCAGCAATCCCTCATACTGAGCAAGCATGTAGCAACGGTGGAGAGGAAAAACTCCCCTTTAACAGGAAGAAACCTCCAACAGAACCAGGCTCAGTAGGAGCGGCCATCTGCCACGACCGTCTGGGGGTTTGAGAAGACAGAGCAGAGACACAGAAGGAACAGAAGATCTGATATAAGAGAACTTTCTATGTTACAGAAAGTAAAAAGTTGATAACAGGACACAGTGGATGTTCAGTTACTGGGAGCATCATCCCAGTCGATGCCCCCCGTCCAACAGGGCATTGCAGCCAAGCAGGATACCAGACCAGGTATATCTTCTATGGAGAGAAAAACACTGAGAGAAAACAAAGTTAACAATCGAAATAACAGAATGTACTGTAATACAACTGGAGAGTCGTAGTAGAAAAGGAAGTAGCAGAGTGAAAAAAATTGGTAAGTCTGTCCTCCAGCAGTCTAAGCCTATAGCAGCATAACTACAGAGATAGCTCAGGATGACCTTAGCCACTATAACTATAAGCTTTATCAAAAAGGAAAGTTTTAAGCCTGGCCTTAAAAGTAAACAGAGTGCCTGCCTCACGGACTAAAGCTGGGAGCTGGTTCCACAGGAGAGGAGCCTGATAACTAAAAGATCTGCCTCCCATTCTACTTTTAGAAATCCTAGGAACTACAAGTAAACCTGCAGTCTGAGAGCGAATTGCTCTGTTAGGAACATAAGGAACAATTAGATCTCTGATGGAGCTGATTATTAAGGGCTTTATATGGAAGAAGGAGGATCTTAGATTACATTCTGGATTTAACAGGGAGCCAATGAAGGGAAGCTAAAACAGGAGAAATGTGATCTCTCTTTTTAATATTCATCAGAACTCTTGCTGCAGCATTTTGGATCAACTGAAAGCTTTTAACTTAATTTTTACTGACTTCCTTCATGGTAGTAAAGAATTACAGTAGTCCAGCCTTGAGGTAACAAATACATGAACTAGTTTACTAATATTTGGCAATATTCCAAAGGTGAAAGAGGTAAATAGCTTTAATATGGGATTTAAATGAAACATCTTGGTAAAAAAATAACACAGAAGTTATCTACATTATTACCAGAGGCCAATTAAATGCCATTTAGATCAAGTAATTGACGTGGCAGTTTCTTTTTCAGAACTTCTGGTCCAAAGATGACAACTTCTGTCTTGGCAGAATTTAAAAGCAGGAAGTTTAGAGTCATCCAAGTTTTTATGTCTTCAAGGCCCGCCTGTAATCTACCCAACTGACTGTATTCATCAGGAGTTATGCATAAATATAGTTGCATATATATCTTACATAATTTGCCTTTTATTTCTCCTCCCTCATTTCTTTCTGGGGGTTTTTTGGAACAGGAGACATAAAGAGTTTTTCTTACACCTGTTTGTGTGTAAAGCAGAGCCATGTTCACATCTCATTTACAGACCTATTTCCACTGTAACCTGAAGCTGTCAGACTGAATGCAATGTTTCACGAGAAAGCTGATTCCTCACCTCTTGGATTCCTGGATGATCCTGGTTGCACTTCACACTTATGTTTGTTCTCTGTTGGAGGCTTTATCTTGTTGCCTCTGGTGGCAGTCTAGCATGGTCCTAATTACCCATCAAGGGCAGAAAATGAAAGTTTCACATTGTGAACGAATGTGTGTTGGCTCCTAAATCAGGGAGAACATTTCAAAATGCTTGTAACATATCCTGTTGTTGCCGTGCTCAGGCTCAGTGATCCAGTGTTCCTACGCTCATCAGTACACTGTGTACAAAGGTGAGCATTGAAGGGGCTTTTTAGGGTTTTATGGAAACAACAACATTGGCTCTATTGACTAGATAAACAGATTATACTCAGTCGCACACGCTGTCGTGTATAATTAAAAGGGGGCAGTTTGGTATGACTGGCTGCTATTACTAATGGATGATTCCCACTGGGGCTAAATGTGATAAAAACGGTGTTAAGACTCCAAACAGTGAAGCAAACAAAGCAGCTTTGAGCAGCTGGATTTCAGTTGTGTGAGCAGAACTAAAAGGCATTGATGGGTACCAGCTTTGCAACCGCTGAAGGCAGCAGCCATGATACAAGTAAGACACGAAAGGCTCATTCTTTACAATTTCATCAACAAAAACTGATTAGAAATAATTGACCAGGAGTTGAATTTGATTAGTCAGCTGTGTAAAGTGGCCATGCAAAGGTTTTAATGTTTGTATTACATTGGTATTTCATGTGATAGTCCAACACAGTAAAGTTAAATAATACATTGTTGTCAATCTTAGTCAAATTGGATGGAGAGCAGCTGGTAACATCAATTTTCAAGTCTAGCCACAGATTTCCAATTCAATTCAGGCCTTTACTTTGACTGGGCCATTCTAACACATTTCTATGCTGTGATCTAACCCATTTCATCGTAGCTCTGGTATTGTTTAAAATTAGTTCAAGTATTTTACAGCCTCAAACAGGTTCTGTTCCAGGGTTGCCCCATCCATTCTCCCATCAACATCCCCACAAATAATAAAAATAGCGCAAGTGCAGTCATATATACTGTATATCTTGGGACCATAATTAACAAATTAAACTTTAATGAGAACTGCAAATCTGTTTGCAAAAAGGGACACCAGTGAATTTACTGTCTCAGGAAACATGCTCATTTCCATGTTGACCAAACAATTTTAACTTTGATTTATCGTTCTTTTGTTGAGTCTGTTTTATCCTTTTGTTTGGTGGCATGATTCGGTCAGACCTCTGTCAAAGAGAAAGAAGCACTGAATCAGACGGTTATATGGTCCAGTCATCTGATTAGTGAGTCACATCCTTGTCTAGCCTCCTGTACTCTAAACAGGTAGAGAAGATGGCTTTACTGATTCATAATATTGACTATCATCCGCTACAGGGTGAATTTCAGCCTCTTCCCCCCCGGACGGAGGTTTTTTGTCATAAGATCTAGGACTAAAACAGCTTTGTCCCGGTTGCCATCACTGAATTAAATAATAGTTTTATTTGATTGATCTTAGCCTTATTTATATTGTTTTTATCACTTGTATTATTACCAACATGCTTTTGTCAGATTTTAATGGGTATGTGTGTTTTCATGAAATGATGTCAAATGCTGTCATTTCTCTGTAAACTGAATTTATCTATGGGTATGATTAAAGTAACCTTGAACAGAGCATGATGCTGCCACCACCGTATTTCACCGCAATAATCTTGTATTCAGGTGTGCGGTGTTAGTTTTCCACCGCTACAGATGTAGAGCAAAAAGCGTAATTTTGGCCTCACCTGACCAGAGAACTTTATTCCACATGTTGGATGTGTCCCCTTATGTCTTGTTATAAGCTACAATCAGTACTTCATGGTTTCTTCTCCCCACTTCCCCATACAGGCCAGATTTGTGGAGTGATCAGCTAACCTGAGCTACAAGGATAGAATGAACAGATATCACTTCACTTTGAAAGATGCAAGAGACTTTTTCTTTTCTGAAATCATTAACAGGAACATCAGTAATGCGGGGACTTTATTTGCAACAGTGGAAAGACTAACTGATCCTCCTGTGACAGTAGTCCCTGAACTAAATTCCACCAGAACCTGCAATGAATTTGCCAACTTTTTTACTGAAAAAATTAGGTCAATCTATACACCAGTAACAAACCCATTACCAGTGTCAAGCCCACCTAAAACCTACAGTATGTAGAGAAAATTCAATAAACTGAATTCTATAAACTAAAACAAACCTTGAACAAATCTTTACCCATTTAGGCTTCTCCTCTTGCTCCCTCAAAATCTTACCCACACTTTTTCTTAAGAAAGTTTTCATTCCCTCTGATCTGATTCAATTCAATTCAGTTTATTTATATAGCGCCAATTCACAACAGATGTCATCTTAAGGCACTTAACAAGAAGTCATTTTAATACATTTATACAAACATTCCAATCAGTTAAAAAGTTTCCTATTTAAGGAATCCCAGCAGATTGCGTCAGTCATTGGCGTGAGGTTGGGCAGACTTTCCAACCACAGCAATCCTTCAGCAATCCCTCATACTGAGCAAGCATGTAGCGACGGTGGAGAGGAAAAACTCCCCTTTAACAGGAAGAAACCTCCAACAGAACCAGGCTCAGTAGGAGCGGCCATCTGCCACGACCGTCTGGGGGTTTGAGAAGACAGAGCAGAAACACAGAAGGAACAGAAGATCTGATATAAGAGAACTTTCTATGTTACAGAAAGTAAAAAGTTGATAACAGGACACAGTGGATGTTCAGTTACTGGGAGGATCATCCCAGTCGATGCCCCCCGTCCAACAGGGCATTGCAGCCAAGCAGGATACCAGACCAGGTATATCTTCTATGGAGAGAAAAACACTGAGAGAAAACAAAGTTAACAATCGAAATAACAGAATGTACTGTAATACAACTGGAGAGTAGTAGGAGAAAAGGAAGTAGCAGAGTGAAGAAAATTGGTACGTCTGTCCTCCAGCAGTCTAAGCCTATAGCAGCATAACTACAGAGATTCAAATAAGGAACTCTTCTCTCCTGTCAGGTGTCTTCCCCCAGGCTTTAAAAACAGCAGTTATTAAACCAATACTGAAGAAGAACAACCTGGACAACATGTTAATGCAGAACTACAGGCCGATCTCTAATCTTCCATTTATCAGTACAATTATTGAAAAAGCTGTTTCAGCAGTTAAAGTTTCATAACAATGACAAACCCTTTTAATGTTTTTCAGTCTGGTTTCCGTGCTCACCACAGCACCGAGACTGCCCTCGTCAAAGTATTCAATGACATCCGCATAAATACAGACTGTGGTAGAACCACAGTGCTGGTTCTGTTGGACCTCAGTCCAGCATTTGACACTGTTGATTATGATATATTATTGGAACGACTGGAGAGCTGGGTTGGACTCGCTGGCACAGTACTTGGCTGGTTTGAGTCTTACATAAAGAACAGGGACTTCTTTGTGTCACAAGGTAATTACAGAAATCACATGTGGGGTGCCCCAGGGCTCCATCCTGGGGCCCCTCCTATTTAATATCTACATTCTCCCACTAGCCAAGATTATAACAACCAATAAGATTAGCTACAATAACTATGCAGATGATACTCAGCTTTATATTGTCACCAGGTAACTTTGAACCCATCCAAACCCTAAGTGCATGTATTCAGCAAATAAATGGATCGATGTGCCATAATTGTCTCCATCTGAATAGAAACAAAACTGAAGAAATTATTTTTGGACCTAAAGAGGAACGATCAACAATCAGCACACAGCTTCAGTTAATACAGCTAGAAACTACTGATCAGGCCCAAAATCTAGGTGTAGTAATGGACTCAGATCTGAACCTCCAGGGTCAGATAAAGATCAGCCTTCTTTCACCTGAAGAACATCTCTAGGATTAAAGGACTGATGTCACAACAGGACCTCGAAATTCTCATCCATGAGTTTATTTTTACTGCAACAGGATCCTCACAGGTCTGCCTAAAAAGTCAGTTCTAAAATGTCAAGCTGAATTGCTGCAGGTGATCCAGAACTGTTCCTCACTAGAACAAGGAAAGTAGAACACATCAACCCAGTTCTACAGTCCTTACACTGGCTCCCTGTAGCTCAGAGAATCGACTTCAAAATACTTTTACTAGTTTATAAATCATTGAATGGCTTAGCACAAAAGTGTGTGGAAGACTTGTTGCCACTATATCAAGCCCCCAGACCTTCCAATTTTAGTCTACTAATCATCTCTAGAATTAGAACCAGGCATGGAGAAGCAGCTTTCAGTTTCTATTCTCCCCTTATCTGGAACAAACTTCCAGACAACTGCAAAGCTGCTGAAACACTGAGTTCCTATAAATCCAAGCTAAAAACCCATCTGTCTAGAGCTGCCTTTGAGTAAGCTATTAATAAGAGCTGGAATGTCAAATGTTTTAAATGTGTCATATATTATGTGTCTCTGTTGTATTTTAGGCGTTTACAGTTGTTCTATTGCTGTAATTATTGTATCAACCAATCATATAAAGCCCCTTGAAATGCCGTGTTGTTGAACGTGTTCTGTACAAATAAAGTTGTCTTGCCTGTAAATCTCTACAGCTCCTCCAGTTACCATGGCCTGTCTGTTTAGGTGGAGACAACCCATATCGTAGTCTTTCCATGTTCCTCTAATAGATTTAACAGACCTCTATGAGATGTTCAAAGCTTGGGATATTGTTTCATTTCCTAACCCTGCTTTAAACTTCCCCACAACTTTCTTCCTAACCTGTCTGTACAATGTACAATATTAATGATTAAAAAAAACTGGTCCTAGACCAGATACCTTTGGCCCCAAGATGAATTGCCCATAACCTCTGGTTCCAAAAACCAGATTGCTCATCCCAAATTAGCTGCATTACAGTCCTTGACTTTTTTATTTATATCATCTGCAGTAGGAGATATCACACATCAGAGAATATGCAAAGTACCTCATTTATTCACAGGGATGAGAACATATATATAGTTATACAATTATCCCTCCGTTTCTCAAATGGGGGATTGGTTTACAGTCTAGTAGCATATCACAAACAGCTGTGTCTTATAAAATTCAACACAGCATCACATGGGAGAGTCACATTTCACTGACTTTCTAACATATCAGGCTGACCAACTGTAGAACCAAAGACAACGAGCGTCTGCAGCGTTCCCATTCAGATGGGGTGAAACAGAATGAGCCGGGTGAATGAAGCAAAACATTCTCCAATACTCCACTGTGTTCCTTGGTTGTTCACTAATGTTCTCTTATAAACCTGAGGCCAGAAACAGAAAAGCTGCATTTAAACCAAGAATTAAATCAAACAAACTCTATATACTAATATTAGACTCCTGAGGGCAACTGGTTGCACAGGATTTTATTTACAAACTGTCAGAACAAAGGGGGCTGATTATATATTAAAGAAAAACAATCCCTTCCACTTCACAATTATAAGCTTTGTAAAAAAAATGTACCAAACTAAAAGTAAAGGTTTAAGGGAATATGAATACATTAGCAAGGGAGTGCTGATCAATCTGTCTTTGTCTCATATACTCAACACTTTCCAAACTTAGTAGGCTGTTAAAAAAGGGTTCAACAGGCTGGCTCAGGGATTTTTATTTGATTTATTTGTTACAGGAGACCACCAGCTATATACGTCAACTTTTATCCGAGGGTTTATACAATTAATCAGGGAGGATTAGAGTATGCTGCTCACCCCTGTGTCTACATTTCAGGATCTGGAAAATATTCGTGCATTTGACAAGATAGTGTGCTGATTTCTTTTTTTTCATGTGAATCATATTCTGAGAGTAGGTGGCTGTTTCTGAACCACTCATCTATTTCTAGATTAAAATTCCTCCTTAGACATGTTTTACTGGATGTCAAAGAAGAAAACACAAGAGACAAGTAAAAGGAAAAAGGAGATGCTTGTTTCCATGGTAATCTGAAGCATGTGCTCCTGTGTATGATGACCTCACGGATACATACCCCTGCTCGGCACCGCCTCCTCCTCTTCATGGATGCAGCATGTCTGCCTCCACACAAACTGTAAGCTGAGCCTTGTGTTGGGAAACCGGCTCCGGTTGTCAACATGGGATTTAATGACATTAAACTGACTTAACATCTGGAGCGTTTTTCTTCACTTAGTCAAAGAACTTACTAATGAACTACAGTGGAACACATTGTTCCACATGGATACCATTTGACTCAGCTTTTCTGTTCCTTGCAATGCCCTTTTATCTTGGATTGCTCTCATTTTTCATTCGGAAGATACCTTCCTGTTCCAAACAAGAAAAATGGGGAATCACAGTAGAATTATTACAGGTATATTATAAGTATATATCTTGCATTTGAAGGGGAAATTGGAGATGAAAACATACATTTTATAAGTCACCTTGTATGTTTTATGGTAAAAAATTAATGATACATGAAGTGGACAATCAAGAAGTTTCTGCACCAAAACTGCAGCTTCCTACAAGCTAAAAGTCTTCAGAAGGAAGGCTTTACTGCCAGACAAGACAAAGATTGAGCTATTTGGTCCCAGTGTGAAAACTAATGTTTGAAACCTCAGAATACTAGACCAACCCCATAATCATGGTGGTGGTAGCATCATGCTGTGTGGATATTTTGCTGCTAGAGATCATGACGGTTTAGAGAGGTGGATGCTGTATTTAAGGTTCCCCTCAAACCACCTGTTGGTACATGGAGACAGCTCCAACAAGGCAACGGTCCCAAGCACAAATCCAGACTTTTGGTCAGTATCTCCCACCTCATGCATGAAGCAGTTGATGAACTGGATAGTTCCTCCAGTGAACGACTGTTACATCCTAGGTGCACAAAGGAGTGTTATCACAGATCCATCCTCTCACTATCTGTAAGATTTTATACGTCATAGTCTGTTGTGTTTTATTCACAAATATACAAGCACATTTTGTATATATATAGCCTTATTTTGACTGCAAATAGCAAATATAATTATTTTTAAATAACTGAAACTACTTTGTGTTCATTCAATACAGGAAAGCTCAGAAACTGCTGTAATGAAAGTCAGAGAGGGGTCAATAGTTTATTCTCTCGCTCTGACCCCCCCCACCCCACTCTATTATGAAGTCAGTCAAATTTCTGCTGGTAGGTTTTAAAGTCTGCCAGAGAAGTTCAAAACGAATAGAAGAGATTTGGTTTAAAGGTCAGTTCAGTCTCGTGTTTAATGTTTGAATCTTTGGTCTAAATGTTTTGTCTTCTGCTGCCCTCACGTGGTGAACAAAAGGTTTACACGCATCTTCAGTCTAATAGTTGTGTGCCGTTTCATTAGGGTACCACCAGGGGGAGGCAAATCCGTCCTTAAACCTTTATCTGAATTGCTGCGACAGAAGTGAGACACAGAGCTTGACATCAAATGTCTGCAGATGATTTTAGTTTAAAATAATATTTCTGTAGTTTCATGTCAGCACACTCTGTCTCTCCTCCAGTTGAAAAGCCAAACTGTTGAACGTTTTCTATAAAGCAGCTGCTCTTCAACACTCAGCCATCATCATCATCATCACACTGTAAGCCTAATGAAAACTAAACCGCTCAGTGAAGGGTCAAACAGAATAAACGGGTTAACCATCAGGATATGGGAAGCAGTTTAATGAATGTATGAAAACCAGAACCTCATTGAGGACTTCCATGCTACCTGGGAGTTAACTGGACACATCCCACACAGGAATTTAGTAAATCATGCCCACATTTAGAAATCATGAAATGTAGGATTAGCAGCCGACTCCATATTAATGTGAACATATACAACCCTGATTTTGTGAACTGTTCAGTCCTCATTGACGGACGTCTTCCTCTGGGACAACACCAGCTCCTTCACCTGGGGGGTGAGGGCCAGGAGCTGGGAGCGGACGTTCCTAGCCTCCTCATCCTGCTCCGTGGCCTCGTCGCCTCCGGCCTCCTCCTGCTTCCTGCTCTGGTTCTGACTCACCAGCTGCTTCACCACCAGGCCCTGGTAGGCAGACAACAACTGCTGCTGTTCCTGTAAACACACACACACACATTAGGCAGCTCTGCTGCAACAAATGAACCCCACTAACAGCTGCTGCGTCGTGTAAAAGTCTCTGGTTCTCTCTGGCATGGTAAAAGCGAGCCGTGTTGGGCGTACCTTGGGGATTCGGCCCGTGAGCGTGCCAATGATCTGTGGGACGCAGCGGCCCGGGGCGTGCAGCATGCAGTGGGTGCTGGCCTGGAACAGCAGCACGCTGGTCAGATGGAGCACCAGAGCCGGATCCTCCACCTCCTTCAGATGATCTGTGAGAGCCTGGCGGTGCAGGAACTGAGCCTGTCTGCACGGAACATATTCACACACGTTCGCCTTTTAAAATCATCCAGTCTGAAAATACAGTTCACATACTCAGAGTGATAAACCAGTGTTCCCATCACCTTTCTTTTTTCTTGTCTCCTTTCTTGAGCATGAACCCACAGACCTCTGCACAGCTCTCCAGGTTGCTCAGAAAGTCTTCAATACTCTGAAATAAACCCAGTGAAGAGGTTTAAGTCAATTTGATCAATGAACCCAACTAAGATGGTAAAAACAGAAAGGCTCTTCCGTTCATCATCATCATCACTACGGGGACAATGTGAAACACTGATTGGACATTTCCAACACTTCAGTTCTTTGAATCTTTCCTAAACACTTAATATAAACACCGAGCTCTAAATAAAGATGAAGGATAAAAAAGACTGTGCTGGAAAATCCACCAAACTGATGTGATCTGATCTGCTGCTTTCCTCACTGTGAGATGGGAAGGATTTTTAGAGAGAAAGACCATTTTTAAATCGCAAACACTAAATTCATTTTAAACAGTGTATGGAGTTTATTTTGTTGTTCCATCGGCTGATATCTAAAAGCTCTTTATTACACAGTTGGCTCGCTTTATGCGGGTATACCCGATTCTGTGCTGTAAATCCAGATTTGACTTCTGTGGGATTTCATTTGTCAAAATGAAGAGATTGGCTTTTGGGACGGTTTTTATTCCCCTAAACTTGGACTGGTGCAGAAAGCTAACGTTTAAAAAACATTTAGAATCATGGACTCTAGAGCTTTATTGAAGAGTGGCTCACTGGGGGAGCTGTAAAGCTCAGGTGATACTAGCTATTACTCATGATCATCAAAAATGTGTCCTCTACGGAAGAACTTCTGAAATAAAGTTTACTATGACCGACAGAGCAAACATGGAGGAAGGTGTTCTGGTCAGAAGACGCCATCATCTGACCATTGGACAGGGCCGGCCCAAGCTCATATGGGGCCTTAAGCAGAACTTGATTTGGGGCCCGTCCTTCAGTTCAGAACATCAGCACCACAAACAGCGTTTTGATCCAGATGTGGTGGAATCTGGGAGAGGGGGCGGAGCTTAAAGCAATCAGGGATCATTTATTATATGATGGGATGTGCTTATAGACAAACAAACGCTCAAACATTAAGAAAAGGTTTAAACTAGCAACTAGCAGGTTGTAACCATGGTAACACAACAATCACACTATGAAGATTATTTTTGACACTTTTACAAAATAAACTTTACAGTTCCTTTAAATGTCAACATTTTTATTTATCAATGGTGAAACCATCAAATCAAACTTAATATTCTGATTCTCTATAAACAAACATTTTAGATCTTTGCTCTGGGTTTTAATTCAGGCATTGATGGGAGGTCCCTGATAGTTCGCTTATGCTTCGGTCTGGCTCTGTGTGTGGAGAAAACTAACCCCCTGAACACATCATCCTCACAGTGAAAGACAGCGGTGGCAGCATCATGCTGTGGGGAAGCTTTTATTCAGCAGGGACCGGGAAGACGGTGCGATGTGCGGAGCTAAATACAGGCCAATCCCAGATAGAATCCTGTTAGAGGCTGAGGTGGAGGTTCACCTTCCAGCAGGAGAACCACCCGAAACATTCAGCCAGACTTAGAACACCATGTGTTCGGATTATCTACACCTGAATTTAATTGAAAATGACTGAAAATGTTGTTGTTGTTTTTTAGGAGCTCAGGGAGACTCTTTAGCCGAAGAATCCCAACAGGTATTCCTACTTACTTTGCCGTTCAGGCAGTTGTGCAGCTTCATGAGCGGTCCTTTGGTTTCTTCTGACAGTTTCCCCAAAATCTTCACTCTGACCTGAAGCGACACAGGAACGGTCAGAACCAGGCAGACCAATAAGCACCAGGAGTAGGTATAGTGGGGATCTGAGACAGAACCAGAACCAGACCTCGTTGGTGATGGTGCTGGGATTGTCCACAGACATCATCAGGTCAGCAGCCAGGAAGTTCACCAGGATGTTGGTCACATCGGTACACACGGTCTTCAGGACGTGCTTCGCTATCTGGACCTGGGTTTCATCTGCATCACAAATATTAAACATGGTTCATAACCACATGCTGCTTCCACGATTCTTCTATTATTTTAACAGAATTCATTTCAAAATCTTTGCTACACATTTAGGAACAGAGCATTTACTTTTAAAATGCTCATCTTATTATCACGCCAGGAAAGGGCTATTTCAACTGATTCTAATGGTATCAAATAGCTCCTTTGTAATTATATTTATATTATAATATAACAATATATATTTATAATATTTCTCACATCCGAACAAATTCTTTAAGAAACAATTTGTGATAAGTAAAATCGGAAAAAATGTTTCAACACTTATTTTGGCATCTACATGACCTTAGATCATGTTTAGTTTAAAAACCACAGATCGAGTTTAAAAGCCGGATTCAAGGTGAGATAGTCAAAATACAGCAAAATCCTACTGTTTGGATTTTAACATTTATTTCTCAGCAGAGAGTCAAAAAATTTAAATACTGATGGCTAAAAATATTCAAGTGAAGATCTGATTAGACATACCAAACCTACTGCATGTCATTTTAAAAATACCTATAAATCAAAAAGCACCAAATGTTTCGAAATGCCAATTTTTAGCCTTTAGAAAATGGAAACCCAAACATTCTTCCATTCTCATTTCTTTTTTCCATTGCTACTTTGACCTGGGAAATCATAAAACAAATTCCACTATTTTCCAGACTGGTTTCTTCAGTATGGATCAAAGGAAAAAGAAACATGGCCGTGAGGGGAACATTTCCATCAGAAAACTCAGAAATATACTCTGATGGATCGTATCCCTTACTCCAACGTCTCTGTCCTCTGCTTTCTAACCGTACGGCAAGGCACAGATTTAAAGAGGAGCGGCAAAAGCAAATGAGTTGGATTAGCAGAGCTCGCCAACAACTGCTGGTATCATCCAGGGTGTGTTGCTGGGGAATATTGTCTCTGCTGCCTGGATATTGAGCTGTTAGCATGTCATAATGGTCATGAGGCTGTCATCCAGCAACAGTCTTCAGTCAGAGGCCTCTTTAGATTTGTTGCAAACTGACTGCAACCGGCGATCCTTCCTGCCCACAGCATCTCCATCCACAACGAATCTTTGAGGATTCTTGGATGATATGAGTTCCAACAACACTTAATTTCCATTTGGGATAAATAAAGTATTTTTGAATTGAATTGAAAGCTTTGAATGAGACCTGTATACGCCTGAGAGAGCGAGAAAGAAACTGCAACATGGCTGCATCACGTCTGGACCCGGGAAATGTTCTGATACAGGTAGAGAGCCCAAATTTACCTAATAAACCTTACAAGACTTCTGGCAGTTTTGTCGTTCATCTCTGACTTTATAATCTCAAACTTTCAGAAAACACACATTTCTGACCTTAAAATGTCAGAAAATATCTTTGTTTTAATATCGTAAATTTATGCCTTTAATTGTGGAAGATTGTAATTTTCTTGTAAATTCACGACTTCAGAGAATATTCAGGTTTTTCTTGTAAATATGTGAAATAATTCTAGAATTTACGTGTTTTATGGGGCAAAGATTGTACCCCTCTGTGGCCACATTGATCTTTTCTTTGCTCTACAATAAGCCTTACACTCGGTTGTAGGTTTCAGTACCAGTACCAGTGAAGCAGAGGCAGCAGCGTATACCTGAGAACAGCTTGGTGCCTTTCTCAAACAGCCGGATGTTGTTGTACAGGGTGGTGATCTCCTCCTGTAGATCCTTCATGCTTTTCTTCTTATTGGCCCCTGAAGGTGAGCTGCTGGAGGACATGAAGACGGTCCGCAGCACCTCCTGGTAAGCTTTAGTCAGAGGCCTGCAGAGACAGGAGAGGGCTCTGACTGCTGGGAAACTTTTCAGGGGAAAGTGTCAGAGAGGAAAAGGAAGTTCAGACAGAACTCCTGGTGTTACCTTACTAACTGCTCTGCCAGCTCAGAGAGGATTTCTTCAGGGCAGTCACTCACTCTCTCCTCTATGACAGCAGCTATCTCCTCCTGGGTCATAAAGGGAGCCTCGGCCTGTTTGCTGCGATCTTGGCAAAGGTAAAACACGAGCTAATGAGCCTCACTGGGATACTTCGGTTACATTTGTCATCCATAAAGAAAAAAAGCTTAACAACCCGGGGGGAAAGTTCCTTGCCAAGAAGCCAATAAAGCTCGCTGAGCAGGTTTAATGTGCATACTGAGACATGGTTACATTCTTGTAAAGAGAAAAACAGCTCTGGTTTACTTTGGTGTGAAGGTCCAGTTTCCTCGTCGCTGTCTTCGTCTCTCCGGCCCTTCTTCTTGGTTTTCCGGATGCGGAACTCCCTGGCGTTGCCTCCTCCGCCTGCTTTGACGCTGCCGCTGCCCTCTGGGAGACAACAGTTTACAGCTTACAGCTGGATGCAAAACAAGAGATGCAAACGTTACTGGTGGCCAACACACCTGTAGCCTTCTTCCTGCGCTCCGCTTCCCTCTTCTCCTTTTTGGACGGTGCAGAGCTCTCAGTCAGAACGGACGCCTGCTTCAGATCCTCCTCGGTTATCAGAAACACCGGATTGTTCTTCACCTCCTGAGGAGCACGGGAACAAAAACCACGCTGACTAAGCAGTTTTCCATAGAGCCAGGAGGCAGAGGAGAGAGAGAGAAGCAGCTGTACCTTCTTAGCTTTGTGCTGCATGGCTTCTTCAAACAACGCCTGGCAGTTAGTGATGAACTTCTCGCTGACGACCACGGTGCCGCCCAGCACCCTGGTGTGGGACTGGACATTAGCGTTCCTCAGTGCCTGGTTGATGAGCATCCCGACGTCTTCCATGGACAGACAGCTGGGCAGGACCGACTGAAACAAGAGCAGGGACAACCAATGAGAAACGACAACAGCCAAAACATTTATGGACAGGCATCAGGTCACTTCAGGAATTATTAGCTTAAACTGATCAGCTACAACTGAAGAGGATGAAGAACCTCCAAACATGGAAGATTTAATTTTCAGAAAATTGAGAATGGACCTCTGAGATTTCTGTTGTTCAAAGTGATGTCAGCTCGTCTAAGGCGTCCCATCTTGTTTTTACAGCGTGTATTTATTCTGACTTCAGGTCAAACACTGAGAATGGATGATTGAAATAAATGCTTAAAAAGTATTAAAAACTATTTTCTCTTATTTGTATTCTTTTTTTAAATAAAAAAGGAGAAAGAAAAATCAAATATTAAAAATCGGATTCGTCATGAAAAATAAAAATGGGCATCATCCAGCCCTGCTTCTGACCCAATCCTGACTAAATACAGAATAAACTCCTCTGGGTAGAAACTGGTGGAGCTGATTTCTTCTGGCTGGTAGTACTCCTTTGTTAGTCTTCCATTCATTTTGTAGGAAGCACCAGTACACAGGCAGAAAAACATTTTGATGCTGAAAGATTTAACGCTTAATTCTTTCTTGTCTGACCATAAAACATTTCTACAGACGACTTCTGGCACTTCCGCTTAGTTCCATTAAATTGGCCTCCTTCATCCTTGAGTGTTTGGGATCACCATGCTGTTGGAACACCCAGGTTCAGAAACACACTAAGCTTTCAACCCAGACTGCCCCTCAGATAAAGGAACACTCATTCTAATAATGAGGTCTAAACCAGGAGCCACTCAAAGCTGCTGGTACAGCAGTGTGACTGCCCCCTAGTGGAGCACAGTTTCAATCAACATGCTCCAAAATGATACCTTTAAGCCAAATGTTCTGGGCCAGATGACATTAAAAAAGAGCTTTCTACCCACAGTGAAAGGCACACAATAGAAGACTGTCAACTGCCAAGCATGGTGGTGGCATTATCACGCTATGGGGTGTTAAGCTGCAAGTGGTAGTGGTGCACTGCAAGAGAGAATATTAAATGAGGAGGACAACCAACAAAGTCTTCACTTTGACCTCAAATCAACTGAAACATGAACATCTCCAGGTGTTACAACAGTTATCTCCAACACATCCACACTGGTTTAGGACAGGATAAAAGCAGCTAACATTTAGCTCACAAAGCCCTGGAAAGCTTTGTGCCATGTTTAAAAGCTGGGTCCGTGTCAGAAAACCAGCCAATTAAAAAGAAAACCTTTAAATTCAGAGAAGAAAATGAATCAAATATCCAGGTAGAATTACACCAGAGGCTGATGATTGCTACTAATGGTATAATAAGGCTTCTAGGCAAATATATATATGTGGAGGTTTGGATATATTCTAGAGAAAAATATCCAGAATTGTTGTATAATTATTAACATGCTTCTAACTGGAGCAGGTGGTAGGTGTGTTCTCATCATGTTATCGCTGATCTGAGCTATTAGCAGGCTGCTGAGCTCATAACCTGGAGGTCAGTCCATGTGGCGGAGTTAACAGCTTCCTCCACGGAGGCCTCCACCTGGTCCACCAAAGCCTGACCCACGCAGGCGGCTCGGAGGAACAGCAGTTTATTGGACTTGAAGCGCTTCTTAATGTAGCTGGAAGGGTCAGGGATCCCGAGCCTGAGCAGCGCATCAAACTCTGCAGGAGGAAGATCAGAGCAAATTTCAACCGGAGATTTCACAGAGCAGAGGGCACACAGGACTACAGCAAAAACCTTCATCTAAAGACAGCAGCAGTTCTTCCAACCTCCTTATTACTGCATTAAAAAGGGAATCATTGCAGGTGAATTATGGATATTTCAAAGTTCCCAAAGTAGGAATGAACTTTGAGGAAAGGAGGGAGATTTTTTCCTATTTCAGACAGATGATTTCATCTAGCAAAGCAGAAAGCGAGCCATGTTAGAACTGACAAGGGGTCATGTTCATATTTTCTGTGTTTGACTGGTTTTTCTTTTCTTTTGCTTTTTAAACAGTAAATCTGAAGGCTGTCCATCATTTTGACGAAATAGTATTCACACCTCTGACCAGACATTTTCAACTTTACGCACGGAGTGCAGGTAACTAAAGCTATCGCTTCAGCGGGGGATTTCCTCCCGCTGAAGCGATAGCTTGTAGGTCAGGAAACGGCTCGTTCAGATTGTCTTTCCGACTTCTGATCACTTCAATTGGAGAAATGTTCCATGATTTTCAAACTTTGGCTGAAGTGGTGTTTAATTCCAGTGTCCAGTGTGGCAGCAGAGCGCAGAGTCAGCCTCTAGAACAACATCTAAACCCCCATGAGAGATTTGTCGGAAACAAAAATCCAAAACCTCATGGCATTAAAAAAAAAAACATCAGTCAAAATGACGGACAGCGAAGATATCTAGCGCGACCTTTGGCACAGAACTAGTGTATGTCACAGGTAGGAGAAAAGCTGAGACCTAAGTAGCCGTTCTGCTGAAGGAAGGAGTCCACCCAGGCGTTCTGGGTTCTGGCGTAGATGTCGGGGATGTACACAGCCTTGTCCTGCCGCCCACCGACCACGCTTCCTTTCAGACGCCCACTGTTCACCAACTCCTCCAACACACCTGCGAGGAAAACAAACACATGAAGATCCATGGCTTATGATATTGCATAATGGATATAATGTCTCCTTACTATACAGGAGGTGTTCCTGAAATCCAAAAGCTGCAATCATGCTGCTGACGGGTGTTGGCCTGCAGAGCAGAAGAAAACACCAGACTGTGGGCGTGCCTTGTGTTTGCTTGTTTGGCGAGAATGGTGAAGCGCGCCACTTTGCCACTGTTCTGCACAGGGAACTTGTGGAAGCTGTCTTCAGTGTTTACCTCGTGATTGCACTGAACAGCCCTCTGATTCTGGCTTTGTGACGTGCAACAAACGCTCTGGTGAAGATGACACCTCTGTTGTATTGGTCCATCTCTCCCTGGATGAGTTTTCCGAGGCGCTTTAACAGTTCCTGAGAAGTGAGAAAACAAAACCTGATGGGTTGAGTCACGAATAAATCCACTGTGGCTTCAGTAAGAGACTGGGGGAGAGGCACGAATCATCGTGGAGAGTGACTCACCTCGGCTAGGAAATCTCCTGGGAGGTTGTAGCTTTTACACAGCTCTGCGATGCTGATCAAACCGGCCTCCTGCAGTTTGTCATTCACCTCCTCAGCCAGACGGTCCAGGTATCCGCTGCAGAAAACACAGGTGGGAGAAAACATATCAGTCCCTGCATGTGCCGTTAACTCTAACCTCTGCCCTTCAGGTTTATTCTCCTCTTCCATCTTAAGTCAGGTTAGACAGATGACCCAACAGGGAAGTAAAGACAGGATTATCTATCAAATTCACAATTATCTGTAAATAAAAAGAAAAACAACTACATCTGACTTCAGCTCTTATTCAATATTCAGATTGTCACTCATGACATATTTTATGCTCAAATCCAGAGATAAACCCATCGATTTGCCTTAAAAACTGATTTAAGCTTAAAAAATGTCGATTAATACCATGGCAACAGAAAATGAGAACCTCATCTCATTGGATCTAGAACGTCAATACTCCAATAACAATTATCTGAAATACTTGATAGTTAAGAAAAAAGGTAGTCAAGCTCAAAGGTTTACGTATCAGGATATTAAAAATAATAAAATATACTCTTAAAAATCTAATCTGACCAATTTTAGATGTACAAAAACAAAGTAATTGTATTTATCTTATGAAAACAACTGACAGAACTGGTGGAACTGAGTCAGGTTTGTAGGTCTTCTCACTCCCACACATCTTTTCAGATCTACCCATAAATCCTCTATAGGACTGAGATCAGGACTTTGTGACGGCCATGCTGCTTGCTGAGGGTCAGTGTCCGTTTCGAATACTTTTCGAAGGCTTACAAGCGTCCCCCTTTTTCCTCCTAATGTAGCGATGGGGATTATAAGCAAACAGTTCCACTATAGTTTCATCAGACCACAGGACATGTTTCCAAAAATGAAGGGCTTTGTCTTTGTGTGCATTTGCAAACTGTAATCTGGCTTTTTGTGTGTAAACCTTCATTAGTCACTATTCTGTATCAGACGAACACTGATTGATTGATTAATTGATAATTTGTCCATCTTCTAATAGCAAAGCTCACTGTATAGGAGTCATCTCCCACTGGCTGTGTTTCCTACTCACTCATCGATTAGCTGTCCCAGGACAAGCTGGACCCCTTTATCTGACTTCACAATGTCGCTCGCTCTGTTTTCCACATGGACCCAATCCACATTGATGATCTGAAAGGAGGAACCAAATTTAAAGGACAACTGCAGCAGATGGAGAGGGATGGGAGATCACAGGACCAGTGCAAACCTGCTGGAGATCCACAATGTTGATTCTTCCTGCGGAACACAATGAAATGTAGTCAACATCTCCAGAACATGAGGGATATATTTGTCTTTCTAAATGGTTTTCTGTTGGCCCGACCTCCATGGACGTACAGCTCGTCCCGGATTTCCCTGCTGATCTGAGCCGGGGTGATGTACTCCTTCCCGTCCAGAGTGTGCACCACATCCAGCTTCTTCTCCTGCACCAGCTTCGTGATGATTTCTATGCAGTTCCTCTCAGACAGCCTGGAAGCGGGTTTAGAGAGACAGCAACAACTGGATCGCTTTTCTTCACATTTACAAACCAACACCAACCAGTCTCCACACTGAGCTGCTTGAACTAGCTGAGTTAGCTTCTGTTAGCTGTGTGGCTAACGGTCTCACCTCTGCACAGTGTCCACAAACTGAGCCCGCTGAAAGTCCGCAGCCAGCCGGCGAATCTCCTCCCAGTCAGCCGCCATTATTCCGCAAACCACCCTGCTGTCAGCGATACACTTCACCTAACACTGTCCGCAGTAGCCAGTTACCTGAAGATTAGCTCCAGACCAAAGCAACACGTCAACATACAGTGACGTAGGACGGCAAGCCCGGAGTTCCAAAAATCAAACAGTAGCCTCTTTCAAACAGGCCATGAAAAACGGTAATTTTACGGCTGAAGACCTAGTAACAAGAGCGGACTTTTCGCGGTATGGGGTTTGAATTCAGACAGTCAGGTAATGTTCCGCGAAAGCTGGAGGTTTTTTTTTTTTTTTTTTTTTTTTTTTTTTTTTAACTTTATTTTCATATTACAACATGACATTTTCCAATTTACATGTCACTTTACAATTTACATGTCATATAAACGTAAACTGAAATTTACATCAAGAACTCGTTTGAGGAAATAAACATGTGTTTGCATTTAAAACAGTATAACCTCACACCATATCAACAGAGTAAGATAAAATAAAATAAAAACAATTACAGGGGCTAACAAAAAAAGTATTTCAAGCGTGTTTAAGAACATATGATTGAAAACTCAAGGAGCAAGAGACTCTGACATTGTTACATATAACTCATTTATGGATTGGTTTTCTTCCGATAACACCTTTAGGGATGCTATATAAATTTTAATTTCGTTCTTGAAACCGTTTATGCTGGGCTTGCTGTTATTCCACTTTTTTTTGTGTATATGAAATTTTCCCATCATGAAAATAATGTTCACCATTTTAGATATCTTTTTTGACAGACCATCCATATAAATCATCACTTGAAGTTTGTTGAACAAAGAGTTGTTGGTCCCAATATTTAACCATCGATAAACATCCTTCCAAAACCCCATTGTAACTGAACAAGAGAAGAAAAGGTGTTCAATTGTTTCTGGTTCTGTCATACAAAAAACACATGGATTAACCTCAAAATTGAACCTTTTCCTTAGGGTTTCAGCAGCAGGATAAATATTATTTATTAATTTGAACTGAATTTCTTTTACCTTGGGTGAAATTGGCCATTTAAGATAGCTACAGTGAGTCTTCTTTAATTTAACTTTATTATCTGTTATCTTATTGTCATTGGCTTTTTGAGATCATAGAATAGCTTTTCTTTAAACACACTTCCAAGTATTTTGTTGTTACATTTTCTTTCTCCAAACTTTAATTCACCAATTTTTAAATCAGGAAGTTTAATAATCACATTTGAATTTGTGAGGGTTTTTTTAATCATGAATTTTAAGGGAAGTGGAATAGCTCTACTGATTTGGTTAAATTCTCTATAAGAGCATTCTAAATTAAACTTTTCAACAAAGGAATTACATTGCAAAAAGTTCCCATTTTCATCCATCATGTCAGTAACATATAGAACATTTTTGTCATACCATTCTTGCTTAAATAGTGTCTTCCTGTTAATTAATATGGTTCTATTATTCCACAAGGTGGAGCTATGTGGTGTGAAGTTGTGGGTGAACATCATTTTCCAGTAGAACAGTATTTGTTTATGGAAGTCAGACAGTTTGATTGGTAGTTTAGTTATTTCAAAGTCACACCTTAACAAAAAATCTAGTCCACCAACATTCTGGAAAATATATTTTGGTATGTGGAACCATATGGAATTTGGGTGTGTCAAATAAGCTTTAATCCAGTTTAACTTTAATACACCTATCATGGATTCAAAGTCAGGAGCTTTCAGCCCACCATGATTATAGTCTTTAACCAGCACTGACTTTTTAAGATAGTGCGTCTTATTCTTCCAAATGAAATTAAAGATGGTTGAATTGATCTTTTTAATCATTTGGGGGGGGGGGACATAGAGAGAGTGACAGGGATATATTAATTTTGATAAACCTTCTGCTTTTGTTAATATGATTCTGCCAAGAATAGAGAGATCTCTCATGAGCCAATGATTGAAAGATTTTTTCATACTCTCTACTTTTCCCTCAATGTTTTGTTGAATTCTATTATTTCTATCTTTAGACATTATTAATCCTAAGTATTTTAGTTCAGTTTTGACAGATATGGAATCCATATTCGTCTCATCACATGGATGAAGACATAGTATTTCACATTTTTCCAGGTTTAGACATAATCCTGAGGCTTTGGAAAAAATCGATACTATATCTAGGGCTTTTTGAATTAAAGATTTATCTTTCAAAAAGATTACTGTGTCATCTGCAAATTGACTTATTCGATATTCATAATCAAACATAGTGATTCCTTTTAGTTGTGGGTGGTTTATGATTAGATAGGCCGAAAGCTGGAGGGGTGTGGGGCGATGGGGAAAAGGGGAGAGGGGCAGGGAATGCTGTGAGCGCACACATTGATGACGTATAAATGTCTTTATTTTACGGTGGCCCTGAAGTGCAAACCACATCAACAAATCAAAAAACACTACAACAAATTCAAAACTACAACAACAAATTCAAAAACACTACAACAAATTCAAAACTACAACAACAAATTCAAAAACACTACAACAAATTCAAAATTACAACAACAAATTCAAAAACACAACAACAAATTCAAAACTATAAAAACAAATCGAAAAACACTACAACATTAACAAACCGGAAGAGGTAGGTACCACTGTGTCCAAGATTAGGCATCACTGATTGGATGATGGAGCCTCGCATCTTTTCAAACGGAAGTTAGCTGTGTCCAAATCCAAGGGCTGCATCCTTCGAAGGACCCATCCTCCTCGGTCTACGGAGGACGTGTCCTTCATAGACCGGATGTTAACGGCTGTGAATTTGGACGGTCTAGCCTTCAGATTAATTAAACATTGATAACTGGCGAACTTTTTGGGGAAAACCTGGTCTGATCCGGAGAGACGGCATCCATCCCACTTTGGATGGAGCAGCTCTTCTTTCAAGGAATATGGCCAAATTTATTAGTCCTCCAAAACACTGACAACCCAGAGTCCAGACCAGGAAACAGAGTCGTAGTTTACCCCCCTCTCTGCTGCTTCTGTACTGTTACCCATCCATTACCCTATAGAAACAGTGTCTTGCTCACGGCCAAAATTAAATGGATTAAAAGTTAAGCCAACAAAAGCAAATTATGGAAATCTCATAAAGATAAATATGACTTTGACTGAACAGCAAAATAAATCTATTAAATGTGGTTTATTAAACATAAGATCTCTCTCCTCAAAGACTTTGTTAGTAAATGACCTAATTTGTGATAATCACATTGATTTGCTTTGTCTCACAGAAACCTGGTTGCAGCAGGAGGATTATGTCAGTATAAATGAGTCAACTCCTTCCAGTCATTTAAATGTTCACATTCCTAGAAATACTGGTCAAGGAGGAGGAGTTGCAACCATTTTTCGTTCTGATTTACTAATTAGTCCCAGACCAATTGATAGCTACAGTTCTTTTGAACATCTAACCCTTAATTTTCCTCATCCAAGTTGCAAAACATTAAGACCATTTTTGTTTGTGGTTTTGTATTGTCCACCAGGCCCTTACTCTCAATTCTTGGATCAGATCTCACAGTTTTTATCTGATTTAGTATTAAATACTGATAGGGTCATTATAGTGGGGGACTTCAATATTCATGTGGATACTGAAAGTGATAGCCTAAATGCAGCCTTTAGTGCTATTTTCTCAATAGGCTTTACTTAAAAAGTAAAGGGATCGACCCACTTGGGTAAACACACTTTGGACCTTGTACGGACATACGGTACTGAGTGTGAGAAAATAACAGTCCACCCACATAACCTGGTCCTGTCTGACCACTTCTTAATAACTTTGGAATTTACTTTAACTGACCATCTTAAATCTGAAAGAAAATTTCCTTATAGTAGAGCTTTATCAGACAATGCTGTAACAATTTTTATAGAATCTGTTCCATTCTTACTTTCCTCAGTGTCTCAGAGTAACACAGTGGATGGCAGCAATTCTATCTCTAACCCTTCAGAAATTGATGGTCTGGTTCACAGCGTTACGTCCTCATTGCGTTTGGCATTAGATAGTGTAGCCCCCTTAAAAAAGAAAGTGGCTAGCCATAGGAGGCTGACTCCTTGGTTTAACGCAGAGTTGCATACTTTAAAGCAGAAGAATACTAGGAAGTTGGAGAGGAAATGGTGCTCTACACATCTAGAGGATTCCTATTTAACCTGGAATAACAGTCTACTGCTGTATAAAAAGACCCTTCGACAAGCTAGAACAGCATATTTTTCATCATTAATAGAAGCGAATAAAAACAGTCCTAGGTTTCTTTTTAGTACAGTTGCCAAACTTCCTAGTCCTAGTCCTAGCTCTGTTGAGCTAACTATTCCCCCAGCTCTTAGCAGTGATGATTTTATGGGATTCTTCATAAACAAATGAATTCTATTAAAAATAAAATCATTGGCATCCTCCCAGGCATGATTACTTCTTCCTCAGTAAATGAGGCAGTATCGGAAAGAACTGTAGAACCTCATTTGTGCTTAGGCTGTTTTGATTCAGTCGAGCTTTCGGAATTATCAAAAATATTAGCCTCATCTAAACCTTCAACTTGTATGTTGGACCCAATCCCAACCAAATTATTTAATGTTCCGTTTGGTTTCTGGCCCCATTTTTGATTTGATGAATCTATCCTTAGTAAACGGATACGTACCACAAGAATTTAAAATAGCTGTAATTAAACCTTTACTCAAGAAACCTATATCTAACCTTCCTTTCTTATCCAAAATCCATGAGAAAATTGTTGCTAATCAAGTCTGTGAGCATCTAAACAGTAACGAGCTGTTTGGAGAGTTTCAGTCAGGTTTTAGAGCTCATCATAGCGCTGAAACAGCACTGGTGGAGGTTACTAATGATATTCTCATGGCCTCAGATAATGCACTGGTGTCTGTTCTGGTTTTGTTAGATCTCAGTGCTGCTTTTGACACAGTCGATCACAATATTCTCTTAGAAAGGCTTGAACATGTTGTAGGGATCAAAGGAACAGCACTAGGCTGGTTTAAATCATATCTGTCTGACAGATTCCAGTTTGTTCATCTAAATGATCAATCTTCTTCACTCTCAAGGGTTACTTGTGGAGTTCCACAGGGTTCTGTGCTTGGACCAATTCTTTTCACCATATATATGCTTCCAATTGGTAGAATCATTAGACAGCATGAGATAAATTTCCACAGCTGTGCCAATGATACACAACTATATTTATCCATAAATCCTGATGAACCCAGTCAGTTAGGTAGATTGCAGGCATGTCTGAAAGACATAAAAACATGGATGAATCTAAACTTTTTGCTTTTAAATTCTGACAAGACAGAAGTTGCTGTCTTTGGACCAGAAATTCTTAAAAAGAAACTAATTAGTCAATCACTTCATCTGGATGGCATTAAATTGGCCCCCAGTAATAACGTAAAGAACCTCGGCGTTATTTTTGACCAAGACTTGACATTTAAATCCCATATTAAACAGGTTTCTAGGATTTCCTTCTTTCACCACCGGAATATTGCTAAAATTAGAAACATCCTGTCCAGGAGGGATGCTGAGAAACTAGTCCATGCATTTGTTACCTCAAGACTGGACTACTGTAATTCTTTACTATCAGGTAGTCCACAAAATGCCATTAAAAGCCTCCAGTTGATCCAAAATGCGGCAGCAAGAGTTCTCATGAATATCAAAAAGAGAGATCACATTTCTCCTGCTTTAGCTTCCCTTCATTGGCTCCCTGTTAAATCCAGAATAGAATTTAAGATCCTTCTTCTTACATACAAAGCCCTTAATAATCAAGCTCCATCATACATCAGAGATTTAATTGTTTCATATCTTGCCAGCAGAGCAATTCACTCTCAGACTGCAGGTTTACTTGTAGTTCCTAGGATTTCTAAAAGTAGAATGGGAGGCAGATCTTTTAGTTATCCGGCTCCTCTCCTGTGGAACCAGCTCCCAGCTTTAGTCCGTGAGGCAGACACTCTGTTTACTTTTAAGGCCAGGCTTAAATCTTTCCTTTTTGATAAAGCTTATAGTTAGAGTGGCTTAGGTCATCCTGAGCTAGCTCTGTAGTTATGCTGCTATAGGCTTAGACTGCTGGAGGACAGACTTACCAATTTTCTTCACTCTGCTACTTCCTTTTCTACTACTACTCTCCAGTTGTATTACAGTACATTCTGTTATTTCGACTGTTAACTTTGTGTTCTCTCAGTGTTTTTCTCTCCATAGAAGATATACCTGGTCTGGTATCCTGCTTGGCCGCAATGCCCTGTTGGACGGGGGGCATCGACTGGGATGATGCTCCCAGTGGCTGAACATCCACTGTGTCCTGTTATCAACTTTTTACTTTCTGTAACATAGAAAGTTCTCGTATATCAGATCTTCTGTTCCTTCTGTGTTTCTGCTCTGTCTTCTCAAACCCCCAGACGGTCGTGGCAGATGGCCGCTCCTACTGAGCCAGGTTCTGTTGGAGGTTTCTTCCTGTTAAAGGGGAGTTTTTCCTCTCCACTGTCGCTACGTGCTTGCTCAGTATGAGGGATTGCTGAAGGATTGCTGTGGTTGGAAAGTCTGCCCAACCTCACGCCAATGACTGACGCAATCTGCTGGGATTTCTTAAATAGGAAACGTTTTAACTGATTGGAATGTTTGTATAAATGTATTGAAATGATTTCTTGTTAAGTGCCTTGAGATGACATCTGTTGTGAATTGGCGCTATATAAATAAACTGAATTGAAACTGAATTGAATTAATTCCCGCCCTTACCTCAGCGAATGTCCTGCTGCCTAGCAACGGTGACAACGCTACACACAAGCTGGTAAAAATGGAGCAAGAAATCTTCCAGAGTTTTTTTTGTGACTTTTTTAATTCTACATAATACAGCAGTTTTACGGTTTGTGGCATGTTTTATATCTCTGGCTCAAAGGTAATCGTATCCAGGTAAAGTTCTTTTATTTACTTCTACAGAATTACAAGTTAATTTCAGCTAGTTTCATGGATATTAACTCAATGACTGGTGGTTGATATATATATATATATATATATATATATATATATATATATATATATATATATATATATATTTTTTTTTTTTTTTTTTCAAGGTTCAAGGTGTCTTTATTATCCCCAAAGGCGCAATTCTCTTAGCAGCTGACAGTGAACATTCACAAAAGCAATAACAAGCAAAAGACAACAATAACAGTCATTAAGAATGTGAATATAGATTTTCCTCAAAGTTTGTGTGTTGCTCTTATAAACTATTTTTTGATTTCTTGTTTAGGACATGAAGCAGCAACAGGAGGCTGAGAAGAGGAGAGGAGAGACTGGATAGATCGACTGTTTTCTGTTTGTCAATTTATGTTTTTGTCACATTGGTTATTTAGTTGTTCTATGGTTGTTAAATAAATTTATTAAAACAAATAGTAAATATCAAGTCATTTTATTAACAGTTAGATTATTATTACAGTTTTTTAAAGATAAAGCTTAGTTTGAACAATTTAAAATGACTATTGAAAAAGAAATGGCAAAAATTGACATTAGGATAAATTATTTTGTAGTTATTTGAAGTTATTCCTGCAGGATTAACCTGAATGACCTGTTCCTGGACCGTTCTTTAAGCTTCATTAAAATAAACAGGCAGTTTTCCTGGATCGGCTGAATAAAGATCAGATGGAGTCCTCCAGCTGAGACCTCTGGCTGGTCTTTTGTGGTTGATGAGGGGAACATCATGCAGGTTGGTCTGCGGAGAGGGCTTAGGGTAGCTTCTTCGTACTGTCCACTGCGTCGTCTAGGGCGGACTCAATCAACGGCTGCCACATCACTAAGACGCGTTCAGAAGACAGTTTGTCCCACCAGAGAGCAACGCGGATTTCTCCAAACCAGCCTCATCCTCTGCTACATCTTCCTCTAGCTCATTCCCAGGGGCCACGATGTCACCAGCACCTGGGCAGATGTTGTGGAAAAGAGCTTATGACCTGAATTTGGTGTTAAAAACATTACATGTTATGAGTTATTATTGCACTGGTTGTTTAAAAAATCAATTCAGTTTTTTATTCAGAAAGTGATTAGGAAGACTTCACCAGCTTAACCCCCCCCCCCCCCCCCCCCCAAATATATTCAGATTCAAAAATACTTTGTTGATCCCCTATACATGCATTAATTTTAGTAGATCCTCTCCTGTCTTTCCCCCTGTTTTTATTGAAAATGAGGCTGTAGAACAGGTGCAGCAGTAGAAATACTTGGGCACTGTCATGGACTGCAAACTGAGCTTTGAACCTCAGGTTGATGCTGTCTATAAGAAAGCCCACCAGCGCATGCACTTTTATCGAAACTTCGCTGTTTTAAGGTAGACACATCTTTTATGAGAATGTTTTATTACTGTTTTATCGAATCTGTTCTAAATTTCTCTTTTATTTGTTGGCATGGGTCACTTTCGGTGAAACAGAACAGGTTAAGGAATATTGTTAAGGTCTGTAGTAAAATAGCTGGTACTACTTTTGATGACCTTGAGCTATATAGAGCCAGATCAGTTAAAAAGGCAAAAAGCATCCTCAATGACCCCCCTCACCCACTCTGGGAGTAATTTTTGTTACTGTCATTAGGACGCAGATACAATGTGCCGAAATACAGAACCCACAGATATAAAAATTCACTCATTCCATGTGCAATTAACCTACTTAATTTCTCCCTGTAAACTTACATTCTTAATGACTGTTATTCTTGTCTTTTGCTTGTTATTGCTTTTTGTGAATGTTCACTGTCAGCTGCTAAGAGAATTGTGCCTTTGGGGATAATAAAGACACCTTGAACCTTGAAAAAAAAAATATATATATATCCAATTTCTGCACACAGAATTTTTAAAATCAACTGAATACTAGAAAAATGTTATAATATAGTAAATAAGTGTGTACATTTGACCACCAGTCATTGAGTTCATATCCATGAAACTGCTGTATTATGTAGAATTGAAAAAAGTCATAAAAAAAAACTCGGGAAGATTTCTTGCTCCATTTTTACCAGCTTGTGTGTAGCGTTGTCACCGTTGCTAGGCGACAGTACATTCGCGGAGGTAGGGACGGTAATTAATCTGAAGGCTAGACCGTCCAAATTCACAGCCGTTAACATCCGGTTTATGAACAACCCGTCCTCTGTAGACCGAGGAGGATGGGTCCTTCGAAGGATGCAGCCCTTGAATTTGGACACAGCTAACTTCCGTTTGAAAAGATGAGCGGCTCCATCATCCAATCAGGGATGCCTAATCTTGGACACAAGGACCTCTTCCGGTTTGTTAGTGTTGTAGTGTTTTTCGATTTGTTGATGTAGTTTAGAATTTGTTGTATTGTTTTTGAATTTGTTGTAGTGTTTTTGAATTTGTTGTAGTGTTTTTTGAATTTGTTGTAGTGTTTTTTGAATTTGTTGTAGTTTTTTTTGACTTTGTTGTTGTGTTTCTCGATTTGTTGTAGGGTTTCTTGATTTGTTGTCGTAGTTTGGAATTTGTTGAAGTGTTTTTGAATTTGTTGTAGTGCTTTTGAATTTGTTGTAGTGTTTTTCGATTTTTTGTTGTAGTTTTGAATTAGTTGTAGTGTTTTTGAATTAGTTGATGTGGTTTGCACTTCAGAGCCACCATATTATTTTCCTTTCAGCTTTTTCATTGATGTCTCTTAAGCGTTTCCATGTGCACAAAATTGCACACATCACAAAGACGAGCACTGCGAGTAGATCTGCAGTTTCGTTTACCATCTTTGCAATAATCCATTTGTTTGGGGAAATGACATGTACGCCCGCCGCACTAAGTTTACGTAATATCCACCTAGAAGCAATGTTCCGGGAAAAAGTGGCGTGTTTGAAAACACAACTCCGGTTAAAGACCGGATGAAATTGTCCGCAAATATTCCAGAACCTCTGTCTGAAAACGGCTAGTGGGTCATGGACTCCCTTTCAAAATACTTTTTGGTTTTATTGTTTTCCACTTGGTGTTTTTTTTTTTGACGTACTGTAAATCTACCACTTTGCATATAAGAGATGGAAAAAATACTTTTGTGTTCTTGTTTTCAAGAAAAAAAACAAGCACTAAAAACGCTCTCTTTATTTTCAATTTAATTCAAAAATACTTTATTGACCATAATTTTCTTGATTTTATGAAGAATCTTTTTAAATAAAGAAGAGAAAGAACTCAATTTGACCTTTGTGGAACACCATAGTTTAGGTCATAACATTCTTGTTACTGTAACTGTTTCCTATACTTAGAGGAATTTTCTATTGCTGTTAAGCCACTTAAAGACATTTCCAGAAAGAACAACGTTTCTGACCTTGTCTAGTTAAGGTCAACAGGTGGAGTAATACCATTACTGAAGGTTTGTTCTGACCTGAGGTCATTTACAGTCTTTAGTGATGCCGTTTCTGTGTTATGAATGGATCTAAAACCAGACTGCTAATTTCCTGGAATGCTTTTAAAGTTTAAATGAAAGTTTAGTTGACTAAGAAAAAGCTTCTCTGTGCCTTTCTTCATAAAGGAGGTTAGATATTGGTCTAAAATTATTACACATGGATATACACTACTCACAACAAGTTAGGGATATCGTAATAGACTCAGTGGATGTCATACATATGGTGTTTGTTTCACTTTTTTTGGACAAGGAGGCAATTGTATTGGGGTGATAGACATACCTCATTTTGTGTTTTCCACATAATGTTCTCACTGTGTACAGTGTGCCTTACATATTGGGGCCAACACCAAAAAATACTAAAGACAACCCTTTTCAATGTGGCATCTATTTCAACATTCTGTGGGTTTAAAAAGCTGGTATTATCAGTAAGTCATTCCAACTTCATCCTTCAAACAGCCAAGAACACACAACGTCACTTAACGGACGAGCAGCACCACCTTGAGATAGTGCGCCTTTGGGTTGGTGGCAGGCAGTCAGATGTTGCACGTGAACTTGGTGTGTCTCAAAGTGTCATCAGCAGACTTGCATCGAGACACAGAACTACTGGCAGAGTTCGTGACAGACCCAGGAGTGGAGCCCCACAAGAGACAGACCGCAACGATGACCAGGCATCACCAGTCAGTGCAAAACTGATATGGTTATTGTAGATGGCTCAGTCACTGCACGTTCTTACCTCAGAGACAACATAGAACCAATCATCATCCCCCAATTCCGCCAGCACCTCCCCAACTTTCTGTTTATGGATGATAATGCTCCACCTCATCATGCCAGAATTGTCACAGCTCGACTTCAGGAAGTCAGAGTCCCTCATATGGTATGGCCAGCAATGTCCCTGGACCTGAACCCCATAGAGGACGTTTGGGACCAGCTGAAGCAGAGACTGGATGGTCAAACATCACCCCCACGTGACCTGGCAGAACTGCGTGTAGCACTTGTGGAATAGTGGAACACATTGCCTCAGGACAACATCATGAGGCTAGTGAGGAGCATGAGACTTCGCTTTCAAACTGTCATTGCGGCAAATGGTGGAAACACCAGCTACTGACATTGTCAGTTTGTGTTATTTGGGGCTACCCTTGTTATTGTCCACGAAACTGTACTCAGCTTCTTCTCAATCTCTTAAACACCTTATGACTACAAAGTCATCTGAGTATTTCTGCAGTGTGACAGAAAGGTTGTCTTGTACTTAAAATCTGAGTTGCACAAAATTAAAAGGAATAGTTAAGAGTACAGTTCCCTGTGGTGCTCCTGTGCTGCTGAACACCTGGTTAGACAGACAAACATTTCACTCTCAAAAACTGTGGTGTGTTTATTAGGTAGTCACTGATCCAGAAGTTTGTTGAGGCCTCATGTTTGTGTTTTGGAGTCTCCAACTTAGTAAAGCCATCTGAACTGTGTTTGTTACTCAACTGGAGAAGTGTAATCGGAGAAATGAATGAACAGGATTCTCACAGTGCTGCTTGATTTGTCCAGAAGACAGTGGGTTTGATGAAGCAGATATGTAATGGTGTCTGAAATGTGCTTGTTTTCTGACTCAGGTTGGTCAACAAGACTATCTCCTGGACTTTCATTCAAATTACAGTAAAATGAAATCCTAACCAGTTCTAGACTCTTCAAAATCTCAATTAAGTTGAAAAATGTTGCCCTACAAAATGTTCACTATATCTGGGATGGTAGAAATTTACACTAAATAAAAAAGGAAATTCTGTTCACTATGTACTAGACAGAGTGAAAATATTTTTATATGTATGCTTATAATGAAATATATAAACACAAGAAAGTGAAGTTAGAATGAAGATGTAATCTGCATACATAGGTAAAGTGACATTGTGTGGAATGCCAGGGCTAGAGTATTCAATTTTCAATTCAATTCAGTTTATTTATATAGTGCCAATTCACAACAGATGTCATCTCAAGGCACTTAACAAGAAGTCATTTCAATACATTTATACAAACATTCCAATCAGTTAAAAAGTTTCCTATTCAAGGAATCCCAGCAGATTGCGTCAGTAATTGGCGTGAGGTTGGGCCCCGTTGATGCAGACTTTTCAACCACAGCAATCCTTCAGCAATCCCTCATACTGAGCAAGCATGTAGCGACGGTGGAGAGGAAAAACTCCCCTTTAACAGGAAGAAACCTCCAACAGAACCAGGCTCAGTAGGAGCGGCCATCTGCTACGACCGTCTGGGGGTTTGAGAAGACAGAGCAGAAACACAGAAGGAACAGAAGATCTGATATACGAGAACTTTCTATGTTACAGAAAGTAAAAAGTTGATAACATGACACAGTGGATGTTCAGTTACTGGGAGGATCATCCCAGTCGATGCCCCCCGTCCAACAGGGCATTGCAGCCAAGCAGGATACCAGACCAGGTGGAGTTTCTATGGAGAGAAAAACACTGAGAGAACACAAAGTTAACAGTCGAAATAACAGAATGTACTGTAATACAACTGGAGAGTAGTAGGAGAAAAGGAAGTAGCAGAGTGAAGAAAATTGGTCAGTCTGTCCTGCAGCAGTCTAAGCCTATAGCAGCATAACTACAGAGATAGCTCAGGATGACCTAAGCCACTATAACTATAAGCTTTATCAAAAAGGAAAGTTTTAAGCCTGGCCTTAAAAGTAAACAGAGTGTCTGCCTCACGGACTAAAGCTGGGAGCTGGTTCCACAGGAGAGGAGCCTGATAACTAAAAGATCTGCCTCCCATTCTACTTTTAGAAATCCTAGGAACTACAAGTAAACCTGTCTGAGAGCAAAGTGCTCTGTTGGGAACATATGAAACAATTTGATCACTGAGTATAAGGTGCATTATGTCCAGGTTGAGAACCCTTACGCAGTAAGGTTAAGAGCTCCTACTTAGTCTCCTAGACCTGGGAACATTGGTGGCTCCGCCTATACCCTCGTTGAGCAGAAGTCCCTAAACCACAGACCGGTACTGGTCCATGGTTCATTTGGTACATGGGTCATGGGCCGCAGAGAAAAGATAGATAACTTACAATATTTCCATTTAGTTTATTATCCGACTCTAAATTATGTTTTATTTTGAAAAATGATTGGATTTTCACAGTTACATCCAGCTATATCTCACTCTTGATGCATGTCAAGACATTGCCACTACAAACAAACCCACAAGCTAGCAAAATGATTTAAAAGCAGGTCTCTGAAAAGTTTCTTTGTGAAAAAGATAAGGTCCAGTGAAGAGACAAAAGAAGAGGCTCCAACTTCCAAGAAAAATACATCTACATTTAGCCGACAATGGCCTGTGCTTTTTCAGTCAGAGGACCACAAAGCGCTTTACACTACATTCAGTCATTCACCCATTCATGTACACATTCACACACTGCTGGTGGGAAGTTACTACATTGTAGCTACAGCTCCCCAGGGGCACACTGACAGAGGCGAGGCTGCTGGATGAAGTGTCTTGCCCAAGGACTAGAGGTTTGCAGAGTCACCATAAATCGATTAATTGCGATGTGAAACATGCAAAATCGTTAGCGATTCAAAAGTGTTGAAAAATATATTATTTTTCATAATAATTAAATGAGAAAAACATAAAAGTCCGGTGTGCCGCACAAACATTTTTAGAGGATGGACAGGCGGAAACATCGTGTCTGAATATAGTGTTTCAGACACGCAGAGCAAAATGTACAAAATACAGCAAATATTTTGCGCTTTAGTTGTGAAAGGAGCGTCTTTGTTGTTGTGTCTCATGTTAGCAGCAACATGTTCCACTTTATCGGTGCTGTCCGGGGCATCCTCCCTGAGCTGCAGCTCATGTTTACCAGATGTCAGCCCAAGTGGAGCTTTAAGTATGAAACACAAAGGAAATTTCCTTCATTCCGTCCCGGTGGCGACTAACGTGTGGCAGAGAGCAGCGTACTCATAGATGGTAGAGTAGTTTCTGTGTATGACAGGTGGCCAACATCCCATTGGTCAAGCTGATGCAAAAACTATGAAAATGCTGTACAAAGTTAGAGTTCTGTAATAAATTGACGGCGAAAACAAACAAAGACTGGAGTATAAACTTTAAGTGTCTATGCTACTTTTTATTTTCTATTACTTTGAATAGAAAAATAATACTTATTTTCTCAGAATATAATTCAGATTTTTGTATAATTGTTGTCCTGTATAAAAAGGGAGCTATTATTGTTATACAGTAGGTTTATTTTCTAATACAGAAGATGAATTATTTTTATTTCGATTTTGAAGTCATTTCTGTAATGGTTGACTTGTTAAAGCTGATCTGAAGTTTAGTTTACTTTTTTTTTTTCTTTTTAACATCATAGAACAGGAATACTTAGAAAATGTTAAAATCAAAACTCTTCTTTAAGTAAACAGAATATGATTGATGTGTTTAAGGATTGGACCAAGTCTCCTCTTTTATGGAAATCAAAATATGGTCACCCTATATAATATTAAATTGCCAACACACATTTCCTTTAGCTTTTATTGAAAATATGACCTTGATATGATTATGAAACATATTTTGGACATGTGTTGATTTTATTTGTGGTTTGACATAAACAAAAGACAGGACATCAATTGGTTTGGATACTTCAATTAATGGAAACTGAATGGATTTAGGAGTAGAAAGTAGCCATGGAAGGACAGCTCGAAATAAAAAACCCTAAATGGGGAAAAAATATGCAACAAAAACAATTGTATCATAGCACCTGAATCATAATCAAGAGGCACCCCCTACCAAGGACACAACGACCAAGATGGACAGAGCTGGGATTCAAACCTTCAACCCACCAATTACAGGACAAATCCCAAACACCTGAGCCACAGTTACCAGGAGTCCTGCTTAAAGTGTAACTGAACCCCCGTGAAAAATCATAACCCCGCCCCCAGACAACATTAAAAAAATTCTACAAAGTGGGCGGTGCCAGGAAGAACGGAGGGGTATGGCCAAGTGTTGAGGAAAAGCGGAGAGGGGGAACGTGGGGATGTGTTCAGGAGGGCAGTGACAGCTTGCTTACGGTGACACTGAAACATGGACAGTGACCGTTGGCAGTTTTGCGACTGATCGATCTGATTAACATTCCTCTGTTTTGAACGTTAGCCTATGTTAGCATTACCACTCAGAGACGGGACTCACTCCTCCTGTCTTCCTCTGCCTCAGCAGCACTGAGCTCGGGCGGCGCTGGCTCGGCGCCCTGAGCCAGGGGATCTCCTCCGCCGATATCGAAAATACAGGGAGGCTTTATGGAGCCCAGCGGCCGCGAGCTGTATCAATTCGAGCCGCTGGCTCGGGGTGCTGAGTCAGCGCTGAGTCAGCGCTGCCCGAGGCTGCCGCTGCTGCTGAGGGAGAGAGGGAGACAGGATGGGTCCAGTCTCTGAGTGGTAATGCTAACATAGGCTAACGTTACCCCTAACCCGTAGGGTAACGTTCAAAACAGTATGTTAGCTATGCTAACTAAGTGCTAATGTGATAATAATGGTAACCTGAAAAAACCAATCCAACTCCAAACTCGCCACGGGTCCGGCCCGGTATGTCTGATAGTTTTATACCCAAACCCACGGGGAGTCTGTGAGACCATGACTGCTGTGACACAGACAATGCCTGTGACGTAGAGATGTACCGCTCTCCGCCAATGACAAAATTCAAATGCAGTAGCCACCGTTCAACCCTAAGGGGGCAGCACTAAGACGTTTTTAGACCAAAAAGTGTAGAATTAAACAAGTTTAAAAAAAATCCCCAGAAACTGAAAGATTGCATGGGTAAAGACCCATTTATACAGTTTAGAAGCAAAAAAAAGTTGTTTTGGGGTTTAGTTACACTTTAAAATATGGATTTATCCCGATAGACGATTTCCATGGACTAAGCCTCTGCTCTCTATAATACGGGACAACCTGCTTTCTAATGAGATGATGCGCTATGATACGGGACGCTACTAATAAAGTTAGGAGTACACGGTAGATTTAGAATTACATTATTATAATATTTAAATTAACCAATTTTTTATACCGGGCATATCTTTTTATATTGTTGCATTTATCAACCACACCTTAAAGACCGGTTTGTGAAAAAAATTGTCTGATATTAAACCCCAAAAAAGGTTGACGACCACTGATGTAGAGGAATCTTTGAATCTACGCAGTAAAAAAAGGCTATTTATTAAATCTTTCTTGAGGATCCTGGCACCTTGTTTAAAGCCAAATACAGCAATATGTAATTCAAAATTTATTTATTTTTAAACTTAAAAGTGACAATGCAAACAAGATCTCTAAAATCAGTATTGATATAAGTAAGACAGGACGATAATAGGTAACAATTATTTTCCTTTTCTTTTTTTTTCCTTGAAAAGCACAAAAGTTAGTTCTGTGTCAGGTTGCATGGTGGACCTCTGTGTCTGCTGCTCTCTTCTACTCATTCTTTGTCCTGTCCTGGTCATCTATAAAGCGAGTATTACATCAGATTTATTCTATCATAAATGTTATCAAAGGTAATCATAAAATGGAACTGACCTTTGCTACATGTTCAAATGTCATTTAATGGGAGAAATTGGCTCAATTATATAGTTGTAATCATGAAATATAATAGATGCTACTCAAAGGTACAAATGATATTACATTTCTCTTATCTGGATATTTGGATTTTATGCCTGAATGCAAATATTTGTGTAAACGATAAATAAAGAAAGCAAACATAAGGAACAAGTTTCATTTTCCTGAATAAATCAATGGAAATCCAAAGAGACAGGAAAATTCATCCAATTATATTGTAGTTAAGCATTCAAAGTAAATCAAATGATCAAATCAAATGTTTCAACATTTATATCAAGTAGCCTAATCTTAACCAACAATCAGCCTTTGCACTCAGAACAAAAGTAAAACTCTTGATTTAATCAGTGGTGTAGTCTATGGTATACACTGATTTGTTTTCCTTCCAGACAGTCATCAGTCAAAATATTAAATGAGTCGTTGATTAGTCAGTTATTTTTAATGCTGCCTTGCTTTCTGCAGCAGCAGCTCCTTCTGTTCTGAATTTATGAAGATGTCAACATCATTACTTCTTTTGTAGATAATATTTCAATAAATGATGTAACAAGACAATGGAATAGCTTTAATTAGTTAGAATTGTTTAGATGTTTTATGTATTTATGTTTATGTCAATCTTTGACCCCCCCATGTTGTGACTGATGTCTGTCACTCCCTGTCACAGCACTGCTTTCATTCTGACTGACACCCCAAGATCATCCCTGGCCCCCATTTAGCCCTCTTTAAAAACTTTCTGGATACACCCCTGCTCAGCTGTCTTAATGAGGCCTTTTTAAGCGTATATACACATTCTTATTCAAGCATTATTACCCATAATCAAGCAACTACTGCGCACACATTATAAAATACAAACAGCATGTTTCAGATCTTTGAGCACTAAGTTCTGGAGCTGCTAAGGGGAGAAGTAATCCATCCACATTTTTTGGCTCTGGGGCGATGAGGAGCTGTAGTGAGACACAAACCAATGAGGAGACGTAGATAGACGCAATGCCTATTTCTTATGATTTTTTTATTGGGAATATATTTGCAAGGTAAGAGGAGAAGCACATCAGTCAACATGTGCAACGATTGTACGTTTTTCGTCGGACAATTTTTACTTACGTTGGTGATGTCCGACGTGTTTTCGCAAACACTGCTGTCAGGAATGATCTGCTTAATGTTCATATAATCTCAAAGGATTGAGATTATATGAAGGCATAAAGGATTTAAATTAGTTCTTTGTTTACCTGTAACATGTGTTGGCCCAGAGGCTTGCCACCTACTGCTAGCCACTACAGCTGAAGAATTGTCCCTCTTAATTTTGTCAAAAAAATCGTCTGATGTCCATTTTCTGTCAAGACCACTTGAAATAATACCAGAGTTTAGATTAAACACTGGACTGTCAGCCAATAAAACATGGAGGATTCCACATTTTAGTTCAACTCCTCTCTGATTGGTCATACCGTCGAGCTTCTGTTGCAATTACTGAAGCCGGGAAATTAGAAAACTGCCTTCTTCTTCAGTGTCATAGGGGGGCTTAGTTAATATAAACTTATCCCTTCTGGGGTGAAAAAAACCCATTTGGGGCTTGATGAGAAGAGTTCGGGGCCAGAGGTGATGCCACTGCTCTCAATCCTTACTGTCAACAGTAGTCGAGTTGAGGGATACAAAATACTCTATAAATACTCTATAAATACCACCTTTTAAAAAATTAAAATCCAGATTTTTTTAATAGGCGAAAAAAATGACCATCCCCCCTGAAATGTTCTTACAACTCGACTACTGACTATCAATTCAGAGTTCAATAACTGAAACAGAACCCCACAAGCCTGCATGGACAAGTGGGTAAAGACAATGGATGGATGGATGATACTGAACTATAATGTATAGTCATAGTCAGAATAAAGGGTCTGGAGATCCTGGAAGAGACCCTGAACCTCCACAGTTGGACCAGCTAAGACTGTCCTTTAACCCCGGGGTACTAGGACCTGTTGACTAGTTTTACTGAGGCATCACTCAGTAGTTTACATGCATATCTAAACCAAGCTTGGGCAATAATCGAGCTAATACCTTAACCTGAATGGGAGAGTTTATCCCAGTGTACGTGTCAGTCAGAAAATGGAATTTTTGAATGAAGTGCGTTCGACTCCGTGACGGTGGGTGGCGACATGAGCCCTCTCTCACTGGCATTTTTCCTGTTGGAGACTTTGGAACGGTTATTTTTCAAAGCTTGGTTCTGTAACCTGACTTTACAGAGATTTCATTGTTTCCTCCTGTTCTTTGAATTTGGAGGTATATTTGTAAGGAGAGAAAGCAGACTCAAAACATCCGTGTGCGCACAATTTCAAATTACACTAACTTAAAACTAACTACGAATTCAACATGGCTCCCAGCAGTACAAATAGTTAATTATGTATGCACCAATCACCTGATACACACAGACAGAACCACGTTTATGCCCAGATCAGGACTCCAAGTGCACCAGGGGTTTTGAGAATCATTTTACGCCTCCAGATTTGTGAGTAAATGATGCGTTTAAATGCTGGTAGAATGCTGGATCATCTGAGTTTTCTTATCACTTTCCCTCGAAACGATATGCCAATTATGCATTGTCATATTTAAACAGAAGCAGGAAAAAACTGCTAAGTCATCAAAATACACTCAGAATACAAAATACAAACATAACTGAGTGCATGACAACATCAAACTTGGTGTATTATGAATGCACATACTGCCAGTTGTTTGGCTGCTGTCTGTGTCTGAGCTGAGGCTGCTGACATTCACACCTGTGGTGCATTGAGGCACACTACCCTACCCATTTGTACACAGTTTTAAAGCAAATTAATTTCAAAATAGAAAATACGGTTTCAATTTCGTCACAAGAATTTCCAAACTAATACATCGGATTTCAAATGAGGCAAATTCAGATTCAGTTTTTAAAAGCATCTATTCAAGTTGAGCATTTCTACAATCTGAATAATGTTGGTTCTGACAATACATGTCAGTTTAAACAATTTTTGAATTTTTGGTTCTATGTGTTAGAACAAAGGGGTGATGAGATATTCTTTTTTTCAGAGACCAACATCTTTGCCACTTCAGCAACAAGTTTAGAGGGAAAGTGGTAGGAAAACTCAGATGACCAGGCATTCTACCAGCATTTAAACGCATCATGTGTGCACAAATCTGGAGGTGTGAAATACGTTTCAAAATCCTTCCTGCACTTTTAACCCCGATCTGTGCATAAATGTGGTTTTGTCTGTGTGTATCAGGTGATTGGTGCATACGTATTTAATGATTTGTACACGTAGGAAACATTTTGAATTCGTAGTTAGTTTTAAGTTAGTGTAATTTGAAATTGTGCTAAATGCATTTTGTACTCGTTATTTCTTGATATTTATGTGTACATTTGAACACAAAATTGAAAGTACCTAAAGTTTACGCACAAATATATTTTACAGTTTACAAATCATGTTTTACACATACAAGCACCCAAATCTGCACACAAACAGGCTGATACAAATTACAAATCAAGTATTTGGCACACACAGATGTTATGAGTCTATTTTCTCTCCATATCTTTGAGGTTCATGTTGAGATGCTCCTCATATTTGAGTCTCGGCTGGTGTTCTTTAGCAAACACTTTGCTAGCTTTTATGATTCAAGACATTTTCTCAGCCTGCATCTTGAGGAACTGAAGCTCATTAAAACTTACATCAACTGTAAATGTCACGTGGTGTGTGGAGAATGGACCCAAACGCACTCGCTGAAGGAAGGTGCAGGATGTTTATTACAGTGATGATGATGATGATGATGAAGACACTGGACATCGGGCAGGGAAGGAAGACAGCAGGAAGAATGACGCACCATGGGGATTGACAAATACTACTACTAAGGATGATCCGGCCGGGAGTGAAAGGAAGTGAGGGGTCTTAAAGGCAGGAGGTGAGTAGGATCAGGTGTGGATGATGAGACAGACAGGTGAAGACAATGAGGCAAGAATAGGGCAGCGTGACAGTAAATTTGGGGAATGGATCGTAATTGTGACACACCTGTGGTCTGAGGTGCGAGGGAAGGTTCATTGTAACAGCTGAAACTTTGTGGTGTATCTTCATACTCTTGTAATAATGGGAGTGATGAACCTTAGAGTTACCAGTGACCTGAACGTGTTTTGAT
Source organism: Valencia hispanica (assembly GCA_963556495.2). Classification (NCBI taxonomy): domain Eukaryota; kingdom Metazoa; phylum Chordata; class Actinopteri; order Cyprinodontiformes; family Valenciidae; genus Valencia; species Valencia hispanica. The sequence goes on from OY747719.1 coordinate 6,082,572, forward strand.
TTTCTCTTGTTGTATTGGGAGTGTGGAGTCACATGGTGAATAGTGGCCTGGAAATATCTTGTTTGTGTGATGATGGTGTGAGTGGGATGCCTGAGTAGTAGAAGAAAAGAAGGATTTCTTGTGTGTCTCTGAACTTGGAGCCCCAGTGATAATGGGAAAAGGAGAAGACATTGTAAAAGGCTAACATGGTTGCTAGATTTCCATTGAGGGGGGACTCTCAAAGATGCCAGAAGGGACTAATTCACCCTCAAGTTATATCTTCTGCCTGGGTGAGTAGCAGCAACTGCCAATGCTCCTGATTATGTAGGTCAGCAGTAAACACAAAACACAATACATACATAACATCGACCAGGTTTTGTGATGTCTGGCTTCCTCAGGCATGTTTCCGCTCTCCCTCCCTCATGTGCTTAAAGCTGTCAGTTTTCACCACAGCAAGGGTCTGCCAAGTAAAACTCATTTATAGATTCTCCCTGAACTTTTGGTGTTCATGATGATAGTTTGGGGAAAAAACATGTGTGTGTGATTGGGCAGTAGGTAGAAAAAGCCCACAAAGACTAACATTCTTTCCCTTCTCTCTCAGAAAAAGATTTTTGGTGTTCTAGCTAACTAGTCAGAGTTGATGGAAGATGAATGGCGGTAAACAAATAAGGTAAATTTGTGTTTGTAAAAGCCTGGAGAGGACTCAAGAATGGGACAGAGGTTTCCCTTCTAGCGGGAAAGAAACCCCCACAAAACATTCAACTAGAGCTACCATGGAATGTTAGCGTAGAAATCTAGACAAACAGTAACAGTAGCAAACACTTTGCTCTGCAGGTTGGTCTAGCAACGTGCCATTGTAGCCTCAGCTGGTCTACCATTGACTTGGCTAGGTGTAGGCAAGGCCATTCACAGCACTTCGTAGAGACATTGTAGAGAGAGAGGGCAGGCTGAGCACTATTAGAGCAGAGCTGAGACGTAGCAAAACAACAAAGATGGCGGAGGCTCAGGAACGGTCTGTTGTCAGTTCACCAGATGTTCTCATGTTTTGACAAACATGACAAGTCATTGATGTTGTTGTTGGACACTATGACTGCCCTGTATTTCTTCTTCTACAGTGTATGGCAGACTGTCGCTATGAATACATCAGGCTGTTCATTGCTCTGATTAGTTCTAGTGCTTTCCAATCGCCTGCAGAGACAGTTTGAAAGAACACCGTAGATTCCACCCCTGGATTGAGTTTGTCTATGGGTTGGTGCTAGACTATATATATATATATATATTGAATCTATGCCATTAAAAGCCTTCAGTTGATCCAAAATGCGGCAGCAAGAGTTCTGATGAATATTAAAAAGAGAGATCACATTTCTCCTGTTTTAGCTTCCCTTCATTGGCTCCCTGTTAAATCCAGAATAGAATTTAAGATCCTTCTTCTTACATACAAAGCCCTTAATAATCAAGCTCCATCATCCATCAGAGATCTAATTATTCCTTATGTTCCTAACAGAGCACTTCGCTCTCAGACTGCAGGTTTACTTGTAGTTCCTAGGATTTCTCAAAGTAGAATGGGAGGCAGATCTTTTAGTTATCAGGCTCCTCTCATGTGGAACCAGCTCCCAGCTTTAGTCCGTGAGGCAGACACTCTGTTTACTTTTAAGGCCAGGCTTAAAACTTTCCTTTTTGATAAAGCTTATACTTAGAGTGGCTTAGGTCATCCTGAGCTATCTCTGTAGTTATGCTGCTATAGGCTTAGACTGCTGGAGGACAGAATGACCACTTTTCTTCACTCTGCTACTTCCTTTTCTCCTACTACTCTCCAGTTGTATTACAGTACATTCTGTTATTTCGACTGTTAACTTTGTTTTCTCTCAGTGTTTTTCTCTCCATAGAAGATATACCTGGTCCACTGTGTCCTGTTATCAACTTTTTACTTTCTGTAACATAGAAAGTTCTCTTATATCAGATCTTCTGTTCCTTCTGTGTCTCTGCTCTGTCTTCTCAAACCCCCAGACGGTCGTGGCAGATGGCCGCTCCTACTGAGCCTGGTTCTGTTGGAGGTTTCTTCCTGTTAAAGGGGAGTTTTTCCTCTCCACCGTCGCTACATGCTTGCTCAGTATGAGGGATTGCTGAAGGATTGCTGTGGTTGGAAAGTCTGCATCAACGGGGCCCAACCTCACGCCAATGACTGATGCATCTGCTGGGATTCCTCAAATAGGAAACTTTTTAACTTTAACTTTTAATCTAACACATGGAATGTGTTAGATTAAAGCAAATTTTTGAGTTAAATCCAATCAAGAATCTATGCAGAACTGATAAAACCTCCTGATTAATGGCACTTTCAGAACATTGTTAGAGACTCTATAAGCTGATACAGTGGACACAACACAAGATTTGCTGAGAAAATCGAAAGTACATTGTCCAACAATGTGGCCCCTCCAGTCAAGGTGTGTGAGTGTGTTTGTGTGTTGGGGGTTGGCAGACTGAAAACATATGCGAACCACATATTTTCATCTACAATTGAAAATCATGTAGGTACTACTCACTACTCTGTATTGGGTTGTCACATAAAATCCCAACACATATTCATTGAAGTTTGGGGTTGTTATGTATACAAATTCAAGTTGTTTAAATAGTTTTGCAAGGCATTGTGTTTTGCAAAATCTGAGAATAGTTTATGTTTAACCACAAAAAGCTTACTGTGCTTTTATGTAAGGTGAAATATGAATCAAATCCATTGGATCTAACACAAGATGCAATACAAAGTTCTAACCTCTTGAGAGCAGCAGACAGTAAGCCATGAAGCACATGAATTAGAAGCATAGCAGATGGTGCTGTTGCTGTTATCAAGCACTTGATCATGTGGGCGAAGACCTGTTAGGAGTTAAATACTGCAGTTCTACTGGATGTCATATATTCTGGGTGGAACAGTTTGGGGGCTTTTTAAAAATTCATTGCCTTTAATGTTTTATTCAACAAGATAAGTATTTGTTGAGACCCATCCCTTTTTGTTTTTTATAATGAGCTGCTCGGGTGAAGACATCCATAAATCAACTCATCTGTCACTGTACAGTGAGACGGCAGCAGCCTTATCTGCCAGTTTGGTGAGTTTTGATGAGACTTCCAGCTACAACGAGAGTGGGTAAAACTAAACTGTAGCCTTGAGCTGAGAAAAAAGTTCTAAATAGATTTGTTCAAACTTTAGCTCTTATTTTTTAACTCTTTCTGCTTCTAATATATCCATTCAAAGGAGATTTAAATGACCACTCAAGAGACAGACAAATCATGAGGTTTTTTCCAAAGGTCTCACTGAAAGCGTGGGTGGAATACAACCTTCCTAAGTATTGAGAAAAGAGTACTGGAAATGTCCTCCCTTGAGTCCCTGGAATATTAAATGCTTTTAAAGAGCATTTATAGCATATCTGTTGGATTCCTACAGCTGTGAGAATGTTTGACCCAGTGTGTGCAGAGAATAGGAAGAGTAAGCATCCCCCTTCAGGACCTCAGTGCAGGCAATAAACCCACACCTGGTGTTTTAGGGAGGGAATACCTAAACAGTAAAAAGAAACAATCTGTTCACTTAATCATTATGTCGGTGCTGATGGCTAGACAGGCAAAGTTATTGTATGGAGAAGCTCCTCCGTCTGTGTCTCTCACTTTCCATGTCCATTCACCAATAAAAGATTTGCATCTCAAACTCTGCAGCCAGGTTCAATGTTTCTCTGCATAGACCATACTTTAGACATGAACAGAAGAGGCTGCTGGGGCAGAGTTGGAGTTAACCCCAATTTTGTAAGATTGTCACATTTGACACAGTAATGCTCAGCCAAACCGAAAGAACAGCAGGTTGAAGTTTGAAAGATGAATATAGGTACAGAAGATATACATACTGCATGCATGTATCGCATACATTTTAAAGAGCAACTCATCCCCAAATCAACTTTTGCTGATAAACTGTATAAATGAGTGTCTAATAGTGCTGTCTATGTGTCTGGTCATTATTTTTGTTATTTTGCTACATTTTAGTAAAACTATTAATTTTCTACCAAAAACCGCCAGGGGAGCTCCCTCTTCAGGTTAAAACTTTAGACTGCACTTGAATTTGATTCAGGCATTGCTACTGGCTCAGCCTTTATGGCCCAGTCTCGGCCACGCCTCTGTAGCGAGTTGGAGCAGTTGGAATAGCGAGGAAGTGTTGACTCCGCCCACTCCTCTCCCCCACCATGCCTCGGTCTGCCAGGCAACGCCTCCTTTTCCCACATTTTTCAAACTGGAAATGTTGGTGGAGTAAGACTCTGGAAGGGGGGTGAGTTGCTCTTTAAAAACAAGAAAACCTATAAGGTCACACTGTACAGTGAAGGTAGCATTTAAGTGCAATACTCTCCTGCAACTCTTTAACATACTACTTCTTTAATAGAGGCCTATTTTCTACTCATCTGTGTTTTGTAAGGAAAACCGCAGAGAATGTCATGCAGTTAAAATGGCAGCTTAGAATGCAAGTGAGCTTTTGTTAATAGAGGGCTCCTTCACAAAATAACCTTTGCTTTAATATAACCGATCCGCCATTATCAAGGACCAGCCATTTGGGATAGTTGATTTGTTTAATGTATTTATCAATTAATGACAGCTGGTGGTGACTGTGATGCAAGGCTTGAAACAAGAAAAAAGCAGTCTGTTGCATAACTAGCTTTACAAAAATGTGGAGGAATGTCAGAATGTGAAAGAATTTAACATGTAATTGAAATGACTTTTTGCATAAAGTGCCTTAAGATGGCATGTGTCGAACTGGTGCTATAAATAAATAAAGTGGATTGAATTAAATTGCATTGCAGACAGGGTTAACATTAGCTAGCAAGAACAATCAAGAAGCTGCAAGGAAGTAGCAGGATCATTAGTAGATGTTGAGGTTTCACAGTTGTCATTGAGAAATATCAGTAGCTAACAAAGTTTGAAATTATAAAGAGGATTCTGTAGACATTTACACCTTAAGCCTAGTTTATACTTCTCCATAGGCAAGTTTGCACTCAAACACACACACGTATTGACAGAGATGTTTTCTTGTGTTTGACGGAGAGTTAAAACATTGGGCTGTCTGTTTTTCCACACTGGTCGGAGAGACCTTGTACTTCCGCAGACGGAGAAGTAAAAGCTAGGCTTTACTGCTTGAGAAATATGCTGTGAACTGCATTAATCGTCTTCAGAACTTAAACTTAAATATTCACTTTTGAATGTTACCCTTTGTTCAATTTCTTTGCAAGTATGTCACTTGTAGATTGGATATTCTGCTTTTACTGCAACATTTCAGTGCTGTTGTTATATGTATACAGCTTTAAAACACATAAACAGTAGATTTAATGAGAGACAAACTAATAATTCTAATTTTGAAGCTCTCAAAGCACTTTACAATGGTGGAAGCAAGCTATGATTGTAGCCACAGCTGCCATGGGGCAGGTTGACAGAGGTGAGGCTCCCATCGGTAGCAGGTATCAAACCCACGATTTTCGTCCGACAACTTTACCATTGAGCCACAGCCGCTTTGCCATTTAGGATAGACTATCTGGCCAATAGGATAGACCAGTGGTTCCCAAACTATTTCTGCTGGGCCCCCCTTCGGTTTATAAGAAAATGTTCACACCCCACACAGTAATTATTACTTTTTAAATTTTATTTATTATTTTATTTTTCATTAGTTTTATTCATAAACTCTCTTTGTGCACAATTGCTTTAAAACATAAACAAATCTGAGAGGAAAATAAACAATTGTAAAGGTTTTGCAAAACAGATCTTCAATCATCACTTTTCAGTACCTAATGTGAGCCTGCTGTGATGTCACTTCCTCTGCCAGGTGGAGGTGTGTGTTTTGTGCCCTGCATCACTGAATTTGGTTCATTGAACATTGCTTTTAGAAATATGCCACTGTATGAAAGTTTCATTAAAACTTGTTACAGTAAAATTTGTGGCCAAGATCGCTACCCTCTTCCTTCAAAAAGATGCAAATCTCATCTCGAGTTTATAGACGCTGGACAGCACCTTCCCCCATGACAGTAATCGGGACTTGCTCTGAAACAGAACAGCTGTCTGTCGGAGCCCATTTTCCTGCACAGTACCACAAAGATCAGGGCTTTGACAGATTGTTTTGATTTTGTTGACTGTGCCGAAGACATCAATCATTACGTAATTCAGCTCGGGACTTGGCTGTGTAGACACCAGTGCGTCGTGGTGTATAATGCAGCGCCTGCACTGTAATATCGGGGGAGAAGCGGTTCATGAACACCTGCAGTCCTCCTTGTTTCCCAGTCTTTGCCCCATCTGTGCAGATCTCTACAAAGTCCCTATATGTCCATTGTCATCACATAAATGTGCACATTGGACAGAGGAAGCTTAGGTCCTTCAAGGTTTGCAGCAAGATGCTGCAAACCTTCTACAAGTCTGTTGTGGAGAGTGTAATCTCTTCAGCCGTCATCTGTTGGGGTAGCAGCATCAGAACCAGGGACTTAAAAAGGCTCAACAACCTGATAAAGAAAGTTCTGGTTCTGTTCTGGGGATGACTATGGAACATCTGGAGATGATGATGCAAAGAAGGATTCTTCATAAAATCAGGACAGCCCTGAGCATCCTCTTCATGAGACAGTCATACAACAACAGAGTGTCTTCAGTCGGAGGCTTCTTCAGTTTCGCTGCAATACAGACCGCTACAGGAAATCCTTCCTGCCCACAGCCATCACTATCTACAACAACTTCTTAAAGAATTAATAGTATGAGCTACAACAACACTTAATTTCCCTCTGGGATCAATAAAGTATTTTTGAATTGAATTGAATTTTTCATGTTAAATAATCAGATAAATTATTCCAGTCTTATTGCTTCCTAATGCCGGTTGGTGCATTAGAAAGTGGTGCATTTGGTTGGGTCTAGAATTGCGCTGCTCTGGGTGGCTGCATGTTGGAGAGGCTCTGTTGGCTACATATTAAGTTTTGGTTTTTTGTACATTGGTTCTTCTTTTTTCTTAAAGAATATTGCATTTTTTTGATCTGTATACTTTCTAGTTTTTGGTGCTGTGAAGCTGGAAGGATTTTTGCGTAAATTTTTCCCTATTTGACAAATTGTTATGATGCCTAACCATGGCGGGAGCACGGGAGCAGCTGATTAACATCGCAAAAGCTGAAATAATACCTCAACGGAAGCCACAAATCCCTGATGAGTTGATAAGGAGGAGACGTGGATGCAGAGCAGGAGCGAAAAGGAGACAGAGAAAGAGGAAGTTCAAGCCATCTCTTCCATCGATCATAATGGGCAACGTAAGATCACTGGCTAACAAGATGGATGAACTCCAAGCCCTTACAAGGACTCAGCCAGAGTACCGGGAATGCAGTGTTATGTGTTTTACTGAGACGTGGCTGCTGGCTCATATCCCCGACTACAACGTCTCTCTGCCAGGCTTCCTGACTGTACGAGCAGACAGAGATCTGAAGACGAGCAGAAAAAGAAAAGATGGTGGAGTAGCAGTGCTTGTCAACAACAGATGGTGTCATCCAGGACATATTACTGTGAAGTGTCGTCTCTGCAGCCCAGATGTCGAACTTTTGGCAATGAGTTTTCGTCCATATTATTTACCAAGAGAGTTCACCAGTGTAATTTTGGCAGTTGTTTACATTCCACCTTCAGCCGTTGCCGACACTGCATGTGATGTCATCAGTTCCGTTGTTGCTAAGCTACAGACACAGCACCCCAATGCATTTGTGGCAATATCTGGTGATTTTAATCATGCCTCGCTCTCTACTACACTTCCAACATTTCAACAGTTTGTCAGCTGCTCTAAAAGAGAAAACAGGACCTTGGATTTGTTTTATGCAAATGTAAAGGATTCATACACGTCCAAACCAAGACCTCTGGGAAAATCAGATCACAATCTTGTTTCTCTCTGTTCAGAATATAAACCACTTGTTCAGAGGCAACCTGTGTCAAAACAAACTGTGAGAAAATGGTCATAGGAAGCTGAAGAAGCCCTGCAGGGTTGTTTTGCAACCACAGACTGGATGACTCTTTGCCAAGCATATGGAGAGGACATCAATACCATGACTGAGTGTGTGACTGACTATATAAACTTCTGTGTGGACAACATCATCCCCACCAAAACAGTGAGATGCTTCCTTAATAACAAACCCTGGATCACCAGGGACCTGAAGGGACTGCTAAACAAGAAAAAAAGAGCCTTCAGGGAGGGAGACAGGGAATTACTGAGGAGTATACAGAAGCAACTTAAGGTCAAGATCAGAGACAGCAAGGAGGCATACAGGAAGAAGCTGGAGAACAAACTACAGAGGAACAATATCCGAGATGTCTGGTCAGGAATGAGAATGATCACAGGCTTTAAGGACAGGAAGGATTGGATAGATGAAAGTCTGGACAGAGCCAATGAACTGAACATATTCTTCAACAGGTTCAGTTCAGGAACTAGCTCAGCATCCCCCTCTCCTGTTCCCAGCCAAACAGACATCCCACTCTCCTCTGATCAACAGCTTTCCTGTTACACCTCTGATGTTTTATCCTTCACCTCAGCCATGGACTCTTCTAATTCCACAAGTTTGACTTCAACCAATTCAAGAAATGCTGCTACCCCCTTTGCCTCCCCCTCCCACTTGTCTGTCTCCAAAAGTCAGGTGAAGAGGCAGCTGAAGAAACTGAACCGGAACAAGGCTGCAGGTACAAATGGTGTCCGCCCCAGAGTCCTGAAGGCCTGTGCAGAGCAGCTCTGTGGGATTCTGCAGCACCTCTTCAACCTTAGCCTAACTCAGGAGAAGGTTCCAGTGTTGTGGAAGACATCCTGCCTTGTTCCAGTACCCAAAAGAACTCACCCATCAGTCATCAATGACTATAGACCTGTTTCCCTGACATCCCACATCATGAAGGTCCTGGAGAGACTCCTGTTGGCCCCCCTGAATAAGCAAACAAGAACATATCAGGACCCACTGCAGTTTGCTTATCGCTGTGGAGTTGGAGTTGAAGATGCCATCATCCACCTACTTCAACCAACCCACTGTCATCTGGACAAAGCAGGCAGCACTGTGAGGATCACGTTCTTTGATTTCTCCAGTGCATTTAACACAATTCAACCTGATTTGCTTTGTCAGAAACTCCTGAAGACGAAGGTGAAGCCCTCAACAATCGCCTGGATCAATGACTACCTGACCAACAGACCACAATTTGTGAGACTGAAGAATTGTGTGTCAAACCAGGTGGTCAGCAGCACAGGAGCACCACAGGGGACCGTACTCTCACCATTCCTTTTCAGTCTGTACACCTCAGACTTCCAGTACAAATCAGAGACCTGTTGTCTGCAGAAATACTCAGATGACTCTGCAATTGTCGGGTGCATCATAGATGGACAAGAAGCTGAATACAGAGAGCTGGTGGACATCATCTTCATGAGACAGTCATACAACAATAGAGCGTCTTCAGTCGGAGGCTACTTCAGTTTCGCTGCAATACAGACCGCTACAGCCATCATCATCTACAACAACTCCTTAAAGAATTAATTATATGAGCTACACCAACACTTAATTTCCCTCTGGGATCAATAAAGTATTTTTGAATTGAATTGAATTGAATATTTCCATAATACCAAGGATCACACTGGTAGTGTCAGTCAAGGTTATGCCTAAGTATGCCTAATTATTTCTATTTTGCATTTATATCTATTCCACGTGCTACACTCAAATAAATAATCTTGACCTATTTTAGCATCTGTTTGACAGCAGAAAGACAAATATGTTCTTCCATATGTAATTGTAAGTGAATCATGTTTTGATATGGAAGTTTTTTTTAAATGGTTTTGATGTTTCAGCAAAGGTTATTTGCACAGATCACATGTGAAGGTATTCTTGCTGGGTTCTTTTTTCACTCCACTGAACTTAGATCTATCTGCCCCTGCTCTGCTTTTAACAAATTGGTTTTTATGGAACTCCCAACCACAAAATACTCCACGGTTTGTGTTGCCATGTTATGATATTCACAGAGCAGCAGCCTTTAATAAACAAACTGGAGTGTATACATGAAATATGCTGCTGTGTGAAACAACTCCAGTAGCTTGTTTATGTCAGGGGCCCTCATACCCTCTATTAAATCTAAGACCCCAGCAGTGTTATGACAACAGTCGAGATGTGGCTAATTGAGTCTTCAAAAGCTTTGATATTTAGAATTAAGTGGAAAAAAATGTGTTTGATAAGGCGCCTCCGTCTTAAAGGAAGAATAAAAGTTCCCCGGTCTAATTTCAAACTTCAAAGCACAGCTTCCCTGACAAAATTTAGGTCACATTTCCACAGTGAATAAGCATTGTGAGGCTGCCTCTTTGAATAGTAATCAAGTTGAAGCCTGTGAGTAAACATGCTTGTCTCAGTTGCAGCAAGCACTTCTCCCCTGCGACCTCAAACTGTTGAACTTATGATACTCTGCAGTTGATTGTTAACATTAATCCGTTTTTTGCTTCCTAAATGGACGAGAAAACAATACACTATGTGCATGCTAAAATGAAAGAACCCAGGAGTTTATTGTTTGCTTTAAGTCAGATTAAGATTCATTAAAGATTTGGTTGAGAGCTTTTACAGTCAAATGAACTCCATCTAGTTGTGAACGCTACTTAGCTCACCACTATTCTACCCCAAAACAATAACTAGGTATTTAGTAAAACAATTGTTTTTATCTTCTAGTTATATTGGGCTACATTTGTAAAAAAAAAATCCTAATAAACTATTTAACTGTCCTAAAAATTTAATATTTGCTGGATAAAGCTGCTATATTTTGCACTTTGCATCCGTAATGAAAAACTCGACTCCATGATCCAGAACTATCTGCAACTACAAGGCAGTTAAATCCAGTTCAGTGGATTTGTTTACAGTCCACTCCAACTTCAATTTCATTATTTTTATTCCAAAGCATTCCAAACCCGAATGTTTCTTTTTAAAGACAGATTATGTAACAATGATAGTAGGGGCGGCTCCAACCTTTAAGCATTACCTGGGCTTAGCCCAGAAAAGATGTGATATTTGTGTTAAAAAAAAGTGTTACAATAGATTATAGGCTATAGCATACATAATACGGTGCCTAAATTCTAATTTATTTTTAATGCAGGCATGTTAAAACTGTGTAATGTTTCATCTAATATACAATGGCTTGTGATTTTATATCTAATGATCAATATAATGTTTAATGTTCAATGTTTTGTGTTTTGGAAAATTGAATCTGAATCAGCAAAACCAAAGAATAATTTAGTTTAATCAATCTTTCTTCACTGCTTCTGTTGGTCTCTCTTTTCTCTTGACAGTCCCTTTCTTTTTCCTATTTGTCTTTGCTTTTTCCATCTCTCTCCTTCCACCAGTAAACTCCCCCAATTTGTTTTATTTAGAATTAGATTATTCACAGACACTGTGCACATACTATCATTCATCCACTATTTACCTATTGCTGTCTCTCTCTGTCTTTATCTTTAGCTGTTGTCTCTCTTCTTCTCCCTCTCATCACTTGGTCTTCTCTCATCATTGGTTCTGTCTTGGATAGTCTGTTTGGTTCTGTCAATAATACCAAAATGGTAAATGAGCAAATAAGGTAAAGAAAACTTTACTTATTTCATTTATTACGTCTTCAATGATGCACTGTTATTGACCCATTTTGAATTTGCTTCCATCCATATTTTAATACGGATTATGATAGTTGGAATTAAATGACCTTTTCTTATTAATAATTTATAACACAAAGATAGAATATTTAGTTGTTCCCAGTTCACATGTCCAATGATGATGCAGCTACAGCTCCTCTCTTTAGGTCATCTCTTCTACCCTCTACAAAATCATGACATCAGAATTAAATGTGCAAAGTATGATTATTGTAAACTAATAATAAAAACCACAAACTAAATATCCTTATGCAACCAACTGGGCTACATTAAATCATGATGCATCAAGAGTGTTACAAAAGTGTTTACCTGGTTATATATCTCTAGCACAAAATAATTCTACTTAAATTACTGTGACCAACTTTCATGTGTGATTGGAACAGCTCTGCTGCTGCTGGGTCCTTCTCTGTCTGCAGCTCATCCTTGCTTCCTTCTATAAAATTATTACATCAAATCAAAGTGCACAACAAACCAACCGAAAACAAGTCGCACATATAGTAATACAATAATGTTATACAAACAAGGTGACCATAAAACCAGATCAACAAGTTCAACAGCAAGGGAAGCATTCAGCCTTCCTGTCTAAAGCAGCAGTTCTCAAATGGGGAATACTGTCTGCAGGAGGAACGGGAGTTAAAGAAATGATCAGAGGTATAATATATATACACTCAACAAAAATATAAACGCAACACCTTTGTTTCTGCTCCCATTTTTCATGAGATGGACTTAAAGATCTAAAATTCATTCCAGATACACAATATTATAATTTCTCTCAAACATTGTTCACAAATCAGTCTAAATGTGTGATAGTGAGCACTTCTGCTTTGCTGAGATAATCCATCCCACCTCACAGGTGTGCCACATCAAGATGCTGATCTGACATCATGATTAGTGCACAGGTGTACCTTATACTGCCCACAATAAAAGGCCACCCTGGAATGTGCAGTTTTGTTTCACAGCAAAATGCCACAGATGCCACAAGCATTGAGGGAGCGTGCAATTGGCATGCTGACAGCAGGAATGTCAACCAGATCTGTTGCTCATGCATTGAATGTTCATTTCTCCACTATAAGCCGTCTCCAAAGGCGTTTCAGAGAATATGGCAGTACATCCAACCGGCCTCACAACCGCAGACCACGTGTAACCACACCAGCCCACGACCTCCACATCCAGCAGGTTCACCTCCAAGATCGTCTGAGACCAGCCACTCAGTCAGCTGCAGAAACAATTGGTTTGTATAACCAAACAATTTCTGCACAAACTGTCAGAAACCGTCTCATGGAAGCTCAACTGCATGCTCGTCGTCCTCATCGGGGTCTTGACCTGACTCCAGCTCGTCGCCGTAACAGACTTGAGTGGGCAAATGCTCACATTCGATGGCATCTGGCACGTTGGAGAGGTGTTCTCTTCACGGATGAATCTCGGTTTACATTGTTCAGAGCAGATGGCAGACAGCGTGTGTGGCGTCGTCTGGGTGAGCGCTTTGCTGATGTCAGTGTTGTGGATCGAGTGGCCCATGGTGGTGGTGGGGTTATGGTATGGGCAGGCATCTGTTATGGACGAAGAACACAGGTGCATTTTATTGATGGCATTTTGAATGCACAGAGATACTGTGATGAGATCCTGTGGCCCATTGTTGGGCCATACATCCATGAACATCACCTCATGTTTCAGCAAGATAATGCACGGCCCCATGTTGCAAGGATCTGTACACAAGTGCTTGACCAGCGTATACGACAGCGTGTACCAGTTCCCACTAATATCCAACAACTTCGCACAGCCATTGAAGAGGAGTGGACCAACATTCCACAGGCCACAATTGACAATCTGATAAACTCTATGCGAAGAAGATGTGTTGCACTGCATGAGGCAAATGTTGGTCACACCAGATACTGACCGGTTCTGAGTCCCCAGACCCCCAATAAAACAAAATACTGCACATTCCAGGGTGGCCTTTTATTGTGGGCAGTATAAGGTACACCTGTGCACTAATCATGATGTCAGATCAGCATCTTGATGTGGCACACCTGTGAGGTGGGATGGATTATCTCAGCAAAGCAGAAGTGCTTACTATCACACATTTAGACTGATTTGTGAACAATGTTTGAGAGAAATGGTAATATTGTGTATCTGGAATGAATTTTAGATCTTTAAGTCCATCTCATGAAAAATGGGAGCAGAAACAAAGGTTACGTTTATATTTTTGTTGAGTGTATGTATATATATATATATATATATATATATGGATTTTAATTTTAAAAAAGGTGCTATTTATAGAGTATTTTGTATCGCCGAATTGAACGTTAGGGGACTACAACTGAATAGACTGCATTAGAATTAAACAAGATCGGGTGAAATGGAGGCTTTCAATTCAATTCAATTTCAATTCAGTTTATTTATATAGCGCCAATTCACAACAGATGTCATCTCAAGGCATTTAACAAGAAGTCATTTCAATACATTTATACAAACATTCCAATCAGTTAAAAAGTTTCCTATTTAAGGAATCCCAGCAGATTGCGTCAGTCATTGGCGTGAGGTTGGGCCCCGTTGATGCAGACTTTCCAACCACAGCAATCCTTCAGCAATCCCTCATACTGAGCAAGCATGTAGCGACGGTGGAGAGGAAAAACTCCCCTTTAACAGGAAGAAACCTCCAACAGAACCAGGCTCAGTAGGAGCGGCCATCTGCCACGACCGTCTGGGGGTTTGAGAAGACAGAGCAGAAACACAGAAGGAACAGAAGATCTGATATAAGAGTACTCTCTATGTTACAGAAAGTAAAAAGTTGATAACAGGACACAGTGGATGTTCAGCCACTGGGAGCATCATCCCAGTCGATGCCCCCCGTCCAACAGGGCATTGCAGCCAAGCAGGATACCAGACCAGGTATATCTTCTATGGAGAGAAAAACACTGAGAGAAAACAAAGTTAACAGTCAAAATAACAGAATGTACTGTAATACAACTGGAGAGTAGTAGGAGAAAAGGAAGTAGCAGAGTGAAGAAAATTGGTAAGTCTGTCCTCCAGCAGTCTAAGCCTATAGCAGCATAACTACAGAGCTAGCTCAGGATGACCTTAGCCACTCTAACTATAAGCTTTATCAAAAAGGAAAGTTTGAAGCCTGGCCTTAAAAGTAAACAGAGTGTCTGCCTCACGGACTAAAGCTGGGAGCTGGTTCCACAGGAGAGGAGCCTGATAACTAAAAGATCTGCCTCCCATTCTACTTTTAGAGATCCTAGGAATTACAAGTAAACCTGCAGTCTGAGAGCGAAGGGCTCTGTTAGGAACATATGAAACAATTAGATCTCTGATGTATGATGGAGCTTGATTATTAAGGGCTTTGTATGTAAGAAGAAGGATCTTAAATTCTATTCTGGATTTAACAGGGAGCCAATGAAGGGAAGCAAAAACAGGAGAAATGTGATCTCTCTTTTTAATATTCATCAGAACTCTTGCTGCCACATTTTGGATCAACTGAAGGCTTTTGATGGCATTTTGTGGACTTCCTGATAGTAAAGAATTACAGTAGTCCAGCCTTGAGGTAACAAATGCATGGACTAGTTTCTCAGCATCACTCCTGGACAGGATGTTTCTAATTTTAGCAATATTCCGGAGTTGAAAGAAAGAAATCCTAGAAACCTGTTTAATATGGGATTTAAATGTCAAGTCTTGGTCAAAAATAACGCCGAGGTTCTTTACGTTATTACTGAGGCTTTATATATCTGTGAAGCAAAGCCGATACCAGCAGATTGCAAAGAAGCCTTAGCAAGTAATGGCAGTGCAGAAGAAGTTTTTTCGTGCAAACTAGGCCTATACAAAACAAAGTATTGGATTAATTTAACATGAAAGACCAAACAAAATGAGTCATTTCTATTTTATTCATTACAACCCTCACTTAATCCACATGCTCATAGCAGTTCCCAAACACTTTCGTAATCATGTTTTTTTTCTACAGTTTTTCTTGCTCTTGTTCACGTTCGTCCTGATTATGGCTAAATTTCGGCACTGTCAGATGAGCTCTGACAAGGTGATAATTTTTCCTTGGCCGATTATGGCTGGATGTGTAAAAAGAGTCGACATCTAGTGCAGATTCAGCACTAGGCGCATACGTGTCTTGACTGAATGACAAGTCATGTATTTTAGCAATCTAATTAACAATAGAGGTGTGTGTGTGTGAGTGTGTGTGTGTGTGTGGGGGGGGGGGTTGCCTGTTCATCTTAGCTAGTTTGGAGGGTAGCATCCTGGGATCTGTGCATACACCTGTGGCGACTCGGGTAGTCTTTGGATAACAAAAAGCAGGCTAGGTTGATTATTGAGATTAATAGCTCACCTGTAATTTTTTTCTTTAAAAAAAATCCCGGACATCCCGCTCATTTGGGCATGTTTGCACTTCTGTAATGCAGCTTTGGCCGTTCTCTAGGCAATAAGGTGAACCCCGAAAATGTCTGTAGAAAATGAATCTCATTCCGACCTCTGTCATCTACAAACTGTTTACTTCATAAAATAAATAAGTTCGCACTTAGTTCAAAAGTAAAAGTTCTCCTTCTGTAATGCCGCAGTTTTTCAATGATCGATGTTTTAATTCGGGACTAGTTTGTTTTCGCCATAGTGAGAAAGGAGTGATACGGCTGCTATGTACCCGTTTTAGACCATGCAGTGGTAGAGTTTAACCAACGTTATGACGTATGCGGATATGGAGACAGCTAAGGTCATGATGAAAACTTCTTTAAAACTTTTACAAAACCGAGTAAAAGCATGTAGGCCTATGTCAAATGTATTACATGCATTTAACTTCCATGAAACATGAACAAAATATGGATTTCATGTTAAATCCATCTCTAGGTCTAAAACGAGTACGTAGAAGCCGTATCACTCCTTTCTCACTACGGTGAAAACAAACTAGTCCCGAATTATAGCGTCGATCATAAAAAAACTCCGGTATTACAGAAGGAGAACTTTTACTTTTGAACTCAGTGCAAACGTATAGAATTCATGAAGTAAACAGTTTTTGTAGATGCCAGAGGTCGGAACAAGATGAAATGAAAACTGGCTTCACCTGGCCTACTCTCAGGCATTAACCAAAACAATGTTGCATCATTGCGTTGTGTGCCCCTGTCCCCCGGATTTTATTAGACTGTTTATTTTCGCTCAACATGCGGAGACCTAACATTTTCTGATGATGAAATTATTTCATATAGGCTAAGCCTATTTATGATTTATATTTCCATACAACCTTTACTGGTGGGACGTTATAAGTCGGATTTCTTTCTAAGGGGAGCGGCGTCCTCCTTCGCTCCCCCTCAACTCGACTACTGTATATATATATATATATATATATATATATATATATATATATATATATATATGAACGCCTATGTTAGCATTACCACTCAGAGACCGGACTCCTCCTGTCTCCCTCTGTCTCAGCATCACCGAGCTCAGGCGGCGCTGGCTCGGTGCCCTGAACCAGGGGATATGTCTGATGGTTTTATACCCAAACCCACGGGGCGTGTCTGTGAGACCATGGCTGCTGTGACACAGTCAATGCCTGTGACGTAGAGATGTACCGCTCTCCACCAATCACAAAATTCAAATGCAGTAGCCACCGTTCAACCCTAAGAGGGCAGCACTAAGACGTTTTTAGACCAAAAAGTGTAGAATTAAACAAGTTTACACCAAAATGTAAAAAAATCCCCAGAAACTGAAAGACTGCATTGGTAAAGACCCATTTATACAGTTTAGAAGCAAAAAAAAGGTGTTTTGTGGTTTAGTTACTCTTTGAAGAATTAATTATATGAGGTACAACAACACTTAATTTCCCTTTGGGATCAATAAAGTTTGTTTGAATTTGGATTCAATTGAGTTGAATTAATAAGGCGTTAATACATGCCTTATTTTTGATACTGGTGGCTTGCCATAACTGACTGTAACCTGACACTGAGTCAAATCAGCGGCAACTCTGATCAGAGTAGAGTACAGCTCACAGTGTTTCCTTGCCATGTACGATGGAACGTGAAGCATTGAAAAAGATTTTCTGGAACACCAAAGTCTGTCACATTTTTAAGCATATATATCACTTTTGATGTGCTACTAGTTTGAATAATATGTATGTAATAGGATCAAGGCTGTGTAAGTCACAGTGTTTCGCTGTGTCAAAATGGCGTACATTGCTTTCCTGTTTGTTTGTTTGTTTGTTTTTTTGCATTTGTTTTCCACATTTAAGCATCAAATGGCTGGGAATAAAATTTCAATGCCCGGAGTCCCTGTCAGATTATCATTGTTAAATGCTGGAGTGTCATTTATCTGAAACAGCACACCTTCCTATTCCTTTCAAAAACCTGGCAGATCCGGATAGTGTTAACCAAAGAATTGGAACAAATCTTGATTTTTAGCCATTCTCCCAACAAGAGCATACATGGAGGGGTTTGTGAAGGTTAAGGAAAGCAATAGAGCTTTAATTAGCCTGGTTTACTTCTGATGTGAGCTGCTTAAGTGAACTAAACGAAATTGCACAGAAAAGAACAGAGTCAAGCGGCTAGCATGTTTTCTCTTCCAGCAGTGTTGTGAGGTGTTAGACTCTGGCCATCTGAAAGGTCATGTACCTGGACTGGTTTGGGGTTAAGGGAAGAACAGAGATACAGACAAACAGAGATCATCCTCAGGACTCAAATACATCCTCTGGAATAGAAAAAAAGAATGCTATCCAGATATATCACATTACATCATGAGCAGAAATTGGCCAATATGAGATTCTGACTGTATAACTCTAAAGATGCAATATGTAAGAATTTTTCAGTGGAATGATCTCACAACAGTTGTCTTAGCTATGTTGGTTACATTGAAACCAAGGGGAAAACTTTGAAGCCAATGTGGAAGTGACAAAAATTGCAATTCCACCTCCATACTTCCTGATTCCAGAGCCAATCACATGTGAGTCTGCAAGGTTGCCAAGTCTTTAACAGAAACACTGCACCGCCATTTGTAATCCGACACCGATTGGGCTAGAGGCTAACTTTGACCTAACAATGCTAGCAGTAAATTAGAAAAAAAATAGTCGGCTCTAAAAATATCTCAAGCTGCTTTTTTCAGCAACCAACAACTCGATATTGCAGGGAAATGTATTTATCTACATATCTACTTACTGTGTAGCCTATGAAAAGCGAAGTTTTTTGTTTTTCTACATGGACTGCAGTACTCAAATTTGACCACAAGATGTTATTCTTACATATTGCACCTTTAATTAAAATGCCATCGATTTATCACAGTATCTACAAAAGCTATTGCAACACAAATTAGAGGGATGACACACTTACTGCATTAAGCACAGCATCACAGCACATTTTTTTGCCGCATTAAATGATGTCTCTAGCACAGACTGAATGTGTCATGCTGCAGTTCTCCAAAACAGCTGGCATAGCCTACCACAAAAAAATAACTAAATTAATTACTACACTAAAGTGTATTTACCATAACAAATTTTTGATATGTAAACATTTCAAACAATTTCAAAATATTAGCTTAGTATAATTTTTTTATGCCTTGATATCTGCTTGACTTCTCTCCAGAATAACATGGAAGGCCTGCCTTTATTCAAATCTTTTATATGGTATCCTAAACCAGGTTTTATGTCAAGAAAACATTTGCTTAACTAAAAAAATATATATAGAAAGAAGGAAAACATAGTGAGAGAAACATTTCCACAAGTTAGAAAAGGGGGGTGTAAAGCAAAAGAAATGTGTGCCAGTTTCCTATTGAAGTCACATACTGGTGTTGAAAACAACCACCATTCCATCACATAAAGCTCAGAATAGGGCGCTGTTAGATAACGCTGACAGCTCATGAATTTAAATCAAATCAAAGCAAAAATACTTTCTATTCCCTATGGTGAAATTGTTCTTGGGCAACAAAGAGTGGAAAAACAACACATGTGCATAATAAATAAAACAGTAACTTTATCAGTAAGATAATATAAAAAAAAGAAATAAACTAAACAATATTACATCATTCCTGAAAAAAAAATCTGAAAAAAGATGAAAACAGTTTCCATTCATAAAGAAAATGAGAAAATGAAAGAACCAGAGTTAATGGTATTGAGTAAAATTGAAATGGAAACACAAAAAAGGTTTTAGGTTTTAGACATTGCTCTGCATTGTCTGCCTGAAGCTAACTGCTCAGATTCAGAGACTCAGATGAATCGTCCTTTTAACACTCATCTTCAGGTGTCTTAGCCAGCATAAAAGACAGTAAGTCAACTTTGACACTTTAACTAAATTTACTGGCCAGATGTGTACTTTGATATTTCAAAAAGGACATTTTCTAATTTTTATCATATGTACACTTCATCTGTGAGAGACAGAATGTATAACAAAAAAATCAAGGGATTCACATTGTATGATTTTTAAAGAATTAATTTGTATAATGGTGCAGAACATAAGGACTTGGTCAATAACAAAAGTCCACTTCAATCCTTTGTAATGTAACCTTGTTTGGCAATGACAGAGGTAAAATGTTTCCTGTAGGTCTTCATCAGGTTTGCACACACTGTAGCTGCTATTTCAGCCCATTCCTCCATGCAGATCTTCTCTAGAGCTGGGATGTTTTGGGGCTGTCGCTGGGCAACACCGACTTTGAACTCCCTCCTTTCTATAGGATTGAGATCTGGAGACTGGCTAGGCCACTCTAGAACCTTGAATTGAATGGTTTTTACATAGCCACTTCTTTGTTGCCGAGGCGGTGTGTTGGGGATCATTGTCATGCTGGAAGATCCAGCCACATTTCATGTTCAATGCTCTCATTTATGGAAGGACATTGCCCAAAATCACATGATACATGGCCCCATTCATCCTTTCCTTAATATGTATCAGTCGTCCTGTCTCCTTTGCAGAAAAGCAGCCCCAAACCATAATGTTTCCACCCCCATGCTTCACAGTTGGTATGGTGTTCTTGAGATGTAACTGAGCATTCTTCCCCTTCCAAACACTGTGAGTGGTATTTATACCAAAGGGTTCTTTATTGGTCTCATCTGACCACATGGCATTCTCCCAATCCTCCTCTGGATCATCCAGATGGTATCTGGCAAACTTTAGTAAGGCCTGGGCATGTGCTGGCTTAAGCAGGGGTTCCTTTCAAGGACTGCAAGATTTTAATCCATGACGACATAGTGTGTTACTAATAGTAACTTTTGTTATTGTGGTCCCAGCTCTCTTCAGGTCATTGAACAGTTCCCCCCGTGTAGTTCATGGGTAGGTGAGATCATGCATGGAGCCCAAGGTTGAGAGAGATTGTCTTTGATCTTGTATTTATTCCATTTTCTAATAATTGCCCCAACAGTTGATTTCTTCTCACCAATCTGCTTGCCTATTGTAGATTGGCTCATCCCAGTCTTGTGTTGGTGTACACTCTTGTCCCTGGTTTCCTTGGATAGCTCTTTGGTCTTGGCCATTGTGGATAAGACAATGAGAATAACACAATAAGAATAACAGAGATTGTCTTACAGGTTGTCATTGGAGGCACACTGAAAAGGGAACTTGAAAGGAGAAACTCCGGTGGGTGAGTGGAAATGAGCGGGAGGATGGTGGTTGTCTTGAGGAAGCTGGGAGCCAGTCGTGGAAGTAGAAGCCAGGGAGGAATCTGAAAGGTGAGTATTTATTTTGGGCAAAAGATCTCAGGAGTGGAAATCAGGGAAGGGACAAACCTGTGAGGAACATGAAAAAAGGTGAGGTAGAGTTGAGGGAATAATTTTAGGAACGGACATAAATCTTAGCAAAGGCAATCAGGAAACTCGGAGGGCTTGGGGTTACTATATAGGTAAACACTCAGATAGGGAATGACTTACTGCCAGCTCCTTTTATCCTCCTGCAGTCCTGATGAATTGCAGGTTTGCGCAATCACACCTGCAGGCCTCAACCCAACAGAGCTGGATCCTTTGCCTTCGCTGTGCCCTCTGGTGGACAACCTATGGAAAGGCAAAACAGAGAGAAACCACCACACAAACCAAACCCCAGACTCCTGACAGTTTGATTGTGGATGTAAGACTTGTTGTGGACTAGCTATTTTACTGAAATACATTAACTGGAACTGTGAGTTGCACATTACCCTACTTTCTGAGTGGTTTGATAAAAGTGTTTACTGTGTCTACATTTATGATTGTATCCTTGATTAGCATACATCATTGGAATCTCAAGAATCTTAGCTGTATATATACATAGAAAAGGGTGTCACAGAAAAGGCAGATTTGACCCGGAAGTGTGTAACGTACTGCCAACAGGACATACAAACCCAAAGGAACTTTTAATCGGTGCCCCCCAGGATAAGCCAGAGCCTCCCAGCTAAATTTCTCTGGCACTGGATCTGTCTCCACTCCTTTCATTATGGCACTGAGTTATAATCAAGTAATGCAAGAAAGCATGAGGATAGGTTCCAAAGGAGTCCCAACCCTTTATAAGCTCAACAGATAGATGTTAGCTGCCTTACAGTTTCTACTTCTAGCTAGATTCAACTATCTGGTTTTGGTGATTGTTAAGAGCAAAATGTGCATGCTCCATGTGTAGCTGCAGCAGTAAATGATCCATCCTGCTATCCAAGGGAAACAATGACAATGGAAGGCACTGTTACAGTAGTTTCCTAGAGGTTGACTGTAAGCTCAGTTACTCTCTTTCTTGGCCTCTTTACGGTATTGAGTGTGAGGAAATAACAGTCCACCCACATAACCCGGTCCTGTCTGACCACTTCTTGATAACTTTTGAATTTACTTTAACTGACCATCTTAAATCTGAAAGAAAATTTCATTATAGTAGAACTTTATCAGACAATGCTGTAACAATTTTTAAAGAATCTGTTCCATTCTTACTTTCCTTAGTGTCTCAGAGTAACACCGTGGATGGCAGCAATTCTATCTCTAACCCTTCAGAAATTGATGGTCTGGTTCACAGCATTACGTCCTCATTGCGTTTGGCATTAGATAGTGTAGCCCCCTTAAAAAAGAAAGTGGCTAGCCATAGGAGGCTGACTCCTTGGTTTAACGCAGAGTTGCGTACTTTAAAGCAGAATACTAGGAAGTTGGAGAGAAAATGGCGCTCTACACACCTAGAGGATTCCTATTTAACCTGGGATAACAGTCTACTGCTGTATAAAAAGACCCTTCGACAAGCTAGAACAGCATATTTTTCATCATTAATAGAGGCGAATAAAAACAATCCTAGGTTTCTTTTTAGTACAGTTGCCAAACTTACACCGAGTCATAGCTCTGTTGAGCAAACTATTCCCCCAGCTCTTAGCAGTGATGATATTATGAGATTCTTCATAAATAAAATAAATTTTATTAAAAATAAAATCATTGGCACCCTCCCAAACATGATTACTTCTTCCTCAGTAAATGAAAGAACTGTAGAACCTCAGTTGTGCTTAGGCTGTTTTGATTCAGTCGAGCTTTCAGAATTATCAAAAATATTAGCCTCATCTAAACCTTGAACTTGTATTTTGGACCCAATCCCAACCAAATTATTTAAAGAAGTGTTCCCTTTGGTTCCTGGCCCCATTTTGGATATGATGAATCTATCCTTAGTAAACGGATACGTACCACAGGAATTTAAAATAGCTGTAATTAAACCTTTACTCAAGAAACCTTCCCTTGATCAAGATGACCTATCTAATTACAGACCTATATCTAACCTTCCTTTCTTATCCAAAGTCCTTGAGAAAATAGTTGCTAATCAAGTCTGTGAACATCTAAACAGTAACGAGCTGTTTGAAGAGTTTCAGTCAGGTTTTAGAGCTCATCATAGCACTGAAACAGCACTGGTGAAGGTTACTGATGATATTCTCATGGCCTCAGATAATGGACTGGTGTCTGTTCTGGTTTTGTTAGATCTCAGTGCTGCTTTTGACACAGTCGATCATAATATTCTCTTAGAAAGGCTTGAACATGTTGCAGGGATCAAAGGAACAGCACTAGGCTGGTTTAAATCATATTTGTCTGATAGATTCCAGTTTGTTCATCTAAATGATAAATCATCTTCACTCTCAAGGGTTACTTGTGGAGTTCCACAGGGTTCTGTGCTTGGACCAATTCTTTTCACCATGTATATGCTTCCAATTGGTAGAATCATTAGACAGCATGGAATAAATTTCCACAGCTATGCCGATGATACACAACTATATTTATCCATAAATCCTGATGAACCCAGTCAGTTAGGTAGATTACAGGCATGTCTGGAAGACATAAAAGCATGGATGACCCTAAACTTTTTGCTTTTAAATTCTGACAAGACAGAAGTTGCTGTCTTTGGACCAAAAGTTCTTAAACAGAAACTGATTAGTCAATCACTTCATCTGGATGGCATAAAATTGGCCCCCAGTAATAACGTAAAGAACCTCGGCGTTATTTTTGACCAAGACTTGACATTTAAATCCCATATTAAACAGGTTTCTAGGATTTCCTTCTTTCACCTCCGGAATATTGCTAAAATTAGAAACGTCCTGTCCAGGAGTGATGCTGAGAAACTAGTCCATGCATTTGGTACCTCAAGGCTGAACTACTGTAATTCTTTACTATCAGGAAGTCCACAAAATGCCATTAAAAGCCTTCAGTTGATCCAAAATGCGGCAGCAAGAGTTCTGATGAATATTAAAAAGAGAGATCACATTTCTCCTGCTTTAGCTTCCCTTCATTGGCTCCCTGTTAAATCCAGAATAGAATTTAAGATCCTTCTTCTTACATACAAAGCCCTTAATAATCAAGCTCCATCATACATCAGAGATCTAATTGTTCCATATGTTCCTAAAAGAGCACTTCGCTCTCAGACTGCAGGTTTACTTGTAGTTCCTAGGATCTCTAAAAGTAGAATGGGAGGCAGATCTTTTAGTTATCAGGCTCCTCTCCTGTGGAACCAGCTCCCAGCTTTAGTCCGTGAGGCAGACACTCCGTTTACTTTTAAGGCCAGGCTTAAAACTTTCCTTTTTGATAAAGCTTATAGTTAGAGTGGCTTAGGTCATCCTGAGCTATCTCTGTAGTTATGCTGCTATAGGCTTAGACTGCTGGAGGACAGACTTACCAATTTTCTTCACTCTGCTACTTCCTTTTCTCCTACGACTCTCCACTTGTATTACAGTACATTCTGTTATTTCGACTGTTAACTTTGTTTTCTCTCAGTGTTTTTCTCCCCATAGAAGATATACCTGGTCTGGTATCCTGCTTGGCTGCAATGCCCTGTTGGATGGGGGGCATCGACTGGGATGATCCTCTCAGTAACTGAACATCCGCTGTGTCCTGTTATCAACTTTTTACTTTCTGTAACATAGAAAGTTCTCTTATATCAGATCTTCTGTTCCTTCTGTGTTTCTGCTCTGTCTTCTCAAACCCCCAGACGGTCGTGGCAGATGGCCGCTCCTACTGAGCCTGGTTCTGTTGGAGGTTTCTTCCTGTTAAAGGGGAGTTTTTCCTATCCACTGTCGCTACATGCTTGCTCAGTATGAGGGATTGCTGAAGGATTGCTGTGGTTGGAAATCTGCCCAACCTCACGTCAATGACTGACGCAATCTGCTGGGATTCCTTAAATAGGAAACTTTTTAACTGATTGGAATGTTTGTATAAATGTATTGAAATAACTTCTTGTTAAGTGCCTTGAGATGACATCTGTTGTGAATTGGCGCTATATAAATAAACTGAATTGAATTGAATTTATATAAGCACACTAGATTCTGTGTGTTCTTGCTGTGGGCTGTACTCAACAACAAGCCATCTAGCATCCTCCATCAAGCATCAAAGGCTATATTTTGGCAAGAGAGGCTGCTGCATACATGCACACACACAGTGAAGCATACGTCATACAGAAATTGTTTATATTTGAATAAAATAAAACAACATATAGAGCATTGATCTTTTCCCTATGTGCAGTTTAGATATCTAGGTCCAAAAAAGTGTTTGAACCAGGTTGATGAGCATCATTGACTTTTGTTGGATTGTCAAACTGCTGCATACACTACATTAGCAAAAGTATTTGCTCAACCCTCTAAATCATTGTATTCAGGTTTTCCAATCATTTCCATGGCCACTGGAAGGCCAGAGCGCATCTAGCAATAGCGTGCTTCTACAAACATTTGTGAAAGACTGAGTCACTTTCAGGGGTTCAGTGAATTTCAGTGTGGTACAGTTAAAGGATGTCACCTGTGAAGGTGAATG
Source organism: Valencia hispanica (assembly GCA_963556495.2). Lineage (NCBI taxonomy): Eukaryota > Metazoa > Chordata > Actinopteri > Cyprinodontiformes > Valenciidae > Valencia > Valencia hispanica. The sequence continues at coordinate 6,108,395 of OY747719.1, forward strand.
ATTTGGGAATGCAATTAAGCCACAAAGTGGTAGTCTGCATAAAATCACAGAGCGTTGCTGAGGCACAGGTCACCAACTTTCTGCTGAGTCAATAGCTGCTGCATCCTAGTCTTTATCAAGTGCAATATAAAGCATCAGATAAAGCGGTGTAAATAACACTGCCACTGGATTCTAGAGCAATAGTGGTATGTTCTCAGGAATGATAAAACATGCCTGGTAATTCAGTAGACAAGTCTGGGTTTGGTAAGTAGAATGGCACTTGCCTGACTGCAATGCATGAAGTGTTGGAAGTTGGATACAAATATTGTATTTGGCTGTTTATCAGGAGTTGAGCTTGTTGCCTTAAGGCTGGTTCGTAGAATTTTAAACCGATTTCGGGCCTGATTCTCCCCTTCCGACAAATGCAAGGCCCCCCTGGTTATGGGAATGGCTCTTAAAATAATCCTAACAGATATTCCTGCCATCTGTGGTGTGTTTACTGTGCTTTAGTCTGCTCGGAAGGATGTCGGGACATTTCCGAACACAAAGCTGGCTATTCAACATGTTACATTGTCTTTGCCCGATATCGCAACATGTGGTATATTGCAAGGATAAACGAGCATGCAGCCTGTTAAATATGATGTGTAGCCAGTCAGAAAGCAAGGTGATGGGCATACACCTTGGAAGCGTCTCCTTCTCAACCGCCATGTTTATTTTCTCCCTAGTTACATTTTATCTCGTGAGGTTGTGTGAGATTTTCCGTCTGAGCTGGGAATCTTCATTAATAAGATCGGTTTGTGTGTTGAATTGTATGACCATTTTAAAATCTTTTAAATCTTTTAAAGCCTTTGGTTTCAGTGAAAGAAACTCTCAAGTTTGAAGCATACTAAAACTCTGTGGTAACTGTTTGGAGATGGCTTATTTTTATGCTAACATGACTGTGCACAAGTGCACAAAATTCATAAAGGAATGAATGAGCAAATCTGATGTGGAAGAACTGGACTGACCTGCACAGAGCCCTGAACTAAACCTAAAAGACCTCTATTAGGATGAAGAAGAGTGGAGAGTGGGAGTCCGACTTTTTCGTCCGACATTGGTGCTTGACTTCAAAATGCATTTCTGTAAAATGGAAAAAATCTCCCAAAACCATATTCCTAAACCATGTGGAAAGCCTTTCAGAAAGAGCTGAAACCGTTACAATAATAATGATTGGGCCCACGACAAATTGGAGCATTTGTATTAAAAACATCAGGTTATCAAGACAATGTATGTGTCAAGTGTATGTGACACAATATGTTTGAAAATATGGTGTATCTTTAAAATCCACTATGACAGACAAGGGAGGGGTAGGGGAGCTCTGAAGGGGCGAGGCTCTCGGCTGAGCACGTAAGGTCGGAGGAGGAGATGGGTGGAAAAGGCGGGGATAGGTGGGAGCAGGCGTTTCAGCAACCCCAAGCACTACCAGCAGAGACCGGCAGACACTCAATGATTACTCTAACATGAGTGAAAGGGTCAGAGCAAAACTTCAGGCATGTTTTTAATGAGGGAAACACAGGTTCTCCGGATATTAAGCTTCAGAAAGTCAATTTTGTATAATACCCCCCTTTTGAGCTCATTTTCTGTTGCATCTTGTTTTCTTTTTTTTAGTTATTGGTCTCTAGTTTAAAAATTAGGACCAGAGAAAACAGCCTATTAGCCTGTTGACAAGCTGTTCTTAACAATTTCATGACATTAATTAAACCTAGGTTGTGGTTCCCTGTAAATGAATACAGACAAAAACGTTTGAAAGGTAAGTAGTCGTTCAGTTATGTAGTGAGAGTTCAGCCCACTTCTGATTCACTCTAAACCCTGTTTTTCTCTGACTAAAAATACAGCAGACACAGAAGCAGAGCTAGCATGGGGCCTGATACTGACACCAGGCAGCTCCAGGAGGGTTCTCTGACTTTCCCTGCCTTCCAACGCTGCTGACACCTCAATCCTCACCCCTCTCTGATTCCTGGGGGTGGATGTAGGAGGTGATGGTGGCTCCCTGACAGTTATTAGAGAGACTGGTGGCCTCATGGAGGTGGAACTTGTTTGTTGGGCCAAGCAGTCAGAACAGACTCAGTAAAAACAATGAACAACCATTTGGGAGGATTCTTTTGTTAAAGCTATTTCTTATAAAATCCTGAGTTCATACCTGAAAAAAAAATCTAGGTACATTAATAAACTTCAAAGCAGCATGCTAAATTTGTTACCCCAAGGCTACATAGCAAAGTTAGGACAGTTAGTAGTTTTAAAAACAATCCAACCTCCTTCAGAGAGCCTTTAGCCTTGGGTTATTATTACAGACTGCTATTTAAAATAGTATGCTAAGGTTCCATATATAAACAGAAAAAATACAGTATAATTAGCTAAATTATTGCTATGTTAATATGATGAACCAGACAAAGTTGTAGCAGTGGCTGGCAAAAGAGACAGCCTGCAGAAGTGAGCAGTGTGTAAGAGAGGAACAGGGAGGAAAATAAATCTGTCCAAGTTCTTCTCTAACTGGAGAGGATTACGGCTGAGGTGCTGGTGCCAAGTGGGATAGGAGCATCACAAAATATCTGCTGCCAATTAGAAACACTGTGTGACCCCATAACACCAAGCACAAGTGGCTCTGAAAAGTTCCTTTTATCCAGTGGACACCGAGGACCTATCCACTCCACCCTTTCTATTAAAACAGCTTCCAGACATCTTCAGCGTCCATGTCATCTCCACTCTAACAGACAAATGATGATACACATAGGTGACTTTAAAGTTGGAATTTACATTATTGTGTCAGACTCCGGAGCCTGATGGTGCATTTCTGTAGTGCTTCACTCTGACTTTTAAGTGATATGCAGATGCTGGATTTTATTTAAATTCCTTCTGAGAGCACAGAACTGGGGTTCAAATGTGATTTGTTGGTTCAGTCCACGTTCATAAGAGGATGAGTCCATCATCCCCCCGTGGCAACTTCTACATCCCATGTCCTTGGGCTGCAGATTGCTTGGATGAGTCACACCAGAGAGGGACGAATTCCATCAGCAGAAGTCATGGTACTGCTGTGGGTTTGGGACTCAGGATGATTGGTGCATTTTATTCAGGCACATATTTGGTCTTCCTAGATAGCAAGTTTAAAGCAAAGACAGGAACTTGGTGGGAGAAAACAAGAATATCAAGGGACTGAAACTATGTGCACCTGATCAATGCCAATTAACCAACCCAAACACAGCAACATAAAGGAGCATGCCCTCTACTGAACACCAAGTAAGATGATCAGATTACATTCAGGACTAATAAAATGCTCAACCGAACCAGACCGGTACTCCAGAACCTCTATAAATCAGCTTGAATCAACAGAAAAAGACACATGCAAATGAAAAGTTATCTTTTAAAAGCTCTGACAACCTCTTAGTCCAAATCAACTCTATTTTAGAGTGAAGCAGTCAATGATTTCTAAATTAATGCACATTTTCTTTTAAAAGACAAACTATAGCGACATCAGTAGTGATTTCTTTTTTTTTTTAAAGTAATATTTATCTGAAAGAATCAGTTTTATTTTTTTAAACTCTCTAATAGTCATATTTTTCTTTTGGTCCATTTTCATCCAGACAAAGACAACTGTATAATTGCTGGATTTCATCTATCTATCTATCTATCTATCTATCTATCTATCTATCTATCTATCTATCTATCTATCTATCTATCTATCTATCTATCTATCTATCTATCTATCTATCTACTTATAGGACACACTATAATTTGGTCTAAGCTATGCTGTGAGGTGTTCCCCATCCCAGCGTACACACTAACAGCTCAGTTTTTGGAGCACCTTTTTGTTGAATTACTGGCTATATGCACTGTAACGTCGACCCATCATGTGTGTATGGTTAACAGCAGAGCCTGGAGTGAATTGAATACAGTGTCTCATCAATCACAGCCCAGGTTTCAGCAAGCTTATACGGAACCTTGACTAAAGTCTTCAGATTGTTTATGTTCTTGAGCTGATTTACCCTTACAGAACCAGGTAGACACAGCAAGACTTTTCTTTTCTTCATGCTGCCTTAAGCTCCATAAAGTGTGAAACACCAAAGGTAGTAGAACCTAAATCTGATCAGAGCTTGATTCTCACAAAATTTGACATGGGTTTCTGGTTTCAGAGCCAAAAGCTTTGAGATTTCTACTACTCCATGTGAAGCAGATGTATTTATACACCATAAAGCAGAGCCAGAGCAAAGTCCAGTTTTTGTGGCAGGTTACTGAGAACTAAACCTTTCTGCTGTGTCACTGCCATCCTCCCTAACAACATTATTACTTCTTTCTTGGTATGTCATTGCCACTTCTTAGCTACTTGGAGAAGAATTCTCCTGACTGGCCATTTGGCCAACTACAAAGTCTGTGTCCACAAATGCATCACCGACAGACATTCCTATTTTTACACCTGTAAAGATGGCAGCTCACCCCATCAGCTGGATTAGTGAGTTTTTCAGACGTTAGTCACATGGTTCTCTGGCATGACAGCTTGGTTGGAACAGGCTGAACATAGAAAAGTCCTTTAAGTTTAAAAAAAAGAAATATGGAGATACAAAGCCTACTCAAAAAGACACATAAGCCGTTTTCAGACAGAATTTCTGGAATATTTGCGGACAATTCCATCTGGTCTTTAACCGGAGTTGTGTTTTCAAATACACCACTCCGAAACATTGCCTTTCGGCTGCTTTCACACAGGAAGAAATGTACCAGAGGATCCTGAGGAATGGGGTGGGGGGGGGGGGGGGTTGTATGTGGATATGACGTAAACTTAGTGCGGCGGGCGTATATGTCATTTCCCCAAACAAAGGGATTATTGCAAAGATGGTCGACGAAACAGCAGATCTACTTGCAGTGTAGAGTAGTGCCTTTGATTAGCAGCTCCTGCTGCCTCTTTCTCTCTTAAATCCGGTGGAAACAGCAAGAGTGTACTAATTTTTTCAGTACACCCTTGCTTAGTTTGCTATATATTTAGGGTGCTTGGCTTGTTGGAAGGTGAACCACCACCTATGTCTCAAACCTGGTGCAACCTCTAACAGGTTTTCCTCCAGGATTGTCCTGTATGTAGCTCCATTCATCTTCCCTTCTATCCCTGTCCATGCTGGAGGTGGAATCTTTTCCACGTATTCCCTTGGTTGCTTCTCTGATTAATGCTCTCCTCTCCAGCCTGTCAGATTAGGGGGACAGCCATATCTTGGCAGGTTTGTTGTTGTGCCCTGTGAGTTGCAAAAAGGTTGGTATTTTGTTTTCAAACCTAACCCTGCCTCAAACTTGTCCACAACTTTCTCCCCTCATTCACCCTGAGACTAAATCACACACAGTTGGGCTCTAACTGGGAGAATTAAGAAAACAACTGGCCACACTTGATTTTACTCAGGCTCATCAGTGTAAAGTGGGCTGAATACAAATGCATGCCACACTTTACAGATATTTAGTTGTCAGAAATAAAGAAAACAAATATTTCTACTTTATAATGTTGCCCTACTTTGTGTTAGCTTTTAACATAATGGCCCCAAAATATATTGATGTCTGATATGTTGGATGACAAAATGTGAAAAGAATCAGTAATATTCATAATTTTGCTAGGAACTAATTAAACAATGTAAATAAATATTTTGAGGCATGTCTTGCAAAGAAAAAATATAGTGTTGTATATTGTATTGCTTTGTGTTGTATATATGATTTTCTTTGCTAGCTGCAAAGAAAAACAACTGTCTGAACATCCTCCAAGTTTAGTCATTTCATATTTTTGGCTCAGTTTGTACATGATTTGTCCAATTTCTCACAGTAAGTAGAAGGAGACAATAAAAATAAGCTCCTACCTAATGCTCAGTGACTGCTTCATGAATCATTTATATTGTGAAAAAGCAAACTCTGAGAGGGAATTAATAGAAAAGCAGCAAAGTATGCATGGGTCAGATTTTCCCTCTGTAATTGGGGCTGGGAATCAATACCTGTAATTACTCTCACTAAGCTGCTTTTGACTCATGCCGTTACTAGGAACCGTTTTCAGCTCCTTTCAGGCTTTTGTTTGGCATGGTGTGGGACCAGTAATAGAATACGGACAGGAACTGCCGCATTCTGCAGCCCCCAGTTAATGAGGGTCAAATTCTTAATTTCAGGATTATTTGGGTTGTAATATAATTTCCCCTGTGAAGTTTTGACTAATGCACTCAAACTGACCTATGTAAATGGTGACCTAGGGAAATTTCCAGGGTTCAGAAAGAGATGATTATGCTTAGAATAACCTCCCCCATAAGTGTGGGATAGGAGCACACACCTCCAGCTCTCTCCACGCTATATACCACATCCTGTATGTTTGACACGTGCAGCTGCAGGCTAACTGTCAGAAACGGAGGGGGGAGCTTTCAGAGGCATGTTGTTTTTCCACCACTCCTGTATCAATGCGTAAAAAATGTGGCAGCACTTTGAGGGCTTATGTTTATGCATGACTGGGGCCTTGGCTCAGATTTGTTTTAGCATGGCGAGAAAAGCTTGAGGTTCAGGTGTCTGTAAATAGGTTCTCAGCTGATCTGTGTGGGAGGGCCGGTGGACCCAAATAAAGAATGTCGGGCTAAAGGAAATGTCCTGCCAGTACACCTGAATCACATTAAACCCATTATCTGTGCTGGGCCTTCAGTCTGCATCTATTTTCATAGCTCTTTCATCAGCCAGCAGGCTTGGAATGAATGAGCCATTTGTTTCAGGATACAGGAGGTCATCCAGAATCAGTGGCATGAGTGTTAGTTTATTAGGTGTACCATTATGGCAACGCTTTGGATGTTTCTGGAGGTTTGTACATCTATATTTTGGGTTGTATAACTGTAATGGGTGCAAATGGATTCAGAATTCAGTGCAGTAATGGGCAAATATTTTGCTGTAACACATCTGATGTACTTTGTTACAACAATTTTTGAATTGATTTTACAATTCTTTTGTATACAAGAGAATAGATAAAATATTTTTCAGATGTTCTAGAACAGCATTTTTGACAGTTTGAAACTGTTATTTTAGCCTCTAGCATATGATATTTTGTTGGGGAAGAAAATGATCCAGGAACCCTGATAAATGGCCAAATACAGTACATACAGTAACCTTAGGCACGATTCCACTATTGGAACTTCAGGATAATTTTACTGGACCTTCATGGTATTTTAGAGATGAGATTTTAACCATGATGAATTGCTCCCTTCAGACGGGGGTCTTTCCTGCCGCCTTTAAAGGGGCGGTAGTGAGGCCCCTGTTGAAGAAGAGCAATTTAGATTTTTATGATTTTAACAATTTTACACCGGTATCTAACTTACCTTTTTTAAGCAAAATTTTAGAAAAAAATTGTTTTAATTCACATTAATGATTTTATTAATGAGCACAATGTCCTGGATAAATTTCAGTGTGGTTTTAGGGTGAACCACAGCACAGAGACGGCCCTTCTAAAGATTTTAAATGATTTTAGATTAAACTATGATGCAGAGAGGTGACAGTGTTGGTTCTACTGGATCTAAGCGCTGCCTTCGATACAGTAGACCACACTATTCTTTTAACCCGTTTAAAACAGATTGGCCTCTCTGGTGCTGTTCACAAATGGTTCACATCCTATCTCACAGACAGGACTTTTATGGTAAGTTTAGATACCTGCTCCTCTAGGGTCCATAGGATTACATGTGGTGTGCCCCAGGGTTCGATTTTAGGCCCAGTGCTTTTTAACCTGTATATGCTCCCTCTTGGCAGTGTCATCAGAAGACATTGAGTCAACTTTTACAGTTAGCTGATGATACACAGCTGTACATCTCCATGTCTCCCGATGACACAAGGCCAATGGATGCACTTTTTAACTGCATTTTAGACATTAAATCCTGGATGGCAGAAAACTTTCTCCAGCTCAACCAGGACAAAACTGAAGTTTTAGTCATCGGTCCTGAGGCACAGAGAGAGAAACTTTTACCAAAACTACAATCACTGTCTTTTAATCCCTCTTTACAACTAAAGAACCTGGGCTGACTTTTATTCCTCACATAAAAAATATTACTAAAATAGGTTTTTATCAACTAAAGAACATCGCCAGAGTCCGCCCCATTCTCTCTCGGGCCAATACGGAGACACTGATGGATACGGAGATCTTCTGTTCCTTCTGTGTTTCTGCTCTGTCTTCTCAAACCCCCAGACGGTCGTGGCAGATGGCCGCTCCTACTGAGCCTGGTTCTGTTGGAGGTTTCTTCCTGTTAAAGGGGAGTTTTTCCTCTCCACCGTCGCTACATGCTTGCTCAGTATGAGGGATTGCTGAAGGATTGCTGAGGTTGGAAAGTCTGCATCAACGGGGCCCAACCTCACGCCAATGACTGACGCAATCTGCTGGGATTCCTTAAATAGGAAACTTTTTAACTGATTGGAATGTTTGTATAAATGTATTGAAATGACTTCTTAAGTGCCTTGAGATGACATCTGTTGTGAATTGGCGCTATATAAATAAACTGAATTGAATTGAATTGATGCATGCTTTTATCTCCAGTAGAATTGATTACTGTAATGCCCTGCTTTCTGGTCAAAGAGTATATCAGGTTTACAACTACTACAAAATTCAGCATCAGTGTCCTAACGAAGACCAGGAGGCGGGAGCACATTACACCGGTCTTAAAATCATTGCATTGCCTCCCCGTACATTTCAGGATCGACTTTAAGGTTCTTTTAATGGTTTTTAAGTGTCTTAATGGTCTTGGGCCTTCTTATCTCTCTGAACTGCTTTTACCGTATGAACCTTCGCGGTCTCTGCCCTCCTCTGGCAGCCATCTCCTTTTCACCCCAAAAGTCAGGACACGCAAGCATGGCGAGACGTCTTTCCAGTTTTATGGCCCTCACCTCTGAAACAGGCTGCCAGAGGACCTCAGGGCTGGAGAGAACGTTCATGTTTTTAAGAGCAGGCTCAAGACTCACCTTTTTAGCTTAGCTTTTTACTGATTATTATGAATTACTGTTTGTTTAATTGCTCTGCATGTTTTATATGATCATATATTTATCAGTTTTACTATTTAATCTTAGCACATTAATTTACTGTTTATTTTTATACTTTAATTTATCTTAATCCCTGTTCCAGTGTTTCCTCTGTGGGAGCCCTCTGCCCCGGGAGCGGTGGTCGGCTGTGGCTCCCTGGGTGCTCTCCAGGTGGAGCTTGGGTGGAGGTGGGGGTCTTGGCCTTGCCTCCACTGGGTGCCCTGTGTCGGTGCCTTGGCTGCTGCTGTTGGTCTACCGCTGCCAGGGCAGATGGCTCCTCTGATGGCGTTTCCTTGCATGGTTCATCTACACTCTGCCCAATGTCCTTTTTTACTTTTTCTTTTAACTGTGTGTGTGCATGGGAGACGGTTGGGGGGAGGGGGGTATAACTGTGACCATGCTGTGGGGGAGGGAAGGGAAGGTGGTTTTATGTGGGGTCATTTTAATCTGTAAAGCACTTTGTGATGCAACTACTTGTATGAAAAGCGCTTCATAAATAAAGTTTGATTTGATTTGATGTGTCTCCACTTCACCGGGCCGGCCCGATAGGACCGTTTAGGACCATTGAATAACCTAAGCAAGTATTAGTCTTGGGGTATGTACTTGGACATGACCTGGTAGGTTTGCTGGGTGGGAGCTTTGGTAAGTCATGCTGTTTGGTTGTAACTTGAAGGGATATGAGCAGACGTTGCCAAACAACCAGCTTTGTAAATTTGAAGAGTTGCTGGTTAAGCTGTTTATAACAACAGCAAACAGAAATGCTGCAACCATCCCTGCTTCTTTCATTGCCGATCTCTTGTCATTTCTGCTGCTGTGGGCGCCTTTTGGTGCTGATGAGTGACGCTTCTCACTGGCGAAACGGTTGTGATATGTTGACAGCAAATTCCTTAAAGGGACAATTTTTTATGGAGACATGATGGCTAGAAGGACCGGGCCAACTGATTTACCTCATCAGATAAAGATTCTGAAGTTCCTATAGTGGAAACCTAAAAGCTCCACATTGGAAAGACTGGTTTTCCCTGCCCACTCGGCCAAGACATAAATATTAAATAAGCTGCATGCTGATTGGCTAGTTTACCCCAATTTCTCTACAATTTTGCCTGAAGCTAAGAACTCCAGAAGCGAGAAACTCCATGTACATCCGTGTACAGTATCCAGATAACTCAGAATAGGCAAGGAATTAATCTATCTGGCATTCAACCATACATGTTTGAACCGGAGTCAGAAGAAGGTCCCGGTGTTGAGGAACAACCAGTTCGCCAGTGATTGGAAATGATTTTGTCAGAGTGGTAAGTTACATGTGTGTTCTGACATTCTTCTTTGTAGTTTTCCTCTCCTCCAACAAGGACGTTTGCAGTAGCTCCGGCTAGCGTTGTTCTGCTGTTGACATACAATGACGTGGTGCATTGCCTCCACCAACAGTTGTATATTGCCGAGGTTGAAGTGGGTTGGGACATATTAATTTAAAGGGGTGAGTCTACAGTTCCTACAGCCTTGCCCAGATTGGCCTGTTTCTGCGTGGCCATTACAAAATTACAAATTAGTATACGGAAGCAGGTCGGAGAAGGCACATACTTTTTGGTGTGGTACATTTGACACCCCAAGCTGCCTATATTCAACAACAAGGTAAATGAAGTTCTGAATCTAGGACCCAAAACCATCAGATTGTTATTTCCATCGCTCATCCTTCCACATATCCTCTGATGTGCTGAATATAAGCTTCTGGTCCAAATCCTGACTGGATGTAGCTTGGAGGTGATCAGTTTGACTTCTGTTTCTCCATCTGCTTTCTGAGTGCTCACCACTCAGAGGGGTCAAGATCTATAGAGTTTCCTGACCAGATACTGTTTTAATCCACTTTGTTGTCATCTTTGGCTTGTGGTATGCTGCTCCACCATGATGGAAAACACACAGCTGGTCACCACACCGTCAGTGCCACAAAAAAGCTGTCTCTTTATTATTCATTGCAGTGTTTTTGGACAGAATTGGGAGTGAGCCTATGTCGCAGACAATCTACAGTGAGATTCCATCCTTCATCTTCCCTTTTAAGCTTCTGACCAAGATGCTCTTGGGAGACAAGGGAAAGATTTAATTGAACAATAAGGTAAATGTGCAAAGTTTAAATCTTGATCCTGATCCAGACTTCTTGAGTCGGGAGCTGATTGTTGTTATTATTATTATTTTTTACTTTATTCAACATAGAAAGTACTCTTATGTCATGTCTTACAGTGGTGTTGTGCATGGACGTCCTGGATGGACGTCCTGTTGCCGGGCTGAGTTCTGACAGACAGCCTGATGGTCCTCTTCTGAGGACCAGGCAGCAGCTGAGGAGCTTGGCTGGTCGACAGCGACGAAGTGGCTTGGCCGGTCAAGGTCGACAGCAACGAAGAGGCTTGGTCGATAGAGCTGAATCTGGCGGCTCGAAAGCCGGCTGAACACAGTCTGGAGGCTCGGAAGCCGGCTGAGCTGAATCTGAAGGCTCGACCGACAGCATTCGGCGGCGAAGAGGCTCCACCGACGGGTCATCCTTGACCCTCCCTGGGAGCTCTAGTGACTGGGACGGGTCATCCTTTACCCTCCCTGGGAGCTCTAGTGATGGGGATAGGTCATCCATGACCCTCCCTGGGAGCTCTAGCGACGGGGACTCTCTGGGTGGAGACAGGTCCTCCCTTACCCTCTCCGGGGACTCTGCCACCCATGGGGAGACACCAGATGCCTCCTGATGTTATGGACACGGAGACGAAAAATTAAGGAGAAGAAAGAAGGAAGATGAAGAAGAGAGTTAGGAAACAAAAAGTCAAGAGAGAGGGTGAGTTGAAAATACAAGAGAGGAAGGGGAACAAAGAAAACACAGGAAGACATTGAAGTCTGCCTCCATACACACAGGATGGCAGAGAGAGGAGGAAAAGCAAAACAAAACACGAAAAAGGAACATCGACAAAACCAACCAAACATTGTGAACTAAGAATTACACAACCACATCACACAAAAAAAGATATAAAAATACAACAACAAAGTCACAGAAAAACTCATGGTACCGATTAATCAAGCTCTAGTAATGATAACCTCAGCCCAAGAATATTTCCTTAAACACCAGAGACCCCACATCTATGTGTGTGTGTTGGCATGCTGGTGCATATAAGGTTTCTCCATAAGAGTGTTCGATAGTTGGTGTGAGCAGACATCAATCCGTCTCCCAGGAATCGATAAAGAAATGAAGGAGATCGGAGCAAAGATGTCCAAAGGACCGCCAGAGCCCCAGGCGGACCGGGGCGGGGCCGACCGCATCCCCCAAGAGAGGAGCAAAGGAGAACCCCAGGAGAACATCCAGCGGCCACTATGCAGGGGCCCGGGGGGCAGCAGTGACGAGCCCACGGGCCCCGCCGGCAACCAGTCAACGGACCGGGGGAGCCGGGGCCCAGGGGCACCCCACCCCCCAGCAGGGACCCGACAAGGGACCGGCCGACGAGGGGCCCCCGGCACTGCAGGGGCCGCGGCCGGCCGCCAAGCGCCACCTCCACCCTAGGCCAATCCCCACCGCCAACATCCCAGCGCCCCACCGATAGCCGCAGGGGACGGACAGCATGCCCAGGCCAGGCTCAGCCAGCATCTGGACACCAAGTTGTACCAGCTCCCGGGTCCTGATCCCGCGCAACACAGGGCGCCAAGACCAGGCATCCAACGAGGGCCAGGGCCGGTCCAACCCGCCAATGAACCGGCCACGCACGGTGCGCACAGAACAGGTGATCAAACAAGCAGAGATGCCGGATCCGCATCCCGCCGAGCCACCGAGCAGGCACCACCCAACAATCCCAAACCTGGCACCTCTAAAAGAGGTGCCCCAACCAACCAAGGGAAGATATCGGCCCAGCGCATCGGCCGACCGACACACCGGCCCCCCCAGGCCCGGCCAGGCACGCACCAGGTCCGAACCGGATTGACCACCGATGCACCGGCAGGCAGGGGCCCCCGTCACCGGCGGGGAGTGACGGAGGGGAAATAGCCCCCCCCATTAAGTGTAAGGCCTGAGGTGCGCCAGGTGAGGGGGCAGACCAAGATCCAACCTGACAGGTAGACAAAGACATACAGACACAGTCATACGTTCCCTCCCTCTTAAACCCATACATTCTCACTGACTCACCAAGGCACCCAAAAAAATGACGCTGTACCCTCACTCACACACCCCATGCACACTTTATGCTCCCAGGTCCGGGTACCGATGCCCCAGTAGAGCCACCAGCCCCCGGACCCGGGAGGTGGGCCCCCTACCTTCTAGGACGGAGACAAGCAGACCGCCAAGGGCCCCACAGTGGCAAAGCAGCCCGACAGCCCAGGACCCCAACAAGACCGCCTGTCCTCCTCCGGACCCCAACCCCTGATGGCCCATGCGAACAGGGGTGTGAAAAGACCCCTAGCCTCCATCCTCCCGCTCGAGTATGGTGTTTATGCGTGTTGTTATAATGTGCATTTAAAACAGAGGGGTGGGATGTGGGGAAGGCAGCCACACATCCCCCAACCCCCACCCAGAGCCCTCAGTGTCTATATGGGGTTTAACAGTGGGCACCGGGACCAGAGGTGAAGCTGATTGAACCGCTCCCCCTCTGGATGCCGAAAAGTGTGCCCACCCCAAAGTCCCTACATATGTGTCGCGTGAGAATGTTAAAAGTGGGAGTGTCTAAGTTGTATATTAAAATTGGGACCCAGGACACCACGGGATAGCGAGGAGGGAAGCCCCTCCTCGCACCCCAGTGATGTGCCCATGCCCCAAGACCCTATATGAGGGGTAAAGTGATGGAGCGGGTGGATAGAGGTGTCCAGGGATGGCGAGGGAAGGACTGGGAGACAAAATGTCTTCCCAGGGAGCCAGCTCCCCCACTGACCCCAATAGGCACCGCTGTTCATCGGGATCCACCAGGGGAGGGAGGCCATGGCACGTTCGACCTGGGGCCCATGGCCACAGCACCACAAAGCCCCACGGACCCCAAGGCAGTCCCCCCAGCCCCATCCCAGAAGGGGAACTAAACCCACCCTGACATTCGCTCTACTCTCAAAACACAAAAGACACTAGACACCCTGGTTGAGTTCGCGCTCCCCCCGTCCAAGTGCCCTCGTAGGGGGAGAGCACCTTTAGCTACACAGCAGCAGCCTCCCCGCCAGCAAAGGAGGCCCCCAGCGCCACCCGCACACCGGAGGCCCCCGTAGCCCGAACCACGTCGACGTACCTGCATACACTTTATTTACAAAAAAAGCTGATTTGGGAGTGAGTTGCTCTTTAAGAGAGTTCAAACATACGCTTGAAAATATACACATATATTTAATTTAAATCACTTTGGCAAAGCAAACCATTTTCAACCCATTGCTAATCTCAAATGAAAATCAATATTGCCTTTTCTTGTTATTTAGCTCATCAACAAATAACTATCCTCTGACCTTTCATCTATTTCCTCAGTTTATTGTTTATTCTTGTTACACTGGAGAACTAAATTCTTTCAAAATAATATTACCTGCTCCTTTGAGGGCTGATTATTTACCTGCTAAAACTTTAAAATGCCAATATTTTGGTTAATTAATCCCATTCTCTTGTGGTATGAAGACATTTTCACAGAAATCTAATAAATATTTTATTAGATCAGATGATGTAAAGAATGAAACTGGCCATTAAATGTAAAGGAAAACTTATTGTTGTTGAATGAGATGCTGCAAAAGTAACAACTCCATAGTCAGGGGTAAGTGATGTGCGGTGAGGTTCATGATTGGTCAGGCACAGACTCTTATTGAATCAGAACTACTAAACCCAAATTAGAAGCTTCTATTTCAGTTTTTTGATTAATTGAAACTTTTGTGTCGTTTTAACCACTTTTATTTATGCTTTATTCATGTCCATGCGATTTAATAATGTGATAGCTTGAAAGAATATATATTTGAATATTGTGTAGAAAAATTTTCATTTTTGGCTGATTCTTTTGAAAGTAAAATTTAAAATCGTGTATGAGCTTACCTTTGTGTATGAAGTGCATCCTGCTCCACCTATATCTTCATCACTCTCATGCAAAAATCCTTTTTATTTGCCTTCATTTTTTAAAATCTGCCTGATTCACTGGAGATAAGGAGGAAAGATGTCCTGGATTGCTTCTATTCCGATTGTGTTTTTTGTATTTTCCGACTGTTGAGTCTTTTTAATCCTTAGAAGAAGAGCGTTTGTTTCCCATTGTGCCTACTGGGCTCAGCACTGCCCCTTATCATTGAGGCACGGTATGTTTTGCCTCACCCTGCACATTTGACTGTGCATTTAAGACCAATCAGAAAGACTAAATATGTCACATACATTTACTAAATATCTAAGAATGTTACTTACTAAATATATAAGAATGTAGAATGTCAACATGTGTTGTACATGTTACATCAACATGTATATTGGCGATATAAAGAGAGACAAAAATGAGCACGTGCCAACTGCCTGTTTCATTCACTGTGTGTGACACAGCGCCTCCAGAGGTGAGGCACAACACAACACTGCCTCACCTCACACGTCACCCTCACATATCTGATCTGCGGCCGCATGTTTTGGATACATGGGTGAGGACATGGGCAGAGCTGCCCACTGACCATTACCTGGTGGTGAGTTGGCTCCGATGGCGGGGGAGGATGCCGGACAGACCTGGCAGGCCCAAACGTGTTGTGAGGGTCTGCTGGGAATGTCTGGCAGAGTTTCCTGTCAGAAGGAGTTTTAAATCTCACCTCCAGCAGAACTTCAAACACGTCCCGGGGGAGGCGGGGGACATTAAGTCAGAGTAGGCCATGTTGAGGAGGCTGAGCGGAGCTGTGGCCGCAAGGTGGTTGTGCCTGTCGCAGTGGCAACCTTCGAACCCTGGACCTTTTATTTGCTTTTCCTTATTTCATCATTTTTCCTTTACTTCAGTTTTTTTCAGTTTCTACTGTTTTTCAGTTTTTCTTATTTGAATCTCTTTCTAGTATTTGAGTTTCTCTTAGGTTCCTTCATCTTTAGTTATTTCCTAGTTAGTCCTCACTCTTCTCGTTTAGAATCATTCTCTGTCTAGTCTTCTCCCCTGACTATTCTCCTGTTTTTCTTCTCTGTTTCCACCCTGCCATTGTGCTTCCCTGCCCAGCTGCTGATTGCCTCCACCTGTTCTCTCCTTCTCACCTGTAACTGCTTCCCACTAATTAGTCCTCTGTCTCCTCCTAGTCATCTCCACTTCTCCTCAGTATATTTAAGCCTAACGGTTCCATCTGTTCTTTGCTGATTCGTCCGTCTTCCTCTGCTGTCCTTCTTTGCCGCTTTATTTTGCCATCTTCACTCCAGCAGTTTTGATGTTGTCAGTCCAACCACTGGAAGTCTTTTGTTTTTAATTAAAAACTTCTCACTGAATTCTGTTCTCTGCGTTTGGGTCCTTTCTAAAAAACATGACATTGTGTTGGTCTATAATATAAAACCCCAATGAAATTGTCAGGATCTAGGTTTGTGGGGATGTTTATGTCTGAGTGCTGGTGAGACTTTCCTCCCTGACAGTAGGTCTCTGCTGGAGGATGTGGTGAACCTGCTGCAGCCATTACACCTGGCTGCAATCATCCAAAAAAGTTTCATAGGTTCGGGCGGAAGTTTAATGCGGGCGGGTTGCGGGTCAGAATATATATATATATATATATGTTTTCTTTAGACTCCCAAAGAGGACTGTGTTGATTTATTGAGTTGGTATAAAGAGCAAGCAACAATATTTCCCAACGTATTCCCTGATTTGCGATTCAGGAAGGGAGAACACAGGGAAATAATTAATTGTAATATTTACATTCAATCAAGGGTTGCGTTATTTTCAGTCTTCGACCAGTATTTTAAAACGCTGGCAGAAAAATCATGGCAGAAAGACAATACTCATTTTGACAGATTACAATTCACACCCCTGACCACTTGGTGCAGATGCGCAGACATTTTCAACTTTATGCACAGAGTTCAAGTAACTGATTGAATCAAAAAAAGATTCCAATTAGAGTATTGAGCATCCTCTCAGACCTGGACAGCGTACCCAATGCATCTCGCTATCCAAGCTCAGCTGATCGCACTATGGAGAGTTACGGAGGCTTTGGAGCGTGTAGCTGTGCCGGAAACATACTGATTGGGTGTTTTAAATCAACAGGTCGGGGTTTGATCTGGAGATAACCACAGGCCGCGTTGGGTTCAAAAATCATCTTGACGGTGCGTGTTGGTAAAACTGGACCCGTGAAGGACTCTTCTACAGTTAACTGTATACTTTTAATGCAATTATTTTGTATTTAAAACCCAATGTGAGAGAGACAAATGAGCCGTAAATTAAATATGCAAGGAGAAATTATTGGGGAAAAAACATGTATTTTGAAGATGAAGCAATCGCACAAATTGTCGCATGACTAGAAAATGGGTTGAAAATGGGCCAAAATTTGTACAGTGTATGCCCACCTTGCCCCTGGGGGAAACCCGCACAGACCAGAGCCATCTGTGCATCCATGCATGGAGCAGGTGACACTGCATAATTAGAAAACTTTGCATTAAATAGATAAGAGTTAATCAGTTACCTGTTGATACTCGACACACTTTTGAATGCGAGTCTTTATTGAACATGACATCAACCTCACCAAGGAAAGCTACAGCATTCACACATGGCTGTATTCTTATACAGCTATGTTTCTGGATTGGAATACCAGTCAATTCAAATACTGATTACCCAGAAATTGTGCTGGGAGAACAAGTGCATGTTAGATCTGTGCTGGTAAGAAATTCTGTGTCAGATTTATAAAAGTGGTGGGGACAAAACTGTCAATCATAAATATTACCAGGGAAACCTGCCTCCCACAATCACCCATCCTGGAACAAAGGTCCTCACCAAACCTAGCCATCATCCCTCACTACCTGGATCCTCTCCACCTCCTCAACACCATCATTCCATTGCTAACAGTAAGCCCAACCCTCTCCATCGACATCCATCTTAAAAAATATCATCGCTTTCATTAATAACCACCCTCTCTTCCAGACGTTGTTGTCCTCAGAAGCCCAAGTTTCCCTGTTAGACATTATTAATCCCTCTAAATAAAGTGTTTACTTTTCTGCATTCAGCCCTGTCACTGATTCTTCATATGAGTCAGAAATATACCTGGAAACAAGACAAAAATGCATTGAAGTTTGTGGTTTTAATATTCTCAGAAGGAATACATTTCTCAGGGTTGAATATTTTAGTTGGAAAAACCTTAAACCATAAACCTTTGTTTTATATTTGTTCGGTACTTTGAAACCAGTGGAATCTCATAGCATAGCATGTAAAAGCCCCCTCCCACACCCCCTTCTACATCTTTAGAATGAAACAACTGGGTCAGGATTTTAACACATACAGCTGATCTTCCTCTCTTTAATGACATGTATTTTATGTTATAAAATAACGGAGAAAACAACAAAACCCTTCAAGCAATACCATGCAGCATGACTTTGCATTGTATTACTGCCAATACATTACAATAATTAGATACTATTAAATTAAGTGGTGCAAACAAGCCTGACACAGTAAGGGGTCTTTCTTCTTGTGTGTATACAAGGACCACACTTACATGCTTACACAAAAGAGTCACACAGCTTCACATGTTGGAGGTAGAGGAGATTGACTCCCCACTCTGCTCAGGGGGGAGGAGGAAACCGCAAAGGGAGGTTGAAGAGTTCATTTTTCGATTTATTAAAAAGGGAGAAAAAAAAGGGGGCTGTGAAGAATAAAGTAATGCAGCTCCTGCTGGGACCTGGATCTCGTGCGTGATTTGCATGAAAGTCTGCACATCAAAAGTATGGGATGGCCTCTTAAAATATTTAAATGCAGCTTGTAACGAGCGGCATCATGGCCTCTGTCAAAGGCAGATGGATTGAGGCAGAAAACAAGAGATTGTTTCCGCTGGTCAGCTGGACCGTTCTCCAGCTCTGACAGCCTGTTGTTGTGTCGGCCATCGTTCCATCATCTCCCAAGAGAATAGCTTCCTGACAAGTAAAAGCTGAGGTAGTGTTGAAGAAGATGTTTACCCATGAAGAAAAGAGTCCCATAGTCCGCAGCGTGTTGGGAAAAGAACTGCTGCCGTGGCATTTCTGCCAGACAGCAGGAACAGACCAGCTGGCTCGTTTGTGGCCCAATCTGCACACAACATGCGGTTTCTTTGCAGCTCCGAGCATGTCAAAATATTTACAGCATATTCAGGAGAATGACTGACACTGTTGGACCATTGCATGGTACACTAAAGGCAGATCTGCTCTGCTGTTTATTCACTGTAGAGGTGTGTGTGAATGTGTGTGTAGTTACTCTGCTTTGGGTTCTCACACATGCTCAGAGTGGAGCACGATAAATCAAATTAAAAAGTAATACTTCTGCTGTGTTTCCGGGCCAAAGCAATCTACTCCATATATCAAATATAGTGTGATTGCCTATTCATCATGTACTGTTTTAGGCTGAACCGTAACGTCATGTGGACAAATATCAGGTGGGGAGTAAAGTCAGACTGAAACTCCAACTAATGAACACATATTTAGAGAAATAGATGGGCTTTGAATGACCGTTATTACAGCCTAAATGGCCATTTGCTCATTAATCACATTGATTAATCTGCAATTAACTTCAAAGATTGAGCTATGTTCTTTTAAAATGCTAGCTCATCTTCAGTGCTGGAATTTTAATTGTATTTTTTTATTATTTCTTTTTAATTGGTTCTGAGAATTATTTTCAGATGCCATCAGAAGACTGTTTTAGTATTTTCTTGATTTATGTCTGAGTAAAAAAAACAAAAAAAAGCCTTTACATACAGGCTCTGTATTCAGACTGGTTTTATAGATTGTGAAATTGTGCTGACAGCAGAAAAAAACTTCAGATCACTGTAGAAAAACTGGTGTATAGTACAGCACTGACTGCAGGCAGAAGAAAATGGGTTTTAGATCTACATAGGTTTTGCTTTATTGTATTGGTTCTTACAGAACAGCCCATGAGACATTATCTTTCAAGTCACTACTCACTGATAAAAATGATTCTGTAAAACCATCACTTAGTGTGGATTTATTGAATGGACAGAATGCATGCACTTCTTCCAGTGATATCTTTAGATCAGGGTGCTTTCAGTACATTTTCTTGCTTAAAGCTGCAGTCCGGAGTATTTGAGGGAGAGAAATATTTTGAATCTGACATACCAAGGCCCCTCCCAAAACACTCCCCCCTCCCCAAGGAGCGGTCTGTGTGCGCGGCCCCATCTTCACATTTGTCCGATCCGGATGCACGTTGATTGACAGCCGGCAATGCGGAAACTCTAATTCTATTGGCTAAAAATATTCGGCGCTCAGTGTGAAATGCATAGGGGTCTACGGGAGGAAGGTGGGATTAAGAAAAATTAGAAGTGTTGTAGAGCACTAGCCTTTTATCATAGTATTAAACCCCACTATCATTTTAAAGATTTATAAAACTTTGAGACATAAATATGTTCTCCAGACTGCAGCTTTAAGTGTATATTGTTGGTTTTATATGTGTGAATGTGTGCGTGAATAGGTTAATGACTGAATGTAGTGTGAAGCACTTTGGCCTTCTCAAGGACTAAAAGCGCTATACAAGTACAGACCAGTTACCATTAAGTCCAACACAAAGCACTGAGAAATTGTGAAAAAAAAGCTCAGCCCTCTGAGGCAATACTCTGCAGAACCACCATGGGCTGCAATTACAGCAAATCTTGGTACGTCATCACCAGCTTTGTATATCTAGTGTTATGTTTGGGTTTACTTTCCTGACCCACATGCAGAATCATACTCAGCGGACGAATTGTAAAGTTAAAAGATTTACAAGAAATGTCCAGAAATGGGAATGTGCAGTGACAAAGTTCTAGTTCTTCTCCAGCAATGGGTTCCAGTAACATCTGGAGGAGGAGAGGTTAGTTAATTTAAGGTTAAGTCCGCACAGGTAATGAATTGAAATAAGTGGTTTTGGCAGGGAAAAGGGGCTTACTGCGACTTGAGGCTGAGAGGTTTGTGTTTTGTGAATCTAGTCAGGTTCTGGTGGAGGACGGTACAAAGTCCGGTGGCAAGTGGGAGCTTGGAGAAAGATTGAGTAATCCTGGAAGTGCAGAAGCAGGAGACATGGATCTTGAGATTGGAGGTCTTGAGGCTGGAGAGCAGTCTGCCATGTAACAAGCTGAGGACGTCAAAGTTGCAGGTGAGGAAATCTTTCCACAGCAAGACTTAAGGCTTCTGGTTTCGACCTTCAGGGCACAAGATACAACAGGCAGCTTGATAACCAGGTAAGCAAACATTTGCAAGAGAACCATAGAGTGGTTCAGCAAAGACTGAAGCCTCTGCAGCACCTTATATCCTGAGTCCCACTGATGAGGCTAATTAGTGCCAGCTGTGTAGACTTCCAGGTCCCAGGGTGCTCCAGCCAAAGAAAACAGCTCACACACAGACACACCAAAACCTGATATCTAGACACTGAAATTTCTGCCCACTTTATTGCGACATCACTCAAACTCATTGCTCAAAGTCAGATGTGATTCAATTTTCAACGTATGCCCCAAATTCATTGTTGTATTTTGGTCTGGACTTTGACTGGACCTTTCTAACACATAAATATGCTTTGAACTAAGCCATTCTATTGTATGTTTCCTGATGGAAGGTAAACCTTTTTAACAGTCTCAAATCTTCTGCAACCTCTAACTGGTTATCCTTCACGATTGACCTGTTTTTAGCTCCATCCATCTTGCCATCCACCTTGATCAGTTTATCCATCCATGCTAAAGCAAAGCATCACCCACCATGTGGCTGCCACCTCCATGTTTCATGACCTCAGTGGTGTTTTCAGGGTTATTAGTTTTTCATTGCCTTTGGTCATATGCGACCAAAGCACCTTTTTCCATATCTGCTGTGTTCTTTGGACTCTTTTATTTTCTTTCAGCAATATTCTTTTCTTGCTACATACAGTGGCTTGCAAAAGTATTCGGCCCCCTTGAACTTTTCCACATTTTGTCACATTACAGCCACAAACATGAATCAATTATATTGGAATTCCACGTGAAAGACCAAAACAAAGTGGTGTACACGTGAGAAGTGGAACGAAAATCATACATGATTCCAAACATTTTTTACAAATAAATAACTGAAAATTGAGGTGTGCGTAATTATTCAGCCCCCTGAGTCAATACTTTGCAGAACCACCTTTTGCTGCAATTCCAGCTGCCAGTCTTTTAGGGTATGTCTCTACCAGCTTTGCACATCTAGAGACTGAAATTCTTGCCCATTCTTCTTTGCAAAACAGGTCCAGCTCAGTCAGATTAGATGGACAGCGTTTGTGAACAGCAGCTTTCAGATCTTGCCACAGATTCTCGATTGGATTTAGATCTGGACTTTGACTGGGCCATTCTAACACATGGGTAGGTTTTGTTTTAAACCATTCCATTGTTGCCCTGGCTTTATGTTTAGGGTCGTTGTCCTGCTGGAAGGTGAACCTCCGCCCCAGTCTCAAGTCTTTTACAGACTCCAAGAGGTTTTCTTCCAAGATTGCCCTGTATTTGGCTCCATCCATCTTCCCATCAACTCTGACCAGCTTCCCTGTCCCTGCTGAAGAGAAGCACCCCCAGAGCATGATGCTGCCACCACCATATTTGACAGTGGGGATGGTGTGTTCAGAGTGATGTGCAGTGTTAGTTTTCCGCCACACATAGCGTTTTGCATTTTGGTCTCATCTGACCAGAGCACCTTCTTCCACATGTTTGCTGTGTCCCCCACATGGCTTGTGGCGACCTGCAAACGGGACTTCTTATGGTTTTCCTTTAACAATGGCTTTCTTCTTGCCACTCTTCCATAAAGGTCAACTTTGTGCAGTGCACGACTAATAGTTGTCCTATGGACAGATTCCCCCACCTGAGCTATAGATCTCTGCAGCTCGTCCAGAGTCACCATGGGCCTCTTGGCTGCATTTCTGATCAGCGCTCTCCTTGTTCGGCCTGTGAGTTTAGGTGGACGTCCTTGTCTTGGTAGGTTTACAGTTGTGCCATACTCCTTCCATTTCTGAATGATCACTTGAACAGCGCTCCGTGGGATGTTCAAGGCTTGGGAAATCTTTTTGTAGCCTAAGCCTGCTTTACATTTCTCAATAACTTTATCCCTGACCTGTCTGGTGTGTTCTTTGGACTTCATGGTGTTGTTGCTCCCAACATTCTCTTAGACAACCTCTGAGGCCGTCACAGGGCAGCTGTATTTGTACTGACATTAGATTACACACAGGTGCCTCTATTTAGTCATTAGCACTCATCAGGCAATGTCTATGGGCAACTGACTGCACTCAGACCAAAGGGGGCTGAATAATTACGCACACCCCACTTTTCAGTTATTTATTTGTAAAAAAAAATGTTTGGAATCATGTATGATTTTCGTTCCACTTCTCACGTGTACACCACTTTGTTTTGGTCTTTCACGTGGAATTCCAATAAAATTGATTCATGTTTGTGGCTGTAATGTGAAAAAATGTGGAAAAGTTCAAGGGGGCCGAATACTTTTGCAAGCCACTGTAGCTAATAGTTTTCCATTTGACAGATTCTCCAACCTGAGCTATGGATCTCTCCATCTTCCCCAGAGTGGGCCTCTCGACTGTTCTCTGATTGATACTCTCTTTGATCAGTCTGTCAGATTAGGTGGATGGCCATGGAACTGGGCCATCCTCTTTCCATGTATAGATGATGGGATATTTGAGATGCTTAAAGTTTGGGATATTGTTGTATAACCTAACGCTGCTCTAAACATCTCCAAAATTTCTCCCTGACTAGTCTGCTATGTTCCTTATTCTTCATGTTACTCTTGGTTACCCGGTATTTAATGACAAAAGTTTTAATGAGAGAAAATGTGAAAAAAGCACAAGATCTTTAAATTCTTTTGCCAGGCACTGTGAGTCCAGAAAAGACAAGACAAACTACCAGCACGACTTTTATGCCACACATATTTCATTATAAGATCTTTATATGGGTTTTCAGGGCCAAACAAATTCTAATATGATCACAGCAAGGTCAGTAGTAAAACATTCTCATGAGAGTAAGCTGGCACAGTCAGTTATATAATTCATTGAAGTAGAACAGCAGACTAAACACATCATATTTTCTGGTGATGTTTCTTGGTTTCCAGTTAGTGTCAGACATACGACAATAAGAACTGCATTTAACAACTGGTGTTGCTTCCTGTTTTAATGTCCCCTCAAGAGTCATGTGCACCTTAGGCCCAACATACGGACCTACAGAGTGGACACCATGAGCAACATGATGGGCAGGGAAGGGAGGGCTAAAATCAAGGTGATACAGTAATGATTCTGCTTTTATTTTTTTGCAGTACAGCTGTTTGGGTTACTTCACAGCCAGAAACCAAGACTTTGGTGCATCAGGTTCTTTTTATTATTGTTAAAGACACTTTGTATGACTTTGCACTTTGTAGAGCATTGAACTGTAATCTCCAGTGGATCAGGTTATCCTCAACTTTTGGGAAAAAACAAAAAACAAACAGGAGAGCTAAATCATGGCAAAAGTAACACAATCGGTCCTGATGCAGTATACCACTGTGAAATCTACAAATTTCATCCCAATATGCACACTGTAAACAAAAGGAGGCACATCAAAAGTGACACACTTACTTACTGTAATTTTCAGACTATAAATCACGACTTTTTTCACATGCTTTGTGCCCTGTGTCCCATACAACAATGCCGCTAATTTGCAGATGGAGCTAGAACGGGATAGAACTTACCTGGGGTACTGGTACAGCAGCACTCTTCAAAACAAGGTTTTTCCTTTTTCCTTTTTGTTTTGGTATGTAATCGTCCTCACTGAAGTGTGCACTACACACACGAAAGTCCTTGGTTCTAGCCACTTTAGCTCCCACAGAGTAGCCCATGGCAATAAGCCAAAGTTGCCTAATAGCAAGGTCTGTTACAGGAAAGCGATGGAACATGAAAGGTGATCCCGGAACATTCCTGTTGTTACAACCCGGTAATTTGCAAGTGCGCACCATTGTTAGCTGTCTTTCGCAGTCGATTCGCGTGTGTCAGCGCTCTGAACGCCTGACAGGATCAGGGGCGCAACTGTTGATGCGGGCCACAGCGTGGATTGATTGGAATGGAAATAAAATGGTGCCGAGTAATAGTGAGTTGCAAATCTTGGCCATTTTGGATTTTTTTTTGTGATGCAAATGAATCATGTTCTCAAATGCATATAGTTTTCTGAAGCAAAACGGCACAGTTTGTTGGCCCCCGAAACTAGCCGGGACTACTTTCTTGAAACACTTCTAACGGCCAGAGCTCTGACCAGGAGGTGACCACAGATATGGATCAGTGTGTATGCACCATGCTGATGGTGAGGATGGGATAGAACTTCATGTCTAAAAATGTGAACTATCCCTTAAAGACCGGTGTAATGTGTTCCCGCCTCTTGGTCTTCATCAGGACACCTGCTGCGGAATTTTGTAGAAGTTGTAGTAAACTGGATATACTCTTTTTTGGGAAGGGCATTACAGTAATCAATCCTACTGGAGATAGAAGCATGCATCAGTGTCTCTGTGTTGGCCCGAGAGAGAATGGGGCGGACTCTGCCAATGTTCTTTAGATGATAAAAACCTGAAAGGATCAAAAGACAGTGATTGTAGTTTTGGTACTCTCTCTGAGCCTCAGGACTAATGACTAAAACTTCAGTTTTGTCCTGGTTGAGCTGGAGAAAGTTTTCTGTCATCTAGGATTTGATGTCTAAAATGCAGTTAAAAAGTGCATCCAATCTGAACTAATGCGTGGCACTTAAACACAAACAACAATTAGGACTTGTCCCCCATCCATCTATCCATCTCCAGCGGCCACTGGGGGACACTCAGGGGGTACGCTCTGGACAGGTCACAGGTCAGGATGTCTTTGCTACAAGGCAGCAGTGCGAACAACTGTGCATTAGCCTTGAGGTAAGTTTCAAATTAGTTATTCTAAAACACAATGAGCCAAAAGGTAAGTAATTCTGGAATCTTAACAAGAGAGAAGCAAGATTATTAAAGTAGGACAATCTGGCGATTTGCCTGAAGCCCCGCTGGTCCTCCAAAGCGGGGGCTTGATGAGCAAAGGATCTGCAGCTGGAGCCCCACCCTCAGAGTTCATCTTGCAGAAGAGGAGAGAAAAACAACAAACAATACCAATTACTTCAAGATAATAACAATAGTTTTATATTGAAATAGGAAGAAAAAAATTGAGCTCTGGTTATAATTTGCAACCGTAGCTATCCCTTTTTGATAATTTATGCTGATTCAGCTTTTGAAAACTTCTCATCTGTTCTGGTTTAAAACAAAGACACAAAAAAAACTGGTAAAAAGCAGTTTGTGCAGGGAAACTTGTAAATGCAACATTTGCTGCAGGGAAGAATATAAACATATCACAGCCCCACAGTCATTATTTTTATCATCGGTATGGTCTCTGAGAGCTATGAAGAGCGCCTCTGATTCTCAGCCCACATGCCCATAAACATGGGCAGGCGTCTCAGCAGCTACAATTAGAAATAGATTGAAATATCTATTTCTGCATCCAACAGGGATCAGCTAGCTCTTAAGAACACTGAAAACCAGAGAGTCTTGTTTGCCAACTGCAGCCTGTCTGCATCTAAGGCTCTTCCACAGGGAACTCTAATCATAACAGCAAACCCAGAAATCAGGGTCAGGAAATGTGAGCAATTCAAGGGGGGTGTGTTGGCTTTTTAATGGGAGGCTCAGAAGAATCGGCTCTTAAGATCTCCTAGTCTCAGGGTCTTTGACAGTGGAATATCGCATTTATCACAAGTTTGTACATGCTGGTAAAAGCTTGTTTGCATTACATGTGTATTGCAGAAGAAACTTGTGGGTCAAATTAAAAGATTATTTTAAACCTAAATTCTCAGGGGTGTGAAACAGGAATAATTTCTCAACGTCTAGCCAAAAGTCATTTACCAAGACAGCAGAAAACATATCTTACATGCAGTTGAAACCAGCAGTTTACACACACATTAAAAATACACCTTTTCTTCACCATCTGAAGTTAAATCAGACCAAACTTATCTTGTTTTAGGTCAGTTAGAATTACTAACTAACTGTACCAGCACAGCTCCTCTTCACCTCTACACTGCAGACTTCTCCATCAACTCCCCACTCTGCCAGTTTCAGAAGTTCTCTGATGACTCTGCCATAGTCTGCAGTGCGCACAGGACTTTATGGACTGGTGCCAGCAGAACCTCCTGATCAATGCATGGAAAACCAAGGAGCTGGTGGTTGATTTTTGCAGACACAGAACTTCTACCACTTGAGCCACGGTCGCCCTGTGGTGGCATCAGCCATCTTCTATGGTGTACTCTGTTGTAGGATGCATGTCTATAGCTGAGAGAAAGAGATTAGATAAGGTCATTAAGAAAGCCAGCTCTGTGCTAAGATGCTCCCTCGACCCAGGGCAGGTGGAGGGAGACAGAACCCTCTGGCTAAAATAACATCACTGTTGGACATTGTCTCCCACTCCATGCATGAAGCTGTTTTCACTTCTTGTAAATACTCTGTTATTTTCCTAATGGGAAAAGACTCATGCACGTTCTGTAAATAGTTTAAATTATCCTGCTCCCTTGTACATTTCTTAGATCTGAGTATGCTATTTTTTTTAAAGAACTGCACAGTATTTAGTGTTGTAATTATATACTTAGTGTGCCATATATTGTTGTGCCTTTAGTCATGATGACAGGACTGGACTACAAAGACAGACCTCCTGCCGTAAGGACTAATATTCCCATAATAATGATCCCATAATGGATCAGGTAGCTGTTTTCCAGTCGATGGAATAAGTCTTGAACCTGACTTGTTTGAAACTCTGCAGAAG
Source organism: Valencia hispanica (assembly GCA_963556495.2). Lineage (NCBI taxonomy): Eukaryota > Metazoa > Chordata > Actinopteri > Cyprinodontiformes > Valenciidae > Valencia > Valencia hispanica. The sequence continues at coordinate 6,136,276 of OY747719.1, forward strand.
GAATCTTTGGATTACAGATTCCACCAAAGAGAGATACAGCCTCTCTCTGTGACTGAGACCCTGCTGTTCTGTTGTTGGAGAAGAAAGCTGCTTTGCCGAAAGCTGCCCGTTTTCCCAGGACCGGACCAGGAAGAAAAAACCTTCGCTAGCCACACATCCATTCATAGTGAATTTCCCCTTTTTGGGGACGGACAGTCTGTCTGTCTGTCTGTCTGTCTGTCTGTCTGTCTGTCTGTCTGTCTGTCTGTCTGTCTGTCTGTCTGTCTGTCTGTCTGTCTGTCTGTCTGTCTGTCTGTCTGTCTGTCTGTCAGCTGCACCCCACATAGCTGCTGCTGAGCTGTGGAGTTTCCCTCTTTCATGCTGATTTTCCCCCCAGACAACATATTCATCCTTCTATGGGGATCAAAGACTTGTTCAAGTAAGGTTGTGTCTGGGCAGAGACAAATTAGCTTAAGATAAACAATTTAAAGATTGTTTGATTGTCTATTCAATTCAATTCAATTCAATTCAAAAATACTTTATTGATCCCAGAGGGAAATTAAGTGTTAGTATAGCTCATATAATTAATTCTTTAAGGAGTTGTTGTAGATGATGATAGCTGTGGGCAGGAAGGATTTCCTGTAGCAGTCTGTATTGCAGCGAAACTGAAGAAGCCTCCGACTGAAAACGCTCTGTTGTTGTATGACTGTCTCATGAAGAAGATGCTCAGGGTTGTCCATAATTGTTTTGATTTAATTTAGAATCCTTCTTTGCATCATTATTTCCAGATGTTCCACAGTTGTCCCAATAACAGAACCAGCCTTCTTTATCAGGTTGTTTAGCCTTTTTAAGTCCCTGGCTCTGATGCTGCTACCCCAACAGATGACGGCTGAAGAGATTACACTCTCCACAACAGACTTGCAGAAGATCTCCAGCATCTTGCTGCAAACCTTGAAGGACCTAAGCTTCCTCAAGAAGTTCAGTCTGCTCTGTCCCTTCTTGTAGACGGTTTCACTGTTGCGCCTCCAGTCCAGTCTGTTGTCAAGGTGAACTCTGAGGTATTTATACACCTCAACCACCTCCACTTCTTCTCCCATGATGGAAACAGTTTTTGACTTATCCCTGTTTCTTCTGAAATCTACAATCATCTCCTTTGTTTTGTTCACATTCAAGGTGAGACGATTGTTTCCTCACCATGTCACAAAGCGGTCCACCAGCTCTCTGTATTCAGCTTCTTGTCCATCTCTGATACACCCGACAATTGCAGAGTCATCTGAGTATTTCTGCAGATGACAGGTCTCTGATTTGTACTGGAAGTCTGAGGTGTATAGAGTGAAAAGGAATGGTGAGAGTACAGTCCCCTGTGGTGCTCCTGTGCTGCTGACCACCTGGTTTGACACACAATTCTTCAGTCTCACAAATTGTGGTCTGTTGGTCAGGTAGTCATTGATCCAGGCGATTGTTGAGGGCTCCACATGTGTCTTCAGGAGTTTCTGACAAAGCAAATCAGGCTGAATTGTATTAAATGCACTAGAGAAATCAAAGAACATGATCCTCACAGTGCTGCCTGCTTTGTCGAGATAACAGTGGGTTGGTTGAAGTAGGTGGATGATGGCATCTTCAACTCCATCTTCACCTTCATCACAGCAATAAGCAAACTGCAGTGGGTCCTGATACGTTCTTGTTTGCTTACTCAGGGGTGCCAACAGGAGTCTCTCCAGGACCTTCGTGATGTGGGATGTCAGGGCAACAGGTCTATAGTCATTGATGACTGATGGGCGAGTTCTTTTTGGTACTGGAACAAGGCTGGATGTCTTCCACAACACTGGAACCTTCTCCTGAGTTAGGCTAAGGTTGAAGAGGTGCTGCAGAATCCCACAGAGCTGCTCTGCACAGGCCTTCAGGACTCTGGGGCTGACACCATCTGGACCTGCAGCCTTGTTCCGGTTCAGTTTCTCCAGCTGCCTCTTCACCTGACTTTTGGAGACAGACAAGTGGGAGGGGGAGGCAAAAGGGGTAGCAGCATTTCCTGACTTGGTTGAAGTCAAACTTGTGGAATTAGAAGAGTCCATGGCTGAGGTGAAGGATAAAACATCCGAGGTGTAACAGGAAAGCTGTTGGTCAGAAGAGAGTGGGATGTCTGAAAACTCACTGCCAAGAGTTCGACATCTGGGCTGCAGAGACGACACTTTATTACACTGTGTTTTGCTGGCACAGTCAGTTATGTAATGATGTCATTCTTCAGGCTGCATCGGTACGAAGAGGAAGTTTGGCCTTTGAAAGGTTATTGAATGATAGGAAGAGTCATTTTAAACATGCAACATGAGTTACTCTGTCCTACCAGAGTTTTCCTTTGTTCTCTGGTGCTAAGCTACACAGAGTGTTCCCTAGCCTGCGCTAGATGCTAAAAATAGCAGACCACTGGTGCTCATAAACAATTAGGATTGTTATTTACAAACCTAGGGGCTGCACAGTGGCACAGTTGTATGGAGTTTGCATGTCCTCCCTGTGCATGCCGATTACTCCTGCTTCCTCCCAAAAACACGTTAGGTTAGCAGGTAAATTGCCCTTAGTGTTTCTGTTCATGGGTGTTTGTCGGATGACTGGTGACCTTTCCAGGGTGACCCTGCCTCTCGCCCCATGACTCGTGGAGATTGGTCCAGCCGCGCACAACCCTGCAGAGGATGGACCATATAGATAATGAATGGATTTATGGTATTCAAAGTACAGATCGGCTTTAAATAAATAGCTTAAACACCAAAAAATTATTTTTAAGTCGTTTTGAAGCAACACTTCTTTAGTTAGATCCATCACTGTGGTGACTGATCCATAAATCAAAATACCTTTTCCATAAGGTTAGTCATTTGTAATTCAGCAAATTATTCAATGAAACATTACTTCCTCCAAATAATGTTTTGTCTTCACTTCTGCTTTGCATTGTGAAGTGGTTGTTTGAACAGACACCAAATTGTGCTAATTAGTCTTAAACTAATCATAATTAGTTTGAAACTAACTTAGTTTAATTCCCAAATTCTTCAAACAAGCCTTGGTCTTTAAGTATACATATTCATACCGGACTGTGTCATCACTATCAATTTACTTTTTATTCTATGCATATTGGTACATTTTTTCTGTTTCACGTTTGTAGTTTTAGTTTTCTTGTTCATTCTTCCTTTACTTAGTTTAGTTGTGTATTACTAGCTTAGTGAGTTTGTTGACTATAGTATATTGACTGGAAAGTTGAATGTCTTTTGTCATTGTTTGTTGTTATTCCATATGCATGTGTAGTAACTTGCTGTTTGAAGAGCGTCAGTGCTGAACCTACTCCTTCATCTATTCTTATTCTTAATACCTCAACCTTAAACGGATAGGTATTCATGGAGAAAACCTGAGACTGAACTATTTGGCTATTATTATTTCCAGGACAGTCAGGATGGTGTCTCAATTTGGTAGTTTTGAGCTATTTTACAAATTTTATTAATAATTGCCCATAACAATTATTCATAGTTATTAAGCCAAAACAAACCTATTTTCACACATTATTGTTTAAATTCAATTTTTATATTCTCAAGCGAATCTACATGCTTTGACTTCGTCACTTTGCTGCTGCAACACCTACAGTAATTTCCCCCTCCATGGGATAATATAGGGATGCTCTATTCTATTCTTCTATTGTATTCATTGGCTGGAGGACCCTTTGCATGTGCTCACTAATGTTATGTGCAGTAACTTATCTTATACTGTATGTGTTCATACATTAAAAACAAACCGAGTGAAAGTAAAAATGACAAACTTCACTCAGCTGTATGTGCTTGGCCTGTGAGCTTGTGCAGGTTGTATATATGTTTCTACAACACAGATGTGTCTGTTTTTGTTGAAGCTCCACAGCAGTGAAACTGCTGTTCAAACATTCAACAGGATAGCAATCATATTATTTGTTTCAACACATATTCTGCATGCCTCCCAGTTCTCTGTTAAACTTTCCAGTTCATTTGTTCTTCATTCCGACGTCAAGAGTTTAACCTCATATCTGTCAGAGCTTAAAATGCAATAACTACCATTACATGCCTTGCAACCTGTTCCATAGTGCTCCCTCTCCAATCCGACATGATGAAATCTAAAAAGAACCACATGAAAACCTCATAAATGGCCTACAATGTGCCGTGAATCCTGCTGGAATGAGTTTCTTGCCTCACAAGCAATAAATCAAATGTAAATTTTATGCTGAAAGTAGGATTATCAAACAGGAAAGGATTTCATTCTTTTATTCAGCAATGTTACAAGTAACAGCCTGGGTAAACATGAAGAATCAAAGAGCATCATGGGCCCATTTCCAGCTTAGAGCAAAATGTGTCTGCGACAAAAAAACAAACAAAAAAACTATAAATAAGTTTAAATGGTTTTAATGGTGAGTAACACGACTGTTTATTACAAAGCACACAGCATCCTAACCTAAATACCTCCTAATAGGATGATGGTACTGCTTATGAGCGTCTGACCTGCCACTAAAACAGGAAAGTCGTGTGCTGAAAAAAGAAAAAAGGAGGGCAGCTATTACATACAGACCGAAAGAAAATCAATTTAGCTTTTCAAAAGTCTGAGCAGCATGGATGTGATGCTGGCAACACGGCTCAGTGTATTGGATAAAATTATGGGACTGCTCCATTTCCTTTATCACAATTCTTGTGCTTACTTCAATTCTGTCCATCTGTACTTTTGTTTATAAATATATACAGTGAGGAACATAGTTATTATAGTTATTGTAAGTTCTCCCACCTAGAAATTATGGAGGGGTCTGAAATTCACATTGTAGGTGCATTGCCACTGTGATAGACACAATTTCTTTTTAATTCAGGAGACCTGTTACTCTCCCTTTAAAAGCTCCACCTCTACTCCACCTATCAATCTAAATTAGTAGCACCTGTCTGACGTCGCTAAAGACACCTGTCCCCCCCACAGTCAGTCAGACTCTAACTACCACCATGGCCAAGACCAAAGAGCTGTCAACAGACACCAGAGACAAAATTATAGACCTCCACAAGGCTGGAAAGGGCTACGGGGCAATCGCCAAGCAGCTTGATGAAAATAGATCAACTGTTGGAGCAATTGTTAGAAAATGTAAAAGGGTATAGATGATTGTCAGTCTCTCTCGGACTGGGGCTCCATGCAAGATCTGACCCGGTGGGGAATCACTGATGATAAGAAAGGTGAGGAATCAGCCTAAAACTAACACAAGAGGAGCTGGACAATGACATGAAGAGAGCTGGGACCACAGTTTCAAAGGTTACTGTCAGTAGAACACTACACCATCATGGTTTAAAATCCTGCATTGCACAGAAGGTTCCCCTGCTCAAGTCATCACATGTCCAGGCCTGTCTGAACTTTCCCAATGAGCATCTGGATGATCCAGAGGAGGCATGGGAGAAAGTCATGTGGTCAGATGAGACCAAAATAGAACTTTTTGGTCTAAACTTAACTCAGAGGAAAAAGAAGGATGAGTTCCATCCCAAGAACATCATCCCTACTGTGAAGCATGGGGGGTGGAAACATCATGCTTTGGGGGGCTTTTCTACGAAGAGGATTGTGTATTGTGAGATTTTCAGCAACAACCTCCTTCCCTCAGTCAGAGCATTGAAGATGGGTTGTGACCCAAAGCACACAGCCAGGATAACCAAGGAGTGGCTCTGTAAGAAGCATATCAAGGTTCTGGAGTGGCCTCGCTGGTCTCCAGACTTAAATCAAATAAGAATCTTTGGAGGGAGCTGAAACTTTGTGTTGCTCAGCGGCAGCCCTAAAAACTGAGTGTTTGTTTATTTATTTATTTTGAACATTTTGGGGTTTCATAATGGAAAGCCAGACGTGCCACAATTTGATACATAAAAACATTCCAAATTGGATATATGTATATATAAAAGAACTTAAAATACATTTTTCAAATAAATCAATCTATTCTTATCCAAATAAAAATTTATTATATTCATACTTAAATTATTTGAATTTCAAATAATATTTTTACTTCATTGCTGTGCGCTGAAGATATCACGATTTTATTTTATCTGACTTTAAAAATCTAAATCTCTCAGAGGGGCTAACACTACTATAGAAGAGTAGAGCTAGCCCCTCTGAACTGTTTTGATCTTTATTGCAGTCTGCATCTGAGTTGCTGTGGAGGTTATCAGTCAGATATTAGGATAGATTTATTGAGACACAGCAGCAAGTTATATTATTCCATGACATACTTTAAAACACTTGTTTAATCAGCTATCAGCTCTCCGATGGTCTGTTTTATTGTTTGTGGTCTATGATAAACACAGCACAGCAGCATCTCAACAGCAACATTGTTCCTCATCAGAAAAAAACAACTGGTTACTTTTGCTTTGCATGTTCCCTATCTGATGATGTTGATACATTATGTTGCAATTCTCTGTTAGATTGTTGATGAATATCGGTTTTTGTTCTTCAGGATGGTACACTATGAGTTATGTTGTATGTTATAAGCCATTTTAAAGTCTTGCTCTATAAGCCCCTTTTACTTTTGAGCACCTGCCCCTCTAAAGGTCTCTGCACGGCCCTGAATGGGACAGTGGCAGTATCAACATTAGCAACATCAGCAACAATAGAGGGTACACGCAAGAACATGTGAAACAACAAAAAAACACATTCGTTGAGGTTTGGCAGCAAAGACAGTGTATATAACATTTTATCTTTGCCATCTGTGGTATCTGTTGGCTTTTAGTGACATATGCCCATGACATTGGCATGTCCTGCTAGAGCGAGTCATGCAGTTTGATTCACTGGAATCTTGGTCCGTACAGTGTACCACCACACTGTGACATTAAGCAGTCCTTTGTGACAGCTGAAGAATGCACAGTGAGAACCAGGCATGAGGGATATCCTGTTATGATCCAGTGTGCAACCAGCCTTCTTTTGCAGAGTGTTTCTAGGAGAGGAGTTCTCTCAGCTGCTGCAGCTCACACACCTGCAGGTGATCCAGCTGATGAGATCAGTGGCTTCTTAAGCAGCAGCAGGATCACCATTTAGCTCCTGATGGTCATACCACACCGGTAGAATCAAGCCTCTGAGTTCTAGAATCTAATTTTGTGAATTGCCAGTTGTTTTTTCCATCTTAGAGTGTTCTTACTCAGACCTTGTCCTACTTCCAGGGTAAAGGAGGATTCCCTGACGCCGGCATTCAGCATCTGTCCCCTGGTCTCATTCCCTGTTCATCTCTGCTGCTCTGACCAATTTCCTCCCTGCCTGCCCCCCTCTCCACCGATCATTCTGCCCCAGATCCTGGGTCAAGAACCCACCACGCTACTGTCCCTCTTTGACACCTCAAGACTCCTGCACACGTACTGGACCACACCTTCCCCCCCAGCTGCCATTCAGACACTGCTGCGGTAAGCCTGTTCCATTACCCTCTATTGACTATAACAACTCAGCCTGGATACAAACCACTCATCTCCCTGCAGAGATAACAGTGAAGCCTGTATACCGGTCCTCCACTAACAGGTCTCCAGCAACTCCAGTCTAGTTAATAAATATTCAACTGCTCATCTGTTTTCAGTCTGTTTTCTGCCTGTGGGCTAAACGTCTGAGTCAGAACATGACATATCCGGCAGAAATGAAGGCATTGAGGAGCGTAAAGAACAAACACCGCGATCGAAATGACCAAAACTTCAAAAGTATGGAACTTCTCTAAGCTTAAAGATCTCATGACACGAAGCTGACTTCATGTAAATGTATTATGACATAATGCATCTTGTCAAAGTATGTGGTTGTGTAAATTTATGAGCTGAACAGACTTGATTTTTTACGCGATAATTAGTTTCAAAAATATTAGCTTAATCGCGGCTTCAAAGCTACGTGTCCATGTGACGTCAGCGACAGAACCGCTCAGGCTGGACAGTCCGAAAACTACCGCTGACAGGCCTGATGGAGGCGCTCGGAAGATTCTTCCTCCAGTTATAGCTTTGAGATGGTTTTTGAGGTGGAAAATGCAGCCGGTTGTGGTGCTTCTAGAGGTGGTGGTGGTGGCATAGAATCATACAGGTATGAGCCGGACACAACGACTGAGATGGGAGAAGACAGCGGGTCAGAGAAGCTAGCGGGAGAATTGACGTCAGGGAAACACAGGTTGGTGAGGATTAGAAATAACTTAATTGTGGCTTCTTCTTTTTTTATATAATTAACAAATTGACATAAATGAGCATAATAATATTAACGTGTGGTGATTTTGGTAGTGACCTGAAAAATAAACATTAGCCTACATAATGTAAATATGGTAAATCAGTTTTAAAACTAAAAAATAATAAACTAATCCAGACGTACTTATTTATAAGGTCTGAGACTGATATAGGAAAAATAAAATCATATTGTAGGCAAACATATAAGGCAAACAACAAAGCAAGTAGCCTAAAATTTACTTCATTACAATTCTTTATGATTATCGTACCAATGTATTAGTTTCAGGTGAAACACGTTTATTTAATATCTTTGTCAGACTCACTAAATAGAGTTTGAATTATTCATAATTATAGCAGAACTGCTTTGAATATGTACCTGTCTCTTCTGGACAAGAGTGTCCGTTTGTTTTAAAAACTTCTGGGGACAATTATTGATTATTCATATACCCTATAAATATTCAGCAGTTGGCTATATAGGCTATATGCGCAGTAATAAAACGCGTTCCCTTTACAACCATTGCCATTTTTTTTTATTTTGAAAAAAAACTGATATTCAATATTATTTAATTCTTCATTTATTTTAGTTAATATTCAGCCCGAACAATCTGAACGAAGAATCTCCATCGTGCCATCACACATGGAGCAGATGAAAACATGTACTAAATATGAACATTTTACCTGCAGTCTCACAACTTTCTCATGGTCTATAGACGTGAATTGTGCACCTTGTGCGGTAAGGAGGCTGAATCCGCTCCGCTCGCACTTTGCAGACTGGAATAACAAGAGCCACTTCTTTCTTTACGTTCTTATTGCCTCAGCAGGAGGAAATAGCGTTGCATGGAGTACGGTGTCCAGGTCTGAGATGATGATGCTCAGAGGCTCTCATTAGAATCGTTTTTGATTGATTCAGTTTCCTAAACTCTGTGCGTAAAGTTGAAAATGACTGTGCGTCTGCATCAAGTGGTCAGTGGCGTAAATTGTAAACTTTCACAATGAAGGACGTCTGTTAGTTTGGGTCCACAGGTGTTTCTGATTATTGTTCTGACTAAAGAATAGAGGTTGTGTCACAATAAACTGGCGGCAAAAGCTCATCACACAAACACTCTTCAGATGGTGTTCCTATTCCTTTTTGTGAATGCACTCACTACCTGATAGAGAAAGTGAACTTTTATGTGATGTCCTGCTTCATTTTCTCACTCGATTTTCCTGCCGCACTTTAACAACGGCCTTTACATTTTTCCATTAGGCTACAGTTATAACACAATCCCCAAGTGATTGTAAATTATATTACAATGAATCATGTCCCGTTTAATTATTTGAAACATATACATCTGAAATTAATTTAATGCAGAGACAAATCTGTCCAGAGACAAAATATTGTCCACAGTCCCTGGCTTTATCTGCGCTCTCCGTTCCTGAATCACAAATTCAGTCACAGATAAATCTCTCTGCAGCGCAGGATAGCGGGAACATTCTGCTGTCAGCGCAAAGCTGGGGGAATATTCTGCCATGTTCTCTCCACAAACACAATATATCAACACCATTCTCTTTGGGAGTCGTACACAAACAAAAGTATTAAATTAATAGTTTGAACCTGCAGTAAAGAAACTTCAGCCAGAGCCATGAAATTTAATTGATGTATTTTTCCATCTTGAAACGGGAACCAGCGGGACTCTGCTCTGAGCGTGTTTGCATGGACTAAAACCTTGACGTATCCACTGCAAAGAATGCTTCAGCATCTGCGCAGAAAGAAACCATTGACTATGAGAAAGTGCAATAGAGTCATTTAAATAATAGTCCGTTCAGATACTGATTATGTGGAAATTTTGCTGGGAGAACAAGTGGATGTGGTAGTGGTCCGGACATGTCCCCGGCGTCCCCGGCTAAAATGAGCCTATATGCTTCTGGAAACACGAGATCTAACTGGGGTATCAGTGGAAGTGGAGCTTGTAGGAGTAGCGATGCTGACGCTCTCGCTGTCAGTGTCGCATCGCAGTCCACAAGCACCACCACGGTACCGCCGCCACACGCTGTCTGTCACACTCCTGCTGCCGGCAGCAACACACACTAAACAACCCAGGCATTCCTTTATCATAGTAATCAAAACAATTCTGCTCAAAATGTTCCGAACAGAGAAGAGAAGAGAAGAGAGGAGGAGGGAGCCCACTTCTCACGGTGCGTCTAACCTGTTTCACCCACTTAGACAGTAACTCTGGGTCTTTGGGAAACTTTAATAAACTGACACAATCCTTGTGTGTATTTGAGCAAAATCCCCCAACACAACACAAAGGCATTGCGATCATTTTTCTTTGTCAAAAATAGAAAATAGCGTCCCAGTCACAGCTGAAAAGCCGCTGTCAAATGTGTCAACAAACAGAATGCGTTCTCTCGCTAACGTCACTTCCTGCTTTCTGCTCGTTCAGTGCGCAGTGATGCAGTAGTAAAATGTTAGTCACCGCAGCGTTTTTTTGCTCACAGTAGGATTATACAAGGCGTGTTTATGACTTTGACATAGTCCATTGGGTTCAGATTTCTTTATTTTATGTTATGTTTAAAACTGTCAACTTGGTGTCATGAGGTATTTAACAGAGAGAAAAAAACACAGTGCAAGGTGTTTATTGCAAAACTGAATTAGCATTCTACAAGAACACGTCCTCAATGCTGCAATATCCTACAAGGCAGCATCCACTGTACACTGAGAGTTTGTCAGTCAGTTCGTCGCCTCAAATCGACTGGTGATATTTATTTCAAAGTTGCAAAAGCATATAACCCAAATCTGTTATTGCACGATAAATGTGTGTAAATGTTTGTAAATACTGTACAACAGGTAAATGAATCTTTGTATATGTTTTCATTTAGTTCTTAAAATAGGCTTAAGTCGTAAAGTTGGAATAACTCCAAAATGTCTTTATTTCTTTATTCGATTACATGACTAATTGTCAGAATAATTGCTAGGTTACTCGATTGCTAAAACAATCAACAGCTTCAGCCCTAAAACACTTCATTCTTCTTTTTTCCTTTACTTTCCCGTTATACACCACGGTACTGCAGCTCATTGCTCTTATTTTGGGTTTGCTTTGTAAGAAGCATTGTAGCTAGGTGTTGCCATGTTTATCCTGGCAGGTTATATAAGATGTTTTCTTCTTTAGGCTCCTTTTCCACTCATAGATTTCGCATGAAATTCTGTGAATTATGTCTAAGTTTTTTATTTGTGAAGTATATATTGCTTTGCACTGAAACAAGAGACATAAACATATTCCAATAAAATGGAGATTTTTGCATTTTATTCCAGTTTTAGTCATCAAACTTTGAGAAAGTGAGAAGATAAGTGGATACCTGCCTCTCAAATAAACATACTCCTGGATGCTCAAAGAACCTCTTTAGGTATTCCTTGAGAAAATCGAGTGTCATACAGGTAACAGAGTAAATGAAGATGACGACATATGATGGCTACACTACACAGTTGTTGTATGGCAGACTGGCCTCTGTTTCTTTCCCAAAGCTGACATTCCATCAGCCTGTTTGCTCTGCACAGTATACAACAAGTGCCAGACGTAGGTGGGCTCACATTGGGGCACCACTCTGAGGATGCTGGAAAGCTAAGAAAAGTTTGGTAACCATGGAAACTGTCATAACACAAACATCTGTGCATGTCCAACACAATATTGTGGTAATGACTGAATTACTGTCAAAGTGGACTAACAGACCACTATTACTGTGCCTGGAGTTATCCTGGATACCTGGAGAGCTCAGACACATTGGATGGTTGGTCGGCTATTTAGTTCTGCTTTCATTGATGTGTCACTGCCAACAATTTTGTACCGGTTTCTAATTGTGTTGCAGTCAGTTTCATTGGTTGTTCATCCTAGTATCACTGTCTGTTTATTGGTTTGGGAAACGTCCATGTCACCAGTATATTATACCTCAGCCTGGACAGCGAAAAGAGCCTTCTTGCTGTTTTGCCAGATTGCCAGCTCTCGCCTGCAGCTCAACTTGGCCCACTCGCTCCCTGAAAACAAATTATTACCAGACGGATAGCGTGTCTCCTTTAAAAAAACAACAATGGACGCTTGGAGCTGCAGTCTGCCTGAATCTCGAGTCTGAAGGGTGCAAATCTGTTTTGTCTGGATGAGGGATGCTCTGATGGGGGTGGGGTGATGGCGTTCGCCCATCAACCCCCACCCTAACAGTTAGTCATACCCTTGTCTGACAGGATAAGTGGCAGCTCCAAAGTGCAACAAGCAAAAACACTACTTCGCTGTGGCCATGGCAACCAAGTTGGAGATCGCACAGCAGGATATGCTGTCAGAGTTTGGGCTGAAAAAGGATGCACAGACAGAGAAAAGTGGCAGAAGAAGACTGCTGAGGACTTTATTTCACTACCCAAATCTGTGTGGGGGGTGACTCACACATTATTCATGACCTAAATTTCACCCTGTGTGGAAACATTTCCATTTTCTGCGTTAAATCCATGAGCAGCAACTGATGACATATATCAGCAATTTGAAAAATTACAAAGCAACTTTTTCCCTCATTTGAAAACGCAGACAGTGGTGTCACTGGCTTTAACTGTGATGTTTTAGAGTAAATTCCAGTTGCATGTGAAACTTTTCTTTTCCATTTAACACCTTCTCCAGCTGTAGTGGTGCATTCTAGGGTCAAAAGAGCATGAGGGTAAAAGTTCACCCCAATCAACACAGCAGAGAATAGATGAAAGTAGCCTTATCTCTGGAACCTTTTGATGTCTGGGAGTGCATTCAGAATGCCAACATATCCTTGACACACATTTAGCAGAGCATCGCCCTGGGACTAGCACTATGAAATTGACATTAATGAGAACTGAGCAAGAGGAGGAAGACGGAACTGCTCAACTTTCCCTGACTCCTTCCTCCGGAAAGCAGCTCCAGGCAGATGGTGTTGGCTTTTTTCTTCTTTTTTACACCACATTGCTGTTTGCCTGGTGCTTCTGCTAATGTAGGAAGAATTATGTTCAGTCTTACTGTCCTTGCAGGCACTTCAACAAAACTACCACAGTGAAGCTGTCATTGTTAAGCATCCTGAAACAAAATCCATCACATGTTGCCAGATTTTAAACCCCCTAGTGGTAGCAAATATGTATGTTAACAGATTTTCTGACAAACCAAAAACAAAACATTCAATATAAGTATGCTGCCAGAGTTACAAGATACTTTATTCAACTATGTACAATTTTTATGGTTAATTGTGTTTACTATTGCTGCCGACTGAGATCATGTTAGACATGTTTTTTTTGTATGAAAAAAAGCTACTAATGGATGTTGGTGATTAATTGCAATATCCAAACACCAGTTTGTTGACTCCTGTAACTTTTCAAAACGGTCTATGATCACAGTGTTATTGATAAACGTATTCAGCTGCTGGGAAATGGTCAAGGTCATAAAGAAATAAAAAAAACTAAATTACTCTTTAAAGACGCAGAAGGAGTTAAGAAATCATTGTAACTCCTTGGTCAGAAATAATGTTTGTCCACTAGTTCACATTCAGTTTCCGCGGTAACCAACTGATAGGACTACTTATATTACTGCATTGGATTTTAAGACTGACTATCGCTCAGAGGTTGTGCTATATATTTTTGCTGTCCAGCATTTTGATTGATGGAGTCAAAAAAATCTGGTCATAATCTACTTTTACCCGTCAAGTTTTTAAATTATACCATATTCAATAAGATTTTTTTTATTCATTTTAAATAATATTAGATCCTAACAAGCTGAACGGAGAACTACATATAAAATAAATTAAGAGATCACTCTCAAAATACCAACAGTTCACCTGCTGTGGCATGAACACACAGTCTCACATCTTCCTCCTGCTCCACAATGATCGCCTGCTTGTGTGTAATCAAATAGTGGGATTGCTGCAGATGTATTTGTCATGAGGTTTTGGATTTTTGCCTCAGACAGATGATTTCTCATGGGGGTTTAGATGTTGTTCTATAGGCTGAATCCACACTGCCACACTGGAGATTGTGATTAAGCACCACTTCAGCCAAAGTTTTGAAATGAGTTAAGGCAAGGCAAGGCAATTTAATTTGTATAGCACACTTTCAACAGCAGGGCAATTCAAGGTGATTTACATGATTTGGTGATTTTAAAAACAAAAAAACCAATGGAAATTAAAAGTAAAAGAAACACACATTACACATGATACACAATAAAGCAAGAGAAAGATGAAAAATAAGGAAGAGAGCATGAACATATTTCATACATATGACATCAAGCATTTACTCGAAGGCAATTCTAAACAGATGGGTTTTTAGTCTCGATTTAAAGCAGTTCAGAGTTTCAGCAGCTCTACACTCGTCAGGAAGTCTGTTCCAGATAAGGGGAGCATAGAAACTAAAAGCTGCTTCTCCATGTTTAGTTCTGAGTCTAGGGATGTTTAGTAGGCTAGAGTTGGAGGACCTGAGTGGTCTTGGTGGTTGGTACCATGACAACAGGTCTTCAACATATTTGGGTGCTAAGCCATGTAATGATTTATAAACTAGTAGGAGTAGTTTGAAGTCTATTCTCTGAGCTACAGGGAGCCAGTGTAAGGACTTTAGAACTGGGGTGATGTGCTCTACTTTCCTGGTTCTAGTGAGGACGCGAGCGGCAGCGTTCTGGATCAGCTGCAGCTGTCTGATTGACTTTTTAGGCAGACCTGTGAAGATGCTGTTGCAGGAATCAATCTGACTAAAGATAAACTCATGGATTAATTTTTCTAGGTCGTGTTGCAAAATCAGTCGTTTAATCCTAGAAATGTTCTTCAGGTGATAGAAGGCTGACCTTGTTATTGCCTTTATGTGACCCTGGAGGTTCAGGTCTGAGTCCATTACTACACCTAGGTTTCGAGCCTGATCAGTAGTTTCTAGCTGTATTAATCGAAGCTGTGTGCTGACTCTTGATCGTTCCTCCTTGGGTCCAAAAATAATCACTTCAGTTTTGTTTCTATTCAGCTGGAGAAAGTTATGGCACATCCAACCATTTATTTGGTCAATGCATTGATTTAGGGTTTGAATGGGTCCAGAGTCACCTGGTGACATTGTAATGTAGAGCTGAGTGTCAATCGCGTAGTTATGGTAGCTAATGTTATTGGTTGCTAAGAGGGAACATATCTCTAACTGCAGTGATCAGAAGTCGGAAAGACTCTATGAACGAGCCGTTTTCTGACGAGTAAGCTATCGCTTCTGTGGAAGGAAATCCGACAGCCTGCACAGGTGGTTGGTATGACACCGGGCTCTTGGGAGCGATGCGCTCCAAAGCCTCAGTAACTCTTTAGCGCACTGTTAGCTCGCGGTTAGTGAGATACATTGAGTACAGTGTCCAGGTCTGAGATGATGCTCAGATGCTCTAATGTGAATCTTTTATTTGATTGATTTAATTACTGGGGCTCTCATTTATCAACTGTATTTAGACACAGATATGATATCTCCATGCGTACTGATGCCAACCAAAGCAGTGTCTCCAATAACGCTGGCGCGTGTCAAATGTGGTGATCTGTGCACCCCCAGTAGGAGATCTGGCGCAGCTGTGTGCTGAGGGACGTTTTAGTGTATTCAGATTGATGTCGAACCATTTTTTCCTTTACTTCCAACTGGAACCTCTCCACTGTCCGGACCGCATTTACTGCCTCTGTCACTTCCTCCCAGGCACTGTTCTTTTTTCATTGGTTCCCCCTGAGCTGATTGAACCAAACGGCAATGTTTGGGACTAATTTAACTGATTTAATTTGTTCTCAGAAGTTAAGTGTTTTCACAGAAGTGAATAACAGCAAATGAAATTATTCTTTGCCACATTTGTTTATGTCTGCAGCAGGAATATAACTGCTGCATGCTAGAGGGGGGGTAAGACATGAAGCTGATAACAGATGGGAAAAATCTATAGGTGTCAAAATGAATTTGCATCATGACAATTTTCAAAAAGTATTTCATCATGACTATTTTTTTACCCTACTGATGTTTCACCCCAATCTCGATGTCACGGAAATTCCTTTGTTTTGCTCTCTTGGCCTTTATTTTTGGGAATAACGCAAGGATTTATTGCATGTGTCATAGGATGTGGTGTGACCAAATATGGTTAATTGAGGGTGTTTCTGTATGCAAATGACTGAATGGGCACTAGCACCTAGATACGCATATGTGGGATTTATCAACAGATGATTGTGGAGGGACATGCTTATGACTAGCCACCGCATTTTTGGTAAGTCCGGATTTTGACTATTCATACGAATGTTCTAAATTTATTTGTAGGATCGAATATAGAACCGTTTCTATGATTGTTTGATAAATGCAGCTTTAGAATACCTTGCAGCAGACCAACATCTTTGAAACTGTACAGAAGGAAGCTAGTTGCCAGCACTGCTAGCATGTCCTGCAGGATTTAGAGACCCTGCTATGAGGATTGACAAAAACAAAAACCCAGCAGCCTCTTACTTACAGTACACACTGCATGTGTACCAAAAGCAGTACAGTAAATAATCCAGCTGCAATGTTATGTGCAAACTTCCTTGATTTAACAAATTACCCATATTTAAGCCTCAGGTCAAGCATTGATTAAATAAAACATGTCTGGTGTGCTTTGTAAGGCTGTTCCATCTAAAATATGGTGTGTTGAGGAAAACCGTTTATAACCCCATATTATGGTTAAAACAGACCATCAAAAAATAATCATTTCAGGATTACCAGATGTTATCCTGAAGGTGATATCCATCGTTTTGCTCCAGTCTTCGTTGATGTCATTGCAGAATGTAAAGACAGAAACTGTAACCTGATGGAAGCTATGCCTACTGTGACAGCATGCAGCTAATCTTCCCTGTCAGCCTTACAACCCTGCAAGTCACAGGCGTATACGCACACACACACACACACGCACACACGCACACACGAGCATCTTAACACACACACATGCATGCACACACACACACACACACTGGACTGTCTTCAGTTTCAATTTCTGCACTAATCTTTCTCTGCATTATGCAAGCCCTGCTGCTCACTTACCCAAGACTATCCCAAGGAGCTTTGCTTTAACGAGATAATCATACCGACGATCAGATTGACATTTCAGACACTCTCTGCACTCATTCCATCAATAGGCAACCCTCCTTCTATCACTAGATCCACATTAGACTTGGCAGATTATCATTTAGAGCAATTCACTCCTCATTGTGAAGTGCTTACAGATGATTTTTGCATTCAAAGTTGTAGACTTTCTCAATGCAAGATTAACACACATATGATTTAAATTCAGTTAATTTCTCCTCTTTTAATCCCACTGAGGGAGAGAGATACAGAGATCCTCCATTGTCAGTTCAATGGTGGTGACGGCTTACGAAGCAAATCCAATTATTTGACTTGATTTTCACTTTAGCATACCACATATTCTATTTGGGTATCATTGCTGGTGGTCAGTTCTGACTTAAAAAAAAACTTAGTATTAGTTTAATTAAAAGCAAGAGAATAGTGTCAGTACTGTAGTTGAGTTGATGAGAGTATTTTTCAGCTTTTCCTTTGCCTTTTCTTTTTGTTGAAATGTCTGCTGCTGCGTAAAAGTTTTTTTTAAACCAAAGTACAGTCAAGGGTTTAAAATCAATGAGAAGACTATAAGCTTTGCAGTGACCCACCCCGTTTTGTTTAAAGAGCAGCAACCCGACTGCTCTATCTTCTCGTGTATTATGGCATGCACAAAAGAGATTTCTCAGGTCTTTACAAACGTCAATGTTCATCAGGTAGAAAATGCTTGAAGGAAAACACTTTCATTCAGACTTCTGCCTCTGATCCATAATCAGACACTGTGTACAATTGAAAGGTATTCATGGATCAATCTAAGAGTGAAGTGTCTCACAGTGTGACAGAGGTCCTAAAGAAGTCTGCCAAGTGAACGTAGTTCACAAACTTACTAAAGCTATAGAGTTTTTTATTCTATCTTTAATGTTGGCAACCCAGAACCGTTTTGAAATCTTTCAAAATGTGAAGAAATTAAGCATATTTTGTCAAACATCAAGTTCTGTCGTTTATGAAGTTCTATTAGGTTCCTCTTAGGCATACTGAATATGTATATATGTTCAATAGGGGGTAAGTCACAGTGGGCTGCAAGATTTTTATTTCAAGTTTTTGTTTTTCATTTGACTTTTATTTAACCAGGTAAAAAAAAAATGGAATTAAGAACCTCTTCTACAAGAGTGTCCTGTACGATGGCTGAGAAGTGCAAAACAAAAACAAAATTTCATTTCGAAAAACAAAATTACATTTCCAAAAACACATTTATAAGTTTTGAAACAAAATTATGTTTCAAAAAGCAAATTTACAAATTTTAAAACAAAATTACCTTTAAAAAAACACAACAAATTTGAAAACCCAAGTGCAAGTCCTGAAACAAAACAAAAAAATCTCTTGATGGAAATTGATTGTCCAAAATGCCAGAACTGATGCAAGGATGGCCTTGCCTTGTAGCACAAACAACATGATTTGTAGTTCAGCTAAACCAGGAAGTCAATGACGGTTCTTTGAAGAAAATAACTGCATGGAACATGATTAATGAATTTTCTGATACATTAACAATGTTTTGCAGAGTAAGCTTCAGACAGTTTACACCTTTTTTTGTGTGAAATTCTCTTTCATTCGTTTTGTTCCCCCTGTGTCTGGAGCGCAGGCTGCAGCCAGAAAGGCGGAGGACTCTTCACAGCACTGCTGATAGATGATAAAGCGACACCACATAGTCATGTTAAGTTTGTTACTTTATTTTTTAATCTACAGCTCTCGGCATAGGCATCATTTTATGTCCCCGGTAATATTTATGACTAGCAGTTTTGTCCCCACCACTTTTATAAACCTGATGCGGATTGTTGAATCCACTTGTGCTCCCAGCATAGTTTCTGTATATTCAGTATCAGAACTGACTGGTAGGCTATTTAAAACACTCCATTCCCTATCATATACAGTCATGATCTTTTTTTCTGTTGAGATGCTGCAGCATAACAGGGTGATGTTATGTTTAATAAGAAAGTAATATCTTGTCATGAGAACTGCCTCTGCAAAGCAGACACTCCCCCTTCCCCTCTCTTTCTTCTGTTCTGTATGCTTGATTACAGTACAGCAGTGCCCAGTGTGCAGGACTGGAAACAGCTGCAGCTCATCATCCACCTCCTTCTTAAATACTTGGTTGAAATCTTCACTTCCAGACAGATCACAACTTTAAAATGCATGCAGTTAGATGAGATGTTGCTTTAAGTCTTTATAATTATCCAGCCATCCGTTTTCTATACGTTTTATCCTGGTCAGTGTCACGGGGCTGGCGCCTATCTCTAGCAATCAGCAGAAAAATGGCTGGGTGCATCCTGGACAGCTCACCAGCCAATCACAGGTCTTTATCATTAAACAGATAATATGATGCTTGAAAAAAAACTAAACATCCAGAAAGATAGAAACAGAAATAACTCAAAATCAGCTTTTTAGGTTTTTTCTTAAAGCAGGTAAGTAATTTTGCTTTGCTGGTTAAAAATGTGTCCTGCCAGTCGCTTGTGCCATCTAGAACCTCAAAGTGAGACTGTCCATTGTTGTGAATGAAAAAATTGATTTTATGTCTTGACAAAAATGTTATTTCTAAAAAGATCTCAAATGGACGCGTGTCCACTTAATGACAACACATGAAAGCTGTGAGATTGGTGAGGGTGAAGAGTGTAGAGTTCCCTATCTCACCACTTCCTGCTTATACATGCACAGAAAGTTCCAGAACAAGTCATGTCAACCCATCTCTGTTATGCAATACATTTGAGATTGTTTATATTTATGGACACACTTGGAAATGTTTGACATTCACACCTTGTAGCTGCAGTAATGTCTGTAAACTAGTGTTTCCTGTTATAGGTTTTTAAAAACAGGATTGTCACAATATCTTAAATACCAAAGTTGATAATAATAAACATACATATGTGCTTTGCTCAATAGGATAAAATAAGTAAACATTAACTAATGCTAACAGCTAAACAAAAGCAATCAAGTCTGGTAATACATGAAACAAATGTGTGCCTTTACGATCATGAAACCCACCAATGACATCAAAAAATATTCCAATTTTTATTCAATTGTGTTTTCTTTTGGATACTTTTCATTGTCAAGGCTAGGAGGGGAACAGGGGGAGTAGCAGAAGAGATGAAAACTGCAGCATAGTGATTTAATACGATATAATCAGGACAGGTGAATAAGGAGAGGGTATCAGATAAGACACAAAGTTATCACAGTCTGTCATGGTTCGAACCAACCCATGTCACACTACAAGAAAGAAACTCTAAGACCTTAGTTGATCAATTCTAGCAGTAACATAAGGTGTTATTGCCACAATATTCAGGTGGATTTGATGTCAGTGTAAAATCCTTCATGTGTTTCACTCTTCGTAGTTGATGAGAACTCAGATTATACTTGTTTGATTGATTTCATACTCATGAGCACTTGCTAATGCAGGGTAATATTAGAGGACGTTTCATCCTTTTCACTCGTAATTCTCAAATTGACGAAATTGTATGTTAAACATATTGATATAAACTTAGAAGAAAATCTAAAGATTTTCAACCTTTTGCATTTCAGAATTCTAACAGTTCCTTAAACTAATCTTGACTACATACATTTATGCACCAACTCTAACCATGGCTAAAGGTTTTGACAATGACACAAATGTGCTTTCCTTTAACCTATGGCTATATATTTAATTCAGCCACGTTAGAGGTTTTTGAATATGATTGGCATGTTTAAGGTCATCATACTGTATCTGAATTGGATTTAAGTCCAGACTTTGGCTAGGTTACTGCAACACTTCTTTTGACTTTTTTGACTCATTCAGCGATGGCCTCTCTACTGTGCTCTGGATCATTGTCCTGCTACAGAACCAAAGTGTGATTGGTCTTAAGGTCCTGTACAGATGGTTGGATATAATGATGCAGGGTTTTTCTGGTAGAGAGCCAAATTCCTGAATCTTCTAACTATGGCCAGTCGTCCAGGTCCTGATCCAGCAAAAGAGCCCTAAACTCTTACACTATCACCACCATGCTTGACTCTGAGATGTAAAGTGTCTGTTTCTTAAATGTGTCAGTTTTAGTTCAGATGTAACATGATATACACCAACACGTTCACTCTTGTCTCTGCTACTCCACAGATTATTTCCCCCAAAGTCTTAGGGATCATCAAGTGTTTGGTAAATGTTAGACGGTGTTATAGGAGAAAATATCTTCTTTGGATATGGATGAGGCTGGAGTCTGAATTGGCGTTTTCACATTTTATTATGGCCAGTCTTGTACATAAGCCCGTCTGGGCCAACGGGGAGCCAATATTATGTCTTCATTGCAAAGTTAACCAAAACACTCCTCACAGCTGATGAGTCACACAGTTAGATCAGAGGAGGTGAATGGCCTCTTCACTGACTCTAATAATTATGGCATATTTCCCAGATGCCTTTACTAATATTTACTTAAGTAATAGACATAACATTGGTATGTTTCTGTAACAACGGGTGTTTATGTTCTTTTTGGTCAGCAATGGTTCTTATCTTAGAACTTTTCAATGGAGGCCATTTTTGCCCAGTCTTTCTTTCTTATTGTTAAATATCGAACTCTGACCTTAACTAAGACAAGTAAGGTCTGCGGTGGTTTAGATGTTGTTCTGGATTGTTTTGTGACCTCCTGGTTGAATCATCGATGTGCTCTTGGAGTGATTTAGGTTGACTAGTATTACCTTGGACAATTTACCACTGCTGTTGTGAATTATGACTCTCACTTTGGTTCGCTGGCATCCCAAATTGTTAGAAATGGCTTTGTAAAAATTTTCAGACTGATTTCAGTGACTTTGTTTTTCCACTGTTTTTGATATTTCTTTAGATGATGTGTTTCTTTTTGAGATATTTCATTAGCTAGAAAGGTTCTATTTAAAAATAAATTGTGTTCTGAAGGGTGAGATACTGGATCTAAGTGCAAGCTCAGGGATGATAACAGGCAGGCAACTAAACTTACTAAACTTTTAAATGATTTAATCACAAGTGAAACTCATAGTGGATGATGACCAGGGTGTTGATGTTCTATAGGAGAAAGAGAGACCGCAATGGAGGATTCTTGAAGCTGTGGGCAGACTTGAGATTGAGCACACTTCCTTTGATGACAGATAAGGTTAATTTAACTTGCAAACTTGACAAATTACGAGACTTGATCTTTTACTTCAGTCCAGCGGCCAGTGTGCCACTGTTAATGAGCTGACGAATTGGTGAGGTTTGGCTGGAGGCACCAGACTTTTAAACTGGAGCTTGATGACATTTGATGGACAACAGGGGCTTCTTGTCAAAATGCTGCACACACTGGTGGCTCCACCTCACACCACCTGTAAACATGACAACACACAGACAGGAAAGAGAAAACAGTACACTATAGAGGAAAGGGGGACCAAATGATCATGATCCTCTAACAGTTTTGTATTTCTGTAGGACAGGTAATATTTAAGCCAGAGTTTGGGTTGCAAAATTGAGCTCAGCTTTCTAAATTCACAGTCAATTCATGATTTAACAAAGGGGGGTGGGCAAGTACTTTTTCCCAGAGAAAGAGTGATAATGTCTGAGTTGTATTTACTAATGTCTTCACAATCAAAGATTGCATTTCCTCAGTATTTGGTAGCATTGCCTTCAAACTGTATGGCACGACTTTTCAGATCTGCTCTCTATAGGATTAATCAGGGCTTTGTGATGACCACGGCAAAACACTGACTTCTGTCCTTAAACCACTTCATAATCACTTTGGCTGTATGCTGAGGGTCATAATCTGTTTGGAAGACCAATTTGCGCCCGAACTTTAACTTCCTGGCTGATGTTTTTAGATGTTGCTTCCATATATCCAGATAATGTTCTTTCCTTACTATTTTATGAAGTGCACCAGTTCCTCCTGTGGCAAAATAGACTCACAACATGAAGCTGCCACATCCATACCTCATAGTTGGGATGGTGTTCCCAAGGTTTTATAGGTGTCCCCCTTTTTACTCTTAATTTAGCTATGGTGATTATAACCAAACAGTCCCACTTTAGTTTTATCAGACAACAGGACATGTCTCCAAGAATGAAGGTCCCTTTCTGCATTTGCAAACTATAATCTGGCTTTTTTAGGTTTCTTCTGGAGTAATGGCTTCCTCCTCACTGAGTGGTCTTTTGGTCCATGTCGTTACAGGACACATTTCACTGTGGATAATGACACGGCCTCATCAGCTTCAACCAGCATCTTTACAAAGTCTTTGGTTTTTGTTCTGGGGTTGATTTGCACATTTCAGACCAAACCCATTTATCTCTGGGACACAGAACTCATCTCCTTCCTGAGCAGTATGACAGTTAGGCATTCCCATCACGTCTATGTTTGTGTGTAATTGTTTAAACAGATGAATGCGGGGGCACCACCTTAAAGCATCTGGAACTTCCTTCCTGATATCTTGACTGATTTCTTTTGACTTTCCCATTATGTCGATCCAGAAAGCAGTGTGATCCAGGTGTGGCCAAAAAATAAATTCACCTCCAATTAACTCAAACATGTCAGTTAACCAATCAGAAGTTTCCAAAGTCATGACATCCCCATCATCTGAGCTTTTCCCTAATTGTTTATAGAGACAGTAATCATTCTGCATGCAAATTTCAGATTTTGAAGATAATATTATCACATTCTTTCTGATTATTTTGGCATTCAGCAAATATAAATAATGTTAGTCATTCTAACAGATCTAAAACAAGAAAAGTTTGATCTGATTGAACTTCAGAGAGTGAGAAATTTTTTTTAGCTGTCTTTTTATTCGATGTAATGGACTGTACAAGAGTTTCAAGCACACATGTGAGTCATATAAAGTGACATTTCATAATTAAGGGCCAGATGGTAGGTATACAGCGTCTTAGGTCTTTATATGGTAGCTCAGCTGTCAACCTAATGGTGGCCTCTTGGTTAAAGCCTGTTGCAGAGTACTGTGTCTGACCTACACTGATCTCGGTTACCGCTTCACATTGTGGCGGCATGTCACTTGAACTTGTTATCAACAATCCCCAGCCACCCACATCCCTATAATGTGAGCAGGTTCTCAGGTGTGTGACAGCATATTGACACTAACAACTACTTACTTCCATTAGCTGATATCAGCCACTCGAGTGGCTGTTTGACTACTCAAGATGTAGCAATCAGATTGTGGAGACGCGGCCACTTCCTGAAGTTGATCTGTTCAGGTATGAATCTATGTGTGCTGTGCACTGGGCCACTGATTACCAACGCTTACAGACTGATGTGGGCAGCCAGGCTTTTAATAACTCACATAGCTCACATAGCATTTACAGAGAGAAAAGCTCAGATTCACACCAACAAACAGAACCATACAAATGGCATGCAGCAGATACAAACATGTACAGCTTGAAGTTGAGAATAAAATTGAATTTTGCTTTTTATATTTTCAAGATTAAGTCAGTTATTTCCAGCAAGACCTGCATTATCAGGGCTTATGTGGCTTAAGGGGCTATGAATAAGTTTAAAACTTTAAATTAACTCTTACTTTCATCACCTCCATACCACAGTGTCAACAATTCTGTTTTCAGTTGTTTTGAAAAATTGGTTCAAGTTTAAGTTTGTTTCTGTGGTTTCAACTAAATATCAGAACATAGAGCCATCTGGAAGTGGCTGCCATGTCAAATAAAGTACCTGACCTTCATTTAAAATGCTCATGTTGACCAAGGCCAGCATTTGTCATCTGTCAATTATTAATTGGAGTAATTTCTTCCAAGGGAATTTATTAAAATATAACTACATACAGGAATGTGTTGGTTTCTGAAAGGATCCCACTTCTCCTGCACTTCCTAATGAAGTGGGCGGCATGAGTGGCTGCTGCTGCCTCTTCACTACAGGATGTTGGTGTTTGAATCTTGGCCTTGCCACTTCTACATGTTTAGGAACTGTTTGTGCCAGTTTCCCGTCACACCAAATATTCTTATTATGTTTGTGTCATATTGTGAAATACAGTATGTCTGTCTTTTCTGTGCTTTCTCAGGAAGTAAAATGTTTTGGAACTAGGCATACAAAAATATTGAATAGTAACAGAGAACACATGTTTGCTATGACTACAGACCCATTCAATGAATCGGGTCACGTCCACACGAAGCCGGTGCGTTCCCTATCCAATAAATTTTTTTCCTCGTTCTAAAAAAAAGACTGTGTCGTCTCAAGAAATATCTGCGTCCACACGAAACCACTGAAACCAACTGAAAACGGTGTAGTATATATGCCAGACCAGTATGGGGCACTGTAATTCTGCCACAGAGATACACTATACACGGAGAAGAAGACTTTGAGCATGCGCATAACCTTGCGTGCTGAATACGAACCAAGAATAAATTGATAACAAAGCAATAGATTTTGCTGTAATAACGCTAGTAGGCTTAGTAGCTTCTGCAGCACGAAAAAAAGCATGTAGTCCGCCATTATTGTTGCAGTTACCAGTGAAGCAGCTAACACATGATGTGATGACATCATCGTTTCACAAAATATACGGATTGCCTGTACACACAAAACCGCAAGGGTGTCGTTTTCAGATTTATCCACTTTGGGACCCGGTTTCAAAAAACAGCGGTTTCAGTCTCCAAAAACGCCACTCAATTCTTTGAGCGAAACACATAATTTAATTACGGTGATTTTCTACTTAAAATTAATAAAAACGCAACATTTATGATTAGAATATTATATCAGATCAATAAAAACATTTTTAACCCAGAAATGTGGGCTTAATGAAAGGTATGTTTTTAATACCCGCTTAAAGGTAGTTATTTTCAAAGGGTTCTTTTAATGTGACCCACGAGCATCATTGGAACACATATTCTAATTAATTAAACATGATAATAAGGTGTACTAGTCCAGTGATATAATTTTATCAGAGAAAGGTGTGTGTGTGTGTGCGTGTGTGTGTGTGTGTGTGTGTGTACTCGTTTATCTATGGCATTTAGGACCTTCTCTGGCATATTCACCAGCCTTCTAAAGACCAATGGGGACCAAAGCCCAGATCTGTGTGTGTGTGTCTGAGTTTCTGTTACTTTATTTAATGTTGGGGTATACTGGTCTGACATGCATGCATGCATGTAAATGACTGCATATAGTAGCGACAAGCACTGTTAGGCAATCCACAATAATAGCACATATACAAATTAAATTGGTAGAAAAATCTGATGTCATGATATCGACTAAATGATGGTACATTGTACCTGGGTACACTCCTCTCTTGATGGTTGTAGTAATGCATGTTTTAAAATCTTTAGCCAGCTTAGTGACATTCTTGCTACCATCAGAAGCATTTAAGAATCCTCTAGAGCCAAATCTATTGGCTGCTTTTGGTCTAAGTGAAGACACTGGCTTTACAGCTCGTGTCCTACCTTCTCTTCTTAGTGAACAGCAGGTGCTGCTGTGGGCCACTCCCCTGTCTCAAAGCACTCACATAGGTGATTCCTCTCACTGTACCTCGCTGATGTCCAAACGGGAGATATTTAACCATTCATCTATGTTACATGAATGAATCAGGCATGTTGCTGCTGGCTGATCCCTTCGGGGCTGTTGCCTTAATATTTCACATAGCCATTTAGTTTGGGTTTTTGTCTATTGTCATTTTAAATCTTTTAAGATAATTTAACTGGATCGTAAATGATTGTTTTACATTTTTAATAAACTGAAAATAACAAAAATTACTACATTTAATTATATTAAAATTCAAATTAAATGTTGTAACTCATATTATCCACATTTCTTCAAAGAGTTGATGCAGGTGCTGATGGCTGTGGGCAGGAAGGATCTCCTGCAGATATTCTGTTGTTGTATGACTGTCTCATGAAGAGGATGCTCAGGGTTGTCCATAATGTTTTTGATTTCATGAAGAATCCTTATTTCCACAATACATTTCCACAATCATTCCCAGAACAGAACCAGCCTTCTTTATCAGGTTGTTTAGCCTTTTTAAATCCCTGGCTCTGATGCTGCTACCCCAACAGATGACGGCTGAAGAGATTACACTCTCCACAACAGACTTGTAGAAGATCTGCAGCATCTGGCTGCAAACCTTGAAGGACCTAAGCTTCCTCAAGAAGCACAGTCTGCGCTGTCCCTTCTTGTAGACGGCTTCACTGTTCAGTCTCCAGTCCAGTCTGTTGTCCAGGTGAACTCCGAGGTATTTATTCTCATTACCACCTCCACTTCTTTTCTAACCATTTGCACATTAATCCATGTAGCAGTGCACTGATTTTACTTTCAGTCAAGTTTGCTTCTCATTTTAGTGTTCTATGAGAAATGTCCACACACATCATACACTCCACTTGAATGCATTGTCATACCAGGAAATGTCCAGATGTAGGTTGGCAGACAGAGAAGCATTTGCACAAAAAGTTATCATTCAGAAGTTGTTTAAATATGGAACTGATTACATGCAAGAGGACGGGCAGCTAAAAAAGCATGTTGTCATACAAAATGTGTTACATCTGAAGATGAAATAAAATAAGCTGATGGTAAAATGATGCAATGATGCGGCATGAGGAGGAGACAGAAGCATAAAAAGGTAGGCAACAGCCATTACTGTGCGCACACTGACTGACCGGTTTACAGAAATTACTAAAATGATTTATTATTGTTTGGCTAAGATTTTGATGCCTATCCATACAGTGTTTATACCATGACATTTTTGCTTGTATTGTAGCTAGGGATGGGCATAATTAATCGACGATCGATTAATTGATCATTAAGAATTTCATCGATTACATTTTTTTTTACCGATCAAGTTCTGTTGCGTAGTGTGAGTTTTGAAGGAATGCAATGAATTTTGCTATGTGGCAGTAATAAAACACTTTACCACACGAGGGCGATGACTGAAAATAAAACCCACAGGCCGACTCGGTTCACTGCCAACACCGCGAAGCTGTGTATAAGTACTTGAATGCACTTCCAAACCTGGTTAGAAACGGAGCATCCTGCTCTTGGTCTCAACCTAGCATCAAGTCGGTGTTAGCACGGAGGAGCTCAGATGCACAACGAGCAAAGAAACTTACTCACTGATTACTTTCTGAGGGAGGCTCCGCCCCCCTGGATTGCACCCCTATAGACTGGTGGAAAATGACTAAACAAGATTCCAGAGGCTTGACAAGTTAGCACGGAGGTATGTGTATCACAGCGACATCTGTCCCCTCAGAGCAGGTGATCTCAGCGCTGCAGGTCAGACGCGAAAGCAGCCTGATGACCGTCAGTCTGCTCACCAGGCTGCTTTCGCTTCTGACCCCACCTCATGTTAACATGCTCATCTTTCTCAACAAAAATCAGTAGACTGGTGCTAAAGTTGTATATAAGTTACGGTTTCTTTTGTTTTTGTATTTTTTACTCTGTTATTGAGCCTAATTCATTGTTAGGTACGCTGATCTCTCTCATTCTCTTTCTCGACTCTTTTTGCCAAATGTAACACAAAACTATCAGACCTATAAGTATTATATTTTTTAAATTAAGTTATTGTTTAACATGACTTTTTTTAAAAAACTTTTTGGGAGAAGAAAAAAAATATGAGCATCAGTTGTGTTAATGAGTACCGTCTTTTAGTTGTCAGCTCTGCTGCTTATAGCCCATGTTTTCTTTGTGCAACTACCGTGAATTAACTTCCACAAGAGGTCTCCCACTTGTAATGAAGATCTCAATGAGGAAACACGCTATTTTTCTATTCTCACTGCATTTTAATTTAGCCTATGAACAATGAATTTTAATATAAAAATATCAATGATTAATTGAAAATCGATCGTTAACTCTCCCGATGATCGATGAAGACAGTTTAAACGAATGCCCATCCCTAATTGTAGCCTTTTCTGCACATTAGTTTTTCCATTTTTATTTTATCTTATAGGGTTACAGTACCAGAATTTTGTTCTTGCTGCTGAAGAGTTGCAAGCAGTCCTGGAGTTGATCCAGCTGTGTTTGTGGGCCATGAGGGCCCGTGTAAATTCAAACAGAAAAGGCATGCCGAGCTGCTTTCTGTTGCACTCTACTACAGCTGATGATCCCTCTACAGCAAGCTTTCATGTCCGCCGTGAGATCACATGCCGCCTTTCTCAGGGGGCCGATCCTTAGTCGTCCCAGCAGCACTTAGTTGCATTACATCTCTCTCAGTTAACAAGAGAGAACTGATGTGCTGCTGCAAAGGCAAGGATTTCAAAAATAAATGGAAACCTCTTTGGTTTTGGAGCAAAAGTGCTGACATTGAGGTAAATATCCTATAAACTGAGCTGGCATTTACATACTGTTGATGCCAACAGGCCAGATAAACTAAATACAGCTCAGCATCTGTTCAAGTTTCTGAATCAAGTCAATATTTTCCCTTGATGGCCTGTAGTGTAGACCTCATGGTACGAACAAGTTCTTTACAAGCAGCATGTTGTGATGGGATCTAAAAGAGGCACTTTTGATGTCTTGTTGCCTCTCAGCAGCTACTACCACCAGTCTAGGCTGCTGTTGGGTATAAAATGTAGAGACAGAACCAAACTGGAGCTTCACAACCTTCACCTCAAAGTGGGCAGGAATGATTTCTCAATGAGTGAACATGGAGAAAAAGTATAGTAAGGGGCAGATGTGTTGAACTTGTGCTGGATTATTTGGCATCATAAATAAACTTAACCTAGACATAACTGCTTTTTTAGAACAGAATAGAAATTTCCTTTATTAACCCACACTGGAGAAATTCATGCGTAGCAGCAAAGGGACAGATTCTTATTAAAATTTCTTGTTGTGATGCGTATTTTGATATATTCAAAACTAAATTCCAATTCATGTCTGAAAACCCCAAAAATTCATAGTATTGTTGGGATAGTCTCATTAAATACATCACACATATGATACAGTTTGACTTCTGTTAGTGAATGTGTTGCTCCAGTGTTTAAATGCACATAATGATGGGTAACAGAATGTTGTGCTTTCTTTGGTAAAAGCCTAATCACGAACAGCTAAAGCTGTCTTTCTGACTTCCTATCAGAGTTTTGAGGAAAGTAGAACACCCCAATGCAGACGATAGGCTGTTTATTCTAAGCTTATTTTCAAATGTGCAAGAAGTTGCGTTAACCGAGTATTTCCCATAAAATCTGAAGGCCATTGGCCATTTTGGCAGACTGCAATTTACACCCCTGACAACTTGGAGCAGATACGCAGACATTCAACTTTTTGCATAGAGTTCAGGTCTGTAAATCCATCCAAAAAACATACTCATAAAAACGTCTAAGCATCATCTCAGAGCTGCCGATCTTAGACCTGTGGTGACAGATTAACCACTGATGCAGAAGTGCATGCGACAGGATTTCCTCCCACTGAAGAGATCAGAAAAGCCCTTGTTCAGAGAGTCTTGCTGAATTCTGATAACTTCAATTGGAGATATATTCCCTGATTTAAAAAGTTTGGCTGAAGTGGCGCTCGTGATTCCAGTCTCCAGTGTGGCAGCAAACCGCAGATTCAGTCTCCATTATGCACAAGCAGAAGCTCAGCTCAGCTCCATGCAGAGGCTTCAGGCCACAGCAGGTGAAATGTTCATCATTAATACATGTACCTTATTAATCTTCTCGATGTGTGATGACAGTTTAATCGGATTGAATGTCAATTTAAATGAATGAAAAATACACACTACTGAATATGTCATTATTATCATTTTTAAATTTAACGGGTAAAAATGGATCAGGACTGGATTTTTATTTTACCATGTCAGTCAAAATGACTGACAGCAAAAACGTTTTTAGCATGACCTCTGAAATGCGCTGTCTAGACGAGTCGACTGTGGCTCAGGAGTGAGGAGTTCGTTTTGTAGCCGGAGGGTTGCTGGTTCAAGCCCCTGCTCCGTCTGTCTCAGTTGTTGTGTCCTCGGGCAAGACACTTCATCCTTCAGCCTACTGGTGGTGGTCAGAGGGCCTGGTGGCACCAGTTCAGCAGCCTCACCTCTGTCAGTGTGCCCCAGGGCACACACCAGTGTGTGAATGACTAAATGTAGTGTGAAGCACTTTGGGGTCCTCAAGGACTAAATAAAGCACTACACAAGTAAAGGCCATTTTACCGTTTTAGAATTATTTGGTTTGTAGTATGCTGTAGTTACATTTATAGCCAATATGGGTATTGTCCAGGTACAGATTAATGCAGTGACACAAATATATGGTTCCTATCTACAAGTATGAACCTAAATTCATGTTAATGGGATGTTGGACCCACTCTTACATTTACAAGAAACCAGTTCAACAACACTTCTTTTTGTCCACTGATCAGCTAAGGTCACTAACGTGCCAAACAAAGCAGCACGAGCAGAGAAAGTAATAATGAAATTTCAAATCCATACAGTTGTACTGGTGTCTAGTCTAATCATCTGGCTGTGAATCACACACTCCCGATGTGGGATGATGCAGAGGTCTTATATGTGCTCTCAACGTGGGTGCAAAGACTTTCCCCCCACTGATAAAAGTTGATTAACACAGTGGCATTGTTCAGTGTGAGGATGCAGCAGATGGATAATTAGATACTGTAGCATTTAGCATTTAATTTGCAGATCTAACATTGCCAGTCGGATTGCTGTATCACATCATCTAGACTCACTGTATGTGAGCTCCTTTTCAGTCACTTTGCTTCTGTATTGCTCTTTAAGGTTGGCTGATGGGGTAAGAATGACTAGCAAGTAGTGGCCTCTTTTAAGGCTTTAAGCATTACGTCCGTTTAAAAACGTTTTTTAAAGTAAACATCCAACAAGAGTGAAAAGGTCAGCTATTTGATAAAATGAGGGGTAAAGAATAGTGCATTGCCAGAAGAGGCAGATCTCTGAGATAATATTGCCTTAATCCTAAGTGGAAAAATAGTTTTGTAGTACTTTAGAAGATGCACTGTATACAGTTAGTTAGTGACTGTACATTGGTACATGTGAGCTTTGTGCTTTTTGGAAGGGAGGTAATTAGATCTAGTCATGTTCTGGTTGCATTCAGATGTTGCTGATAATGAAACTCTTCAGTTTCTCAGAGTCAAGATTGTACGGGGCAGCAGCAGCCTGATGTCTGGACATATGGCTTCTGTACACACAAATTGCAAGTTTAAATTCAAAGAAGACTTGAATGCGCTTTACCTTATCTCTCAGTAGCTGTTACCATTCATGCAGGACAACATAAGTCAGTCCATCCATCCATTTCCTATACCTGGTTAATACCATGTAGGGTTGCTGGAGTGCATACTGGAAAGGTTGGCATCCTGCTACACAGGGTGAAATGAGACCAACAGCCACTGCAGATAAGTTCTTTCAATAGTTTCCATTAGTCCCATATTTCATGATTCTAGAGGAGAAAACCTATCCAAGCTTAGAAAATTAAAACGCCACAAAGAGAGGCCAGCCAAGATTTGGTGACTCTCTCATTGTGAGGCACACAGTGCTAACGTGGGGGCTAACTAAAATGTATTAAACATGTCATGGTTTATAGAAATAACCTTTGCATAAATGCTTAAAAAGAGGTGGGGGAAAGGGTCAACTGTTATATTATGCCACATGCTACCAAGTTAGATAGCCAACAGTAGCCCTTTTCACATCATATCTCCACAATAAACAGGCAACCACAAACCCCTTATTACAGATCGCTTCATCCGGTCACACCATACAAGGCGATCCACCAAGATCATGGACCATGTGAGCATTCAAATCATGATGGCCAGATTGGTGAATTAAAAGGGTGTAGTTTGTGGCTTGCATTGTTGGAGTGGTGTTCTCCTGTGGAGATTCCCTTAGGACCGACCTGTGTGCTGAGAATCTTAATGCACTCTGTCCAAATCAGTGCTTTATGTAGTTGTCCACCATCCTCAGCATGGTCTTATCGTCTCCTGATTCTGCTGATCCATGCATTTGTCAAATTAGAGAGAAACTGAAGGATTATTTAATGTCTTGGCTCTGTGCACACCCATAGTCTGAACAGCTGCTTCTGCTTCCTTTGCTTTGTACTACATTACACTTATTCTGTCCTAGTTTATAGTTCCTAGTGGTTACCAGTCCATTACTAACCCCCTAAGATAGATTGAGGGCGCAAAATTGGTGGTCCAACTTTTGAGTTGTGCACAAGCCAAACTAAGCATGTATAGAGTTTACAATGTAAGGATGATCTGATGAGATTGCTATCTGAAAGTCAGTTTTTTTTACTTTTCTAAACTAGCATCAGGGGTCATGTTAACCAAATATTTTCCGCATTTGACCAATTGTTTTAGAACGGTGACAGAAAAATCTTAAGATCATCCTTCATTTTGACAGATACAATCCACACCCCTGACCACTTGATGCATACATGCAGACATTTTCAACTTTACTCATGGAGTATGGTTGACTAAATCACAAAAAAAAAGATTCCCATGAGAGCCTCTGACCGTCATATCAGACCTGGACCTTGTAGTCAATACATCTCACTAACAGGGAGCTGATAGCGCGTTGAAGGGTTACGGCGGCTTTGAAGCCCGACTGTGATGGTTACAGATGCACCCCTAAGAGCCTGGTGTCGTGCAAACCAGTGGGACAAAAGTAGTGCATGCTGTGGGATTCCCTCACGCTGAATCAATAGTTTTCAGGTCAGGAAACGGCTGGTTCAGACAGTCTTTCTGACTTCTAATCACTTCAATTGGAGAAATGTTCACTACTTTTAAAACTTTGGCTGACATGGCGCTTGTAATTCCAGTCTCCAGGGTAGCAGTGGAGCATGGATTCAGCCTCTAGAACAACATAAAAACGCCCATGGAAAGTCATCTGGCGATGGCAAAAATCCAAATCCTCATGACAAAAACCTTTGCATTTAATTACCCACAAGTGAGTGCATATTTCAGTTCCATGCAGAGCAGGAGGATGTTGTCAGACGTTGCGTTCAGACCAGGGGAACTATTGGTAATAATTTCATTGTTTATATGTAGTAGAAGGGAATGGATAGCTGTGGTTTGCTCTCAAAGAGCCAGAACATCTCCAAACATTTCGATCTTACAATTTCTGTTCCTTGATTGCAAAGCGCTTATGTTTTAGACATGGGGACAAACACATTGTGTAGTGAGACTGGGCTGAAAACCCAAAGCAGAGTGTTTAAACATTTGGCAGAAAATAAATTGTTCCCTAAAACAAACTTCTGCCACTGAAATTCTGAAATACCACTGCAAGTGTTGATCGGTATTGAGATTGTTGTTGTTGGAGTGTGAAATGCTAAATGAGTCTCATTTCAGATTAAACCTCCATCCAAGAGAAAATCCCAGGGGGAAAGAAATAGATTTAATCTGTTTTAGACACTCTGCTCATCTTCTCCTTCGGAGGCAAACTACCAAGCTGTGTATTACAGTCAGCAAGCTGTTTGAGTGAAGACAGACAGCTCTCTCCTGTGTCTCTGCTGGGCTGCTCCTAATCTCGCCTTCT
The DNA here is from genome assembly GCA_963556495.2 of Valencia hispanica. NCBI lineage: Eukaryota > Metazoa > Chordata > Actinopteri > Cyprinodontiformes > Valenciidae > Valencia > Valencia hispanica. Next base: position 6,170,884 of record OY747719.1, read on the forward strand.
CAACTTTCTACAGCTGCACAAGCACACACCATATCTGTCCATCTGTGTTATTTCCAATCCTCCTGGTCCTGTCTTCAGAGTGGAAACTCAACTTGAAGAGTCCCCACAGTGGAGCCCTGCAGGCAGGCTGCATTGTTTGGTCCAGTTGTAGGGAACCTCCGGGATAAATTGGCCAGCAGATTTTTGCTACTTTTCTTTATGTGCTTTTGCAGGGACAGAATGATTTATTTGGTTAACAATAAACACAGAAATCCTTCTTTCTCATGTACAGTCAGAACATCCTGTCCTCCCTGTAATAAAGCTTAACATCTTAACATCCCCTTGCTTTGTCCCCCTGTCCCCTGTCTGGTACAAATGTTGTCTCCTTCCATTATTACTTAATTCCTTCCCCTTAAAGTTATACTCAGTAAAATAGAATATTATTTAAAGTTAATATATTTCAGTACGTGAAACACATTATTTAGATTCATGCCAAACTGATATTTTCATGTCTTGATTTCTGGTAATGATGATGATTTTCTACTTACAGCGAGGAAAACGTGACACTTAAGATTAGAATATTACATCAGACCAATAAAAACATTTTTGATACAGATATGTTGGTTTAATAGAAGTATGTTTATTACCTAAAGGTTATTTTCAAAAGGTACCGTACTTCCTTTCTTCTTTGCATCCTTCCTTCTTTACTTGTATACTTCTGTTATCTCCCACCCTTATGTTTTTTCTTCATTGGGTCAGCCTTTCTACCTTCCTCGTGTACTTTCTTTGTTCTTTCCTTCTTTCCCTCCTTTCTTCTTTGTGTTCCTTTCATTTTCCCATTAAACCTTTCCTTTCCTTCTTCCTTGGGTCTGCCTTCTTTCCTTCTTTGTGTCCACCTTTTCTTCCTTTTTCAAGTCCATGCTTCCTTTCTACTTATTTGTGAAGTTGTGGGAACATCTTCATTAAATGAGAAGTTATTTTAATTGTATTTCTTTGATATTGAAATGAGACATTTTAATACTGCTTTTTAATAGAAAATTTGTATAATTTTGCATTTAGAAGTTATACTAACAGATTTGGAGATTACTGGAGAGTCAACTCGACCCAGTAAGGTTTGCTCGAGTTTTAGTTTTTTCATTTAGACATGGTCTTCCACCTACCTGGCAACTGTTCAGAATAAAAAAAATATATATATAATAACGATCAGAGAGAGTTCTGACACTTACTGTTAAAAGCTCCAAATCTGATGTCTAGATAAGATTGGGTCCAGAGCAACTAGTGACCTGCAAGTTCCTTTATATAAACTATTGTTTATAACTAACTAGCAAATCAGATTTTTTCGCATTAAAGTGTAATGAGTACTCTGTTTTTGTCCAAAAATTGCCTTTTCTTTTTCAAAATCCAATGTTTTACAAATTTAACACATTCTTTAAAGAGTAACTAAACCCCAAAACAACTTTTTTTGCTTCTAAACCGTATAAATGGGTGTTACCAATGCAATCTTTCAGTTTCTAGGATTTTTTTTACACTTTCGTTTAAACTTGTTTAATTCTACACTTTTTGGTCTAAAAACGTCTTAGTGCTGCCCCCTTAGGGTTGAACGGTGGCTACTGCAGTTGAATTTTGTGATTGGCGGAGAGCTGTACAACTTTACCTCACAGGCATTGACTGTGTCACAGTAATGGTCTCTTCAGTCACGCCCCGTGGGTTTGGGTATAAAACTATCAGACATACCGACATACTGGAGAGTTTGGAGTTGGATTGCGTTTTTCAGGTTACCATTATTGTCACATTAGCACTTAGTTAGTATAGCTAACATACTGTTTCGAACATTAGCCTATGTTAGCATTACCATTCAGCGACCAGACTCCTCCTGTCTCCCTCTGCCTTAGCTACAGTGCCGGCCTAGGGCAGCACTGACTCAGCGCGCTGAATTGATACGGCTCGCGGCTGCTGGGCTCCATAAAGCCTCCCTCTACTCCTCTACCTCCGGTGACGGCGGAGGAGATCCGCTGGCTCAGGGCACTGAGTCAGCGCCGCCCGAGGCCAGTGCTGCTGAGGCAGAGGGAGACAGGAGTAGTCCAGTCTCTGAGTGGTAATGCTAACATAGGCTAACGTTCAAAACAGAGGAATGTTGATCAGATCGATCAGTCGCAAAACTGCCAACGTTGCTTCGGTCACTGTCCATGTTTCAGTGTCACATTAAGCTAGCTGTCACTGTCCTCCTGAACACACCCCCACGTTCCCCCCTCCGCTCGTCCTCCATACTTGGCCATACCCCTCCGTTCTTCCTGGCACTGCCCACTTTGTAGAATTGTCAAATGTTGTCTGGGGGCGGGGTCATGATGTTTCATGGGGTTCAGTTACACTTTAAACTTTGAAAGGATCTCACACTATCCTGCGCTATAAAATACGAAGGGGAACTTTAGAGAAATGCGGAGCACCACATCTTTATAAACCTGCCTTGGCGGAGGTCTGCACTCTCAGTTTCCTATCTTTGATCATTTGGCTAATAACATTCTCACTTTGCACCTTCAATTGTGTGCAGACAAAACATATATTATTCTGCTTTCTAAAAAAAATGCTCTGATTTTCATGTCATTAATGAACTTACCCGTCATGTGGAGCTGAGCCTTGGCTGAGTGGGTACCATCAGACACATTGAGCTGCAAACAAGATGGGCTCCTTATGTAACACTTTTATTGATTTGTTAAACCAAATGCAGAAATTACCAAATTCCTAATTATGTCACTTTTTATGTTCAGTTTGGTAATTTTCCTGGATTTTCCAGACTACAGGCTGGGTCATGATTGAGGCATTCTCAGGCCGGTAGAGTTAGACAGATCCTTGAGCAAGTTCTAGGTCAACCACTGGCTTTACTCCCAGTGGGACATAACAGGAAAACCACCATCTTGATCAGATGTAGCAACAGTATCAGCTGATTCCTTTTGATGCTGTTGTACCACAGATAGGTAGGATTTGGCTATGAATAATTATGAATAATTGCTTGGGGCAATTATTAATAAGATTAATAATTTTATGTAAAAATTACCAAATTTGGGGGCACCACCTGGTGGATTCCAGGAATATATATAGCCAACTTTTTCAGTCTCAGTTTATGTTTATGATTACCTGCCTGATAAGGCTGAGATAATTAAACAATAGATGAAGGAATAAGTTATTACGCTGTGGACATTAATTGTACGCATTACTACAAGTAATCCCAGACAACTTCTCTTTAAGCTAAGGGGAATTTATTGAGAAAATAGATTAACTTTACAGCCAAAACATTTAGTCAATTCCCATCTATTCTAAAGCATGCAACTAATCGCTACAGATCTTAGAAAACAATAATATGTGAAAATTAAACATAATTAACATGAAATGGATCAGAGACAAACAGACAGCTCAGGCTTTGTTCAGGGAGGGATGTGGCCCTCACTCCAGGGGGCTCAAGTCACAGATAGCTTAGGAGACAAAGAGACATAAAACTAGTTCTGTGCCAAGATGGAGAACTGCACAGGGAGTGTAAGGAGACAAAGGGCCATAAAACAGCTCTGGAGCACATGGAGTGTAAGAAGACAAAGGAACAATGAGGTTAACCTTTCAGCTTACACCAGCTAACGCAGGCCGGACCGAGTCCGACTCAGCCGACCAGGTGATCAGAGAGCAGAAGAGAGAGAGAGAGAGGAAAAGAGAGGAAAAAAGAAAGAAAGAGCGGGATCCGCTCAGGATAAAAAAACAGTTTCAAACACAGCAAATACAACTCAAACTTATGCGTGCGGCGATGCTAAATAAGCAAACAGGTTCAGTGCTTTAAAACACTTTAAACCAACAATGAACTCTATTTTCTCTATTTATCTCCACCCAGACACAAGATTAGCATACTACTTTGCGTTGAGGGAGTTCCAGTCCAGGGAGGAGAGCAAAATGTGTCTGTAGTTGAGCAAGAAAAGGAAGAGTCAGAAAACCTTTTTCTTTAGGATTTTTTCTTTAGGACTATGTCCCAACTGCAGGCCGGTGGCTTGCAGGTCGACGTCGTAACGAACTGTCTTGGAACAGTCCTGATATAGCTCAAACTGGCTACACAAAAAGGATGAGCACTTCGAAGCGTTTAAATGAGAGTTCCTCCCAGTCCAGCAGATCAGAACAAAAGAGAATCTTCCACAGTGAGATGTCCTCTGTATGGCAGGAGTTTCTGCTGAGAACCTCTGCTGAGAACAAATTTGAAATGGCCACTACCACTCTTATAGCCCTTTGGCCGTGATGTCATCGTTGATGTCACCATTGATGTCACCATTGGTGGCCACGGACCAATAGGAGTGTGTTGGGGGTCACCGCTAGGATTGCTGGGAAATGTGGTCTGCTCAGTCCATCTTTGAAATGGCTTCCAGCCATCCAAAAGTCTGTTCAGTTCATCTTATGAGAAATGGAGCCCAACAATGCTGAGAAGTCATATGCTTACAGTATTCGTGTGGTCAGGAAATCTGGGAAAAGTGCTCAATTTGCTTCAACTGTTTAATGGAACAACAGAGCAAATATGTCGACACTGCCTCCCTTAGAAAAACATTACCTGGTTTTATTTTACAGAGGCGTAAAAGGTATTTACAGTGTTCCAGCCTATATATCCATTTAAACGGGGTAGTTCCCACATTGTTACCATGCATAGGCCTACAGTAGGGCTTGCTTATTCTGAGCCTGTGGTGTATCAGCACTGACTTGGTCTGCCCTGCACTGAAAACACACAGCTTTCATTGTGGGAGATCTGTTTAAATAACATACACTTAATGCCAGTCCATTTAGATGTGACTGTGTGAGTTGAGTTTGTTTTGGGGTCTAAAACCAAATGTTTATGCTCCATTTTTCCATATTTCTAACTCTTGTTTCAGAATAAACCTTATTCACCAAGTTTGTGCACACAAACAAGGAATTAGACTTCGGTTCGATTTTGCTCTCATTTAAGATATTTAAAGTATAAATATATAAAAAAGGCAAAATAACACACAAAAAACTTTTCTTCCCTGTGCACATACAGTGTTTTTACAAAAGAGGATCGCAAGATCGAATTAGTGCAAATATGCATGGTATCAATATGTGCCCACAAAGTAGGCAACAAAGAGATTACCTGACCTGTTAAAACATAACTTAACAGTGGTTCATCATACCTCAGTTCAATTTCTCTGGCCACACCCAGGTCTGATTAGTTCCACAGCTGTTCTCAATCAAGAAATCACTTCAGTCAGACCTGCCTGACAAAGTGAAGTAGACCAAAAGATCCTCAAAAAGCTAGACATCATGCTGAGATCAAAAGAAACTCTGGAACAAATGATAAAGAAAGTCATTGAGATCTATAAGTCTGGAAAATGTTCTAAAGCCATTTCTAAAGTCTTGGGACTTCATTTAACCACAGTAAGAGTCATTATCCACAAATGGAGAAAACATGTAACAGTGGTGAAGCTACTTAGGAGTTGCTGGCAGACCAAAATAACCCCAAGAGCGCAGCAACGGCTGATCCAAGAGGTCACATAAACCCCCACAACAGCATCCAAAGAACTTCAGGCCTTACTTCCCTCAATTCAATTCAATTCCCTTTATTTATATAGCACCAATTCATAACAGATGTAATCTCCAGGCACTTCACAAGCAAAGTCATGACTCCACCATAAGAAAGAAATTGGGCAAAAATGACTTGCATGGCAGAATTCCAAGATGAAAACCACTGCTGAGCAAAAAGAACATTAAGGCTTGTCTCAATTTTACCAGAAAACATCTTGATTATCCCCAAGACTTCTGGGGAAATCCTCTATGGACTGTCAAGTCAAAAGTTGAACTTTTTGGAAGGTGTGTGAAAGTCTGGCATAAAAGTAACACCAAATTTCAGAAAGACATCTGAAAAACCTCAAACCAACAGTAAACTATGGTGGTGGTAGTGTGATGGTCTGGGGCTGTTTTGCTGCTTCAAGACCTGCTCTTAAAAACATGAACTTTCTCTGCGGCCCTGAGGTCCTCTGGCAGCCTGTTCCAGAGGTGAGGGCCATAAAACTGAAAAGACGCCTCACCATGAGTGTGTGCTCTGACTTTTGGGATGACAAGGAGACGGCTGCCAGAGGAGTGCAGAGACCGTGAAGGTTTATATGGTAAAAACAGTTCAGAGAGATGAGAAGGCCCAAGACCATTAAGACACTTAAAAACCGAACCTTAAAATCGATCCTAAAACATACAGGGAGCCAATGCAGTGGTTTTAAGACCGGTGTAATGTGCTCCCGCCTCCTGGTCTTCGTCAGGACACGTGCTGCTGAATTTTGTAGAAGCTGTAAACCTGATATACTCTTTTTGGGAAGATCAGAAAGCAGGGCATTACAGTATCAATTCTACTGGTGATAAAAGCATGCATCAGTGTCTCCGTGTTGGCCCGAGAGAGAATGGGGCGGACTCTGGCAATGTTCTTTAGATGATAAAAACATTTTTGTAATATTTTTAATGTGAGGGATAAAAGTCAGCTCAGAGTCAAAAATCACGACCGGGTTCTTCACTTGTAAAGAATGGTTAAGAGACAGTGGTTGCAGTTTTGGTGAAAGTTTCTCTCTTTAAGCCTCAGGACCGATGACTAAAACTTCAGTTTTGTCCTGGTTGAGTTGGAGAAAGTTTTCTGCCATCCAGGATTTGATGTCTAAAATGCAGTTAAAAAGTGCATCCATTGGCCGTGTGTCATCAGGAGACATGGAGATGTACAACTGTGTATCATCAGCATAACTGTGAAAGTTAACTCCATGTCTTCTAATGACACTGCTAAGAGGGAGCATATACAGATTAAAAAGCACTGGGCCTAAAATTGAACCTTGGGGTACACCACATGTGATCTTGTGGACCTTAGAGGAGCAGGTATCTAGAATTACCATAAAATTCCTGTCTGAGAGATAGGATGTTAACCATTTCTGAACAGCACCAGAGAGGCCAATCTGTTTTAAACAGGTTAAAAGAATAGTGTGGTCTACTGTATCAAAGGCAGCGATTAGGTCCAGTAGAACTAACACTGTCACCTTCTGGGCATCATAGTTTAATATTAAATCATTTAAAACTTCAGAAGGGTCGCCTCGGTGCTGTGGTTCACCCTAAAATCAGACTGAAATTTCTCTAGGACATTGGCATATGTGTTGGTTAGGGCAAATCCCAGTTTTGTCAATGTTGTATAAATAGGAAATGTATTGAAAAGGTGATAAAAAAATAAATAAGAGGTGTTGTATTTGAATGTTTTGAATCCATTTAGTCACATTCATCCATCCATGATCTATTCCATCTATCCTATGTGGAGTTGATGGGGGGCTGGTGCTTATCTCCAGCAATCATCGCGCAAGAGCCCGGGGTAGACCCTGGACAGGTCGCCATTCCGTGACAAAGCAACACAGAGACACACAGGACAAACAACCATGCCACACACACACTCATACTTAAGGGCAATTTAGAGAGACCAGTTAAGCTAATAGTCATGTTTTTGGTATGTGGGAGGAAGCCGGTGAAATGGAATTAATCATCTTAGAAGGTAAGTCTCTTTTTTAACTGGATGTGTTGTTATGCTGAACCAACATTTGAGAGCTCAGGGATACGTGTCTGTATCTTGGGTCAGCAATGTGTGAGATGTGTTTACATGTGGACTGAAGGGCGTCATAAACACTCTATATCTGCACTCTGAACCAGGGAGACTGAGCTGCGTCCTACTATCAAGGTTATAGTTATTCTATCTTACTGAAGTCAGACACCTAGTCTATGGAGGAGGAGCTGTAGATTATTATATTCCATATAGTAAAATGTTAGAATGTGGGGAGCAGGTCAGTATCTGCAACACTTGTATGTGCTGAACTCTTGTTGATCAACAAGCAGAATTGAAGCTCTTAAACTAAGAAGGAATTCTTTCTCATCCTTCTTAAATATGATTTCCATACCCAGTACCCAGAAGGAACCCACAGATGCAAGTGGAGAATGTGCAAACTCCATGCAGAAAGACCCCAGCCTAGGATTGGAACCCAGGACCTTCTTGCTGCAAGGCAACAGTAATGTTAAGATTTTCAACTATGAATTTATTAAGGTTTGAGGGTGCAGCTGCATTTTTCCAAAGAGATATTTATGCTATAAGTACATTCTTTCAGTTTTTACAATGTGCAATGTTCATTTACACTTGAGCAATAACACATAAACTGACATTTTCACATCCTAATGATTCTCACAAGGGTTCCCTTTATTATTTGACCAAAAGTAATCAAATAGAACTTGTAGTTACAGAAATACACTCGGCCTAGGCCTCAAAGGGTAGGGGAGATATTCCTCTCCACTGTCGCAACATGCTTGCTCAGTTTGAGGAATGGCTGTGAAGTCAACGACCCAACACAGGATTGCTGCAAGTCAATGACTGCAATCTGCTGGGTTTCTTTAGAAAACCTGATTGGAATGTATTCATGAATAAATTGATTTTGTAAAGTGCCTTGAGATTATGTGTTGTGAATCGGCACCTTAATGAACTGAATTGAGAAGACTCGCAACAAGTTATCACAAATGCTTGACGGCAGTTGTTGCTGCTAAGGGTGGCCCAACCAGTTATTAGGTTTAGGGGGCAATCGCTTTGTCACACAGGATCATGTAGGTTTGGATTATTTTTCTCCCTTAATTAAAATAACCCTCAATAAAAAAACGGCCTTTTGTGCTTACTTATGTTGTCCTTGCCTAGTATTTAAATTTGTTTGAGAATCTGAAATGTTTGAGTGTGACAAACTTGCAAAAAAATAAGAAATAAGGAAGGCAGCAAATACTTTTTCACACCACTGTATTCTAATATAAAAAAATCTAACAAAGTTGAGACAAACCAAAATACTTTGGATTCATGTTGTTTGGAATGAATTCATTAAATGTAAGAAAAACCACACTTTAAGCAATTTTGAAACTATTTTTAAAAATTCTTTAATGGATTCAGTTTTAGAATACTGATGTTTTTCAAGCCATCCCAATCTGGTTGTGTAGACATCTGCTTTGCCTCTGCGTCCTTGGCAGCTATCTCAAACAGTCATTATCACAGCAGAATTTACAAATCTGTCATTGTTCAGGTATTGGTATCCAAAACTCAAAGGGTTTTAATCAGTTCAACATGCTCTGTCCATTTAAATTCACTGAATTTCCCAGGGAGAAGTGCTGAGTTGTTACGGTACTCCTGACTCTCAGAAAGGCAATCCTCTATTTTGTTGTTAAAATGAGGATAAATTCCTCAATGTGGGCACCAGCAGGATGTATATCTGGTACAAATTAATGCTGTTAAACTCTGCTACAGACTGCAAAATTTCTTTTCTTCTTGGCTCATCCTGCTGAGCTGAATTTTATTTCCCTCTTTGGGACACTAATCCAAAATGAGAAACCCAAAAAATAAAAAAATAACGCTCATTACACAAAGACAACTACAAACAAATTATTTTAACCATGGTTATGCAATTAGAGGTGTAATTTGACTAATTGATATAAGAAAAGAAAAATCTGGGCCCAGAAACAAATTCTGCTTTCAGTATGGAACCCCAAGAGAACCATACACATTAGAATAATAATGAATGTAAGGCCGAATAGATGAACTGCCAAAATTCATTAATTTAGGTAAGCTTCATCAGCCCCAATATGAAAGAAGTCCTGTGAAGATATTCATACCCATGGGTGGATCAATTTTCCTCACAGTGGGGGGAATGTGGATTATTCAGGATTCAGGAAAACTTTATAATTCTCTTTAAAGGCCGGTTTGTTTAACACAAGTCTGTCTGTGTCCATTCTAAGTAATGACAGACAGACTCAATCACTATATATGCCATGTTTACAGAGTGCCAGCAACAGTTTAAATCAAGCCTGTTAACAGGGGCGTCTCCAGCTGTTAAGAAGTACATGGGCTCAGCCCAGACCAGATTTCTTTTTGTAAAAAATAAAAACGGGGTTACAATAGATTCTAGACAATAGTATACTTAGTAATGTGCCAAAATCAAACTTTATTTTTTAATATATGCATGTCAAAACGGTGTGATGTGTCATCTAATGTACAATGGTGAATAACTGCATATCTAATGTTCAATTTAATATATAGCATTCAATTGCAAACAAACACCTTGTGAATACTATTATTCGTTTACTATTACCAAATTGCTGTCTTTGTCTTTAGCTGTTTTTTTCACTCCACCCTCTCAGCACTTGGTGTTTACCATAACTGGTCCTGTCTTGGTTAATCTGTTTGGATCTGTAAATCAGTCTATGTACATGTGTCTGTCCACCAGTCATTCTGTCTCTTTGTCTTTGTCATGTTTTGTGGTGCACAGCCAAAACATGACAAAGACAATGATGAGAGACATAAGTCAGGATTTTTAATGAAACCTAACTCATATCAGGAACGGGAGAAACTGGTTGAATCAAGAGGCATAGAAACAGGCAATGGGAACAGACTATGACAACAGAGAACCCAGTGATGCACAGTGAAATACTCAGAACACGTTTAGGAGACAGATCAGGTGGAACACATGGGGATGATTTGACAGTGCAGGTGAATTCAAATTCAAATTCAAAAATACTTTATTGATCCCAGAGGGAAATTAAGTGTTGGTATAGCTCATATAATCAATTCTTTAAGGAGTTGTTGTAGATAATGATGGCTGTGGGCAGGAAGGATTTCCTGTAGCGGTCTGTATTGCAGCGAAACTGAAGAAGCCTCCGACTGAAGATGCTCTGTTGTTGTGTGACTGTCTCATGAAGAGGATGCTCAGGGTTGTCCATAATTTTTTTGATTTTATGAAGAATCCTTCTTTGCATTATCATCTCCAGATTTTCCACAGTTGTCCCAAGAACAGAACCAGCCTTCTTTATCAGGTTGTTTAGCCTTTTTAAATCCCTGGCTCTGATGCTGCTACCCCAACAGATGACGGCTGAAGAGATTACACTCTCCACAACAGACTTGTAGAAGATCTGCAGCATCTTGCTGCAAACCTTGAAGGACCTAAGCTTCCTCAAGAAGTACAGTCTGCTCTGTCCCTTCTTGTAGACGGCTTCACTGTTGCGCCTCCAGTCCAGTCTGTTGTCAAGGTGAACTCCGAGGTATTTATACTCCTCAACCACCTCCACTTCTTCTCCCATGATGGAAACAGTGTTTGACTTATCCCTGTTTCTTCTGAAATCTACAATCACCTCCTTTGTTTTGTTCACATTCAAGGTGAGACGATTGTTTCCACACCATGTCACAAAGCGGTCCACCAACTCTCTGTATTCAGCTTCTTGTCCATCTCTGATACACCCGGCAATTGCAGAGTCATCTGAGTATTTCTGCAGATGACAGGTCTCTGATTTGTACTGGAAGTCTGAGGTGTACAGAGTAAAAAGGAATGGTGAGAGTACGGTCCCCTGTGGTGCTCCTGTGCTGCTGACCACCTGGTTTGACACACAATTCTTCAGTCTCACAAATTGTGGTCTGTTGGTCAGGTAGTCATTGATCCAGGCGATTGTTGAGGGCTCCACCTGTGTCTTCAGGAGTTTCTGACAAAGCAAATCAGGCTGAATTGTTTTAAATGCACTAGAGAAATCAAAGAACATGATCCTCACAGTGCTGCCTGCTTTGTCCAGATGACAGTGGGTTGGTTGAAGTAGGTGGATGATGGCATCTTCAACTCCAACTCCACAGCGATAAGCAAACTGCAGTGGGTCCTGATACGTTCTTGTTTGCTTACTCAGGGGTGCCAACAGGAGTCTCTCCAGGACCTTCATGATGTGGGATGTCAGGGCAACGGGTCTATAGTCATTGATGACTGATGGGTGAGTTCTTTTGGGTACTGGAACAAGGCAGGATGTCTTCCACAACACTGGGACCTTCTCCTGAGTTAAGCTAAGGTTGAAGAGGTGCTGCAGAATCCCACAGAGCTGCTCTGCACAGGCCTTCAGGACTCTGGGGCTGACACCATCTGGACCTGCAGCCTTGTTCCGGTTCAGTTTCTCCAGCTGCCTCTTCACCTGACTTTTGGAGACAGACAAGTGGGAGGGGGAGGCAAAGGGGGTAGCAGCATTTCCTGACTTGGTTGAAGTCAAACTTGTGGAATTAGAAGAGTCCATGGCTGAGGTGAAGGATAAAACATCCGAGGTGTAACAGGAAAGCTGTTGATCAGAGGATAGTGGGATGTCTGTTTGGCTGGGAACAGGAGAGGGGGATGCTGAGCTAGTTCCTGAACTGAACCTGTTGAAGAATATGTTCAGTTCATTGGCTCTGTCCAGACTTCCATCTATCCAATCTTTCCTGTCCTTAAAACCTGTGATCTTTCTCATTCCTGACCAGACATCTCTGATATTGTTCCTCTGTAGTTTGTTCTCCAGCTTCTTCCTGTATGCCTCCTTGCTGTCTCTGATCTTGACCTTAAGTTGCTTCTGTATACTCCTCAGTAATTCCCTGTCTCCCTCCCTGAAGGCTCTTTTTTTCTTGTTTAGCAGTTCCTTCAGGTCACTGGTGATCCAGGGTTTGTTATTAGGGAAGCATCTCACTGTTCTGGTGGGGATGATGTTGTCCACACAGAAGTTTATATAGTCAGTCACACACTCAGTCATGTCATTGATGTCCTCTCCATGTGCTTGGCAAAGAGTCATCCAGTCTGTGGTTGCAAAACAATCCTGCAGGGCTTCTTCAGCTTCCTGTGGCCATTTTCTCACAGTTCGTTTTGTCACAGGTTGCCTCTGAACAAGTGGTTTATATTCTGAACAGAGAAAAACAAGATTGTGATCTGATTGTCCCAGAGGAGGTCTTGGTTTGGACGTGTATGAATCCTTTACATTTGCATAAAACAAATCCAAGGTCCTGTTTTCTCTTGTAGAGCAGCTGACAAATTGTTGAAATGTTGGAAGTGTAGTAGAGAGCGAGGCATGATTAAAATCACCAGATATTGCCACAAATGCATTGGGGTGCTGTGTCTGCAGCTTAGCAACAATGGAACTGATGACATCACATGCATTGTCGGCAACGGCTGAAGGTGGAATGTAAACAACTGCCAAAATTACACTGGTGAACTCTCTTGGCAAATAATATGGACGAAAACTCACTGCCAAGAGTTCGAGATCTGGGCTGCAGAGACGACACTTCACAGTAACATGTCCTGGATGACACCATCTGTTGTTGACAAGCACTGCTACTCCACCACCTTTCCTTTTTCTGCTCGTCTTCAGATCTCTGTCTGCTCGTACAGTCAGGAAGCCTGGCAGACAGACGTTGGAGTCGGGGATATGATCCAGCAGCTACGTCTCCGTAAAACACATAACACTGCATTCACGGTACTCTGGCTGAGTCCTTATAAGGGCTTGGAGTTCATCCATCTTGTTAGCCAGTGATCTTACGTTAGATGGCTTGAACTTCCTCTTTCTCTGTCTCCTTTTCGCTCCTGCTCTGCATCCACGTCTCCTCCTTATCAACTCATCGGGGATTTGTGGTTTCAGTTGAGGTATTATTTCAGCTTTTGCGATGTTAATCAGCTGCTCCCGGCTGTAAACCACATTGTTGCCATGGTTACGCATCATAACAAATTGTCAAAAAGGGAAAAATTTACAGCAAAAATCCTTCCAGCTTCACAGCACCAAAAACTAGAAAGTATACAGGTCAAAAAAATGCAATCTTCTTTAAGAAAAAAGAGGAACCAATGTACAAAAAAAACAAAACTTAATATGTAGCCAACAGAGCCACTCCAACATGCAGCCACCCAGAGCAGCGCAATTCTAGAAAGTCATTACTAAAGATTACAGGTTCCTACAATGAAGCAGGATGCAGCCTAACATGGGACAAACAAAGCGCACCTAATGAACTAGGAAAGGTAAACATAAAACTTATGGAAAAAAATAGAAACACAAAGAAAAAAAGGAAAATAACAGGAGACTATAAAACCAAATTACAGGAATAAACCCCTATGGCAAGACCTTTTGAGCAATAATACAGTGGACTAATCATAACCTAAATTGAAATAAAAAAAACTAGATCTTGATCAAAAAATCGAATACAAATATTCAAGAAAACAAGAATACAACATTAAACTAGACTACAAGGAAACTAAAATGGTAGAAACTATAAACCCTAAATGAACCATATAAATTCAACCAAAAACCACAAACATCCCAGAACTACCCAATCATTTACAAGAAGGTAGGGTCATTAATGTGTATTTTCTTGGTTTGAGCAATGCAAATGTACTCAAGTCGGACATATATTAATGCAATAATGTAATAAAAACAAAAACAATCAACATGTTCTACAACAGCAGTAGAAGCATTCAGCCCTTCTGTCTAAAGCAACACTTCTCAAAAGTGGATTACTGTGGAGTTCTGCAGGAGGAAATGTTTAGAGTTATAAAATACATTTTTTTTAATCATCAGAAAAAAAGTATTTTAAAGGTAATTTGGTTGCTTTTAAATTAGTTTTTTTCTGAAATTTCCTTAGTCCAGACTTACTATATATGAGTAGCTAGTTAGCTAGCAGCAGGAAAGCTAAAGAAAATTACCCATAAGCCAGTGTTCGCTTTTGTGAGTCATTACATTTTATAAAGATAATTTCTTACCTTTTGCCTCTCTTGTAAAAAATGTGAAGAGTTGCAATAGTTTCTTCTGATTTTTTAAATGATTCATCAGTTTCTGTTAGTGTTTCTAACTTTTTTTCTGGTTTGGTGCTTTGTAGTTTTCTGCGCATGGTTTGGGTTTGTACAGAGTGGCCTTGTTAGGAAAGGGGAGGGGTGCGTCACCATGGTAGTGACATGCTTACTGCAGCGCTGTGGTCTCTACTCATTGGCACTGGCTTATTGTGGTAAGCCAAAGCCATTTGGCAAGGCGTTAATGTGCGCCTCGAGTGTTCACAAGTTAAAAAGGAAGTTAACATATGCCTTTTTTTTTATACTGATGGTTTGCCATATCTGACTGTAACCTGACATGAGTCAAATCAGCAGTAGCGCTGCGCTGATCAGAGTAGAGCACACCTGGCCCGTTCTGAGTGATTGAGAGAGCAGTGAGCATGCGGCTGGTGAGTAAAACAACAGACTCAAAACATCCGGGGCTAGACTGAAAACATTCGGGGCTGAAGCCCCGGCAAAATCGGCAGCAGAACAAATATGTGTTTTGTTTGTTTCCTAGACTGATTTTATAAAGCATTCTTCAAGTAGCTGACTGCTCTATTGTTGCTGAAGACTCAGAATCTAGAGACTGTCAAGAAACCAGAGAAGAAGAATAACTTTGCTTTTGTTTACAGTGTACTTGAACTGTACATGTCCACAGCTATTTATCCCATGCTCAATAATCATTGGAAAAATCTTAATTAACATAAAATATTTGTTAAACCAGATTCCACTGTCCAGGTTGAAGAAAGTGTTCTGACCCACATGAAGAATCAAACTTAGGAGCTGTCTGTAAAATGAAAACAGTATTTAAAAATTTTTTTTTTTTTTTTTTTTTACAAATGCATGAAATAAATGTACAGATAAGGGTTTTCAGCTTCTGGATTCTGAATGGCATCTGGAGAAGGAGAGGGGGCGGTTTGAAACAGTGATTTATGATAAATGAAGGAATCTTGAAAAGTGAACTGACCTTTCTTACAGGTTGGCGATGAGTTTCCAGCATGGAAGGAGAAGAAAGATTCAAGGAGATAACTGGCTGTGAACCGGTGAATGGTTTGTGAGGCTCTTACATTCTAGGCAGCCTGTATTAGTGAGCGGACAGGCGGAAGAAGGCTTATAATGGCAGATCTACGGAGGCCAACTGTGGATACAACAACCTTGAAAGAAAACCAGTAAAAGGTGAGGCTTGGAGAGATTGGAGGTATAGTGGCATAAAAACCACCAGAATTCCACCTGTGAGAGAGCAAGGAGGTAAGTTTCAGGAACAAGGAGACATGAACTCAGTTAGTCAAGAAAGACCTCTGAAAGTTTTCTTCTGGCATGATTCTACCAGGTATGGCTAATCATCAGAAGCAGATTGGTAGTCCAACAGCTCCTAAAAGGCCTAACACACAAAGGGCTTGATTACTACCGGGCGTGGAAACCCTCCAACAAAAGTTTTCTATCAGAAAAGAACACTCATTACAGGAAGGACACAAACTACAGCCCCTCGCACAAATCCTAACATCCACTGGTTTTTCAGACCTATTTATATTTGGTGATGAGCTTCAAGTCTTTGAGGTTGGAAGGCCTCCTTCCCATCACCCTCACCTTTAGATCTCTCCACAGTCTCTGGTAAAACATTGCTTCAAATCTAAATCTGCCACGGATATGAATGGTAAATGGTAAATGGCCTGTACTTGTATAGTGCTTTATTTAGCGCTTCATACTACCTTCAGTCATTCACGCACACATTCACACACTGGTGATTGCAAGCTACATTTTACACAGAAGCGAGGCTGCCGGACACTGGCGCCACCGGCCCCTCTGACCACCACCAGTAAGCAGAAGGATGAAGTGTCTCGCCCAAGGACACAATGACTGAGACGGACAGAGCTGAGGCTCTGTAACCTTCGGTTACAAGACGAACTCCTAACTCCTGAGCCACAGTCGCCCCACTGAATCACTTTTCATTTAACTACAGTTTGCTTTCTAGAGATCTAGACTTTACGCCTGATGTCTCTTGACCCACAGTTGGCTTCTTATCTTTACTTTGGGAGCCAAGATTTGAGAGTAAAAGAGTTGAGCTACTCCCTGCTGATGGTTGCTCATTAAAGCGCCTCAAGATGGCGAGTAATGTGATTTGGTGGAATAGATGGTCTCAGTACAGAATTTACATCCCCTCATCTTGGGAATAAAAGCAGTACTAATTTGAAAAGACTCTAGATTTTCAATTTCCAGAGTGGGATGACTATAAAACACAAAACAGTAAGTCTTTTATAAACAAGAACTCAGTGCATGGTTTTAGTTCACTATAGATTTTCTCCGTGCACAGTGAGCAGCCACAGATTGTGCAAGTTATCCCAGTTTAAAAGATGAGAGAGGTCTTTAATTTTCATCATAGGTGTACTTCAACGGTGAGAGACATCGCACCTCTGTGATGTTTTCATGTTTGATTGATGTAAGACAGACTTTGAACTCCCTCCACAGATTCTCTATTGGATTGGGATCTGGAGGCTGGCTAGGCCACTCCAGAACCTTAAAATGCTTTTTATGTAGCGACTCCTTCATTACCCAGGCAATGTGTTTGGTATCATTGTCATGCCGGAAGATCAAGCCATGTTTCATCTTCAATGCTCTCACCCCAAAGCATAATGTTTCCACCCCCATGCTTCACAGTGAGTATGGTGTTCTTCAGATGCAACTCAGCATTTTTTTCCCTCCAAACATGGCGAGTGGCGTTTATACCAAAGAGTTCTATTTTGGTCTTGTCTGACCACATGACATTCTCCCAATCCTTCTCTGGATCATCAATATGGTCTCTGGCAAACTTTAGACAGGCCTGGACATGTGCTGGCCCAAGCAGGGAGACTGCAGGATTTTAATCCATGACGACGTGGTGTGTAACTAATAGTAACCTTTGTTACTGTGGTCCCAGTTCCCTCTGTGTAGTTCTGGGCTGTTTCCTCGCTGTTCTAAAGATCATGTGTACCCCACAAAGTGAGATGTTGCATGGAGCTCCAGGTCAAGGGACATTGTCAGTTATCTTGTATTTATTTCATTTTCTAATAATTTCTCCAACAGTTGAGCTCTTCTCACCAAGCTTCTTGCCTATTGTAGATCGGCTCCTCCCAGTCTTATCCAGGTGTTCAATCTTGTCCCTGGTGTGCCTGGACAGCTCTCTAGTCTTGGCCATTGTGGAGGCTGCAGTCTGACTGTTTGAAGGTGTGGACAGGTGTATTTTATACAGATAACAAGTTTAAACAGGTGCCATTAATACAGGTAACGAGTGGAGGATAGAAGAGCTTCTCAAAGAAGGAGTAACAGGCCTGTGAGGGCCAGAATTCTTTCTTGTTTGTTGGTGCTAAATACTAATAAATTCTTTCACAACCATACAATGTGATTACCTGGATTTATTTTGTACATTCTGTCTCTCTCAGTAGAAGTTTTACTATCCTGAAAATTACAGACCTTTCTTATCTTTTTAAGTGGGACAACTTGCACAATCGGTGGCTGCCAAATATATTTTTGTCCTACTGTAGGTGGTGCTGAAAATTGACAAAGCCTTGTTTACTTTTCACTAGTGATCATGATTGACTGGAGTTGATTGTTCCCCCTTCCCCAGCATTTGGGATTTGATTGACAGCAGATTTAAAACTGGAACCAGCAACATAAAATAGTTCGTTTACGAGTTTTAGTTATTTTTAAGCATTCCTTTCAACGTGTAAACTTACAGTATATTTTGTTACTCTTGATTTCACTGTCATCTCCTTTTTTCTGCCAACCAGTGCAGGGCATATGGAAAAATATTTAAATGTATGGAGGGACAATGAGCCAAAGCAAACATCAAAAGTTGTCAGGGATTGAATAAATTAACCCATAAAAACCAGGTCCATACCGGGAAACCTATCAATTTAAATGTATCCATTCATCCATTATTAATACCTGCTTATCCTTGCAGGGTTGGGGGGGGGGGGGGGGGGGGCTGGTGCTTATCTCCAGCAGTCATTAGGGAAGAGGCAGAGGTACACCCTGGGCAGGTTGCCAGTCCATATCGCAGGACAACACATAAATAAACACAAGAACAAAAATCGTATTCAACTGTGGCTCGCTAGGTAGATCAGTTGGCTTGTAATCGGATGGTTATAAGGCAAGGCAAGGCAACTTTATTAGTATAGGACACTTTCAACAACAATGTGATTCAAGGTGCTTTACATGATTAGAGGGTAAAATAAAAATAGCAATAAAACACCGACAAAGCATATAAAGAAAAAAAAGCAAGAAGCATACACAAAACATGATACATGAAAACATTACTCAAATACAGCTCTAAACAGATATGGTTTCAGTAGTGATTTAAAAGAACTCAGCTTTGCAGTTGTCTGGAAGTTTGTTCCAGATTAGAGGAGCATAGAAACTGAAAGCCGATTCTCCATGTTTGGTTCTAATTCTAGGGATGTTGAGTAGAATGGCATTAGAGGACCTGAGTGTTCTGGTGGGTTGGTATAGTAACAGTAGATCTTCAATATACTTTGGTGCTAAGCCATTCAATGATTTATAAACTAGTAAACATATTTTGAAGTCTATTCTCTGAGCTACAGGGAGCCAGTGTTAGGACTTTAGAACTGGGGTGATGTGCTCTACTTTCCTGGTTCTAGTGAGGAACACGAGCAGCAGCGTTCTGGATCAGCTGCAGCTGTCTGATTTACTTTTTAGGCAGACCTGTGAGGACGCTGTTGCAGTAATCAATCCGACTAAAGATAAACGCATAGATGAGTTTTTCTAGGTGACATCAATCCTTTAATCCTAGAAATGTTCTTCAGTTGATAGAAGGCTGACCTTTATGTGACCCTGGAGGTTCAGGTCTGAGTCAATAACTACACCTAGATTTCGGGGCTGATCAGTAGTTTCTAGCTGTGTGCTAGCCCTCGTTTGTCACATGCCAATGTGTCCCTGGACAAGATACTTAACCCCAACTTGCCTAACGATCTGCATATCAGTGTATGTACAGTATGTGTGTGCATTCGTGAGTGTGAATGGGTGAATGTGGCTCCAGTGTAAAGCACGTTGAGTGGCCAGCATGACTAGAAAAGTGCTAGGCTATATGTTCAGTTCATTTACCATTTATTTCAAACCACAGTCATGTTTTGTACTGTGGGAAAACACCCAAAGAGAACCCACGCATGCACATCGAGAACATGCAAATTCCATGCAGAAAGACCTCAGGCCGGAATTTGAATCCAGGACCTTCTTGCTGCAAGACAACAGTGCTATCAATTAATTTAAATGAACTTTCCACTTTCAGATTAGAAGAGTGGTAAAATATCCCGACAGAACGATGTCAAAAAGTTGTTGCTTGGTACTAAAAGTGTGTCAAGACGCAGGTTGGTAAAAAGCAAACAAATACTAACGTGTGTGTGTGTGCGTGTGTTTGTGTGTGCGTGCATGCGTGTATGCGTGCGTGTGTGTGTGTGTGTGTGTGTAGGGGTGTGTGTGTGTGTGTGTGTGTGTGTGTGTGTGTTAGTATGTCTCTATATTTAAGCCTAATTATATAATTTTAATCCTGAGTGGATTAGAGAAGGTGCACATATGAATTAACGCCTAATTATTATATTTAGATGTTATTGCAGTTGGTGTATAATCATGTTCCAATAAACCATTAAAGCCCAAAATAAGAAGGTCATTATGCCCATGATGGGTGTATTTAAACTTGTAACCTTTAATAGACTCAACTGAAAAAGAAAAAATAAATAAATCTTGTCCTGAGCATGGAAGGCACAGCTGTACGGATTTAGACAATAAAAGCTGTTTTTTATCTCACCACCGTCTCCTTATTCATGTAAAGTCTGGTTCAGGGTCTGGACCTGAAAGCAAACCAAGTCAAAGAGAATCAGTTGGGGTGAGAGTGTGTTCAAATCAACCTCTGCATGCAGAGACAGACAGTCTGGTCCGCTGTCCTCTCACCATTATCGAACAGCAGCAGGGTTTGTTTATCTCCTGCCATGCACCACGCTCTCTTCTCTGGCAGCTCGGTAACTCTGGCACAGCTTCACAGCCTCATTCTTGGAAAGAACCCCACCATCCCAGCACTCCTGGGCTGTGCTGAACTTTTGACCCCCTCCGTCTTGGAGACATGTGTCACCACCATGTAATCCCCTAATCCTTTTCCACTTTAAATTTATCATAATAAGGAAAATTCTTGCTGCTGGGAGACAGGTACTGCCTTGATCCTGCTTCCACTGTAAAGACAGTCAAGCGTCTCTTAGAATAAAGGGAGGATTGCAGCTTATGGTGCTGAGAAGCAGGCTCAATGGTAAGCATCTCCACTCACCATCTGTTGTATCTGCTTCATATTGTCTGTGTGTAAAGTAAGCCTGTTTCAGCATGTAAAGCTGCGAGAACAGGCGGAGCTGAATGCACCAGAGCGAGTGACCGACTAATCCCCTCAACACATGGTGCGGTGCCTGCTCCAGCTTTAATTGATTCCCAAAAACGATGGGCTAAATCTACCGGGGAAAGCAAAGGTTCGAGTCGCTGTGCGGGCTGAGAAAGCAGCAGCAACCACACTTTCCAGGTGCTGCACGTCTCAATCCACAATCAGGAGATAAGAAAGTGCCACTGCAGCACTGAACGGGAATTTGTTCACACGCATCACAGTCGTCACTGCTTTCAAGGCTGCTGATATTTTCAACTTGTGACTTTCAGAGAGAAGTGATGTTTGACTTTCTCCCCCTCTTTCCTCTTGCTCCCATCATATATTAATGGAATCTCTTTTGGAAGGATAGGCAGGCAGAAAGAGATTATGACGATTCCTGAGAGGACTGTCCTTTGTGCCAAACTTTTCTCTTCCCTCCTTCCTTCTGCACCCACACCTCCCTCCTGGATTGGCTGTCAGGATTCCTTTCCTAGACATCTCAATTTGTAAACATCTGAAAACATTTCAGTCTCATGCTGTGACATTCTCTCAGCAGATGCAACCAGATGCTACAAACGAAAGCTGCACAGCGTTACGCCATCAAATGTGTGCGTTCGGCCTTGATGTTTTCATGCACGCAAATGGAGATTCATACATCTCTGAACGAGTGATTGCATGTGTTTAACTGTTTTGTTCTTGGCTTTAATAGCAGCTGATTGCAGTGAAGTTTTCAGATATCGTTTCATGCTGGGATTTATCAGCTGCATGAAAGCATCTGCTGTGATGTACAGCAGCGCTATATTCTGACCCAGTTACCATCTGACGCAGAGTCTGGGATCCGCCTCATGAAACATTCATGCAGTGAGGGAGGGAACCCCTCGTCATCACTTCCTGTATGTCAAGAATCTAGTGTTGTGTTTTTTCTTAAATAGTCATCTCTTTGTGTCATAATTTATTAAAACTCATAAAAAAAATAATCAGAGTTATTTATTTATGTATCTAGGATGTGTCCATGCTAGAAGGTGTCAGGTGCCATTTGACTTAAAGTTGCTATACTGAATCTGTAAAACAAGTTAACTTTTCAACATAAACAGTCACAGAACTCTCTCCCCTCCCAACAGCTATCATCCTTAGGCCACGCCCCCCCAGTATGGGAATGCACACTGCCACGGTGAACTTAAGAGCGCAAAACACCAGTCACAGTTTTCGGCAATTAATATGGAGGAATCAGTGAAAAATTAACAATATAAACACGAACAACTAACATAAATCCTTCATTTTGGTAGCAGCTGGCTGTTTCTCCTTCTCTGACATTATTGAGTGGATAATCTCTCACGCCAGAAGAGTTCTGTTGCCAGATGTGGGAGCATGTGATGAGTGGAGGACTCAGGTAAATGCAGAAGTGCGCTTGTCCAGTGAGACAGAGAACCGGATGGTCCAATCGTTGGTTCCGCACTGAGCCATGTTATTGGTTGATGTTTATAGACAAATGTCACAGAAGCACTTCACTTTTGTTTTTTTATCTCCACAAACTATTTATAGCCATAAAATGTCAGAACGTTAAGAGGCATGATAAAAATGTTTTAAGCTAGCTTGTTTTGCAGATTTGCCATAGCTTCATAGTTTCAACCAAAACTGAACAGCAAATATTTCATGTTTGAATTTCTGTTTATATCACATGTTCCAGTCTGCTTCTAATATACTAAAATCCTTTTTAAAACCAGCAAGTTTTTTCACATTTCTTTCACACAGACCTGTTCATTTTGACTTTTCACCTACAAACACTCTTCATTCTCCTGCCTACTTCAGCTGGCCAGACGGATTCCCGGATTTAGCCAGAAGAAATCTTTACAGGGACTGCTAGAGTGCCTCTGATGTAGTATTTTGCTAACATAAAAACTGACATAATTGTGACTAAGTCACCACTGAGTGACACTTTGTTTTTGCAGGAAGTCAACATTTGGACATTTTGCTGCCTCAAATTAGTTTTCTTTTCTGATGGCGCTGTATCCCATATCCCACAATTTCTGACCTACTTTCCTGTACCCAGTGTAAATTTTATTCCTGATTCATGATGGTGCTACCACCATGTTTAAGAGTGTGCATGCTGTGTTCAGAATTGACATAACACATGTGGGCAGGAAGGATCTCCTGTAGCAGTCTGTGTTCTAGCATGTTTGAAGAAGTTTCCAACTGAAAGAAATCCTGTTTTTGTATGGCAGTCTCATAGTCTCAAGGGCTGCTCAGGGTTGTCCATAATTTGCTTAATTTTGTAAAAGAATCCTTTGCATCATCATCTCCAGATGTTCCACAGTCATCCCCAGAACAAAACCAGAACAGAACCAGAACTTAACCAGCCTTCTTTATCAGGTTTATGAGCCTTTATAAATCCCTGGCTCTGATGCAACAGATGACGGCTGAAGAGATTACACTCTCCACAACAGACTTGTAGAAGATCTGCAGCATCTTACTGCAAACATTGAAGGACCTAAGCTTCCTCAAGAAGTCCAGTCTGCTCTGTCCAGTGTCCAGGGTTCTAGCCCCGAACATTTCTCATCAAGCTCTAAATATTTTTTACACTCTAGAAGGAAAAACATTTACACTAACTGAGCCACCCTGTGACATTAATGAAGAAGGCAGTTTTCTAATTCCTGGCTTCAGTGAATGCAACAGAGGCTCGATGGTATGACCAGTCAGAGAGGACTCTTACAGAAATGGGGAATCCCCTGTGTTTTATTGGCTGACAGACCGGTGTTTAATCTAAACTCTTATTTCAAGCTGTCCCGACAGTAAATGGACATCAGACTATTTTTTGATAGAAAATAAGAGGGACAATTCTTCAGTTGTGGTGACTGGCAAGCCTCTGGGCCTACACATAAAATAGGTAAGCAAACAATTCCTGTAAATCCTGTATGTCTTCGAGATTATGTGAACATTAGGCAGATTGTTCCCGAGAGCAGTGCTTTTGAAAAATGTCAGACAGTCAGACATTACTGATGTTAGTTAAAAATTTCCGTCAGAAAAATCGTCAGAAATGTTGACAGACGTGCTTCTCCTCTAACCTTGCAAATATTTTTCCCATAAAAAAACAACTTAAAAACATATGGAGCTGGGGCATCGTGTAGCAGAGTGGTTAAGACAGGCACCCCATGTTCCTTACAGTTGTCCCAGGGTTCCATTCCAACCTGGGCACATTTGCCAAATGTCTCATCCCCCCCTTCTCTTCTATTTCTACACACTATCCTCTGCTAATAAAGGCCACTGTGGCCCCCAAAACGTTAAAATATATGGAGTTAAATCAGGGCCATAATGTTTGTGTATTTAAAAGAAATATTTGAAATTGAAAATATGTAAGCTGAAAACGAAAGTCAAGCTTTTATTGTTTACTTTGAAAAACAAAAAATTGGATTCAGATAAAATGAAATGTTTTGAATGTTTATATTAATTGAGGTTTCAATGGTATTTTTATTTTGTAATTTTCTGAATAAACTTTAATTCAAAAAGTTCAGTATTATATATTTTTTCAAGTTTGACCATTTTTTCCCTTTCAGTTTTCGATGATATTTTTTCAGATTCAGATCTTTCTAATTAAGGTCAAAAACAGTTATTTTCAGTTTTAGATTTTTCTTCCAGCTTCAGATCGTTTTTCTACACTTTCAGATTCCTGTTTTTCAGTTTCAAACTTTTGGCCCTGAAGTGGCGTGGTGGGCGGGGCTACACAGAGAGGGGAGTGGAATCATGAGTGGCAGCAGGGCGCAGGAGGCTGAAGACGTTCCCTCTATCATGTTGCCTTCAGGAAACATGGGAATGAACATAATCTATCAAACACCTCCTGCACACTATTATTACATGATTGGTAGAGAATACATCAAGCGTAACCACTAAAGCTCAGTTATTAAAGCTGTTTCAGTCAGTACTGTACTGTACTAAATTATGCGGTAATGTCTTATTGAATTTTATTTACTGGATATTATCAAAAGGCAGGTTGGACTAACATGCTGTGTAGTTGGCTACCTATCACATAGTGTGTAATAACTGAGTGGTTAAAAGTGCACTTGTGATGAAGGTGAAGGTTTGTTATCATCTAATGTTATTTAATATAAACATATACAGAGTTTTTTTTCTGAATGTACAGCTTATTTGACTTTCATACAGTTTTTACCCTTAATTCTTTGGAACATGTGTGCCTAAAAGAAAGCAGCTGATCTTGGCTTTTCCTTCACCGTAACTCTCTACTGCTGCTTTAGCAACACATTCCAGAACACAGCGCTCTCTGATGTGCTTCACTTTCCCTCAAGTGCTTCCTGAGATGTTTGCTCCTTGAAAGAGAGATATGAAAGAACAATTTCATCAAATGTTACCTTTGTAGAAAGTGACTAATCTTTGTAATCCCCCAGTCAGATCGCCCTTTAAATAGAGTGACAAATATATTGAGTGGATTAAGAGGTAGAAAAGGGCAGCCTCCTCTCCTCAGAATAAACATTATATAAGTACGGGGAGCATCAAAGCTGGAGTGTGCTGATAAAACAGGCTGTCCTTGGCCTGAACCTTCTTCACTGTGGATTTCTGAAGGCTGGATGTTCCTGCTTGGCTCTCAATCTTTGAGCAATTCTAAATAATCCAGTTTGGGGGAGGTGGGGTTCATTTGGCATCCAAGCAGGACTGTAAAATCATGAAAAAGTTGAATGAGATGGAAAATGAATCAAAGCAAAGCTTTGATTTTTACATCCTTTTAAACCAATTTATACAGCAAACTATTCTCTCATTAAAACTATTATTTTAATGAGACAATGATAAATCATTCAAAACTTTTTTCCAACTGTTGTTATAGATATCTGGTTCAATTCAGGTAAAAACCAAAAAATATGTATGAGGGAGGAAAGAAAAAAAGAAGCAATTACCTCTGCACATTTTCAAACTGATGCTTTTTAAAAGTACTTTTCTAACTAAAAACATCATTCAGTCTTGTTTTGCCAATGTCATACCAGACTGAGATATTCGCTCGCTCTACCTAGGAACCGCTCTCCAAATCTATCAGAGTTTAAGGACATCTTGTCCACAATAGTAGGGTGACCAACAGCCCTCTTTTCCCCGGACATGTCCACTTTTCATGGGCGTCCGGAGGGAATTTCAGAGATTGATGAAAATGTCCGGGTTTTCATCAATTTTAAGGGAACTAATGAGCACACTTAGATTGACTGGTGCGACACATTTTCTCTCATCTAGCGTCCTCACTGAGCTGCTCCTTCATGGATGGTTCTGAACCGTTTCATAGACGTACCAGACAGCGGGCTGTGATGCGCATGCGCTGCACCACTTTGCCCGTTGCGACTGTTTACAGGATATTAAAGTGCAAGTGTAGCTTTACAGACAAACAGAGCTGGCATATGTGTTTCTGTGTGACAAAAGTGGCAAAGATCCAGTAGGTCCACATGGAAACGAAATCTAAAATAATAATTCATCTATAAACTGACTGAGGAGGATGAAGGTAACATCTGAAAAATGGAGCAGGAATTATTGTGTTTTTGAGACTGCTGCTTTTTACTTTTATCATTACATTGAAAAGAAAATAATACCCATTTTCTCAGAATGTTATTTCAGATTTTTGTTTATTTTTTTTCCAGTATGACTTAACAAGCGAACTATTATTGTTTCTGGTAAATTTTCTAATTCGGAAAATTAATTATTTCTATTATTCATTAATTTCTAGAGATTTAAAAGTCATTTTTGCCCTTGTGAAAGCCTATCTGAAGTTTGGTATTTAACTATTCATTCTAACCACAAGGAGAATGCATGCTTTAAAGCTACATTGAGTAAGATCTTCTCCCATCTAGCGGTGAAATTCAATATGACAACCACCTGAATATTACGTTCTAGCCCCTCCTCCCACCCCCCATTCCGAGCGCGTTTCATGCCAAGGTTAACATGGCTTCCAGTACTACGACTTCGTCCAGTGTTCCTTCCAGTGATGAGGTTACTTTAGAAAACTACATTGCATTTAGTTATATAGTCAGACGTCTGCCGCGTTGCGAGTGGACAATCTCCCTCTGGCATTCATCACGGCGCAACTGAGTTTCCAGGAATGTCCCTCGTTGGTGAATGTATTTCAAAGATGGAGGCTCAACATGGATTCAGCCATTCGCGCGACTCGCTCGTATGTATACTGAATAGAAGATTCTACACTTACGAGAATACTTTCATTAGTAGGTGGAAGTAATTACACATCAATGAGCACATATTCTTGAAGGAACAAATGGGTTTTTGCTAAGAATTAACTCAAAAAAATACACAATGTAGCTTTAAATATGTTAAAATCAAAAGTCTGGTCACAGTCATGACAGTGTTTCAGGACTGTGCCAAGTGTCCTCTTTTTTGGAAATCAAAATAGGGTCACCCTACTGTTGTGATTGCATTTCTCAAATTGAACTGAACAGACTTTTGGATGTCTGGGAGCTATTTCAAAGATGGACTGAGCAGACCACATTTCCCAGCAATCCTAGCAGTGACCCCAACACACTCCTATTGGTCCGTGACCACCCACGGTGACATCAGCGATGACCTCACGGCCAAAGGGGGCTATAAGAGTAGTCGCGCCCATTTTGAATTGTTCTCCAGCTAGAAGTTCTTGGATGGACTACTGCTGAACAGAGGACATCTCACCGGTGAAGATTCTCTTTTGTTCTGACCCGCTGGACCGGGGAAGAACTTATTTCAAAACTTCGAAGTGCGCACCCCGTCTGCGTACCCAGGGTGCACGACATAAGAACTGTTCCCAGACAGTTCGTTAGACGTCGACCTACAGGCCATCCAGCCTGCCTTTGGGCCACACGGTCCTTAAAATCCTGTACAGGTTTTTTTTATAACTCTTCCTTTTCTTGCTCAACTACGGACACAATTCACTCTCCTCCTAGTGGACTGGACCTCCTTTAAGGCAAAGTAGGACTGAACCGGTTCATTTATACTAATACTGTGTCTGGGCGAAGATAAACAGAGAAAATAGAGTTTTAACGAGTTAGATCTCGTTCAGTGTTGGTTAAAGTGTTTTTAAGCGCTGTACCTGTTTGCTCATTTTTGCGTCGTCGCACGTATAAGTCTGAGCTGTGAAATTGCTGTCTTTGAAACTGTCTGTTTTATCCTGAGCAGATCACGCCTTTCTTTTTTCCTTCCTCTTGTTTTCCCTCTCTCTCCCTCCCTGATAACTCCATCGGCAGTCGGGCTCGGTCCGGCCTGCGTTAGCTGGTCTTAGCTGAAAAGTTTAACTCCATTGTCTTTAGTCTGTCGCTAAAGCAGAGGCCTACCACATGGACGCTTCCCCCATGTGCTCCTTTAGCTAAAGCTAGTTTTATGACTCTTTCTTAGACTCCATGTGCTGTCCTCCATCTTGGCACAGAGCTGAGATTTATGACTTTGTCTCCTAGGCTATCTGTGATTTGGGCTCCCTGGAGTGAGGGCCCCTCTCCTTTTCTGACCCGAACCTCAGCTGTCTCACTGATTTCATTTCATGTTAATTGTGTTTAATGTTCACCTATTATTATTGTCTAAGATCTGTAGTAATTTTTGCATGCTTTAGAATAGATGGGATTTTCTATTTCCTAAATAAAGTCCCCTTATCTTAAAGAGAAGTTGTCTGGGATTACTTGGAGTGATGCGTACAATTAATGTCCACAGCATTAGAACTTATTCCTTCATCTATTGTTTAATTATCTGAGACTGAACAATTTGGCTATATATATATATATATATATATATATATATATATATACATATATAAATGTTCCTGGAATCCAACAGGATGGTGCCCCTAAACTTGGTAATTTTTACATAAAATTATTATTCTTATTAATAATTGCCCTAAGCAATTATTCATAATTATTCATAGCAAAATCCTACCTATCTGTGGCACAACACTACACAATAGCTAGCCAGCTAGAAAGCAAGCAAACAAACGTGTTTATTTACTAGGCGCTAATCAAAGTTAAGTTACACAAAGTATAAAAACAAGCAGAAAAAGCACAGTAAAATCATGACATAAAAGCCTCGGCGAACAATACAGTTTCATACAGTCAAAGCGGAGCTGCAGGGGTAAACTGTTCCATAGTTCAGGAGACTGAAAGGCCCTGTCCCCCTTAGTTTTAGCCTTGTACATAGAGCAACCCAGGGATTCTGGGCTTGGGATCGAAGGCCACAGGCAGGAGTGTTTGGTTAGAAGCTGACACAAATATTCAGGCACCTGGACATTCATGGCCCTCTAGGTGAGAACAAGAACTTTAAACTGAATTCTAAAATCCACAGGGAGCCAGTGTAGAGGAACGGGGTGACATCAGCTTATTTACTGGAACCTGTAAGAAGTCCGGCTATCATTCTAATAATGGCTTGCAGACGTGAAACTGATGATGTGTCCAGACCGGTAAAACAGATCTGATATGTGTGTCAAAGCCTGATGAGGAGTCAAATGTAACTCCTAGATTTGATACATTGGATTTGATTACAGGGGAAAAAGAAGCATCTGATTTTTAGGATGCAGGTGACTAGGAGCTACTATCACAGTCTTAGTTGTGTTTAAAACAAGAAAGTGACTGGAGAACCAGGCAGTGATCCAAGGTAAACATTGGACAGTCTATCTAGCTGGTGTGATTTGAAAGATGAATGCAGTTGGATGTCTTTAGCATAGATGTGATTAGAAAAAGACTGAATAATACCAGCAAGTGGAAGAATGTAAAACAAATAGAATGGGCTCAGAACTGACCCTTGTTGAACCCCACAGGTTAAAGGAGCGGAGTCTAAGGAGAACTTGTCTGTCTTGGTGCAGATGATGAGCTCTGAAACCAGACTGAAACTTTTCAAACAGATTATTTTTGTTTAGATGTTTATACACTGGATAAGCTCCTATTTTTCCAAGAATTATGTACAAGAAAGTGAAATTATTAAGTCACCTAGATTGAGAGACGATTTCTTTGGTAGAGGTTTAATTACAGCTACCTTAAAAGCCTATGTTACTAATTCATTTGCCAAGGAAAGTGTAATCATACCTAATATGGACATTGTAATAAAAAGAAATCCTGAAAATAGTAGCATCCATCTTTGGCTTTCTTTACACCAGCCTTATTTCTCACTTTAAAAGTCTTTATTTCATGATGCAACTTTTCCAAAACTGAAAATAAATGTCCAAGGAGCAGAGCTGATAAACATTACCTATGTAAATATACAGTAGACGTATCATTCATTATGGGCGAAACAATCAGAAGTGATGATGGTGGCTGAATTTAAAAACAAACAAACTGTGACCTCCTTCTGACCCTAAAACTCCAGCTCCAGGTGCAGTGATTATGTCTTTGTTTTAAAATGCACGGCTTGTCAGCAGATGATGTCAGCGGCTGGGAGATATTGCACATTCCCGGTGCGCTACAACGTCACCTGTCAGGAACCCAAGAGGAGGCTGTCACCAGCATTCTGCTTTGTGCACACACACTTCACAGATCACATTTTCTCTCCTGCCTTTAAACTCAGAAAAGCAAAAATAAACACTTAAAAGTTATTTGGTCTGTGGAACTTTTTAAAGAATGGCTTCACTCCTGTCCAACAGTGTTTTCACATCTTATGTCTTCACACAGAATGGTCCAGAAAAGTGTCTGAATCCCATGATTCAATGCAAAATCTATTACCACAATGAGGCACAGTGAGGATAGCCAAAGAGCCCCCCCCCATCGTAACCTAACACTATCCATTACTATATTTATTGCTTCATCTGCAAAGGCTCATCCATTAAAGTATATTATTAAAAGCTAATTCATGGCTGATAAGCACAGTCCTTAGCCACCTTAATGCCCATAATTGACAGCAGTAAATTCCACCCAGCCTTCATCAATCTCCGCCTCTTATCAGTTTTTCAAATTGAATTAAAGTCAGTGCCTCGCTCAAAGGGGATTTACAGAAACCTGCTCGGAATATTCCTGCCTTGTGGGTCTTTAGTCGTCAGTCCGGAATGCCAAACAATAATTAATCCTTAAGAAATGGAGCTCTGTGCAGTTCGCTGGAATTAAAGTCCTAACGCAAAGTCAATGAAGAGGATCAGCGAACTGGTGAGTAGAACTCCAGCAGCTCTGATGCCTCAATACGCTCCCTGAAAATGAACATCAGGATTATGTTCCATAGGATCAAAGAGACATGAGCTGGAAGAGACAACCATAATGCCTACATAATGATATTTTCAAATCAAGATCATCTGATTCGACATTACATTTGTCACATTCAGACTGTGGATTACCTACAGTATATCTTATAGAATTTAAGGAAACAGTCCTGTGGCGACGCATTGTGCAGTCTAACATGTTTTATGTCTTGAATTGTAGATGGACACATGAGTTCTTATCAACATGTTGGAATACCTAGCTTGATATGTACAGGTACTTTAAGATTCTGAAAACTCCATAGTGTGTGCAGGATAATCAAAGAGGATTTATTCCACAAGAAGTTTAATTACAACCAGTTTACTTTTAAAAATGCTCACATTCACTGAAATAGCTTATAAATGAAACCATTTAGAAAGTACTGGTTTGAAATTAAATAGAACAAATTGGACAGGATTAAATTCTAATTTGATTAAACTGGGCAGCACTTTGAGCCCTTTTTAAATGTATTAAAGTTGAATAATTTTACCATAGCAACTAATGTGACCTGCTGTGTGCACTGGTGCTGTTCAAACAAACAAATCTTACAGAGCATTTTTACTTGCATAAGAAAGGACATGAGCTATATGAAATAATCGAAGTGACACAATAATTTAATGATAATTTACTAAAATACTCATAAAATGTCAGCAGAACATAATTTGGATTGAGGCAACAAAAAGCTGGAAAGGTAACAGCTGGAGGACCAGTTAACATTATAAATGAGGTTTATTGGCAAAAGGTCAGTCGCTTCAGTGGGTCTTAAAAGTCAGAGAGTCTCAAAGGGGAACCTTGGTGTTTAAAAGCTGTGTAGTGTTCATCCATTCACTCACTTTCATTTATCCGGCTCAGCTGATCTGCTGACTCCTTTCCATGTGGAGGAGCAGCTGTTCTACTTCATGCTCCCCATGGATGATGGTGCTACTTAGAGATGATAAGATTAACCAATCACATCCACACATATGAGCAAGATGTGAGTGCATCAGTAGAGCAGCTTTACTAAGGTGCAGTTTAGGGCATTAAATCTAGATAGAGCAGTATCCAGGTCCTTGTATCGCTAAAACTAGTTTGAAGATAGCTACAGATGACATCACCTTCTTTAACCTGTTAGCATTCCTAGGGCCCACCGGTGCGCCCGTCCCACACCCGGGTTTAAATCCACCGATATTATGACTTCTAACTTCTATGAACTTTTACATATTTTATATCATTGGAAAGCTAAGGGTCTTTTGATTCCAATGATATATGCCAATCAAGGAAATAATTATAATTAGTTTCATATTCTCCAGTGCATTAAAAATCCTATTTCTTGATAACAATTGTACTTAGACATACTGTATTAGTGTTTTCTTTCCAAAGAGATCCCACCTATATCTCTACTCAAAATGGTTCAAGAAAAGCTTTAATTCTAATTGGGGTCTGCGTAAAAAAAAAAAAAAAATGTAGGGCGGAAATTGCAGGAATATTAAGGTTGAACATCTTCAGTATTTACAGTGTTATTCAAAATGTGGCTTTCAAACCTCTTCTATGTTTTTTTATTGTTATTTTTAATTTTTATTACCTCCTCCATGACTCTGATGAGCCTAATAACAACACCTTGAGTACAGCTGAGCTACCTCACTGTCAAGACTGCTATCTGGTGCTAGTTTTCAGCAGCAATCAATGTTCAGTAGATTATAAAACAAGACATTATGAGAGGTAATGTTTGACAATTACTTTTTTGTTAATAAGATATAAAATGGATCATTCTGCTCAGAGATGATTTACTTGATGAATTTTAATCACATCTGCAGCCTGAACGGTTTTATTGTTTTGCTCTAAGCCTCTGTGTTTTTGTTTATTCCCTGTCAGCTTTCATACAAGTGCTCTAGAATGGGTAGACAAGACATGTTTGCTGTTTTATTGAGGTAATAATTCGATGTATTCAGCTTAATAGCATTATTTATTTGCTTTGTCTTCAACTTGAAATTCAAAAATACTTTTTATTCTCAGAGTTGTTGTAGATGCTGAGATGCTGGGCAAAAAACATCTCCAGTAGCAGTCTGTATTACAGCGATTCTGAAGACTGAAAACACTGTTAATAACAGTCATGAAGAGAATGCTCAGGGTTGTCCATATTTTTATTTATTTTATAAAGAATCCTTCTTTGCATCATCATCTCCAGATGTTCCACAGTCATCCCCAGAACAGAACCAGAACCTTCTTTATCAGGTTGTTGATCCTTTTTAAGTCCCTGGTTCTGAAGCTGCTACCCCAACAGATGACGGCTGAAGAGATTACACTCTCCACAACAGACTTGTAGAAGATCTGCAGCATCTTGCTGCAAACCTTGAAGGACCTAAGCTTCCTCAAGAAGTCCAGTCTGCTCTGTCCCTTCTTGTAGACGGCTTCAGGTGAACTCTGAGGTATTTATATTTCTCAACCACCTCCACTTCTTCTCTCATGATGCAAACAGTGCTTAATCTGAATTTGTTTCTCTTGAAATCAACAATCATCTCCCTTGTTTCATTCACATTGAATCCCCCTTATCTTTAAATATTAAACTGTTCTTGCAAGCCTGTTTGAGTTATGTGTGTTTACCGACATGTACAGACCCTTTCCAAAAAATTTGAATGTCATGGAAAAGTTTATATATTTCCAAAAGTCCATTCAAAAGGTTAAACTTCCATAGATTATAGATTCAGGGCCCACAACTTAAACAATTTCAAGTATTTAGTTGTTTATTTGTGCATAATTTGGGCTTCCAACTCAAAGCAGAGTTTACCAACACCTGCACCAGACATTTTACCCTAAATCATGACTGAATGAGGATATTTCACACTGGACCTCAAGCAGCTTGGGTTCTGTTCCTCACCCGTCTTCCTCCAAACATTTAGACCTTGATTCCCAAATGAAAGGCACACTTTACCTTTATTGGAAAAGAGGAACTTGGACTACTGGCCAACAGTCCAGTCCTTCTTCTCCTTGGTCCAGTTGAGACCCTTCTTACATTGGCTCAGGCTCAGAAGTGGTTTGACCCGAGGAACCACACAGTTGTAGCCCATCTCCCTGATGCGTCTGAATGTGGTGGTTTTAGAAGCTGTGACTCCCGTCTCATTCCACTCTTTCTGGATCTCTGCCAGATTCATGAATCTTCTCTGATAATCCGCTGAAGCGCACGGTCAGCTCTTCTGCTGGTGCATCTTCTCCTGCCACATTTTGTCCTTCCACTAGACTTTCCATTGATATGCTTGGACACAGCACTCTGTGAACAGCCCGCCTCCTTAGCTATGAACATTTGTGGCTTACCCATCCAATGGAGGGGATCAATGATGGTCTTCTGGCCAGTTATCAAAGTCTGCAGTCTTCCCCATACTGAACCTAACTGAGACAATTGGACCAAAGTGAAGCCATTTAATGACACCTGGGAAAACTTGTGGAGTTGCTTTGAGTTTAGTAGATGAGTCGTGTGTGACTCAGTTTAAAACATTCATGCCCTGTAAAATTTGGGCTGATTTCTTCACAGTATTCAAATTTATTGAATTCCTGTTTTCGTGGGTTTTATGAGCTGGAAGCCCAAATTATGTACAAATAAACAACTAAATACTTGAAATCGTTTAAGTTGTGGGCCCTGAATCTATAATATATGGAAATTTAACGTTTTGAATGGAATTATAGAAATAAATGAACTTATCTATGATATTAGATACATATTAAGTTAGGGTCATTTTAATTTTCTGAGGACGTTCAGCTGTCAACACTGGCTCAAAGTAAAGATGAAGAATATACAGTTTCAAGGCTACAACCACCAGACTGATAAACTACTGTTCAGCCTGATTTTTATTTGACTTGGAGCTCAATTAATTTTCTCATTCCTAACCACAAGCAAACATCTTAAAAATAACAATAAATTGTTTCAGTGCTGATTTATTTAGAAAATATACAACATGGTGTTCATTATATGGTTGAGCCTTATATCAGACTATCGGTTCCTCCCTTTTAAGCCAAAGCACTGGACAGGATGCAAGATATATATTAGTATGGCATTAGGCTAAATTTATCGCCTGCATATATTAAAAAGTAGTTATTAGGTTAAGACACTTGCTAAGTAAACTTTGGGTTATGATTATACAATTCTGTGAAGGTTGTTGAATTTGTTTCACTTTCATGCTCTAAGGTTACATCAGGAGAATGTAATTTATCCTAATTACACACGCAAACTCTCTGTAGTCTAACAAGGCCACTAATTTTTACACTACTAAACATAAATATATTTATGTAAAATTTCTTATAAATCATCTCTAAAGGTGAGCTAATGCTCAGATTCCATCGGGCAGCTTACATGAATCGTTATTTTAGGTGCAACTAATTTTTTCTGAATCCAACTGTTGTTTCTGCTGCTGGGAAACGCAGATGTAGAAACAAAGAACACTTTAAGTCTTCTGCCAGTTGGAAACAAGCCAATAATTCTTTAAGAAATCTCTTGTAGTTACATGCAGGGAAGCTTTTGGTGGTCCATCTAAAAAAATTTTATCCATGTAAAGCTCAGGAACTATGGCATCAAAACAATGCCTGCTTAAAATGAAACCGAACAAAAATATTTGCACTGGAAAAAAATGGCATTGAAAAATATAAGTATAACTGAAAATATTAATTTTGAATCTAAAAAAATGTAGTGAAAATCTTTATATTGAAAGCAAAACAAAAATTGAAAGTGAAAAAGTTTCATTGATACTCCAAATATATACATTTAAACAAATAACTCTCTTACAATCAAGTTTTCACACTTTCATCTCTTTTTTACAAAGCCAAGTTCTTTTCAGTGCCACTGTTTTTTCAGAGCTGCTGCTTTTCAGCTTCATTTCTCTGTCACTCTTTTCACGTCGTGCACATGCATGAGGGGCGGGGCTTCAGAGCCACATGTCACATGCTTTCAGTTGTCACTGAGTGGGGCTGGTTTTCTAAACCAGCCAATAAAGGTCACTTCTATTTATTTGATATATATTTGATTCCAAAATGTCCTCGTATTACAGCAAAATCCACTGCTAGAACTCTTTGTAAAGTTTTTTATATACATTTATATAAACAAAAAGGGACACTATGAACCAGATTTATGTGGTGGCTACCACATCTATCTATCTATCTATCTATCTATCTATCTATCTATCTATCTATCTATCTATCTATCTATCTATCTATCTATCTATCTATCTATCTATCTATCTATCTATCTATCTATCTATCTATCTATCTATCTATCTATCTATCTATCTATCTATCTATCTATCTATCTATCTATCTATCTGTCTGTCTGTCTGTCTGTCTGTCTGTCTGTCATCTCAGCAACCAACATTTTACCACTATACAAATTCCACCAGGTGTCCTGATCCCTCAGTTGTCCTATAGTCTGCACAAACTTTTAGCTTAATGAGCTCCATCAGCATCAACCTTCTGCTTAAATGTGTGCTTTACTTAGTTTAAATACAATCTTCCTTTTCATCAACCTTAATCATCCTCCCACATTTGGAACAATTTAACAGGTACAGATTACATGTTAATTTTACAACATGAACTGGTGATTTCACAAGATAAAATGTGTTGTTTCATTTCAAATGTTTATATGTATATTTACACAAATATAAAATATAACAGTCTAATAACATTACCTCAGTATAACATTGTAATGAATAAAATAAAAATGCACTTGTGTACTTAGCCTAATAAATAAATGCATTTGAAAAAGAGCTCCAGGGTTGATTTAAAGCCATGACTTCTGGTACATGAGGCAGAGTCCTTACGTACCAGGCCACATAAATCTGGTTCACAGTGTCCCTTTTTGTATATTTAATTCAATTCAGTTTTTTTTCAATTCAGTTTATTTATATAGCGCCAATTCACAACAGATGTCATCTCAAGGCACTTAACAAGAAGTCATTTCAATACATTTATACAAACATTCCAATCAGTTAAAAAGTTTCCTATTTAAGGAATCCCAGCAGATTGCGTCAGTCATTGGCGTGAAGTTGGGCCCCGTTGATGCAGACTTTCCAACCACAGCAATCCTTCAGCAATCCCTCATACTGAGCAAGCATGTGGCGACGGTGGAGAGGATAAACTCCCCTTTAACAGGAAGAAACCTCCAACAGAACCAGGCTCAGTAGGAGCGGCCATCTGCCACGACCGTCTGGGGGTTTGAGAAGACAGAGCAGAAACACAGAAGGAACAGAAGATCTGATATAAGAGAACTTTCTATGTTACAGAAAGTAAAAAGTTAATAACAGGACACAGTGGATGTTCAGTTACTGGGAGCATCATCCCAGTCAATGCCCCCCGTCCAACAGGGCATTGCAGCCAAGCAGGATACCAGACCAGGTATATCTTCTATGGAGAGAAAAACACTGAGAGAAAACAAAGTTAACAGTCGAAATAACAGAATGTACTGTAATACAACTGGAGAGTCGTAGGAGAAAAGGAAGTAGCAGAGTGAAGAAAATTGGTAAGTCTGTCCTCCAGCAGTCTAAGCCTATAGCAGCATAACTACAGAGATACAGTAGTTTATTGCTTTTCTCATTGGAAATTGTTTTTGAGTCATACGTTTCGATCTTGCTGCGGGTTGTCCAATCAGGGGTGTCCAACTCCAGTTCTAGAGGGCTACTATCATTTAATTAAAATACTTTATTGCAACATTTAGATGTAGGGCAATGTTTAGATGCAACCCTTCTCCATGCATCCCTTCTCCATACTGGTCCGAACTAGAGAAGAACATACCAGATCTGGAGACTTTGTTGCCACTATATTTACAAGCTTGAAAACAATTGAAAAGTATGAAAATTTAAAATTGTGATATGTGCCTTTTGATGGCAGGGAGGACTATTGCTCATTTATATTTATTGACATTCGTTGTTCATTAATCAGTGAATAATTTTGCCCTTTATCAATACACAAAGGTTGCTTTTTTGGGTTGTACTTCTGTCTTGTATGTTTACTTGAAGGAAGATGAAGAACAGTCGCAATAATAGAATGTACTGTAATGCAACTGGAGAGTAGTAGGAGAAAAGGAAGTAGCAGAGGGAAGAGTGAAGTATTTAAATGGTGCATCCAAAGAAAGGAAGCAAACGGTAACTCATTTGAACATTATATTAAAATAAATATCACAGATAGTTATAGCAGTGGATTTTGCTGTAATATGAGGACATTTTAATATTAAAGATATAAAAGAAGCAAACTAGCATGAACAAACTTCTGGTGTGCTGAGAAAGTACTGACTATGGGATGCCATGATATCATACGATGGTAGGACAGGATCTTTAAAACAGAAATCTCTATATTCATGTTGTCCAAGCCAGAAAAGAAAATTTCCACAAACCAGAATTTCATTCATGTTTTCCACCATCAACATTTCAAATATCTCCAACATTGTTCTTTCTAGGACAAATCCTATCACCTTCCTGTGGGGATATCAGCTCCAGATAATCGTAAGTACACTCTCATGATTATTTCAGGGAAGGAAATCAAGAAAACTACATTTAGCTACAGATGTATTACTAATGTTGAATGATTGTTATTAACTAAGGTAGGATGCTTTTGAAGGAAACCAATAAGGAGTCCAGTCCAGAGGTGCTCTGGTCAGTAGAAAGCAGAATCTAACTTTTTGTTTACGTGCAAAATGCTGTGTGATGGAAAACTAACAATGCACATCACCCTGAACGCACCATCTCCACTGTGAAACACGGAGTGGTAATAATATAATGTTAGGAGGATGTGTTTCTTTAACAGGAACAAGGAGAGTGGATGGAGATAAATACAGAACAATCGTAAAAAAAGAGAAAAAAAACAGACTTTGCTGCAGCTTTCCCTTCCAGCATAATAACAAACCCCAAACACACAGCCATGTTACAACGGAAGGGTTTAGATCAGAATGGCCCAGCCAAAGTCCTGACCCAAGTCCATCTGTTAATACATAGCAAGACCTGAAAAATGATCTTTCCCGATGCTCTCCATATATACATACTTTTAACTTCTCTGCTTCGTTTGATTTTCAGTTCATACACACAGAGATTTACTTCTGATAACCTGAGGACGACCGAATGATCATGACTGAATGAACACACAGGAGAGAAATGGAGGAAGAAAGAGAGGAGAACATTTACATCCTCAGGGATAATGATTACCCAAAAAGGC
This sequence comes from Valencia hispanica, assembly GCA_963556495.2. Taxonomy (NCBI): domain Eukaryota; kingdom Metazoa; phylum Chordata; class Actinopteri; order Cyprinodontiformes; family Valenciidae; genus Valencia; species Valencia hispanica. The sequence continues at coordinate 6,210,207 of OY747719.1, forward strand.
CAGGAACGCTGCACAGCATGAGGACACTAGCTATGCAACAGAAGAACCCCAAAACGTCTTAGCCTAAAACAGGCTAAACCAAACATCTATAAAAAAATGTTTACAAACAAGAAAAATCTAAACGAATTTCTGCTTGAACACTGAGTTAAGCACAAACATTTAAATATGTGACACTTGGTAAAATCGTGCTAATAGTACTCTGACAATAGTGTTTATTTTTTCAGGTAGAACATTGTGTTGTAAAACGATTATCACAATACTGGAGTTATTTAATTTGCTTTGCTTAGCTTTAGAATCATTTGATACATAGTGGACCCCTGGTTTTCATTTTAAAATCTGCAAATACGTGAGACCCCCTTTTAAAAATGCTTAGAACTGGACTTTTCTTAATAGTTCAAACATCAAATATACCTTAATATGTATTAATACGCTCGATGGAAGCTGTCTTGGCAATACTGCAGATGCTAATATCCACAGTCTTCCTTATCTCCACTCTTGGGGGTACAGCCAATCAGCAGCAAGGAAAATAAATGATGCTCAGCCAATAGCGTGTCAAGTAGCAGTGTGACTAGATATTTCAGCTTCCTAAGCTGCATTTCTTTCAGATGTATTAGATATGCTCTACAAAAAATGGGTGAATAGGACAGTTGTCTGCAAATAATTTAGTCATTTTCCACAGAATAATCTGGGAATAGGTGAAGCTACAGTATTACGAATACCGAACCGCAAATAGGCGGCGGTTCACTGTAAATGTACTTTTCTCACTCTGTGTGTGCACATGTCCTTTACAAAATATTTAGGAGGATTTGATTTATTGATAATTTTCTAACCTGTATAAATCTATAGAAGTTATTTTAGAGTTAGGTTATGTTATTATGCTCAGTCTTTGTCCAAGAATAAACATTTTGTTAATTGTGGTTATTATATTAGAGTTTTATGTTTACATTATACCAACTTTGTGTAAAGGTTATTTTGCATCTTAGTTTTCAGAGGCTGTGTTTCATTTCTTTACTGTTTGACGTTGCCGTCTCCTTCCTTTCATCTAAACTCCACTATTCCAACGAGAAAAAAAGCAGCAATTCCTCCTTTTCTTTGTGCTTCTCTTGAAGATATCACTTCATCTTCTCATACTGAATTAGAACAAAACACGCAGATTCACATCTAAACTAACACACAGGGAGTAGGAGATGTGAATTTCTCTCTGCCAGAAGACCTGCTGATAGCTCAGCCATGTTAAATCTGCATCATAAGTTGGACGTTGGTTTGAAGGAGCTCATTATTCTTCAGAGGTCATGTTCAAATTGCACACATTGTAATTGTATTTCCCTATTTTCAGCTGCCAGGAGCAGTTGTGGAACTGTAGGGTGAACTGCTTCAGACCTGGCAACTAATTGGAGGTTGGAATAAAGGTGGGAGCCTGACAAGAATAAACACCGCATAGAAATAGAGGCAGTGAATGTCAGCTGTTCCCTTCATAGGTGCAAGATGGAATTGGCAGCCAGATTAAGTCAAACTGTGGGCCACCTGTGGGTTAATGAAGTGAGCAGGCTGTGAGGGAAGAATTGAATGTGATGAAAATATTTCATTAGTCAATCTCTATCCCTACATTGTTTTTCTCCAAGTACACCTGAATTCTCAGAGGTCAAAAAATGAAAGAAATTTAAAGCACTTCTTTTTTTTAAAGCTTATATAGCAGTGTGCTCTGATTTTAAAATTGTATTACAGTACATGGACTGTCACATGTGGTGTACTGTATATAGAGGTCAGTTCAGTTTATTTATATTTCACCGATTCAAATGTCATCTTAGCACATCAATCAATCCAGCCATCCAGAGAAATCCATCCATCCGTTTTCTATACCCATTTGTCCTTGCAGGGTCATGGGGGAGCTGGTACCTATCTCTGGTGGTTATTGGGCGAGAGGTGGAGTAGACCCTAGACAGGTCACCAGTCTATCACAGAGAAACACAGAAGCACACAACCATGCACACACACACACACACACACACACACACACACACTTTTTGGACAGTCGGACGAAGTTGGAGAATCCATGTTTCATTCGTCTTTTCCATTTTTGATTGACAAACAAAAATCTAAATCACATGAAATGATGAATATGGTTGTTTTTTTTGTTAATTGTTTTAAATCGGATACAAAAAACAAAAAAGGTAAGGCATCTCAGAAGAAGAGGGGTGTCATGGAACAATGTTTTACTCATCAATTTTATTTTGACTATTTATTTGTGTCTGTGTTATTTATTTATTTTAGATGGATGAACTCCAAGCCCTTACAAGGACTCAGCCAGAGTACCGTGAATGCAGTGTTGTGTGTTTTACTGAGACTTGGCTGCTGGATCATATCCCCGACTCCAACGTCTCTCTGCCAGGCTTCCTGACAGAGATCTGAAGACGAGCAGAAAAAGAAAAGCTGGAGGAGTAGCAGTGCTTGTCAACAACAGATGGTGTCATCCAGGACCTGTTACTGTGAAGTGTCATCTCTGCAGCCCAGATGTCGAACTCTTGGCAGTGAGTTTTCGTCCATATTATTTACCAAGAGAGTTCACCAGTGTAATTTTGGCAGTTGTTTACACTCCACCTTCAGCCGTTGCCGACAATGCATGTGATGTCATCAGTTCGGTTGTTGCTAAGCTACAGACACAGCACCCCAATGCATTTGTGGCAATATCTGGTGATTTTCATCATGCCTTGCTCTCTACTACACTTCCAACATTTCAACAGTTTGTCAGCTGCTCTACAAGAGAAAACAGGACCTTGGATTTGTTTTATTCAAATGTAAAGGAGGCATGTCCAAACCAAGACCTTCTCTGGGACAATCAGATCACAATCTTGTTTTTCTCTGTTCAGAATATAAACCACTTGTTCAGAGGCAACCTGTGACAAAACGAACTGTGAGAAAATGGTCACAGGAAGCTGAAGAAGCCCTGCAGGGTTGTTTTGCAACCACAGACTGGATTAATCTTGGCCAAGCACATGGAGAGGACATCAATGCCATGACTGAGTGTGTAGCTGACTATGTAAACTTCTGTGTGGACAACATCATCCCCACCAGAACAGTGAGATGCTTCCCTAATAACAAACCCTGGATCACCAGTGACCTGAAGGAACTGCTAAACAAGAAAAAAAGAGCCTTCAGGGAGGGAGACAGGGAATTACTGAGGAGTATACAGAAGCAACTTAAGGTCAAGATCAGAGACAACAAGGAGGCATACAGGAAGAAGCTGGAGAACAAACTACAGAGGGACAAAATCCGAGATGTCTGGTCAGGAAATAGAAAGATCACAGGTTTTAAGGACAGGAAGGATTGGATAGATGGAAGTCTGGACAGAGCCAATGAACTGAACATATTCTTCAATAGGTTCATCCCACTCTCCTCTGATCAACAGCTTACCTGTTACACCTCGGATGTTTTATCCTTCACCTCAGCCATGGACTCTTCTAATTCCACAAGTTTGACTTCAACCAAGTCAGGAAATTCTTCTACCCCCTTTGCCTCCCCCTCCCACTTGTCTGTCTCCAAAAGTCAGGTGAAGAGGCAGCTGGAGAAACTGAACCGGAACAAGGCTGCAGGTCCAGATGGTGTCAGCCCCAGAGTCCTGAAGGCCTGTGCTGAGCAGCTCTGTGGGATTCTGCAGCACCTCTTCAACCTTAGCCTAACTCAGGATAAGGTTCCAGTGTTGTGGAAGACATCCTGCCTTGTTCCAGTACCCAAAATAACTCACCCATCAGTCATCAATGACTATAGACCTGTTTCCCTGACATCCCACATCATGAAGGTCCTGGAGAGACTCCTGTTGGCACCCCTGAGTAAGCAAACAAGAATGTATCAGGACCCACTGCAGTTTGCTTATCGCTGTGGAGTTGGAGTTGAAGATGCAATCATCCACCTACTTCAACCAACCCACTGTCATCTCGACAAAGCAGGCAGCACTGTGAGGATCATGTTCTTTGATTTCTGCAGTGCATTTAACACAATTCAGCCTGATTTGCTTTGTCTGAAACTCCTGAAGACACAGGTGAAGCCCTCAACAATCGCCTGGATCAATGACTACCTGACCAACAGACCACAATTTGTGAGACTGAAGAATTGTGTGTCAAACCAGGTGGTCAGCAGCACAGGAGCACCACAGGGGACCGTACTCTCACCATTCCTTTTCACTCTGTACACTTCAGACTTCCAGTACAAATCAGAGACCTGTCATCTGCAGAAATACTCAGATGACTCTGCAAATGTTGGGTGTATCAGAGATGGACAAGAAGCTGAATACAGAGAGCTGGTGGACCGCTTTGTGACATGGTGTGGAAACAATCGTCTCACCTTGAATGTGAACAAAACAAAGGAGAAGATTGTAGATTTCAGAAGAAACAGGGATAAGTCAAAAACTGTTTCCATCATGGGAGAAGAAGTGGAGGTGGTTGAGGAGTATAAATACCTCGGAGTTCACCTTGACAACAGACTGGACTGGAGACTCAACAGTGAAACTGTCTACAAGAAGGGACAGAGCAGACTGTACTTCTTGAGAAAGCCTAGGTCCTTCAAGGTTTCCGGCAAGATGCTGGAGATCTTCTACAAGTCTGTTGTGGAGAGTGTAATCTCTTCAGCCGTCATCTGTTGGGGTAGCAGCATCAGAGCCAGGGATTTAAATAGGCTAAACAACCTGATAAAGAAGGCTGGTTCTGTTCTTGGGACAACTGTGGAACATCTGGAGATGATAATGCAAAGAAGGATTCTTCATAAAATCAAAAACATTATGGACAACCCTGAGCATCCTCTTCCTGAGACAGTCATACAACAACAGAGCGTCTTCAGTTGGAGGCTTCTTCAGCTTCGCTGCAATACAGACCGCTACAGGAAATCCTTCCTGCCCACAGCCATCATCATCTACAACAACTCCTTAAAGAATTAATTATATGAGCTATACCAACACTTAATTTCCCTCTGGGATCAATAAAGTAATTTTGAATTGAATTTGAATTGAATGTGTACTAGCTGCTGGACATCTTAATTTCATTCAGGATTGTTAGAGTATCTATTCTATAACAGTCTTGCCACCTTTAGAATGTGGTTGCCACTGTCGGTCTTAGAGAAGGTCTTGCAGATTCAGCTGAGCTTGCAGCAGCACTCGGTGGTTGGTGGAAGGAGAAGCGGGTGGAGTTGTTCGATGAATGTATTACTACTCTCTCCATGCACTCCGTAATACCCCCTTACTATGAGGTCTGTAGTGCTGAAGTGTCCATCATTTCCAGGAAATATGGCAACATTGCTGTCATCAGTAATGTTATATAAAGACTGAATCCACAAACTTTTGAAAAAGTAAGAAGGAATGAAAAACACTTTTTTCTGCACAGTGTGTGTTTCGTGTTTTAAAGTAGAGAACACGTGCGATATCAGACAAATATGTTTAGGGAAAATACATAGGGTACCTGGAAGATCTTGCTTGTCTTTTCAGTTGTCATGTCTTCTTCCTTCAGAGTTAACCATTTTGTTTCCATGAAAAACACATATATGTCCATGTTAACTGGCTGGATATAGATGGCTCATGACATCGACTACAGCTAGCGTTATTGTCACTAAAACATTAGCTAGCTAAAAAAGTCCTTTCTTGGTCACGTTCATTCGAGCAAATAAATATTTAAATCAAATGCAGTCATTCAACCCGTTTTTCAATGTCATATTTTTGATCTGAGACTAAAATGTAAAATATGAAAATCAAGACCTTTTTAGTTTTTTTTAAATCTGATTTAAAAACATTTAACAAAAAACAATCAAACAAAAGAAAAATCACATTTTCATTTTTTATCTTGGTTCATCAGTTAAAAATGGGAAGGACGGATGATACACAGATTCTGGTGTACCCAGAGAGAACATGAACACTCCATGCAAAAAGACCCCAGGCCGGGGGGCCGGTGTGTCGATCGGCTGATGCGCTGGGCCGATATCTTCCTTTGGTTGGTTGGGGCACCTCTTTTAGGGGTGCAAGGTTTGGGATTGTTGGGTGGTGCCTGCTCGGTGGCTCGGTGGGATGCGGATCCGGCATCTCTGCTCGTTCGATCACTTGTACTGTGCGCACCGTGCGTGGTCGGTTCATTGGCGGGTTGGACCGGCCCTGGCCCTCGTTGGATGCCTGGTCTCGGTGCTCTGCGTTGCGCAGGATCAGGACCCGGGAGCTGGTACAACTTGGTGTCCAGATGCCGGCTGAGCCCGGCCTGGGGATGCTGTCCGTCCCCTGCGGCTATCGGTGGGGCGCCCCGACGTAGGGCAGGGGTGGGGCGCTGGGATGTTGGCCGGTCCCTTGTTGGGTCCCTGCTGGGGGGTGGGGTGCCCCTGGGCCCCGGCTCTCCCGGTCCATTGTCCGGCCCGCCCTGGCGCGGCCTGTTGCCGGCGGGGCCCATGGGCTCGTCACTGCTGCCCCCCGGGCCCCTGCATAGTAGCCGCTGGACGTTCCCCTGGGGTTCTCCTTTGCTCCACTCTTGGGGATGCGGTCGGCCCCGCCTAGGTCCGCCTGGGGCTCTGGGGGTCTTTGCTCCGATCTCCTTCATGTCTGCATCGATTCCTGGGAGACGGATTGATGCCTGCTCACACCAACTATCGAACACTCTTATGGAAAAACCTTATATGCACCAGCATGCTAACACACACACATAGATGTGGGGTCTCTGGTGTTTAAGGATATATTCTTGGGCTGAGGTTATCATTACTGATGCCACAAGCATTGAGGGAGCGTGCAATTGGCATGCTGACAGCAGGAATGTCAACCAAATCTGTTGCTCGTGCATTGAATGTTTATTTCTCCACCATAAGCCGTCTCCAAAGGCGTTTCAGAGAATATGGCAGTACATCCAACCGGCCTCACAACCGCAGACCACGTGTAACCACACCAGCCCAGGACCTCCACATCCAGCAGGTTCAACTCCAAGATCGTCTGAGACCAGCCACTCAGACAGCTGCTGAAAGGACCTTCTTGCTGGAAAGCAATAGTGCCATTAATTGCACCACTGTGCAACCTCATGCAGACAAATCCTCATTCAATTACTTACAGTCCAATTTGTTCCTAGTTCTTATACAACAGGATAAACTTCTATAATGTCAAACTGTTCAAAAGGTTTCTATCTAAACCAGGCCAGACAATTTTATTTAGTTGCTAACTTTGTAGCAATCCCTTCAAACATGTGATGGCATAGGTAAAAAAAACAACAACTCCCCTTTAACAAGAAGAAACCACCAACTTGGAATGACAAGTCACCAGTCAACAACTTAATAATGCCCAGGCTTTAAAAGTGCAGGTCACATGCTAAAAGCAGATCAGAATTTTCTTAATATCACTCTAATCTTGCTGTCTGACTTGATCAGTCTTTCACAAAAACATGGAGAACATCTGGCACACTGTGCTACAGCTTTTCATTCAAGCCGAAGTCTGGACTTTGACTAGATCATTGCAACACCTTGGTTCTGTTCTTTTTCAGTTTTCTATTTCGGCTTGGTAATGACCCAGTTTGAGCGGATCTTCAACTGTCAAACATGGCCTCGTACTTGATTCTGGAATACTCTTATAATTACAGGAGTTCTAAACAAACCCAAATCATTACACCATCACCATCATGGATGACAAAGGATATGGATTCCATTTGGACCAAATATCTGTAAGATGGTCTCATCCAACAAAAGGGATTTGTTCCAGACCTCTTGTGGGTATTTGGATACTTTTTTTGCACTCAGGATTTTTGAAATTTCTCAGAGAAAGGAACAGTTTGACCTTTGGATCTGCTGAGACGTCCACTCATAGAAAGATTGGCCACTGTCTTGAATATTCTTCTGAATAACCTTCCTCATTCTGTATGTTCAAATGGACATCTAAAATGAGCTTTTGGAAAAAAATCGAGCCAAACCAGAATGGGAGCCTTTATCCCATTTTACATGTCACTCAGAAAATCGAATTATTAAACGGAGTGTGTTCGACTCCGCTATGCTAGGTGGCGACATCCATGCTTTCATGTTGGTATTCTTCTGGTCGGCCTAGAGCATCACACAGATAGTAAACAAATGCTGCTAGCAGTGAAGCAGATAGAGTAAAAGCAGGACATGCACAATGAATGAAGACATGGATGAGAATAACGCTGTAGCACAGTACATTTTGTAAGTACTGTACTGTTTGACTGTGTTTCACTTGTTGTTGCTCGTTCCTGTGTTGTTATTCGAGCTTCCACGGGATTGTCCCTCCTGAAGGGGGAGTACCCAGGCTGGGAATAGCTCAGCTAAGCTGTTTTAGTGTTTACATGCAGAGAAATTCGGTTTTCTAAGCTCATTATCTGGGTGCATTAGCTCAATTTAAGCCTAGTTTATAAATCTCCATCAGGAAGTTTGCACCTACACGCACGCATTGACAGGGACGTTTTCCTTTAATACTTTGCCATTGGTGTGTCACCGTTGCAAAGCAATTCTTCCCCAGGACAGCAGGGGCGCAGACCTTTTCTGGCAGGTCTGCCTACCATTGCAGTGACATATCTGGTTGACAAAGTTTATTTACTTCGGCATGTAAACGCACATTCACTCACGGGGCAATGGCCGACAGAGAGCGAGTTCTGATTGAGCTGGAAAGCTTTTTACTAGAAGTGCAGCTCATAGAATACTCTAAAAACACTTGTAAACAAACAAACAAACACAGTGGTCTGTTTTGTTGTTCTCTACACCTCCCGGTGTTCAAAATCACCAAAAGACCAGATTAGATAAACTGGCCTTGCAACATAAAGCATCTAGTGCCCAAAAGCTGCATTGACTACTAACTACATCAACTATAGAGCACCGTTCTGGTGAAATGATCTGGGGTTGATGTTGGGCTGACCAATCACAGATGTGCGCTCACCGTTGCGTTGGACTCTATTACATGCGTCCTTGCTTGAGTGACGGACAGTCCTTGCGTCGAGGGATAATGGTGCTGCATGTCTCTACAACTCCGCAGACAGAGAAGTATAAACTAGACTTAAGAGTAAGCCAGTTTGTTTTGACTTCAGCCGGACTAAGGTGTATACATGCATTTCAAAAGTCCAAATTCAGTCGACTAAAGCAATAATTCGATTTTCTATTACTGAATTTAAATGTACTGATTGTAAAATTATTCATTTCAAATTGTGTAAAACCAAATGTATAACCATTTCCAGAGTGATGAGCAGCAACTGTTGCTTCTCTAAGATCATTGCTGATCTCTTTCCTTTCGGTCATGGAGGTTACACCTGTATGCTCTAGTGCAGCCAACTGCAAAAAACTCCTGCTTTCATAGAGGAGCCCGAACTTACTCATGATCAGTTAATAAAGAGCTTTTGATAAGCAGCACCTGACAGTGGCCAGGCTCCAGGAGCTACTTTTTCCCCACACAGATTTCCATTTCGGTCTTAGATTTGTTTATTAAATACACTGTAGAATCTGCACAGTGTTTTTGTCTGATTTAAAGAATATTAGACCCTGTTAAGAAGAACAAATCCCTTGTATCATGTTCTTATTCCGAAAATCATATACTTCTAAGATGGTGTACTTTTTTCTTTTTACCATAACTGAATCTAGTTTTATAACCTCAATTTTGTAGTATAATGGTGTAAATAACTGAAAGCACAAATTCAGATTCTGCTATTGCAATGTGGTATTTTTTCATTTTTATTCTGAGGGCGTATGACCTTGGGATAGTTCTAACTTAAAATCTTCTGCTCCACACTCCATCCAGCCCCCAGCAAGCACAGATTTACATGAATGAAGAATGTCTTCCTTCACATCCTCTCTACTCCAGGCGCTGTTGTGCAACACCACAGCCTTCACCTTGCAGCATTTATATCACAGCTTTGTCAAGCACAAAATTTTAAGCATACTTCTTTGGTGATAATTAATGCTTTAATGAATTGCATACCACAAGCTTAACATCATTAACATCAGCACTTCTCTTCCTTAAGGTTGCTCTCTGGAGGGAAAGTTGCTGTAACTGAACATGCAACAGTTCCAGGCACAAAGATCTCTTTGACCTTTCCTTTGAGAAACAGTCTTCATTAGTGATTACTAACAGTATCTACTTGTTAGAAGGTGATCATGCTTCATATCTACTCATCCATTACAGAACAACTGACTTCACATGTCTCCGATAAGTTGTGCAGGAAATGATGTCATGACCTGATGTGGTTTAACTAAAATAGCAGAGTTCCTAGCTGTTAAAATAAAAGAGACCCACTGAGGTGTGCTGGTGAAGGAGATCATGAGGGACAAGCATATTACAGAGAGCACACTAACATCTAGACTTACGGAGCGTCTCAACCTACGTTTGCATTTTTTACAGTGATGCTACAAAGCGGCCAGCCGCACTACCTGCAAGCTTAACGCTATCAAAGTAATTAGCTGCTGTGTTTGAAATGTTAGCTCAGGGATAAAATGCTTGTCTTGCTCTGATTTATGGAACAGATAGAAAGCAAACTCAGACAAGAGACGGCGTGATTCTGTTCATTTTAATTTTTGCTCCATTCATTTGCTAATGGTGTGGTTTAACAAATGATTGCTAGCTTAGTGGAAAACAGTCTCTAAATCCAAGGACTTATGTTGGAAGGATTTATGGTGCACTTTAAAGAAAATTGTTCTTGTTTTTTTCTTGGATCTCTGTGAACTACAGTATTGCTTGTTTTGAAGGTCAGTGACAGAACTCTACTTTTTCCTGCTTGTTTCATGACACTATATTGTCCAGGGTTCACACATAGGCCAACAGCAGCTTCTTTCAATATTAATATACAGTGCCCTGAACAAGTATTGAGAATATTTGTGTAAATAAGCCCCCCAAAAAATTGTGTTGTAAAAAAGGTTTACAGTTTATATATATATATATATATATATATATATATATATATATATATATATATATATATATATATATATATATATATATGTATGTATGTGTGTGTAAGAAATCTGGTTGGTCATTGTTAGGAAGCTATTTAACCGTTGAAACTGAGCTTTTTCAATAATTTTTCAAACAGAGTCTGTGCGTTATTAATGTTTTTGTTAAAGGTGCCCTGCCACACGTATTTCATTACTTTTGTGGTAATTTCCGAAGTTTACCATGGACTCTGTAACATTCTTTGTGGAAATAAATGCCTTGGTTACCTTGTTTCAAGCCATTCTAGCTTCTAGTATTAAAGCCTGGAGGAAGACTCAGCTCGATTTGCGCAAGTTCTCATTAATATTCAATGAGCTAAGCTGCTTGACTCCGATTGGCTAATCGCTAGGATATGAGAGCATGGCTATTCCTTCACCCGGTGCAACAAGTGGGCTAGAGGAACTTTGTTTACTATCTTCTGGAATTGCGGCAGAAATGGCTTTTTCAGGTATAGGCGAGGGAGCAATTTGAACATTTCGTACCCAGGGGCCTCTGCTAACATAATCCGGCCCTGTTTGCGTCTGTTTCCTCCATAACATGACAGCTTGGCAACAGGTGTTCACAGCGAGTGCTAGCATTGTCCAAATTAAAATAGAACCTGCTAGGCTAACGAGTGAGAGCCTGGCTTTCGCCAGACTAAGTTCAAGATTTAACTTAGTCTGGAGAGTCTACCATGTAATTTCTACTGCACAAGAGGTGTGACCAACGGGCATAGTTCAAATGACTCTGTACGCAATTGGATAGAGCATTCACCAATCAGACCATCGATCCAGGTGACGTACTTTGCAGAGCGGCGCGAAACTCCAGGCAGGAAACTTGTCAACAAACGTGGATAGTTTGAAGGATTGCGGTCTGCAGAAGCAGCAATGGCAGATAACTTTTAAATATTTTAAAACAGCAGCGACAGCAACGTCAACGGATAGCTGTGCTCTGGTGGCTGCCATGACCAATGTGAACAACAAGCTGCTTGCTGACTTTTCCGTCGCTTCTCTGACGTCATCGTTTTGAATACACCAATAGCGCGCAAGGCGGATAAGCCCGGTTGTGATTGGTTCCAGAAAAACTGGATAGGCTGTGGCAGTAGTTTAATGTGTGGGTTTCCAGAGTGATCTGCAGGGCAGAATCAACCTGCCGTCAGATCAGGCTGGCGAAAGCCAGGCTAAGCGAGTGCATTAAACCTGTATAACATTTTCTTTACTTACGGGCTGTGCACTGGCCATAGACTGATGCGATGGTACTGCTCCAGGCTTCAACTGCAACCGTGTCGCGAAGCCTTTGAAGTCTCTACCTCTTCAAAATGTGTTGAACAGACTACATTTATATGATCCTGTTGTGGCATTGTTCCAAAAATGAACTGAAGCTATTTCACCCTCAACTCTGGGTTGAACTTCCATTCTTGCATAGGGCACAAGCCCGTTGACTTTCAGCCATCTTTGCCGTATAGGAAAACTCACTGAGCTACACGAATTCTGTGGGTGCGTCTCAAGTGGGAGAGCTCATGAATAGTAATGAGTAACGAATCACTCCCATGTCAAACTGAAAAGCTTTTCTAATTGGCCTAATTTCTCCGCTTATTTTGTTTTATTGGCTGGAGCTGACAGAGGATGTAGCAGTTCATTTTCACATTCACGGTATGTCGTGAATGTGAACACAAACACATATGGACACAAATATGTAGAACACAAACACATATGGACCTAACACATTTCAAAAAATACAAGTAAAAACTGTTTTGTGTAGCAGGGCACCTTTAATGATTTCAGAGAAGAACGATTCCCTTGCATCTTTTACAGTTAACTGATATCTGTTCAGTCTCTCTTTGTAGAGCTCACAGTGAAGCTGTAGTCGAGTTTTCCACCATTTTCTCTAAACTCGTCGACACTCCCTTTTTTCACTACGTACCAGTGGATCACTAGTTTATGGAGAATTCTGAGACTACTTTCACTTTAGTTGGAGCAATGGAATCAATGATGTCTGAGATTTCCGTGAGGAAATTATTTACCAGCTTGTTTACTGAGTTGGAGCTGGGAGATGAGGGGGAGACGTTGGGAGGGTAAATATGTTTAAAAGCTTCAACTGAACTGTCCCAGAGAAAACACATTTTTCACAGTGGTCTCACTGTGGCTAGATAGTTTAGCAGAGATGGTACTTTCAAAGAAAACAAAAAAAAATTGTAATTCAATTCAATTCAAAAATACTTTATTGATCCCAGAGGGAAATTAAGTGTTGGTATTGCTCATATAATAAAATCTTTAAGGCGTTGTTGTAGTTGAATATGATGATGGCTGTGGGGAGGAAGGATTTCCTGTAGCGGTCTGTATTGCAGCGAAACTGAAGAAGCCTCCGACTTTAGACGCTCTGTTGTTGTATGACTGTCTCATGAAGAGGATACTCAGGGTTGTCCATGATTCTTTTTATTTTGTGAAGAATCCTTTTTTGCATTATCATCTCCAGATGTTCCACAGTTTTCCCAAGAACAGAACCAGCCTTTTTTATCAGGTTGTTTAGCCTTTTTAAATCCCTGGCTCTGATGCTGCTACCCTACCAGATGACAGCTGAAGAGATTACACTCTCCCCAACTGACTTGTAGAAGATCTGCAGCATCTTGCTGGGAAGTAACTTTTAGTGTGGGGGTAAGAACCTTCTTGAGGAAATGTGCTTATAAGGAGCTGACTTTGCAAAAATATGCTGTCCAAACAGGATGCACCTACAAACCGTTAGAAACAGTTCTGCTGTGTGTTGTATGGTGATAAGATAATGGGGGTGTGGTGAAAAGGTTCAAATGTGTGAATAAATAGAAGCTGTGATCCTCAACATCTTTGAGACTCTGCTGGAATGGAACTCAGACTGGTGTGTCATTTCTGTTACTGCACAGTCTCCCTCAATTGAGCAAACACATTTCACATCTCCTCTGTGCGTGCTTTCCTTTCTAGGTTACCTGTGAATTCTAAAATAACCTAACATTTCTGGTGCCGTGACTCGACGCTTGGTCCTCGGGGGAAGGTCTTCGCCGGAGGGCTGAAAGGGATCCCGCCTTCACCAAAGTCCAGGCTGCGTTTTTGCTTCACTGGCCAGCTGTCTTAGCTCCGCCGGACACCTTCACCCCTGGTCCCTTGCGATCGACTCGGTTTGAATCGCTCGCACAGGGGGGAGATTGTGAGTACCAGTTTGGTTTTTTGCACCCTTATTTTAAAAAATATCTAACTAAGACAGAGAGGGTATAGTTCTGCTGTTCAGGTTTAAAAGACGTTTTAAACCTCTGACTAGGGAGTCAGGTATTGAGCCTTCCCGGGACAAAATAGGAATAAAATAGGTATAAAACAGTTGATTATATGGGAAGGTTGTAACGGATTAGATCGGTGAAATCTAAAACCACCTCAGAGGGATATAAAGAACGCCACTGAAGGCAGTAAAAATACAAAACAGCAGAACTCAAAAACAAAAGTACCGACCCTAGGTTGGTATAAGGCAAGGCAATGCAAGGCAAGGCAATTTTATTTGTATAGCACACTTTCAACAGCAGGGTAATTCAAGGTGCTTTACATGATTTGGTGATTTAAAAGAAACACATAAAAGAAACACACATTACACATGATACACAATAAAGCAAGAGAAAAAAAAAAAAAGCAAGAGAGCATGAACACATTTCATACATATAACATCAAGCATTTACTCAAAGGCAATTATAAACAGATGGGTTTTTAGTCTCGATTTAAAGCAGTTCAGAGTTTCAGCAGCTCTACACTCGTCAGGAAGTCTGTTCCAGATAAGGGGAGCATAGAAACTGAAAGCTGCTTCTCCATGTTTAGTTCTGAGTCTAGGGATGTTTAGTAGGCTAGAGTTGGAGGACCTGAGTGGTCTTGGTGGTTGGTACCATGACAACAGGTCTTCAACATATTTTGGTGCTAAGCCATGTAATGATTTATAAACTAGTAGGAGTATTTTGAAGTCTATTCTCTGAGCTACAGGGAGCCAGTGTAAGGACTTTAGAACTGGGGTGATGTGCTCTACTTTCCTGGTTCTAGTGAGGACGCGAGCGGCAGCGTTCTGGATCAGCTGCAGCTGTCTGATTGACTTTTTAGGCAGATGCTGTTGCAGTAATCAATCCGACTAAAGATAAACGCATGGATGAGTTTTTCTAGGTCGTGTTGCAAAATCAGTCCTTTAATCCTAGAAATGTTCTTCAGGTGATAGAACGCTGACCTTGTTATTGCCTTTATGGGACCCTGGAGGTTCAGGTCTGAGTCCATTACTACACCTAGGTTTCGAGCCTGATCAGTAGTTTCTAGATGTATTAATTGAAGCTGTGTGCTGACTCTTGATCGTTCCTCCTTGGGTCCAAAAATAATCACTTCAGTTTTGTTTCTATTCAGCTGGAGAAAGTTATGGCACATCCATCCATTTATTTGGTCAATGCATTGATTTAGGGTTTGAATGGGTTCAGAGCCACCTGGTGACATTGTAATGTAGAGCTGAGTGTCATCTGCGTAGTTATGGTAGCTAATGTTATTGGTCGCTATAATCTTGCCTAGTGGGAGCATGTAGATATTAAATAAGAGGGGCCCCAGGATGGAGCCCTGGGGCACCCCACATGTGATTTCTGTTCGTTCTGATGAAAAGTTTCCTATTGAAACATAGAAGTCCCTGTTCTTTAGGTAAGACTCGAACCAGCCAAGTACTGTACCAGAGAGTCCGACCCAGCTCTCCAGTCGTTCCAATAAAATATCATGATCAACAATGTCAAATGCTGCACTGAGGTCCAACAGAACCAGCACTGTGGTTCTTCCACAGTCTGTATTTATGCGGATGTCATTAAATACTTTGACGAGGACAGTCTCGGTGCTGTGGTGAGCGCGGAAACCAGACTGAAAAGCATCAAAACGGTTTGTCATTGTTATGAAGCCATTTAACTGCTGAAACACAGCTTTTTCAATAATCTTACTGATGAATGGGAGATTAGAGATTGGCCTGTAGTTCTGCATTAACGTGTTGTCCAGATTTTTCTTCTTTAGCAGTGGTTTAATAACTGCTGTTTTTAAAGCCTGAGGGAAGACACCTGATAGCAGTGATGAGTTTACTATTTGAACAAGATCAGAACCAATAACAGGAAGAACCTTCTTTAGAAAAGCTGTGGGTAGGATATCAAGACAGCAGGAGGAGGAGCTTAATTGGATAATGATTTTTTCAAGGCTGTTCTGGTTTAATTCGTGGAATTCAGACATTTTCTCTACATTGTTGTTGATTGGGGATGGCACTGGTTGTGGGTTCGATATTGAGGTACAGATTGACCGTCTAATTGTTAGAATCTTTTCAGTGAAAAAGCTGGCAAATTCATTGCAGGCCCTGGTAGAGTTTAGTTCAGGGGCTAGTGTCACTAAAGGATTAGTTAGTCTTTCCAGTGTTGCAAATAGAGTCCGTGCCTTATTAATGTTTCTGTTGATGATTTCAGAAAAGAACGATTCCCTAGCATCTTTTATAGTTAGCTGATATCTATTCAGTCTCTCTTTGTAGATCTCACAGTGAACCTGGAGTCGAGTTTTCCGCCATTTTCTCTCGGCTCGTCGACACTCTCTTTTTTCACTACGTACCAGTGGATTACGTGTCCACGGAGACTTCTTTCTACCTGAGACTACTTTCACTTTAGTTGGAGCAATGGAATCCATGATGTCTGAGATTTTCGCAAGGAAATTATCTACCAACTTATTTACTGAGTTTGAGTTGGGAGATGAGGGGGATGTGGTGGAAGGATAAATACGTTTAAAGGTTTCTACTGAACTGTCCCCTAGAAAACACTTTTTTATAGTGGTCTTACTGTGGCTGGATAATTTACCAGAGATGGTACTTTGAAAGAAAATACAGAAATGGTCAGATAATGCAATATTAATTACAGAGATGTCAGAAATATTTAAACCTTTGCTGATAATTAAGTCCAGAGTGTGTCCTCTATTGTGTGTTGGTTGTTTGACATGCTGGATGCAGTAAAAATATGAAACAGCAGAACTCAAAAACAAAAGTACCGACCCTAGGTTGGTATAAGTTAAGCAGGCACACGACATAATCCTTATGCATGCCATTTCCTCCTGAAACCTGACGGTGTTAACGTACGGAGAGAAAGGCATTCAAGGGACGTCCTGTGCGGATCTAAAAATTGTACTGTTCTTAGATTAGAAAAGTCTATTGACTCAAAATAAGGGTACATGAAACCGGAACATAAAACTATACGATCCTTAAAACAATTAAAACAAAAACAAAAAATAAATTGGAACTAATGCCTGATTTTATCCAGAAAAAAACAACGTTTCTTATTTCGTGTTTTACTATCATTTTAATTGTAATAATCGTTGTAGTAATTTTAGAATTATTGGGATTTATTCCTGCAGATTTTACCTGACCAATTAACACATGCAAAGCTGTTAATGCAACTCTTAGAAGCAGTGTTACTTCCGAGTAAACTAGCCATCTGTAAATGTACAGCACATACTTCAGGACAAGATCACGTTTCAAAGGGGAATAGACTGGCAGACATGGTGGCAAGAGAAGCTGCTGAGGGCCACCACGGAGTTTCAGACATTTTCTGTGTTGATTGTGATAACAACTTAATCAGCCACACAGTGTTAAAAGACATGCAAACTCATGCACCTAGTACTGAAAGGCAACTTTGGAAAACAAAAGGAGCCACCCTCAATGATGATGGACTGTATGTTGTACATAATAAACCTGTTTTACCTAAATCCCTTTTCAAGGCAGCAGCAATACTGACCCATGGCCCTTGCCATGTGTCAACAGGGGGGATGGTTAGTATAATACAACAACACTTTACAACATACAATCTAGAAACTTACTTAAAAAACTTTTGTAGATCATGTGTTATTTGTGTAAAGCACAATCCCCAGGGAAACATGGGACCAAAACGTGGCCAGTTTCCCCAACCAAACCAGCCTTTCCAAACTATACACATGGACTTTATTGAATTAACACAGAGTGGTTCCTATAAATACTGCCTGGTCATAATTGACGCACAGTGGCAAAAGCGTTATGCAAAACAATCATTGCCAATCATGGCATACCAGAGACTATCTACTCAGATAATGGACCACATTTTGTTAATGAAGTTATTCAAAACATGGCAAAACATTTAGGAATAGCGTTAAAAAATCATTGTGCTTATCATCCTCAAAGTGCAGGTCTGGTTGAAAGAAATAATGGGACAATAAAAAGCAGGCTAAGAAAATGTATGGAAGAAACAAAAAGGCCATGGACAGAATGCTTAGATTTAGTTAAACTCTATATGAGAATAACCCCAACAAATCATGGATTAACTCCTTTTGAAATAATTTATGGTAGACCATATAAATTGCCCATTACTGCGCCAGACCTACAGAAAGCAGATGAAGAATTAACCCTAGCTGATTAAATGAGGAAAATTATTCAGACTAGATAAGTACAAAGAGCACATAGTTTGCCTGTATCTTCTTCTGTGTTACAGGATCCTGAGAACCCCATAAAGCCTGGAGATTGGGTATTCATAAGAGTCATCAAGAAAAAGAATTGGACAAGCCCAAAGTGGGAAGGATCTTTCCAAGTTCTGTTAGCAACTCCCACAGCTGTGAAGATTGCCAAGAGACCTTCCTGGATTCACCTTTCACATTGCAAACTGCAGAGACAATTGGATTAATAGACTCTTGACAGGAGGACGTCTGGGCTACAAAGGGCATTGGTACCACTAGGGCCTTTGGTCTCAAACCCCAGCAGAAAAGCAGTCCTGTCACCTAGTGGTCAAACTCTCTGAAAAGAGGGGCTATTCATCCAGTTGTTTTTCTCTGCCAACACCATGAAGATTATTACATTATCTGGTCTGACATTGCTAAGCTTTGCAGTGTTATGACTTCTGATTAATTCATACGCTACCCCATCACGAGATAAAATTTTGTAATTAACACCCACCACGTTTTTAAGAACACCTGGTACCAAGTAGCTAATTTGACTGCTAAACGTTTAGGTTTTAACACTAGTTGTTATGTTTGTTCCTGGATTCCCCATCACTCGGGGGAAGTCCCTACGATAACAGCTGTACCTACCACTCTAAACAACACTATTTGCTTGTTATACAAGTTAACAATTGACCACTTCAATAGAAATTGTTCAACCCTACCTCATTGTTGTGATCCTAACCATAACAGAATCTGGACTGAACCAGGAGACTTTTCTGAAGCTACTAATGCAACAATAGCCAGAGGAATCAATCTTTTGCGCCTCACTGGGAAAGACAATTTTTGTTTCTCTATAAACTGCACCACCGGGACAACTAAATCTCTCGGATCCTCTGACTGTGAAGATGTGTTCCCCTTATCCAATTTAAATGATACTTTCTGGAACACCACAACCTGGTTCACCCTCTATTTTCGTGGTGATACCACCATTTCTATGCGATTTGCCACTCTTAATCTGACAGCTCTGAAGCAGAGGATTTCTGGTTTCCGTGACAACAGTCCTGATGGCACATACCTACTGGAAGTACCTTCACAAAGGGGCCTAGGAACACCTGATGGCTACATTTGGAAGTGTGGACATACTTTCTACCTTTACCTGCCTAAAGACTGGTGTGGTACCTGCAGTTTGGCTCGACTGCAACCATCCTCATATCATCTCAGAGAATGGTTTTGGCAAATTATCATCATCAGAGCTGAAGAAACGTGATTTCTCACCGGTCCGGAAGTTCGTTCCATTCACTGATAATGATGGACATAAACCACTCTACAACAATGCTAAAGGAATCTTCTATTCAATTTTTCCTATGATAGGAGTGTCAAGCCTCATGAAAGCCGTGACCGAAGTCTGATTTCCTGAAATCACAAGAATCACAAACTGTTCCCTGGGACTTTATGTCATGGTTGACCACTGGACGTTGGTATCGAGTTCTGTTGAAAATTGCAATGCCTTTTATTGTCATTCTGATTCTATTTTGCTTATTTGTGTCCTGTATTTTACCATGTATTAAACACATGATGGCCAAAAGGCTTACCAATACTATGGTCCAATATTCCTTATCGCAGCTATGTGAGGAAGAAACACCTAATGTGAAATAGGAGTATGCTTGTTAAGTTAATTTTAAGGAATTCTACAATGTAAACTACTTTAAAGGTAGCCGTTGTATGAAGGATGTTTAAGAGTTAATTTTACAAGTATCTAGTTTTAACAATTACTTTTAAAATTATCCTTTATTTGGGTTACTACTATTTTTGTGACTCTTTGTTGTTTGTCATTTTTATCTTATACATAGATCTGCTTCATATTTTTTACAGACGGATGTTTTTATTGTTTCTTTTACTAGAGTTGTTAAGACTGCATTTCAGGGGGGAAATGTTGGAGAATCTGATAAATGCAGTCTGTTCTTTTGTTTAACTTTGTGTGTCAAGACTAAGGGAAGTAACGTTTAGTGTGGGGGTAAGAACCTTCTTAAGGAAATGTGCTTATAAGGAGCTGACTTTGCAAAAATATGCTGTCCAAACAGGATGCACCTACAAACCATTAGAAACAGTTCTGCTGTGTGTTGTATGGTGATAAGATAATGGGGGTGTGGTGAAACGGTTCAAATGTGTGAATAAATAGAAGCTGTGATTCTCAACATCTTTGAGACTCTGCTGGAATGGAACTCAGACTGGTGTGTCATTTCTGTTACTGCACGGTCTCCCTCAATTGAGCAAACACATTTCACATCTCCTCTGTGCATGCTTTCCTTTCTAGGTTACCTGTGAATTCTAAAATAACCTAACACCTACGGTTCCTCAAGAAGTACAGTCTGCTCTGTCCCTTCTTGTTAAGTCTCCAGTCCAGTCTGTTGTCAAGGTGAACTCCGAGGTATTTATACTCCTCAACCACCTCCACTTCTTCTCCCATGATGGAAACAGTGTTTGACTTATCCCTGTTTCTTCTGAAATCTACAATCATCTCCTTTGTTTTGTTCACATTCAAGGTGAGATGATTGTTTCCACACTATGTCACAAAGTGGTCCACCAGCTCTCTGTATTCAGCTTCTTGTCCATCTCTGATACACCCGACAATTAGAGAGTAATCTGGATATTTCTGCAGATGACAGGTCTCTGATTTGTACTGGAAGTCTGAGGTGTACATAGTAAAAAGGAATGGTGAGAGTATAAAATGCAATATTAATTACTGAGATGTTGGATATATTTAAACCTTTGCTAGTAATTAAGTCCAGAGTGTGTCCTCAATTGTGTGATTGTTTGATATGCTGGGTCAGGCCGAAGTTATGAAGAGGGCACCTAATGTTTTTGATAGTCTGTCTTGGGGGTTGTTGGTATGGATGTTAAAGTACACCACATATTACGGAAAGAAGGTCACTGAAATCATTAAAGAAGTTAGAGCTAAGTTTTGGGGGTTTAAATAAACATTGAAATAATGCTTTGTTTGGCTAATTTATCTGGGTGGCTAGGTTTTCAAAGGAGCCAAATGTGCCCAGAGATACCTTTTTAAAGTTCATTGAGTTATGAAAAATTGTGGCTACCCCTCCACCTCGTCTGTGTTTCCTGCTTTCGCTAAAAAAATTAATTTGGAGGAGTAGATTCTATCAATGAAGATGTTTCATAATTCATGTCTAGCCAGGTTTCTGAACAAAAAAGGGCATGTATATTATGCTCAGTGATGAAGTCATTAATTAGCAATCTTTTCCCTAAAGGAAACCTAATATTTAAAAAAGCTATCTTAAGTAGTTTGATGATGGGTAGCTGAACCTTCTGACAGGTGATCAGTTTAAGATTTCGTTTAATATAAGAGAGTTTGGCTAAAGGTTTTGGTTTTCTGCTGCTTATAAGCACTGGAATGCTACTCTCAGGGAGGCCAGGCAACTTCTGGGAGATGATGGGAGTAGAATTACTATCTGGTTCCCTTCTATATCAGATGTATGTTATTACCAGGTGGGGTATGGTCAGAATACATCCAGTTTTAGTACCAGAGGCTTGATGTAGTCCAAGTTTCGGTGTTAGTTGTGTCCCAATTCTAATTTGAGCTTTCAGAATGTCAGAAAAGTTTCTAAATGGAGAGTGATTTGGTGTAGATGAGTCGGATGTCGTTGGAATACTTGAAAAAAATGCTGTGGTGAGCGCTGTACGTTTTGTTCTCTGTTGATCTTTGTGGGTCTGTGTGGCCAGGGGGCGTCATCTTAACTTGGTATGTTTGTTCTCTGATAGTATCCACGGGCTGTGCTTCGAAGTCAGCCCTAAGGTGCTTTATCAAGTGTTTAGCTTTCTGGTTTAGATAACAGAACATATTTGATGTCAGCAGTCTCACTCGGAAACCTGGCAAAAGCCAGATCTATGTGTAGCCCCACCCTGTGTCTACACATCGATCTGGATCTGCTCCAGCAGAAAGCGCCTGAGGAATGGAGGGGGATCTTGTATAATATTTTGAGCTGATTGGAGGACGTGGTAGCAAGTGTCCGCCTACCATGACTTGTCTTTAGCCAATCACAGTAACGACTCATATGACATATACCATGTGCGCCAGGGAAACAACAACAAATCGTCCAAGCATCGCTCAAGCTTCACTTACGCCATGTCTTTTGGTGATTACTGCCGGTTTTGCATGGAGATAATGCGGATAAAGGGTGTTTTGAAAAACACCTCTCTCATTTTTAAAGAAGAAATTGTCTCTACTTCTCCTAAAACTGATTCTACGCGTACGTCCACCGGCATGGCCATGTTTGTTTTCATTTGACTGGGCACTTGCTACTGTCATCATACCTGAACACCGACCCATGCGCCCAACCCAAAGTACAAGGCTAACCAACGATTGGTTCGCACCACCACTGGACTGGAGTCAGACGGTTTAGTTGTTTCAGTACAAGATGGATTTTCGTGGGTTTGGAAAAATCCAAATCTCGCGAGACTCCAGCATTGCTGTTTCTATAGCGCAAGGTTTCTCATTCCAGGCCTTGTTGATATAACATTGGTTCTCCTTGAGCAGGTGCTTGGCACATCCAAATATTTTAAAATAAATAATAAATGAGATCAATCTTTCAACTGATTTTCTCTTCAACTATCTATGGAGCATGCGAAGTCTACTGGACCGTTCATCATTCCATTCAGGGACTGGTCCGCTGATGAATATGTTTATGTTAAGTCTCTTTAGCAGATCAGTCTCTCTTTAAAATCTCTGACTGTTTTTTGGCTACATTAGTTGAGCCTGCGTGGATAAATAACTTTTCCAGTTTGGGGTGTTGATCTTTGATTGTCAGGATGTTTCCTGATATTTCTTTCACTGTATTTTTGAAGCAGGTATAAACTCTGGTGTTCCAGCTACAAAAGTCTTTGATCCCATTAATTGATCCGTCATGTATGATGAGAACTTTTGCTGGGGGGGTTCTTACTTTCTTACGAGTCCGCTTCATGTGGCTGGATTTCTCGTGGTGACCTTGACTGGTCCCAGGGGCTGCATTGTCTTTCGGGGAACTAAGGGCTGAATCAAACTAAGGGTTTGATGTCGCTTTAGCAGCTCGGTCGCACTGTGTACAACTGATAGGTATCTTGACTATCAAATAAATCCAAAGAAATCTTTGCTGTTTCTATTTGGATTGACTAAATCATAAATAATTATCAAAACATATCGTTAATATGGATTGCACAGGTTTGACATGTTTAGTTATAATGGTTGGCAATAGGGCAGAGAAACAAGCTGGGATTAGTTAATAAATAAGACTGTTACTTTACAATATAATTTGCCTGATATAGATGGAATTGATATAGGAATGATGAACAAGGGCAAACAGTGAATCTAAAAATCAGAAATCACAAGTTGGGTGCCCAAGGCTCCATCGTGGGATCCCTGCTACATAGACCCGCTAGCCCACATTATAACAACCAAAAGGATTAGTTACCATAACTATGCAGATGATACTCAGCTTTACACTACAATGTCACCAGATGACTTTGAATCCATCCATGCGCTAAGCAAATGCATTGATAAATAAATGGAAGGATGTATCACAATTTTCTCCAGCTGTATAGAAACAAAACTGATGTAATGGATCTAAAGAGGAACAATTAAGACTCAGCACACAGCTTCACTTAATACAGCTAAAAACTACTGATCATCAGATGTAGTAAGGGACTCAGACCTGATCCCCCAGGGTCATTTAAAGGCAATCACAAGGTCAGCCTTCCATCACCTGAAGAACATTTCTAGGATTAAAGGACTAATGTTGCAACGGAACCTCGAAAAACTCTTTAGTCAGATTGATTACTGCAACGATGTCGTCACAGATATGCCTAAAAAGTCAATCAGACAGCTGCAGCTGATCCAGAACGCTGCTGCTCACGTTCTCACTAGAACCAGGAAAGTAGAGCACAGACTGTTGAGTTGAGCTGCCAGGTTTTCTTGACTCAAGTCAACTTGTCTCTACCGACTGAGGGTCCAACTAGAACTTTAACACGTCATCTACCAGCTGATTTGACGGGGGTAAGCCGTATTGCGTCATTTCCTGTTGTCACTGTTGCGCTCCCTGTAAACTGTTTGGTGTTCAAAGTCTCTCTAATTGATCTTATTTTCTCTCTGCTGAGCCCTTTCTAAGTTATTTTAACACACAAGCACACTAAAACACACGTTTTGTGGTGGTGTACTTTACGTTTTGGGAACTCCTTGTATTTCACACAGCTTTTCTTGGGGTGGTAAGGTCTCGCTAGCTCAGTTAGCTTAGCTTCATTGCGGCTATGGCTACTCTTCTCTCTCGTGTCTCTAACTCTTCTCTTCTCTCTTGCTCTCTCTGTCAGATGTTTAGTTACTTCCCTGCCTCCTTTAGTGATAATGGTAACTGTAATAAATGTAATATTTTTGTAGCTTTGGAGGCGAGGGTATCAGAATTAGAAGCACGGCTCCACGCTTTTGAAAAACCAGCAGATAGCCGAAGCCCATTAGCCAGCGCGGAGCCAACAAGGATAGAACCCCCTAGCTGTCCTCAGGTAGAGCCCGCGCAGCCGGGACCTCAGGCTGGTTGGGTGACTGTACGTAGGAAGCATAGTTCTAGGACCCAGCCCCCGGGCCACCACCAACCGGTCCGCGTTTCTAACAGATTTTCCCCGCTCAGCGACACACCCGCTGAGAAACCGACCCTGGTAATTGGCAGCTCCATAGTCAGAAACGTGGCATTAGAGACACCATTGACCATAGTCAAATGTTTGCCAGGGGCCAGAACGGGCGACATCAAATCCTACCTGAAACTGCTGGCTAAAGATAAGCGTAAATACAGTAAGATTGTTATTCACGCTGGCGGTAATGACACCCGGTTACGCCAATCGGAGGTCACTAAAATTAGTGTTGCTTCAGTGTGTAAGTTTGCCAAAACAATTTCAGACTCGGTAATCTTTTCTGGTCCCCTGCCTGATCGGACCAGTGACGACATGTTTAGCCGCATGCTGTCATTCCATCAATGGTTGTCTGGGTGGTGTCCTGCAAACGATGTGGGCTACATTGATAACTGGAGAACATTTTGGGGAAAACCTGGTCTGATCCAGAGAGACGGCATCCATCCCACTTTGGATGGAGCAGCTCTTCTTTCTAGGAATATGGCCGAATTTATTAGTCCTCCAAAACACTGACAACCCAGGGTCCAGACCAGTAAGCAGAGTCGTAGTTTAACCCACCTCTCTGCTGCTTCTGTAATGTTACCCCCTCCATTACTCTATAGAAACAGTGTCTTGCCCACGGCCAAAATTAAATGGATTAAAAGTTAAGCCAACAAAAGCAAATTATGGAAGTCTCATAAAAATAAATACAACTTTGACTGAACAGAAAAATAAATCTATTAAATGTGGTTTATTAAACATAAGATCTCTCTCCTCAAAGACTGTTAGTAAATGACTTGATTTGTGATAATCACATTGATTTCCTTTGTCTCACAGAAACCTGGTTGCAGCAGGAGGATTATGTCAGTATAAATGAGTCAACTCCTTCCAGTCATTTAAATTTTCACATTCCTAGAAATACTGGGCGAGGAGGAGGAGTTGCAACCATTTTTCGTTCTGATTTACTAATTAGTCCCAGACCAATTTATAGCTACAATTCTTTTGAACATCTAACCCTTAATTTTCCTCATCCAAGTTGCAAAACATTAAGACCATTTTTGTTTGTGGTTTTGTATCGTCCACTAGGCCCTTACTCTCAATTCTTGGATCAGATCTCACATTTTTTATCTGATTTAGTATTAAATACTGATAGGGTTATTATAGTGGGGGACTTTAATATTCATGTGGATACTGAAAGGGATAGCCTAAATGCAGCCTTTAGTGCTATTTTAGACTCAATTGGCTTTACTCAAAAAGTACAGGGATCGACCCACTCGGGCAAACACACTTTGGACCTTGTACTGACATACGGTACTGAGTGTGAGGAAATAACAGTCCACCCACATAACCCGGTCCTGTCTGACCACTACTTAATAACTTTTGAATTTACTTTAACTGACCATCTTAAATCTGAAAGAAAATTTCATTATAGGAGAGCTTTATCAGACAATGCTGTAACAATTTGTAAAGAATCTGTTCCATTCTTACTTTCCTTAGTGTCTCAGGGTAACACAGTAGATGGCAGCAATTCTATCTCTAACCCTTCAGAAATTGATGATCTGGTTCACAGCGTCACGTCCTCATTGCGTTTGGCATTAGATAGTGTAGCCCCCTTAAAAAAGAAAGTGGCTAGCCATAGGAGGCTGACTCCTTGGTTCAACGCAGAGTTGCGTACTTTAAAGCAGAATACTAGGAATTTGGAGAGAAAATGGCGCTCTACACACCTAGAGGATTCTTATTTAACCTGGAATAACAGTCTACTGCTGTATAAAAAGACCCTTCGACAAGCTAGAACAGCATATTTTTCATCATTAATAGAGGCGAATAAAAACAATCCTAGGTTTCTTTTTAGTACAGTTGCCAAACTTACACAGAGTCATACCTCTAATGAGCCAACTATTCCCCCAGCTCTTAGCAGTGATGATTTTATGGGATTCTTCATAAATAAAATTAATTCTATTAAAAATAAAATCATTGGCATCCTCCCAAACATGATTACTTCTTCCTCAGTAAATGAGGCAGTATCGGAAAGAACTGTAGATCCTCAGTTGTGCTTAGGCTGTTTTGATTCAGTTGAGCTTTCGGAATTATCAAAAATATTAGCCTCATCTAAACCTTCAACTTGTATGTTGGACCCAATTCCAACCAAATTATTTAAAGAAGTGTTCCATTTGGTTCCTGGCCCCATTTTGGATATGATGAATCTATCCTTAGTAAACGGATACGTACCACAGGAATTTAAAATAGCTGTAACTAAACCTTTACTCAAGAAACCTTCCCTTGATCAAGATGACTTAGTGAATTACAGACCTATATCTAACCTTCCTTTCTTATCCAAAGTCCTTGAGAAAATTGTTGCTAATCAAGGCTGTGAGCATTTAAACAATAACGAGCTGTTTGAAGAGTTTCAGTCAGGTTTTAGAGCTCATCATAGCACTGAAACAGCACTGGTGAAGGTTACAAATTATATTCTCATGGCCTCAGATAATGGACTTGTGTCTGTTCTGGTTTTGTTAGATCTCAGTGCTGCTTTTGACACAGTCGATCATAATATTATCTTAGAAAGGCTTGAACATGTTGCAGGGATCAAAGGAACAGCACTAGGCTGGTTTAAATCATATTTGTCTGATAGATTCCAGTTTGTTCATCTAAATGATAAATCATCTTCACTCTCAAGAGTTACTTGTGGAGTTCCACAGGGTTCTGTGCTTGGACCAATTCTGTTCACCATATATATGCTCCCAATTGGTAGAATCATTAGACAGCATGGGATAAATTTCCACAGCTATGCAGATGATACACAACTATATTTATCCATAAATCCTGATGAACCCAGTCAGTTAGGTAGATTACAGGCATGTCTGGAAGACATAAAAACATGGATGACCCTAAACCTTTTGCTTTTAAATTTTGACAAAACAGAAGTTGCTGTCTTTGGACCAGAAGTTCTTAAACAGAAACTGATTAGTCAATCACTTCATCTGGATGGCATTAAATTGGCCCCCAGTAATAACGTAAAGAACCTCGGCGTTATTTTTGACCGAGACTTGACATTTAAATTCCATATTAAACAGGTTTCTAGGATTTCTTTCTTTCACCTCCGGAATATTGCTAAAATTAGAAACATCCTGTCCAGGAGTGATGCTGAGAAACTAGTCCATGCATTTGTTACCTCAAGGCTGGACTACTGTAATTCTTTACTATCAGGAAGTCCACAAAATGCCATTAAAAGCCTTCAGTTGATCCAAAATGCGGCAGCAAGAGTTTTGATGAATATTAAAAAGAGAGATCACATTTCTCCTGTTTTAGCTTCCCTTCATTGGCTCCCTGTTAAATCCAGAAAAGTATTTAAGATCCTTTTTCTTACATACAAAGCCCTTAATAATCAAGCTCCATCATACATCAGAGATCTAATTGTTCCTTATGTTCCTAACAGAGCCCTTCGCTCTCAGACTGCAGGTTTACTTGTAGTTCCTAGGATTTCTAAAAGTAGAATGGGAGGCAGATCTTTAAGTTATCAGGGTCCTCTGCTGTGGAACCAGCTCCCAGCTTTAGTCCGTGAGGCAGACACTCTGTTTACTTTTAAGGCCAGGCTTAAAACTTTCCTTTTTGAAAAAGCTTATAGTTAGAGTGGCTAAGGTCATCCTGAGCTAGCTCTGTAGTTATGCTGCTATAGGCTTAGACTGCTGGAGGACAGAGTTACCAATTTTCTTCACTCTGCTACTTCCTTTTCTCCTACTACTCTCCAGTTGTATTACAGTACATTCTGTTATTTCGACTGTTAACTTTGTTTTCTCTCAGTGTTTTTCTCTCCATAGAAGATATACCTGGTCTGGTATCCTGCTTGGCTGCAATGCCCTGTTGGACGGGGGGCATCGACTGGGATGATCCCCCCAGTAACTGAACATCCACTGTGTCCTGTTATTAACTTTTTACTTTCTGTAACATAGAAAGTTCTCTTATATCAGATCTTCTGTTCCTTCTGTGTTTCTGCTCTGTCTTCTCAAACCCCCAGACGGTCTTGGCAGATGGCCGCTCCTACTGAGCCTGGTTCTGTTGGAGGTTTCTTCCTGTTAAAGGAAGAAACCTCTATTTTATTTTGAAAATTGACCGGATTGTCTGGTGTGTCTTGGTGTAACTTCCTGCCAGAATTGACGCGTAAAGCTAGCGGCTTGCACAAAAAATAGAGCAGACGCCGAAACAATCGCTTCATGGCACAAGCCGGCCGCGGAGGTTCGCAGACTTCGCGTTTGGTGTGAAGGGGAGTTTTTCCTCTCCACCGTCGCTACATGCTTGCTCAGTATGAGGGATTGCTGAAGGATTGCTGTGGTTGGAAAGTCTGCATCAACGGGGCCCAACCTCATGCCAATGACTGACGCAATCTGCTGGGATTCCTTAAATAGGAAACTTTTTAACTGATTGGAATGTTTGTATAAATGTATTGAAATGACTTCTTGTTAAGTGCCTTGAGATGACATCTGTTGTGAATTGGCGCTATATAAATAAACTGAATTGAATTGAATTGAATTGAATTGAGTAGAGTCCTTACACTGAGCTGTTTCAAATCAAGGCTAAAACCCCATCTGTTTAGATCTGCCTTTGAGTAAGGTTTTATTTAGTGTGTCATATGTTTTGTGTATGCTTTATGCTTTATTGCTGTGCTTATTCTATCCCCTAATCACTCAAAGCACCTTGAATGGCCTTGTTGTTGAAAGTGTGCTATACAAATACATTTACCTTGTTTTGCCTTACACTGGCTCCCTGTAGCTCAGAGATTAGAATAGAATCACTGAATGGCTTAGCACCAAAGTATGTGGAAGATCTGTTTCACTATACCAATCCCCCAGACCACTCAAGTGTTCTAATATCAGTCTACTCAGCATCCCTAGAATTTCTATTCTCCTTATATCTGAACTTCCAGACCACGGCAAAGCTGCTTTAACACTGAGTTCCTTTAAATCAAGGCTAAAAACCCATCTGTTCAGTGCTGCTTTTGATTAGTTGAAAGCTGAATGTCATAACAGTAGTGTGTTTTAATGTCCTTTGTGTTTTTGATGTGTTTTCTGTTTTGTTGTTGTTTTTTTGCTACTTTTATTTTATCCCCTATTCACACAAAGCACCTTGATTTGCCTTGTTGCTGAAAGTGTGCTATACAAATAAATCTGCGTTGCCTTGCCTTGCCTAGAAGCGACATTAGCAGCATTAAAACATGGCTGTGTAGAACTTCAGATTAGTCTGAATTAGGCTGTTTTGCTGTGAAAAACATGGAACCCAATGGAATCAGTGATTAGCATTTGATAAAAACATAAATAAATGTAGTGTGCTTTCATGCCTTCTATGAGATAACATGAATGACATAAATGATCAGAAAATGTTCAAAAATGTAAAGCTAATAGATTAAAAAGTAATAGATTAGATTAGATTATGGAGTAAATGGCTAAGTAGGCAAAATATACATCCACAAATACAGCACATCAACAAATGTATAATGTCTGTATATCCAATTCTATATTGGACAGGGTGCAACTGGATGTTTTGTTGGAGTTTGTTTAACTAGCACTACAAGTGACAATGTTTTCTGTTTTAGCTAACTCAATGAAAAGATGACACAAAAAGCTTCTGTGTGGTTTGAGGACCTAGGAGATGTGATCATTGACAAAGAAACCAAGTGAGCCAAATCAGAGGAATGCTAAACATCTGAGGGGAAGTACTGAGCAAGGGGACCGAGGGAAGAAGACTAATAAACACAGAGAACACAGAGGGAGCTGAAACAAAACACAAATGAAGTCCAACCAAGGGGAAACAGACTAACACTAACCTATGAGAATAAACCGAAAGTACATAATATAGTATATAAGTAAGAAATTAAATTCAAAGAAAGGAACTGATATGGCAATACCCCAAAATCAATATTAGCAATTCAGAAATGAAGAGAACATAACTACAAAACGGTGTCCTGTTATCAACTTTTTACTTTCTTTTACATAGAAAGTATTCTTACATCAGTTCTTCTGTCTATTTTTGATCAAAGAAAAGATGATGTAATTTTTTGTTGCCCACGACTACTTTCAACTTGACAGTTTTAAAAATTGTTTTGACATCTCCGCTTTAGGGACACATCAGAATAATGTGGAACTATTGCGTTGCTGGCTTGGTTAGGATTCCTTTGCAAAAGACAGTTTGACCTGCTAGGAATATTATAAATAAAAACATCTCTTACAAAAGTAAGATGATAAAAGAGTCTTATTGATTCATAATACCCTATATTATTTTTCCACTTAGTATAGATACTTTGACTGGGGTGAAGTGTATGTTAACTGTGACTCATTGCCATGTACAGTATAATACCTGATTGTGAGAACAGAAAAGTTCAACATTGGGTGAGTTTGTAAACATTTTGAAATTACAGAGACTCAGGGATTTATTATGAGTAATCAGCTCTGCAGCATTCCCACTAATCTGAATCCTAATTGCTTTCATAGCATCTGAACTTGCCCTTTCATTTTCTCTCAAAAAACACAGTTGGGAAGTGAATAACAGGTGGAACATGTAAACCAGCAATTATCTCTATGCAGCGCAATAATTAATGTCATGACTTACTCCTGTTTGACAAATCAACCTGAATAATTTGAAGGTCTACTTACTGTCGGCATGCTGGGAACCACAACAGCACAGCTTAGCTTTTGTTGCTGCACTAAAACATTATATATACATATGTCTATCTGTTCCTCTTGATGTTTAAGTGTGGTTAGTGTGTGTGTGAGTGGGTGTGCATGTTGGCTTGTTTCAGTAACTGGATGTGCAAACTTGCTGGTTGTTGTCCAGGTTGGGCAGCAGGTGTGCAGAGGAGGTGACAGGTGGGTGTAAGTGTGAGCGTTGATTTGTATATACCAGTGTGAATTTATCTGGTTGGATATTTTATTGGCAGGGCTTGAGGACTCATTGTTTCATGGATAAAGACTTTCTAAGCTCAATGTGTTGAACATGTTCTGTGAAAAACAAAAACAACAACTTTTCCTTACTATCAGACATAAAATCAGAGTAAATATTTTTTGTTTTAGATCAATAAATATTAACACTTTTTTATATTTGTGAAATGTCAGAATAAAGAGAGAATTGTTCTGTATTTTTATGTTAATCAAAGTCAGAAGTATACATACACTAAGTGTATTGTGTCTTTAAACTCCAGATGATTCCATTCTGAGTTTAAGAAGCTTCTGATAGGTTAACTGAATCAATCTGAGTTAATTGGTGGCACTGTTGTTGATGCATATAAAGGCACCCCCTAATCACAGAGCCTCTTTCTTTGACATCATGGAGAAATCAAGAGAAACCAATCATGAAAAGAATTGTGGACCTCCACAGTGTGTCTCATCCTTAGGTGCAATTTCAGGATGCAACACATGAATAAATGCATATGATGCAGCTTTTAAGTTAAAGGCAATCGAATAGGCTGTCAAAGCAGAAAATAAAGCTACTGTACGGAAGCTTGGCATCAAGGGTGAGATGTTGGCTTTAGTGTGCAAGAGGAAGATGAAGATAACGACCAAGACTTTTCTGGTAGGCTAAAGTATGTTTTGTTTTCCAACCAGGCATGTTATTGTCGTGTTAGTGGTGTGTTGATGCCGCCTTGGTGCGGTAGGCTACTGCCGATTTTTGAAATCTTAAATTAAAACTAAAAACATTTGTCTATATACCATCTTTCTGTGTTAATATCTCATGTTCACAACATGAAAACCTGTGGCTTATATTCAAGTGCGGCCTACATACAGTGGGGCAAAAGAGTATTTACAGTCACCAATTGTATTTTCCCAAAAGTTTTTACCAAACGTTTTCCTACTTAAAAAGATGAGAAAGGTCTGTAATTTTCATCATAGGTACACTTCAACTGTGGAAAGCAGAATGTGAAAAATATTCCAGGAAATCACCTGGTCTGATTTTTTTTTTTACACATGTCCTGTCTGGCAGTGCAGAGCTCAGAATTGGTGTCTGAGTACCAAGTAGAAGCCTGACAGATTTACTATCACAAGTGGAGCATTACAGCTTTTGCTATAGTACTCCACTTGTGTGTGTGTATATATATATATATATATATATATATATATATATATATATATATATATATATATATATATATATATATATATATATATATATATATATATATATATGTGTGTGTGTGTGTGTAAGAAATCTTTATTTAAAATCTCTGTGGGGTTTTTTTCCGATGCACCAGAAACACGGAGACTGAAAATAAATGGGAAGAAAGAAAGTAGATGAAGAAAGGTAGGAAAAAAAAGGTTAAGAGGGAGAGGGTAAGATGAAGATGCAAGAAAGGAAGGGAAACAAAGAAAACACAAGAAAACATTACAATCTGCCTCCACACCAGAAGGACGGCAGGGAGAAGGAACAAACAATGACAAAACAAATCAAACAATGCAAACTGAGACCTACACAACCACAACCCACTGGCCCATTCTTCTATGCAGAACTTCTGTAGAGCTGTGATGTTTTGGGGCTGTCGCTGGGCAACACGGACTTTCAACTCCCTCCACAGATTCTCTATTGGATTGAGGTCTGGAGACTGGCTAGCCCACTACAGAACGTTAAAATGCTTTTTATATAGCCAGCCCTTCATTGCCCGGGCGATATGTTTGGGACCATTGTCATGTTGGAAGATCCAGTCACGTTTCATCTTCAATGCTCTCACGGATAGAAGGAAGTTTTTGCCCAAAATCTAATGATACATAGCCCCATTCATCCTTTCTTTAATATGGATCAGTCGTCCTGTCCTCTTTGCAGAAATGAAGGCCCAAAGCATAATGTTTCCACCCCCCTGCTTCACAGTGGGTATGGTGTTCTTGGGATTGCAACTCAGCATTCTTCCCCTTCCAAACATAGCGAGTGGCATTTATACCAAAGAGTTCTGTTTTGGTCTCATTTGATCAAACTTTAGATGGGCCTGGATGTGTGCTTGCCCAAGCAGGGAGACTGCAGGGTTTTAATCCATAATGACATAGTTTATTACTAGTAGTAACCTTTGTTACTGTGGTCCCAGTTCTCTTCAGGTCATTGACCAGTTCCCTCTGTGTAGTTCTGGGCTGTTTCCTCACGGTTCTCAAGATCATGTGCATTCCACAAGGTGAGATCTTGCAGGTCGAGGGAGATTGTCAGTAATCTTGTATTTGTTCAATTTCTAATAATTGCTCCCTAATAATTGATCCCTTCTTACCAAGCTGCTTGCCTATTGTAGATTGACTCATGCCAGTCTTGTGCAGGTGTACAATCTTGTCCCTGGTGTCCTTGGATAGCTCTATGCGCTTGGCCATGGTGGAGGTTGGAGTCTGACTGTTTGAAGGTGTGGAGAGGTGTCTTTTATATACATAACGAGTTAGAGCTTCTTTAAGAAGTAACAAGTCGGTGAGGGCCAAAATTCTTGCTTGTTTGTAGGCGCTAAATACTTATTTTCTGCACCATTATACAAATAAATTCTTAAAAACATCATAAAATTGTATTTCTGGATTCTTCTTTTACATTATATCTCTCATAGTTGAAGTGCACTAACGATGAAAATTACAGACCTGTCTCATCTTTTTAAGTAGGACAACTTGCACAATCGGTGGCTCCCAAATACGTTTTTGCCCCACTGTATGTATACAATTGATTTTCTTTTAAAATTTAGCTGGTGGGGCCAATATTCAGATGTGCTCATTAGTCTAAAAATTACTGTAATTATTCCCTCTCCATTTATTCTGACATTTCACAAATAATAATGATCTAAAACAAATCTTTTATCTGATTTGATGTTTTACTAAAAAAAAATGTTTTTGTGTTTTGTTGAAGTTTATGTAAAAATCTGATTTGGCTGATGTAGAATGATCTGATTTCCAAATTATTTTTTTAGAGCTATGGTTGTTGTGTCAAAGCCTAAGAGGATTTGTTTTCAAGCTCTTCGTCCTTAAATGGGAGAATTAGCACCGTGAAGGACATTGTTCATTTACATAACTTTATTTGGAGACTGAATATTCTCATTTCACCTTTCATCTCAATTGGTGTCTTTGATTTCATAATGCTTTGATTAATATTTAAATTAGAGTAGACCCTACACAAAAAAAAGGTGTGTAAAGGTGTGTCTGTAGGAGTCCCATTTCTGCTCAACAACAGACAGACCTAAGAGCCAAAAAATCATCTACATTGTTTCTCTCTATGTGTATTAATTACATGTAGAAGCAGATGTTTACATTCCTAAATAAGAATTCCTTCGTGACAAACACAGTAAAAGACATAAATTATCATCAGTTTTACCTAGCTGTTTTTGCTTCTGTAATAAGAAAATCAGTTTTATTACTAATCATATTTTCGATAAAAGTGTGAGGATGACAACAACACATCTTGCAGGGGTTAATCACTTAACCTATGTTTCTTTTTTTACATGACTTACATTTGTGGACATCTTTTATCTTACACGTATTTCACAATGTTTCATTTTATTTTATTGGAACAATGTGTGATCACCACAGGTGAAATATCTGTTTTGCGTGTTATTATTGGCGAAAACCCAGAAGCAAGTGTCCACATTCTTAAACAATAAAGTATTCACATTGGTGTCCATAGAGTTTTTAAAAAGGCAAAAAAACACTTTTTTTCCCTTACTGACTGACTATAAGGTCTGGTTCACACTGGCCGCAGAGCGGCGCAAAACGGAGCCCGCTTCATTCAGCGCCCTTGTTAACCTATGATGTAGTTCAATTCAATTCAATTCAGTTTATTTATATAGCGCCAATTCACAACAGATGTCATCTCAAGGCACTTAACAAGAAGTCATTTCAATACATTTATACAAACATTCCAATCAGTTAAAAAGTTTCCTATTTAAGGAATCCCAGCAGATTACGTCAGTCATTGGCGTGAGGTTGGGCCCCGTTGATGCAGACTTTCCAACCACAGCAATCCTTCAGCAATCCCTCATACTGAGCAAGCATGTAGCGACGGTGGAGAGGAAAAACTCCCCTTCACACCAAACGCGAAGTCTGCGAACCTCCGCGGCCGGCTTGTGCCATGAAGCGATTGTTTCGGCGTCTGCTCTATTTTTTGTGCAAGCCGCTAGCTTTACGCGTCAATTCTGGCAGGAAGTTACACCAAGACACACCAGACAATCCGGTCAATTTTCAAAATAAAATAAAAGCAATTGACAAATGCAATCATATTTGTGTATCTAAAAATACTATAGAGATGAAAATCACAAACAAACACACAAACAAAACACAACCATATGGCTGACCAAAGTGCCTAAAAGTCAAGGACACAGTAAAACAAAATAGAACAATTCAAAAAGAGGATAACAAGTTAAAAGGTT
The DNA here is from genome assembly GCA_963556495.2 of Valencia hispanica. Lineage (NCBI taxonomy): Eukaryota > Metazoa > Chordata > Actinopteri > Cyprinodontiformes > Valenciidae > Valencia > Valencia hispanica. The sequence continues at coordinate 6,246,559 of OY747719.1, forward strand.
TAAAACTAAATAAAAAATTGTATAAGAATAGCATTTATATAAAAGAATATAAAAAAAAAAATAACAGAGTAAGGAAGCCAGCCTGCGGCTATGGGTTGAACCGTTGAACGCAAGAAGAAAATTGTGGGTCTTTGAAAGACTTAAAAGCAGCTAGAGAGGACGCCTGCCGAACTACATGAGGGAGTTTGTTCCATAATCTTGGAGCTCCTACCGAGAAAGCTCTTTGTCCACACAATTTATAGTGAACTGTTGGGACCTCCAGGAGTAATAGGCTTGAGGACCCAAAGAAAGCAGGTCAGATATGTAGGAGGGGGCAAGACCATGCAGAGATTTAAAAACAAAAAGAAACAGCTTATATTGTACCCTAAAAGCAATAGGCAACCAGTGGAGGAATTAAGAACAGGTGTAATATGTTGACATCTGTCAGTTCGTGTCAGAAATCTTGCAGCTGCATTTTGCACCAGTTGGAGTCGGGCAAGGGTTGATTTGTTGACACCCAACAGAATCGTGTTTGAGGAATCTAGCCTAGATGTAATAAAGGCATGTATCACAGATTCAAGACGCTTTCTACATAAGATGGATTTTAACTTAGCGAGACGACGGAGTTGAAAGAAACAAGATTTCACAATAGAATTGACACATGATGAAAAAAATAGCTCTGAATAAACAGCTGAGCAAAAGTGCTTGTCGACCGTGGCGGAGAAATACTCATCTGGTGTGAACAGGGGGGACAGCGGATAGCACGCGATTTTTGTGAACGTGTCACTTCGTGGCGCTTCCGCAGCCTTTAGGATTACCAAAATTTTTTCCATTTGCTAAATGGCAGAATTATTTGCTGAACGGCAAAATAATTAGTTAGGGAAGCATCAAATGATGCTGTCTTGCCTTGGAAGGCTTCTTGTCAGGTTAATTCACAACAACTGAGTTAAATGGAAACACACCTGAGGATATAATTGCTTGATTCTGGAGAAAATATAATCACAATTAATTGATTCAAAAGTCATATAAGGATTAATTTAAATAGTTACACTGGCATTTGGAGAACAGAGAGTTTCAAATGTAGAATTTTGCATAAAGATGAAGATAAGTAAAGGAAGTAATTCAGTGCCCTTTACTGGCTACCATTAAGTTCCGACACCTGCAGCAGATGCCGCTAAGCTAAATGCGGGAGTTGTGCAAGACGAAGAGAGGTGATTTGCGCTACCTTTGTGCTGTAAATAATTTTATTAGCCTCATTGTAAATAGTGTAAATAGTTAAAATAATATAGATATTCCTGCATTTATGATCTATACATTTTTACTGAGTTTTGACATCCAGCTTGTTCTGTTGCTTCTATTTCATGCTTACATACTTTCACCGGTAAGGGTGAAGGGTAACTTCAGTAGGCTACATATATTTTGATAATATAAAAATCGTTTCTATATTGTTTCTGTGATAAAGGAAACTAATAGTGTTGTCAATTTATAGTAATGTGTCTTTGTTAAATCTTTCAAATGAATTGACTGACAAAAATGCTCTTCTATGTATGTTACACTAATAGTTTGAGGCTGATGTTCGATTCAGGTAAAAGCTTATATAATGAAACTTTATCTATCAAATTAAAAATGGTTATTTTTGCCCTATTGTGGTTTTTAAAACATTGTTTAGCCAATTAACTTTCGTATTTTCTCAGTAGTAAACTTGCAAGATAATTAAATTAGGTTTAAATACAACAGTCAAAATGAAATAGGTAGAAATGATTCTATTTCATCTATCCTTTGAACATTAAATATGAAATCTATTTTTTATGAAAGTTTTCCGAGTTTTAGGAAAAGTCATGAAACAACAAGGCTTTATGTTTTTTTTTCCATAAAGTAATTAAACATACAAATTGAAAAACAGCCAAAATTACTGCCATGGCCGTTCTAGTGTTAATAATAATCAGTATTGAGATCTCTTGTTGGACCACATTGGTCTTGAGACGGCCTCTGCCTTCATATCTCATCAATCTCTCTGGGCTCCTTTGATCGGCTCCATCACCTAAAAGCTCCATCTGGGTATTGCCCAGGGAATGGGGGTGGTGGATGTCGGCCTGGTGGGTCAGCCACCTGGGGCATCGGTTTGCTCCCGGTCTGGGCAGGTATGTCGGCAGGGTTTTGGGCGCGGGGGCCTTCGATGCGTGGGTGGCGCTGGGGGCTTCCTTTGCTGGCGAGGAGGCTGTTCCTATCTAGCGACAGGTGCTCTCCCCTACGGGGAGCACTTGGACAGGGGGGAGGCGAGAAGGGGGGCTGGACTCAACCAGGGTGTCTAGTGTCTTTTGTATTCTTATAGTATGTGCCAAGGCCTCCCTCCCCTGGTGGAACCTGGTGAACAGCGGTGCCTATTGGGGTCAGTGGGGGAGCTGGCTCCCTGGGAAGGCATTTTGTCTCCCAGTACTTCCCTCCCCATCCCCGAACACCTCTGTCCACCCACCTGCCTGGTGGCAGCCCCTCCCTGGGCTGCCACCTTATCGTGGTGGAGGGGTTTGAGTGTCCCAATGATCCTAGGAGCTATGTTGTCGGGGGCTTTTTGCTCCTGGTAGGGGCAAACGGCAGATCAGATTACCCACCCTTTTTGGAGTCCCTGGAGGGGGTGCTGGAGAGTGCTCCTCCCGGGGACTCCCTTGTTCTGCTGTGGGACTTCAGCGCTCATGTGTGCTATGACAGTGAGACCTGGAGTGGTTGAGGGGAAAGCCCCCCCCCGATCTGAACCCGAGCAGTATCTTGTAATTGGACTTCTGTGCTCGTCATGGATTGTCCAGTACAAACAACATGTTCAGGCATAAAGGTGTCCATATGTGCACTTGCCACCAGGACACCCTAGGCCACAGCTTGATGAGCAACATGGTTGTCGTCTCATCTAATCTACAGTCGCATGTTTTGGACACTCGGGCAAAGAGAGGGGTTGAGCTGTCCACTGACCAATATCTGGTGGTGAGTCGGCTCCGATGGTGAGGGAGGACGCCGGACAGACTTGGCAGGCCCAAACGGGTTGTGAGGGTCCGCTGGGAATGTCTAGCAGAGTCTCCTGTCAGAAGGAGCTTCAACTCACGCCTCCAGCAGAACTTCAAACATGTCCTGGGGGAGGGGGGGGGACATTCAGTTCGAGTGGAACCATGTTCCGCGCCTCCATTGTTGAGGTGGCTGACCTAAACTCTGGCTGCACGGTGGTCGGTGCCTATCGCGGTAGCAACCCCCGAACCTGCTGGTGGACACTGGCAGTAAGGGATGCTGTCAGGCTAAAGAAGGAGTCATATCAGTCTTTTTGGCTTGTGGGACCCCTGAAGCAGCTGATAGGTATCGGCGGGCCAGGTGGAGTGCAGCTCAGATGGTCGGTGAGGCAAAAACTCGGGCGTGGGAGGGGTTTGAAGAGGCAATGGAGAACGTCTTCCGTACGGCTTCGAAGCGATTCTGGTCCACCATCCGGCTTCTCGGGGGTAGAGCGGTTTGCCACCAACACTGTTTACAGTGGTGATGGTGTGCTGCTGATGTCGACGCGGGAGGTTTTGGGTCGGTGGATGGAATACTTTGAAGACCTCCTCAATCCTACCAGCACGCCTTCCAACCTGGAAGTAGAGTCTGGGGACTTTGGGTCGGGCTCTCCAATCTCTGGTGCTGAGGTCACCGAGGTCGTTAAAAAGCTCCTCGGTGGCAAGGCTCCACGGGTGGATAAGATTCGGCTGGAGTTCCTCAAGCCTCTGGATGTTGTGGAGCTATGTTGGTTAACGCGGCTCTGCAATATTGCGTGGACATCGGGGGCAGTTCCCTTAGATTGGCAAACTGGGATGGTGGTCCCCCTCTTTAAAAAGGGGGACCACAGAGTGTGTTCCAACTACAGAGGAATCACACTTCTGAGCGTCCCTGGTAAGGTCTATGCAGGGGTTCTGGAGAGGAGAGTCCAACGAACCTCGGATCCAGGAGGAACAATCCGGTTTTCGTCCTGGCTGTGGAACACTTTAACAGCTCTACACCCTCAGCAGGGTCTTGGAGGGTGCGTGGGGGTTTCACTACATGTGTTTTGTGAACTTTGAGAAGGCATTTGACCGTGTCGCTTGGGGAGTCCTGTGGGGGGTACTCCGGGCCCCTTGATACGGGCTGTTAGGTCCCTGTACGACCGGTGCCAGAGTTTGGTTCGCATTGCCGGCAATAAGTCGGGCTTGTTTCCGGTGAGAGTTGGACTCTGCCAAGGTTACCCTTTGTCACTGATCCTGTTCATAAGTTTTATGGACAGGATTTCTAGGCGCAGCCAAGGTGTTGAGGGGATACGTTTTGGTGGCCTCAGGATCGGGTCTCTGCTTTTTGCAGATGACGTGGTCCTATTGGCTTCATTGGAGCATGATCTACAGCTTTCACTGGAGCGGTTCGCAGCCGAGTGTGAAGCGGCTGAGATGAGAATCAGCACCTCCAAATCCGAGGCCATGGTCTTGAGCCAGAAAAGGGTGGGGTGCCTTCTCTGGGTAGGGCATCTGCAGTTATGCAGGCGCTGCACCGGTCTGTCGTGGTGAAGAGAGAGCTGAGCCGAAAGGCGAAATTCTCGATTTACCGGTCGATCTACGTTCCTACCCTCATCTATGGTCACGAACTCTGCGTGGTGACCGAAAGAACGAGATCAGGGATACAAGCAGCTAAAATTAGTTTCCTACATAGTGTCTTGGCTCTCCCTTAGAGATAGGGTGAGAAGCTCAGTCATCCGGAGGGGGCTCAGAGTAGAGCCGCTGCTCCTCCACATCGAGAGGAGTCAGTTGAGGTTGCTTGGGCATCTAGTCAGGTTGATCCGGAGGGGGCTCAGAGTGGAGCCGTTGCTCCTCCACATCGAGAGGAGTCAGTTGAGGTTGCTTGGGCATCTGGTCAGGTTGCCTCCTGGACGCCTCCCTGGTGAGGTGTTTTGGGCACGTCCCACCGGGAGGAGGCAGGACACGCTGGAAGGACTATGTTTCCCGGCTGGCTTGGGAACGCCTTGGGATTCCTCCCAAGGAGCTGGCCCAAATGGCTGGGGAGAGGGAAGTCTGGGTCTCTTTGCTTAAGCTGCTGCCCCTGCGACCCGACCCAGGATAAGCGGAAGAAAATGGATGGATGGATGGATGGATGGATGGATGGATGAATGAATGGATGGATGGATGGATGGGTGCAAGGAGGGGTTTCCATGTTTGCTATCCCGTGGCGGCCTGTATCCCAATTTTACTGTACAAATTAAACACTCCCACTTATAACATTTTCATGAGACACACATGTAGGGACTTTGGGGTGGGCACACTTTTCGGCATCCAGAGGGGGAGCTGTTCAATCAGCTTTACCTCTGGTGCTGGTGCCCACTGTTAAACCGCATATAGACACTGAGGGCTCTGGGTGGGGGTTGGGGGACGTGTGGCTGCCTTCCCCACATCCCACCCCTCTGTTTTAAATGCACATTATAACAACACGCATCAACACCATACTTGAGCGGGAGGATGGAGGCTAGGGGTCTTTTCACACCCCTGTTCGCTATTGGCCATCAGGGGTTGGGGTTGAGGAAGAGGTGGTCTGGACAGGGACCTGGGCTGGTGGGTTGCTTCACCACTGTGGGGCCCTTGGTGGTCCACTTGTCTCCATCCTAGAAGGTAGGGGGTCCATCTCTTCGGTCCGGGGGCTGTATAGAGTATGTATGGGGTGTATGAGTGAGGGTACAGCATCCTTTCTTGGGTGTCTTGGTGTGTCAGTGAGAGTGCATGTGCTTAAGAGGGAGGGAACGTATGGGTGTGTCTGTATGTCTCTGTCTGTATGTCTCTGTCAACCTGTCAGGTTGGGTCTTGGGCTGCCCTCTCATCTTGCGCACCTCAGGCCTTACATCTAATGGGGGCCCTATTTCCCCTCTGTCACTTCCTGCCAGTGACTGATGCCCCTGCCCGCTAGTGCGTTGGTGGTCAACCCGGTTCGGGCCTGGTGCGTGCCTGGCTTGGCTGGGCTGATGTCTTTCCTTTGTTGGATGGGGCACCTCTTTCGGGGGTGCCAGGTTTGGGATTGTTGGGTGGTGCCTGTTCGGTGGCTGGCGGGATACGGATCCAGAGTCTCTGCTCGTTTAATCACCTGTTCTGTGTGTTTCGTGCGTGGTCGGTTCATTGGCAGGTTGGACTGGCCCTTGCCTTTCTTCGATGCCTGGTCTTAGCGCTCTGCATTGCGCGGGATCAGGATTCAGGAGCTGGTACAACTTGGTCTCCAGGTGCTGGCTGGGCTTGGCCTGGGGATGCCGTCCGTCCGCTGCAGCTATCGGTGGGGTGCCCCAACGTGAGGCAAAGGTGGGGCCCTGGGATGTCGGCCGTGGGAATAGGCCTGGGGTGGGAGCAGCGCATGGCGGCGGCGCATGGTGGCGGTGGGGGCCCCTCATTGGCCGGCCCCTGGTCGGGTCCCTGCTGCGGGGTGAGGCGCCCCTGGGCCCCGACTCTCCGGGTCCATGGCGGGGCCCTGGGGATCCTTTGGACGTCTGTGGCTCTGATCTCCTTCATTGGCTGCATCGATTCCTGGGAGGCAGATGAATGGCTGCTCACACGAGCTTTTGAACACTCGTATGGAGAAACCTTATATGCATCAGCATGCTCACACATACACATAGATGTGGGGTCTCTGGTGTTTAAAGATACATTCTTCTGAGGTTATCATTACTAGATCTTAATTAATCGGTACCATGAGCTTTTCAATGACATTGTTGTTGTATTTTTATATCCATTTTTGTGTGATGTGGTTGTATAGTTCTCAGTTCACAATGTTTGTTTTGTTTTGTTTTGTTTTGTCGATGCTCCTTTTTTTCTCTCTCTCTGCCGTCCTGTGGGTATGGAGGAAGAATACGATGTTTTCTTGGGTTTTCTTTGTTCCCCTTCCTCTCTTGTATTTTCAACTCACCCTCTCTCTTGACTTTTTGTTTTCTACCTCTCTTCTTTATCTTCTTTCTTTCTTCCCCTTTATTTTCCATCTCTGTGTCCATAACATCACAAAATAAAACCCACAGCAATTCATGATAAAGATTTCTCACACATATATATCAAGTGGGGTACTATAGCAAGATCTGTAGTGCTTCACTTGTGAAAGTAAATCTGTTGGGCTTCTACTTGGTACTCAGACACCAATTCTGAGCTCCACACTGCCAGACAGGACACGAAAAAAAGAAGAAGAAGAAGAAGAAAGGGGTTGATAGATGTGACTATGAATTTCTTTAGATAATAGCATGTTTAGCACATAACAAAAAAAGTGAGGCACAGGATTTCTGCCTCACCCTCTGCATTTCGACTGGGGATTCAAGGTCAATCAGAAAGACTAAATATGTCACACTCATTTGTTAAATATTAGATTTATATTATAATATATTAGACAGACTGTAGAACGTTAGCATGTGTTGTACATGTGTATTCAAATATGTATATTGACGATATAAAGACAGACAAAAATGAGCATAGCATACTTCATTCACTGTGTGTGACACACTGCCTCACCTCGCACTTCCTCACCCTGGATAAAAATGTATTATTATATAATATAAAGTCAATGATTTTGACCATAGCAATGTTTAATTATTATAGAAAACAAATATATAGAACAGATAACCTGAAACATTTTTTGCTCTCATTTCTGCTGACCACCTTCTCATGTGTCCCGACTGCATAGGGAAAGAGTCTTTTTAATGTGAGTCCCCAAAATGCGGAATGAGGTCCCACTCGAGATCAGACAATCCTCATCGCTCCTTGTTTTTAAATCTCGATTAAAGACCTACAATTTCAGTTTAGCTTTCAAATAGCTCCAATGTTTTTTCTGCATCATTGGGTTTGTCAGTCATTTGTTACACATTTGGGTTGGTTTGTTCATTATTTTATGCTGCTTTTATCTAGTAGGCCTATGTCTTTTTGCTATGTCTTTTGGATTGTGTCTGCTCTTATATTTTATTCCCTGTACAGCACTTTGGTTGACTGTTATGTCATATGTAAAGCACTCTAGAAATAAATGCCACCCCCTTAAGTATATCACATCTGAACACTTTGCTTATTTATGTGAAATCATATCAGGCAAGATTTCAGGAAGAGACTTCTGGATCTAAACAAGTCAGATTCATTGTTGTTTACAATTTCCAGATGTCTGAAGGTGCCACATTCATTTGTCTAAACGGTTATACACACTTATAGTCACCGTGGGAATGTCCAGCCATCCTTCTGTCAGGAAGGATGGCTCTGTGTCCCAGAGATGAATTTGTGTATATCAACTCCAGAACAAAAATACCTTGTGAAAAGGCTTTCTGAAGCTTGTAAGAGTTTCATTATCTACAGTGAAATTAGTTTTGTACATGACTCAAATGGTCGTTCAGGGAGAAAGAACCCATTCTCCAAAAGCAACATAAAAATACAGGTTACAGTTTGCAAATGCATTTCGGGGCAATATCTTAATATTTTGAGACATGTCTTTTGGGAAAGCTTACAATCTGAGAAGTGTGTAAAGTTTGTAGGTGTTTTGTTGCAGAGACTACAGCTAACATCCTGCTAAATTTAGCTTTAAGCTAAATATGTAAGGCAAGGCAATTTTATTTGTATAGCACACTTTCAACAACAAGGTAATTCAATGTGCTTTACATGATTAGATGATAAAGTAAAATAGCAGTAAAACACAGACAAAGCATATGACACTTAAAAACAGGCGTGTTTTAAAAGAACTGTGTTTCAGCAGGTTTGCAGTTGTCTGGAAGTTTGTTCCAGATTAGAGGAGCATAGAAACTGAAAGCTCCTTTACCATGTTTGGTTCGAATTCTAGGAATGTTGAGTAGACTGGAATTAGAGGACCTGAGTGGTCTGGGTGGTGGGCATAGTGACAGTAGATCTTCAACATACTTTGGTGCCAGGCCATTCAATGATTTATAAACTAGTAAAAGTATTTTGAAGTCTATTCTCTGAGCTACAGGGAGCCAGTGTAAGGACTTTAGAACTGGGGTGATGTGCTCTACTTTCCTGGTTCCGGTGAGGACATGAGCAGCAGCGTTCTGGATCAGTCTTCAGCTGCAGACCTTGTATTGCCTTTATGTGATCCTGCAGGTTCAGGTCTGAGTCCATTACTACACCTAGATTTCTGGCCTGATCAATGTTTTCTAGCTGTGTTAACTGAAACTGTGTGCCAACTCTTGATCGTTCCTCTTTAGCTCCAAAAGTAATGACTTTTTTTTGTTTCTGTTCAGATGTAAAAAGTTATGGCACATCCATCAATTGATTTCCTTGATGCATTTACTTAGAGTTTGGATGGGTTTAAAGTCACCTGGTGACATTGTGATGTAGAACTTAGTATCAGCTGCATAGTTATGGTAGCTAATCTTATTGGTTGTTATAATCTGTGCTAGTGGGAGCATGTAGATTTTAAATAAGAGGGTCCCCAGGATGGAGCCCTGGGGTACCCCACATGTGAATTCTGTTTGTTCTGATGAAAAGTTTTCTATTGAAACAAAGAAGTCCCTGTTCTTTATGTAAGACTCAAACCAGCCAAGTACTGTGCCAGCGAGTCCAACCCAGCTCTCCAGGGGTTCCAATAATATATCATGATCAACAGTGTCAAATGCTGCACTGACATCCAACAGAACCAGCACTGTGGCGCTACCACAGTCTGTATTTATGCAGATGTCATATAAATATTTAACAAAAATACTTAGCTAAAGCTTGATATTTCGATATTTAGCAAAATATCAAGCTACAACTAAATTTTAAATAAAGCTCAATATCAGAAGTCACGCTAAATATGTTTGTTGTCTGTCATTTTTACTGACAAGGTAAAAAAAATCTGGTTGATCTATTTTTACCCGTAGATTTTTAAAATTGTAACATATTCAATAGTATTCTTTTTTATTCATTTTAAATAATTTTCAGTCCAAACAGGCTGAACAGAGAACTATATGTAAAAATTTATATAAAACGATTGAAATTAAAATACAAATAGTTCACCTGCTGTGGCCTGAACACACAGTCTCACAACTTCCTCCTGCTCCACATGCAACTGAAATGTTCACCCACTTGTGTGTAATCAAATTGTGGGATTGCTGCAGAGGTTTTTGTCATGTGGTTAGGGATTTTTGCCTCGGACTGATGACTTCTCATGGTGGTTTAGATGTGGTTCTGCAGGCTGAATCCGCTGCCACACTGTAGACTGGGATTAAGCGCCACTTTAGTGATCAGAATTCGGATAGACTCTCTGAACAAGCTGTTTCCTGATCTACATGCTTTCGCTTCAGCGGGAGGAAATTCGGTAGCATGCACCGGTGGTTGATATGACACCTGACTATGGGGAGCGACGTGCTCCAAAGCGTCAACTCTTTAACACGCAGTTAGCAAGCTGTATTGAGTGCGGTGTCCAGGTCTGAGATAATGCTCAGATGCTCTTATGAGAATATTTATTTTTTTGATTGATTTAGTTATCTGTACTCGGTGCGTGCGTAAAGTTGAAAATGTCTGAAAATTGCACCAAGTGGTCAGAGGTGTGAATAACATGTTCTATAACAAATGGCCGTCAGATTTTTCCGTCACAGTTAAAAAACTAGAAAAGCACTCTGAGGGCGCAGACCTGTGCCAAGGCAGTTCAGTCAATATCCTCTTTTTATTGTAAATATTCTGTTAACTGTAGATTGGTAAGTAGAAGTAGAAGACTATATTTGACCAAGACGACGTTTTTGCTCATTCTCTTCATTTTACTCCTAAAAAACTCACATAGTGTAGTTTTTTTACTTTACAGCTAAATTGATTGTTTCCTGCATCAGTTGGCATGGTAACACATCTAAGTACGTTTCGGAACTTCTTTCTGAAGCTGAAAACTTAAAGTTGAACCAGAATAGTGACCTTATTGACATATTGTGCATTATAGTGCAGCAACCTGTTTAAACATTTGATAGTGTTTGTTAAAAGTTATCACAGCCTGTAGACACAGTCAACTTTCCTGCATTTACTGTGTTTCATCCTCAATCTAGATATGTTACTGATCTGCTCTGACATTTGAGCACCATCTCCTTAGCTGACCTAGTGACTCATGAACCTGCCTTGCAGTTTGCTGTCAACTTCTCAACACCGTCAATCAGTATTCCACCTCTGGGCTCGAAATCTGCCCACCACAGCATCAGCGGCACCTCCCTGACAATGCAATGAGTCACCCAGACCCAGCAATCCACCCAACAGGCTCATCACGAGAAGTCCAAACAAGGTTCTTTCAATGCCACCGTCTCAGTTCTCTTTTACTGTTTCAGCATTCAGCTGCTATCTAATCAAATGAAAGAATTTTTGGTAAGTTTAAAAACATTGCCTTTAAGACCCAGGAACCTTGGTTCTTCCAAAGCTTTCTACAAATCATTACAGATTAAACAAAGATTAGTTTATATCATCAAAACAATAAAAAGATTGGACTTAGATGGTCATATAAGCAGGAAAATGATTTTGTTGAATTTCCAATACTTACAAAAGAAGCTCTTAGACTTGAACACTGTCTGCATTTCATGGCTGACTCAAACAAATTAACCTCCTAAGAACCATTAAAAAGTCAAAGGCTACATTCTTGCATATGACCCTCGTTCTTGAAAATGTACGTCATATCGTACAAGTTGAGTGCAGGAGGGAAAGATATATTACAAGATTTAATGTGAGCTCTTTATGTTCTGAGAGGAGATCTTGTTAGGCACTTGAATAAAAAGAATGGATGATGAATAAATTGCCACTGGCGAGATTGCGTATATGTTGAATTGGGTTGTTCAAGCAAATGCAAGTGCCTTTTCTGTGGTAATGTGCAAATTGCCCAGGGTTAGTTTTGCAAGCATCTGTTTTTTTCACACTAAAGCCCAGTTCTTTGATATCCACTTCTTACAGAAGAAATTACATAAATCTGTTTTTTGAGTCCAGATATTTCAGTTCTGTGGCTTGAGAAAAAAACACAGCTGTCAGATCACCCTAACACAAACATTTAACAAATTTAAAAAGAAAGTGTTATTAGAAGAAACAAAAATATACTGTGTAATATTTTTCAAATTGCCATTGCATTAAAAACATACAAAACCTTATTTGAGTTTGATATAATGCTCACACCTTAACCGTCCGTCCGTCCGTCCGTCCGTCCGTCCGTCCGTCCATCCATCCGTCTGTCTGTCCGATCGTCCAGTAGAACAGATTACTCCCTATAGATGATAAATGACATGTTGAGAGGTGATTCAGGTTCCCCTTTTCCCAGGCCTCAGATTACAGGACTTCCCAGATGAGCCCATCTAGAATTCATTCATATTTATCTATGCACTGACTTCCAATTCTCCTTCAAACTCCAGCTTTGACTCCTTATTAATCCAGCTCACCTCCTCTGTATTGTCATGCTGCTTCCTAATAAATCTATCATGCCTGGAACACAAACAGGCTAATGTATGGATCGCAGTGTAAAAATGTTCATTTTCTGCTTTGTTATCCTGACAGGAGCATCTTTTCTATTGGTGCGTTCAGTGTATTTTTGTGAGTCTGTGCAGGTAGCCGTCATACAGCAAAGTAGGATAAACCTCAATCCTGGTTTCTTTATGATGGAACAAGTCTGATCTGTGATGGCTCCATTTCATACCTTACAGGATTTACGCTGTGTCTGAGTGTTGTGGAACATAGGATTAGGATCACAGAAGATGCGGTCTGATGATGTGTCCTTACCACATTCTTTCATGCGGCATAAGCTTAGGTCAGACTTGTCCCTTGTTGGTACATGTCTTCCTGTTTGTTATCACTGCTGCAGCAGTAAACAGTATCACTGTGCTTTTAAAGTACACATGATGACCCTTTTTATTCTTCAGGTGGCCTTTCTACAATCACTTTCTTGTAGCTAAAATCCCTCACCTAATTTGGTTTGCTTTATAATACGTAACATACCCTAGTTGGCTTTTCCAGTCTCATTTTACTTATTGTTTTTACATCAAAACTGAGAACCAAGCTCAATCCACAATAACCAAAAGCTCAATCAAATGGCAAAGAAATCCTAAGATGTGTACAGTACCTACTTTAAGTGGCCAGGAGTGTTTCCACAAAGCATTGGTTAGTCACACAGCATGAATTAAAGCATTGGTTTCTAACCTCTTTTCGTTGAGAATCCCCTTGGCTATGTCCAAGACAAGCCTGAACCCCCCAACCCCAACTTCTACACATTAAAACTGATGAATTACAAACTTGTCTTTGCAAAAAATGAACATTACCGTAATAGTAGGTTTTTGTTGTTATTCTTCTTGTTTTACACTGAAGGCTATATAGACAATTTTCTTTTAGTCTTTTGGATTTTATAAATGTAATTTTTACTAGTTTAATTTTGGTAACCTCAAAACCTCAGCACAGACAAAATTGTGCAGACCCCCTGCAAACTCAAGGGAACCCAGGTTGGGAACCACTGAACTAGAGAAGCAACCATGCGACTCATTTTACTCTGGAGGAGCAGCAGAGATCTGCAGCTCAAGTGGAAAAATATGTCAGAAGGACAATTTTTAGCCATGCACTTCACAACTCTGACCTTAATGAAAGATTGATAAGAAGAAACCTACTGATGAAAAAAAAACTGTAAGAAGTAATGTGTGAAGTTCATTGTTAGTCCTGTAGGGGACACCGCAAACATGTGAAAGAAGTTGCTCTAACTTCCTTTTTCAATGTAGTTTCTAACTAAATTAAATTGAAACCTGGTTTTACAAAGCATTGACTCATGGACTCTGAATACAAATACAGGCCACACATTTCCGTGTATTTATTTGTAAGAGAATCCCCCCAAATAACATCTATTATTCTACTTTCGATACTTTGCCCTCTCTACTTTGAGTTTGACTATAACCTGAAATGCCCATAAACTATTTTAGGTTTGAAGAAAATGTTAAAAACTTTCAGTCGCTACAGTAACTGTAGTGGTCATGATGTTAGGCTTAGCAATGTGTATGGATTAATAAAGCCTTACAATCTTTTATACACAAGATATCACAATTACATATTGTAGGAAAGTTGCATTGTCTGATATTAACATTCTGCAGGTAACGCCAAGAAATAACAGTCTCCTCTGCACAAGGTCCTCTCTGTGTGATGACAATTTGAATTGAACAGCGTATTAGAGTGGAAGCAGTTAATCCACCTATCACCCATGCATTCTTTGAATAAAACAACTCTAAAACCTTAGAGCCTAGGAGCTTTCACTCCCACCCCCCGCTGACTCACTCCCCTTGTTTTTCATCGTCATTTCATGTTCTCGCATGGAACGCTGTGCTCACTTTTATAGACCACAACATAATGCAGGGATCGAAGTAAAATGGTTCCCTGCGTATTTCAAAGAAGTAAACATCACACATTACCAGATGTTGACGCTGTGTTCACGATGAATGCTTCTTTTTATTCAAGGCAGGGATTGCAAGAATTGTTGGTGTAATGTGACGTTCATTTTCTTACACTGTTCCGTCTGTCTGGCCATCACAAGCTCTGGAACTCCATAAAGTTTCAACACATATGTAGAGCTTCTAGAAAATTATGGGTGTTGGATCATTATCATAGGACTACTCAATAATAATAATATTAGGAGGATCTGAGGGATTGTGACGTAAACAAGACTGAACACAGTGCTGTTAAACTTCAGTCCACAGAACTCTCCTAGAAGTTCTGGTTGTTTTCCAACGTCAACACAACTGATTGAATGAATGGGTCATTAGCAAGAATGTGCACAACTTGATGATATGCAGAGGATCTAATTCAGCTATTTAAAGCTGATGTGTTGGAGCAGAAACACACTGAGCGCCAAGGATGAACCTCATCTAACTACACACACATTTTATTTTTCACTCAAGAAAGTTGTAATTTATAGTCAGTAACAAACAGAGGTGGGTAGAGCAAAAATTGTACTCAAGTAAAAGTAGCACAAGTTCAATATATTTTTACTCAAAAGTAAAACGTAGCTGTCCAAGAAATTACTCAAGTAAGAGTAAAAAAGTATTTGGTAAAAACACAACTTAAGTACTGTGTACCTGATCATAACATCTGACTTAATATTTTACAATGATGTTATCAGAGAAAAAAGATGATATGCGAAAATTTTGATGTTTTAAAGACTAAATATACAAATAAATAACATCTTTATAAAATAAATTAAGGTAGAGTAAAACCGTTTTCCAAAATTATTACAATATTTTCAATATAAAACAATATAAGACATTTTCAATATAAAACTTATGAAACTAATGCTTACAGTAGATAATGTATATGTATGTAAGTACATATGTAAATGACAATATAGAGTGTTTACTTTATCTTTGACCTGTAAATGGCAAAACAGGCTCAGCAGATGGAAAATAACAAAAAAACAGCAAAACTTGTCTAGAAACAAGATATCTCACTTTTCTATAGACTGTAGGTTCTATTGTTTAAAAATATATCTGTTCTTCATTCAGTAAAGTTACTTCCACAGGGTCCAGAAATTATACTTATGTAAGCCTAACAATACTTTATAATAATTAATTATAATAATACTCAAGTATAAAGTATGATACAGTAAAACTACTCCTAAAAGTCTTTTTTTCCCCTAAAAAAGATGGTAAATGTAATTAGGTATACCTCTGGTTGCAAATATATTAAACTGCTACCTTGTCATGTTGTTGTTCGGGAACGACCCAGGCGCAAAGATCTTCTTACTAGAAGAGCAATATTTAATTGAGAAAACTCAAAACAGGAAGCCCACAAGAAGAACACAGACACAAACAGTAGGATCTGACTGAGAATGACTGAAGGAGATTGGATTGAAAACCAAAACACCCCAGAATTGCCATGCACCACGATTTAATTCAATTTTCAATTCAGTTTTTTACATAGTGCCAATTCACAACACATGTCCTCTCAAGGCACTTTACAAGAAAAGTCATTTCAATTCAATCGTACATACATTCCAGTTAATCCTTCAGTTCATTATTCCAATCAGTTTAAAAGTTTTCTGTTTAAAGAATTTCAGCAGGTTGCTTTGAGTCATTGACTTGCAGCTTTCACTCCTCCACGACCGTCTGGGGGTTTGAGAAGACAGAGCAGAGACACAGAAAGAACAAAAGAAATGATGTTAGAGTACTTTCTATGTTAGAGAAAGTAAAACATTGATAACAGGACACAAATAACGTTCAGTTACAGGGTACCAGAACAGGTGTTACTTCTATAGAGAGAAATGACTGAGAGAAAACAAAGTTAACAGGTGAAATCGCAGCATATAATGCAATTGGAGAGTAGTATAAAAGAAAAGTAGCAGAGTGAAGAAAATTGGTCAGTCTGTCCTCCAGCAGTCTAAGCCTATAGCAGCATAACTACAGAGATAGCTCAGGATGACCTTAGCCACTCTAACTATAAGCTTTATCAAAAAGGAAAGATTTAAGCCTGGCCTTAAAAGTAAACAGAGTGTCTGCCTCACGGACTAAAGCTGGGAGCTGGTTCTACAGGAGAGGAGCCTGATAACTAAAAGATCTGCCTCCCATTCTACTTTTAGAAATCCTAGGAACTACAAGTAAACCTGCAGTCTGAGAGCGAAGTGCTCTGTTAGGAACATATGAAACAATTAGATCTCTGATGTATGATGGAGCTGATTGTTAAGAGGTTTATATGAAAACTATTAAATTGTCTTCTGGATTTAACAGGGAGCCAATGAAGAGAAGCTAAAAAAGGAGAAATGTGATCTCTCTTTTTAATATTCATCAGAACTCTTGCTGCTGCATTTTGGATCAACTGAAGGCTTTTAATGGCATTTTGTGGACTACCTGATAGTAAAGAATTACAGTAGTCCAGCCTTGAGGTAACAAATGCATGGACTAGTTTCTCAGCATCACTCCTGGACAGGATGTTTCTAATTTTAGCGATATTCCGGAGGTGAATGAAGAAAATCCTAGAAACCTGTTTATTTTATGGGATTTGAATGTCAAGTCTTGGTCAAAAATAACCCCGAAGTTCTTTACGTTATTACAGGAGGCCAATTTAATGCCATCCAGATGAATTGACTGACTAAGCAGTTTAGCAATGAATTCCTACACTGCTGGTCAGAAGCTTACATACACTCATCACTTTTTTCAGAAATTTCATAGCAAAACTGGTACTTCTATTGTTAGTTTTTTCGTGACTGTTTTGATTATACAACAACTGTAACACATTTTCAAGAACAAAAATTAGGTTGAATTTATCGGGGATTCAAACAAGGTTGAAATTAAACATACAGGCCCAATTATACACATAAACTCTGATATGTGGTTGAATGTCTTGGAGGAAGTTACACCTGATTGACAACCTTTTTGTAGCTACTGGCAAGCTTATGGCTTAATTCTGGCAGGATATTTGTGTACTCTTCTGGTCAGGAATTTGGTTTTCTAGCATTAATCCTACTTATCTGCATAGTCCATAAGTTTTCAATTGGGTTGAGGTTGGACTTTTGCCAAGAAGCCTTCAAAACCATTGATGTATCTGTGGAATCAGTGTCTCATTGAACCCCCAACTGTGTCCATATTTTAGCCATCTGATCCAAACTGTGACCCCAGTCACACAACTGGTCAAGATTTTTATGGGAACATCATAAAAACCACCCAAGCTCCAGCCTGTACCAGCTTGAACGCTGCTGGATGTCTGGTGTCACTGTAAAAAGTCCCAGATAAGAGTGAACATAAACATGGCATCAGAGGGTACTGACCAAGAAGTGCTCGCTTCCAAATAGACAGCTTCAAGCACAACAGAAATGTGCAGCTACCTACATGGACAGTAAATGATGTTTGGAAGAGTGCATGTGGGGATTTCAGACCAGATCTGATCCGATCTCTAAAGCATGGTGGTGGTAGTATCATGCTGTAGGGATGCAAGTGCAAGTGGGACGGGGGCATCCCACAAAGTGGATGAAATAATGAAGGAAGACAAATTTCTAATTGTTAAACTTCAACACAAATCAACACTTTATATATTTTATGTATTTGGTGTGGATTTCTTTGGATTTCTGACGTTAATTTATTAATCAATTCACCTTTGTTTGAAAACCCTGTTGAGTTTGAGGCACTTACAGTTAGATACGTTTAGAACCAAATAAAGACCAAATAAAGCATTTGTATTTTGGAACAAATGGTAAACTTTGTTTTTACTGTGACAATATCAACATAACTTGATAAAAACTTTCTTGATATGGAACAGATTTTGAAATAACTTAACAATTTGGAGTATTTTGAGTTGACAGTCTTTTTTTTATTTCCAATTGTATGATCTAAAAATGGAGATAGATTTGCCTATTTATTGTATTTTGTCTCATTTTATATTACTTATATATATATATATATATATATATATATATATATATATATATATATATATATATATATATATATATATATATATATATATATATATATATATATATATATATATATATATATATATATATATATTGCCACTCACCCTGTAATTGGATGAGGGGCAAGACTTGGGCAAGACACTTCACCCAGCTTGCCTACTGGTGGTCAGAGGGCCGGGTGGCGCCAATGTTTGGCTTCCGTCAGTGTGCCCCAGGGCAGCTGTGGCTACAATGTAGTTTGCCATCGCCTGTGTGTGCGAATGGGTAAATGACTGAATGTAGTGTGTAGCACTTTGGGGCAGTGGTGGGCGGATCGATCCAGATATCAATAGTATCGATACCAAGTCGGTTTCGGATCGATACTAGCCTAGTGAGATTGATTCTTTACTTTAAGTTCCGCTCTTGTTTGCAATGCTGCGGTTTCAGCAGAGAGGAAACAGCCAGGTCACCGGACTCGCCGCTCCTGTGTCAGCGCAGAGCAGGCACACGCATGCTCCACCTCCCCCTCTTGTGTTTAGATGCTGCGCCGTCACGTGAGTCACCTTTGTCAAACCTTTGTGTCGCACAGATTATGTAAAGTCATTGGGGGATGTTGTTTAATTATCATTTATATTTTCAGCTGTTGTTGTTTTTGTTGTTGAGAATTTTAATAAAATTTTTGTTTTATAGTTTTTGAACAGTACTTGTTTGTTTTAATTTGTTTACTGGTTTGCGTGCACTTTCTATTTAATTCTAAACTTTATCCTAATTCCATCCTTGGTTTTAACTATTAAATAATAAAAAAGGAAACATAACAAAAAACACTAAAGTTCATGAAAATTAATTAAGATTTAGCAATTCAATGATGCGTCCACCTTATTTTATTTTATCACTATCGGTAACGGTAACGGCGATACTGGCCTGTATATACCTGGTATCGGATCAATACCAAAATATGCAGTATCACACACCACTACTTTAGAGTCCCCAGAACTACATAAAGTGCTATACAAGTACAGGCTGTTTATTTTGTATTTTGGGCGCAGCAGGAAGGTCATGGGTTCGAATGTCTTGGGCCCTTTCATATACTCCCTGTCCATGCAAGGGTTCTCTCTGGGTACTCTGGCTTCGTATTACAGTCCAAAAACATGACTCTTGGGTATTTCTAAACTGTTCCTAGCTGTGGCGTCTCTGTCTATGGGGCCAGTGGTGCCCGGCCCCACCAAATGTCGCTGTGGAGCTCTATGCACGGCATGCTTAAATTAATCAGTAGAATAGGGTCGTTCTTTACAGAGTAATAATATATAAAGACCGCTTCTGTTATCAAGTAGATTCTGTTATATACAATTGTGTATAACTATCCAAGTCTTTGCCAGAATGACAAGCTTAGTAGGCTAAATCCTCTTGAAGCAGCGATTACCTTAACCTTTGTTTAAATGACGAAGATCTGAAATCCCAGTGTGCATGTGCAACGTGCGCCCGTTAGACAGCCGAGGGGCACAAATGCCACGGCCCCAGGCTGATATTCCACTAACTTCCTAGATAGAGAAAGCCAGCAATGCGCCATCTGGCGTGCAGTCTGCCGGAATTTTATTAGAAGAATGCGCCCCGTTTTGCCAAATGCCAAGTTGGTTGTACAGCATAACTCGTATTAAAAGATTGGAATAACGCACGTCATGTTTACGTTCTGTTGAATAGAGGTGTCCAGTAATCTAGTATCCTTGCCAACTGCCAAAAAATAAAAAAAAATAAATAAAAATGAAGTAGATTCTTGAACGAAAATCAATATTATTGAGCAAAGTCAGACTGTATGCATCGCAGAAGAATTAGTTACTGCCCTGGGGCAGACTGACAGAAGCGAGGCTGCTATATCGTGCCATCGGCCCCTTTGGCCAACACCAGTAGGCGGGTAGGTGAAGTGTTTTGCCCAAGGACACAACGACATGTAGCAGGCGGAAGCAGGAATTGAACCCATGATTTCCCGCAGGCCGACAACTCTACCACTGAACTACAGCAGCCCTAATGGCAAATGGCAAATATGTAAATAGGAACATGGTAAAAACCAAACTGGAAGCAAGCATGATCAGAGCACTGACACAGATATCCCACTGACATCAGATTTATCCCATAAGTGATGGGGTTGGGTGGGGGGTGATGGCCTACTTTGGTTGAGTTAAGATGTGGTGCAAAGGCAACAAAAGAAGGGTCTATTTCCCCTACTAATGCACTGATTGTCAGATTTGGTCAATTATTCATTAACAAACTTTTCCAGAGCTACATCATGTCTGGTATTCTGTTTAGTTGTGACACCTTCTACAGGAGACCATTAGCTGAGCTACTGCGGCCAACAACTTAACCTTCTCATTCTATAGATGATACACCTGACCCAGTCTTTCAGTGTTCAACTCTATCTCTCTCCTAGACAAAACTGTTGGCTGAGCTTTTGTTGCGACTAACTGTGTCTGGCCTTTTTCATCCTAAAGCCTTTAAAACGGACTCAGAGCTTATCTGTTTAGCTGTATTTCTCTCCTACATGAAGCCACTAAAGAAGGTACTACTACCATAAACTTTTGACTTTTCTCTAACATTGAAAGCACCCCCAGATCAGTTTTTTTTTGTGTGTCTCTCTTCTCAAACCCCCAGTCGGGCGTGGCAGATGGCCGCTTGTGCTGAACCAGGTTGTGGTTCTGCTGGAGGTTTCTTCCTGTTAAAGGGGAGTTTTTCCTCTCAATTTTTGCTCCATGCTTGCTCAGTATGAGGGATTGCTGCTAAGTCAATATCCCAATGGAAGCGATTGTCCACTGTTCTCCAGGAGGAGTGAATGCTGAAAGTCAGTGACTCGATGCAATCTACTGGGTTTCCTCAGACAGAAAACTTTTTAACCATTTGAATAATGAACTGAAATTGATGCATTGTTTGATAACTAGGATCAATTGGTAAATATTTATGTATATTTTGATTGAGTTGACTTTTTTAACATGCTGGAGAGACTATGTTTCTTGGCTGGCCTGGGAAGGATTCTGGTCCAAGTGGCTGGGGAGAGGGAAGTCTGCCCCCCGCGACCTGATCCAGGATAAGTGGAAGACAATGGATGAATAGATGACATTTTTGTAAAGTGCCTTGAGATGACATGTTGTGAACTTGCACTATATAAATAGATGAAATTGAATTAACATTCACTTGTTTGAACTTCCAGGAGTAAAAACAAAACAACTACTACATCAGAAAACCTGTTGCCATGTTAGAAAGACTCTGCATTTTCATTTCTTTGTTTGTTTAATAGAGAAGCTCAGAGGGGCTCTGAGCTGCTCTTTTTGATTTTTTCTGACATGATCTTTTTTTGTTGTTGCTGTAATTAATAAAATGATCCTACAATTACTCAACAAGCTAGGAAAAATCCCGACAACAGACCCTGACACAACAGTTGCCCAGGCTGACGTACCTGCGTGTGCTAGATGATGTGAGTAATAAATGAGGATCTCTCTGCCAGAGGTCGATAACTGTGGAGCTAGAACAATTCACCCCACCCCCTTCAAACCCCTCCTCCAGCGCCTGAGAGACGTTTTTCTGTGTGTGTGTGTCACCTGTAGGTTTCATTTGAATAATGACTGAATGGTCCCTGTTCATCGCTACCTTCCCCTACCGTGCCCTCGTAGCCTCTGCAGGGTGTGAAAGGTCGCTTCGTTTGTTTCCTCATTGTTCCCGTCACGTCTGTGGGCGTTCGAAGACAGGCGCTGAATGTCAGCTCTCCCAGCAGTCAGTGCAGGATTTTCACAAACGATGAGCAGTCAGAAAGCAGACATTTTTCAACATTGTATGTAGTGCAGAATGATTAGTTAATATATGAAAAAGGACACACTTTTGCTAATATGAAAGATTTTTAAGCTTCGGATTAGGATATGATGATTCTTTTATAAATGTTTGTTTGTAAAATTTCAACAAAAAAAAAACTAACCAATCAGTTACAGCAGGAAATATTGAAAGAAAGCTCCAATAACCTTGTTGCATACAGTCACACATCGTTAAAAATGTTACTTATATTTGAAGAACATTCTCTCACAAGCTTTTGGGAGTTTTTAGTTTTATCTAAAACAAAACCATTACTAAAAATAAAAATAAGCCCTGCAGCCCCTTTTGTGTTACTTTCAGGCTTTTCCATTAGCAGTTTCAGTCAGATCTATTTGACGATTTTGGACAAACATCCAGCTCTTTTATTAATGGAGACGTCTGTCTGTCTGTCTGTCTGTCTGTCTGTCTGTCTGTCTGTCTGTCTGTCTGTCTGTCTGTCTGTCTGTCTGTCTGTCTCATCTTCATATTTATTGATTTGAATATTATTAGAAAGGTCATTTATTTCAGTTACCTAATTGCCTAAGTCAAACACATTAGTTACGCAGGGGTGGATGCTTTTAAACTCTTATTTACATTAATCGTGATGATTTTCTGCTTACAGCCAATGAAAACACATCATTTACGATTAGCATATTATATCAGACAAATAAAAACACTTTTTATACATAAATGTGTGCTTCTTAATAAACATGCAAAGGTTATTTTTAAAAGGTATATATATATATATTTTAGAATCCTACAAACACAGCCAAAATGTGTGTTTGATCACATTCTGCTTTTGATGGCAGGTGTCCAACCAAGAAGACTGCGGACTGGAATGAATGAACTAAGTATTAGTTTAACAGTGTAAAACTGGGCTGCTGCAGCTTTTCATTGTTGTGACAGTTTTGCCTCCAACAGTTCGAATTACACATATCTGTCACATTAAAGATGGAAATTGTTGGTCTTCATCTTTTCATAAAAAACGGTTTTAACAAAGGTGTGGGAAGTTTTTTATATCCCCTGTTCTCTAATCCTCTTTTTTTCTTGCTTTATGTAAAGAATTTCCATGTCATTATTTGCAACCTCCTACTCCACACCATCATCTAAATATTTTTAAATATACAAACCCATTCTATTGTTGTACTTGAAATCCTCCCTCCTGCCCGTTTTTACGTCTGCTGCTCATTTGGCTCATAAATAAAACTCCTGCTGCAGAATTTTGAGAGAAAAACCACATGCTCTAATGTGGAATACAGACATCAACTTTTCCCCTCTGTGGATCCCTGTGCAGTATTTTTTCCTCCTTCTTTTTGTTTGGGATTTCGTGTGAAGCTGGCACACTTCAAAGGTGTAGGATTGACAGCGCTGCAGACTGAAAGATTCCCTTCATCTGCCTACAGGAATTATGCAGACATCTCTCTTGAGCGCCACTTCAGAACCTCGCTGTCTTTACTTTAAACATCTGGCCTCAGCATGACACCTTGCAACAAGCTGGGTGAAAAAAAGCGAGCTAGTTTAGCTCAATACAGTCTCATGTCATTTAAAACTCCTAAACTGTTAAATGAAAAAGCACCAGCAGGCGTGCAGAGAGGATGTTGGTGGGAAAAAGCAGAGTTCTCCTCCACAGTCTCCCGGGCAGACAGCTAAATCTGTGGGAGTATATGGTGAAAACAAAAACCAGTCTGCCAGCAAATGACAAATAAGACCCAGCACATATGTACAGCTGATGAATTTTCTGCCTCATTTTGCTCCTGTCATTCTCAGATCCTTGGGCGACGCTCCTGCTCCCAGGTGTCGTCACTGCATCGCAATGAGGCATTCCGAGTCTTTCTTCTCTGAGAGAGCATGTGCAGAGCGGCTTCTCTGCCCTGACCTCGTTCACCGCCACCGGGCTTCCCGCTCCTGAGACCGCTGCTGTGCTCCTGTTACACCATCCATCATGGCTGTCATAATCCTATCTGTGCTAATATTACAAACAAAGCCAGGGTGCCAGGATAGTTTATCTGTTACACTGTGCTGTGTCAGGATGCAGTCGGCAGTGCTGGAGTCAAGGCAATACACAGCTTCAGCAGATTGTAAACCATATCTGAAAATCATTTAGAAAAAGCCTGAACTAACTAGGTGTCCCATCATGACCGAGTCGAAGCTTGTGGGGGAATTTATTATGGTCTGATGTACAAATCAGACCCAAAGATGTACAAATCATTAAGAGAATGAGGGCTGACAGTTGTTTTTTGGTCCAGGAACAGGATCAATGGCTTTCAATTAGTTTTTACAAATAAAAAGCTGAAACAAGTGCCATGCATGTATTTATCTGCCTTGTGTCAATAGTCTGTAGAACCATGTTTCACTGCATTTACAACTGCAGCCTTTTGGGTGTTTTTCTGCTAACTTTGCACATAAAGATTAGGAACTTTGAACATCACACATACCTAGATCCAGACTATTCCATTGCAGCTCTGGTTGTTTTTTTTGGGCTGTTTTCCTGCTAGAAGGTGAAGCTCCAATCCAGTCTCAATGATTTTGCAGCTATAACAGGTTTTCTTCTCTTTGTTTAGCTTAATCCATCTTCCCATCAACTCTGACCACCTTCCCTGTCCTGAAAAAGAAAAAGCTCTGATACTGACATCACCATGTGTCACTGTGGGAATGGTGTGTTCATGTCAATGTGCAGCGTTAATCTTTGTCCTAAAATATTATTTTGTATGTAGGCCAAACATTTTAGTTTTAGACTAATATGACCAGATCCCTCATTTGGTTGCACTAACGTTTATTCAAGGGCAACAGATTAAATGGGCTAAATCCGAATGCCCAGCATTTAGATTAGATTTAGATTTAGATTCCTTTTTGTATAAAACATGGATCCTTTTCTTTCCACTCAACAATGGTGAATTACTTTGTGTCTTTCTGCACAATATATAGCAATAGAATACACAAGCCAATGCACTGTTATTACTCACAGTGGTTAACAAGAGTCAGTCCGTGCATGTAAATATACATCTAGATAGGGCTATGGCAATAATACCAGCAAAAATTTGTTCTCAAAATCCAATATTTCTGTCATGTGTATAGAGGTTACAGAATGGTTGCAGTAATAAACTATTGGTTTGCACTGCTGACCAGAGGTCTCACTAGAATTTGTTTTTGTTGGTCATGTTCACTGACGGGGTCAAAAAAATCCAGTCATAATCTATTTTTACCTGTCATATTTTAAAATGATAATAATGACATATTGTTTTTGAAGTTCTTTAATAAAAGAGATGAGAGAGATTCCTTCAGATACTCGGAGGTTTTAATACAGACTTGGTTGATCAAACAAGGAGGTGCAGCGTTAACAAAGAAAAATGCGATACTGACCTGCCTTCCAAAACAAGACACAGGATTATATAGGTTCAGTAATCAAGAGTCTATCACCTATGACATTACAAACATTTCTCAGTCGGTGGGTATTTGACTCATTAGGCGTAGAAAATTTGATATAGAAGCATAATCAATGTATGTCAGGACGTTCTTAGACGTAAAAGAGAGTTCCCATGCCAACCCAGGCTGTAAGAGTCTGAATAAGCAGGTTTGACCTGACCTAAATTCATACAGTGTCACATAATCAGATTGGTCACCATATCATCAAGAAGAGACACGTAATAACTATCAGCAACTATCAGTTTGTGAACTACACAGAACATAACATTACATTTCTTCCACATATCCATACATACATATCCAGTAGTGTTTAATCTTCATTCACATTAATTAATATTCAGTCTGAACAAACTGAACAGAGAGTCCACATCGTGCCATCACATGTTGAGCAGATTAATAGGCTACATGTATTAATTACGTACATTTCACCTGCTGTGGCATGGAGCTCAACTGTGCTTCAACTGTCAAACTGCAATACTGAGTGCCACTTAAGCAAAAGTTCTGAAATCAGGGAACATTTTTCTATTTGAAGTGACCAGAATTCAGCAAGACTCTCTGAACAAGGACTTTTCTGATCGCTTCAGCGGGTAGAAATCCCACTGCATTCATTATTTTTGCATCATTGGTTAAGCCTTTCACTGCCGGTCTGTTTAGGGTGCAATCACAAATGCGCTCCAAAGCCTCTGTAACTCTTCAAGGCAAGGCAATTTTATTTATATAGCACACTTTCAACAACAAGGTAATTCAAGGTGCTTTACATGATTAATGGGTAAAATAAAAATAGCAGTAAAAAACAGATAAAGCATATAACTAAAAACAGCAATAAAGCAAGACACATACACAAAACACATAATATGTCAAAGCATTACTCAAAGGCAGCTGTAAACAGATACTTTTTTAGATGTGATTTAAAATAACTAGTAAAATAATAAATAACAGTAAAATAATAAGTGTTTCAGCCGCTTTCAGTTGTCTGAAAGTTTGTTCCAGATTAGAGGAGCATAGAAACTGAAAGCTGCTTCTCCATGTTTGGTTCTAATTCTAGGGATGTTGAGTAGACTGGAATTAGTGGACCTGAGTGGTCTGGGGAGGTTGGTATAGTAACAGTAGATCTTCAACATACTTTGGTGCTAAGCCATTCACTGATTGATAAACTGGTAAAAGTATTTTGAAGCCTATTCTCTGAGCTACAGGGAGCCAGTGTAAGGACTTTAGACTTTATGTCGATGTCATGCAGATGAACCAGGCTTTCATGGCTTTGACCTGAATTCATTCAGTTACGAAGGAACATTGAACATGTGGTGTGGTAAACCTTGTAGAGTAATTTTTCTCACCAATTGTATTTCCAATATTTTAGCTCACGTATAAGCTTGTAAAAGTAGTTATTTAAAAAAGTGGAAGATGATCTTGCTAGACGGAAATCCCTACCCATAATCACTTATGGGAAGGGTTGCATCAATACAAATCTCAAATTTTGTTGAGAAGCAATTCCTTATTCTCAATGATCCCAAGCAAACCATCACTTGATTGATTTAGATCTCTAGACTCTTCCGTCTCTAAATTTCTAAATAACCCCCCACGTGTTGGCATAAAAACACACCAGAAGATGGAGGTCTAGCTCTACCAAACTTTCATCATTATTTCTCAGCCAACAGGCTCCAATAAATCTCAAAACATAGCTACCTAGATCAGTCCTGGATAGACATAGAACAGATATTATGCAATAAGATAAAAATGTCAGATCTACAATTTATTAGCTCAAATACAAAACAACACAAATGCTTTAAAAGCATTATTATCAGCTCTTCTGACAACATGGTGGGAGTTTCTAAAAATGACGGTCCCCACTAATCCTTTGCAGACATACACCCATCTGGAAAACCCCAACATCCTGCAAAAAAAAAGTATGATACATTTTCCAGACTGAAGGTGTAAAGGAATTGAATACCTGGAACACATATTTGAAGGAACAGACTTTATCCCATTTAATACATTCATTACACAATATGGGATTGACAAAAAATTATTTTTAGAATATCAACAAATTAAATCTATATAAAATGTACATTTAGGCTCAATAAAGTTCAGTTACAAATGCCTTCAAGAGTTTTAGATTTTCTTAATCTCAACCCCCCCAAAGGGCTGTCTAAAATATACAGGATATTATCTTAATTAGAAGAATCAAAAGCCGCCCCTATTTTAAAATGGGAGGTGAATTTATCAGTCAGCTTTGACCAAAACTGCTGGTCTCAGATATGTTTAAGAACCTTTAAAATAAGAAAAAAATCAAATTAACAAGTAAGACTATACAATATCCTTCACAAAGTACACTATACATTTCAGCTGATGTCCAGGATGGGTTTTACATCGTCTAATACCTGCTTACAATGCACAGGCCATATGATTCCATTTCACAACAGATGCCATCTCAAGGCACTTTACAAGAAAATATATTTCAATGCAATCATACAAACATTCCAATCAGTTTAAAGATTTAGTTAGTTACCTATTTAAGGAAAAATACAGGATGATTATATTCATGCACTTTGGTTCTGTCCACCTGTTCAGAGATTTTGTTGCCAGATATGTGAGGACTTATCAAAGTGTCTGAAATGCAATATTCCACCTTCTCCCTCAATTTGCTTGCTGAGAAACTTAGATGGTGTCACCATGAACACAAAGTTAGTTCAAATGGTTCATCGGAGGCGACCGTGGCTTAGGGGTGAGGAGTTCGTCTTGTAACCAGACTGCAGCTTTAACTATTCAAGAACAGATTGTAAACATACCCATTCTAAATGTCACTATGACTTAATAGAAACTTTTTTATTTTGACTAAACCATTGCACACCTTTGAAAGCAGCTAATAGGTATTTAAGTCATTGTTGACAGCTGCCTGTCATGTTTGCTCTTTGGCGTCTTCAAAGCTGATCTGGGATCTGTTCTTTTGACTTGTCTGACATGCTTAGAAAACAATGAGGATCCATTATGATATGCTTCAATTATAACCATGTGGATGCTGTGAGACATTAGGGTAAAATGCATCCTTCCAACAGCTGGCTAATGGAATACCAATTTGATACAGATACGTTTAAGAGTGTTGGGGGAAAAACACATTTGGTGTTAAAATATCTCAAATTAATACCTTTCACCAAAGAGGAAAGCAGTATGTTTTGACTGTTTCTTTGTAGTATTTGCTATGATGATGGCAAGAAATCACATCTGTATAAACACAAAACTAATTGGAAACAATAGAGCAATCTTAAGCTAAGCCAAAGCTGCAGTAAACATTGGTTGAACGCATGCTGGATGGGTGTCCTGCTGCTACTGGTGAGCTGGCTCATCCTTAAGCAGCTTGTAATGATGTTGAAGGTACAGGCAACACCCGCATCACATCCCCTAAGCGACACGACTCACCCACACCCCCTTGGCAAGACGCAGAACAGCTGTTCTGAAGACAGATGAACAGTGAGGCGGAGGAACCTGTCTGACCGTTTACCTTCAGCATCATCCATCATCAATGACTGCTCTCGATCATTGCTGCTATTAATAAAACCAGCTCATCAGTATTGTGGGCCAGGAGATTCCCCAGTTCCATAGGCTCTCTCTTCTGCTGTCTTTGTGTATATGTGAACCATAAATCTAACCTCTCAATAGCCAAGAAATTAGCATATCAGAAAGCATTTATCTGCATAACTTTCCTAGGTAGTTTACAAGAGATGTGTGTTGTGTAAAACTGGCTGTGAAATATTCTAATGTTAAGTACTCACTTGATTTTTAAAACTATCCCTCAAAATCTAAACCTGTAGAAAACCTCAGCAGAAGGTGACTCTTGGGTCTGTTGGTGATGTTGTTAATACTTGGGCTCATAAATCAATGACAGAAGTCAAGGCTTAAACATAAACAGTGGAACACATCAACATTGTTTTCAGTGAATGTATAATTTCATAGAATTCCCACCTAAATTTGGTAGCAACTTAAAAAATCCACCTATACAAAGAAAACAAAACAAAACTAGTTAGTCCATAAATTGTTTTATGTCTATCAAATTGGAATTATACAGGCAGTAAGAATTAAACATGCATTCACACACTAAAATGCATTCAGTACTGAGCTAAAAAGCCTTCTTTGATGAAGACCTGTGATGCAGTCAGGGTATGCTGTGTCTCCAGTCCCTGCCCTGTCCAAGACTATTTGCAAAAAAGTAATTTTCAACCTCATATCACCTCAAATACGTATTGTTTTTTAGACATTTAAGAGCATTGTAAGGCATCATGGAAAAGATAGTTAAGCAGAGTTATTAGCTATAACTAAACCTGGCTCCTTTATGTTCAGATAGGCATCTGGTGGTGGACATGAGTGAGTCCAGTGTTCCTAGCTGCCTAGACAGAGCAGACAGGGACACGCATTTTGTGCCTTTGTATTCTCTGTTATCCTACAAATTTGATGGAGCATGCATAAAGTTTTAAAGTACAAATACAAATACAGACAGAGGCATGCTATTGCATCGCCTTGTGACCAGGGAATTCTAACCAGTGTAAAAAGTTATGTAATGCCTTTGAAACAAGATACCTCTATAGCCCCCAGGATACAAAAACATGTTACTAATCCACATATATCAAACTGTCAATGTATAAATGATATCTAGAATGGAAAAATGTAGCATTAATATAGAGGTATAGCTGTTGCATATTTATTTTTGGTGCTCTGCAGGGGGGTTACTATTCTAGATACTGGAAAGAGGGGTTGAAATGCAACTGGAAAGCTGTGGGTTCAGTTCTACCTTCTGCCACAGGGAAAAGTGCCCCTTGGCAAGTTGGCAACCAATCTGCTTATCGCTGCATTGATGTTTATAATTATGGCTGGGTGACTTTGGCTTATGTGTGTAAAAAGTGCTTTGAGTGGTTGGGATGACTAGAAAAGCCCTAGGTTATATAAGCTAATGGCAGGATGATATAATTTCAATAATCCCCGTCTCTGGACCCTATCCCTGTTTTCTAAGACAGCATTTTGAAATGCAGGTGTGGAGCTTAACTGCTAACACATTCATCTTCAGATTTTTTTTAATCAAGAATGTCTCAGTACATATCTTAATTCTTCTGTCTTTCTGTTGCATAAAATCTGTTAATACCAAATGATGAAATTAAAGCATTTATGTTGGTGTATTCCAAGAGGCTCAGGTTCATGGACATTGAGCGGTATTTAAAGCTACCTGTAAGTAGCTTTCAGAAAACATGACATGTTTAGCCGCATGCTGTCATTCCACCAATGGTTGTCTGTGTGGTGTCCTGCAAACGATGTGGGCTACATTGATAACTGGCGAACATTTTGGGGAAAACCTGGTCTGATCCGGAGAGATGGCATCCATCCCACTTTGGATGGAGCAGCTCTTCTTTCTAGAAATCTGTCTGGATGTATTAGTCCTCCTAAACACTGACAACCCAGGGTCCAGACCAGGGAGGAGAGTCATAGTTTAACCCACCTCTCTGCAGCTTCTGTACTGTTACCCACCCATTACCCCATAGAAACAGTGTCTTGCCCACGGCCAAAATCAAATGGATTAAAAGTTAACGTAACAAGAGCAAATCATGAAAATCTCATAAAGATAAATACGACTTTGAGTAAACAGAAAAATAAAACTATTAAATGTGGTTTATTAAACATAGATCTCTCTCCTCAAAGACTTTGTTAGTAAATGACTTGATTTGTGATAATCAAATTATTATGTTTTGTCTCACAGAAACATGGTTGCAGCAGGAGGATTATGTCAGTATAAATGAGCCAGCTCTTTCCAATTATTTAAATTTTCACATTTCTAGAAGTACTGGGCGAGTGGGAGGAGTTGCAGCCATTTTTCATTCAGATTGACTAATTAATCACAGACCAATTGATAGCTAAAGTTCTTTTAACATCTAACCCCTATTTTTTCTCACCCAAGGTACAAAACATTAAGATCATTTTTGTTTGTGGTTTTGTATCGTTCACCAGGCCCTTACTCTCAATTCTTGGATGAGATCTCACATTTTCTATCTGATTTAGTATTAAATACTGATAAGGTCATTATAGCGGGGGACTTCAATATTCACGTGGACACTGAAAGTGATAGCCTAAATGCAGCCTTTAATGCTATCTTAGACTCAATTGATGTTATTCAAAAATTACAGGGACCCACCCACTCGGATAAACACACTTTGGACCTTGTACTGAGATACGGTATTGAGTGTGAGGAAATAACAGTCCACCCACTTAACCCGGTTCTGTCTGACCACTTTTTTGATAACTTTTGAAATTCCTTTAACTGACCATCTTAAATATGAAAGAAAATGTCATTATAGTAGAGCTTTATCAGACAATGCTGTAACAAGTTTTAAAGAATCTGTTCCATTCTTATTTTCCTCAGTGTCTCAGAGTAACACAGTGTCGCAGAGTAACACAGTGGTGGGGAGCAATTCCAACTCTAACCTCTTTGAAGAGTTTCAGTCATGTCATAGCACTCATCACACCACTGAAACACCACTGGTGAAGATTACTAATGATATTCTCATGGCCTCAGATAATGGACTTGTGTCTGTTCTGGTTTTGTTAGATCTCAATGCTGCTTTTGACACAGTCGATCATAATATTCTCTTAGAAAGGCTTGAACATGTTGCAATGATCAAAGGAACAGCACTAGGCTGGTTTAAATCATATTTGTCCAATAGATTCCAGTTTGTTCATCCATCCATCCATCCATCCATTTTCTGTACCTGTCATTCTTATGCAGGGTTGCGGGGGTGGGATTTTGCCTATCTCCAGCTGTCATGGGGCGAGAGGCGGGTACACCCTGGACCAGTAGCCAGTCCATCGCAGCAGTTGGTTCATGTAAAGGATAAATCTTATTCACACTCAAGGGTTACCTGTGGAGTTTCACAGGGTTCTATGCTTGGACCAATTCTTTTCACTATATATATGCTTTGGGGGCAGCTGTAGCTCAGTGGTAGAGTTGTCAGCCTGCAACCCAGAAATTGTGGGTTCATTTCCAGCTTCCACCTGCTACATGTCGTTGTGTCCTTGGGCAAGACACTTCACCTACCTTGCCTACTGGTGTTGGCCAGAAGGGCCGATGGCAGCCTCGCTTCTGTCAGTCTGTGGCTATAATCATAGCTTGCTTCCACCAGTGTGTGAATGTGAGAGTGAATTAATAATGGAGTTGTAAAGCGCTTTGAGAGTCTTGAAAAGAGGTATATAAATGCAAGCCATTATTATATATGCTTCCAATTGGTAGAATCATTAGACAGCATGGGATACATTTCCACAGCTATGCCGATAATACACAACTATATTTATCCCTAAATCCTGATGAATCCAGTCAGTTAGGTAGATTGCAGGCATGTCTGGAAGACATAAAAACATGGATGACTCTGAAGTTTTTGCTCTTAAATTCTGAAAAGACAGAAGTTGCTGTCTTTGGACCAGAAGTTCTAAAAAAGAAACTGTTAGGTCTCAGCAACTGTGTGCTGGGTGAGTGGGTGTGTCTGTTTGTTTTTTACCTTGTTCTGCAGGGGGCATGACCAGCAGGTTCTGCAGCAAGAGCTCTCCATCAGACCTCGTCAGCAATACCATTCTTAAGGAGAGTGGATCCTGGAAACTGACGCCAGATGGTTCTTGCAGTAAGCATGGTACACAAAGCCAAACCTTACCTTTGAGCTTCTTTCAAAGTATCTATCTAGAGAAATTCATCCTGAGGAACTTACCGCTGACCTCGACGCGGGACGTTTTGGGTCGGTGGATGGAATACTTCGAAGACCTCCTCAATCCCACCAGCACGCCTTCCAATCTGGAAGCAGGGTTTGGGGACTTGGGGTCGGGCTCTCCAATCTCTGGTGCTGAGGTCACCGAGGTCGTTAAAAAGCTCCTCGGTGGCAAGGCTCCGGGGGTGGATGAGATTCGACCGGAGTTCCTCAAGGCCCTGGATGTTGTGGGGCTGTGTTGGTTAACGCAGCTCTGCAATATTGCGTGGACATCGGGGGCAGTTCCCTTGGATTGGCAGACCCGGGTGGTGGTCCCCTTGTTTAAAAAGGGGGACCACAGGGTTTGTTCCAACTACAGGGGGATCACACTTCTGAGCCTCCCTAGTAAGGTCTATTCAGGGGTTCTGGAGAGGAGGGTCCGACGGATAGTCGAACCTCGGATCCAGGAGGAACAATGCGGTTTTCGTCCTGGCCGTGGAACACTGGACCAGCTCTACACCTTCAGCAGGGTCCTGGAGGGTGCGTGGGAGTTCGCCCAACCGGTCTACATGTGTTTTGTGGACTTGGAGAAGGCGTTCGACCTTGTCCCTCGGGGGGCCCTGTGGGGGGTGCTCCGGGAGTATGGGGTACCGGGCCCCTTGATACGGGCTGTTAGGTCCCTGTACGACCGGTGCCAGAGTTTGGTTCGCATTGCCGGCAGTAAGTCGGGCTTGTTTCCAGTGAGAGTTGGACTCCGCCAAGGATGCCCTTTGTCACCGATCCTGTTCCTAACTTTTATAGACAGGATTTCTAGGCGCAGCCAAGGCGTTGCGGGGATCCGTTTTGGTGGCCTCAGGATCGGGTCTCTGCTTTTTGCAGATGATGTGGTTCTGTTGGCTTCATCGGAGCGTGATCTACAGCTTTCGCTGGAGCTGTTCGCAGCAGAGTGTGAAGCGGCTGGGATGAGAATCAGCACCTCCAAATCCGAGGCCATGGTCTTGAGCCGGAAAAGGGTGGGGTGGCTCCTCCGGGTCGGGGATGGGGTCCTTCCCCAAGTGGAGGAGTTTAAGTATCTGGGGGTCTTGTTCACGAATGAGGGAAAAATGGAGCGGGAGATCGATAGACGGATTGGTGGGGCATCTGCAGTTATGCGGGCGCTCTACCGGTCTGTCGTGGTGAAGAGAGAGCTGAGCCAAAAGGCGAAGCTCTCGATTTACCGGTCGATCTACGTTCCTACCCTCATCTATGGTCACGAACTCTGGGTGGTGACCGAAAGAACGAGATCACGGATACAAGAGGCTGAAATGAGTTTCCTCCGCAGAGTGTCTGGGCTCTCCCTTAGAGATAGGGTGAGAAGCTCAGTCATCCGGAGGGGGCTCAGAGTAGAGCCGCTGCTTCTCCACATCGAGAGGAGTCAGTTGAGGTGGCTCGGGCATCTGGTCAGGATGCCTCCTGGACGCCTCCCTGGTGAGGTGTTTCAGGCACGTCTCACCGGGAGGAGGCCCAGGGGAAGGCCCAGGACACGCTGGAGGGACTATGTTTCTCGGCTGGCCTGGGAGCGCCTTGGGGTTCCTCCCGAGGAGCTGGAACAAGTGGCTGGGGAGAGGGAAGTCTGGGTGTCTTTGCTTAGGCTGCTGCCCCCGCGACCCGACCCCGGATAAGCTGAAGAAAATGGATGTATGGAACTTACCTCTTCTGTTCTCCCTTGCAGATCCCGTCCGGATATCCCCTTGGCTAACACTTCTCTATGAACTCTGGATCGTAGAGCTTTCAAGCTAATCGGACATCACCACTTACTCTAGTTGTCAGCTTCGGATCCAACCCTGGTCAGTCTCCGTTCTGCTTCCACCTAGAATCAAACACAAAGAAATTAACTGGACTCTGCCGACCTCCAACGCCTGCCTGTCTGGCCTCCAACGTGTCCACCTGCAAGAGAACAAGGAAGCATCACCAACCCAAACCCTCCACTCCCTAGCCCAACCCAGTTGCCGTTTCCAACATACCTCCTCCAAACCTCCCTGACGCCGATAACCAAGTAATGGTGCGTTCACACTGCACACTTTGTCTGCGTCAGGCAACGCTCTCAACGCATCTAGTTTGCCGCATGTACGTTGAAGCTTGCAACATTTGCTTCACACCGTTCACACTGCACTTCATCAGGCAACGCTCCCAACGCATCTAGTTTGACGCATGTACGTTGAGTAAAAAAGAGCGTGAAAAAGAAACGTGTGGTGACGTCGCTACAGTGAGACGCTCTGATTGGTTGGCGCACTGCGTCAAGTGCGTCAAGACCATCAAAAGTTCAGCTAGTTGAACTTCTGCGTTGCTTGCGTTTGCTACGTTGCCGCTTGAAATGCAGGTAACGCTTGAAAAGTTGACCGCAGAGAGTCTGATGGACCTCTGATGGACTCAACTGTAGACTTTACATGTAATCTTGCCGCAACTGACGCTGACGTTTGGGGCAGTGTGAACGCACCATAAGACCTTTTTTCAGACTCATGTCCTGAACTATTGAGCCTTCATAACTTTAACTAATCACTTACCTATTCCCCTTCAGTCTCCGTTCCCGTTTCCCGGAATCCCTCGATGCGGCATAACCTCTCAGGCTCTCTCTCGTTGCCTGATATTGTTCAGTAAATATTTTAAAGAACTGTTTCTCCTGCCGTCTGAGTTTGCTGCTTGAAATTAGTTACTTGAAAAAAACAAACATGACAGAAACTGCTCAGTCAATCACTTTATCTGGATGGTATTAATTCAATTCAATTCAGTTTATTTATATAGCACCAATTCACAACAGATGTCATCTCAAGGCACTTAACAAGAAGTCATTTCAATACATTTATACAAACATTCCAATCAGTTAAAAAGTTTCCTATTTAAGGAATCCCAGCAGATTGTGTCAGTCATTGGCGTGAGGTTGTACAGACTTTCCAACCACAGCAATCCTTCAGCAATCCCTCATACTGAGCAAGCATGTAATGACGGTGGAGAGGAAAAACTCCCCTTTAACAGGAACAAACCTCCAACAGAACCAGGCTCAGTAGGAGCGGCCATCTGCCACGACCCTCTGGGGGTTTGAGAAGACAGAGCAGAGACACAGAAGGAAGAGAAGAACTGAAATAAGAGAACTTTCTATGTTACAGAAAGTATTAAATTGGCCTCCAGCAATGTAAAGAACCTCAGGACTAGTCCAAGCATTTGTTACCTCAAGACTGGACTGCTGTAATGCTTTGCTATCAGGAAATCCACAAAATGCCATTAAAAGCCTTCAGTTGATCCAAAATACTGCAGCAAGAGTTCTGATGAATATCAAAAAGAGAGATCACATTTCTCCTGCTTTAGCTTCCCTTCATTGGCTCCCTGTTAAATCTAGAATCTGATTTAAGATCCTCCTTCCTCCATATAAAGCCCTTAATAATCAGCTCCATCATACATCAGAGATCTGATTGTTCCATATGTTCCAGATAACTTTGCTCTCAGACTGCAGGTTTACTGGTGGTTTCTAGGATTTCTAAAAGTAGAATGGGAGGCAGATCTTTTGGTTTTATCAGGCTCCTCTTCTGTGGAACCAGCTCCCAGCTTTAGTCCGTGAGGCAGACACTCTGTTTACTTTTAAGGCTTAAAACTTTCTTTTTTTATAAAGTTTATAGCAAGAGTGGCTTATGTCATCCTGGGCTATCTCTGTAGTTATGCTGCTATAGACTCAGACTGCTGGAGGACAGACTGACCACTTTTCTTCACTCTGCTACTTTCTTTTCTCCTACTCTCCAGTTGCATGAAATGCTGTGATTTCGACTGTTAACGTTGTTTTCAACTTTTTCGTTGAAATTAAACTTTCACCTTAGAACCAGTCATCATGTGTTCAAAACCAAACACTGTGTTCACCTCATACACACAGCAAGTAAAATATATTCACCACAAAACATTTGTTAGACACTGCATCAGATAACTGAAGACACAGCATCCAGAGCAGGCAGTTAACAGGAAATATTTTGAATATTTAACAAAAAAAGTATTGTGATTAGAGAGATATGTAGTACTGATTCAAAATGACAAAAATAAATAATAAAAACACCAAGATCTGTAATTCACAGATTTACAATATTGTACAATAGTTGGCTGAATTTCACCAGTTATAACTGTTCTTGGTCGTCCTCGTCCCCTTCTCATTCACCAAATCTCACACAGATTATTCCTCCTCTGCCTTTGCCTGTATGTGTAAAACCATTGTAGATGTGCCACCTTTGAACTCTGAACTTACTTTTATCCAGGCCATCTAGTCTGATCACATCACCAAATGCACGTGTGTTGAATTGGGAGTTGTTGTGTGTAAAAGATAACAGCTGGGTTTTAGTTGTGTTCACATGTTGTTGCCAGTGTTTGTTTACTATAGAAGTGTGAAAGGTGTTTAGTGACTGAGAATGTATTTAAGGATTTGACAAAAAGAGTTGAAAGTGTTTTACAAATTGTGTTTAAGTACCTGAACAGTGTTTAAGGTTTAGCCAAAATAGTCTTTGATTCAAAATTAGTTTAGGCCACTGAGGATTTAGCAGGGGTGTCAAACTCCAGTCCTCGAGGGGTGGTGTCCTGCAACCTTTAGATGTGTTCCTGGTCCAACACACCTGAATCAAATGGTTCAATTGCTTCCTCAGCAGACAGTCAGGTTCAATGGGGTTCTGTTGATGACCTAATTATTTGTGTCTAATATGTCTAAAAGTTACAGGACACCGGCTCTTGATGAATAGAGTATGACACCGGTGGTTTAGAGGATTGAGTTCAGTGTGTTAGCAATACAGAAAACTGTAATAAGTTCTGATTCCTTTGTACTTCCGGATAACATGGGCTCTTATGATAGATTTCATGCCAGTGTCCCAATTAGAATTTTTGACTGAGAAAAATGCTAATATGTTTCTTCCTTTTTTTCCACCGCTCTATAAGATACCAGTATAGAATTAGACAAATAAAGGGGACACACACATTTTCACACTGACACGAGGTCTAAATAAAATCCTTTGGCTACAGTGCCCCACATCCTTTTTGGCCCTGTCATCAGAGCTCTTTTCTCTGTATACAAGTTTAGGAGGCATTGTAAGGGATTCACCTTCCCTCCACTCCTCTCTTCTGGGGCGCAGCATCTTTGACATCCTACACAGATATAATTGAGTAAATAAATTATGAAGACGTTCTGTAGTGCATATATTACCAGTTCAGAGTAGCATGAATAGCCGGTGGTTTGACCAGGAATAAATGATAATAGTCCCCATGTTAGACATTAAAATCCAATAAGAAGTTTTCTTCACATTTGGCTGTAAAACCTTTGCATGTTTTCTTTAGCTTTACATTCTTCTTTTTTGTTTCATAATATATGTTTAGAGCATTTTTAAACTAGGTTAAGAGCTTATGTTTGCTGTGACACAGTTTCTAACTGAAATAAACAAACAAGAAGATAACTGAATAACCAGTTCAGCTCTCCCATTTAGAATAAAGGATTAGTATTGGCCAAGCACTGTTAGCTAACTTCCTTTTCTCCAATAGTAAACAGTTTTATTTTTCAAATGAACCATTGGTTGTCTCAAACAGCTTCCAGGACACAGTAAACATTGGAATCGTCTCCTTATCTTTGAGGATCTTTTGACACAGTTAAGAATGTGTCTGCAGTGTTACGTATAAGGAAAGTGTGTTTTTCTGAATTCTTTTCAGAATTATTTCCTTTAGATGAAAACCTCTGGTGAAATCCATCCAGGGATTCAGTGAAAATAAAAGAATATCCACACTTGGGATGTTAATGTTACATCAGTGTGTTCCGACTCAGTGTTCCACAGTCAAACATCAGGAAAGCCAGAGGACAAAAGGGCTCCATCTCTGGAATCTTAACTTGTCACCATTCAGCAACACCACATTCCAATTCAGTGGAAATGTAAGTCTCAGGCAGATTATATAAGTGTTACTTTTGAAGGTCTGTGAGGCGTCTCCTTGAAGCGGATGTGACTAGAATGAGGCATTGTGGGAGCTGCACACAGAACTTCTGAGAGTGGAGCATTCCTTAGATGTAATCTCCTTTGGCCAGATGAAAGACCCAGTCATAACGGGCCATCTCCTGCTTATGAGGCCTCTGTGGAGCAGGTCTGTAGCTTAAAAGGAGATTACAATGGATTTGCCACTGATCTCATACACTCCTTTGCTACCCAGCTCTCTACATCACCACCATTATCTTCACTACCTAGAAGCACCCTCCTGTGTTATTTTGTCTGATTTTGCTAAACATGTGTGAAGCTGTGAAAGTGATTTATGATGAGAACAAAAAGTCGAAGCCAATGTAGATTATTTGCTGTTCGGTCAGTCCCAAAACGTTGCATTCAAGCCTCGCACCACAAAGAACTGATATATATTGAGCCATTATTTGAGTCGAGAATGTTGTGGACATCTGGGTTGCTTCATGATAATGAGGTGAGGATGCAGTCATCGGTACAAGGTCCCACTGGGGAAATCACTGATATCCTGCTCCACTATGCTAGAGAAAACCCCATTGTAGCTTCACCCAATACGCAAGAACAATCATTTCTACAATAGTCTCCAAGAGGCACATACAGATTAGGGTGATGCTGGGACATACATGTGGTCTTTTAAAAATAGTATATACAATGGCTTGAAGAGTATTTGATATGTTCAACACAACCTGTCTAACTGAAAGCAGCTCATTATGCTCTTTTCAAAAGAAATTCAAGAACGTTTAAGATAGAAAGTCCTCAACATCTATCAGTCTGGAAAGGATTACAACGCTATTTATAACATGTTGGGACTCTAGCTAACCGGAGTCAGAGACATTACCCACACAAGGAGAAAACAAGGAACAGTGATGAACCTTCCCAGAAGTGGCTGATCTAACAAAATTACTCCTTGAGCACGTTGGCAGGTAATCTAGAATGTCACAAAATAACCAAGAACACCATCTAATGCCCTGCAGGCCTCACTTGCCTTATTTAAGATACAAATTCTAATGGGAGTTCTGAAGTGAAAACCACTGCTGACCTAACAGAACATGAATGTCTGTCTCACATTTCCCCAAAAAGCCACCTTAATGATGACCAAGACTTTTGGAAGAATACTCTAAGGGCGGATGAGACAACATTTGCTGTAAATGATGGAGTAATGGATTCTTATACCAGAACATCTTGAATGATATGTACAATTATCTAAAGAACACAATCAAATCTACCTCTGAATTGCTTAAGTAAAACAAAATGAAGGTTTTGGCTTGATCCGGTTAAGGTCTGGACATAATCTGATTGAGATGCTCCAGCATTACCTTAAAAAGCCAGGGAGAGTGAGAAGAGAACTTCTCTTTCTGGATTACTGTGTTCTACAGAATTCTTCACACATTATGACATTTGCATATCCATTTGTATAAACCTTCCTTACAGTGTGATTAGCTATTGGTTTTTTGTTTTAGTTTTTACCCTAACACCATTCATCATACTAAATAAACCAGACAGATGGCATAAAAACTATAGAGAATGTCTTGGCTCCACTTTGGAATGTATCCAAATAATCCTTACTGTCTTTGCTCCACACATGGCACCTACATTAAGATTTTGAGCTGTAATGAGATTACTTCCAAATGGGCTGATACAAGATTCCTTTTGTGTGTGTCAGACACATATCCTGTCTGACAGTGACACTCAGAATTGAAGTCTGAGTACCAAGTACAAGGCCAACAG
The DNA here is from genome assembly GCA_963556495.2 of Valencia hispanica. Lineage (NCBI taxonomy): Eukaryota > Metazoa > Chordata > Actinopteri > Cyprinodontiformes > Valenciidae > Valencia > Valencia hispanica. The sequence continues at coordinate 6,287,534 of OY747719.1, forward strand.
ATTCACTTTCACAAGTGGAGAATTACGACTTTTGCCACAATACTCCACTTCATAGATAGGGAGTTGAAGATAGAAGAGAGGAAAGGAAATAAGAAAAATACAAGAAAGAAGTCTGTTTCTACACCTTCAGGACGGCAGAGAGAGGGACAAAAAAAAAGATAAAACAAACAATGAGAACTGAGAATCACACAGCAACAATCCAAAAAAAAAAATATATATACAACAACAGCGTCACTGAAACGCACATGATACTGATTATTACAAGATATATTAGTGGCAATGTATGTAAAGATACAAGGCTCCTTCCAAAAAGTTGCTTGAGCACTTGCTTTGTAAATACAGAAAATGGGACATACTTATGGTAAATTAACTACTCTCCCTACCTACAACCAGCACCACTCCCAACAGGCAACATCAAAACAGAGACATGAACATTTGATGTGGATTTGTAATTAGAACTCCAATTGTCAAACAGTGTAAGACGTTTTGCTTTGCCTTTCCCCATGGATTTGCCTTTCCTTTTCCCTGTTTCCCTATCTACCAATCTATGTTTTCCTCCATGTAGTAAAGAAAGACATGTTGGTTCATTTATGTAGTAGATTTCTTAAATTTTCTTTACTTCTATGAACTTTCTTAAGTTTCATATACATTTTTCACAATAATCCCTGTGCTTATCTAGGTCTCTAGTTAAATAAACCAGTCTTTACAACACAATGGAGGACGCTTTCTCACGTATCCATACATTGCTTAATGGTACATGCATTTTTCTCAAGAAGTGGTGATCCTAAAGACTTTGAGGAAAATATTAAGTGGACTGCCAAGACACAACTAGAGCTTTTTGGAAGACATTTCTCCAGCAGTTCAAGAATAGAACATCATACTTACAGTATTAGACAGTGGTGGTAATATGCTAGTGCTGTTTCAGTGCTTCAAGACCTGGATGATTTGACAGAACTGATTAATTCTCTTCTCATTTTACAAGATTGTCAATATATTTTTTATTATTCTAAATATCCACAGCCTGAATATAACAGAAAATATCCTTCCTTTAAGTAGAATAATAGGTATTTTTTATCTCTGTCTTACTCAGACCCCTTTAGATGAAAGTCTTCCACTTCTTTTGATAAGATGAACAGGTGTACAGTATTTTCCATGTTGAGAACATTCCTCATCATAAAGGCGTTATATGGAATTCTTTTTTTTTTTTTTACGTGTCCTGTTTGGCAGTGTGGAGCTCAGAATTGGTGTCTGAGTACCAAGTAGAAGCCCAACAGGTTTACTTTCACAAGCGGAGCAGTACAGCTTTTGCTATAGTACTCCACTTGATTTATGTGTGAAAAATCTTTATTATGAATTGTTGGGTTTTTTATTTCCTGATGTTATGGACACGGAGACGGAAAATTAAGGAGAAGAAAGAAGGAAGATGAAGAAGAGAGGTAGGAAACAAAATGTCATGAGAGAGAGAAACACAGGAAGACATTGAAGTCTGCCTCCATACCCACAGGACGGCAGAGAGAGGGGGAAAAACAAAACAAAACACGAAAAAGGAACATCGACAAAGCCAACCAAACATTGTGAACTAAGAATTACACAGCCACATCACACAAAAATAGATATAAAAATACAACAACAATGTCACAGAAAAACTCATGGTACCGATTAATCAAGCTCTAGTAATGATAACCTCAGTCCAAGAATATTTCCTTAAACACCAGAGACCCCACATCTATGTGTGTGTGTTAGCATGCTGGTGCATATAAGGTTTCTCCATAAGAGTGTTCGATAGTTGGTGTGAGCAGACATCAATCCGTCTCCCAGGAATCGATGCAGACATGAAGGAGATCGGAGCAAAGACGTCCAAAGGACCGCCAGAGCCCCAGGCGGACCCGGGCGGGGCCGACCGCATCCCCCAAGAGAGGAGCAAAGGAGAACCCCAGGGGAACATCCAGCGGCCACTATGCAGGGGCCCGGGGGGCAGCAGTGACAAGCCCACGGGCCCCGCCGGCAACCGGCGGCGCCGGGCCGGTCAACGGACCGGGGGAGCCGGGGCCCAGGGGAACCCCACCCCCCAGCAGGGACCCGACAAGGGACCGGCCGACGAGGGGCCCCCGGCACTGCAGGGGCCGTGGCCAGCCGCCGGCCGCCACGCGACGCCTCCACCCTAGGCCAATCCCCACCGCCACCATCAAAGCGCCCAACCAATAGCCGCAGGGGACGGACAGCATCCCCAGGCCGGGCTCAGCCAGCATCTGGACGCCAAGTTGTACCAGCTCCCGGGTCCTGATCCCGCGCAACGCAGGGCGCCGAGACCAGGCATCCAATGAGGGCCAGGGACGGTCCAACCCGCCAATGAACCGGCCACGCACGGCGCGCACAGAACAGGTGATCAAACGAGCAGAGATGCCGGATCCGCATCCCGCCGAGCCACCGAGCAGGCACCACCCAACAATCCCAAACCTGGCACCTCTAAAAGAGGTGCCCCAACCAACCAAAGGAAGATATCGGCCCAGCGCATCAGCCGACCGACACACCTGCCCCCCCAGGCCCGGCCAGGCACGCACCAGGTCCGAACCGGATTGACCACCGGCGCACCGGCAGGCAGGGGCCCCCGTCACCGGCAGGGAGTGACGGAGGGGAAATAGGCCCCCCATTAAGTGTAAGGGCTGAGGTGCGCCAGGCGAGGGGGCAGACCAAGATCCAACCTGACAGGTAGACAAAGACATACAGAGACAGTCATACGTTCCCTCCCTCTTAAACCCGTTATAAGGAATTCTAAAGAACATTCATTTTTCACTGAATACTTACAGTTTTTTTTACAACTACAGTATTCAACATTTTCCATCTCAGTTTCTAAACAGGCATTTTGCTTTATACTATTTAAGGTTGGCATTTAATTTTCTCCATGTCTTCCTCTGCTCACACTACACAGTTACCAGCTTCACCCATCCGTGCAGTATTAAGTACAACATTTGGCTTCACCCCAGTCAATATGTTTTCCAGGGTGATGACCATGCAAGGAGAATTGTTGTCCTGTTCAACATTTTTTCACTTTTGAAGACCTCGTTTTCACTTAAAAATGCTGCAGTTGTTTTTGATGTAATTTCAGTTTGGTTGGCACTAAACCATCCTTGGTGCATTTATGTTTATGATGTTCATTTTGCACTGATTTGCACCCGTTGTTACTAAATTGTATGTATGCTAGTATTATAGAAAGGATGCTTTATTGTTACTGCTGATTATTATGTATGCCTCTGTCATTTTTGTACTGGATTTCTTCTATTATTGTACTGCCTGATGATTGTTACCACAAACATGTATATTTCCTTAATAAGGTAAAATTTAAAGATGTTGTTATTTAATTTCAGGTTGTATGTGTGCTCAAATAAATGTGTGGGACTTGAGTTCTAAAAGTTCTTTGAAAAGAGTTTAATTACCATTAAAATGCAGTCTATGTGCATACTGTGTTTACTGTGTGAACAATGGGTATAACTGGTACAAAAATATTTTTTTGTCTCATTTCTTGACAGAAGAGTTGTTTCAGGTTTTAACAGCAAGTTATAAACTACAAAGCGAGGTCGGGTTATGTGATTTAACCCAAAACCAAATGATTCTCAAGTTTAAATCAGAAAAGATTACCACATGTAACAAGCTCGGAGGCTTTTACTGGAGCTTCATTGCCTTTCCAAAGACTGACTTCTTAAGTCTATTGATGTAAGATGAGAGAAGTCAGAAGTGGCCTGCCATTTATTGCTTTACTGATACCTTTAGTGCTGGTTTATGGCTTGCAGATGTTATTGAGTTTGGTGGATTTGGCTTAACATTAAATAGAACAGCCACTGATTACTGATTTTTATGCCAGATGACAGGGCACATTGTGCCACATAAATCAACATGAACAGAATCTGATCTGGGAATCATTACAGGTTTCACCAACCATTCTTTCCTTTTTCCATTGATAAAGTAAGATTGTCTGTATTTTGACAGTTTTAGACAGTGGCGACATGTGTCAGGGCAGTTTTGCTCTACAAAAAGGATATCTGGAAATGGTGTCCTAATTGCTTGATTGACTTTATTACTCAGTGTTGCATCTGGCATCAATGTAGGCAGATTGCAGTAATAAAATATTATGCTGTGTTTGTATGACCTTCAACCTTTTGGATTATTTGCGTTTGTGCGGGAATATGCATGTGTGTGTGTGTGTGGGCGTGTGCATGTGGAGTAGGTGTGTGTGCTACTTTAACACCTGGTATTGCAAAGATGTTAATATGATGAAAAGAGAAGTGTTCTTGCCACAGTTGGCGCCCAAGAGCAGCAAAGGTCAGGTAGCCTCAGCTGTCCGAGGGCAAAGCAACCCCAGGCACGTTGGCAGTAAAGCACAGGACTGAGATGCATGGTACCCAACAGCTCCACCCGCCCACTGCCACGTCCCCCAGCACAGTCCAGATCAAGCCTGCAACCCAACCACTCTGGGGGCCAGGTGCCCATACTAGACCGCAGCAGCAGAACCACGCAGCACCAATAAGGTGGAACCTCCCCAAGTGCCCTAAATCAGCATTGAAGTGCAGGATGGGTCCAAGCAGAACAAGGGGTTCACTGTCAGGTACTTCCCTTATGCCAGCAAGTTACATCATCTACGTCCTAAAAACCTTTTTTATGTGTAGTGCTGCATGGTGAGCTTGGGCTTGCTTAGTACCAGTTCTGTTCACTGGGTCCGTCACAAAAAATCCTCAAACTTTGTTGCTTAGGTAACTTGAAAGAACTATTTTCCACAGAAGTTAAAGAAGAGCTATGGAGACAAAAAAGCACCAAAGTGCTGTAAGCATCATCTTGATTAGTAAATGTGGGATAATGCACTGCATAGAGCTGTACTCAATTTTCAGTTAAATCTACAAATGCTATGTGTGACTTATACAATAAATGCTGACTGGTGTTTAATATCACCAGCTGGTATTTAAAGGTGTCGTTCACTGAGAAACCTTGTAATACTTTTCTTTTTGAATTACTATGGGTCATTCTGAGTTGCCTACGATGGACTGGAGACCTGTCCAATGTGTACTTCGCCTCTCGCCCCATGACTGATGGAGCTAGGCACCAGCCATAGGATGGATAATGGAACAGATAATGGATGGATGGATGGATGGATTCTGAGTTGCACATGCATGCTGAATAATTTCTCCAACCCCATTGTCTGTCTAAGCCACAGAAAGGAAATAGAAAAATGAGCAAGCCAGAAAACATGATCAGACATGTCCACTCTTCACATGCTGTCCGGGGCATCCAGAGGGATTTCTTAGATTGATGAAATTGTTCAGGTTTTCATCGTTTTTAAGAGGACCAATAAGTATACCTAAATTGACTGGTGTGTTGCATACAATACGACACCCTTTCTCTGATCTGATGTCCTCCTCGAGCTGCTGTCTAGTGGGTGATTCTGAGCCGTTCATAAACGGAACAGACATCGGGCTGTGCTGCGATGCACCACACTGCCCACGTGGCGTTGCAACTGTCTACAAGATATAAAAGCCAAGAGTAGCTTTACAGACAAACATAGCTGGCATATTTGTTTCTCTTTTTGACAAAAGTGACAATGATCCAGTAGATCACATGGACATAAAAACTAGAATAATGTTGTACAAAGTAAGAGTTCATCAATAAATTGACTGAGGAGGATGAAGATGAAAACTAGAGTATGCACTTTATCGTCTTTTTTCTTGACTGCTACTTATTACTTTTATTATTACTTTGTAAAGCAAATAATAATTGTTTGCTCTGAATATTATTTCAGAGTTTTGTGTAATTTTTGTCTAGTATGACTTAAAAAGTTAACTCTTGATACCAGTAAATTTTCTAATTCTAAACAGTAATTATTTATTTTATTAATTAATTTCCAGAGATTTTAAAGTCATTTTCGTACTTGTGCAAGTTTGCTATTTAACTGCTCATTCCAACCACATGAAGAATGCACGCTTTAAATATGTTAACATGAAAAGTCTTGGCCCAGTCCTCTTTTTTGGAAATCAAAATATGCTCATCCTATTCTACATCACAGAGAAAATTACTATTCATGGTCTTGCCTACCTTGGCTTGCGACTACCTACGGGAAGGCTGTATTGATTTTGTGGCCAGTAGAGAATATAGTAGTCTCTGCTAGTAGAAGTTAACAATTAGCAACTCCTCAACATGGCGGAACATGTTAGGGCTTGTGTTATTTGTGGACAAACCACATCAGCTTTGCATTTTTTACCCAAGAAAATGGAGCTGAGGAAGAAAATGATGGAATTTGTCTTTGGAACACCACCAGTGAAGTTATGTTAGTTAGCAGCATAAGACTCACATTCCTTTTAAGGCAAGGCAAGGCAAGGCAAGGCGAGTTTATTTGTATAGCACAATTCATGTTACAAGACAATTCAAAGTGCTTTACATAAAACATCAAAACCATTACAGCAGGGTGCAGAAAAAGCAAAAGTACAGGAATAAAAACCATGATTTAAAATTAAAAATAAATGAAAAATCTTAAAAGAATCTTAAAAGAAGCCGTGCAGATTTAAAACTTAGAATAAAAATCTAATCAAAAGCAGCTGAGAACAGGTGGGTCTTTAACCTGGATTTAAATAAACTGAGTGTTTCAGCTGATCTGAGGCTCTCTGGGAGTTTGTTCCAGACATGTGGAACATAGAAGCTGAACGCAGCTTCTCCATGTCTGGTTCTGACTCTGGGAACTGATAAAAGAGCGGATCCAGATGACCTGAGGGGTCGAGTAGGTTCATACTGGGTCAGGAGATCACTGATGTATTTTGGTCCTAAACCATTCAAAGCTTTATAGACCAGCAGCAGAACTTTGAAGTCTATCCTCTGACAGACAGGCAGCCAGTGTAAAGACCTCAGAGCTGGACTGATGTGCTCCACTTTTTTGGTTTTAGTGAGAACTCAAGCAGCAGAGTTCTGGATGAGCTGCAGTTTCCTAATTGATTGTTTAGGTAGACCTGTAAAGACGCTGTTACAATAATCAAGCCGACTATAGATGAATGCATGGACTAGTTTTTCCAGGTCCTGCTGAGACATCAGATCTTTTATCCTTGAGATATTCTTAAGGTGATAGTAGGCTGATTTTTTGATTGCCTTAATGTGTTTTTCAAAGTTTAGGTCTGAGTCCATCACTATACCCAGATTTCTGACGTGTTTGGTGGTTTTTAGGTGTATGGACTGAAGCCCTGTGGTGACATTCAATCTTTTCTCTTTAGCTCCAAAGACAATTACCTCGGTTTTGATTTTGTTCAACTGTAGAAAACTGTGGCACTTCCAGTCCATTTCCTCAATGCATTTGCCAAGAGCCTGTACTGGCCATTGGTCTTCTGGTGACATTCTAATATATATCTGTGTGTCATCTGCGTAGCTATGGTAACTTATATTGTTGTTATTTATTACCTGTGCCAGTGGGAGCATATAGATGTTAAACAGAAGAGGTCCCAGGATGGAACCCTGGGGAACCCCACATGTAATTCCCGTCTGCTCAGATGTAAAGTTACTTATTGACACAAAGTACTTCCTGTTCTCTAAGTACGTTTTGAACCAGTTTAGTACAGTGCCAGAGAGACCCACCCAGTTCTCCAGTCGTTTGAGTAAAATAATGTGGTCAACAAGATCAAATGCAGCACTGAGATCCAGTAAAATTAACACTAACATTTTTCCACTGTCAGTATTCAAACGGATGTCATTGATGACTTTGGTCAGAGCAGTCTCAGTGCTGTGGTGCTGTCCAAAACCTGACTGAAAGACGTCATAGCAGTTGCTTTGTCTTAAGAAGTCATTTAGCTGATGAAAAACCGCTTTTCAATGATCTTACTTAAAAATGGAAGATTGGAGATGGCCCTTAGTTGTTCATTTGTGTCTTGTCCAGATTGTCGCTTTTCAGCAGGGGTTTAATTACAGCTGTTTTCAGGGGCTCTGGGAAAACACCCGACATTAAAGATGAGTTCACAATCTGTAACAGATCTGACTCCAAGATCTTTGAGACCTTTTTGAAAAAGCCTGTGGGCAGGATGTCTAAGCAGCCAGAGGAGGAGTTCAATTGACGTGAGATGTCCTCCAGATCTTTGCTGTTTATGAGATAAAACTGTTTTATGGTGTTTAAACGGATTTTCCGTGGACACTGTACATAACCTGAACCTGACATTAATGAACCAACCGCTTGTCTAATATTTTGGATTTTGTCTGTGCTACTGACACAGGAGAGTTTGTTGGCCTGTCGACTACAGCAAATAATGCGCGAGCACTATGGCTATTTTTGGTGATGATGTCAGAAAAATATGACTTCCTTGCATTCCTCAGTTGTAAGTTATAAGAGTGAAGTTTCTCTTTATAGATGTCATAATGAACCTGAAGTTTTGTTTTTCTCCATCTGTGCTCGGCTTTCCGACACTCCCTTTTTTCATTTCTCACCAGTGTGGAATTTAACCAATAATGAGTTAAACTTAAATCCTGACGTTTCCCCCCACCAACTCCTCAGACAAACTGCAACCTAATATAATAGGAGCGAGTGAGCCTGATGATGGGTTCTATTTGTCTTGTAAGCGCGACTTGCAACTCGAGAGTGATGTCACATCCGTGTTGGAAAACAAGTTACAGCGGGTTTTTGCGTTCTGTTTTGCACACAACACGACAGGTCGGAGAAAAGATGGTCACCTCCAGGAAACTCGCTGTTGCGCTAGTTCTGAAGGAGTACAGAGAGCTAATATCAAAGTTTGTGGTTCATCATCAAAATACGGAAGAAGATGATAGCAAGTAGAGAATGTAAGTTCATGTTTCATCTTATTTGATTGTGGTCTATTAATTTTTTAACCGCTGTTTAAGCGAAAATTCCGTAGCTCAAGACTCGGCATTGTTGTCATAGCAACATGGAGCGTCTCTAGCCAATTTAAACTGCACAAGCTACAAAATAACTTATTAGGCGGCACGTAATGAGACTGTAGCGACATGCCGATAGGTAACCGTATACAATGCTATGTGTACGACTTCTACATTTGGTTACAACAAAGACAAAAGTGCTTAAAATAGAAGAAAACCACAATGTTTACTTATGTGTGATGCTCGTGGTAGCCATTTTGAAACTGAACTCGGGGTCCTCTGAGCCTCGACGAGTTGACGACCTGTTTTTACGACCTCAGCAGCGTTCTATTTGCAACTTCCGGTTCGTAATTCGGGAAACCGACTTGCAAACCGAGTTCTGTGGACAAATAGAACGCAGCATTATTTCCACAGAAAATGACTCACAGGACTTTTATTTAGGCTAGAGACTACACCAAATTTTTGGGAAAAAAGAGGGAATAACACCTGTTTCTGTTCCAAAAGCTAGGTGTAAATTTGGTTTGTAACACTGTTGAGACACAGATCTGACTCAAAAGGCTGAATTACCTACATGGCATGTCAGCATTTTTGGCAAAGGCAGCTTATTAAGCATTCATTTGATTAAGTGCCACAAAGACACCAAAATATAAAAGATGGAACAAAGCTAAATAATAGTGCAATGTAGTTTTAATGTTAGACTTGAATTTTACTTCTTTCAGAAGTGCTAATGCTTGGTTTGTTTTCAGAGATTTTAGAAATCATGTCCACAACGCCTGAAACAGAAACTGTTCACTGCACTTATATATGGCTGTTTACTTGAAATGCAGAGATAAAAGAGATATAAAGATCCAGTAGGCAGATTACATAAATAAAAAATAGAGGAATGGATACATTCCTTTAAATGTTTAGATGTAAAGAGGGGCTAGTGTCTTCACTTCCATTTATCTAATTTACATACACTTTTATTTTTCTTGCCTTGTGTTTCCTCCTGGTCTTTGTAACCCAGTGTTAGAACATGGTTATTTCTGTGAGCTAGGGGTTCATTTCCCTGTTCTTTTTGTAACATCAGTCTATGATCGCTTGTAGCATACAGATTTCCCAAGAAGCGAGGTCTCTGATGCCCCCACTCAACTGTTTGATATTAGCATCCTTTGAAATGCAGCTTCTTCCTCCCAGTGTATCTCAGAGAGGTTGCAAACAGCTTCCACTTAAGTATGATGCTTGCTTTCATAGAAGGAGGGAAGATTTTAAGAGACCTTTCTAGTTACAAAATACACTGTAATGTGATGTAATTCAGCACTGATTGTAATGTCACTAAAACAGAAAAAAGCAATAATATAGCATCTTAGTATCAAAACTGCAAGTAAATGTGCAAATAGACCAGTTTTTGTTTGCAAATTAAAATTTACAGTCTTTCGATTAGTGTTGTCAAGAGATTAAAAAAACGTTGAGATTAATTATTTATGATCTTTAATTAATTAATCTAATTAATCTATTTTAATTTTCACCTAAAAAGCTCTCATCTTGAGGTCTTTTCTTTTAAATTCATTACATAATTGTGGCAAAAGAACAAAAGATTGATATATACATATATGTGTGTATATATATATATATATATATATATGTCATTATATTATATTATACTACCTAATTTCCCTCTGGGATCAATAAAGTATTTTTGAATTTGAATTGAATTTGAATATATATATATATGTATATATATGTACAACAGTGTTTTTATGAATTCATTCATTGTTTTTAACAGACTTGAACAGCAGCAGTCGCAGCTCTTTACATTTCTCTGTTTTTGAGACTGGTCCCAGTTCTGCTTGTCTGCAACTTCGGCTTTGAGCATGCACGCTTCATTTGCATTCTGGACTCAGTGGGGTAAATATCTGCTTTGAGTTCAGATAGACCAGGGGGAGGGTGTAGTTGCAGCGCTGACTGCCTGCCTGTCTGCTGTGAACATTCTGAGACGGAAGACGAGCCCACGGCTCCACCGCTGCTCAGTAAGAGTTAGGCCAGGAATATACTTGCTTTTAATTAAGCGTCCGCATGCTGCAATATGCGAGTAACCAGCAGGAGGAGTATAGAGCGTTACGAGTATAGAGTGCTACCGCATGTCAACGGCGGGGTCAACAGCAGTAAAAGCAGAAAGATGACGATGTTTGGAAGCTTTGAGGACAAACTAATTGATCTTGTTCAAAATTACCCACATATTCATGATGTCTCGTTACCACAGCACAGCTACAAATATGCTTGTCAGAACAGCTGGAAAGAGATCAGAGCCAGTTTAGAGGTCGACGTGGAGACATGCAAAAAAAAAAATGGAAGCAAGTCTACACTGCTATGTTCAAGCACGGAGAAAGATGATGGAGAAATGGAGTGGGGACGGCGCATATGGGGTGTTTTGTCCAGCTATCATCAGACACCTGAGTTGGCTCAGCAGTTTAATCAACCACCGTTCAACCGAAACCAACTTCCCACAAAATAGCCCCATGAGTAAAGGAATGCATCTAAATCCCCCAACTGTTGGGATTTTAAACAGGCAAGAAGCTAATATTCAAGTTTTGCATTTCCTGGAAATAGACTATAGCATTACTGGTTTGATAAATATGGTTTATGTAAAAAAAAAAAACAAGACCACATCCATATAGTTGACAAATGTAACGTGTAGAAAAAGATTTAAAGGTAGAATTTATGTTTTATGCAACAGTGGAATATCCAGACATTTCAAAAGCTAATCCTTATATCTGAAGTCCATGGTTATACAATCTGTATATGTGAACCTACTCATTCACATTGTGTTAATTGAGATGTCTGAAGAGGCCAGGACTGCTTCACCAAGGAACACCTCTGATCCGGATCCTTCACCTGACCCATCTACCTCATCTGCTGAGACCACACCATTACCCAGCACTTTGTCCAGAACACCTACAGCTGAAAGAAAAAAAGAAAAGACCCCAAGAGATGGATGCTGTTGATGCTGCCCTCCTCCAGAGGCTGGCAGAGGTCAGAAAGGAAGCTTGTGGTTCTCACAACATCTATACCAGCTTTGGAAATTACATTGGTATGTTCCTTCAGCAGTTGGAGCCACACAATGCACAAAGACTACTGAAAGAGGTTAAGCAGCCAATGCAATGCTATGAATAGAAAATATCCATCCGTTACATTTGTATTCTGTTTTAATATGTTCCTGCCATGCACTTTTTCCTTGTGCTGAGTTTGTTAATCAGCTTACTCTGTTACATGTTTGATATACGTGGACTTGCTGTGGTTGAAATGTATTTGCACTTACGTTTTTTTCTGCAGTTAAAAGTTAATTACACTTTTTGTCAGTGAAAAAAAAATGCACTGTTAAAAAAGACTTGCACATCAGCTGACGATGTGAGTTAACGATGTGAAATTTTACATTTGCACCGCTCCACTAAAGATAGGATTGGGTTCTATTTTTCACACTCCAAAATGTGTCAAGCTCCAAAAGTTAACATAAGGCTAAACAGGAAAGCATCCGGTACATTTCTAAATAAACGACACGTGCAAATTTGCAATATCTTAACTATGTAAACATTACATGATTACCGGTGACCAAAGGGTTCATTTGCTCCCTGCATTTTTCAGTCGACACATCCATTTTGAGACAATTGCATTAAAGAGATAGCCAATGAGTTAATCAGTCAGCTGTTGATTTTTGAAGGCTTGAATGATGAAGGTGTTTGCAGCGGACTATAAGTTTCTATTAAAACTTTCTAACATCACCCTCTGAAAAGAATGCTGTAACACCCATGCAACAAACAATGACTATAGCTTATAATGTCTCATGGAGATTAGATCATGGTTCTCCTCTAATTTGCTCAAACTCAAGTGTTACTCATAAGCACAGCCTCCACTTTAACCAAACTCCACAGTTTCTCCATTAACATTGACACCTCCCCTGTTCATCCTTCCCCTCAGGTAAAGAGTCTGGGTGTCATACTTGATAGTCGACTCTCATTTCAGTCTCATATTAATTTTATCACCCAGTCTGCATACTTCCACTTACGTAACATTAACCAACTTCGTCCTATTCTTACTCCCCATGCTGCTCCTGCTGCCAAGATTGTTGAAATTACACATTGACTTACAGAAAGTTTGCTAAATTTCATTATTTTACGAAAATGTTGTATATGTTGTTTACAGAATCACTCGTTGGCAGATCTGTATCAGGTATTTAAACAATGTTATCAATGATGTGTAATTAGAATTTTTTGGAGATGACTGTGGGAGACTGTGGCTCAGGAGTGAGGAGTTTTTCTTGTAACCGGAGGGTTGCCGGTTCGAGCCTCCACTCTGTCCGTCTCAGTCGTTGTCCTTGGGCAAGACACTTCATCCTTCTGCCTACTGGTGGTGGTCAGAGGGCGCGGTGGCGCCAGTGTCCGGCAGCCTCGCTTCTGTTAGTTTGCTGTAGCTACAATGTAGCTTGCCATCACCAGTGTGTGAATGTGTGCGTGAATGGGTGAATGACTGAATGTAGTGTGAAGCGCTTTGGGGTCCTCAAGGACTAAATAAAGTGCTATACAAGTACAGGCCATTTACCATGAACTGTATAAGGACATTTAAAAGCTTTAACAATGTTACACTGTAGCTTTCCAGTTCCCTTTGGTCAAGGGTCTGTGGTTTTGGGGAGGTTGTGACAAAACCGCACTGCTGCCCGATGGAAATTTGGGGTTAGGACACAGCAATAAGATAGATTATCACACCATGCTAGCACGTTGCTACAGCCATGATAGAGTCATATCCTACTTAGATTAAAGGAATTTCTAAATATTTTTATATGTGAAGAGATGATCAGTTAAAGTAAGACTTTAAGGCAGCTTCTGCAACTCTAGTCCTTGAGTGCCACTGTTCTGCAACTTTTGCATGCATCGTTGCTCCAGCACTCCTGAATAAAAAGGCTGAATGTCCTTCTTGGCATGTCAGCAAGTTTTGCAAGGCCTGATCATTAACCTTTAGTTTGATTCAGGTATGTTGAAGCAGAAATTAATCCAAGAGTTGCAGGACAGTGGCACTCAAGAACTTGCAGTTGCAGACCCCTGCTTTAAGGTAAGGTCAAAGTAAGAAAACTAAAACCAAAATCAGACTGCAAACATTGACTTGTTGTCATCCAAGGTATTCAACATGAGAAAGACATCCAGGGGGCTGAAAGTTTAGCCACTGTCATAAGGTTTCTTGTCTTTCAACAGGTATTCAAATTCTAAATTCAAAAATACTTTATTGATCCCAGAGGGAAATGAAGTGTTGTTGTATCTCATATAATTAATTCTTTAAGGAGTTGTTGTAGATAATTATGGCTGTGGGCAGGAAGGATTTCCTGTAGCAGTTTGTATTGCAGCGAAACAGAAGAAGCCTCCGACTGAAGACGCTCTGTTGTTGTATGACTGTCTCATGAAGAGGATGCTCAGGGTTGTCCATAATTCTTTTGATTTCATGAAGATTCCTTCTTTGCTTTATCTTCTTCAGTACACATAAGAACAGAACCAGCCTTCTTTATCAGGTTGTTTAGCCTTTTTAAATCCCTGGCTCTGATGCTGCTACCCCAACAGATGACGGCTGAAGAGATTACACTCTCCACAACAAACTTGTAGAAGATCTCCAGCATCTTGCTGCAAACCTTGAAGGACCTAAGCTTCCTCAAGAAGTCCAGTCTGCTCTGTCCCTTCTTGTAGACGTTTTCACTGGTCAGTCTCCAGTTCAGTCTGTTGTCCAGGGGAACTCTGAGGTATTTATACTCCTCAACCACCTCCACTTCTTCTCCCATGATGGAAACTGTATTTGACTCATTCTTGTTTCTTCTGAAATCTACAATCATCTCCTTTGTTTTATTCACATTCAAAGTAAGATGATTGTTTCCACACCATGGAATGGTGTATTGTTGGTGTATCTGAACACATCCTTATGTGGGTCTAAACATGAAGAAATCAGGCCCATTTTATGAAACTTGAAATTCTACCATTGCTGGGATGTGTATCTGTATCATACTGTAGTAAATTACTTTAGCTGTGACTATGTATATTTTTCTAAATTCAATAGACACCTGATGAAAGTTCAAGCAAGCTCTGTACAGAGACTCTAAATGCCCACAAGAGTTCAAATAATTATCAGCTGAACCAAACACAAAAGAGGTCCGGTCATTTGAAACCACTGGAAGCATTCTGTGTACGCCCAATCTTCATTGGCATTCCAGGAGGTTAAGTAATGTTATTATTGGTTCACTGCCACAACATTTCAATATCCATCCATCCATTCATCCATCCGTAGCATTAGGGAGCTAACCACTAGGCAGTTTGCAACCGCTAGCCAGTTAGCATTACATAGTTAAGCTGAATGATTTCATTTAAAGCTTATACTGTTTGTGGCTTTCATTATCTAGTTAAAAGGTGTTATTTCCTTTGTTGTGTGCTGCATGCTTTATTATTATGCTATTATTGGCATGGTGGTTCTTATTTATGTGGATTAATGCTGTACATTTCATATGTAGTTATTAGTACCCAGTTTATAAAAGACTAAACAGATTTGTTTCCTATGTGGACGTTTTTAGTTATCTGAGAGAATTACTCACAAGCAATTATTGAGAATTCTGTATTTTGTTTAGTTCTTTGTAGGAAACCACACACATTCTTATTTAACTACCCCTGCATTGAAACTGAAACTTCTGGAGCTAGGCATTCTTTTATTATTTCCCACTCACCTGAACATATAATCACTGTCCTGACCAGACGTCCTGAAGTAATTGCTAATCCTTACAGAATACATTACTGCCCTTATTACACAAATGCATTCAGAAGGTAGTGGTAGAGGATCTTTTCATATCTGCCTACACCACTAGGCCTGTTTCCACTATCGGAATTTCCAGTGACTTTTACCAGACCTTCACAGCATATACTAGTCTCCATTTCACCAGCCGAAAGGACCACTTTTCGGGCCATTTCAGGAACGAAACGAGTACCTGCCTTGGGGTATATACTTGGAAATGGCCTGGCTGTTACTGGGTGAGACTTGTGGTTAATTCATGCTGATTGGTTGTGAGTCAGTGGAAAATGGTATCAGCAGACATTGCCAAACAACAGCATTTGTAAAATTGGAAGAGTTGTTGGCAAAGCAGAATGGAAGGAAAAGAAGATAAGAAAAGTTTCGACAAGTGGAATGACCATCGCTGTGTATAACAACATAGAAAGCAGAAACACGGCAACCATCCCTGCTTTTCCCATTGTCAATCTCTTCTATTCTCTCCTGCTGTGGGCACCTTTGTGACATCACTCACTGATATGCTGATATCTTAGCAAATCCCCTGAAAGACCAATTTTGTATTGAGACACAACGACTGGGAGGATCGAGCCAGTGTATTTTCCCTGTCAGCTTCCCTCTCCCAGAAATGTCCTGGAACTCGTCTAGTGGAAATGGGCCTATTGAAAAGGAAACTAGACACACTCACTAGATGCCTTGTAATCAACATGCAACTGGTTCACACATCACAAAAGAAGAAAAATTAAAGCTAAGCCAGGTTATTATAAGGATAATAGTTGCCCATTAACATTTCAATAAATATTTTTTGGTGTTTACTAACCTAAAATTATCTTATCTTCCAAAACTGATCATAACACACTCTGACTGCTGCCTGCACATTGAAGGATGGAGGGAGACAGACTGTGCTGCTATCATGATAATGACTCACTGATATTCCCTGGGGCAGCATGCTTTGGAATATATTAGATTTGTAGATATCCTTTGCTTTCACCACGACTGGTATGAATAATTAGTAAAAATAAGAAAATAATGTCATCAAATTTGTTGAGCCCGCAGTACTATAAATTTGCTATCATAAGATTTACCATTGTTACTAAAGTTTCGATAACATATCTAGACTAACCAGAGTTTTTCATTAATCAATGAGTTATTTGCATCAGCTAATTATCTTTAGACAGTAACCCATACTTTAGAAATTGTGGGATTTTAAAGTCCCTTTTCTCTTTACACTGGCTGTTTCCTTGCTTGCAGCCAAGGCATGTTTAGTCAAACCTCTGCTACAATACGATCAATTGATTCCCTAAAAATACAGTGAACAGCCATAAAAATGCCCCTACAATTTACTTTAAGCAAATTCTTCAAGTTAACCATTTTATTGTGTTCTGCACCTTTAAATGGAAGGTCAATCTGTACATCAGTACCAAACCCATTAACAATGTCATCCCCTCTCAACACCAATGTAAAAGAAATGTCTGAATTACAAAAACCTAACCAAGAAAACCTTGATGAAATCATAACCCAGTTATTCTCCTCCTCTTGCTGCCTCGATATCTTAGCCACAGTTTTTCTTAAGAAAGTTTTCCCTGTTATTGGGTCTGATCTGATACAAATAGTTAACTCATCCCTTCTGTCAGGTGTCTTCCCCCGGGCTTTAAAAACAGCCGTTATCAAACCACTGCTAAAGAAGAACAACCTGAACAACACTTTAATGCAGAACTGCAGGCCAATCTTTAATATTCCATTCATCAGTAAGACCATTGAAAAAGCTGTGTTTCAACAGTTAAATAGATTCCTAAAAATGACCAATCGTTTTGAGTGTTTCAGTCTGGTTTCCGAGCTCACCACAGAAGTGAGACTCAAAGTATTCAGTGACATCTGCATAAATACAGACTCTGGTAGAACCACAGTGCTGGTACTTTTGGACCTCAGTGGCAACGAAATTTCGTTGCCAAAAATTACACAGTGTTTTTTCTTGTGCAATGACAATAAAAGAAGTCAAAGTCAAGTGTGACTTTTGACACTGTTGATTATGATACAGTACACTATTGGAGAAACTGGAGAGCTGGGTTGGACTCTCTGCCAAAGTACTTGGCTGGTTTGAGTCTTACCTAAAGAACAGGAACTTCTTTGTGTCAATAGGCAATTCTTCATAATAACAGACAGAAATCACATGTGAGGTGCCCCAGGGCTCCATCGTGGGGCCCCTCCTATTTAATATTTACATGCTCCCACTAACTCAGATTATAACAACCAATAAGATTACTTACAGTAACTATGCAGATTACACTCAGCTTTGCATTACAATGTCACCAGGTGACTTTGAACCCATTCAAACTCTAAGCGAATATTTTAAACAAATCAACAGATTAATGTGGCATAATTTTCTCCAGCTGAAAAGAAAAAAAACTGAAGTAATTATTTTTGGACCTAAAGAGGAACAATCAAGAGTCAGCACACAGCTTCAGTTAATACAGCTAGAAATTACTGATCATGCCCGAAACCTAGGTGTAGTAATGGACTTAGACCTGAACCTCCAGGGTCAGATAAAAGCAATAACAAGGTCAGCGTTCTGTCACCTGAAGAACATTTTTAGGATAAAATGACTAATGTCGCAATAGGACCTCGAAAAAGTAATCCATGCATTTATCTTTAGTCAGATTGATTACTGCAACAGTGTCTTCACAGGTCTGCCTAAAAATAGCACCAAAGTATGTTGAAGAGCTGTTGTCACTATACAAACCCCCCAGAGCACTCAGGTCTTTAAATCCCATCCATCCATCATCTATAAAGTAACTGCTGGTGCCTATCTCCAGCAGCCATTGGGCAAGAGGCGGGTTACACCCTGGACATGTCGCCAGTCCATCGCAGGGCAACGCAGAGACACAAAGGATAAACAACCCTGCATGCCCACAGTCATACCTAAGGGCAATTTAGAGAGAACAATTAACAGTCATGTTTTTGGACTTTGAGAGGAAGCTAGAGTACCCAGAGGGAACCCAAGCATGCACAGGGAGAGCATGCAAAGTCCAGGCCAGGATTTGAACCCAGGACCTTCTTGCTGCAAGGAAACCGTGCTAACAACTTTGCCACTTTGCAGCCCCAGGCCTTCAACTCTAATCTACTAATCATCCCTAGAATTAGAACCAGGCATTGAGAAGCTGCATTCAGTTTTTCCCCATGTCTGAAACAAACTTCCAGACCACTGCAAAGCTGCTGAAACACTGAGTTCCTTTAAATTGAGCCTAAAAACTCATCTGGTTAGAGCTGCCTTTGAGTAAGTGATTAATAATAGCTGGAATGTCGTATGTTTTAATGTGTCATATGTTTTGTGTATCTAGTGTTGTGTTTTATGCTTGTATTGCTGCTTTTATTGCTTCTCTTATTTTAATCCCCTTATCAGCTAAAGCATCTGGAATTGCCTTATTGTTGCAAGTGTGCTATACAAACAGTTGCCTTGTCTTGCCTTGCACCAGACAACAATCTTTGATCCTTACTTAAATAACAAAAGCAACAGTTTTACATCTCTAAAAAAACAGAGGTAAAATATAAACTTTTCAGAAATCCCTAAGCACACCCTCAATGCTGTCAAAGGAGTTATGAGTTTGGGAAGCAGCCAGATGACACTAATCAAAAGCACTGATCAAAAGCAAGTGTGAGCAGCTCTATAAAAGCTGAAGTTTTTACAGAGTCCTGCTCTATAGAGTTCAGGTGTATTTGTAAAGTAAACCTCAAAGAGGAAGGAGGAACGATCTTAGAGAAGCAAATCACACTACAGTGAGAATATTCAAGTCAGTGGCCAATATCCCCCGAGTCCATATCTTAGCATATTCACCTCAAGGTCAGCCTGTGCAGTGTGCAGATAAATTACAAAACCCCCAAGAGATACAGCTTAGAGTCTTCAGGCCTTAGCTGGTGTGTTAGGTCCTGACAGTACAAGCATGAAAAGATGATGTGTTTAGAAGCGTTGCCAGAAAAAAAAAAACCATGGAGCTCTGCATACAAATAAAGTTTGCTAAGGTGTATCTGAATGAACCACAAGACAGAATTACAGTTGTTTAGTCCCATAATCATAGTAGCAAATTTTGTTCAATAGAAAGGTAACAACCTACACCAAATGTTAAGGAGTTTAGTTTGGGGCTTGTTTTTTTAGCCAAAAGGAAGAGATACCGGGCAATAATTAGGTCTACCATAATTTCATCAGTATATCAAAGTCTTGATAAATGTGAGGTCACCTATAACAGCCGAAGTCTTGCTAAAACTTGATCTTTAAATGTGAAATTTGTGCCAACTATATCAGCAGACTCAAGCAAAATGCCTCAAAAAGAAAACAAGCAAGGTGGTTTACTGGTCTAGTCAAAACCAGACTCATGTGGTAGGACATCAATTGAAATGTGCATAAAAAGATGGTAGAAAATTAAAGTATCTTAAGCAATTTTGTAAAAGAAAATGAGCCAAAATTCTGCTATGTCACACACTAGATGATCACCTCACCTTAATAGTTTTTAAGTTGGGTTTTACTAACGAATCTGTCATAATCGCTGGGGGTACTTTCTTCACTCTCCTTTTGCATTTTACCTTTACTGGGGTAATATTTATCAGAATTTAGGATATGCTAAGTACAGGATAGTGTATGTTTAACTTTTTACAATTTGGAGATATTAGACTTTTTATCAAACTTAAATAGTAAAAATACTCATCATCAGCATATTTGTGAGTTATTTGGGGCACTTGATTGAATTTATTTTCCAAATCCCTCCAACTGTTTGTGGAGTTCTTCCAGCAAGTTGTACTATTCAACTTGAAATCCATGTTTACTTAGTTCACAGCATGACTACCATCATCACTTTGAATTATTTATGTACAGACTTCCTACCACTGGTGTACACTTTGAATTTGCTGCCTATATGCATGTGTCTGAATCTGGGCGCAGTCCAAGTTTAGCAAAGACATGAAGTTCTGACTTCACATTTCATTTTATCAAAATAATTAAGCAGCAGAGTAGACTGTGATAGGAGCTGGCTTGGGAAGTTGAGGGTCACCATAAACAACAAAGGCTAGGACTTTAAGAGACCCATGAGATAAATAGAAACTGCAGAAAAAGAATTCTTGTTAGGGAACATATGTTATTCTTGCATCCCCAGTGAAAAGGTCACAGTGAGACAAAGTAATGGCTGCAGCATATTCATTGCTGTGCGTCTTCATTTGCAGCAGATGAACGGGGGGGGGGGACCTCCTCCACCCCCCACATCATTTGTAATGGTGAAATTATGTACTCAGATGCTGCGAGGGGAAAAGCCGGGTTATGAGTTCCAGACTTATGGCTTTTCAGGACTTAATGAAGACATCGCTTTGCTGCAGAGCTACTGCTGGTTTATAGTTAAAGGCTTAACTGAATATGTGGACACCTTTTGAAGGCTCAGACAAATCTTCAACATGGTTCACAGATATATTGTTACTGTTGTTGCTCCCTTTTCATTATTTCTTATCTGAACTAGGAGACCGGAATACACACATTGTTATAAGACTTTTTTCATTCCTGTCTAATGAGCAGCAACAACTCTGACAATTTTATGCCACTGCTTCACAGAATTTAATGCCAAATTTCTCCAATTGTACAAGAAAACTGCCTCGTTAGAGCAGAAATATTATAAATAGAATGTATGTAATTATGCAAAGCTGAGCCTTTCTTTGATTTGTGCTTGTTGAATAGTTGTTAGACTAGGTGGTACAATCTAAAACAAACAAAAAGCCTGCATGACATGGGATTTTTGTTTTGTTTGTGGGTGGTACTTTTTAGTCTTTCCACCCACATCTTTACTCTTTATAGAATTAGCTGAAACTGTTTGGAAGATCCAAGATTGTTACTTTTTGTGAAGTAGCTTTCACGTAACGGGGATTTCTCTCCTAATACACAAGGAAGACTTTATACTTGTCTTTTCCCACAGATTAGATTCAGTCTTTACACTTGTACTAATGTTGAGTCTATTTCATTATAATCAGATTCATAAAACAACTGCAGGGTTTGACCGCTAGACAGCAGCCAAGCAAAGTTGGGCTTTCCTACTTATTCCTGCCTGGAGCTTGTCCCAGGCTTTCTCCTGATACACCAGTTACCTTACACAGTCCAAAGACATGCACAGTAGGTTAACTCGCCCGACTCATTTGCCCTTTACTGTGAGTGTTTGCATGGTTGGGTACAGTGGCGGTTTGTGAAAAACCTTCTTGGTGAGTCTGATGTGCCAATAGGTTTCCCATTCTAGTTCTGATAAGCATTAAAATGAACAGTCGGAAGACGACTACAATTCCACAACGAAAATGGAACATTTCCTTCTCAAAATCAGCAGTTTTACAGATAAGGTCAGTTAACAATTTACGGGTACATTAGAATGATATCAATACAATATTCAACTTCTTCAGAGAGGTTCACAGCAAGACTAGGATTTCAGCTTAGTCTAAATGAATCAGCAGTGTGCGTGTCTGCGTGAGTGCGTGTGTGTGTGTTGGGTTGGGTTGGTTGGGGTTGAGAGAGAGTGTTTGTGTGAATGAGAGTGAGAGAGAGAGAGGGGGGGGGGTTTCTAAGGTGAGTGTGGAACTGTGTGTTTAAATGTAAAGAGAGAGGGGGGGAGTGTATGCATGTGTATGTGTGTCTGATTCTGAGGTAAGAGTAAGATTTCTCTGTGAGAGAGTGATTATGAAATGAGGTTTGTGCGTGTGTCCTGAGCTAGGTGGATTCTGTGAAACGAGAGTCAGGTAACTTCACTTTATTACTGCCTCTTTTGGGGTTCCAGCTTTTTCCCCCATCCTGCTTCTTATGAAAAGGTCGCCCAACAAAGATCTCACTGAATTTGGTGGAAGCTTTTCCATCGATCATTATGTCCAACATCTCTCTCTTTTACTATTGATCATGATATACTATTGGAACGACAGGGGAGCTGGGTCCGACTCTCTGGTACAGTACTTGGCTGGTTCGAGTCTTACCTAAAGAACAGGGACTTCTTTGTTTCAGTAGGAAACTTTTCATAAGAACAGACAGAAATCACATGTGGGGTGCCCCAGGGCTCCATCCTGGGGACCTTCCTATTATTTGTATATGCTTCTGCTTACCCAGATTAAAACAACCAATAAGATTAGTGACCATAACTATGCAGATGATACTCAGCTCTACATTACAATGTGACTTTGAACCCATCCAAACTCTAAGTAAATGCATCGAGCAAATCAATTGATGGATGTGCCGTAACTTTCTCCAGCTGAACAGAAACAAAACTGAAGTGATTATTTTTGGACCTAAAGAGGAACGATCAAGAGTCAGCATACAGCTTCAATTAATACAGCTAGCAATTACTGATCATGCCCGAAATTTAGGTGTAGTAATGGACTCAGACCTGATCCTCCAGGGTCACATAAAGCCAATAACAAGGTCAGCCTTCTATCACCTGAAGAACATTTCTAGGATTAAAGGACTGATGTCGCAACAGGACCTCCGAAAACACATCCATGCGTTTATCTTTAGTGGGATTGATTACTGCAACAGCATATTCACAGGTCTGCCTAAAAAGTCAATCAGACAGCTGCAGCTGATCCAGAACGCTGTTGCTCGTGTTCCTCACTAGAACCAGGAAAGTAGAGCACATCACCCCAGTTCTAAAGTCCTAACACTGGCTCCCTGTAGCTCAGAGAATAGACTTCAAAATACTTTTACTAGTTTATCAATCATTGAATGGCCTGGCGCCAAAGTATGTTGAATATCGACTGTTACTATAAAGCCCCCAGACCACTCAGGTCCTCTAATTCCAGTCTACTCAACATCATTAGAATCAGAAGCAAACATGGAGAAGCAGCTTTCAGTTTCTATGCTCCTCTAATCTGGAACAAACTTCCAGACAACTGCAAAGCAGATGAAACACTGAGTTCTTTTAAATCACGGCTAAAAACTCATCTATTTAGAGCTGCCTTTGAGTAATGTTTGCATGTATCATATGCTTTGTGTGTGCTTCATACTTTATTGCTGTTTTTACTTTATATGCTTTGTCTGTGTTTTATTGCTATTTTTATTTTATCCCTTAATCATGTAAAGCACCTTGAATTACATTGTTGTTGAAAGTCTGCTATACAAATAAAATTGCCTTGCCTTGCTTTGATCTGAGGCCTGAACTGAGGCCTGAATTTACAATAGAATTCACAGATTTTTTGCATTTCTGTTGTAAGAACGAAATTTCCAATGCCCCAAAAACATTAAGTTCAGCAATACTGATTGGCAAAATATTTATTATTTTTCCCAAGCTACCTATTTAGCTGCACTTCAGGAGCACTTTTGAGAACACCCAAGAACAGAAATTATTTTAGTCTGTCGGGGGAAATTCTCTGTTGAATGAGAGTCATTTAGTGAAAATGTGTAAATATTTCCGAATGCCTGTAAGTGCATACTATTAAACCTGACATTGATACAATCTGTAAGATATATATAAATATAAATTAGGGGTGTAACAGTATGGCAAAAATAAAGCTACGTACTTTGGTTTAAATTTCACAGTTTGGTTTATTTTTGGTACTGTCAGGGAACAAAGTGAAAAAAAAAGGTTTTTGTGTAATGATATGTAAAACCAAACTGTACTTGCAGTAAAGTTTTCTACAAAATGTTCTCAGATACCATCCAAATGTAAAAAATAAAATATAAAGAAAAAATATAACATACAACATTCTACATAGATTCTTTTTAGGGAACTAAAACATCAATACTTTGTCTGTGTCAACAGTTGTAACAAGTTAATCTGGGGTTAAGCTGTTACCAGAGCCAGCTGACAGGATGTTGCATGCGTTATACAGCTGAGGTGTGAGGCATTACAGTGCACCTCTAGTCTAATTATCGGTAAGTTTACTGGTAATCACTGCTGCAGAGTTCCCTTTTTCCGAAGAGCTGCCCTTTCTTTTGTTTTCATGTGTTCTATTTTTATTTGGCCTTTTATCTCTTTTTGTATGTTTGTTAACTGAAAACAAAAGGTGATATTAGATACATAACTTTATTTTAGTATTTATGTGGGATACTGTGGTTGGGGCAGGGGTTCTTCAGTTCAGCTTTCAGCTGCTGCTGTGAAACAACACAAACGTCACTAATTTCTGGAAAAAACTTCTTAGAACATTATTACAAGCAGACGTCCACTCTGCTTATTCTTTATTGCTATGTTAAGAGAACGATACCAACGAGGGCAATGAAGCCATCATCACCCGCCTCATCAACATCTGTGGCAGCTAACAGCAACCACCGACGCAACCGGAAGTTGGTGACCAGTTAACATGAAAACGCATCGTTCCCGTCACACCGAGAAGCCAAAGTGTTCCAAAAAAGGAGATTTTAACTACGGAAGCAGGCATTCAAGCTCCTGCTCTCTATTAAAAGATTTGCTTGCCAGAACTTCTATTAGCAGGAGGCTGGGTGGAAAGTATTTGTTTACGGAGTCGCATGTTTTGCTGGGTAAAGTGCAACGCAGTCATGTTTCAGTGTAGAAACTCGGTATGCCTCTGTGCCATACCGATTGTTCCGTAACGAAAAATCTGCATGTTGACACATGTACCGTTACACCCCTAATACATACATTGCATCCAGAAATTATTCACAGCGCATTACTTTTTCCACATTTTGTTATGTTACAACCTTATTTTAAAGTAGATTAATTATTAAATGTTTTTTTATTTTTTATTTTTTACAAATGTATTAAAAAGAAAAAAACTGCTAAATCACATGTACATAGCTATTTGCAGCCTTTGCTCAATAGCTCAGGTGCATCCTGTTTCCACTGATCATCCTGAAGATGTTCCTGCAGCTAAATTGGAGTCCACCTGTAAAAAATTCATTTAATTGGGCATGATTTGGAAAGCACATACCTGTCTATATAAGGTGCCACAGTTGACAGTGCATGTCAGAGCACAAACCAAGCAAGAAGTCAAAGGAATTGCATGTAGACCTCAGAGAAAGAATTGTCTCAATGCATAAATCTGAGGAAGGTTGCAGAAAAATGTATCCTGCTTTGAAGGTCCCAATGAACATAGTGGCCTCCATCATCTATAAATTGAAGAAGTTCCAAACCACCAGGACTCTTCCTAGAGCTGACTAGCCATCTAAACTGAGTGATCGGGGGAGAAACGCCTTAGTCAGACAGGTGATTAAGAACCTGATGGTAACGCTGTCTGAGCTCCAGTGATCCTCTGTGGAAAGAGGAGAATCTTCCAAAAGGACAACCATCTCTGCAGCAATCCACCAATAAGGCCTGTATGGTAGAGTGGCCAGATGGAAGCCACACCTTGGCAAAAGGAACATGGCAGCCCGCCTGAAATTTGTCAAAAGGCACCTGAAGGACTCTGAGACCATGAATAAACTACTGCTACAGCCTATCCAGTTTTTCTGGAACCAATCACAACCGGGCTTATCCGCCTTGCGCGCTATTGGTGTATTCAAAACGAAGACGCCAGAGAGGCGACGAAAAGTCTGCAAGCAGCTTGTTGTTCACATTGGTCATGGCAGCCACCAGACCACAGCTATCTGTTGACGCTGCTGTCGCTGCTGTTTTAATAGATTTGAAAGGCAAGTTTTCTTTGAAAACGGTCTGCTTCTGCTTCAGACCGCAATCATACAAGCTATCCACGTCTGTTGACAAGTTACCAGCCTGGAGTTTCGCGTCACTTGGCAAAGTACATCACCTGGATCAATGGTCTGATTGGTGAATGCTCTATCCAATTGCGTACAGAGTCATTTTAACTATGCCCGTTGGTCACGCCTCTGGTACAGTAGAAATGACATGGCACACTCCGGCGAAAGCCACGCTACGTTTTCAGGGCCATTTCAGGAACCAAAGGAATATCAGTATGGGGGTATGTACATGGAATAGCCCGATCGAGTCGCCCATGGAAGCTGTGGTTACATCGTGCTGATTGGTTGTAATTCAGAAGGAAATTAGCAAACGTTGCCAAACAACTGGCTTTGTAAAAAATAAAGAGTTTCTGAGAAAGCAGTTTATTTGGTTTACATTTCGCTTTTGTTCATTCACTACTTACACTTCCATTTCTGAAAGCAGTCTTTGTTTACAGCAGTTTATATATTTTATATATATATATATATATATATATATATATATATATATATATATATATATATATATATATATATATATATATATATATATATATATATATATGCGTGTGTGTGTGTGAACATGGGGCCGCGCACACAGGGCGCTCCGTGTCTTTCTGTTTACAGTCGCCATATTGTGAGAGAACATTAGTCATGCAGAAGTTGCTCACCTCCGAAATGTCCATAGCAAAAATACATTCGGGTGGTGCTCAATAGAGCTTGCTGCTTACTTCTTTGACTCGCTGTGTCGCCACAGGTGATGCGTGTGCACAACTGCTGCGGTAGGGCTGGATGGAGGGAAGGGGAGGGGAAGGGGGAGTGTTTTGGGAGGGGCCTTGGTACGTCGGATTCAAAAAATTTCTTTCCCTCAAATACTCCAGACAGCAGCTTTAAGTTCTGCTTCAGTACTGAAAAATGTGGTTGTTAGTGGTGCTCAGTTCAGACTGGAGCATTACCATCCCAACGTTGAGATGGAGCACAACATTGGATACCTAAGCAAAGATCAGGTGCTTACAGCTTCATCAGACCGCTGTCAGCGCCTGCTTCTGGACCTGTAGCAGGCGGGAGACACCATCATTGTTTAATCAGAGGCTCAGCTCTACACAAATGGGATATGTGTATTGTAAGTCTTGTCTCTAACATCTGCTTATTACCAACTTTGTTGAAAGAAGGATATCAAAGATCAGAAGCACAGTGATATGTGGGTTGTGGGAACAATATTTTATTGTTCATTAATTCTCCCCTGGTCTCTCTCTACTCTCTAGCGCACAGTAGGCTCATA
This sequence comes from Valencia hispanica, assembly GCA_963556495.2. Classification (NCBI taxonomy): domain Eukaryota; kingdom Metazoa; phylum Chordata; class Actinopteri; order Cyprinodontiformes; family Valenciidae; genus Valencia; species Valencia hispanica. Next base: position 6,315,067 of record OY747719.1, read on the forward strand.
GCTGTATCATCCCTGTTGGTTCCTCCGCACAATGAAGTGGTTGTTGAAAATAGATAAACGATAAGATATATTATTTCTGGGAACATTGACAAAAACTAAAGAGCACCACTGAATACAATATGATCAACTTTAGAATTTACCACGACCCACAACTCTTTGTGTTTTTGTTCCCACTTGTGTTTGCACTTAGAATTTTTTCTTGCTGTTGTCATTAGTCTCTGTCCGTCCATCCGTCCGTCCGTCACCATCCATCCATCCATCCACTTCAGGTTGTCTGAGATTGGGTCGTTGGGGCACCAGGTCCAAAGAGGAAACCCAGACATCTTTCTTCACAACAACACCCTCCAGCTCATTCTGAGGATACTGAAGACATTCCCAAACCAGACATGTTATGTAATTCACCCAGTGAGTTCTGGGTCTTTCCCAGGCTCTCCTACCAGCAAAACCTCTAAAGAGAGGCACTTGGGTGGCACATTGATCAGATGCCTGAACCACCTCAACTGACTCGTTTTAATATGGAGGAGCAGTGCCTTTGCTAGGAGGAGGCAAGAATGGTTGAAAACATTAGGAAACTGACATCACAGAAAAAATTCTGTCAGTTGAGCTGCAACCAAGTTTTCAGTTACTTATTTGCATGTCTACTCAGAGAATTGTGCCCCCCTAGTGTTGTTCACCATGTAAACACTGTGAAAACATGCACAGCTGTTCTTTGTGACTAAGTTGAATCACCAAGGATTCAACTACAACAGCAGTGCTCAAAGGATTTGCAGAAAGATGCAAGAAAGGAGTTTCCTTATCATTTAAAGTATGAATGAAAAAAAAATCCCAGATATTACTCAACACAAATAGGTCTTAGGTTTGTTTAAATCTGTTATCTGGTCATAGTTTGTTGTTCCCTTTTGTTTTTGTTTTAAAACGCATAGCCGAATATGTGCTTATCTGTATGTTACACTAAATATCACTCAAGCATTTTCATCTTAAAATTGCATTACTTTCAACAATGTTTAACATTCTGCTCAAGCAACCTTTCAACAAACTTACAAAAAGGTGTGCTAAAGCAGTTCTAAACATAATTTTAAAACAACACATTGGTCTGAAATGAGAAAAATAAAAACAGAATGATGGTTTTGGGAAATTCAAATATCTCTGTAGAAGATGTACTTCTTTAGGACTATTTTTGTATACAATGTGTTATAGCAGGGGCTATGTGCTCAGAACTCAGTCTATTACTTCATCACTACTAGAAAACAAATAGAGTTATTACATATTTAACAATAATATTTGTAAGTAGGACATACAATTTATGCAAATCTACACAGATGACTCATAACGACATTACTTCCATGTTCTAACACCCACCTAATTTTGCTTGGGGCTGAAGAATGTTAGTTTCTATGGATACCATCCACTATTGTATGGCAGAAACTTACCTGAACTCCAAGCAGGTAGTGACTCTGAACAGTATTTATTTTGGTTGGCTGCACAAGCAAAATAATAAGTAGCCAGATAATGAGCAATGCAATTAAATGTACCGCATTAGCATTAGGTAATCATTATAGCTCTTTACTTGGTCATTAACTCACTCTGCTCCCTACATTCAGCAAGACATTTGTCCTAAACAACTGACAAGAATGTTGGAGCACTGCTGAAAATATACTGAATGGGATATATTTATTATATAAAATGTTATTTTGGATTTCTGAGAAAGGAAGCTATTATTAATAACACCATGTGATTTAAGACCAATACAGCATATTAGTAAAAGCACTTTAAACTGTGAGGCATGGTGGAGGAGGAATGATTATATGGGCTTTTAATCATTTCTATACCTTTGTCGCCTCCTGTCACTAAAAAGCTAAAAGGTAACTTAAAAGCAAACCCAAAATTAGAAATGACTTTTAGAATATTGGTCATGTGGTCTATTTCGATATATCAGTTGAAATAGCATTTGGTAAGCCTATATCTATTTTTTATTGCAAAAATTTGCTCAAGATTATTTACTGAGTTTATCAGCCAAATTCAATGTGGTTTGCTCAGTTATGGTTAATGCATCCAGTTAATGCACACTCCAATCACTAGATGGTTGGAGTGGGAATTATGGACATTTTATGTGCTAAAAAAGGTGTAGGTAATCGGAACACTACTTTTTTTGATGGCACCATATTTTGTTCATATTGTGGTTTTTAAAAGAAAACTTAGGTCTCCCCTGGCTGACAAATTATTATGCAGAACAGCATAGGTGTGCTTGTGTGTGTGTGTGTGTGGGGGGGGGGGGGGGGGGGGGTTAGTCAGCAGGGAGGCAGCTGGGGGGCCTCCTGAGACATGAGTCCACGACCCTGAAATCATGTGCTCCGAGGTTTCCCAACAACAAAGCAGAGCAGCTGAAATCAGACACCTCTCTTTCCCTAAGCACCATCTCTGCTGATCTCACTGGTGTCAGGTACCGAGGTCTGGTAGGGGACAACGGGTTGGAAGGAGTTGGCGTCGTTTAAATTCCAGCTCCTGCAGACCCCTGACCTCCACCGCCACCATTGCCACCGCCATCTTCTTCTTCACAGCCCCCACGTCTAAACTTGACGGCTGACATTGATCTGTACTTCAAAACGACAACAGAGGCTCGCCTCACATCCCCCCCTCAGCTGACACAAGCGATTTGTAAAGATGGGCTCTCTGCAGCCCTGGGTGCGGACAACTGGAGGAGATCACCCCCCACCCCACCCCACCCCCTTCCTCTCTCTCCACCCAGGTTTCCCACCCCACGTCTCAACTGACAAGCAGTGCTTTTGTTCTGCAATGCAAAGGAGGGTCAGCTTTATGCTTTTCTGGTATTTCAGTACATGACAGAAATATGTCACACACAGGCATATGGGAATGTTTCTATCAGCATTCATATACAGGATGAAAGAGAGAACAAATAATCAAGGGCAGAGTCACTGGAATTCTTTATCTTCCTTAAACTGAAAACTATTTGACTATTTTGAAATCAAGCTGTAAGCAGACGTTAGACTGGGACTTGTTATGTGAGGGAAGAGCTCTGTGTTTTCAGGGCCACGGTGGGTGCCCCACATTTTTGAAATATATTTGACCAATGTCATCTGCCATATTGTCAGGAAATCTAGATGACATATCCCTCTGGTCTGTTCAGCGATCAGTCACTCCAGATTCAATTGGCAGAACAAAGGTAATCATAAAATCTGACTGTAAGCTCTCTCTTGTTCATCTGTTAGAGAGCAATCGTGTAGCCACCAAATGAGGATATGATAATACACAAAAAAAGAGCAAAACGACAGTTTTTACTAATTACATTAAATTTGAATTAATTTCTCTTTCAGGCTGCAAAGGAAGCTGGTTAGGAATGTTGCCACGTAGCCAGAAGGTTGTGGGTTCAAATTAAACTACAAAACAGTTAGCCTATGGCCATTTTATGGCCTACACAGACATGGGCAACCCTTCTTACTTACAGTTGTCATTGATGCCCTCCACATGAAGGGTAAGACATGAAAGGTCACTACAAATAAAGCAACTTGCTCACAAGATGCTGTAACATTTTAATGGAAAGTTGAGTGGAGGGACAAATTTTGGTAGAAAAAGGTGCAGAGCAACAAGGATAACTGCAGCCTCGATATGACAATGAAGCAAAGCCCAAGTAGAAGCTTGGGGAAGATTCACATGATATAGAAGGCAGTGGTACTCAGAGCTTCAAAAGCCACCGCATAAAGACATCCAAGACATTAACTGCAACTGTCACATTCTTTGTGCTAAGACACTCCTAAGGCAGATACATTAGAAATTACATAGAATAGAATAGAATAGAATAGAATAGAATAGAATAGAATAGAATAGAATAGAATTTCAGGCATAGTCACAGATTCACACAAAGATAAAAATATAAAATATATAAAAATACAATTAAGAGTACTATACTGTACAGTGAGGGCAATATTACAACGCTAAAATAAAAAACACAAAAAAATGAAAATACACTGTTTAAAGAAATGTGCAACTGAGGAGGCTACAATTAAAATATTTACAAAATCTGGCTGTGCATTAAACAACAGACTATTTTAAAAAAATGACAAAGAATGGACACGTCCCTCGGGGGGCCCTGTGGAGGGCCCTGTGGGGGGTACTCCAGAAGTATGGGGTCCCGGTCCCCTTGATACGGGCTGTTAGGTCCCTGTACGACCGGTGCCAGAGTTTGGTTCACATTGCCGGCAGTAAGTCAGGCTTGTTTCCGGTGAGAGCTGGACTCCGCCAAGGTTGTCCTTTGTCACCCATCCTGTTCATAACTTTTATGGTGTTGAGGGGATACGTTTTGGTGGCCTCAGGATCGGGTCTCTGCTTTTTGCAGATGACGTGGTCCTGTTGGCTTCATCGGAACGTGATCTACAGCTTTCGCTGGAGCGGTTCGCAGCCGAGTGTGAAGCGGCTGGGATGAGAATCAGCACCTCCAAATCCGAGGCCATGGTCTTGAGCCGGAAAAGGGTGGGGTGCCTTCTCCGGGTCGGGGATGGGGTCCTTCCCCAAGTGGAGGAGTTTAAGTATCTGGGGGTCTTGTTCACGAATGAGGGAAAAATGGAGCAGGAGATCGATAGACGGATTGGTAGGGCATCTGCAATTATGCAGGTGCTGTACTGGTCTGTCGTGGTAAAGAGAGAGCTGAGCCGAAAGGCGAAGCTCTCGATTTACCGGTCGATCTACATTCCTACCCTCATCTATGGTCACGAACTCTGGGTGGTGACCGAAAGAACAAGACCACGGATACAAGCGGCTGAAATGAGTTTCCTCCACAGAGTGTCTGGGCTCTCCCTCAGAGATAGGGTGAGAAGCTCAGTCATCCGGAGGGGGCTCAGAGTAGAGCCGCTGCTCCTCCACATCGAGAAGAGTCAGTTGAGGTGGCTCGGGCATCTGGTCAGGATGCCTCCTGGACGCCTCCCTGGTGAGGTGTTTTGGGTACGTCCCACCGGGAGGAGGCCCAGGGGAAGACCCAGGACACGCTGGAGGGACTATCTTTCTCGGCTGGCCTGGGAACGCCTTGGGATTCCTCCCGAGGAGCTGGAACAAGTGGCTGGGGAGAGGGTCTCTTTGCTTAAGCTGCTGCCCCTGCGACCTGACCCCAGATAAGAGGCCACGACCTGACCTCAGATAAGAGGAAGAAGATGGATGGATGGATGGATGGATGGATGGATGGATGGATGGATGGATGGATGGATGGATGGATGGATGGATGGATGGATGGATGGATGGATGGATGGATGGATGGATGGATGGATGGATGGATGGACAGACAAAGAATGGATGTTTAACAATGGCAGACATGTTATCTAATATTACAGGACTGTGCAAATAACAGCAGGGATGTAAACACGTACTGAGTTTGTTGGGAGCAGTTATGATTATATAGTCTTACAGCTGCTGGGAGGAAGGATCTGCGGTAACACTCTTTGTGCACTTAGGATGCAGCAGTCTGTCACTGAAGGAGCTGTCCAGTGCAGCAACAGCTTCATGCATGGGGTGGGAGACACTGACCAACTGTGATGTTATTTTAGCCAGAGTTCTTCTGTCTCCCACCACCTGCACTGGGTATAGAGCTGGCCTTCTGGATTAGTTTATCTACTCACTTCCTCTCAGCTGTAGATAAGCTGCAGCTCCAACATATGTATTACACCATAGAAGATGGCTGATGCCACCACAGTGTCAAAAAAGGCCTTTAGGAGTGTCCCCTGCACTCCTAAAGATCTCCTCAACAGGTAGAGACTGCTCTGACCCTTCTTGTAGAGAGCATCAGTGTTTTGTCTCCAGTCCAGTTTATTGTTCATGTAAACACCTGGGTTCTTAGAAGAGTTCACTATCTAGATATTCACTCCCTGGATGTTCACCAGTCTCAATCTGGTGGTTATTCGCCTGCAGAAATCCACCACGTTGATCAAAAGGAGGCTCTGCTGGCAAAGTCCTGTGTCCATTATCTGTACTCTATGTCGTCCTCACCTGTGATGAGGCCGCCTATGGCTGTGTCATCAGAGAGCTTCTGAAGGTGGCAGCAAGGGGAGTTGAGGGGTCACCACTGTTAAGTTTTAAGGAGAAAAAAAAGGTGGTTTATCACTGATCCAAAGTCTCGAGGGAGGAAGAGTGGGAAAGCACAGAAATATCCTTTAGGTTCAGAGTTAAGATTTCACAGTCTGTGATTATCAGAGTTTGAACATTAACCAAATATTTTTGTCAGTCAGTCTGATTACATCATTTCTTAAATATTTCATCAGGTGTTATAATTACCACACCATATCATACCAATTTATTTGTAAAGTGCTTTTAACACAGCATTATAACCGACCTAAGTGCTGTACATAAATAAAAGAAAACATAGGCAAAAATAAGCACACAAACCAAAGCAAACGTTATAAACAAGGAGCTAAAAAAGGACGAACCAACAAGGTATCAGTACTACCAACGGCTCCACCGTTCAGCCCGACATTCACATTAGGCTTCATTAAAAGAGATTTGATCACTGCAGTTTTAATGGCCTGAGGAAAATGTACAAAGAAATATTTACAATCTCAAATATTTTAAGTATAACAAAGCAAAGGACTTTAAAACTTTTTACTCTAATCCTGGTGTCAACAGTGCATTTCATCAGGTCCGAATGCGTTCCTTAAAAGGTAATTATGTGGAGTTGTGGCTGCCAGCAGCTCCCTGGGGCAGCCCTGCTCTCACAGCCAGGAAATCAACACAGAGCAGCAGGAGGGACAGAGCGCAACAGCAACACAGCCACCCATAACTACAACAGATGCTAACTGTAAGACAGCCTAGCTCACTTCCTTTGATCTCAACATTATGTTCAAGACAATATAAAATAATATTGCGATTGACTTTATGGAATGCAGCACTGACCTCTAACAGGACAGATATAGACAAGTCCATCATCGGAGGCTGAGAGACCTGATTTCTTCCTTTTACCTGTGCTGATTCAGTCTTATGATACACTTTAAACCTGAATGAAACGGCTTAAACTGATTATTACAGTAGAGGTCTTGTACACAGTCCATGAGCAACTGTAAAAAATTGTTAAAATGCTTGATTCTTTTCCAGTCAAACCTGTAAACATAATCAATGATTAAAACTACCTCCTACCTGTTGACTTCTTTTTGACTACTCCTTCAAATAAAAAGTGTTGTTTTAAGCGTTTACAATATTTTGTACTGAAATGTTTAAATTCTTACTGGAAGACCCAAAATACACTCTGACTCACTCCTTTAGAGTACATTATTTTGTTAGTGAGTGGTTGCTGTCTACCCAATAACAAGTATAGCTATTGCGCTGTGAAAAACACAATCTATTTTATATTTAGAAGAAGAGAAAACATTGGTTCTGTCTGTAGGTGCGCTAAAGGCTAACTTGCATGCCTAGTCCATGGTTACCGATGGACATGGTTACCGATGGGTAAGACTATTGTCCACTCTAGTTATTTATCCACTCAGGTCTTTACAGTCACATTCAATAAATTACAACACGCATATTCATGAAGCTTGTTATCAGATTAAAAGTACTTTTTGAAGATATTCTTTATTTCTGTATGTTTTTTATTGATGTGATGAAATATCCTAACCTTCAATGTTATGTTTTTTATCAGCTGTAAGCAGAAAATCATCATAACTAACAGGAATAAAAGCTTAAAAACATCAGCTTGTGTGGAATTAATCTATAAAAGCAAGTCAAAAAGAAAATGCTTTATGAAAAATACAGCCACCTCGAGACTGCTGATAAACCGCTGCAGATTCCTGCATATTTTGTCTTTTCAGTGTCTACATAGTCATGTTCGGTCATAAATAACTTCACTAAAGTCAAAACAATTGAAATGTACTTTTTCATGTTTTAGACCACTTTGAATGCGCTAAAGCCAGAAAGAGAGGGAAATTATGAAGTGATTTAGCTTAGCTTCTCCACATTCTACATAACACAATCAGAACAAATAATCTCCTCTGAGAGCTCTGTTGAACAAAATGATTTTGCTCTTCTTTGTCTTTGCTCTCGCCTGAGAAAGTGAACCCAAGAATTGCAGGACCCTGTCCGGTGCTTAACCTCCAAGCTTAAACCTTTAAAACTGAAGGAGGGCAGCTGTATTTCACAGAGTCTGAGACACAGCAGTTCCCCACAGATGTGACGTTTTACAACATTTCCTGTTAGCCAGCAGCTGATGTTGCTGAGAAGTCACTGGTTCCCCTGCTGATGACAAATCTGTTAGATTTTTTTCTGTTCTACAGCAAGAGTTGAAATCAGATATTTACACACCCTGTATGACATCGTATCAGACTAAATCTTTCCTGTTTTAGGTTGGTAAGGATTAACAAAAAGACTTTGCTAAATGCCAGAATAATGACAGTTGCCTTTTCAACTGTATGACTTTGCTGGAATTTTGGCCCATTCCTCCAGACAGAACGGATGTAACTGAAACAGGTTTTCAGGTCTCCTTTTTCACAAACACCTTTTCAGGCGTGCCCACAGATTTTCTATTAGATTCCGATTAGGGTTTGGTGATGATCATGCCAAAACATTGATTTTGTTATGCTTAAGCCACTTTGTAACTGGTTTGGTGGTATGTGTAAGGTTATTGTTCATTTGGAAGATCTATTTGTGTCAGAGCTTTACCTTTCAGGTTGATGCCTTGTGATGGTACTTTAATATTTACATATAATGTTCTTTCCTCGTGGTTCCATCTGTTTTGTGAAGTGCACCAGTCCTTCCTGCAGCAAAACACCCACACATTATCCTGCTTCCGTATGTACTCATTGTCATTATAGGCAAACACTTTCATTTTATGTTCATCAAACAATAGAATATGTCTCTGAAAATTAAGTTATTTTTTTCCCTAATTGCATTTCATAGCTTCTTCTACACTGAATGGCCTTTCAAGTCATGATAGTACAGGATTAGTTTCACTGTAGATACTGACACTCTCTTACCCACTTAGTCGAGTGTCTTTCTGAAATTGTTGAAAGACATAGTCATCTTACGTTATGTAATCTTCTGAATTTTAAGAAAGTGGTGGATTCTCTTTAAAAGTACTCCATCAGTTATACATCCCTTTATCAATTATGAATCATTTTGATAACTCCAACTGACCTAAAACAGGAAATTCATTTCATTTAATATCACGCACTAAGATATGTAAGGTTATGTGCCTTTGAATAGATTGTATGCAAATATGTGGTTTTCAACTGTATGTGTACTCCTACATTCAAAAAGAGCCGTTTGTATAAATGTTAACCTGTCAAATAGAACAGCTTTGTTGACTGTTAGATTTGTCCCTGCACCCGAGGAATCCCCTTTAAACACAGACGGGGCAGCGGAACAATATTTCACCATGCATAATTCATGTTGAGCCTGACTCTTAACGAGGTGCTAAAAATCCTGACATGTGGCCCACTCAGCGCTTGATCCTGGACCATAAATTCGTAATACTTTTTTATGAACTGCATCTGGTTGAGGTGTTTATGTATAATACAGAGTTTAAATTGTAACTTAGTGACAGAACATTGTAGCTCCTTAGCTCGTAGTGCGTTAATAAATGACGACTCTGGGCTATTTCTCTCTCGACATCAGGATCCACGTTGCTTTGTTTTAGCAGCTGGCCTGTTAGTGATTACCTTCACTGAAAAACCCAAACCAAGGACACTCACTTTAATCTGTTACTGAGCACCATTTATCTGAACGCCTGGTGAATTTATGTCTCAGGGCTTTTTAATCCTCATCTTTCTGTCAGTATAGCTTTGGATGTCTGCGCTGTCAATACATCTCAGTCTGACTGCAAATATATTGTTTGTCAGACTGTGTTAGTTTAAGCAGAAGGAACAGGCTGATGTGTGGGTGTTTAATCTTAACACAGTGCCATAAAGAAGTTGTTCTCACACTCAATATCCACAACTCCCAATCTGTCTGCATGAGTAACTAGATGATATTCTCTGAGCTCATGATAAGTGGGTGGGTAGGGGGATTGAAATAAGTCTGCATGTTTCATGTGAACCATGAAAACGATTCCATGTGCTACAAGCTCAACACTCTGTCTGCCTGTCAGTCTCTATATTTTAGATGTGACCGGGTGCGTGTTGCACAAGGTGGAAGGAAATGTGACAAGTTTCACAGCTTTTGGAGGTTTCATAATCACGTGGAAAGTAGCTCCGGCTTGCAGCATGGTCAATGTTTATAGGGAACACCCAAAACACCATCAAATAAAATCGGAAGGAATTCATACATTTCAAAATGCTTTCTTCTCCTTCATTATCCAGAAAGATCAGCATTACTTTGATTTTGTCATTGCAAAAAGACAATTATAAGATGTTCTACAAAGGTCAACAAAGAGCCATCATTTTACAATATTCCTTTACTGTCTGAACCTATTCTCAGTCAAATAATGTTTTGAGCTGAAATGCAGATCCTAAATAAAACAGAGATATGTTCATAATGTAATAGATTCATCTGTAGATGTTTTAACTGCTTGATTTGGAGCCTAGCGAGGAATCCAAAAGCATTGTGATGAGCCCAGCCTGCTTGTAGTTCACCAGAACTGTAATTCAGAAAATCCAGCTTTGATGTTGCAGTTTCTGCTCCAGAACTGACCAGCATCGGCACTCCAGTGTCACCAATTCCAGTTCTACAAGTAACAGTCTCAGCAGAATATTTATTTTAAGAGGTTTGTACAGATGCCACTTTTCTTCACATAATCACTGCTTGTATAACAGTGCTCTCAATGGAGCAGAACTTAAAATACTGAGAAGGCATCTGTATCTTTTCCTTCATTTGCCTCATTAGACACACAAAAAACTGTGTTGCTGCAGGTTATTTTTGTCAAAAGAAACAAACGCAGGTGCCTTGGTGTTCTGGCTGTTAACTCCATGCTTAAACTATTGGTAGTAGCCCCAGCATAAACTGTGCTGTGTCCTCATTCCTCAGCCTTGAATTATACATCTAAAGATTAATCTATTACATTATGAACATATTATCTGTATTTTATGTAGGATCTACATGTCAGCCCAAAACATAATATGACTGAGAATAGGTTCAGACAGTAAAGGAATATTGTAAAATGATGGCTCTTTGTTGACCTTTGTAGAAGATCTTATAATTGTCTTTTTGCAATGACAAATTCAAAGTAATGCTGATCTTTCTGGATAATGAAGGAGAAGAAAGCATTTTGAAATGTATGAATTCCTTCAGATTTTATTTGATGGTGTTTTGGGTGTTCCCTATAAACATTGACCATGCTGCAAACCAGAGCTACTTTCCACGTGATTATGAAACTTCCAAAAGCTGTGAAACTTGTCACATTTCCTTCCACCTTGTGCAACACGCACCCGGTCACATCTAAAATATAGAGACTGACAGGCAGACAGAGTGTTGAGCTTGTAGCACATGGAATCGTTTTCATGGTTCCAACTACTAAATCCAATATTCCAGTTGTTTCATAAACCAGGTTGGATTTCCACTGCAACATCTAAAATGTCAAAGAAGGTTTCTGCAGTAACACATGTTTTAATGTGTATTTTAACATCTAAACATTCAAATATCACAATGACACCAATATGAAATAAAAGCAGACTTTGGGGAAATTATGTTTTGGAATAAAATTCATGATATTAAATAATGGCTAAAAAACAATCTCTATTTTTAGGGGGAAAATATTACAGTTAAATGTTTTATACGAATAAACACATTTTAAAGATAAATGACAAACATTTTATACTAAAGCATGAAATTTTATATGCATTCAGTTTTTTTCATTTTATTGTATTATATATTTGTCTGCTATTTATTCATGTAGATATTTCGTTTATAATTGTATTTAGTTCTTTATTTAACTTTGAGCATTCTAGTGGTCCATATATCTACATCAGTTCTTTTGTTATCTCTTTGTCTCTGCTCTGTCTTCTCAAACCCGCAGATGGTCATGGCAGATGACTGTTCGTACTGAGCCAGGATCTGGTTCTGCTGGAGGTTTCTTCCTGTTAAAAGGGGAATTTTTCCCCTCTACTGTCACTACATCATTGCTCATTTTGAGGGACTGCTGTGAAGTCAACAACAGAACACAGGAGACGGTCTGTCGCTTTCTTTTTTTTTTATCTCAAACAACTGATATTTGGAACTTGTTCTTTTGTCTTTTTTTCAGAGTGGTATGAATGATATCACAGCAATGCAGCAGTAACAAGCGTGGTTGGTGACTAATCTGAGAAGTTAGCTACAAAAGGTTTTCTAGCAACGTCAAAGAAGTGGACTTGAAAAATATGCTTTTGTAGCATTTCAGACTGAGGATCCATTTGCCTCCGTTTCAACCATATATACAGGCAGGATGGTGTGATAAAGAAAATGTTCCATTTTGTGGGGCCCTAGGAGGTTTCTGTTACGTGCATGGTTGCATGGTAAAAAAGGGGGAAAAATATTTCTCACAGCTGTGTCCAGATGTTTTCATTATGTTCCCCTTGTCAGAAGTATGGAGTTTTGGCAATGATTAACTTCAATTCAATTCAGTTTATTTATATAGCGCCAATTCACAACAGATGTCATCTCAAGGCACTTAACAAGAAGTCATTTCAATACATTTATACAAACATTCCAATCAGTTAAAAGTTTCCTATTTAAGGAATCCCAGCAGATTGCGTCAGTCATTGGCGTGAGGTTGGGCAGACTTTCCAACCACAGCAATCCTTCAGCAATCCCTCATACTGAGCAAGCATGAACCGACGATAGAGAGGAAAAACTCCCCTTTAACAGGAAGAAACCTCCAACAGAACCAGGCTCAGTAGAAGCGGCCATCTGCCACGACCGTCTGGGGGTTTGAGAAGACAGAGCAGAAACACAGAAGGAACAGAAGATCTGATATAAGAGAACTTTCTATGTTACAGAAAGTAAAAAGAATATCACAGCATCTGTAAAAACGCTAAAGCTGAAAAGAGGATGGCTTCTACAACAGGATAATGATCCTAAACATACCTCCAAATCCACCATGGACTACCTCAAGAAACGCAAGCTGAAGGTTTTGGAATGGCCTTCACAGTCTCCCGACTTAAACATCATCGAAAATCTGTGGGTAGATCTTAAAAGAGCTGTGCATGCAAGACGTCCTAAGAATATTGCAGAACTGGAAGCCTTTTGCAAGGAAGAATGGGGAAAAATCCCAAATAATAGAATCCAGAAACTTGTTGTTGGCTATAAAAAGCGTTTACAAGCTGTGAGATCTGCTGGAGGGGGTGTTACTAAGTACTGAAGGTACTGATGCTGTAGAGTGCCCCGACTTTTGCACATGCCAAAATTATGTTTTTAATTTTTGTAATTTTGTTCAATTTATAAAATAAAATGTAACTATGCATTAATGTTTCCTGACAATATTGTCTTTTTTTCCCATATACCAGAGAGACAGTAAATATGAATATACATTTTTAAATATATAAAATATGCTGTTTTTTACTTTTTACTTTCTGTAACATAGAAAGTTCTCTTATATCGGATCTTCTGTTCCTTCTGTGTTCTGCTCTGTCTTCTCAAACCCCCAGACGGTCGTGGCAGATGGCCGCTCCTACTGAGCCTGGTTCTGTTGGAGGTTTCTTCCTGTTAAAGGGGAGTTTTTCCTCTCCACTGTCGCTACATGCTTGCTCAGTATGAGGGATTGCTGAAGGATTGCTGTGGTTGGAAATCTGCCCAACCTCACGCCAATGACTGACGCAATCTGCTGGGATTCCTTAAATAGGAAACTTTTTAACTGATTGGAATGTTTGTATAATTGTATTGAAATGACTTCTTGTTAAGTGCCTTGAGATGACATCTGTTGTGAATTGGCGCTATATAAATAAACTGAATTGAAATTGAATTGAATTGTTTTTAAAGGGGTGCTCTGACTTTCGCACACAACTGTAGATCTCTTCACGCTGCGGTAACTGTTTTTTTCTTACTCTACAGTTGATATTAGAGCTGACGCAAGCCCTCTTTAAATAGGAAAAATTATCTTAATACCATTCGGGAATTTCAACCAAACCATTCAGCCCAAGAAAAGCTGAAATGTCTAATTAGGAAAAAGTTGGACACATGTTCCTAGATGTGCTTAATTTTTTGTGCAAATCTTGCTGATTGCCATGTTAAACTTTCACTTTTTCAACCACATGCAGAACACCAGAGGAAGACCAGTAGTAAAATTGAAAAGGTTTATTAAACAATGATAATGATGCGACACGGGAGCTGGGAACACTGCAGGAGAAATCGTAGGTGAAGTACACTGCGGAGGAAGAAGATCCACAGGTGAGAATAGCTCTTAGTTGTTGATATAGTTGAAGGTACACAGGTGAAGCTTACTTGGTAGGTGGTAGATGGGATGCCAGGAAGCAGAACCTAGGAGTCCGGGATGTCTGCAAGAACTTCTTTCTGGAGACGTGGAGATAGTGGATTCTGGGAGTGAGGGTGAAGCTCCGAGGGCGGACAGGCAGAGCACGGAGATGGAGCATCAATCACGGAGGAACTTGACAGGCTGGCAGACGAGGAATATTGAACGGAACTTTTAAAGAACCTGGAGAGCGGATCACAAGGAGATGACAACGATGAACACCTGGGAGGAGCACAGAAAGGTGAGCAGGTTTGGCTAGGAGAGCTTAGCAGGAACACTGGAGGAACAGGGAGGACGTAAAGTTCATTACCAAACGGTATCGAACACTCAGGCGCCGAAGATCTGTCAGCTAACTCCTTAAATCCTCAAACTGTGATGAGCTCAATGAGCTGCAACTGTGAAGGTGCAGCAGGCAGGCTCCACCCTCGGCTTGATTGACAGGTACTCAGCTCAGCCAGGACCTCTGGTGGAAACTTCCAGAATAGTAGAGAAAACAGCAGGAAGCAGACAGACAAAACACAAACACCCCAGACTTCTAAAACTGATCAAGTATATCTTTTTTTTGTTTTTAGACAAAAATAAGAAAAAATGTCCAAGAAACAAGGCTTTTTACTTCCTTAAAAAATCTTTTTTGTATATATAAATGATTTTCTGTCTAACATTTTGTTGATGTTTTCCAGAAGATGCTTCTTAAATGTGAACCTGATTTGGTGAGGAACATTTTACAGCCTAAAAGCTGAAATCTAACTTTGAGACCATCCTGCAAGCCCGTTTAGTTTTTATAGTGCATGTTACACTGGCAATTCATGCTTTTGTGCAAACATGTCTACAGATAACCATGTTTGGTCATGGCCTGTTCCTTAAAATAAGATCACAAACCTGGCTGGCTGTGTCTGTCCTGTTAAAGGGAACTCTGGCTCCCAGAGAGCCCAAATCTCGTTCCATCCAGTGACAGCACAGCTGGCTGTTTCCTTTAGCAGACTTACTGTCTGGACCTGGCTTCCATGGTGAGTTGACTTTCAGTGTGTTTCTGCTTTAGATGGCAGATCTGCAAATACTTTGTGTAACAACTGTCTGTTTTAGGTTTTAGGTACAAACTGATGAGCATAACAATGTTTTTATTCGCTTTAGGAAATGGCACTTAAAGCGATGCATCAGCTGTATCAGTGCAGGCTACAAACTGAATATAGGAGCTTTGATATTTTCAGCTCCAAACACCTGGGGCTCTATTGTCATGCACAGCTTTCAACCACAGCCATGACCGTGAAATTACCACATGGTACATCACACTGTTTGCACTAGTGAATTCATTCAAATGCATGTTACTGTCCTGGTCATGACTCATAACTAGGATATAATTATATTTAGTACATCATGAAACCTAAAGGCCCTGCCAGCAAAGAGGTCACCGCTCAGTGCTCACTGCAGTGTGTGCCAACACTTTTCCTGACTCTTCCTATTTAAACCAGTGAACAAAATCTTTATTATCATAAAACTGTTGATCTGCTTGGTGAGTGATCTTATAGCAATGGTGGTCTGAAAATCTGTGATATGAGGACAATATATAAAAAAAATTAACTCACCTAAGTGCTCTGCTTAGTATTATTTGCAGACAAAACATCACATATCTATTTCAACTGGAACATAACTATTTTAGAGATTCCTCCTAAATCTTGGATGTTTATATACACATGTATAGTGTCCTTTTATGTAATGTTCTGGCAGTCTGTGTAGATTTAACTAGCCTTTTCCTCTTTGATTGACCCTGTCATGGACTAGTTAAGTTATGAGGCTCAGGTGGTAGGAGTTTAACTGGTGGGTTGCCGGTTTGAACCCCTGCTCCACCTGTTTCAGTCGTTGTGTCCTTGAGCAAGACCTTTCATCCACCTTTGGTTGCTGGTTGTGGTCAGTGGGCCTGGTGGTGCCTGTATATGGCAGCCTTGCTTTTGTCAGTGTGCCTCATTGGCAACTGTGTAGCTACACTGTAGCTTACCATCATCAGCATGTGAATGAATGGGTCAATGACTGAATGTAGTGTGAAAGGACTCTGGGCAAAATAAAGATCTATACAAGTACAGGCTACTTAATTAGCTTCATACCTGTTTCATTGTAAATACACAAGTGTGGGTATGAATATCACAAATGTTGGCTGATACATATGCCAGTGGTGAGACAAAAGTCATTGTTTGGCAGGTCTCAAGGGGAATCCGCAAGTCCTGAGTCAAATCTCAAGTAAAAACAGGCAAGTTTGAAGTCGAGTCCTAAGTCTGAAACTTTACATTTCAAGTCATTTTTTAAAAACAACATTGCAAGTATATCCATCCATCCATTTTCTATGCAGGGTTGTGGGGGGGGGGGGGGTTGGTGCTTATCTCCAGCAGTTAAAGGGCGAGAGATGGGGTACACCCTGGACAGGTCGCCAGTCCATCACAGGGCGACAGGGAGACATACAGGACAAACAACCATGCACGCACACATGTATGTAGTTCAATGAGCTCCAGGATCCTTCCTACAAAATCCAACACTGTGGCTCTGGGAAAACACAGAGTCAGCGCTGTGGGGTATAATACAAGCAGAGTCTCGGCCTTGCCTCCATAGCGAGTTCAAGTTGGAAAAGGAAGGAAGTGTTGACGTTGTCGAGCTCTCTCCCCCCGCAGTCCCTCAGTCTGCCAGGCAGTACCTCTTTTTGGCGCATTTTACAAACAGGAAATGTGGGTGGAGTTAGACTCTGCTAGAGTGGTACGTTGCCATTTAAGAATATAGTTGTTAAAACTATTTCGGTCCTCACCCCAGTCCAGAAGGAGGTGGTAGTGCACCTCAAGTTGTTTGCTAACCACAATGAAATCAGAAGAAGCAGGGCGCTGTGTTGTTTGTAGGCTAATAATGAACATGGAAATGACCTTGGAAACTACAGCACATAAAGGAAATCAAAAAGGTTTTCAGTGGCAGATGTTGGATGGTGGACGTCAGACTTCATCTATTTCTGCATCTATTTCATTGGAGGGCATTCATTAATGTGGTTTGAGATATCTCGGTTATGTATATGATTAGAGGCTACAAACAGTGAGTTTCACATTATTTTGCTTTCTGAGTGGTTTAGCAAAAGCGTTTGCTGTCTATAGTTAGGACTGTATCCTTGATTGCCACAGACCATTGGAATCGCAAGAATCTTAGCTTTCCAATTATGTATAATATGTATATGTAACAGAAAGGGTGTTGCAAAAACGATTTGATTCCAGAAGTACGTAACGTCCCACCCAGGGAACGAAATAACGCTAAAGGGAACACGTTCCTCAAAACTCTGCATATAGTTCTAATAAGTAATGTTCAGCATCCCTGTTAGGAAAACTGGCATTAACGAATAAACAACCGCAAATAAAATTAAGATCATGCTATATCTCTATATTTGATGTATTGACATAAATTAGTGATATGTGTGATGGACAGAAAAATAATATTAAGTATAGGTTATATAACTGTGCGAAATATAAAAAACCCAAAGCTTAATGCATTGACTGCAGTAAACTATTTGTTCATAATTTAGTATCCCAACGCAGAAGTCTCCAAACATATAATCCGTCCTCTGATTTAACTTGATCTATTTCAGGATTATGATGGGGAGGAGACCCGCTTTCTTACACAGACCTCCATTTACCATCAACCAACAATCCTGGACTAATTAGCAGCCAGTTATTATTGGACGCGCTCGGAAAACTTGATTTAAAATGGCATGACAAAGATAGCATACATGTTACAGGCAAACAGTTTAATCAACTTAGCAAAGAGAACATTTGCTCATAAAACTAAGTTACTTAAAGTCAACTATGGCATTGTAGCAAAAAAAAGTACTACTTACCGTTTCTTTTGGTACTTCAAATGTTGCATGCTTTAAACATTGCACTGCGTTTTTTGTCAACAACTTCGTAGTTTATGTACTCAAAAGAAATTACTATTGGTAGCATCGTTGTTTTTGGCTGTAGCGGTGTATAGAGACAGAGGGTTAGACTGGGTTTTCCAAACTCTAATTTTGGTAATTTCATTGACCGTTCTACAGTTCTCGAACACATACGTATAGAGAGAAATTCTCCATTTGTCAAGACAGGATGAGTGAAATGACTTAAAGTGTGCAATTTTGAAATAGTAGATGTTTTAAACTTTAGATATTGGGTTAAATATCAAGTCTTTTTAAGTAAATACGTTCAAGTCCGAGTCAAGTCCCAACTCCAAGTCATTGGTGTAAAGGTCGAAGTCAATCAAAGTCTTTGAACATTTTTTCAGGTCAAATTTAAAGTAATAAAATTATTGACTCAAGTCTGACTCGAGTCCAAACCATGACTCGAATCCACACTTTGACATATGCCTCTTATAGTAAGGATGCAGTCAGAACTACTTTGATGTCATCTAGTGGTTGGAGTGTGAACTAAACGTGGTTTGTGGACTTGTGCAAACTGCATTGAATTTGGCTGATAAACTCAGTATATAATCTTAACCCTGAACTAAAATGTGCAATAAAAATAGATAAAAGCTTACTAATTACTTCTACAATTGATACATCGGAATAGACAACATATGACCAAAATTCTAAAAGTTATTTAAGACTTTGGGTTTGAATCTTTTTAGTGACACTAGGCAACAAAGGAATGGAAATTAGTGATACTAGTAGTAAACATTATGCGTAATTTTTGTATAATTGTAGAAATAGTAAAATCTGTGGATGTATTTTGATCATGCAACTTTAATTGTATCCAAAGTATATGCACAGTCTGGTGATTGTGGATCAGGTAACTGTACAGCCAATGGAATAAATCTTGAACCTGACTTATTCGAAACTCTGCAGAACTAATATTTGAATTTGAGATTCCACCCAAGAGAGAGACAGCCTCTCTTTTGCAGAAGCCCTGCTGTTCTGCTTGTGGGAGAAGCAGGGAGAAGATAGCTGCTGAGCAGAGATGAGAGGACAACCCGACGTTTTGAGCTAGCTAGGTGCACAGCCACACCCCCTCAAAGAGGGGCCACACCATGCATAGGAAGAGTCGTTTTAACCATGCAACATGAGTAACCTTTTTCCACCTTTGTTGAGTTTTCCTTTGTTCTCTGGTGCCAAGAGTGATCCCTAGCCTGCGCTACATGCTAAAAATAGCTTTGTGCGCTGGTGCTGATAGAGCTTGTTTATCTTTCTGTGCGACCTGCTTCAGCAGACCGCTAATGCTCGTAAACAATAAACAATTAGGATTGTTATTGTCTTAATTATTTTTGTTAATAAACTGTTGTATTTTAGAAAGTCCTTGTTTGTTGTTATTCTCTCTCTATATATATATACACATATACATATATATACATATATATATATTAGGGCTGTCATTTTAACGCGTTAATTAGATCAATTAATTAGAGCGTAAAATAACGCGTTATAAATTTTAACGCACGATTAATTATACAATTCGAACATTTCAGAGTTGGCCACTTTGACCCCCGTACATGCGACTGGTTACGTCACTTCATGCGCCGTTAGTAGAGGCTAGTCCATACAACAAACAGAGCGGGCTGAGGTGAGCACAGAGAAATGGAGAAGAGTGCAGGTGATGGGAGCCAATCTTTGCTGGGGCCATTGAACGGCAAGTTTATTTACAAGAAGAACGCAGATGGGACAGTCAACAAAAACACGGTTATTTGTAGCTTATGTAGAAAAGAATTTGCTTTTCATTGAAGCTGCTCTAGCCTGACTTATCATTTTAACGCTAAACATGTTCTGGCAGGTTCCAGCGCTAATGTTGCGACTGCTAGTACTTCCAGCGCTCTTCGCCAACCCAAGCTTACAGACTATGGTAAACGACTAAGCAAAGGCACCACAGATAAACTGACAAACTCGATCGCTAAGTGGATAGCAGGTGATTGCAGGCCAATTTCAATCGTGGAAGATGAGGGGCTAAATGAGGCGTTTCAGATAGCGTCGTCGGATGCAACATTCAGGTTACCTTCGAGAGGTACGGTAATGAAAAAAATCCATCAGTTGTATAGTGATGAAAGGAAAGCAAAAGAAGAACTGTTGGCAGGTTCAAGCAACCATGTGTCCTTAACAGGAGATCACTGGACGTCGGTGAGCAACCATAATTATTTGGGGGTCACAGCACATCTAATCGATAGTGAGTGGAAGCTTAAGTCTTTTGCATTAACTGTGTGCAAAACAACGAGCCGCCATTATGCAGATGCGTGTGCCGCGCAGTTTGAAGCTGTGATAAAGGACTGGAAAATAGAAAGCAAAGTGACAACCATCGGGACCGATAGCGCAAGAACCATGGTCGCGGCAGCACGCCGGATGCCTTACGAGCATATTCCATGTGCAGCTCATATGCTGCAAAGAACCATTACAATTTGCCTTGAGGACAGCAGCTTTGACACCGCCCTGGCAAAGTGCCGCAAAATAGTCGGACACTTCAAGCACAGCCCTGCCAGCACAGAAGAACTGCACCAGCAGCAGGCAGCCCTCGGACAGGCCAGAGAGCCATTGATTCAAGACGTATCCACAAGGTGAGACTGTCCACTACTATCTATAGTTTTTTGCTCCTAAAGAAAGTGTGTGTGTGTCAATCAATCAATCACTTTAATTTTTGTAAAACCCAATATTGCAACAAACATTGTCTCAAAGGGGCTGAAAAAATAAAAATAACAGTAACATCCATAAAAAATATAAATAACGTAAACAACAATAAAAATACCAATAACAGCAGTAACAATGTGTGTGTGTGCTTTAACTATTGTACAATGTGTTTCTCAAAAGTTAAAGCCCCTTGTGGGACTAATGCAGTTTTTGTTTCATTTTTTTACAAGATGGAATTCAACCCTCTCAATGGTCTCACGGTACCTACGGAACCAGGAGGCTGTGAACACCACTTTGGCTCAACAGAAGCACAACCTGGCCACACTGACCAACCTAGAGTGTGTCAAACTACAGAAGCTGGAGGATGTTCTTGAACCCTGCAGGTATGTCCCTTTTTGTCGCTCTCTCACACATATACACACCCTTTCACACACCTGCACACCTCACCTCTCATTCTCTCTTCCCCCTGTTATACACTCAGCTCTGCCTCTGTGTCATACAACTCTCTCTCTTTCTCACTCTTGCACACAATTCTTCTCTCTCCTTTAATTTTCTCATCTACTCCTTCCTACATCTTTCTCTATCTTCACTCACAAACCTCATATCTCCCATCCTTCTCATACTCTCTACTCATTTACACACAAATACACAAACAGACCTCACCTCTCTCTGCACTTTTCATACACTCATCTCCCCCTCCCTCCCATACACCTTTTACTCACACTTTAGCTCACACATACACATGCACGCACACCCACAACACCACTAATGGATATGAGTTCATTATTGCCCTGTATTTGTTCTACTGCAGGTATGTGACGGAGCTCCTGGGAGGGGAGTCTTATGTGTCATGCTCTGTGGTGCTCCCCGCACTCTGCCATCTTAAACGTGTCATGGAGCCCACTGATGAGGATCCAGGCTACATGATGAAGTTCAAGACCACCTTTTTGAAGGACTTAGACACACGCAAGGCCAACATCAACAACAGATGGCAACTGCCCTTGACCCGCGATTCAAGGACTTGAAGAGCATACCCAAGGATGAGAGGGACGAGGTATGTGGGTGACTGAGACGTTCAGTGTTTTGGAAGTTTAAAAAGTGTCAAGCAAAAATTAATTTTCCATCTTTTAAGGTGTGGACCTGGCTTGGAGAGATGCTAGCAGAAGCAGGACCTGCTCCTGCTCAACCCACAGAGGACGAGCCAGCAGCCAAGAAGAGCCTGCTCCTGCTATGTTCTTCAGACTCTGACTCGGACAAGGAGGAGCCGGGGCTGCTAGCCCGTTACAAAGCTGAGCCTTGCATTGGAATGCGTGAGTGTCCACTGGAGTGGTGGGCAGCTCACACTGGAGCCTATGGACAGCTGTCTTCTATTGCTCGCAAATACCTGGCTACTCCTGCGACCTCTGTGCCATGCGAGAGACTCTTTTCTCTTGCAGGTAACATCATACAAAAGAAGAGAGCAGCCTTACGCTCAGACAATGTAAACAAGCTTGTTTGTCTGAGCAACTGGCTCAAGGAGACTTAGATTCTGTAATTTAACCAAAGGGGGAAGGTTGATTTGAGGACCTGTAACTGTGGCCCTACTTTCTGTAGTGGTTTTCTGGGTTTAGTTTGTTATGCCCCACATCATTGTTTTTTTTATTTATCTAGAAACAATGTCATGTCCTCCTAACAAGGAATGCCTCTTGTCTTCACGTTCTTGATGTTAAACATTTCAAGGTATGTTATCCTTGTTTTGCTGTTGTTTGTTTTATTGAGCACCTGGTTAAGTGCCTAGTGTTATTTATTATTTTATTAGCTTTATTTGCACTGCATTTTTGAATAATGCACCAGTTTTATAGGTTTGCTGGACATTTTTTTTAATTTTATTTATTTATAAAAAACACTGAAAGTGTAATTTAAGTTGCTTGATGAAGCTTTGTATATATTTTGGGCAAGATGCCCTTTTCAGATGTCAGCAATAAAAGAAATGTGTATTTCATATGCTTTTTTCTTATTTGATTAGTCATTCACTATACTGCAAGTGTTCTAGAATTCAAACTCTTTATTTGGGGACCGTCAGCAGATATGAGATTAAAATGCGATTAATTAGATTAATAAATTAGAAATCCTGTAATTAATTAGATTAATTTTTTTAATCGTCTGACAGCACTAATACATACATACATACATACATATATGCGTGTGTGTTTGTGTGTGTAATAACTTCCTGTTCGAAGAACACCACAAACTTACTCCATCTAATATGGTTTATTTACCTCAGCATTATCAGGCAGGTAGTCATAAACATTAACTGAGACTGAACTATTTGGTTATTACTATTTACTGTACAGTCAGGATGGTGCCCCAATTTGGTAATTTTTACCTAATTTACAAATTTTATTATTTATTGCCCGCAGGAATTATTCAAACATATTCATAGCCAAAACAAAGCTATTTTAACACAACAGCAATGGCATATTTCAGTATTTAGCTGTATTTGAAACACTACAGGATGAAAACCAATGGTTGTTGGAAAAATATATGTTGGCTAGGCGCTCATGGGACTGTGCAACAGAGGAAATTCGAGGTATTTTGCTGTATTTAAAACAATGCAATTATGAAAAAAGCAATGGTTGTTCCATGTGTTCTGTGGTTGTTCCGTGTTTAATTGTATGTAAGGTGCCCCGGGATAAATTTTGTCGCGATTTGGTGTAGTGAAAGTATAGTATTTTTTACAAAATCTGAAGAACAACATACATACAAATTTGTGCTTAGTTAACTGAAGTCTGATAGAAATCTTCCTGTTAAACATATTTTCTGATATCTATATGGATTTTGTACATTAGATTCAATCCAGCATAAAGCACACATTAATCTTTGTTGTCATACATCACATGGAAAGTAGTTTGGTTCAAAGCTGACAGAAATCAGGAGGAGATATTTCTACAAAACAGCATTTAGAACAACTTTGTTTCTTAATAGCCATAAATGGAGGGTCAAATACTTAAAATAATCTGTAAGGTATTGTCTTAATAAATTATTAATAAGGGGGTATAATCAATTATGTTCACAATGTTATTCTAATTGCTCCAAAAACATACCAAGAAAGATATCAATAAATAAATACTGAAGTGCTGTCCCAAGATATATTAAGAAATCTAAACTGTAAAAAACTGGATCTTGAGTGTTTGTTGTTTTAAATGATTTATGAGCAGCAATAACAGTATTTTCTTTCTGTTGACAGGTTTCATTCAGCCAGGCGCTTAAGAACTGACTTATCTCTATTTAAAATGAGTAAATGATACAAAATTAACGGTGACTGGCAGAGAAGCTAGATAGAGGCTTTTACTCTGTTTGCATGAATTAATAGTTCTAAACATTATAACATTCTGGCTCCTGTGGTATGTAGAGATCACAAAACACAAAGTAGTATTTGGTCTGCTCTGGAAAAGCATACATTGGATGGTTTTTGAAAGCAACTGTTAATTTGTTTTAGGCCTGGGAGGTATTATCCTTTGTATTATAACAGAGAAAATGAGTACATAAGTAGAACAGCTATTCATCTGGAGAAGGTAATGAATCTTCAAGGGGGGAAAACATGATGCAGAAGCTAATCTCTGATTCCAAGCATCTGATAGTAAATCAAGTAGGCGTTTACCCAGATCTATTAAGAGGTTAAAAATCACATGCTTGTAAGTGCAACAGATCCAGCTTGGTAGCCTTTTTTACTAAAACTGAAACTTATGGAAAATGCTAGACAGATTAGCATGCACTATCAGACACTCAGAGACTCTCAGAGGTAATTCAATAAATAGACAGAAAAACAAGTCATGTGTTATACCATGTATTTACTTTTCTCTAGTTTGGCATGTGTTAATTTTGCAGCAACTTCAAATGACACTTACGCCAGGTGGAAAATGTGATACATTTTTACACTTGTAGGCATCTAAGAGATTATAAACTGACTCAAAGATTCCCTTTCAGCTGTGTTTTTCCTCTTAGATGAAGCCACTAAAATGGCTACAGCTTCCATTAACTCCTTACTTATTCTTTAAGATATAGAAAGTCATCCTGGATCAGAGCTTCTGTGTTCTGTGTGTCTACTCTGCCAGCTATCTTTTAAATAAACTACTGAAGTTAAATTAAAACTGGTGAAATAATTAGGGGCAAGTCACAATGGTATTGGGTAATAAAATACACTAAATGGATCTCCTCCATTAAATGGATGGTCACCACATAATTATTTGATAGAGAACACTGTATATTAAGGTAATTTGTAGCTGGATAAACTGTAATAGGCTACAAACTATAATTTGTGTGATCGTTTTGGATACCAATACTACCAAGAGTAAAAGAAAAAATGAATATGAATCAAGTTTTGTTGCAGCTTCAGAACATTAAGGCATAGGTTTTTGTGAGTAGAAGATGGCTGGACCCCACTGCATCAAATAAACAACTCTTCTGCTGGGGCTTGTTGCTTTTTTGACCCAGCATAACATCATCTGAGCTCTACTGGTAATTATGCACTGATTACATCCTGAGTATAACACAAAACTGTCCCAATCTGCTGTCTGTCTGTGTGGATCAGGCAAACAAAACATAAACAATGGAATATAAAACCAAAAATACATAAAGTGCAGCATGTTGAACATGAGGAGTAAGCTAATGAATATTTTGTGACTGTGCTTCTATGTAAAGATATTTCCATCTCTGACCGTTTTAGTCGCAACTGTTCTTTCTTTCTGTTTTGATTGGTGTGTTTCAGTCCTCTCTGAATAAACAACAAGACCACCCAAAGGCATCAGACATGGCATTATGAACTATGACTTTGCTGTAGATGCTCTTCCACAAAATTTTAATGAGAAGAAAACATGTCGAGCAGGCTTGTTTTCCTTTTTGTCAATCTTTTAAGTTATAGTCTAGTGTTTCTGCCATTATTACCTGTAAAAAGAAACCTGAGGTAGTGTTACTGTATAATAAAAGTGATATATGTTTTTTGCTGCTAGTCTTAGTCAATTAATATTTCAGCAGTCTTATGTTCATTGATGTTGGTTATTGTTAAGGTTTGTCATTGCCACCATCTGTGGTTGTGGTGGGGTTGATTCTCGTGTTTGAAGTTTTAGTAAAAGCTTAATTACAGAGAAAAACCTTGAACAGCATGGAGTAAAAGTTCAAAAGTGAGACTGTTCCAAGACGAGGAAAAGTGAAACTCCAACATAATATGAAGTGGAAGAAAAAATGAAAGTTCAGAATCTGTGTTAACCGAAAGGATGGAAATAAGTATGTATGGGACACTCTGACGGGTTGTTGAGGTACATGACACGTCTCCTCCTCATGACCTTTGTTGCATGTCATCCCTTCCCTTTCTGCGATCTCGGCTGTCACTCCCTGCTGTCGCTGTCCAGCGGAGCGGAAATGCCACCAAAAAATAATCTAAAAAAAAGAAAGAAAGAAAAAGAAATGAAACAACAACTGAGAATTACCCATGACAACTCAGTGAAGTGCTTCAGAAACGCCTCACATCACACTCCACTTTCAGCCCCCCCCCCATTGTGCTCTGAAGCCAGTCAATACATTTGTGAGAACAACTGGAAGCGGCTGTCATGTGAAGCGTCGCTTGCTATATTGTTCAAATTAGCAAGGCTCATATCTGATATCCGGGCAGAGGCAGCGGTGTGAAGTCTTGGCATATTAATTGGGCTGAGTGCATGCATGTTACCGAGATGACTTTGAGCGAGTGTGCAGAGAGTCATTAGAAGGGAAGCTGTCGGCTAAGTGTGTGTTGATAAAGTGTCAGGGAGGCCTGTAACCACATAGCAGGAGGGGAGCTGGATCGAGTGGAACTGCCACCGCCGCTTTAATGATCAATGTTCTGAGTAGCTCATCATTCCCACATCAGCTTGGTTCAACAGCTTGTAATATAATTGACAATGAAGGAGTTTCTGCTATTGTGGGTTCAAAAGGAGCATTAGTTCATTCCTTTTTACCATCACAGCATCAAACAAATGAGTAATTAGACAGATGCTGCTAGTTACAAGCACAGAGAATCAGCAGCTCTGCTGTTCATTTCAGGTTGACGGAGCTATTTAGCTGCTTCTGGCTCATTAACTTCCCTTAACAACCAGCACAGACTCCTACACGGAGCCGGACTTCTAGATCCAACTGAAAGTCAAATGTCTCAATATATTAGTTGCAAAAAAGATATTCCTCATAATCTTAAGAATTATGTAGAATTGTTTTAAATAGAAAATTGCTCATAGCAAGTATATTTTAAGGGAAACTATTGACAGCAGCAGTTATCGGGCGAGAAGCAGGGTACTCCCTGGACAGTTCGCCAGTCCAATCGCAGGGTAAATACTGAATTATATGTATTAAATATTTTTTCTAGCTTTCCTGCCAGGAGCAGATGTTAATTATTTCCATCAGGAGCAGAGGCCATATCACACTGTTAGTTTAGAGAACAGTTGTTGGAAAATAGGGTTTTAGTAACATTTCACATTTTAAAACTATCTTTAGCTTGTTAACTGCACAGTTAGATTGCTTAACATTACAACTACAAGAACAGCCTGTATCTGTATTACCCTGCAGATCTACATCCTTATCCTAACCTTCATCCTCCAGCTGATCTTAAATGCTGCAGCAAGAGTTCTGATGACAATAAAAAAGAAGGATCATGTTTCTCTTTTTAGTTTTCTTTCATTGGCTCCCTGTTAAATCCAGAATAGAAATTAAGATTTCCCTTCTTCCATTTAAAGCCCTTAATAATCAGCTCCATCATCCATCAGAGATCTAATTGTTCCACATGTTCCTAACAGAGCACTTCGCTCTCAGACTGCAGGTTTACTGCTGGTTCCTAGGATTTCTAAAAGTAGAATGGGAGGCAGATCTTTTAGTTATAAGGCTCCTCTCCTGTGGAACCAGACACTCTGTCTACTTTTAAGGCCAGGCTTAAAACATTTTGATAAAGCAAGGGAACTTTATTTGTATAGCACACTTTCAACAACAAGGCAATTCAATGGGCTTCACATTATTAGGGAATAAACAACAGCAATAAAACCATACAACACAACATTAGAGACACATAATATATGACACATTAAAACATATGACATTCCAACTATTATTAATCACTTACTCAAAGGCAGATGGGTTTTTAGCTTTGATTTAAAGGAACTCAGTGTTTCACCAGCTTTGCAGTGGTCTGGAAGTTTTCTTCCATATTAGAGAAGCAACAAAACCCGACGAAAGATAAATGCATGGATGGATCCATGAACGCATGGCTAAACCCTATAGTTCGAGTGTCTTAGGTTATTTCAGACATCTCTGTAGTTATGTTATATGCTTAGACTACTGGAAGTCATAATGACTTTCCCTCATTCTTCCACATTTTCCTACTACTCTCACATTTTGCATTATTTGCTGTTATTTCAGCTACCTGGATGTATTCTGTTTTTTTTTCTCTCTTGGATTCTCCTGATTGTTTCCCTTGTTTCACCTGTAAGTTCCTTTTCAACTTTATTTAATTAAAAAGACATTATCATATCTCTACCTCGGATTTGCTTGCACCTGGGCTTAACAACTACCATAGCTAATTATGACAAGTTTGTAAGAAAGAAATATACCACACCAACACTACACCTGTAGAAAGCAGTTAAAATCCTAGAATTTAACAGAGGTGCACTTACTTTTTGCCATGATAAACTGCAGTTTTTCTTTTGACAAAACAGAAAAAATAAAGACGAGTTGGAATGTAACTGTTCAGTCTTCTGCCTTATCTCAGAGCTGGATGTGAACATTTTACTGGCAGGACTCAGGTTTGGAAAAAAATTATGTGTTAGAATTTGATGCAAACTATGCTACCTGCTTTTTGACAGGTCTTAATGAAAATAGATGCCTGGGTAGCCCAGATGGGACCCATCACCTTTCTCTATTGTCTCCCGTCAGAAGTGTACAGGATCAGCTCAATCCAGTCACATATTTTCTGGTGATGGAAATGAAGACGTATGCTCTAATGAAAAGTATAATAGTTATGGACACATAGAAGACGTTTGGCTGGAGCCTGTTCTTCACTGGTTAGAAACAAAGTCCTAGTTTGTTGTCAGATCAGAGTGAGAGAGAGAGAAAAAATATGAGGTGGAGGTGTGCTGCTATTAGATTTAAATAATGTAGCAAATATACAGGACATGTAATAGTTCAGGCAGGCATATAAGTGTGAGAATATCAGGGAGTAAACAATGGTGGGTTAGCCTGATTGTTTAGATTCTAGGGGCATCAGGTTAATATGCACTCACCAGGATGTGAGGCCCCTGGCAGGCAGGCAGGCAATGTGTGTAAAAATAGCAGCTGGCAATCCAAGAGCTCTGATTTATGAAGCATGTCAATACCCAGACTGCAACAATACACTGGCTCAGACAAGATTGCTGGTCTTACAGGTGGACAATAAGCACAGCCTTGCTGGGAGATTGACACTTTATCAGCCCCATAAAGCTATCATCTCAGCTGTTAAATGAGACGAGACCAATAGTTACCCTTTCCTTTGTATCATTTCTGAACAAAATCTCAAGGTGAAGGGAAAAAAACACTGTAATTTACACAGTCAGATTATTTCATGTAAAAAGTTGCTGTCATTACTAACCAGTAATGTCACAACTGGTTGCAAGGCCACCTGTTAACTAGTGTGTTTATATGGCAAATAAAAAGCAGGAGGATGTTTGAATATGGACAAAGAAGCATACGAAGAGCAACAGGAGCCCAAATGGTAGACCATGGATTAAGATTAAGACCCAAATGGGGTATTATAAAGACCCAGATCAATTGGTGTAAAAAGTTTGTTTAGATGAAGATGTCATATTTTGACATTTTGAGTGAGAGGAGAAGTAGCTGAAGAGTTTGATGTATATGTGCATGGTATGAAGGTAAGGTATAAAAGTTCTGAAATGCCTTTCGCTAAATATAATACGTTCATTATGCTACATTTTAATGCCAATATCGGCAGACAATAATGGTTGACCAATAATATCGGACGTCCCTAATTTAATGCAATGCAGACCTCAGTGGCTTCGGTTAAGGTTAGTGTTCCTTGTTTAACAATAAGACATAGACTGGGCAAGATGGTATCTATGGGAGAGTTTTATGGTGAAAATCCCTTCTGATTATTAAAAACTCCCAAAAGGCCTGTTTCAGATTACTCAAAATGTGGGATTTTATTGAAATATTATGTGGACGGAACAGACAAAATGAAAGTGTCCGAAACTTTTCCAGAAAAACAAACATCACAGTGACAGTCAAACGTGTTGGCGGTAGTGTTTTGGTCTGGGGGCTGCATTGCTTCTTCCGGATCTGGAGGACTACATTTTGGAACATGAAAACTGATGCATGTTTGATTATCAGTTTGGGATCTTAACGCTTAGTTTATACATCAGGACAATGATCTGAAGCACATCAGCAAATCTAATTCTGAATAGCTCTATACTGTATGAAGGTTTTGGAGTGGCCTATGTTTACGAGATCGCAACAACAAATAAAATAAAAAAATGGACAGAGCTGGCGGAAAATGGACAGATGAGGAAGTCAAAGCTCTCCTGGCCATCTATTCTACAGAGGAGATTAAACGGCTTGTAATGGAACATAATTTTCGTTGCATTAGAAATGGTCCCTATCAAGGTCCCCACTCATGTGCGAATGCAAAATGGAAAAGTCCCAATGTGAAAGGGTGGTTCCTATAATTAAACTTGAGGCGGGTAGTTCTCAGAACTGCGATCCTAGAAATCGTATGTCCGAATGCGACTGTTGATGATCTGAAAAATGTGTCAAAAAAAAAAAATCAGAAATCATTCACCCTGTATCCTTCATAATATTAATAACAACAACAACAACAACAACAATAATAATTAATGCATTTGTCTGGAAATGTCTGGAAAACTTTTAAGCCAAATACAGTTTTTTTACAATAACCCATAGGGCATCAAACATTGATAAAATGAATTGAAGTACTATACCCCTGCCAAATAAATGAATATTAAATCATATTAAACTATGGTAACCTCCTCAGCTGACTTTTGTTTTGCCTACATCTTTGTTATTGAAATACGTTTTTAAAGTTCAGGAGTTTGGAAAACCTTCAGGTCACTGAAGAAAAAAAAAATTCAGCCTGTCTAATTTTTCAGTTTTATATTTTTTCTAGTATTGCTCTGATATAAGACACAGAACTCAATATCAGTGGTTCTTGACCTTTCTTGATCCCCCACAGCCCTGAAAGATAAACTCAAGAACTCTTATTCTCATAGAAGGGGATAGTGTTGAATATTTCATGCAGGTTTTTAAGGCACTTGAAATGTTAGCGGTCAGATGAGTCAGGTTTAGTCAACAGTTATCCTATTGCACCTTGTACAGAAATCAGCTCCATACTTTAAATATTCATTTGTATTATGTATGCATTAACATTTACTATTCAATTAATGCTATTTCGGTAGTATATATATAGTTACTACCCATAGAAACATACAGTGGTTCAAAATTCAGCCAGATTTTTCTAGTGCAGAAGTTTCAGCACAAAGGCAGATTTTTCAATGCAGGACGATGTCTCATGGGGATCTGGATGGAACAACACAGCTGTTACTTGCATCTGCACTAGTCTACATTCTGAATGGTGTTTTAACAATTTTGACCTGCTTGATGGGAAACAACCTTCTGCTTCTTAAGATCCATTTCCCGTTTACTCAAATCAGAAGTTTAAATGTCTACAGTACATGTAGAGCATGTATGTGCTGTTGTCAGCTGTTGGTTTATTAGTTTTTAATTGTACTCTTTCATTTGTTGAAAAATGTTTCTTTTGCAATCCTAGATGTCAGTAAACACAAGAAAGCACAAGACAGAAAGACACAACGTCAAATCATTATCCCAAGATAATTTACCAGGTGTTGAAGAAGTGGGCTGCTGGAGTCTAGCAGAAAATTCCAGGGTGTGGGAATCCCCCAAAAAATTAGGGAAAGAAACTACATGTATAGTGCTTGTGTTGTAAAGTCCGCAAATTAAATTAAAATGTTTCAATTAGATATGCGGCACAAGAAAGACATTTCAGCTGAGGGGAGCCAGGCTGATGGGTCAGAGGGGTCACATCATAAGCCCACCATTAAAGAAGTGGCACTGTGGCCTGGTAACAGTACCAAACCCTAATAACCTGACAACCTTAACACAAGGGCACTTGATTATAACCAAGATGGATACTGCCCACCATGCTATATGGCAGCCAGGACTCCGCAGTTTATCATTTCCTGTTTTTTTTTGGAACGTGCTTCACATTGTGTGGATATGGGAATATGTCCTTCCCCACAGGGACTGGCTGAAGTCATGGCTGGAAAAATGCTGAGCAACATAATTGTCATTGATGAAAAATGGAGACACAAAAGAGAGGAGGACAGAGAATCAGTGGGGGTTGAGGTTGGGACATAGAGGGGGTTTGTCGGTTGACACCCTTCTTCACATTAAAAATGCAACACTTGTTCGCTTCAGGAATGCTTCTGTGTCCTGACTGGCTGATCTGCCATCAATCATCACCTTGCACTTTTCACCAGGTATTGTCTTCAGATTCTGACACTAATACCAATCCCTACAAACACTGGTGGTATTCCCACTGATCTTGGAGATGTGTGTAAGGACTGAGAGAGGTGCAGTGTATTCTGAGGGAAGGTAAATGGGGTTTTGATGAAATCAGAACACTGCAACTTACCTAACAATGTGTGACTGCTGTTAATGATAATCTAAAAGCATTTACCCACACAGTCTTGTTCCAGAAAACAAGACTGTTCTACAAGGCCAAACTCATGTTTTACATTTAAGGTTTGAAATGCTGCAAAATGCCCCCCCACCACCCAAACCCCCACCCCCACTCACTGTTTTTTTTCTTTCACCTGCATTCATATCACAGTAGATAAGGACTCTGAGAGTGCAGACCTCTGCCAAGACAGATTAGCAATGTTGTGATGTAACTAACTTTTTTAGATTACTTAACCATGAAAACGTACCTTTAGCAGCTGGATTCACATTGATATCGTTATTAGTTCAGTAGATAGTCATGAAAATCCCCTTTTCTGTAATGGCGGTTTTTGGATCAACCCCAATCAATTGTCCCTGATTTTCACCAAAATTTGTTAGTTATGTTGCTGACGAGCAAATAGAAAAGAAACAAACCCTGGCGAAAACATAACCTCCTTGGTGGAGGTAATAACCGTCAAATGACCTTTTCTGTGTTGGCAGAAACAGCAAGGTAAATAAAAATCAACTGGTGACATGGTTGCTGATTAGCCACAATTTTGAAAACACTTAAACACCTCATTGTCTTGTAAAAATAACATCTGTCTGGTTATAGGATATGTAAAGCAGGAAGTGACTGTTAAGGTTATAAAAAGTTTCTTTAGGGAAACACGGTAAGATTAGGATGACCAGTTTTGACAATTACCAGATCGTGATGACTGAACAGCCGGGCAAATAGAATCTTTAAAAACAGCAGCATTGATGGTGGTTTCCAGTCTGCACTGAGCAGAACCCATCTAAGGTTTTAAAATCCAAAACCTCGTGACAATAACCTTTGCTGATCTTGGCAAACCTTTGATGCAATCCCACTATTTGATTACGCACAAGCAGATGAGCATTTCAGTTCTTTGCTGGGCAGGAGGAACTTGTGAGACTGTGTGTTCAGGCCACAGCATATGAACTATTTGTATTTTAAGTGCAATTGTTTAATTTAATTTTTTTACTTAGTACTCTGTAGGACTTGTTCAGATTGAATATTATTTAAAATTTATAAAAAATACTATTGGACATGTTATTTTAAAAATTGATGAGTGAAATAGATTATGACCGGATTTCTTTTAGCTTGTCGGTCAAAATGACTGACCTATGTAGAGGTTAGTGTATTATTTGATTTAAATCAACCAAACACACCACACCACAAACAAATACCCATAATGGGCATCAGAACCAGACCATGGAGCAACAGAAGAACTATTCGGGACCGAATGGTTCACGTTTTTTTATTACATCCCATGGATGGCCTAGTCAATATGTATCACCAACCTGAAGGTCTTTGTTGATCCAATGGACTATCTCTTGAAAGAAAGGACCCTATTTTTAACTCAACAGAACCATATCATTCTACTCTGAGTTTTGTCTACTGCTTCTTAGATGGAAGTGATGCTCTGTATTTTTTAATCATTGTTGTTTCTTTATCTGATCATAGTCTGACTTGTCATTTTCTTCATCACCCTTTCAATAGCATTATAATTGTCACTGTTGGTATGCACTGTCAACACTGTAACAAAAATCTGGGGTTAACGTGGAGACGATACCGATGTTGAAACATATGTCTTACAGTATTTGCGGTTGAGCGGCCAGTAGAGCAGTGAATTAGGCCTAATGGCAGTCACATCATTTACCAGACCAGCAGACCATGCTGCTCTGCAACAGTTGTTAAAGAACAACCCAGTGAAAATTTAAGAAAAAAAATTAGATGCCTAATCCAAAGTTAGTAAATATCTAAAATTACTTTTAGATATTTATTTCAAACCCATGACCCTACAGTATCTGGTCCTGGGCTCTTCTAATGGGGCTATTCATAAGGTCCAAGCTGTAGTGCAAACAATTTCTAAGTTAAGGAATTTTAAACATGCATTACTCAGGTTTTAATTACTATTTCAATAACATTCTTTCTTTCTAACAAGTGAGGCTTTTCCTCATCTGCCTCTGCAGCATCATGTCAGTACTCTGTCCTCTCTGTGTTCTGAGCAACTCTCTTCGTTCTGGGGCCTGTACCATGAAGCCGGATTAGGTGGCTAGCCAGCTATGTTTCAGCTTAGTTTCCACCAACCCTGGGTTTTGGGTACCATGAAAGTGGCTCGGCTTTGATCGGTGTTCGTTGCCATGGTATCTTACGCTGCACGGCTAACCTGCTCTGGGGCAGGTTATGTTCTGGATTTGCGATCTCAGACTGAAGTTTGACCAATCAGCTGTGAGCAAAGAAACATATATATGTGACGTAACTAATTCCCAGCGTCTGTTCTCTGTTGCAATGGCTTCACCTTTTCTCCCTAATCCTGTGGACATCTCCGTGCAAATTGTTAGACGAGCACTTCGTAGAGAACGAGTTTTTAGGGACAGACAACATCCATTTGACTTTCCTGATGCGTACTTGTATGAAAGATACAGATTTTCCGCGGAAGGAATGTCTTATCTCTGTGAGCTTCTTGAGCCGCACATAACAAATGTGACTCGTCGAAGCCATGCCCTGACTGTACAGCACATGCAATCCCATCCATAATCGGCCGCCCCTTGTTGTTGCTCAGAGCCAACTCCTCTGCCACAGTGTAATCTTGAGGAGGTGGCCCTCCCCCAGTTTTCCTTATTTCACATTTTTTTCTGTTTGCTGCAAACAAGTGTTTGTGATTAAATGTTCTAAGAAAATAATAAAAAATATGGTAAATACTCACCACTTTGAATTATATTTTTATATTTTGTCTTGATTTGCTGCCAAGACCGTTTGGAGTTGGGGTTGCATCTAAAAATTAATGAATATCAATCTTTCTTAGGATGTAATATCCTATACTTTATATATATATATATATATATATATATATATATACACACGAATACATTTTCATTTTAGCATTTAATATATTTTAATATGCTTAGCCTACTTAAATGTACATTAATTGTTTAACCCACGCATTAACACAATCAGCAATCTTCCTCCACGATTGTTCTCTTGCTTTGGCAGCAGATACAGTGTTACTGCGCGCTTGAAAAATATTTCTAAATTCTTCATATTTCTGGAGAACAATCTCTTGCTCCTCCGTTGAAAAGTAGATAGCTCTCGCTCTATCCATATCGAACGCGATTGGTTGTTCAGTGTCGTCGTCACTCTTTTATGTGCACGCGCCTGTGGATTAATCATAGCTTAAGGATCAAAGCCTGAGTTGACAGAGAAAGTTGATAACCTGCGTCATGGTACCAATTAAGCCTGATTGCATCGGTTTGGTTTTGTTGATTCAAAACCAATCCTGTAACCCCGAGTTTGTTGAGCCACCTTCATGGTACAGGCCCCTGGTTGGACATTGCAATTCTTGTTGCAAAACTAACATTTTTCTTGTATGATAAGCTAAACTTCAAGCATCTTGACCTCAGCATCGCACAATGGTTGAACAACACTTTAGATTAAAATGCATCTTTTTTTCTGTCAGTATGTGAATGTGAATATGGAAATATCTCGTAATTTTTAATCACTGTTCCCTTCTTTTATTGCCCACAAATAAAAGAAGTGCAGAGTATTTTTCACTCACTGAAATTATCACTGCAATATCACAACTGAAAATTAGCTCCCTTTAAAAATAACATTTATGCTTTCTACCATTTTTGTAATGTCTACAAATGTTTTTGTTGACATTACTAATTCTTATTTCTAAGTCTAAGCAAAAACCACTTCTCGACCAGACAGCTTTATTAGGGCTAAACTTATACTAAATCTATGGCTAAATTAGGTCTATGTTTAACTTCAATGTTGAAATCATGCCTGGGTAGTGAGCA
The DNA here is from genome assembly GCA_963556495.2 of Valencia hispanica. Lineage (NCBI taxonomy): Eukaryota > Metazoa > Chordata > Actinopteri > Cyprinodontiformes > Valenciidae > Valencia > Valencia hispanica. Next base: position 6,351,582 of record OY747719.1, read on the forward strand.
CTTTTATCCATATCTGACCACTTGAAATTCTCCCAATCCTCCTCTGGATCTTTCAGATGGTCTCTGGCAAACTTTAGACAGGCCTGGACATCTGCTGGCTTAAGAAGGGGGACTGCAGGATTTCAATCCACAACAATGTAGTGTGTTACTAATAGTAACCTTTGTTACTGTGGTCTCAGCTCTCCTCAGGTCAATGGTGTCGTCAGACGATTTTGCTGGGGCTTTCCCCGGATGTTTTCAGTCTGTTTTTTTCACTCACCGCTCCCTCAATCATACACAACAGGCCAGGTGTGCTCTACTCGGATCATCGCTGCCGCTGACTTAACTCTGTGTCAGTTATGGGAAGCCATCAGTATGAAAAATAAGGCGTGTATTAACGCCTTATTAAGGTATTAACTTCCAAGGTGTATGTTAACGCCTTCCTATACCATGGCTTGCCGTCACTAGTGGGCATATGGCCCCTCGCCTCGTGGGAGGCCGCTTTGTACAAATACATGCACAGAAAACTGCATAGCACCAAACCAGAAGGTATATTACGATTAGCAACATTTCTAAGACTTACAGAAATGATTGGATCACTCACTCAATTTGTTTCATTGCAGCCATTTGCTAAAATCAAAAAAGTGCATTTAATTTCTTATTAATGTACACTCAGCACCCCATCTTGACAGAAACCCCCCCCCAAATATGTAGACATTTTTGCAAATGTATTAAAAAAGGAAAACTGAAATATCACAAGGTCATAAGTATTCAAAGCCTTTGCAGTGACACTCATATTTAACTCACATGCTGTCCATTTCTTCTGATCCTCCTTGAGATGGTTCTGGTAACAATTGAAGGAAAGATGAATGCGGCCAAGTACAGAGATATCCTGGAAGAAAACCTCTTCCAGAGTGCTCAGGACCCCAGAATGGGCCCAAGGTTCACTTTTCACCATGACAATGATACTAAGCACACAGCTAAAATAACAAAGGAGTGGCTTCAGAAAAACTCTGTGACCGTTCTTGACTGGCCCAGCCAGAGCCCTGACCAGAGAGTGAGAGGCCACAGAAAAAGCAAAAGACTGGGCCTGAAACTCTGATTGTTGGGGATTCCTCTGTAAAGGACGTTCAGTGGATGTGTGGAAAGAACACCAAAGTCCTCTGCTTTCCAAAGGATATGGTCAGTGACATGCAGAAGAGGATTCTGAAAACTGTGACTAAATATCCAACAGTGAAAAACATCGTTCTCCACACAGGGTGGAATGATGTGTCCAAGCAACAATCTGAGGTTCTGAAACGGGACTTCACTGGATTACTGAACACCGTGAGCTCGTTGGATGCAGCAGTATTCATCAGTGGACCTTTACCACCCATCAGAGGAGGAGAACAAATATTTAGCTGTCTTTTGGCATTAAATACGTGGATTTTATCTGCATGTGATGACAAAAAAAAAATGCAATTTATTAACAACTTTCAGATTTTTTGGAAGCGCAGACATCTTTTTAAGGCAACTGGATTTAGTTTGAACAGGTCAGGTGTAAGACTGTTTACCTCCAATATTTTTTACTTCCTGCGTCATCCCTCTGTGCTTGGAGCCAAAAAGGAGATACACAAAGACTTATCTCAAAAGGAAGACCAAACAAAGCTGAGTGCAGAAGGGGAGGAACTTCTTCTGCCCTCACTCATGGGAAGCTTCGAACAGAAGCAGGAAGAAGGATCTTTATTTGCCCCAAAAGCCCTCAACAGCCCTAAAGAACAGGACAGCGGACCTCCATCACCCCCACAAACCCCTGACAGCCCCCAGTCTTCCCTACCACCCCCTCCCCCCATCTGAAATTCATTGAGCAGATGATGGAGCGGGTCAACATTGGGCTCAGATCTACCCCCCAGACCAATCTGTTTTCTTTACCCACAAACCCCACACCAGGATGATCAAATGAAGGGCAACAAGCCCGCCCAACCTCCTACCCCACCACGTAAGCATGTACAATCTCCACAGTCTGATGTATGATGTGTTAAGGGTCCAGGCTGCGTGGATATCAGCAGTCAGAACTTTTCCCAGGACAAGCTGGGACCCTGTTCATTGGAAGGTTCGATCATTTCTGTACTTCTGTACTGTAACAGAAGGAATGTAGTTATGTCAAAACACACAGCACTGCATTCTAAAAGGTTTTTAAGTAAAGTAAACATACGCTGTACACAGCCCCCCCCAAAACACAAGGGGCATAATAATACTCTTAATCCCGTTAAGATGGCCTTATTAAATGTCAGGTCTATAGTAGGGAAGACATTTTTAATCAATGATCTTATCACTGAGCACAGCCTTGATTTTATGTTTTTAACTGAAACTTGGTTAGATCAGACTAGCAGTGTTTCTCTTATCGAATCAACCCCTCCCAACTTTAGTTTTGTCAACAAGGCCAGACAGAACAGGAGAGGTGGAGGAGTTGCTGTTTTATTTAATGAATCATTCCATTGTAAGCAGTTATCTCTTGGAAGTTTTCCTTCTTTTGAATATGTTGCTGTACAGCTGAAGGCCTCATCTAGAGCTGCTGTCTATAATCTGTGTTGATTTTGACTGTATAATTATTGTTGGTGATTTTAACATCCACTTTGACAATCCCCAGAACAAAGGGTCTAAAGACCTGAGTAACACTCTGGACAACTTTGGGCTAACTCAGCATATAACAGAGCCCACACATAATAAGGGTCAAGTTTTGGACTTACTGATCTTGAAGGGTCTGAGCATTTCCAAGATTAATGTGCGTGATGTGGGCTTGTCTGGCCATTGTTGTGTTTTCTTTGAGAGTATAATTTCGGTTCACATAAATGTTTTAACGGAGGTTATCACAAAACGATGTATAACTGAAAACACTAGTGAGATCTTTAACCAGGTCTTCTCTCTAACACCTGCCCTGTCAGGGGGTTCAGTCAATGAACTTGCCAACAGCTTTAATGCTAAAATATTAAATGTTATGGATACTATTGCTCCCACTAAGGTGAAGGTTATCTCTGGAAGGAAAAAGTCTCCATGGAGAAATTCCACACTGGTGAGAAATGAAAAAAGGGTGTGTCGGAAAGCCAAGCACAGATGGAGAAAAACAAAACTTCAGGTTCATTATGACATCTATAAAGATAAACTTCACTCTTATAACTTACAACTGAGGAATGCAAGGAAGTCCTATTTTTCTGACATCATCACCAGAAATAGTCATAGTGCTCGCGCATTATTTGCTGTAGTCGACAGGCTAACAAACTCTCCTGTGTCAGTAGCACCTGAACTCTATTCCACCAAGGCCTGCAATGACTTTGCCAAATTCTTCACAGAATCCAAAATATTAGACAAGAGGTTGGTTCATTAATGCCAGGTTCAGGTTATGTACAGTGTACTGTTTAAACACCATGAAACAGTTTTATCTCATAAACAGCAAAGATCTGGAGGACATCTTACGTCAACTGAACTCATCCTCTTGCTGCTTAGACATCCTGCCCACAGGCTTTTTCAAAAAGGTCTCAAAGATCTTGGAGTCAGATCTGTTACAGATTGTGAACTCATCTTTAATGTCGGGTGTTTTCCCAGAGCCCCTGAAAACAGCTCTAATTAAACCCCTGCTGAAAAGAGACAATCTGGACAAGACACAAATGAACAACTAAGGGCCCATCTCCAATCTTCCATTTTTAAGTAAGATCATTGAAAAGGCTGTTTTCATCAGCTAAATAACTTCTTAAGACAAAGCAACTGCTACAATGTCTTTCAGTCAGGTTTTAGAGAGCACCACAGCACTGAGACTGCTCTGACCAAAGTCCATCAATGACATCCGTTTGAATACTGACAGTGGAAAAATGTCAGTGTTAGTTTTACTGAATCTCAGTGCTGCATTTGATACTGTTGACCACATTATTTTACCAAACGACTGGAGAACTGGGTGGGTCTCTCTGGCACTGTACTAAACTGTTTCAAAACGTACTTAGAGAACAGGAAGTACTTTGTGTCAATAAGTAACTTTGCATCTGAGCAGATGGGAATTACACGTGGGGTTCCCCAGGGTTCCATCCTGGGACATCTTCTGTTTAACATCTATATGCTCCCACTGGCACAGGTAATAAATAACAACAATATAATTTACCATAGCTACGCAGTTGACACACAGATATATATTAGAATGTCACCAGAAGACCAAGGGCCTGTACAGGCTCTTGGCAAATGCATTGAGGAAATTAATGACTGGATGTGCCACAATTTCCTGCAGTTGAACAAAAACAAAACGGAGGTAATCGTCTTTGGAGCTAAAGAGAATAGATTGAAGGTCACCACAGGGCTTCAGTCCATACACCTAAAAACCACCAACCACGTCAGAAATCTGGTTATAGTGATGGACTCAGACCTAAACTTTGAAAAACACATTAAGGCAATCACAAAATCAGCTTACTATCACCTTAAGAATATCTCAAGGATAAAAGATCTGATGTCTCAGCAGGACCTGGAAAAACTAGTCCATGCATTCATCTTTAGTCGGCTTGATTATTGTAACAGCGTCTTTACAGGTCTACCTAAAAAAATCAATTAGGAAACTGCAGCTCATCCAGAACTCTGGTGCTCGAGTTCTCACTAAGACCAAAAAAGTGGACCACATCAGTCTAGCTCTGAGGTCTTTACACTGGCTGCCTGTCTGTCAAAGGATAGACTTCAAAGTTCTGCTGCTGGTCTATAAAGCTCAGAATGGTTTAGGACCAAAATACATCAGTGATCTCCTGACCCAGTATGAATCTACCCCCTAAATCCAATTCAGTGTCTCTGGAGAGACCTGAAAGTGGCTGTCCACCAACGTTCACCATCCAACCTGACAGAACTGGAGAGGATCTGCAAGGAAGAATGGCAGAGAATCCCCAAATCCAGGTGTGAAAAACTTGTTGCATCATTCCCAAGAAGACTCATGGCTGTACTAGCTCAAAAGGGTTCTTGTACTTAATAGAGCAAGGGTCTGAATACCTCTGACCATGTGATATTTCAGTTTTTCTTTTTTAATTAATTTGCAAAAATGTCTACATATCAGTTTTTTTTCTGTCAAGATGGAGTGCTGAGTGTACATTATTGAGAAATAAAATGAACTTTTTAAATTTTAGCAAATGGCTGCAATGAAACAAGGAGTGACACATTTAAAGGGGTCTGAATACTTTCCATTTCCACTGTATATCATAACTCTGATCATTTCTTTAACTCCCATTCCTCCTACAGACAGTATTCCCCATTTGAGAACTGCAGCTTTAGACAGGACAGCTGAATGCTTCCATTGCTGTTGAACTTGTTGATTTAGTTTTATTCTCAGCTTGTTTGTATTACATTATTGTATTACTATATGTGCGACTTGTTTTCTGTTGGTTTGTTGCACATTTTGAATTTATTTAATAATTTTATTGAAGGAAGCAAATAGACAGAGAAGGAACCAGCAGCAGCAGAGCTGTTCCTATCAAACATGAAAATTGGTCACAGTTAATGAAGTAGAACTTTTTGTGCTAGAGATTGATAAGCAGGTAAACACTTTTATAACACTCTTGATGCATCATGATATAATGTAGCCCAGTTAGTTGCATATGGATATTTAGTTTTTGTTTTGCATTATTAGTTTACAATCTTCATACTTACATACATCAGAATTAAGTGTGTAGAGGGTAGGAGAGATTACGTAAAGAGAGGAGCTGTAGCTGCATCATCATTAGGCATAGGAATTGGTAACAACTAAATATTCCAACTTTGTGTTAAAGATAATTGATAAGAAAATATCCTTTAATTCCAACTATCATAATACCTATTAAAATATAGATAGAAGCAAATTCAAAACAGCTCAATAACAGTGCATCATTTAAGACATAATAAATCAAATTAGTAAAGGTTTGCCTTATTTGCTCATTTACCATTTTGGCATTATTGACAGAACCAAACAGACTAACCTAGACAGAACCAATGAGGAGATAAGACCAAGTGATGAGAGGGAGAAGAGGAGAGACAACAGCTAGAGATATAGACAGAGAGAGACAGCAATAGGTAAATTGTGTATAAATGATAGTATGTGCACGGTGTTTGTAAGGAATCTAATTCTAAATTAAACAAATTAGGGGGAGTTCACTGGTGGAAGGAGAGAGATGGAAAAAGCAAAGACAAATAGGAAAAAGAAAGAGACTGTCAAGTGTAGAAGATAAAAGGGAGACCAACAGAAGCAGTGAAGAAAGATTGATCGAACTAAATTATTGTTTGGTTTTGCTGTTTTCAGATTCAATTTTCCAAAACACAAAACACTGATAATTAAATTGAACATTAGATATAAAATTCTAAGCCATTGTATAATGGGTGACACATTACACTGTTTTGGCATGCATGCATTGAAAATATTTAGGCACCTAACACTTTTTTTCAACAAAAATATCACATCTTGTCTGGGCTAAGCCCAGGTACTCCTTAAAGGTTGGAGATGCTTCAGATCCTTGACAACTTCCCCCCCGTGTAGTTCTGGGCGGTTTCTCACCATTCTCAAGATCATATGTACCCTATGAGGTGAAATGTTGCATGGAGCCCCAAGGAGATTGTCAATGATCCATTTTCTAACAATTGCTCCAACAGTTGATCATTTCTCACCAAGCTTCTTGCCTATTGTAGATTGACTCATCCCAGTCTTGTGCAGGTGTACAATATTGTCCCTGGTGTCCTTGGACAGCTCTCTGGTCTTGGCCATGGTCTGACTGTTTGAGGGTGTGGACAGGTGTCTTTTATACAGATAACGAGTTCAAACAGGTGCCATTAATACAGGCAACGAGTGGAGGATAGAAGAACATCTCAAAGAAGAAGTAACAGGGCTGTGAAGGCTAGAATTCTTGCTTGGTTGTAGGTGCAGTGCTAAACACTTGCACCGTTATACAAATCAATTCTTTAAAAATCATATAATGTGATTTCCTCAAATTTCTTTTACATCCTGTCTCTCACGGATGTTTACCTATGTTAAAAATTTCAGACCTCGCTTATCTTTTTAAGTGGGACAACATTCACAATCTGTTGCTGCCAAATACTTTTTTACCCAACTGTAGATGGTGCTGATACTTTGATAAAACAATGATAATGCAACAAGTTGTTTGAGAAGAGGTTTGTACTGTCCTAAGAATAGCTGCCAGGCGCTAACCCTGGAACTGCCTGAAGACACCTCATAAACAATTACGTAGTAGCTTTAGTCTTTGGCGACAAGATGCAAAGTATGGCAGATGTGCCTAATAAAGGAGCCTCATCCATTGTCATTTTAGTTTTTCATCAGTCTAAATATATCCACAACATTGTCCACTGATAGTCATTAGAGAACAGTCTCACCATCACCTGCAATTCCACTGATCACCTTCAAGCTGTAGCAACATATAGGGACACTTGTACTTTTTGAATTGAATTTACTGACTTCTCAACAGTATACCAAAAGCTCCTGTTTTTAGAAAACCACATACCTGTGATGCATATGTAAATGCAAAGTAGACTTAGTCATCCAACAAACGTGATGTAGCAGTCCTTTAACAACTCTGGGGGAAAAATGCTGGTAAATATGACTTTGTTTTGACATTATACTAAAGAGACATATTTATTTGTTCTGGATGTTTTTGCTGAGTCTGAGCTGACTTGTAGCAAGTTTACCTTTACGTGTTTTGGTGATGTCATTACAAGTCCAACAGTGAATCCCTCCGTTTTCACAGGTTTTTCTGTGAAACTTGATCCCAAATTATTTGTGGCAAGTTTGCCTATTCGCAAATCTTTTTTGTAGAGCATATCTAAAATAAAGAATGAAAACCCAGCTTGGTAAACTGAAATATTAAACTACAATACTACTTGACACACTATTGGCTGGAATTTGCAAAGCAGCCAATCCAGGAGTGACATTAAATTTATTTTGCGCTGATTGGCTGTACCCCTAAGAATAGAGATAAGGAAGACTGTAGTTTTTGGTAACTTCTACAGTAGTGCAAAATGCCTGTCCTGCAAATACATTTAAAAAAAAGTATATTCCACCTAGATCGAAGGAAGCCAATATTGGTTTAGGATTTTGTTTATATATTTATTATATTACCTTTCAAAAAAGCAAAAAACATAATTTGTAGCTTCTAAAATTTCAGGGTTCGTTATAATTTGTTGTTTCAAATTGTCATGCTATTGTGACTGAACAAAATAATACAGTATATTCAGATAAGTATTTTTTTAATAATCTTTTTTTTACTTTGTAAAGTTATATTTGCAGTTAATTAGCTCCAACAAACATCTAAGTGTGGTCAATGATCAGTCTTTATTTAATCATCATAACCTAACTGATAATTCAGAATATTCACAGAATTTTCTGTTTGTTTTCATTCACTTGAGAAAAATCACTGCCAGCACATTTAGCAATGAAATTTATATTTCATTTTAATTGACTCATTTGCATTGTGTTCCTACGTATCCACATACGAAGTTAGTAGATCTCAGTTGGTGTTGCTTGAAACCCCAGTAAAATATGCCTGCTCACATGTTTAGCAGGAATGACAGGTGGTCTGTCTGACTTACATTTCATATATTCGCTACCATTAAAATATTTTGAATTTACCATGAATACCAGTTACCTAATAAATAGTAAATAATATAGTTATCCAAAAATGCCTTTGGTCTTCATGTCTGATCTGTGAAAGTGTAAGTGGTAAAAATAGAGGAAACGTCTTGATTCTGCAGAAACGCAGAAACCCCACCCCATGGTGAGCTGCAGAATGGAGTGGTGGCATCATTCCATGCATTATTCAGGAGAGTAAATTAACCCTGAGTAGACATAGTCCATCAATCAAGGGAGACTGCCATAACAGCGCGCCGGCTGGGGGCATGCAAGACAGATAGGTTGGGGAGGGGAGATGATGCTGGTGGTCTGTCAGATGGGCTGTAATGGAGAGGCAGTCTGAAGTCACTACTAGAATTAGCCACCCACTATTTCAACAGGTGGCCCTGTGTGTCACGCCTGGCATGTGGACAGGCTCAGGCAGAGGGGGCTGCTGAAGAGAGGATGTAAACCCAGCCCCACAGTGGCCCAGGGCTGGGATTTAGAAAATTAATTCAGACTTGAAACAGAATATGTGTTCTTTTACTACTCAAGTCTTATGTGCAACACATTAATAACATACAAGCAAAAAAATAAGCAAAAGTATAAAAAATAAGGGAAAGTCAGTGCCTTTAAACAAAAGCTGAAGGTTTTCAGATAATATCATTAAATTCCAAAAAGGTCAAGAGATAAAGAATATTAGAAGAATGATATACTCTAGAAAGGCTCCAGGATTTCAAACGTTTGTTGCTATAGTTTAAAGTGATCTTATCATAAACTACCCCTGAGTTGCATGTTACACTGTTGAGGGTCTTTGCATGATGCAACCAGCAGTACTCCACTTTACTTGTAACTCTTCTCAGGCTAAATGTGGTTTGATGATTTCTCTCCTAGCTTTCATTTTCTTTCTCCTTGGACAGTTTTGCAGAAGAGCATGCTCTTGTTTGTGACCGCTGGTGGAACTGACCAGCCCAGTGTCAAGTAGTTCTTGTTTGTTTTCCTAGCTCCCTCTGGCAATTGTTTCACTCTTGCTGTTTCCCATCCAGTCAGGGCAGATGGTCATTCTCCCTAAGTCTGGTTCTGCAGGAGGTTTTTTTGTTGCTTTGTTGTCCCATTGTTGCAACCTTCTGCTCTAAAGCAATGGGATTTTTCTATATGAACAACACATACTGCTTTTATGTGAATGGATGCTATGCAAGTGAAACTAAAATAATTTGCACTTCAAATTCACTGATTTAATTACATTAAAATGTTGCTATACTAGAACTGACTAATACGATAAGTATATTTTATTCTTAATGGTGTAAAAAGATGTTCAACTTTAAATAAAGAACATTTCAACATCACCTTAACTACACATCTGATACTGTAGCATGCACAATTTGTCCTCCAGCTAAGCCAGATTGTCAGACGTTTTTGAACGTGTTGAAAAATTCTGCACTGAGCATTGCTACTTTGAAACACCACAAATACCACACATTACCCTCATGCTATGCAATGCAGATACTCTGTCTGCACTGGTGAAGAATCCTCCATCTCTAAATGCTTAATGAACAGACAAGCCTCATCTAATCACTTTGATTTGCTTTCTGATTAATTTAGGTAATATTTATTTTACCACTTGAGGGCACTAAAATACTCTTTATAAGGTGTTATTTTTTTCTTTTCCACATCAGTAAGTATTGTAGAAAGCAACATAAATAGAGGAAGTGGTTTCCCTAATAATGACACCCTGTCTTGGTACAGTAGAACCAAGTGCTGGAAATCAGTTTTTAAGTGGGATTCCAGTAGTAATATTCTCAGATGGAGTACTTTCTCTTGCTTTGGGTTGGAATTTCTACTTGTTCTCTGTTCCTCGGAGCAGGGGTAGAGGTGTTGCTGCACTGTAGCGGGCCATTGTTCATCATATTGCAAATGCGGGGTCCTACCAGTTAAGCTCCTTGCTTTGGCTGAGGGCCTTTTTCGAGACTGTTTCACTGAGGTTCAATTGAAACAGTGCTGCCAGGTTCTTTCTCACTGTAAGCAATCATTGTTAATTTGTCTCATGTCCATAGTCAGCGTTTACTTCCACATTCACTTCATTTCCATAGCATCCATTCTTTGGCACAGTTTGTGAAAGTCCTCAGAGCAAAATGGCATTGTGTTATCCCACAGTCCTTCAAAAAGTTCAAAATTCTGGTCTAATTCAGTAACTCCAGAGGCTGGGTATATAAAGTAACGAAGTAAAAAAAAAAGAAAAGAAAATATGGTGATAGATCAGGAAATCAGATCCTCCTTCAACGTCCTGGCTGATGTCTTCAGATTTGCTTCAATATGTCCACATCATTTTCTTCTCTCATGATGCAATCTATTTTGTGAAGTGTATCAGTCCCTTCGGCATCAAAACAGCCCCACAGCATGATGCTGCCACCCCTGTACTTTACAGTTGGGGTGGTATTCTGAGGTTTTGAAGCTTCTCCTTTTTTCGTCCAGATACCTATCGATTCAATTCAATTCAATTCAATTGAATTCAATTCAAAAAAACTTTATTGATCCCAGAGGGAAATTAAGTGTTAGTATAGCTCATATAATTAATTATTTAAGGAGTTGTTGTAGATGATGATGGCTGTGGGCAGGAAGGATTTCCTGTAGCAGTCTGTATTGCAGCAAAACTGAAGAAGCCTCCGACTGAAGATGTTCTGTTGTTGTATGACTGTCTCATGAAGAGGATGCTCAGGGTTGTCCAGAATTTTTTTGATTTTATGAAGAATCTTTCTTTGCATTATCATCTCCAGATGTTCCACAGTTGTCCCAAGAACAGAACCAGCCTTCTTTATCAGGTTGTTGAGCCTTTTTAAATCCCTGGCTCTGATGCTGCTACCCCAACAGATGACGGCTGAAGAGATTACACTCTCCACAACAGACTTGTAGAAGATCTCCAGCATCTTGCTGCAAACCTTGAAGGACCTAAGCTTCCTCAAGAAGTGCAGTCTGCTCTGTCCCTTCTTGTAGACGGCTTCACTGTTCAGTCTCCAGTCCAGTCTGTTGTCAAGATGATCTCCGAGGTATTTATACTCCTCAACCACCTCCAATTCTTCTCCCATGATGGAAACAGTGTTTGACTTATCCCTGTTTCTTCTGAAATCTACAATCATCTCCTTTGTTTTGTTCACATTCAAGGTAAGCCGATTGTTTCCTCACCATGTCACAAAGTGGTCCACCAGCTCTCTGTATTCAGCTTCTTGTCCATCTCTGAAACACCCGACAATTGCAGAGTCATCTGAGTATTTCTGCAGGTGACAGGTCTCTGATTTGTACTGGAAGTCTGAGGTGTACAGAGTGAAAAGGAATGGTGAGAGTACGGTCCCCTGTGGTGCTCCTGTGCTGCTGACCACCTGGTTTGACACACAATTCTTCAGTCTCACGAATTGTGGTCTGTTGGTCAGGTAGTCATTGATCCAGGCGATTGTTGAGGGCTCCACCTGTGTCTTCAGGAGTTTCTGACAAAGCAAATTAGGCTGAATTGTGTTAAATGCACTGGAGAAATCAACAAACATGATCCTCACAGTGCTGGATGCTTTGTCTAGATGACAGTGGGTTGGTTGAAGCAGGTGAATGATGGCATCTTCAACTTCAACTCCACAGGGATAAGCAAACTGCAGTGGGTCCTGATACGTTCTTGTTTGCTTACTCAGGGGTGCCAACAGGAGTCTCTCCAGGACCTTCATGATGTGGGATGTCAGGGCAACGGGTCTATAGTCATTGATGACTGATGGGTGAGTTCTTTTAGGAACTGGAACAAGGCAGGATGTCTTCCACAACACTGGAACCTTCTCCTGAGTTAGGCTAAGGTTGAAAGGTGCTGCATTCTTCGGGCGAGAGGAGGGGTACACTCTGGACAGGTCAGCAGTCCATCACAGGGCAACACAGAGACACACAGGACAAACAACCATTCACTTTAGAGAGACCAGTTAACCTAACAGTAATGTTTTGGACTGTGAGAGGAAGCTGGAGTACCCTGAGGGAACCCAGGTATGCACATGGAGAACATGCAAACTCCGTGCTTAAAGACCCCAGGCCTGGATTCGAACCTTCTTGCTGCCAGGCAACAGTGCTACCAACTGCATTATCATCCAAATATACCATTCATCATTATGGACGAACATTTCTGTTTTGTCAGAACATTTCAGCTCAAGATAGCACAGGACTGGTTTTATTGTGGATAGTGAAACTGTCTTATAAGTTTGACCCAGCATCTTTACAAGGTCCCCTCCTGTTGTCGTGGGGTTGATTCACACAGTTTGCACCAAATGACATTCCTCTCTGGGACTCTGTCTCCTTCCTGAGCGGTATGTTGGTTGGACGTTCCCGTTTCTTTTTCCTTGCGTCTGGGTGGATGAATGGGGGACCTTCAGGCATCTGGAAATTGTACCTATGGATGACCAATATTGGTGGATGTCTACAGTTCTTTTCCTATGTCTTAGTTAATTTCCACAGATTTTCCCATGATGCTCTGTGTTTGGTGTGCGCCTTTATATGCATCCACAGGTGTGCCACCTATGAACTCAGATAGATTCAATGAACCTATCAGGAGCTTCTTAAGCTGAGAATTGAATCATCTAGAGTTTTCATTTTGTTTAAAGACTCAATGAACTGTGTATCTATTCTTCTGACTTTGATGAAAGTAACAAAAATGCACTACATTTCTCTCTCTGTCTTGATTCTGTCAATATTTATTGATCTACAACAAGAAAAGTTTACTCTGATTTGATGTTTGACACTAGACAAGTTGAAACCTTTTAGGTAAGGCAATTTTGTTTGTAAAGCACACTTTCAACAACAGGGTAATTCAAGGTGCTTTACATGATTTGGTAACGGTGCGCTCACACCGAACGCGTTTGAAGCGTCAAGGGCATCAGGTTTACATATAAAGTCAACGTCAGAATTTCTGCGTCGTGTGCGTTTTTGTGTCGCGAAAACGCATTTCTGCCTCATTCGCACATCAAATTTACGTGAAGGAAGCGTTTGCCGTGCGTCAGAAAATACACGCGTCATTTTATGTAGTGCATTTTGTGCATTCGTGTGTGACACGCGTTTTTGTGTCTGCCGCTGAAGTTGAAAAATCTGTACTTCGCAGTCAATTTGCGCTGCGCAAACCAATCAGGAGCTTGGTGACGTGGTTTCACGTGATCCTGTGATCCAGTTCACGGGGTCAGGTCAGGCAAAGTTTTTCATTCAACATTGAGGAAATACTGATAACGGCTCTGGCTAATCACCCTGAGCTATACGTCACCACCTGCTTTCTCTACGGAGACAGGAATAAAACGGACCTCGCTTGGAGGAATATGAGTGATGAGATGGGGCAACCTGGTAAGTTCATTTCACTTTTGACTGACCCTGCAAACCTGCGCAGGGTAGGCGACTCTCTACAGTAAATAGAGAATGGAGACTCTCTCTTCCAACGCTAGATTGACGACACGTCCCAAGCTGCGAAAGTTCAAGCCTCAAACTTTGGCTTGTGGCACGTTTTTGATGCTTTGGTGTGAACGCACCGTAAGTTTCAACACAAAGTTGACTTTTGTGGATTCCTAGATCTGCATTTTCTGTAGGTGACCGCATCAAAAACAGAGAAGTGAGTAGTTCCTGCATGGAAAAATGATGTCGGTATATGGAAAGTCAGGCATAATCAAAGCAGCATAAGTGTATTGTAAAAATAGACAGCTCCATAAACCACTCAAGGACTGTGGTTAACTCTAACCACTGGCAGGTATATTGACGGGTTTCTGTACTTTTTAAATCTGTCTTCTGTGAAGAATGCCATGAAGTTGTGTGTGAACTGTAAGATGAACAATGTTGTCAGATATTCCACGGTGCAAAAAGTATTTTCTTCCTCTCCATGAATTTATTCATATCCTGAGAGATTCAGGAAAATATTTTATTGATTGCACAATAACCATGTGTGGACAGTTCTTCAGACTTTTTTGCACCTTTTTTAAAACACCACTGCAATTTTTCCTCATAGTGTATTTCTCCTTTCTTTCCTGTATGCAGAAGCAGAAGTCAGTAAAGGTGAGCTGGATTGCTCAGTTTGCTGGATTGTGATGCTGTGTGCCGAGGAAAAGATGTATTACTGTCTAGAAGGTGGACGTTGTTTCCAACTAAACCTGCGCCTAATATGAAAAAATAACCCAGCTTTCTCACCATTTCACCGTAGTGCAGGAAATGAAGCTGCCTCAGAGGAACACTAAACTACACTCCTGTGTATGCACCTCATTACAGATTCAAAGTATTATTCAATAGAGAGAAAGGCTATTAACGGTGCAGTTTTCTGGGATGCAGACCAAGTCAGATCAGAATTCTGGTATGGTAAAATTCCCCTAAGAGTCCTGAGATGGAGCCAATGCTTTTTCCCTGTGATGAGTCAGAAGCCCAGGCACAATGTTTTCAGGCACGGTGATCCTGTTTGAACTAGTCTTCGTCAAACAGCATATTCAGTGGATGTTTGCTAAAGAAACTGTCAGGAAAACCGGCAGAGCGGCTGATGGATTGCTGTAGAGGTTTTTTGGTGACGCCCATTGTTTGGTTGTGCTGGCCAGCCGTCTGCACGTCAGAGCGATGAAAACTGGACTCATGTCAGCTGGCTTTCCATGTGTCACCTTTTTCCATGATTAACAATTAACTGAGCCAATATTCACCTTGTTTACTTACAATTTCAGACAATAGCATTTTGATGGCATAATAATTTTGCTGTACAATCATGTTTTTTTTAAATTAAATTAAGATCAACACCTTCTGCACAAACTAATGCAAACTGTTCTGTTGATACTGAAGTATCTCTCCCGCCTATCACCTAAACCTGCCTCATTTCTGTTTTTGATGCATATCTGTTCAGCTTAATTTACTTTTCTCATCAACTCTGACTCCTGTGTCACCTGAAGAAAACCAATCACACACCAGTATCTGGGCATGGAGTTTTCTGCATGATGTGCAGTGTTGGTTTTCCACACTAAGGTGTTTTGCATGCAGGCAAAAAAGTTTAATTTTGTTCTCACTTAAAAAATTCTGTTGTTCGGTTTGTGCTGTACTTCACAGTGAATGTAATGATTTTTGATAACCTGTCGGTTACTTGAGCTTAATAGGAAAAATTAACCGATATTACATCTTCCATCTTAGCTTCATGTGTTTTCTAAGCCACTCTGTCAAACCAAAGCAAAAGGCTTCTAAAACCCAGAGAGGTTCATTTTTAAGAAGAGAACAAAAGCAGATGTTTTCAACTAGACAATTTCACTGCATCATGGTTTTGTTAATAGATCAATGTACTGGTAAATATTATGTGCATTTATGATTATTAGTAACTTTCTATTCTGTTTGATTACCAATCAATGGTGGTGGGAAGAGCTCCCAGTATAAAGCCTGAAGTAGAAGCTTCAGTTTGGGCCTCAAGAGGCACAGAATGCTGGAGCTGCATAAGTTCAGTTCTGTTTGTTTGAAGGCTTTAGACACACACAGGTTTTTGGTTTTTGGTTTTTTTAAGTATTTTTCTTATTCTTCCACTTGCTGGGGAAAGAAACAATTTAAATCAAACCACCAGCTGAAGTCTGAGTCCTCGTTTAAATGTTTGATCTACAGACAGTTTTTTTTGGCTTTCTTTCATCAACTTCTTTCTCTTGGCAATTTTGCATAAAGGACAGCTTTGTGGAGTGTAAAGCTAATAGTTGCCTCATCCAACCTAAGTTGCACATCTCTGCCATCCACCCTGAGATGTTTTCATCTACATGTAGAAACATGACAGGTGTCCAACCTAAGTAGCAGCGGAGTCTAACAGAATGCCTAAAATGCTTATCTCAACAATTCTGCCACATTCAACAAAAGAAAGGTTTTGCCATCAGGGGGTCATGAGTGTGTGAATCTCTGAAAGAAAATGACATGAAAGCTAAATTTATGTTCTGACTTTGACTTTAAAACTCTGGTCTGAAACTCTCAGTCAGCTGATGAACAGCCTGTTGGAGTTTAAAGTCAGTTTTTTAGTAATTTGCTTGCTCTACATGTTCTTTCTCTTGTACCTGTTTCTTATGCGTTTGAAGATCTACTTACAACTTTGTTTTGATCCACCATCAGAATATGCAGATATTTTCAATTCATTTCCTGGTCTTCACGTTGTGATCAGAACCGAGCACTGAAGGTTTGTGATGAACAAAATCTGAAAAGGGAGTATGGCTACTTCTGCAACGTGCTGTACTTTCCCTTTCCATCTTCTCTTTGCAAAAATTCAACACAACATGAGGACAAATTTCCTCTGAGACACAGAGTCATCTTCATAAATTCAGTGGTCAGCTATCTGTCTCTATGACTCCTCTACGCTGCTGCCACACTTTAATACCAATTCTTTATTTATGAAACAAAACCGATGTTGCTTGAGCGTCAGTCAAGTTACCTGTTTTATTTTTATCAATTTAGTTTCAATGTAGCTCATTTTTGTCACCTCCAGGCGTCCTCCCGTATGTGTGACACAGCGAGCCGCCATTTTGCAAAGAAAGAAAAATATACAAAGTTCATTATCAACATTTTTGTGTTTAAATGGATTTTTTTTCCTGAAAGAACTTTTTTCTTTTTTTTATACATATTCTATCCAGATAGTTTTCCAAAGAATTCCAGCAATCATTTTCACATCCTTCCAGGTTAAAAAGGCAAATTCCAGGAATAAAGTCGGAGCATCTGCCAAAGACAGATGGTAAAATTGCCCCAAACTGAAGTAGCAAAGGCAACAACAGGCTGGATCACACTTCATAAACACTTACTCTTACATCCCCATAATGGAGCCCCAGAGAGTTCATTTAATCCACCAATACTTTTGCTGTTCCCCTGGAATGTGGAAGCTGGCCTTATGCCCATACAGACAGATCCCTTTGTTGAATGTTTTTGAACACTTACCACATCTTTTTGGTTGTAAAAGTCTTAGACATCAGTTTAACTTGATTTTAAGCAAGGGTAAATAATGGAGTTGGAGTGGATATTTTGTTAAAAGCACCTAAAAACTGGTGTTAATTTGCAGCCTAATAGAGAGAGAGTTGCCTAACATCCCAGGGCCTTCACTCACACTGACTGAGAAATTTTTTATGTGTTGCATTTCAGAGTTTCACCCTGGTCTGCAGGCAAGTCCTGGAGGAAGGTATAAGTTGTTCTGCTGAGTCCAGTCCCATCCTCCATCTGGCCCAAAGTGGAAGAAGGAATCTGCCACTGGTATTACTACAATGCAGCCAGCTGGTGATACCGAACACCACTGACATACCGATGCAAGAACAAGCATCAGATTTAATAAAGGAAACTACTTCACTATTACATTCATTTAGGGAAGTGTTCCCTTTGGTTCCTGGCCCCATTTTAGATATGATGAATCTATCCTTGGTAAATGGATACGTACCACAGGAATTTAAGGTAATTAAACCTTTACTTAAGAAACTTTCCCTCGATCAAGATGTCTTAGTTAATTAAAGACCTATATATAACCTTCCTTTTTTATCCTTGAGAAAATAGATGCAAATCAAGTCTGTGAACATCTAAACAGTAACGAGCTGTTTGAAGAATTTTAGTCAGGTTTTAGGGCTCATCATAGCAAAACAACACGGGTGAAGGTTACTAATGATATTCTCATGGCCTCAGATAATGGACTTGTGTCTGTTCTGGTTTTGTTAGATCTCAGTGCTGCTTTTGAAACAGTCGATCATAATATTCTCTTAGAAAGGCTTGAACATGTTGCAGGGATCAAAGGAACAGCACTAGGCTGGTTTAAATCATATTTGTCCGACAGCTTCTAGTTTGTTTATGTAGATGATAAATCTTCTTCACACTCAAGGGTTACTTGTGGAGTACCACAGGGTTCTGTGCTTGGAACAATTCTTTATATATATGCTTCCAACTGGTTAAATGATGAGACAGCATGGGATAAATTTCCACAGCTGTGCCGATGATACACAACTATATTTATGCATAAATCCTGATGAACCCAGTCAGTTAGGTAGATTTCAGGCATATCTGGAAGACATAAAAACATGGATGACCCTAAACTTTTTTCTCTTAAATTCTGACAAGACAGAAGTTGCCATCTTTGAACCAGAAGCTCTAAAAAAGAAACTGCTTAGTCAGTTACTTCATCTGGATGGTATTAATTTGGCCTCCAGTAACAATGTTAAGAATCTCTGTTATTTTTGAACAAGACATGTCATTCAAATCCCATATTAAATAGGTTTCTAGGATTTCCTTCTTTCAACCCAGGAATGTTGCTAAAATTAGAAACATCCTGTCAAGGAGTGATGCTGAGAAACTAGTCCATGCATTTGTTACCTCAAGGCTGGACTACTGTAATTCTTTACTGTCAGGAAGTTCAGAAAATTTAATTAAAACCCTTTAGTTGATCCAAAATGCGACAGCAAGAGTTCTGATGAATATTAAAGAGAGATCACATTTCTCCTGCTTTAGCTTCCCTTCATTGGCTCCCTGTTAAATCCAGAATAGAATTTAAGATCCTTCATCTTACATACAAAGCCCTTAATAATCAGCTCCATCATACATCAGAGATCTGATTGTTCCATATGTTCCTAACAGAGCACTTTGCTCTCAGACTGCAGGTTTACTGGTGGTTCCTAGGATTTCTAAAAGTAGAATGGGAGGCAGATCTTTTAGTTATCAGGCTCCTCTCCTGTAGAACCAGCTCCCAGTTTTAGTCCGTGAGGCAGACACTGTTTACTTTTAAGGCCAGGCTTAAAACGTTCCTTTTTGATAAAGGTTATTGCGTGGCATAGCGTGGCCATTCTCTCTCAGGGCAATATGGAGATACTGATGCATGCTTTTATCACCAGTAGAAACGATACTGTAATGCCCTGCTTTCTGGTTTTCCCAAAAAGAGTATATCAGGTTAACAGCTTTTACAAAATTCAGCAGCACGTGTCCTGACGAAAACCAAGAGGCAGGATCATATTACACCGGTCTTAAAACCACTGCATTGACTCCCCGAATGTTTTAGGATCAATTTTAAGATTCTTTTAATGGTTTTCAGGAGTCTTAATGGTCTTGGGCCTTCTTATCTTTCAGAACTACTTTCACCATATGAACCTTTGCGCTCCTTGTCATCCCAAAAGTCAAGACACACACTCATGGTGAGGCGTCTATTAAATATTATGCCCCTCACCTCTGGAAGAGGGCACCGGAGGACCTCAGGGCCACAGAGAACATTCATATTTTTTAGAGCAGGCTCAAAACTCACTTTTTTAATTGATTTATTATTTATTGATATCTGCTTAATTGCTCTGAATGTTTTATTTGATAAAAGTTTATCAATGTTTTACACTAAATAATTCTAAATTTTATCAGTGTTAAAATTTTGTCAGTGTCTTACTATTTAATCTCATATTTATCTACTCTTTATTTTGACATTTTAACCTGTTATTTTAATCTTTCTTCCAGTGTTTCCTCTGTGGGAGCCCTCTGCCTTGGGAGCGGTGGTTTGGCTGTGGCTGCCTTGGTACTCTCCAGGTAGTGCTTGGGTGGAGGTGGGGGTCTCAGCCTTCCCTCCAACTGGGCTTGTGCCCCGGCTGTTGCTGTTGGTCTGCTGCTGCCGATGCAGATGGCTCCCCTCATGGCGTTTCCTTACCTGGCTCATCTGTTCTCAGCCCAATGTCCTTGTTTACTGTTGCTTTTAAGTGTGTGCATGCATGAGAGATGGGTTGGGAGGAGGGGGGTTTATACCTGTGATCATGTTTTTGTTCTGGGGGGGTGGTTTATGTGGAGTCATTTTATCCTGTAAAGCACTTTAAGATGCTATTATGAATGAAAAGCGCTTTATAAATAAAGTTTAAATTTGATTTAATATAGCATATACAGTGGCTTAGGTCATCCTGAGCTATCTCTGTTTATGATGCTATAGGGGGAGTTTGTCCTCTCTACATGCTAGCTCAGTATGAGGGATTGCTGAGAGATTGCTCTGGTTGGAGTCTGCATCAACGGGGCTCAACTGCCAGTCAATGACTCTAGGCAATCTACTGCGATTCCTTAAATAGAAAACTAGCAAAAACTTTCAACTGATTAGAATGTGTGTATGATTGTATTGAAATGACTTTACTTGAGATTAAATCTGTTGTGAATTGGCGCAATATAAATAAACTGAATTGAATTGAATTTAATTCAATTCAATTCAATTCAATTCAGTTTATTTATATAGCGCCAATTCACAACAGATGTCATCTCAAAGCACTTAACAAGAAGTCATTTCAATACAATTATACAAACATTCCAATCACTGTGCTATTTCATACAGAGAGGACAAAAAATAAAAAATGAGTTTTCTGAACTTTGTTGTAGTATTGTGATAGTAAAATCTTTACACTATGCCCTTTTTCGACTAGGGTCGGCTCGGACCGGATGGGGACCTTCCCTATTTAGCCAATATACACTACCTTTGTCTGGGCTGAGCCAACCCCTTTTTTGGACTACCACACAGTGGTGGTCAGAGCCTGTTCCATAGGTGAGGGCCATAAAACTGGAAAGACGCCTCGCCATGCTTGTGTGTCCTGACTTTTGGGGTGACAAGGAGACGGCTGCCAGAGGAGCGCAGACACCGCAAAGGTTTATATGGTAAAAGCAGTTCAGAGAGATAAGAAGGTACAAGACCATTAAGACACTTAAAAACAATTAAAAGAACCTTAAAGTCGATCCTGAAATGTACGGGGAGGCAATGCAATGATTTTAAGACCGGTGTAATGTGCTCCCGC
Organism: Valencia hispanica; assembly: GCA_963556495.2. Classification (NCBI taxonomy): domain Eukaryota; kingdom Metazoa; phylum Chordata; class Actinopteri; order Cyprinodontiformes; family Valenciidae; genus Valencia; species Valencia hispanica. Next base: position 6,372,888 of record OY747719.1, read on the forward strand.
CTCCTGGTCTTCGTCAGGACACGTGCTGCTGAATTTTGTAGTAGTTGTAAACCTGATATACTCTTTTTGGGAAGACCAGAAAGCAGGGCATTACAGTAATCAATTCTACTGGAGATAAAAGCATGCATCAGTTTCTCCATATTGGCCCGAGAGAGAATGGGGCGGACTCTGGCAATGTTCTTTAGTTGATAAAAACCTATTTTAGTAATATTTTTTTTGTGAGGAATAAAAGTCAGCTCAGAGTCAAAAATCACGCCCAGGTTCTTTACTTGTAAAGAGGGATTAAAAGACAGTGATTGTATTTTTGGTAAAAGTTTCTCTCTCTGAGCCTCAGGACCGATGACTAAAACTTCAGTTTTGTCCTGGTTGAGCTGGAGAAAGTTTTCTGCCCTCCAGGATTTAATGTCTAAAATGCAGTTAAAAAGTGCATCCATTGGCCGTGTGTCATCGGGAGACATGGAGATGTACAGCTGTGTATCATCAGCATAACTGTGAAAGTTGACTCCACGTCTTCTGATGACACTGCCAAGAGGGAGCATATACAGGTTAAAAAGCAATGGGCCTAAAATCGAACCCTGGGGCACACCACATGTAATCCTATGGACCCTAGAGGAGCAGGTATCTAAACTTACCATAAAAGTCCTGTCTGTGAGATAGGATGTGAACCATTTGTGAACAGCACCAGAGAGGCCAATCTGTTTTAAACGGGTTAAAAGAATAGTGTGGTACTGTATCGAAGGCAGCACTTAGATCCAGTAGAACCAACACTGTTACCCTCTGTGCATCATAGTTTAATCTAAAATCATTTAAAATTTTTAGAAGGGCCGTCTCTGTGCTATGGTTCACCCTAAAACCAGACTGAAATTTCTCCAGGACATTGTGCTCATTAATAAAATCATTAAGTTGAATGAAAAATTTTTTTTCTAAAATTTTGCTTAAAAAAGGTAAGTTAGATCCCGGTCTAAAATTGTTAAATCATTAAAATCTAAATTGCTCTTCTTCAACAGGGGCCTCACTACCGCCCCTTTAAAGGCGGCAGGAAAGACCCCCGTCTGAAGTGAGCAATTCATCATGGTTAAAATCTCATCTCTAAAAGATCCATAAAATTGCTTAAAAAAGGAAGTGGGAATCGGGTCCAAAACACATGTGGTGGGCCTCACTGAGGAGAAAACTTTATCAAGAGTCCGAGCTTCTTCCAGGACAAAACTGTCCAGCGTTTCCTCTGGTAAAGACACACACTCAGATTTGTCTAAAACCATGTTACTCTGAGAAGATAACATCTTACATCTGATGGTGTCTACCTTCCCTCTGAAGTGGTCTGCAAACTCCTCACAAAGAGTTTTTTTTGACTCCCTGATGAAGGCTACACTGCCGAAACGCGTTGGAGTTTTTTAGTAAGGTTTATGTGACCAAGCCGCTACAATAAAGGCTTTTTAACTTTTTCTATATGAGAGTGCCTTGGAGTTCCTTTTGCCTCCTCACAAAGAGTGTTTGAGAGGGTTTTAGGAAATGCAGTAGTAGCTCTTTTAAAAAGTTTATCAATGGTGGAAAAAAGGATTTTGGAATTATTTTTATGTTCCGAGATGATTTTGGAGAAGTATGAATTTCTTGAATTTCTTACTGCATTGTTTTATAATTTGAGAAGATCTGTGTATATTTGACGGTTTATTGTGGTTTTACTTTTCCTCCATTTTCTCTCTGCCGCCCTACAATTTCTCTTAATTTTTCTGAGGTTTTCATCTTTCCACGGCGTTGCAGCTTTAGATTTTAAACTTTTAACTTGTAGTGGAGCAAGCAAGAGTGGACTGAAGCCTTCTGTTAAAATCCTTGACAATAAAATCACAGGGGGCAGGTAAAACAATAGGATTCTTTTAAAAAATTTCAAGAAAACCTGCAGCCACTTCAGGGGTTAGATGGCGCTGACAGTTCTCACAGAGGTCTCCTGCTGAATAAAACTGGTGATGTTAAAAAACACACAGTGGTGGTCAGAGACAGCCAAGTCAACAACAGAGGACACACGGGTGGACAGGCAATGAGTGATGACCAAGTCCAGGGTGTGTCCTTTGTTGTGAGTCGGCTGCATGACATGTTGGCTAAAATCCATATAAGTCAGGATGTTTTAAAAATCTGTTGATAAAGGATCTAAAAGGTTATCTATATGTAGATTAAAATCACCAGCTAAAATGATCCTTTCAAAGGAGTTGTGCAAAATTGATAAAAACTCAGAAAATTCTTGAATAAAAAGTTCACTCTTTTTAGGAGGCCTATAAATTGTGACATAAAATCTGAGGAGTGCTAAAAACATTTCCATTATATTCAAAAGTAAAATAGTTATCAAATAAAACAGGTTTGGCGTAAAGTGTTGATGAACTTATAAAAGCAGTTCCGCCTCCCCTTTTGCTATAGACATAAGTTAAAATTAGGCGGGGAGGCCTCTGTAAGAACAACAGGGGCATCTGCACTCAGCCAAGTTTCTGTTAAAAATAAACAATGAAGATTATGGTCTAAAATCAGATCATTTATTATAAAAGTTTTGTTCAGCAGAGAGCGAATATTAAAAAGTGCCTTATTAATAGTGATTGGAGATGGAGGGACTGTTTGATTTACTGAAAGTGAGGCTTTTGGCAACTTTTTGAGATTATTTGGATTGCATTTGTTTGGTTTATGATTTTTAGTCTGCTCTCTGCTGATAATAACAGGTATGAATGAGGTAGAACAAGGTCCAAGTCCAGTATGTGAGTTACTATTAAAATCAGGGGTGAATTCATAGGAGCAGGGACCATTTGCACATCAGGATGTAGCGGAGGAATCAGAGAGCGCAGGGGCAGCTGTGGCCAGTGTAGTTGACAGGGGGGGGGCGTGGACATGCCAGGCTCAATGTCAGTGTTCGAGTGCCTTGTCTATTTAGATGGAGCCCATCTGGTCCAAACAGGTGCTTCCTGCCCCCAAAAATTTTAAAATTGTCTATAAAACCAATATTGTGAATGGCGGTGATGGAGGAGAGCCAAGTATTAAGGGATAAAAGTCTGCTAAAACGGCCAATTCCTCTGTCGACAGTGGGAGTGGGGCCAGAAATAAAAACAGAGACGTGTGTTTTCTAGAAGATTAAAAAGGTGAATAAAATCACGCTTTAGGAGCTCAGACTGCTGTTTATAAATGTCATTGGTGCCAGCATGAATCACAACTTTACTCACAGATTTGTGCTGATCAATGAGCTGCAGGATCTGTTCGGTAAGGCCCATGACAGTGGCTCCAGGGAAACACAGTGTAAGGGCTCCTCTCATCCTCACGTTTCTGATGATAGAGTCCCCGATGATGAGTGTGGTGGGCGGCGGGTCTGCAGGCGGATGTTTCCGCTGGGCAGAGGATCGTTCACCATCCAGGACTTGCTGCATGGCAGGTGTGGAAGCTTCCCCAGGACTGCAGCGATGTTTAATCGGCGCAGAGGGCTCGTTCCGTGGGTTCAGGGTGAAGTGAAGCACTCCTCTGCGAGTTCTGGCTGCAGCCCGGGGTTTGGCACGACGTGGGGGGCTGCGGGAGTCCGGCTGTTGCTCCTGCTGCTGAGAGGGATTAGGCGGCGCTCCTACGGAGCTACGGCGACCAGGGGCTGTAAGAGGAGGGAAATACGCATCCAGGGCGCTGAAACGGTTTGATAGAGGCAGGCAGGTTGGAGGAGAGCGGTGGCGGCTGCGCCAAGTGCCTCCACCGCGGCCTGGCCCAACCGTTAACCGGGCACCGTGGAGCACTGGAGTGGAGCTGATGGGTGCTTTTGGTTTAGCCCCCTGATGGAACCAGCGGTCCTCCTCTGCTGCAGATGTTACGCGGGCGTTTGGCACCCCGAGTCCGCCTGGAGGCCCAGCGATGGATCCTCCCCCCACAGCTTCGCCGGGCTGGCAGGGAATGGTCTCCGCCAGCTGTGTACTGCTGGCGGCGGCGAAAGTCCGGCCGAAGATGATGTCCACGTCGCGCTCATGGTCCTGGATTTGGTGGTGTGTTGAGATCCTCTGGTCCAGCTCCAGAACCCTCTGGCTAAGTTTTGCCTTGGAAGGCCAGGCATCTCAAAACTCCCCTGGATGTTTATGTAGAAGGACGCTCCGCCCCCCGCCCCACCCCCCACCTCAACTCACATGGGCCTGTAGGCTCCTCGGATTCAGCTCTCCGCGAGGTTGTATATCGCATCTTAGGCAACAGAGACTGGGATTGAACTGAGGGGAGTTCACAGACTCACTTACTACTGACGTTCATGCCACAACCCCAGACATGCCCCTTGAGTCTCAATGGTCTCGCTGTACCCTGAACCTAACTTCCACTCCTAGACAACGGGCTGGATGGGCGCGCTGATCAACTTTGTCCCCACCTACCTCCCCTCCCATGTGTTATGATATAACGTGACTGAAATATGTGCATCTATGTGTAACCCCTTTTTCCCTTAGTGTTTATAGTCTACACAGAGGTCACACCCAATGAAAAAAACAGACCCCAGGTTCTCAGCTAAAGATGGTGAATTCACTGTGGTTCTTAATTAAACAAGGGACTTGAGTGCGAAAATGGAAAATACCTAGTGCCTCCACTAAAAACTTACTATGCTATATGAGCACTAGCAAAACCTATGTAAGCCCTCAGAAATACAGATTACTCTAAAAGAATGTTAGACCATCATACATAAAGGTAAAACACATACTTTTATTTTATCATACCTTTAACCGTAGGAATACTTCAGAAATATAAAATAAAATGTAAACAACATACTTCCTGTATGCTTGGACCAAGATAAATTTTAAGTTTACATCAGCCAACCAAGAATGAAATGTGGCATTTTTAAACAAAAGGAGTGTTACTAAGCCTCTCTGTTACCTCTCTTCAATGAAACAAATTTGTTCTCAAACCCAACCCAATCTTTTTAAGGAAAATTATCCTATAATATTTTGACTTATTTGCAAACTAAATCAAATGGTGATTATCTTTCATTTACTTATACAACAATTACCTTAATGTGTTCTTACTATTTTAACTGTATTCTCACATATTAAATGTCAACAACCCCAATGAAATATCAAACCCGTGCTTTTATGCACTCAAAACACAGAACCAGCACCCACGCCTGTACCACAATATTTTTCATAGTTCACATAAATGATGATGGTACCAAAAAAATCTAACCCAAGCACTTGGATAATTTCCCTAACCGTTGGGGCTTGTATAGTTGGTGCACATAAAGTTTTATCCAGTTGTGAAAGGAATTAACTCTGAGACTGGGACAGTCACACAGTCTGCCCTCTATCCTGCACTCGTTTCGAGCCAATGTCAAGTATTCACACAACCTCTTGTAGAAACAACATGGTGGTGTGTCTCGCTAAGCCACAGAGCGATGTCCAGACAGCTCCCCATGCAGACTCCCGCCGCCTAACTACGACTCATCCTCGGCTGTACGCTGTTCAACTCGTCCGATCAATCCTCACACCCGCACGAACATCCTGTGACAATTTTCTTGTGTCTGTGTTGTGAAGTAGTCCGGTTCTCTGCCACCGAGCTTACTAGCAACACGGCGGAGCTAATGGCAGAGACCACGCTGTTGCGGCTTGATAAACAAACTTCTCCGTCGGGTAAAATAACCACACTTTACAGAAATATATGACAAAGAGTACTCTGACCAATTGAAGTCTCTCTGGCAGTGCAATATGTGGGCCAACTTTTAGTTCAAGTCTCCAAACATTGACTTCTCCGTCTCTCTCAAGGAAAACGCAGCCAGCTCCCCAGTAACCTGGTGAACTCTATCATACTTCCTCCTGGCAAAAGTTGTAGTCTTTTTTCTCAAACAGGAAAAGTTAACCTTTATCATTTTTTTAAAGACCATAGAATATTTTTTAAACAATACATGAATTACAGAGTTAAGATATAAACCGTATTTATTTTAAACATGAGCTACTGCAAGAAGAAAAAACAACAACCAGAGGATTCTGGGAAATGAAGTCCTATTCTAGTCCGTCTTCTAGAAGCAATATAAAAGGGATAATCTGCATATTGTTTTTCTTTTACCATCACTAAGATTGTAGAAACCCAGAAAAAAAAAATGAATATTTATAGACATTTTAATCCTACATATGTTTTGATGTGTTTTTTGTACCTTGGCTTGGTCCCCTGTAGGGGGCAGGACCGAGATTTTCTTTTTTTTCTCTACTCCAAAAAAAGTATTGTCCGAATGTCTTAACATGGATCCAAGTATATCTGATCCTCTCATGATACTGAAACTGAAACCTGTCTTCAGAATAATCTAATTAGCATAATGGCTTTGGTATGTGATCTAAACACTTGTTTCCCGTTGTCTTTATCTGATTGGCTGATCAAGCATATTATGATGACTGCTTTACAGAGGTTTACCCGTAGGTGGCAAGGTCCAGTGGCAGCTAAAGTTCTTATACCCTTCAAGAAATTGCAGTTGAGTCACCTGTTTCGAATGTTATCATCCCATTAAATGGCCGTTATTAGCGGTCATCACTCCCATACCATAGCTTCAGAATATGCCTTCTCTACATCCTACCATGTTATTAGCACTCATCACTCCCATACAATAGCTTCAGGATGTTCCTCCTCTACCTCCTGCTCGGTAGGTCGTTATCTGGTGACATAAGGTTTTATCTTGTGACTTTAGGTTTTATCTTGTGACTAAAGGTTTAGGAACTTGTCCTGAGTTTTTAGGATGAGGGTTGGGGGTGGGGTAAGGTTATAAGTAAATATCCATCGTTACTAAAATTGTAAACACAGGTTTTAAATAAAGTTAACAAAAACAAAACTTAAGCTTTTAGATGTGGGCGGTGCTGAAAAAAATTCTAATGCATATTATCACCGATAAGAATGGTAGATGCGCACCTTCTAGCCTGCTAGGATGTAGAGGAGGCACATTCTGAAGCTATTGAATGGGAGTGATAATCGCTAATAACGGCCATTTAATGGTTGATAACATTCGAATCGGGTGATTGAGTCCAAACAAAGGTCTGATCACCACCTTGACATTCAGCTTTGATCAGTTCCTTAATGATCCAAAATAGAAAACGACCAAGACAAACAATTAATTGATTCATACCAAACCACCTTCCAGTCTTGGTGACCTTTTTGGACAGAACACCAGTTGTTGCTATGAGATTTCCCCATCAGCTGAACTGAGCAACAACTGATTGTTATTGGAACATCATGAGTTGAAATCCATCTGATTTGAGTTGAAACAGCCTGATTCTGGACCCAGAAAGTAGCCAATCTCGTTTTGGCTTTTTTGTCATGAGCTGGGAACGTTTACATTTCAGGTTGTTTGAATGTTTTTTTCCTTTTACCTAACATTTTACCCTAAATTTTTTGTTTGGTTTCATAACTTAGTTTTCTACACTCTGATGTCCTTCCTTTACACTTCTGAGAGAGCAGTAAGCAAATAAATATTTAATTGAAAGATAGTGTTCAAATAATGAGCAGAAAACGTTGCCTTTCCCTGTTGAAGCAGTATAAAAGTAGTATAATAAATGTAAAATAATTTTCAATTATAATATTTCACAAAAAACTGTATTTTAATCAGGTTTTTTGATGTTTACCACAGTTAATGTATTAGATGCCATAACAGCTATTAATGCAAAGATATGTTTCAGTTCATTCACACTATCTCTATAAAATAAAAATTGTCTTATCTTATTTATCTTATGACTCTTCTCTACTTTGGTTGTTGTAGCGCTTCCGGTAATTATGTTCAGTAACTTCTGTTTGCAATTATTGAGAGAACTTCATCTGGGACCACAAAGTCCAAGCTGAAGTTTGAAGCATTTACATGTGTACGCATATAAAAGCCCACACTTGCTTGAGTCACTTGAGTAGGCTCCACCATATGCTATCTGTCAATCTGATGTTAAGGCATAAATTTGCCTTTAGTGACAACAGATGCCCACTTCACTCGATGGGTGAAAGGCTGTGAAAAGTGTCACGTCCATCGGTCAGTTTCACCAACAGAATTTTAATAGCGGAGAGTAATAGCCACTGAGACCCTGAATAAAACAAGTTGACATGACACCATGAATGTCAACAGAATTGCCTTGACAAACAAGTAAAGGTTCCAGCTGGGATTTATACAGTTGCCCATTGACAAGAGATAATGGACATTTTATAATTATTCTTCAGCCTACTATCAGAGAAGAAACTGAACTGCTTTTAGTGGTATTAAATGGGACAAATTTAGCGTGTTTTCAAATGGAGAACTTGGGTAAAAACCAGAAATGTTTAAATGTTGTCCAGCTAAATAAAACAATCACTCAGAGGGTCTTTGCAGGCAACATCAATTGATATGTTTAAAGAAAAGACAAATGGAAAAAAGAACAGAGACTTAAATGTAATGCTTCTATAAACATCAGAATATTCAAAGTCACTGTTTATAAAACAAAAAAATGACTGGCAAGTCTGGAAGACATAAAAACATGGATGACCCTAAACTTTTTGCTCTTAAATTCTGACAATACAGAAGTTGCTGTCTTTGGACCAGAAGTTCTAAAAAAAAAACTGCTTAGTCAATCACTTCATCTGGATGGTATTATATTGGCCTCCAGTAAAAACGTAAAGAATCTCGACCTTATTTTTGACCAAGACGACATTTAAATCCCATATTAAACAGGTTTCTAGGATTTCTTTCTTTCACCTCCGGAAAATTGCTACAATTAGAAACATCCTGTCCAGGAGTGATGCTGAGAAACTAGTCAATCCATGTGTTACCGCAAGGCTGGACTACTGTAATTCTTTACTGTCAGGTAGTCCACAAAATGCCATTAAAAGCCTTCAGTTGATCCAAAATGCGGCAGCAAGAGTTCTGATGAATATTAAAAAGAGAGATCACATTTCTGTTTTAGCTTCCCTTCATTGGCTCCCTGTTAAATCCAGGATAGAAATTAAGATCCTCCTTTTTACATATAAAGCCCATAATAATCAAGCCCATCATACATCAGAGATCTAATCGTTTCATATGTTCCCAGTAACTGAACATAAACAATGAAGATTCTGGTCTAAAATTAGGTCATTTATTATAAACGTTTTATTCAGCAGAAAGCGAACATTTAAAAGTGCCATATTAATAGTGGTTGGAGATGGAGTGACTGAATGATTTACTTGAGGTAGGACTTTTGGTAACTATTTGAGATTATTAGGGTTGCATTTGCTAGTTTTTTTAAATAATTTTTCCGCTCTCTACTGACAATAACAAGTATGAATGATTTAGGAGATGGTCCAAGTCCGATATTTGAATGACTGTTAAAATCAGAACTGAGTTCATAGGAGCAGGGAGCAGCTGCACATCAGGATGTGGCGGAAGGGGCAGAGAGGGCAGGGGCAGCTGGGGCCGGTGTAGTTGACGGGGGGGAGGGGGCTTGCCAGGCTCATTGCCAGCATGCGGATACCTTGTCTGTTAAGATGTAGTCCATCCGGCCCAAACAATTTACTCCTGCCCCAGAAAATGTTAAAAACAGACACATGTGTGTATTCTAAAAGATTAAACAAATGAATAAAATCCAGCTTCAGGACCTCAGACTGGGACCAATGAATGTCATTGGTCCCAGCGTGAATTATAACTCTACTCACAGATAGGTGACGTTGGATGTGGTCCAGGATCTCTTCAGCAATATCCTTTACGGTGGCTCCAGGAAAACACAGAGTGATGGATCCTCTCATCCTTGCATTCCTGATAATTGAGTCTCTGATGATGAGCGTGGTGGGCGGCTGGTATGCAAACTGATGCTGGGCAGAGGATCTTTCACCTTCCAGGTCCTGCTGGATGTTGGGCAGATTAGCTTCCCCAGGAAGCTGCGATGTGTAGCCGGCGCCGAGGGGTCATTCCATGGTTTCGGGGTGTAGCGGAGCACTCTTCAGCGAGTCCTGGCTGCGGTCCTGGGTTTGGCGTGATGTTGAGGGCTGCGGGAGTCCGGCTGCTGCTCCGGCTGCTGAGAGGGGATCGGCGGCAGTCCTGCGGAACTGTGGGGCTTCAGAGCGGCCGGAGGGACCTTCAGAGGAGGAAAGTCATGCTCAAGGGCACCGAAGCAGTTTGATAATGGCAGGCCGGGTGAAGGTGGCGACTTCTCCGGGCCCCTCCACCGCGACTGGGCCCAACCATGGACCAGGCACCCTGAAGCACAGGTGTTGAGTTGATAGGGGCTTTTGGCTTAGCCCACTGATAGAACCAGCGGTCCTCCTCTGTATTTGTTGTTGCACCTCCAGCGTTCGGCAGTCCGTATCCAGCAATGGATTCCCCCTCCGCAACTTCAACGGGCTGGCAGGGAATTATGTCCGCCAACTGAGCGCTGTTAGCGGCGACGAAACTCCGGCCGAAGATGATGTCCACACCGCGATTGTGGTATTAAAACTAGCTATAGAAACGATTTAAAATCAGTTTAAATCGTGTTAATTAGAGAGCCGAAGTTGGCAGGTCTCTCTGTTGAAAGGATGATGCTCCACAGTTGTCCCCAGAACAGAACCAGCCTTCTTTATGAGGTTGTTGAGCCTTTTTAAGTCCCTAGCTCTGATGCTGCTACACCAACAGATGATGGCTGAAGAGATAACAGTCTCCACAACAGACTTGTAGAGATTTGCAGCATCTTGCCGCAAACCTTGAAGGCCCTAAGCTTCCTCAAGAAGCACAGTCTCTGTCCCTTCTTTTAAGACGGCTTCACTGTTGAGCCTTCAGTCCAGGTGAATTCGAGGGTATTTATACTCCTCAACCACCTCCACTTCTTCTCCCATGATAGAAACAGTTTTTGACTTATCTAGGCCTGGGGCGGTAACCGGATTACCGTCATACCGCAGCCACATGACACCCTCTGCGGGACTGAGCGTCTCACTGTCATCAATGCCCCCAAACCCCCCCCACCCAAAAAAAGCCCTGCACACTTGTGTGTGAGCGCAATTTTTTTTATGATGCATAATAACATTTCATGTGTGTTTTTAGCTTTAGCCTACGATCTGTGAAACGTTTTGTACTTTTGGATTTAATATCCACACATGAAAGCATAAAATGTGTGACGCACAGCATGTCAGAACTCCCGAAAGCGGAGCCACAGGTGAAAATAAAATGAAAAAGCAACCGCCCTGAGCAGGCGAGGTGCAGGCATTTTTGAGATTCCCGGTTCCCGGACCTGCCGCAGAGGGAATGTTCAAACCAGAGAATTGGGACCGCCAAGCCGTGGATGAATGCACAAATAAAGTCAGTAACCAGTAGAGAAGCTTAAAGACGAAATTTATATATAGGGGCCGAACCCTTCTCTGTGCGTAAAAGTGCCGAAGCAGGAGTTACGGTGCGCTCCTCTCCAGGATAAGTTGTTGCGGAAGTGCCTTCACCACAGCCGTCTTTGACACATAGGCGTGGCCGTAGTTTGGCCTCAAGGTACAGCTTGTTATGCACACGAGCAGGGTACAGCCGTGGTGCAGGGGCAGGTAGATATAAATACATATGTTTATGGGTATATCTCAAAAGCGCGGAAATTTGTTGATTACTGACCGTGGTAAGAAGAAATCCAAACCGGCACAGCCCTAGACTTATCTCTGTTTCTTCTGAAATCTACAATAATATCCTTTGTTTTTGTTCACATTCAAGGTAAGACAATTGTTTCCACACCATGTAACAAAGCAGTCGACCAGCTCTCTGTATTTAGCTTCTTATCCATCTCTGATACATCCGACAAGTCATTTGAGTATTTCCGCAGATGACAGGTCTCTGATTTGTACTGGAGGTCAGAGGTGTACAGTTTGAAAAGGAATGGCAAGAGTACAGACCCCTGTGGTGCTTCTGTGGTGCTGACAACCTGGTTTGACACACAATCTTTCAGTCTCACAAACTGTGGTCTGCTTGACTCCACATGTGTCTTCAAGAGTTTCTGACAACGCAAATCAGGCTGAATTGTCTTAAATGCTCTGGAGAAATCAAAGAACATGATCCTCACAGTGCTGCCTGCTTTGTCCAGATGACAGAAGGCTGGTTGAAGCAGGTGGATGATGGCATCTTCAACTGCAACTCCACGGTGACAAGCAAGCTGCAGTGGATCGTGATACGATCTTGTTTGCTTATTCAGGGGGGGCAACAGGAGTCTCTCGAGGACTTTCAAGATGTGGGATGTCAGGGCAACAGCTCTATAATCATTGATGACTGATGGGTGAGTTGTCTTTGGTACTGGAACAAGGAAGGATGTCTTCCACAACACTGGAACCTTCTCCTGGGTTAGGCTAAGCTTGAAGAGGTTCTGCAGAATCCCACAAAGCTACTCTGCACAGGCCTTCAGGACTCTGGGGCTGACATCATCTGGACCTGCAGCCTTGTTCCGGTTCAGTCTCTTCAGCTGCCTCTTCACCTGACCTTTAGAGACAGACAAGTGGAAGCGAAAGGGGGTAGCAGCATCTCCTGACTTGGTTGAAGACAAACTTGTGGAATCAGAAGAGTCAATGACTGAGGTGAAGGATAAAACATCCGAGGTGTGACAGTAAAGCTGTGGGTCAGAGGAGGGTTGGATGTCTGTTTGGCTGGGGACAGGAGAATAAGATGCTGAGCTTGTTCCTGAACTGAACTTATTGAAGAATGCATTCAGTTCATTGGCTCTGTCCAGACTTCCATATATCCAATCCTTCCTGTGTTTAAAGCCTGTAATATTTTTCATTCCTGACCAGACATCTCTGATATGGTTCCTCTGTAGTTTGTTCACCAGATTCTTCCTATATGTCTCTTTGCTGTCTCTGATCTTGATCTTAAGTTGCTTCTGTATAGTCCTCAACAATTCACTGTCTCCCTCCTTGAAGGCTTTTTTTTCTTGTTTAGCAGTTCCTTCAGGTCACTGATGATCCAGGGTTTGTTATTAGGGAAACATCAAACTGTTCTGGTGGGGATGATGTTGTCCACACAGAAGTTTATATAGTCAGTCACACACTCAGTCATGGCATTAATGTCCTCTCCATGTGCTTGGCAAAGAGTTATCCCTTCTGTGGTCTCAAAACAACCCTGCAGGGCTTCTTCAGCTTCATGTGAACGCTTACTCAGAGTTCCCTTTGTCACAGGTTGCCTCTGAACAAGTGGTTTATATTCTGAGCAGAGAAAAACAAGATTGCGATCTGATTGTCCCAGAGGTCCTGGTTTGGACAGGTATGCATACTTTACAATTGCATAAAACAAATCCAAGGTCTTGTTTTCTCTTGTGGAGCAGCTGACAAACTGTTGAAATGTTGGAGGTGTAGAGGAGAGCTTGACATGATTAAAATCACCAGATATTGCCACAAATGCATTGGGGTGCTGGGTCTGAAGCTTAGCAACAATGAAACTGATGACATCATATGCATTGTCAGCAATGGCTGAAGGTGAAAGTTAAACAACTGCCAAAATAACACTGGTGAACTCTCTTGGTAAATAATATAGATGAAAACTTACTGCCAAGAGTTCAATATCTGGGCTGCAGAAACAACACTCCGCAGTAACATGTCCTGGATGACACCATCTGTTGTTGACAAGCAGTGCTACTCCACCTCTTTTTATTTTCCTGCTCATCTTCAGATCTCTTCATGCTGGTATAGTCAAGAAGTCTGGCAGAGAAACTTTGGAGATGGGGATATGATCCTTCAGCCACCTCTCATATAACACTGCATTCCTGATACTTTGGCTGAGCCCTTGTAAGGGCTTGAAGCTCATCCATCTTGTTAGCAAGTGATCTCACATTGCCCATTATGATCGATGGAAGAGATGGTTTGAACCTTCTCCTTCTCTTTCTCTTTTTTTGTTCCTGCTCTGCATCCACGCCTCCTCCTTCTCAGCTCATCTGGGATTTGTGGCTTCAGTTGAGGTATTAATCAACTGCTCCCAGCTGTAAACCACCTTGCCATGGTTAAGCTTAATAACAAGTTATCAAAAAGTGAAACATTTACAGCAAAAATCCTTCCAGCTCCACAGCACCAAAAACTAGAAAGTATACAGGTTCAAAAAATGCAACATTCGTCAAGAACACAGAACACAACGTCCTAAAAAACAAAACTCAATATTTACCCAACAGAGCCACTCCAACATGCAACCACCCAGAGCAGCACAATTCTAGAATGTCATCTTCAATCATCATCATCATTTTACCTCAAAATTCAATTCAATTCAGTCAGTTTATTTATATAGCGCCAATTCACAACAGATGTCATCTCAAGGCACTTAACAAGAAGTCATTTCAATACATTTATACAAACATTCCAATCAGTTAAAAAGTTTCCTATTTAAGAAATCCCAGCAGATTGCGTCAGTCATTGGTGTGAGGTTGGGCCCCGTTGACGCAGACTTTCCAACCACAGCAATCCTTCAGCAATCCCTCATACTGAGCAAGCATGTAGCGACGGTGGAGAGGAAAAACTCCCCTTTAACAGGAAGAAACCTCCAACAGAACCAGGCTCAGTAGGAGCGGCCATCTGCCACGACCGTCTGGGGGTTTGAGAAGACAGAGCAGAAACACAGAAGGAACAGAAGATCTGATATAAGAGAACTTTCTATGTTACAGAAAGTAAAAAGTTAATAACAGGACACAGTGGATGTTCAGTTACTGGGGGGGATCATCCCAGTCGATGCCCCCCGTCCAACAGGGCATTGCAGCCAAGCAGGATACCAGACCAGGTATATCTTCTATGGAGAGAAAAACACTGAGAGAAAACAAAGTTAACAGTCGAAATAACAGAATGTACTGTAATACAACTGGAGAGTCGTAGGAGAAAAGGAAGTAGCAGAGTGAAGAAAATTGGTAAGTCTGTCCTCCAACAGTCTAAGCCTATAGCAGCATAACTACAGCGATAGCTCAGGATGACCTTAGCCACTCTAACTATAAGCTTTATCAAAAAGGAAAGTTTTAAGCCTGGCCTTAAAAGTAAACAGAGTGTCTGCCTCACGGACTAAAGCTGGGAGCTGGTTCCACAGGAGAGGAGCCTGATAACTAAAAGATCTGCCTCCCATTCTACTTTTAGAAATCCTAGGAATTACAAGTAAACCTGCAGTCTGAGAGCGAAGGGCTCTGTTAGGAACATAAGGAACAATTAGATCTCTCATGTATGATGGAGCTTGATTATTAAGGGCTTTGTATGTAAGAAGAAGGATCTTAAATTCTATTCTGGATTTAACAGGGACCCAATGAAGGGAAACTAAAACAGGAGAAATGTGATCTCTCTTTTTAATATTCATCAAAACTCTTGCTGCAGCATTTTGGATCAACTGAAGGCTTTTAATGGCATTTTGTGGGCTACCTGATAGTAAAGAATTACAGTAGTCCAGCCTTATATCTGTTTGATTGACAGTTTTTATTTTTCTCAATTAACTACTCTAAATTTATAAAACTTACCCACACATTCAACACATTCCAAGGTTCCATAAATCTAATTTTGTGAAGAATTGCCCCTGTAATGTAAATTTTTGTATGCTATAATTTATTTACTGTTGCATTGTTAAATCTTACATCCATATGTAATGCTCTTGTGCATGTAATGCTGGTATAACAGAGAGGAACGTGGGAGGAACAGTCTCTACTTCCAATTTTACTTCTAGAAACTGAGAAAAAACCTTCAGTCTGAAAGCAAAGTTTTCTGTAGGGATAATCCTATAAGACTTGGAGCTCGGCCATTACCAGCTTTCTGTATTAGGTAAAGGATTTTTATTCAAGTCTGAAACATACATAAAGCCAATAAAGAGAAGCTAAATGGGGGAAATATGATAGCTGTTACCTAGCTAATGTTATTGCACCCATTTACTCAGGAACATGCCTCTCGACTGATATGCTGTGCTCCATTAAAAGCATTTAGGTGTTTTAAGACTAACAAACTGGGACTATTTGAAATAATAGACCAAGGGACAGTTTCCCAGAGTCCATAAAAACTAATTGTTCAGTTTCCTTTCAGATCTCCCCTAAAGTAAGCTTCAAACTGATTGGGTCCAAACACCAACATACAGAGCAGGTCCTACTAATGAAAAGCTCTTATCTGAATGATAAAGGGGTTCTGTGACAGCAGAGGGTTATTAAATTAACATTTGCTTTATTTAGGCCAACAGGTCAGCACAAATCCAAAGTAAGTGAATAATAATTTCATTATAAACACTTGAATTCACATATTTTTCAAATTTTGCAGTGTCACAATCTACACACCGTAGACTTCAATTTGTTGCACTTGGATTTTCTGTGATAGACGGACATAGAGTAGTAATTGTGCCATAAAAAACACATATAGTTTTCTTACAAATAAATATCTCAAAGGTTTGGTTTATTCAGCCTCCCTTTTACTCAGATAGCCAGAAAAGAAATCCAGGGCAAGTGTTTGCCTTTAACAGGCCTCTCAATGACAAATTTCAATATAAGCATAGATGTTCAGATGTTTGTGAGAGAACAAAGTGCATCATGAAGATTAATAATCACAGTAGGGAGAAAGTTGTCGAAAGGTTTAAAGTAGGATTAGGTTTTGACATCCTATGCTTTGGACTTCTCCATCAATAGAAAGAGACTGACACAACTGCAGTCCTACCAAGTTATGGCCTTCCACCAAAATTGATAAATCAACTATGGAAGAAGAAAAATCTAAGAAGCAGCAAAGAAGACAATTAGAGGCACTGAGTGATCTACAATTCAGATGGATGAATCTGTTAACAAGAGAATTATTAAGATGCGTTCACACCGGTCAGCGCGTCCAGGCAGCAGGGCAGCTTGATTACATGCAAGTCTATGGTACCTACGCATCAAGTGGGTGTCAAGCTGCCCCGGAGCAAGTTGCACACATCAGCTGGATGCGTTAGCGGACCATCGGATCATAGTGACTCTTTGTACATGGATCGGCAAGTAATTCATCCAAAATGGAGGATCATATAATCGGCGCTGTCTGTAATATTGGTGAATTATATGACCTGTCTTCGTCTTTTTACAAAGACAGGAAGAGATCGGATTTATTTGGAGGAAGATGTGGGAGGATATTGGAGTGCCAGGTAAGCAGTTAAATATTTTCTTTTAACTTTCTTGTTATGTTAGCTAACGGTAGCCAAACCCGGTTAGGGCAATTACCGGACGTGACGTGCTGACACGCCGACGCGGACTACAAGGTGTGGAAGCAGCTGGGTTTTAATTTTATAGCGTCAACTTTCGTCCGTCTGAGCGATTTGACGCGTGGACGCGCTGACCAGTGTGAACATGCACTTAGTCGTGCACTCTGGGCTTTATGGAAGAGCGGCAAGAAGAAAGCCACAACTGAAAGTTGTAAGAAGGCGCTCTAGTCAGATGAGACCAGAATGAAACCTTTTGGGCAGAATTCAAAATGCTGTGTGTTGTTGAAATTTAGCAGTTTGCATCATATGGCATCAGAACAGTATCATGAAACTGAAAATAAATATTGGCATTGAAAAATATTATTGTAACTGAAAATATTAATTTTTAATCTGAAATAAATCTAGTGAACATTTTTGTATTGAAAGTGTTTTCTATGAAACTCATGTATATGCATTGAAACAAATAACTCAAGTTTTCAAACTTTCATTTTTTTTTACAATGCTAATCTTTTTTTACAATGCCAATCTTTTTTACAATGCCAATCTTTTTTTCAATGCCATCACTTTTTTCAGCTTCATTCAGGTGATACTGTTTTGACGCTTGTGTGTACGCGCATGATTGGCGGGGCTTCAGCCCCCCATATGTTTGCATGAACGAGGGAGAAGGGAAACTCCGACTGTCCGAGGCGAGACGCGAGAGACAGCAGGACATTCATATTGCTAATAATGTGGCTTGTGGAAGAAAAAAAGACATAAACGGTTTCTTCTCAGTTTCTTCTACTGACCAGTAGACTAGGAGTCTTTGTGATAAAGTTTTATGCTTGTGTAGCCTGTCTTTGTTGGAGGCTCTCCTCATTACAGACAGTGTGGTATGAACGGATGTAAATACACACTATATAGAATATACCATATTAAATAACTGTATTTATTTCAGATCCACAATACATATTTACAATACACGTCAATAACATTAACAAATCAATTAAGACTGGTGTAAGCAAAGCTAACAACACTGGCAACTCGTTTTTTTTATTAGATTGCAAAACAAAATTGTGATACCACTTGCTCCATGCAGATGCACAGATAGCGCTGGTCTGTGCCTGTATTCCAGGGGGCAAGATTGGCATACACTTTGTAATTTATGGAACACAAATATTGTATTTGTTGTGTATAGACCCTGCCAGGCACCATGGCTACAAAACTGTTATTTATAAATATGACACCTATGTTTATAGCCTACTTTCCCGCAGGAACAAAAAAAAATGTTAAATGTGGCAAGGTGCAAGACAATATCATAAACGGGACTCCTAACCAACATCATTGATGTAACACTGCTTATTAACCATTGTGCCATAGCAGTAAAGTACAACCCAAATCAGCCAGGGTACACTTTAATCGGACAGGACCCCCACACGGTCACATAGTTCAATGAACGGAGGGAACAGATTACGACTCCATGCGCATAGTTTAATGAACCCAGGGTACAGATTCTTACCCCTCAAAAATTATTTCTGCACCTGACCCCTGCCGGGATCTGTAGCTTCGTGCTTCCGCTTGTGTGAACAGCTTTATTGGTTGTTGGTTGATTTACGTCACGACGACTAAACTAGGACTTGCGATAATATCAAACATGTTTGATTCAAAAGACTACAGAAAGACTGTCATAAATCGGGTCCCCAACTGCAGATTATCACCTTCCACAAACCACATTAGTAGCAAAGAAAATGTTGATCCCACTCGGACATTCGGAGTTTCCCTCCTGCCTCGTTCATGCAAACATATGGGGGGCTGAAGCCCCGCCAATCATGCGCGTGCACACACAAGCGTCAAAACAGTATCACCTGAATGAAGCTCCAAAATGATGGCATTGAAAAAAGGATTGGCATTGTAAAAAAAGATTGGCATTGTAAAAAAAGATTGGCATTGTAAAAAAAGGATTGGCATTGTAAAAAAAGATTGGCATTGTAAAAAAAGGATTGGCATTGTAAAAAAAGATTGGCATTGTAAAAAAAGATTGGCATTGTAAAAAAGGATTGGCATTGTAAAAAAAAAATTCACTTTCAATACAAACATTTTCACTAGATTTATTTCCGATTCAAAATTAATATTTTCAGTTACAATAATATTTTTCAATGCCAATTTTTATTTTCAATGCCAATATTTATTTTCAGTTTCATTTCAAGGTGATACTGTTCTGATCCCATAGCATCACCCTGAACCAACAGTAAAATATGTTGGTAGCTGTATTTTGCCAAAAGAATGGCTTAAATCAAGTCATATTCATGTGGTAGAATGGCCCAGTCAAAGTCCTGGCTAAGACATACCCCAGAGACTTGCAACTTGAATCACTGTGACAGGTGGTGCCTCAGGATGCTGAGCAGTAATGCCACTTCTCAGATTATTGTTTGTAATAAAAAATAAAGAAAAAAAAGAAAATGATACAGTTCTTTCCTTCTGCTTTAAATGTATGCACTATTCTGTTTATCACTTAGAAACCCAATATATCACACTGAAGTTTGCAATTATAACATAGAATCTAAAAAGGTTCAAATTTGTTTGCAAGTCACTTTATTCCAATTCCTGTTAAAAAAATTCAATTTAGTACAATCAGATATAGAACATGTTTGATTTTTAAAAAAAGTCGTATATTAAGTAAATACAAAACTTTCCCCTACTATTTGTAGTTTCAAGTGGGATACTACTCTGCTTCGGATCAATACGGCGCATTAACACCGAACGGGTTTGAAGCGTCGTGGGCATCAGGTTTACATGTAGAGTCAATGGAGAAGCAGGTCGTCAGAAGCAGATTCATGTCTCGAAAACGCTTTACTGAATGAGGCGTTTGATGCGCGTCAGAAAATACTGGCATCATTTTATGTGGTGCATTTTGTGCATTTTCGCGTCGCAGGCATTTTTGCGTTTTGCCGCAGAAGTTGAAAAATCTGAACTTCAGTTCGCGCCACGTCAACCAATCAGGCCCCTGGTATTGCGGTGTCACGTGATGCTGTGACCCAGTTCAAGGGGTCAGGTCCGGCAAAATTCATTCATTCAACATGGAGGAAATACTGATAACAGCCGTGGCTAATCACCCAGAGTTATACGACACCAGCTGCTTTCTCTACAGAGACAGGAATAAAAAGGACCTCGCTTGGAGGAATATAGGTGATGAGATACAGCAACCTGATAAGTTCATTTCACTTTTGAAAGTTTTCACGTTACTGACCCTGCGAACCTGCGCCAATGCTATCAAGCTTGCCTATTGTCCCGCTATTTTACAGTTATTTTCTGCTAGATCGACAGCTGCCATTCTGCAAAAACACCGTCTGGCACTAGCTCCTCCCACAAGTTGCGTATTTCCGGCTTGACGTGGTCTAAAATTGTATATTTACATATACGCGTCGAGGTGCGAATGTTCAAGCGTCCAACTTGGGCGTGCGGCGCATTTTTGACGCTTTGGTGTGAACACACTGTTAGAGTTGAAGACTTCGGATAGTTCCTCCTGAAAGAAAGAGATGTCTTGATAATGTATTTGCTATTTAATAAAGGTGCTACTCTTTACAGATACCTCTCTTATGAGGGAGAATTCAACAATTATTCAACTCCATAAAATACGTATTGCTGTCTCACATCATCAACGTTATCTTTCAGGTCAAAAGTCTCCTTTCATCGCCAATAAATGTGTTCCAGCTGCTTGAATAAGGACCTAAACTTGAAAAACTCTTGAGGTTAGACTCTGAAGCAGCAGCAGTGAAAACACCCCACCAGATGTTGCCAGTCAGTGTCCACTCTGAGCTTCACTGTATGAAAGAGGTGGCAGTGGAGGGTCTCTGGAACATCAGACCAATTGTCTGTCACATCAGTCAGGGGGATGTTCTTTTAGCAATCAGTCAGCGAGCTGGTGGTGGCACAGCCATCAATAAGACAGACTGACAGAAGGCCTGAAAAGACTGCAACGGTCCTCTTCCTCCTGGAGTCTGCTCCGAACACACAGATATTAAACAGATAGATCAGACTGACAGCTCAGTTCTAATCAATAACAGCTGACAGGTCCTTCTGATCTGGCCTAGTTTTTTGGCAGGATATGAATGTAGGCTTTTTTTTGAGTTGAACTAAACATGTTTTTATAGTTGTTGCCTCATTACTTCTGTTTGAAACACAGCAGGGTCGTTTACGTCTATTTTACAACCTCTAAAGCTGTAGAGAGCAATTCATCGTTGTATTTTTATTATCCGTGCAACATGCTGATAACAGCAGCACATTCTAGAATTTTTAGCTTTCATGTTCAATAAACCTGCACTAATGATTGACTTTTCAACAACCTCCTAATACAGGTAGCAAAGATTATAAAGCATTTAGAACAGAAGATGTGGAGTTTGGGAGTTATTAGAATATCAAAACAATCACATATAAGGGGGAGTTTGCTGTGGCCTCTTATTTGCTTTATTTCTGCACTGGATTCTAGAAGCAGATAACACCAAAACATATACAGGTGCAAACCTGCCAATCAAGTCTGAAAGATGGGAATATTTGTTCCTTTTTTAGCTTCAGGTTACAGTTGACCTCTTATCACCAACAAAAACAGGAGCAGGATCTGACACAGTGTGACTAGAACCAAGAAGTATATATACTGGGAACAGGATTACTGGATCCAACACTGGTGAGAGGGCCAAGAAACAGAGGCAAAGAAGAAAAAGTAACATAGAAATGAATTAAACACAAGATGGAACAATCATTGGATGCACAGTGGCACAGTTGGTAGCACTGCTGCCTTGCAGCAAGAAGGTCCTGGGTTCAAATCCCAGCCTTGGGTCTTCCTGCATGGAGTTTGCATGTTCTCCCTGTGCATGTGTGAGTTCCCTCTGGGTGACCTGTCTAGGGTGTACCCTGCCTCTCACCCACTGATTGCTGGAGATAGGCAACAGCCCCCTGCAACCCTGCATAGCGTTGTTTAGAGAAATATATTTTTGTTGCCCCACGTTTTTATGTTTTTAATTAATAGTAATTAGCCTGGTTATTGAGCCCAACAGTCAGCAAACGAATTACACATTCCAATTTGTATGAGGATGAGCTACTTGGATATGACGTTGCCTTCAGATCTGACCTCAGACTTTTTGAAACAAACGTAATGCAGCATTTTGCTGTTACAGTTAGAACTTCATCTTCTTTGAACATATTGACTGTTTACACACTGAACAATCATTGTTACATCTGTTAATTCTGCTTTTTTCGTTCTCGCTATATTTTTGTTGAGTTTGTGATGTTAAAATTCCACTTGCTTTCTCCGTAGATGTTTCTTTCCCTCCTATTAAAACAGTGATGCACAAATTCCCAATTTTGCACTCTGGCTTCTCTACTGGGCCTAAATCTGTCAGTGCAGTGCCCCCTCTGCAGCAAGGTGCCAGCTCTGTGCCTCGTATTCAAATCATGTCACGAATCTCAGTGGGAGTCCGGCGGAGGACAAAGGGAAGGGGGCCTCGACCATGAAAAGAGATTACCATTTCACAGATTTGAATTCTGAGTGGCCGTCGCAACTGTTTCCAACTAAATGGATGAAGTGTTTGTTTACTTGCTTGTTTCAACACTGATTAAAATAATAATAACCTGTGAGGAGTGGAGTAGGTATTACGGTGGCTTTGCCATTCATGTGCCATGAGTTAAGGGCTTGTTAAGATGGAAAAGCAGTGACAGCTCTATTCAGAGCCAACAGTTTGAAAAGCTGCATGTACTGGATGTTTTAGAGCTGACAGCTGCTTGTCTTCATGCAAGTGTCTGTGGCCGTTACCCAAGATGTCCAATCACACAAAGAGAGCTATTCTACTGTTAATGTATTCGTTTGAGCCCCAGGAATTAGCATTTAAAGTGGCCACAATACCTAATGTATTTATTACTGGTGTCATGTTAAGGAATGAACGGATTAATTTGACAATACTTATCTATTAACAATCAACACATCTAGAAGTTTCATATACAGTCTTTTTTGAAAGTTTGCCCAAACTATATTCCTTTTTTTGTTTATGAAAAGAAGAATCAAAGCCTATTTTAATACACCTTATTAAAAGATTATGGATTGGTAAATGTTTACTGAAATATCACAGTCTCACAGGTCTATACTTTTAGGGTGTGGTTTTAAAATGAGCAGCATTCCGGACAGACAGACCGTTCTCCCTGACTCTGCGTCTTTCTTGGATGGGTCATCCTGAGCTATCTCTGTAGTTATGCTGCTATAGGCTTAGACTGCTGGTGGTGGACAGACTGACCACTTTTCTTCACCTTGCTACATTTGTCTTCTACCTCTCTCCAATAACATTATCTGCTGTTATTTCAACTGTTTTTCAATTTGTTTTCTCTCATGGGTTTCTCTCCATAGAAGTCAAATCAGGTCTGATGTTCTGCTCAGCTGTGGACTCTTGTTGGAGAGGGGCATCGGTTGGGATGATGCTTCCAGTAACTGAACATTCTTCCTCTCCTGTTATCAACTTTTTACTTTCTTTAAAGGAGCTGTATGTAAGAAATGTTTTTCAATTAATCATAAAATGGCCCTGATATGTCACTATACATAAAGAAATCATGTTTATTTCAAATACTTATATCACTGACAACAGTAGTCAGGCCAGGATATTGTCATTTAAGAAGTGAAGTTGCAGCCCTCAACTGATGTTGATGTTGTCATCTTGTGTTTTGGCCTGAAGCGCCACCCTCCACCTGTCTACCAATCACGAAATCCGTAGTGTTTCGGCATTGGGGTTGCCAGCTCTGCTCTAGTTATTACAGCTGTAGCTACTAAAGTGTTTCGGATAAAAACTATCTAAAGTTACAACACCTAAAATACCTTTTTATTATTCAGAAATACATCGTGACAAAGTCCAAATTAAAACAAGGACTTGTATAGGACATGCCTATAAAAGATGGAGACGGCCGAAAACAATAATAATTACTGAATAATTTGAAGACAGATGGCCAACGTTGCTCATTTTCTCCTGGACAGGTAAGATTCATCTATGTTTGGCTAACTTCTACTTCATGTAAATGAACATTTCAAATATTCATGATAGTCGGACAAAGTTATGCATGTTCGTCAGGGGTGGACTGGGACAAAAATTCAGCCCTGGAATTTTCTGTCCAGATCAGCCCAGTACGTTATCAGCTGACACTACATAAAAGTCCACAAATCTCGCATCTTCTCTCATATCATTATTTACTATTTTTATCATTTTAATGTGGGTGTGACAGCAGATTTGGGATTGTATTCTCCGTCTCACTGTTTCCGGCTGCCTGTTAATGCGAAGGAGTCTAACCACAAAGTCCCCAAAAAAGAAAAATGTCCAAAAATGGTATGCCTGTTTGAATTAATGACCAATCACAAACACGAAACGAGGGATTCGAGGGTCATTTGTACTTCACATTGCATTGAATTATCTATTGCAAATCTTTAACTGCGTTTTTCTCAAAATGAGTTTTTCCAACATTAAAAACGAATAATCTTAAAATCAGTTAGGCTATACCTATATACACCAAACTTTCCACCATTGTTCTATGCTATGAGCTGAAAAAAATGGCAGAGCGATTTATCAATACATTGTTCTAAAAAATATATATGTGCTATTTTGTATTTTAAAAAAGGACGAAAATTAGTTTTTTGGAGCTACTTACTGTTTTTTGATTTATGAAGTAAATCGATTTCCCTCTGTAAAAAGTTTTTGATAACATATATGATTATAAAATTAAAGAAAAACTCAATCTGTCTCTCACCAATTTTCAGATGATACGTTTACAAATATATGCAAATTAGCACATTCTCAACCAGATTACACCTCATTTGCATATCTAAACAAAATGTATATCAAAACTTCTAATACAAAAGATGTTTGTTTTAATACTAGGATTAAGTTTGTCAAGTTTCATGAAGGTATCTTGAAGCTAACTTTTTTTCCCTATTCACCTGTAGTGTTTCCCCTTAATGTTTACTGTTGCTATGGCAACCAGAGACCGCTGCTGTTAGTAGCTGTTAGCTAGCTTTGCTAAATCATCTGAACAATAATAAGCGAAAGTATCACATTCTGGCATATTTAAGAAAATCAACTGCAACTACCAACAGTCAGCCCTTCAACTCTGGGCTAATATGTTTTAACAAGTATTCAGTTATTAAGGTCACAACTCCACATTAACGTTACTTACCATGGATGTCTCCACTTGCGCGTCTCCTAACGCAGCAGCACCTGCTGCTGGGGTGGCGACCCCGGCACCAAATAGGTCTGTCAACCATAAACATTTAGCAGCTTCCACCTCCAGAGATTTCAGCTTTTTTAGTCCCAGTTTTTCAATGCCACTAGGCGTTTCTTATATGCTTCTCCATTTTCAGCTCAGCAGCATCCTGTCCATTGACAGTATTCCCGTCCCACCACTCCGGCCCATGTCATGAGGTCCCACCCACCCTGGTTTGTGTTCTGATTGACAGCACTGTCATGGCTCTCATAGCCTGTCAGCCTATGATTGATTGACGATGACAAACATAGACCAATATTATGTGTCGATGCTGGCAACACACTGCTAGCCCTCTGTAGCCAATTGGCCGGCCCAATTGGAGGGAATTTAGAGAGAGAAAAAAACACACAAAAAAACTGCGGACCGGCCCACATTGGGTCAACGGTCCACCGGGATGATGCCCGGTATGCCAGGCGGCCAGTCCACCCCTGATGTTCGTGCAAAGTAACGTTACGTTAGCACATATGGAGGAGGGTCATCAAATTGAAAAGGAAGGAATTGTTTGGGAAATAAAAAAGTACAAACTCGAGCTCCGTTTGGAAAAAAGGGCCATTCCAACAATCAGAGACTTGGCTGCAATTGAAACGGTAAGGCTGTGTTTTTATTGCTCTGCTGTGTGTAACAAACAGCAGCTAACTGCTAATATGGCTATTGTATGCTAACGGGAGTAGTAGCTTCGAGGACAACACCGGTAATGGCTGCTACTTTGCTAACAACAAATGACCTAGAATGCCACCAATCAATGCGCCCCTCATTTGCATTATTACAATGACAGTCCACGACAGCCAAAATATCTCATCATATCTCGCGAGACAATAATGCCTTCAGAAATAAGGGTCAGAGGAGCTCTGGGTTTATTTTTTTCACTTTTTTTCAACCTTTCTTTTTTAGAAGGGCCTGAAAGACTATAATAGAGCGTGGGTATCCAAGGTAATACTAGGTTATGACTCTTTTATCTGATTGGAATGTATGTATGGAATGTATGGAATGTATGTATGATTAAATTACTTGTCAAGTGCCTTGAGATAACATGTGTTGTGAATTGCCACTATATAAATAAACTGAACTGATTGTTATTAAAAAATATTTTGTGAAGGAGTTGATGTTTCTTTTTCCTTATTTCAGAAAGCGAAACTATATATTGATTTATCACACGTTGTAGTTTCTGCACCTTCCTCTACGGGGGTGCCACAGCACATCAGCCTTCAAAGCTGGACTTGGCAGATTTCTTTATGTAGTTTTCCCTTCCTCTCGACGTAACCCCCCTATACGTTCTAGTGTAATCATTTTAAGTATACCTCCTTCTTGTTACTGAACATCAGTATCCAACACTGCTTTTCAATTATTTAATAATCTTTTTGCACAAGTGCTTTAAAAATGTAGAGAACTCCAAGAGGAAAGAAATAACTAATGTAAAGGGTTGTTTTGCAAAACTGAGGCCTTTAATTATTATACTTTTCAGTACCTGGCATGAGCCTGCTGTGATATCGATTTAACTGCCAGGTTGATTTCTGTGTCTGTGCCCTGCATCAATGAATTTGATTCATTGAACATTGGTTTCAGGAAAAAAAAATCACTGTATGCAAGTTTAATAAAGATCTGGTTACAGTATAATTTGTGGGCACGATGGCTGCACTCTTCCTTCAAAAGGTGCGGATATCATCTCGCGGTTCAAAGACCCTGGACAGCACCTTCCCACCTGACAGTCATCAGGACTGGCTGTGACACAGAGCAGCTGTTTGGTCGGAGCCCATTTCCTCACACAGTACTGCAAAAATCCTTTGGCAGGTTGTGTTTTAAAGCAGTTGATTGTGCCGAAGACATCGGTCATTACATTATTTAGCTATGGACTCGGCTGTTTAGACCCTGCATATGGGGGAGACGGGCTTGATGTAGCCCTCTGTCTGTGCAGAGACCTTGAAAGTCCCTATATGTAGAAGGACATGTCATAGATGTGCCTGCCAATGGAATTGGTCAACTATTTTCCGTATTTGAGGTTTTTTTTTTAATCTCCAATGTGGCAGCAGAGCGTGGATTTAGCATCCAGAACAACATCTAAACCCCCATGAGGAGTCCTCTGTCCGAGACAAAAATCCAAAACCTCATGACCAATAACCTCTGCAGGAATCCTACTTGAGACATTTGATTAAGTACAAGTGCGGATTTCAGTTCCATGCAGATCAGAATGAGAATCAGAATCAGAAAGGTTTTATTGCCAAATGTTGGGTAGGTTTACAACATTAGGAAATCGCTGCGGTACTTTGTGCAAACATATGAGAACAAACAGACAAACACTTCAATAAAAATCAAAATATAATATGCTAAACAGATTGATATATACATGAGTGCAGGTAACGATCGATGCAAAGATCGGGAGGAGAATGTGCGATCAAGCCACAAGTGAACTGTTCGTATTTTAGGTGTAATTTTTTTTATTTTAGTGTTTATATGTAGTTCTCAGTTCAGCTTGTTCCGACTGAATATTATTTAAGATGAATCCAGTGGTTTAGAGAACCACTTTGGGAACCACTGGATTAGGCTAAGATTTTGTTTTCCAGGAGGGTTTGGGATAAAACCTACAATAAATTATGTGAGAAAGCATACCCCACCGTTAGGTATGGTGGAGGGTCTGTGATGCTGTGGGTCTGTTTCTTTTCCAAAAATCCAGGGAACCTTTTAGAGTGCTTGTTATTACAATTTATCTGAATTACTGCGACAAGTAAAAATCTGATTGATCTAATTAATTGGTGAAAATAGGATGTCACTGGAGCTGTCAACACATCAGACAGAATCCAAGAGTCTGGACAGTCTAGAGAGATGAGATAGGAACTGTGCATCTCTTGGATGATGAAAATATTTGTTTTTATAAATCTATCAACCAGCACTGATCGTATGAAAACAACACTCTGCATTTCTACGAGAACATCAAGGAAAAAAACTAACTTTCAAGATAACAGCGTTACACAAGCCACAGTTTTCAGTGTTTCTTTGCGTCTTTTAGGAGCTTATCTAATGTAAGACTTGTAGGTCAGATATTCATCAAGCAGATGTGGGGAGAAACATCTTTAGAAAAGGTCTGGGAAGTGAAGAAGACTGATGGCCACTTGAGCTGGAAACATCCCATCAGGGAAGCTTCACATGGCCCACAGGACACTTATTACCCACCACCACAAAGGCCTGTTCCATCCATCATGATCTCTTTCAGTCAAAATGTCAACCTGCTAGGAGAGACAGTGTTTTTTTTTTCAAATACAAAAGTACGCACTTCAGTCAAGATAGAAAGTTAATTCCAACTGAAAATGAAGGTAGAAAATAATTAGATGTGAAACCAAACAGCATCTATTTTTTCATGGCAAAAATGATTTTTGTATGAGGAATTCTGCAAATTTACCAGTCTAAAGATAGATTTATACTCTTTCTATTTGCAGATTTAAAAAAATGTAAAAAGAAAGACAAAAAATGCAGTCACAGCTAGAGTTAAAATGGAGGTGCATAGAACAACATTAATTCAGTCAATGACAGCATCTGAAATAAGGCATGGTTGAAGACTCAAACATCTTGTTTTGATTCACCCAAAGTTTCTCAATGTTCTGGATGTTGTTGACCTGTCATAGCTTACACACTTGTGCAATGTTTTACAGGACTATGTTTATGCAAAGACAGGCCCTTAAACCTGGCAGAGATATTTGAGGTTGTTTGAGGGTTTATCAAACCAGTCATTTTGTGCTTTATTGATTTTGAGAAGTTGAGTTGGAGTGTCATGTGGTTTACTTTGGGGTTGAGAGTAGTGCTCTGCTATGTGCTGAAGAGCATTTGGTCCCTATACATCCAAAGTAAGAACTTTATTTGCATTGCAACTAATAAGACATACTGATTTCTCAAAGCTGTTGGACTCTACCACTGTCATCTTTGTCATCCCTGCTATTCGGAACTTTTATTGACAGAACCTTTTAGTACAGCCAGCAGTCAGTGGGTTTCCAGTTTCGGAGCAGAAGTCCTCACTGTTAATACTGCTTTCTGAAGATAACATGATCCTTTTGACCTCATTAAAGAGGGACCTCCATCAGGCACTGGAGTGGTTCACCGCTGAGTGTTGCACAGCAAGTCAGAGGGCATTATCCTCAGAGGGAAAAAAGTGGACTGCCAACATTGTGTTGGAAATGAGCTACTGCTTCAAGTGGAGGTGCTGCAATATCTGAGTGTCTAAAAATGGGAGTACAAAGGTGTACCACACTGAAAGGGCAGCTTCAGCAGGTGAATGCTGTTGTGGAGAAATGGTAGCTGATCAGGATGGCAACCCTTAGTTATGTTCATGGTTGTGACTGAGAGCTAGGCACAATTAATTGGACAGTTCATGATGACTCAGAGGACAGATGCTGGTGATTTACATTAAAAGGAACTGTCGGTGCTTCTTGACAACCTTTGCTTCTGATTTGGAACTGAACTATGACTGACTAGAACTCTAAACTATCTATGTAATGATTCACATTAAAATCACAAAGTGAGTTCAGGCAAGTGGAGTCCTAAGGATGTTTATTTGCACATTACATTTGCACAACACAGGTACAGATACATGAGTTACCCCTGGGTAGAATGAGAAAGTACTCTCATATTATGCATTACATACTTCCTGTCCACACAAGGTTTCCACCCCCTGGAACCTCCTTCTTTTTGCTCATAAAACATACTATCAGGATCTCCAGGTGCAGCACGTACCCAAACACAGACATAGGTAAGATTAAATGATATTTATTGAAGGCATGATGATGATGTCGTCAGGACCGGAAGGAGAAAGACAAGACACCAGAACGACATGAACGGGTAGGGAAGAAACGCAATGAACCAACGGAAGTGAAGGGCTTAGATACACAGGAAATAAGGATCAGGTGCTGACCGGGATTATGGAGTGCTGAAGCTCTGACACATATTAATTTTCCTCCATTATCATTGTTTTTATAAATTTATCAACCAGCACTGATAATATGGAAACAACACTCTGCCTTTCTATGAGAACATCAGGAAAAAAAAACAGCATTCAAGATAACATTATAGCAGTCCTAACCATGTCTTGCACAACAGGTGTTCTGTCCATCCAATACCGTCTATCCTATGCAGGGTTGGTGGGGGGGGGGGGCTGGTACCTATCTCCACTATCTCCAGCAATCATGGGGGTGAGAGGCAGGTGTCAACACAGAGACACACAACCATCCATGCACACACACTCATACCTAAGGCCAATTTGGAAAGCCCAATTAAGCTAACAATCATGTTTTTGGACTGTGGGAGGAGGGGAACCCATGCATGCACAAGGCGAACACTCCATGCAAAAAGATACATTTGAACCAAGGACAATCTGGCTGCAAGGCAACAGTGCAGCCCACAGCAAGTGTTCCTTTTTGTTTTAAACATAAGAACAACGAGCAGAGAGAAAACAAGAAATATTGGCTCTCAAAGTAAAAATTGGCATTGAAAAATATAATTGTAACTGAAAATATTAATTTTGAATCTGAAATAAATGTATTGAAAATGTTTGTACTGAAAGTGAAACGAAAATTGAAAGTGAAAAAAGTTTTAATGAAAATCAAAATATGTACATTTAAACAAGTAACTCACAATCAGGTTTTTGCAATTTCATCTCATTTCTTACAATGTTAATTTTTTTGGTGCTAATTTTATGATATGAACTATTGATTTCACAAGATAAAGTGTGTTGTTTCACTCCAAATGTTTGTATGTAGATTTACACAAATATAAAATACAACAGTATAATAACATTATCTCAGTATAACAATATAATGAAGAAAGAAAGCCAAAAAAATTAATAAAAATCAAATAAGTGTTCCAGGATGGATTTCAACTCATGATTCCTAGTACTTAAGGCGCGTCCTCACCTACTAGGCCACATCATAACTTGCATCAGTGGTGTCCCTTTCTGAATATACATTTCAACACTATATCACAATGGACATTATAGAGAATTATAGAGTGGATTTTGCTGTAATATGATGACATTTTAGAATTAAATATATATAAAGAACTACAAGTGACCTTTATTTGCTGGTCGCAAAACAGCCCGACTCACTGGCAACTGAAAGCAAAGAGGTGCGGCTCTGAAGCCCCGCCCCTCGTGAACATGAATGACGTAAAAAGAATGACAGAAGAATGAAGCTGAAAACCAGCAGCTCTGAAGAAACAGTGGTATTGATAAAAAGATTGGCACTGTAAAAAATAGATGAAAGTGTGAAAACTTGATTGTGAGTTATCTGTATATATTGTGTTTCATACAAACTTTTTTCACTTTAAATTTTTGTTTCACTTTCAATAAAGAACATTTCAATACATTTAGCTTAGATTGAACATTTCTATTTTCAGTTACAATTATATTTTTCAATGCCAATTTTTATTTTCAGTGCCAATATTTCTGTTCAATTTCATTTTAAGCTGGCATCGTTTTGATGCCATACACTTCTAGATTTGTTCAGAATATATCTTTAGCACTATATTGATGACATACAAACTGTTTGTTAAACCAGCACAGTTGGTAGCACTGTTGCGTTGCAGGAAGAAGGTCCTGGGCTTGACTTTTTCTCTGACATTTTTAGTGTGTGTACTTTTTCGCCCTCCCTGTTCATTGAGAACAATTCAAGTGCTACCGGTTTTAATCAGATGTCAATATTTGTGGATAAACTATATCGTTTTTCACTATTTAAAACAAAAAAAGTTGCACTTATTTTTGATCTCCTCTGAATGGTTTAGAAACTTTGAGGGCGCTGTTGGTCAGGGCAGCTGAAATGAGTGTTGAACACATTCTGTGTATCACCATGTGTCAGTCAGTGCAGGGTTTTATTCCCATTCCCAGTAGTAGACGCTACATTTAGTGTAAACTGTCTAATTTAGAATAGATGGATAGTCATGATGATGTAAATACAAATCAAGGAGAAAATTACTATATTAAAAAGTTGTTGCCATTCTGTTGTGTTATAATGATTGCAGTAAATCAGATGGAACTAAATGATAGTGTTCTGCTATCTAATAAACTTTATTGACACTAACTGTTTGTTCTGAAATAATTACTCTTTCCACTTTGACAACTTTTACAGCTTTGACTGTAGCTGTGGCTTAGAGACTGCTTTCAGCTTCTGATATTTTCATAGGCAGCTTGCACAAATTCCTGTAAGAGTTGGATCACAATTTGTTCCAGATTGTGTGTGTGCCGGTTTGTCGGAGGAGCTGTTTGAGGCAGCTATTCTGCAAACGTAGTGCTCTCCCCCCGGCACTATGGGAGGTTTGCCACAGAGGCCAAACTGTTTTTATGAACTCATGGGTCCTTTTGACGCTCTGCCTCTTACTCTCAAGCACATGCAAGACACACATTCACACACACAAATTCTTTATATATATATATATATATATATATATATATGTATATATATATATATATATATATAGATAGATAATATGATAATAGCTTTTCTCAAGATCTAGGCAGTTTTCAGTTTGGCTTGTAGGACTTTAGTTATTTAACCACAGTCATGGGTGATGACCTTTTTTTGTTCTTGTACGTGCAGCAGTGCAGTCACCTATATAACATCAGAAACAAATAACTGACATTCTGTATTGCACCTGACTATATCATATAACAAGACCTTTGTATGAAAAGGCCCGTTTATCCTTGCAAACGCATAGAAGAAATGCTAATAATACAATGAAATTGTAAGACAGAACAATTTAAACAATTAACAAAAGCAGCACTTTCACCAAGATATAAACAGCAGAAGAAACCATTAGAAGGAAAGCTAATTGTTTATTAATAACTCAGGAAATTGAAGGGGTTAATAATAATGCACAGTTTAATATTTTCTGTAAGGATGTACACTACTTAAAAACATTAACAGTGCAAATAGTTTTTTATTTCAAAGTAGCAAAACACGTTGTAGCCCAGTTTAAGAAGACAGCACTAAAATAAGGCACATGGGAGCCAGTCTCGGACAGAAATTAAATGTGGCACTCTGTGTTTACACACTGCAACGACCAAAGAGAAAATGATCAAACACAACCTTTATCCTGGATTTTTAGTAATCTTAAACTAATGAGCAATCTTATTTAACTGCACTCTACAAACAAACACTTAAAGGCAACAATCAGGGTCACATGCAGAAGCTACCTCACAAAGCTAGCTTGGTTAGCTTTAAGTTGGGCTAATAAAAGTGTTTTCTCTCTATTTTTAGCTATCATTTTAAACATTTGAAGGTTGGAAATTTTTTCTAGAATAGTTATAGTTGATGGGCTCCATGTGGATCTGCGCAGGGTCCAGAATTAGCAATTTTCATTGTCATTATCATGCTCCAGGGATTTGGAATTTCATCCCAGTGGTGGGTAAGAAGCCAGAGGTGGTGTGTCAGGTTGACCAATACTAACTATATATAGTTGGATTCATTTCCACAGATAGCTTAGGCTCTAGAATATAGCTCCTGTAGAAGGGCTGGAGTGTCTCCTATTCAGGATTTGTCCAGAAGATGTTAGTAATGAGGATGTGAGGATACTCACAAGCAGCTGACTGACCACTTGGTTTAAAACGTCTCGCAGTATAAGTGAAAGGCTTGGCTCTTCACAGCTTTCAATTACCAGCGGAAAGATTCACACAGTTGTTCTCTTAAAAGAGAAGCATGAGTTGAGATTACCTGGTCTTCTCGGAGCATCTAGTGTACTCAATGGGATGCCATCTGTGGGACATTAATGCCCATGTAGATGATGTTAGTCATTTGGATGAGTTTGACTGGGAAGAACAAACTCTCCCATCTGAATTTGAGGAGTGTTTTTTTGTTTGATTTCTTGATAGGCATAAGCTATCCATGAAAAAAAAATCTTCAAATTTAAGGTCAATGAGGTCAAACGATCAATGACTAATCTTGTGTTGATATGATCAGACCTGCTACACCTTGTTTCAAACACTTCGGTGGGAGGGGCAAGTATGTTGGGGGAGGCTCCTTGCCACAGCTGGTAAACTCCATTGGGGGTTGATTAGGAGAGTTTTTATGTTCTGAGAGAATCAAATTTGACAATTTTTAGGGCATTCATTGCAGAGGGGGCATCCAGGAGCTGCGGTCGGAAGATTTTTCAGTTGGTAGATGCCAAGCTGAAGAGGCCTTTAGGGCTTGGTTGTCTCTGGGGACTCCTGAAACAGCCGATAGCTATTGGATCCCCAGAGGTACTGCAGCTTCTCTGGTTGTAGAGGCAGAAAATACAACATGGTCTGGGACAATATCTGTGTAGTGTTAAGTAATGGGACTTCCATCTCCATCTCCCAAGAGGACAGAAGATCACAGGTTCCAACTAATCGGGATCACACTTCTTCGTGTTCCTGGTAAAGTTTACTCTTGGGTGATTGTGATTGACCTTGATTTAAGAAGAAGCATTGTGACTTTTTTTTCTAGATGTGAAACAGTGGAGCACATTGTTACACTTGAATAGTTGCTAAGGTGTGTTGACTGTCTAGTCAACATTTCTTTTGTTAATGTGGAGAAGGCCTATGGCTACAGGAGCCGTGTTAGATGCTATGAATCTACTACAGGTTATATGCTCCATGTAAAACCAAAGCAAGAGCTGTGGCGTTGCCATGTCTGTGACCATTATTCACAATGTGCCCCCTTTTCCCTCATCTTATTTCTGCAAATACCTGTGGCCAACACCCAATGAGCAAGATAGGAAGTTGTGATCAGAATTTTTTATAAACAACTTTATTTGCAATTAAGCTAACAAAACAAAGTGCTGTTTTTATTAAATTAGGTGGAGTCAAATCTTATCCACATAACTTTATTTCATTCTCCTGTCCTTTAAGTTTTATTGATGTTTGCATACAACAAACTAGTGCATTGCTGCCAGCATCTGGTATGCTTGTTTACCTTTTTGTCTGTTGTCCTTGGAAGGGTTTGCACAAGAGTTTGATGAATTTTCTGGATTTATTTTATTGTTCAACCCTGCTATCTGGTTTTTGTCACTTGTCACAGTTTTTAAATGTGTGATCCGCATCTTTCAGTTGCCACATAAAAATGAGCCAAAGCGAATTTGATCTGAAAGGTTGTTTTCAAAACCTGTAAAGAATAAAGAAAAAGTTGTGCAGGCTGGGTATAAACTTTAGTTATAACATTTATACAATTATATTTAACCAAAGAATTTAAAACATTGGAAGAAGTAGTAATAATACAAACGTGCCTTTGTCTCTGATTGTCATGGTTCAGCAGATAAACAGTAAGGAATACAATCTTTTTGTGATCTATCCTGAAGACATTGCTGTGCTGACAGAAAACACATGATAATATGTTTAGGATGTTGGTCACCACATAAATAGCCATAATACTAGGTCTTTGCAAAAGATACTGTAAAACTTTCATGAACTTCTTAGTTCAGTTTTATTTTTAAAACAAGCAACTGAATGGGAATGTTTATTAGCAAATGCTCTGTGTTGTTCTTTCAAATTCCCCCAACAACCCCTGAATAAATTACAATTAGAGGTGAAGGCTGCTCCATACAATGACTCCTCCACACCATGCAGCTGCCAGAAGTCCCGGACTCCCAACAGTCCAGCCAACTGCTGGTTATTCCTCCTCTCCGCCTGTCATGTCCTTTTAAGACCCTCACTAATACAGCCTTTAATCAGTGCAGGCTGTGAAACGCTTAACTGACAAAGATAAACACTTCACTCATTCAAATGTGACAAATTAAAAAAGATGCTGTCTTTTGATCTTCAGAAATCGCTCTGTCAAGCATGTCGTCTATTTATGGACCTTTTAACATGCTCCATATCCAAGATTTTTCTGCATTTCACCAAAAAAGGCTGCCTTTTTATCTTGGAGTTGTTGCCTTTAGATCAATACTGTCTTTGTATTTTTGATTGCTGAGCTCATACATGCATCAAGTGATTATAGGTGATTTGGTACTGAACCAAAGTATGACCAGAGGGTGGATCAGAAATTCTGGGACAACATACTGGGTCAATTAGGCAGAGTTTGCTTCTGGATGAGGTTCAGCTAAGCCACAATGAGGACCTGCAAAATAGGTGGTCTCGGGCCATTTGGCAAGCCAATTGTGAGCAGCCTGCGAGTTAGTGACATAAAAGTATCAGGTGTTAGTCAGCAAATGATCCGGGAAAGGTGAGGCTGGGAGAGCAGACTGGCTGCTATGAGATGCATAGAGGAGGGTAGCCATGCATGTAACCCTGCTCTGCTTTCATGCAACATTCCACTATTTTATTTACATGAGCATATAATAGGTGTTCTAGAAAATATAGAATGTCACTGCACATAGAAAATGTAAACTCAGCAAAAAAAGAAATGTCCTCCGACTTTCAACTGTTTTTACTTTCAGTAAACTTAATGTGTGTAAATATTTGTATGAACACTAAAAAAGTCAACACCATAAGACATAAACTAAAAATGTTTCACAGACATGTGACTAATAGAAATAGAATAATGTGTCCTTGAATGAAGGGAGGCTCAAAATCCAAAGTAGCAGTCAGTATCTGGTGTGGCCACCAGCTGCTTGAAGTACTGCAGTGCATCTCCTCCTCATGGACTGGACCAGATTTGTCAGTTCTTGCTGTGAGATGTTACCCCACTCTTCCACCAAGGCACTTGCAAGTTCCTGGACATTTCTGGGGGGAATGGCCCTAGCCCTCACCCTGAGATCCAACAGGTCCCAGACGTGCTCAATGGGATTGAGATCCGGGGTCTTCGCTGACATTGCTGTCATGCAGAAACTCACGCACAGAACGAGCAGTATGGCTGGTGGCATTGTCCTGCTGGAGGATCATGTCCGGATGAGCATGCATAAAGGGTACCACATGAGGGAGGAGGATGTCTTCCCTGTACCGCAAGGCATTGAGATTGCCTGCAATGACAACAAGCTCAGTCCGATGGTGATGTGATATACCGCCCCAGACCATGACGGACCCCCCACCTCCAAATCGATCCCGCTCCAGGGTACAGGCCTCGGTGTAACGCTCATTCCTTTGACGACAAACACGAATCCGTCCATCAACCCTGGTGAGACAAAACCGTGACTCATCAGTGAAGAGCACTTTTTGCCACTCCGGTCTGGTCCAGTGTAGGTGGGTTTGTGCCCATAGGCGGCGTTGTTGCTGGTGATGTCTGGTAAGGACCTGCCTTACAACAGGCCTACAAGCCCTCAGTCCAGCCTCTCTCAGCCTATTGCGGACAGTCTGAGCACTGATGGAGGGATTGTGTGTTCCTGGTGTGACTCGGGCAGTTGTTGTGGCCATCCTGTACCTGTCACGCAGGTGTGATATTGGGATGTACCGATCCTGTGCAGGTGTTGTTACATGTGGTCTTCCACCACGAGGATGATCAGCTGTCCTTCCTGTCTCCCTGTAGCGCTGTCTTAGGCGTCTCACAGTGCGGACATTAGCCACATCAGCAGTCCTCATGCCTCCCTGCAGCATGCCTAATGCACGTTCACGCAGATGAGCAGGGACCCTGGGCATCTTTCTTTGGGTGTTTTTCACAGTCGGTAGACAAGTCTCTTTAGTGTCCTGCGTTTTTAGAACTGTGACCTTAAATGCCTACTTTCTGTAAGCTGTTAAGGTCTCAACGACCATTCCAAAGGTGAATGTTAATTAATTGATTATGGTTAATTGAACATGCATGGAGAACATTGTTTAAACCCTTTACAATGAAGATCTGTAAAGTTATTTAGATTTTTACAACATTGTTGAAATCCACAGTCCTGAAAAAGGGACGTTTCCTTTTTTGCTGAGTTTAGTTATTTTTTATACAAGGTATAGCATATTAAAAAACAAAATACATGCAAGTAGCCAACTCCTCGAAGAAAGAACAAATAATAAAAGAAGCACCCTGGATAAACATTTTAAGCTGTATAAAAGGGTATCTATTCACAGTGCCTTGCAAAAGTATTAATACCACATCACCTTTTTCAAATCTTGTCCCCAACAATCTGACATGTCAATGTACTTTATTGGGAGCTTTTGTAATAGTGCTTTGGTATAGAATTTTTAATTAAAATGTTGGATGATTTAACACATTTTATAAATAAGAACCTGAAGTGTTGCGGGTATTTGTATTAAACAAGACACTCAAGTTTTTTACTAAGCCTTCTTAGCAAAATCAAAAAAAAAAAAAAGCTCATCAACATTTAATAGGGAGTGTCTATGAACATCAGTATTGCAACATATAATCAATTCGATTTACATAATAAAATTTAAGATTTAAAAAATTGGCAATTCTTTTATAACAGCAAAATATAATCTTCATTGTTTGATTGTTGTTCTCCTATAGTTACAATCTGATGCTAGAACTTTAATCTTTTCTTTGTGTTTGATCTCAGTTTGTTTCAAATACACAACAAATAATAATCATCTGTGATAGTTTTTAACCTCAGCCAGTTAAACCTGGTCCCCTATCCCAGATTCCACCAAAGCTGTAATGGTTTGAAAAACTTGACAAATGCTGTTAGTGTTGGAGATGTTCTTAACAGAAAGACGAACCCAAATCACATTCTGCTGAAGCCCCCATACAAACTTGGGTCAGCCTGGCCCCAGCCATGAGTATTCTTGTATCATTTCACATGCTTTTGGATCTCAGTGTTCTCTGATTCCATATAGCCTAAGTGAAGCAGATACATGTATTGTTGGATCTGTACACGTTATGGCCTTCAAAAACCATTTTCACTATCCTGAACATCCAATGTATAACTCATGCATGGTTAAAACATTTTAGTTCGGCAGAGTTCAGACTTTGATTTCAGAGCATAATGTCACAAAACCAGTTTACAGATTAGGGCCTGCCCTAACAGCATGGGTAAAAAGTATGGTGGATCTGGTTCCTGTACCATGTTGGATAAACTTATTCTTAAAAATGAGAAGAAAACAGATACTGCCCCTGATGCATATTCATTGAATGGCAAAATTTATTTCACCTGGCTCAGACAGTAAATGGGACCGGCTGCTACAGTCAAAAACACAATAGGACAAAGGGTTGGGGAGCCAGGGAGAATATATGGCAGGGACAACAGAAATAACAAAACGAGAGAAAAAATTATAACTCTGTACATGGGAACAACTCACTCTGCCTGTGTAAATATGTAGGAACCGTACCTAGCCGGCTTATGACACTGCACTTATCTTTGGGAACTAATTTCTATTTGCTGTATGGAAGACACCTATTTAAGCCCAGTCTTATTGTTATAGTAGTTGCATTGTGAAATGGAGAGGTGGAATATCAACATATCTTTGGAGCCAAAAAAACATTTAATATAAAAATGATCTTCATATTACTGAGTGAAAACAAGTATTAAATCATTTACAGCAATGCCAGACCTTGGGCTGCCACAGGTTAGTTATGTGCCTATGTAGCTCTCAAATGAATCCATCATTTACAGATACTTCAGATTTCAGCTTGTTTTGTTTGTAAACCTGTCCAAAGACTCCGCTTCAATCTCTCCACCACCCTCGTGAAGACTTAAGAGTTGCCAAAAGAAGGTCAAGGTCAAGACATACAACATGTTCTCAAATATATTTTTTCCTGGAATGTGTCACAAACAGAAGACCCTGGGCATTAGGACTGTTTATTCAAACATTTGTGAAAGAATGGGTTGGCCTAAGGACTTCAATGAATTCCAGAATTGTACTATGATAAGATGCAAGTCAACTGTTAGTGTTATAATTTAGTAACCAAGTTGAAGCAGTTGGGAACAACAACAACATAGCCACAAAGTGTTGGGCTACATAAAATTCCATCGATGGATGGAGAAGAAAAGCAATGTGTCCAGAGGTTGTAAACTTCTCTACTTGGTTCAAATTCAAATCAATTCAAATTCAAAAATACTTTATTTATTCCAGAGGGAAATTAAGTACTAAGTATTAAGTTCCACTCCCTTTCAAGGGTTGGTGCTACTTACTGGTTCTGTAAAAGTACTGTTTTTTTATTTTCCACCTCCTGAGAGCCAAGTGGGAGGCCCGTAATCAGAAACAACCCA
The DNA here is from genome assembly GCA_963556495.2 of Valencia hispanica. Lineage (NCBI taxonomy): Eukaryota > Metazoa > Chordata > Actinopteri > Cyprinodontiformes > Valenciidae > Valencia > Valencia hispanica. The sequence goes on from OY747719.1 coordinate 6,413,188, forward strand.
TTCAGTTTACTTTTTGATCCTCAACGTGTTTTATCTTGCCTTTCTTTGAAGGATCAAAGTGCATGGAGACAATTTAACCACACATAATATTATGCATTCTGGTATTTATTAAAACAGGTCCTCAAATGAATGTTGTCATGAATGTCATGAAACAACAGCTGATGGTTGTGAATGCTTTTACATACTTAGTAACCAGCTGATCTGTGACCAACCACTGGAGTTAAGCACACATTTTAAAGCAAGGTTTAATAACAGGAGTTTGAGATATTACAATCTTTAAACACACACAGCCATGTTTGTTTACAACAGAGGTCTGCTACTTCTTCTACAGCAGTTTACGGCATATTAGTTCTGTGCAAGTCAAAGTGATTTATTCCAATCGAACCTGGTTTGGATGTAAACACTTATAATCAGATAAATTTTTTCAGGGACTATGTACACAGTCAAATTCAAACTCTGATTAGATTAAAGACATTTTCCACATGTAAATGTACCAAATGTTAAGTAAGTTTTGAATGGAAGTTCTGATCTCATTATGACATAGTTTGAGTGAATTGGATGTACAATAAGAATAAGACTGCTCTTCAATTTTTCTTTTCCAACATTAACAGCTGACCTCATAAATGTGCTTCTAGAGGAATGGTAAAAAAATTGACATGAATACTTTCCTAAACCCAGTAGAAAGCATTCCCAAAGGAGTTGAAGCTGGTAAAGCTGCAAATGGTGAGCCAACATCATATTAAGCTCTATGGTTTAAGAATGGGATGTCAATTATCTCAAGTTTATATCTATGTGCAGGCTGACGAGCAAAATCTTTTGGTAATGTAATGTAGATATGCAAAAGGCTGAAATGAGCTATGACAGCAGCCAGGAGATTGGTGAAAAGCTTCCAACTCATTATTGGAAAATCTAACACGACCATCAGTCACCCTTCTAATAGTAGTTGATCAACACTTGGAATGTTGGTTGACTTGATATTGTAGACTTGGTGAACAAGAGTTTGATATTTGACTGCAAGTTCAAACATGTATATAACCCTTTTTGAATGAGCTGGTCCAAACCTGGCCGTGTGGAAAACACAATATAACATTACAGATTAATGTGCTTCTCTTGCTGAACTTCTTTAACATTTCATTGTGTTTGTACTGTATTTCTTGCTTTCTTCCATTCTAGTCTTCTGTTTGCCTTCACAAGATAATGAGGCTCAAACATTTGCAACAAAACTACAACAATACAGATTTTTAAAGGCAAAACCAACTTTGACCTTCTGGACTTGCTGAAGTTAGGGATTATTACAAAAGCATTTGTGTCTTCCTTTTGAGAATAACTCCAGATAAAGTGGTTTTGAACAGGATACAAGACCTTTTGGCACATAAAAACAAAGCAGACGTCTTGTGTTCCCTCATACATAATGCATCAGCTTGCCTGCAAGTTTAAGTTTCTCCAAACAATTTGGTCTCCCTGATTGTGTAACCTTTCAACCCTAAGTACTTGAAGAGGTCTGAAGAGAAAGAATATTCAGTTTTACATTGTGAAGTTGTATCAGAACAACATACATCTTTTACTGAGCTCAGACCCAGAAGTGTACATTTTCATTCTTATCTGTTTGTCATCTTGTGACTCCTCCAATTTATCTTGGAGCTCTGTGCAGGTCCGACCCCCCCAGGTCGGGAGCCACTGTTTTAGATAATGTGAATCAGCTGTTGGCTTGTTTACAGCATGTTTAATCATCTGACTGCTCTGGTTTTATTCTCCCTGTAGCGGTTCCCTTGGTATGCTGCAACTGCTGTTTTCAGTTGAATGTCATCACAACTGAATATAAGGCACGAGACAAAAAAAATCCAATGAAAGCAAATGTCAGTCCAAGTGGAAGGTTATTAAGTCACAAATTTGATGTCATGTCTCTAGTACCTGTCCCATCCTGACATCAGGAATTAGAAATAGGATGGGCTTACAGTGAGATCCAAGTCTGTTTAGATCACATTCTATGACCTCTGATCATATGACGTTCACCATCTGTGTGAATAATGTCTTCCCTCCATTGAACACTTTGAAGCATTTGGCTCTTTGTATGAGTTGGCATTTCACTTGGAGACCTCTGACAGAAAAGCTGGAAACACTGAGGAAAAAGTTAAAAATTACCATTTTCTATGTGGCAAAATTGGTTTCTCTTTATTTTGAGGGTGACATTTTCATTCTCATGCATCATTTATATGCCCCCCAGACAACTAGAAAACAGCGGATGGGGAAAAAAGAATACAGCAGATGAAATTATAAAATACCATTGCTGTTTGGATTAAACTTGTGTGTGTGTGTGTACATGTATAGCTATACTTGGGAGGACCAACCTTTGACAGCCCACCACCCTTGTGTGGACATTTGTAGTTGTGTTGACATTTTGCCTGGTCCTCACAATGTTTAACTAGCTATTAAACTCTACTAGTTAGGTTTAGAGGTATGGTGTGAATTAGGTTTAGGTTAAGATTAGGGTTAGGCATGTATCAGTAATGGTTAGGTTTAGGGAAAGTGTCTGGGTTAGGCATAGTAAAATCAATGGAAGTCAATACAATGTCCACACAAGTATAGCAAGACGTGTGTGTGTGTGTGTGTGTGTGTGGATGCGTGTGTGTGTGCGTGTGTGTGTGTGTGTGAATGTGTGGCACTCCTGTCTGGAATTTATGTCTCTATCTGTGCATGATGGCCATGTGTGTATGTGTGGGATTTTTCTGCTGTATCTCAAAAATATACATGGATAGAAACAGTGGGGCATTCCAAGCAATGTTGCAGGTCCCGAGGATAATTCTACCTTTCAACTGCTTCCCATTTATTTCATAGCAGCAGCACTGTCATCTCACCCCGGTCAAGATGAAAAGCATCGTTGTGTAAAGAAATTGAAATGAAAATCCTTCTGGACCCAGCAGGACGGTGGGGTGGGGGCTGTATTATCTATGACTCAATGGCACTTCCCTGGGATGAGATCTAATTCTTGCAGGAAATTTTCTTTATGTGACCACCTGCTGTCATCAGCTTTGTCCCAGGATCACAAGTTGTTCTGGGTGACCGGTCTCTGGACATGGTGAGCGGAATGCACTCAGCTCCCCACTGACATTTAGATCTCTTTATTTTCTCCTTCATTCAGTCTGGACCTGACTCGGAAAGATAGATCTGGGGTGGGGGGAGGGGGATGCCTGGGGGTGGGGACTCTGGGAGAAGAGAATTAAGGAAAGGAGCAGAGTCAACTTTATTCTAATAGTATTGACAACTAAGCAACAAAATGTAAAAAGGGAACTCACAAAACAACCTATTGGTTCTTTTTCTAATGTACTTTTTTATATCAATTCCTGTCCAAACATTGAGAGTAAAGCAGCTTTTAGTTTGGTGTGTGTTATTATGAACATTTATCCAACAGAAACAATGTATAAACATGAGTACCTACTACACAAACATTGTTTTATAAAGAATCTTTGCCCTAACCCTAACCCCTGTTTGGTAATAAAACCAACAAAAAAACATCCATTTAGCTTTAATGCCACATAATACAGAATATAAAATATAAAATACATTGAAAAATGTGCAAAACCAGTGATCTTCATCACCATTATTTTTTTTTTTGAAATACTGCTCAGTTCTGTGTCCTTTTGGTCAGTTATTAACAGCCTTTGAATATAGGCTAAAGAAATGAATTCTGGCCACAGATAGCATATTCCTGCTCCAATTGCAGTGTTGTATTATACTGTTCTGATTATCTCAACATATGTATGGTTAAAGATCCATAGTGTTTCAGTTCAGAGCTAAAGAAGAGCTGATAGTAAAGCTTACTATCACATATTAAAGCTATCAAAGGTATATAAACCTTTACAATGATAGTGAGGTTCAATCTACAGTATGAGGGTTACTGCTCCACAACATTTGTTAGTCCCGCCTTCCTCCCATAGAATCCTATCCATTTCACACTGACCATGTTTTTAGCCAATAGAATTCGGGTTTCAGCATAGAATGGTAAAGCTCCACAGCTGTGTGCCAGTTGCTGACCATTTAGCTTTGAGATGAGTTGAGTTTGCTGAATTTTAGAATTTGGGGCACTATTTTTCTCTTAAGATTTCCTGGCCAAAGCCTTTGTTGGGCTTGCAATTGCGATTGACTTTGTGTAATTTATTTTAATTCTGTCAACAGTACTTCTGGATCAGAGGTTCTGTGAGGCATGATGGCTACACATCTTGACCCTGGTTCTTCAAGTGATGACTTCCTGTTAAAAAATAGTTTTTCCTTTCTACTTCCATTTCCTCACATGACTTCCTACTAATTGCTATTTTCTGATGTTTGTGAATATAACTACACTCAACAAAAATATAAACACAACACCTTTGTTTCTGCTCCCATTTTTCTTGAGATGGACTTAAAGATCTAAAATTCATTCCAGATACACAATATTACCATTTCTCTCAAACATTGTTCACAAATCAGTCTAAATGTGTGATAGTGAGCACTTCTGCTTTGCTGAGATAATCCATCCCACCTCACAGGTGTGCCACATCAAGATGCTGATCTGACATGATTATTGCACATTGTACCTTATACTGCCCACAATAAAAGGCCACCCTGGAATGTGCAGTTTTTTGCTTTTTTGGGGGTCTGGGGACTCAGAACCGGTCAGTATCTGGTGTGAGCAACATTTGCCTCATGCAGTGCAACACATCTTCGCATGGAGTTTATCAGATTGTCAATTGTGGCCTGTGGAATGTTGGTCCACTCCTCTTCAATGGCTGTGCGAAGTTGTTGGATATTAGAGGGAACTGGTACACGCTGTCGTATACGCCAGTCAAGCACATCCCAAACATGCTTAATAGGTGACATGTCCGGTGAGTATGCTGGCCATGCAAGAACTGGGACATTTGCAGCTTCCAAGAATTGTGTACAGATCCTTGCAACATGGGGCCATGCATTATCTTGCTGAAACATGAGGTGATGTTCATGGATGTATGGCCCAACAATGGGCCACAGGATCTCATCACGGTATCTCTGTGCATTCAAAATGCCATCAATAAAATGCATCTGTGTTCTTCGTCCATAACAGATGCCTGCCCATACCATAACCCCACCACCACCATGGGCCACTCGATCCACAACATTGACATCAGCAAAGCGCTCACCCAGACGACGCCACACACGCTGTCTGCCATCTGCCCTGAACAATGTAAACCGAGATTCATCCGTGAAGAGAACACCTCTCCAACGTGCCAGACGCCATCGAATGTGAGCATTTGCCCACTCAAGTCTGTTACGGCGACAAGCTGGAGTCAGGTCAAGACCCCAATGAGGACGACGAGCATGCAGTTGAGCTTCCCTGAGACGGTTTCTGACAGTTTGTGCAGAAATTGTTTGGTTATGCAAACCAATTGTTTCAGCAGCTGTCTGAGTGGCTGGTCTCAGACGATCTTGGAGGTGAACCTGCTGGATGTGGAGGTCCTGGGCTGGTGTGGTTACACGTGGTCTGCGGTTGTGAGGCCGGTTGGATGTACTGCCATATTCTCTGAAACGCCTTTGGAGACGGCTTATGGTGGAGAAATGAACATTCAATGCACGAGCAACAGATCTGGTTGACATTCCTGCTGCCAGCATGCCAATTGCACACTCCCTCAATGCTTGTGGCATCTGTGGCATTTTGCTGTGAGACAAAACTGCACATTCCAGGGTGGCCTTTTATAAGTACAGTTATAGTATAAGGTACACCTGTGCACTAATCATGATGTCAGATCAGCATCTTGATGTGGCACACCTGTGAGGTGGGATGGATTATCTCAGCAAAGCAGAAGTACTCACTATCACACATTTAGACTGATTTGTGAACAATGTTTGAGAGAAATGGTAATATTCTGTATCTGGAATGAATTTTAGATCTTTAAGTCCATCTCATGAAATATGGGAGCAGAAACAAAGGTGTTGCGTTTATATTTTTGTTGAGTGTATGTTGTATTAAAATTGGATTACATTAGATCTAAATCTGCCCATATAACTGGATTCCAATTGGGATTAATTTTGGTTTGATTTTAAAAGCAGAACTGCTTTCTGCATACCTGAATATGGATTGGACCAGCTTGTCTTGTAAAATGCCTCAGAATACTTTTGCTAGGAACTGACACTACATACTAAACATTTTTTTCTTCCATTAGCAGAATAAGAAAGAACAAAATATACTCAGTTATACAACTGCAGGCTATCCTGGATCAACTGGTGGTTTTTCAGCTGACGACTTCCTTATTATTCAGCTTGAAGGTTGGGGTGGGAATGATCCGTGAGGTGCTTGTATCATGGCAGCAGAACAATAGATCTTTCCAACAAAGTCAGCTAGGAGCCAAGGGACAAATCTCACCAACAGACACCTTTTGTTTCCACTCTCACTAAATCTGCTTCACCATGGAATGTAATTAATGGCCAGTTTCTTTTTTCCCACTGTGTGCATGGTTAAGGAACAGCTTCCATTAGTCTTTACCACACGTCTTTGCACCATAGAGAGTCCACCCTCGTAACTCACACTGATGTAAGCACTCTGCATTGTGTGTCAGCAGATGGTTGAAACGTGTTTGCCATGTTCACCAACAGCCATGCAAATCTGTTGAAGAGAACTGGTCTTCGGTCTTTGAACCTGTGTATTTCTTAGTTATGATCGGCGGTTCCTTCAGAGGGTATTAGTCATTGGAATTAAAATATGAAAGGAAAAGATGATAGAGACAATGTCCTATAGATTTACAGAAATCCATAAGAAAATATTTCAGTCATACTTAATTTATTGTCTTGAGTGTACAATGCTGACCATATTAATTAGCATACCTATTAAAATGTACAGGGAAGACATCCTCCTCCCTCATGTGGTACCCTTTATGCATGCTCATCCAGACATGATCCTCCAGCAGGACAATGCCACCAGCCATACTGCTCGTTCTGTGCGTGAATTTCTGCATGACAGCAATGTCAACCTTCTTCTATAGTCATCACGGTCCCCAGGACTAAATCCTGCAGAAAGGCAGAGAGGAGAGGAGACCCTGGACTCTGGTCAAAGAGGTTAGGCAGAGGTTAAAATTTACTAAATATTTAAGTCTGACATTATACAGGTGAAACCTGAAAAATTAGAATATCATGCAAAAGTGCATTCATTACTAATATATGATATAGACTCATTACTTGCTAAATGAGATATTTCAAGCCTTTATTTGTTATAATCTTGATTATTATGGCTTACAGCTTATGAAAACCCTAAATTCAAAAGCCTCCAAAAATTAGAGTATTGTCAAAGGATTCAATATTTTAGGCTCAACGTGTCAAGCTCTAATAAGCTACAAAGGGTTCCTGAGCCTTTACATGATATCTCAGTCTGGTTCAGTAGGAATCACAATCATGGGGAAGACCTGACATTTGTGCAGAAAACCGTAATTGACATCCTAAGGATGGAAAGCCTTAAAAGGTAATTACTAAAGTTGGATGTTCCCAAAGTGCTGTATCTAAGCACATTTATAGAAAGTTATGTGGAAGGGAAAAGTGTGGAAGAAAAGGGAAGACCGCAGCCTGGAGAGTATTGTCAGGAAAAAGCCATCCAAAAGTGTTGGGGATCTTCACAAGGAGTGGACTGGGGCTGGAGTTAGTGCATCAGGAGCCACCATATACTGACGGATCATGGACATGGGCTTCATATGTGGTACTCCTCTTGTCAAGCTGCTCCTGAAAAACAAAAAAACATTGCACTGGGCTAAAGGAAAGAAGAACTACAAATGTTGCATCTCATTTGGAAACCAAGGTCCCAGAGGAAGAATGGAGAGCAACACAATCCAAGATGCTTGAAGTTCAGTGTGAAGTTTCCACAGTCTGGTTTTTGATTTGATGTCATCTGCTGGTGTTGGTCCACTGTGCTCTATGGAGATGCTGACTTCATTTTCCAGCGGAACTTGGCACCTGCCCACACTACCAAAAGTACCAAAACCTGGTTCAATGACCATGGGATTACTGTGCTTGATTGGCCAGCAAACTGGCCTGACCTGAACCCCATAGAGAATCTATGGAGCATTGCCAAGAGAAAGATGAGGGACATGAGACGGAACAATGCAGAAGAGCTGAAGGCTGCTATTGAAGGATCCTGGTCTTCCATAACACCTCAGCAGTGTCACAGGCTGATAGCATCCATGCCATGCTGCATCAAACCAAGTACTGAATACATGGGCATTTCATTTCATGTAACATTCTAATTTCTGAGATTTAGAATTTGGAGTTTTCATAAGCTGTAAGCCATAATCATCAAAATTATAACAAATATAAGCTTGAAATATCTTGCTTTGCATGTATTGAGTCAATATCCTATATTAGTTTAACTTTTTAAGTTGAACTACTGAAATAAATGAACTTTTGCACAAAATTCAATATTTTCTAGTTTAACCTGTACTACTTTTTACACATTCTTTCCGAAGAATTAAACAAATGTGAAATATAAAATGATGAAAGTCAATTTTGCACAAAGGCTGTGAAAAAAACTGTCTCATAAAGCAGGAAATAGCCTCAAAATAAGAGGCACAGCAGGTGGGATTAAGGTGTAATTATTTAACAAACAGCAGAGAAGTAGATGTACCCATGTAGCTAGTCATCGTCTCCACAACATTTCACACAAAACAATAAACCCTTAACATCTTTTTCACAAGAGTAAAATTGAAAAACAATTTAAACAGGAACAAAGTATGTTTTTAAAACCGCATTAAATGCAACAGGAAAAGTATTCTGGGATTCTAGGGGAGTCAGGATAAACCTAGGAGCTGGGTTTGACGTCACGCTCGTGCAAAACAACATTACAGTCAACGTAGTCTGATAAATCGGAATTACAATATAGTGAGGTAGCCATTGTTGGTAGTACCTCTTATATGCATTGTTTTAAGCTGTATTTTCCATATGCAAACACAACTTTTATTTTTTGTTGTTTTTGAGTTGTAGACTCTACATATAACATAAATTTTACATACACCCTTAAAAGTGCGTCTTGTAAAACGTTTCTACCAAAGTTTACCGTTGTTGACGCAGTGAGTAGCCATATTTAAAGTCAAAGTCGGAACAAGAAAAAATCTCTGGCTTGCCAAGTGGGAAGTCCAACTTCAGGGTGTTCCAGTTGATTTTTCCCACTCAGAATTTGGAATTTCCGACTAGAAATGGAACACACCATAAGCCACAAGTTCCTGAATTCAATGCTGCTGAAAAAATTCTGATATTTTTTATTCTGATATTAGTCATGTTTGTAAACATCTTACAAAAACACTCAATACCAAAATGATAATATAGCTACACAACTTTGAGTAAATAATCCAGCCAAATGGTGAAAATACAGAAACAAAAGGAAAGAAAATGTCTTTGGTGCTATTACAGTTGACCAACATTATTGATCTTTTAATTTCCTTTAAAATATTAGTTATTAGTGAATATCAGTTATTCGCACGATGGATCTTTAGACAAGGTAAGATTTGGCAAAATGAATCAAATAAAAATATATAAGGGAAATAAAATATCTATCTATATATCCTAGATATAGAGAGCCTAGATATTTAGATATGTCATGTTGGTGTATTAATTAGGACCCAAAGGCAGCAAAATAAAACTTTAATGATTTAATAGTAACAAAAACAAGGAGAGTGAACTCACAGAACTTAGGAGAACCAACAAATACAGCGATGAGGAAAAAAACAGGAACTGGGCAGGAATCAGGAACCAGACAGGAAAAAATGACGACAGACCAGCAAGTAGTGACTGAATGATAGCAGAATATATACTGGGGAGGAAACGAGGAAGTGAGAGGAGACCAATGACCAATTAGAGAAATCAGATGCAGGTGAGAGGAAGAGAGCTGGTGGAAACAATCAACAGCTGGGAAGAGAGGTAGAATGGCTAGGGAGACAGAAAACTCGAAAGAAACTAGAACTTAAAGATAATATGTGTAGGAGGGAATCTAAAGGAAAAACTGGAAAAAAGAAGGAAGAAGGAAGAAATAAATTAGTAAACTATCTAGAGGGAATAAACTTAGGAAACAAATGAGGACACAAACAAAAAGGTGAAAACATCTAAGAGCAAGAAGAATATACAGAAACAAGGAAGTGCCAGAATAAACTAATAAAGACGAGGAGTAACCTAACATGAAAAAACTAGATAAGGAAAATAACTAAGTTTAAACACAAACAGGAGGGACAAAACAAGAGAGCAGCTTGGGGTACAGAGGGGAAGGAAATGAAGTGGAAGAAAAAAAGCATATATATATATATATATATATATATAGAGAGAGAGAGAGAGAGAGAGAGAGAGAGAGAGAGAGAGAGAGAGAGAGAGAGAGAGAGAGAGAGAGAGAGAGAGAGAGAGAGAGAATAAAACAAAACTTTGCAATACAGAGAATTGATGAACAATTTAAAAAAAAGTTTAAAACAGAATACATAAGAACAGACTTTTACCCAAGCTAAATGTTAAAGATTATGGAAAAGTTAACAATGGTCTGTGTGTTTAAATTTAGACAAATTGTTTGGTTTTAGAATGAGCATTCAGCGGTGGCTCCTGTTGGTCCCTCTTTGTCCTCTTCACATGTGCATGTCCACATGTGACTTTGTATATGCATCTCCAGGTCTCCATTTTCCTGGCAGTGGAACAGAGGGTTGTTTCTTTGGAACTGGAGGCCGAGCTCTGCTCCAGGATCGCCTTACCTTGCACAGTTTGGCTTTGTTATCGGATCTCCCTGGGCTGATGGACATGGTGCATCACAGAACCTGCCTTAATGAATGCAAGATGTCCAATCAGCAGCATATTTGGTCATCCACTGCCGCCTTGCCAGCCCTCCTTCCTGCAGGCCGTTGCTAGGGGGACCCAGGAGACCCCCTCGATGATTTCAGAAACAGATCTGTTTCCTCATCCTAATGGTTACTTAGCCGAGGGGAATCTCTCAGACATGTGCACCCACCATACATTAAAGTCACTAATACTCCACTGGAGTAGAAACATTGCTGACCCTGATATCACACTGGATTCTCAATCAGCTCATGACAGGAACTGATACTCATGTATTCTCTGAGTTTCAGATACACCGACAGGTCCAGCAGAGGCATAACCAGATCATTTATTTGGCTGAGTTTGTCTCTTCATCTTTGGCTGACACACCTGTTTTTATTCAGCTCAGTGCTACTAAATCAATATTACCTGTGTTCTGCGGATGCACTAAAGATGACCATCTTTCAAATAACAGAGCAAAAGACACACTTTAGATGACATGACAAATGCAGAAAAAATCTTTGCAGCAGGAAGAAACATAACAAAATGACAAATGACTGATATTGAGGAAGCTGCTTCAGTAACAAATTATAGAGGGAAAGAAAACCACAAATGCACTCTAAAATAAAGAAGAGGAGGCAGCTGTAAGACAGAGAGTGAGTTGGACTAAAGCCTGTGAGTGGAGAAGCATGTGAAAGTCCAAACATCATCAACCACCTCCTTAACATACTTGTTTGATTTTATTTGTGCAGCTTCTGTATATCTTTAGCATTCCAAGATCCAGTGAAGCTGCTGAGCGTTTAAGACAACAATGCGATGCTTTAGGGTGGTGGTTCACACTTTTTGTGTAGACCACCCTCTCAGTAAATACCCCGTTTTCCAATGACCACCAGCATGGCAGATATATTTAAACTGTACTTTAAAAGTTGAGGGGTTCATGCATCTGACCAGGACCCCTTTTGGGTTGCCTCCCTTGGAGGGTTTTCACGGCACACCTCACTGGGACAGTGCTAAACCCAAACTGGCTGTAAGGACTGCTGGGAACCCACAGTTCCCAGCAGTCTCCACAGTGATTCTCCACAGTGAGCCATGGGAACCCTTTGGGATTCTCCACAGTGAGCCATGGGAACCCTTTGGGATTCTCCTGGACCTCTCTGTGACCTGATCTCAGATAAGTCATGGATGGATGGAAGGTGTTGTGACACAATAGGTTTGTTTTGGCTATGAATAATTATGAACAATTGCTTAGGGCAATTATTAATAAGATTAATAATTTTATGTCAAAATTACCAAGTTTGGGGCAAAATAATACATTTCTACATTTGTATATGGAATAAAAACTAAGAAACAACTTTCCAAAATACAAGACTTTATTTATTTATTAAAAATAATTCAACTTTCCAGTCAAAGTACTTTAATCAACAAACTCCCTAAACTAGTAACACATAACTAAACTATTAAGTAAAAGAAGAATGAATAATAAAAACGACCTTCCAAAAGTAAAACAAATATGCAAAGGAGTAGAAAACAATAACCAATAAATTGATCGTGATGTCACAGTTCAGTATGAATATTCAATTCAATTCAGTTTATTTATATAGCGCCAATTCACAGCAGATGTCATTTAAAGGCACTTAACCAGAAGTCATTTCAATACATTTATACAAACATTCCAAGTTAAAAAGTTTCTTATTTAAGGAATCCCAGCAGATTGCGTCAGTCATTGGCGTGAGGTTGGGCCCCGTTGATGCAGACTTTCCAACCACAGCAATCCTTCAGCAATCCCTCATACTGAGCAAGCATGTAGCGACGGTGGAGAGGAAAAACTCCCCTTAAACAGGAAGAAACCTCCAACAGAACCAGGCTCAGTAGGAGCGGCCATCTGCCACGACCGTCTGGGGGTTTGATAAGACAGAGCAGAAACACAGAAGGAACAGAAGATCCGATATAGGAGTACTTTCTATGTTACAGAAAGTAAAAATATATATATATATATATATATATATATATAAATATGTATGCTTAAAGACCAAGGCTTGTATTGAAGAGTGTTGGGAGTGAAGCTAAATTAGTTTTAAATTAATTGTGATTAGTTTAAGACTAATTAGCACCTTATGGTTTGTGTTCAAGCAACCATTTCACAAAAGCAGATGTGAAGACAACATTATTACCTTTGGAGAATTGATTCTATTTTATAGATCGGTCCCTGTAGTGATAGTTCTAATTTAGCATTTCACATAGAAAGAAGGGGGTTTCAAAAATGACTTCTATGATTAGTTTTCAGTGTTTAAACTATCTATTTTTTTTCCCAATCTGTGTTTTGATTACCTTAATCTGTATTGTTTATCAGTGCTAGCAGTGTGCAAAAAGCAGGCTGCACTAATCAGAACAAGCGTTTGGAGCTAATGTATGTACCGCAGCTTAGAGCCACTCTTTTTTAGCTTAGCGCCACAAAAAAAAGGAAAATTCCGGTTGGAAAGAGTAAGTCATGTAAGTCATGTTGCATGATTTCGAATGACTCTATCGTTCAGAAAATTTTGAAAACACTGTTTATACCAATGGGCAGATCTACTGGGGTGGCATAGGGTGGCAGTTGCCACCCTAAAAGAAAGCCTTGCCACCCCTGCTGCCACCCTAGCAGCTATGAATTCAAACCCGTTAACGTTCCCATTTTCTAGTTTAAATCCGTTGATTTTCGGACTTCTAACTTCTTTGAACCTATACATATTTTATATCATTGGAAAGCTAAGAGTCTTGTGATTCAAATTATGGATGGCGATCAAGGATACAATCATAACTGTAGACACAGTAAGCGCTTTTGCCAACACAAACATTCTCCTGATGGAGGTATAAAAATATGGAACTCACCACTTTGTAGTCCAATAAACGTGACAAAACCGATCCATTTCGAACAAAAATGGTCTTTTTACATCAATAAGGGTCCGAGTAAAGTCCTCCAATAAAGTGATTATTCCAGGACAACAGTAAAACCGATAAAAAAAAGTAAAATAAACAGTGAAAATGCGCTTCCGAAATGTCTTTTCGGTTTTGTTTCCGATTCCTAAATAAATGTCACCCGGTTTATTCCTTACGATCTCCAACCAATGGCGCATGGATGAAAAGTCACGTTATGGTAAGTAACTCGAACCAATTGCGGTCCAGACCTCTGATGATTGACGCATCGTCCAGCCAATGTAATGCTGTAAACGCAGATATATAACTTGACCGGGCGGACTTAGACGCTGCCATATTATATGACGTGCGTAAAATGTCTTATTCATGAAGAGATTACGCACAGTGCGTACCAGTAACATATTGTTTCAGCACCGTGTCCAAACACCCTTTATAATCAAAATACAACATTAAAGGAAGCCGTGGAGCTTTATATGGTAAGATGAAGTTATAATTCTGATGATATTTTTAATTCAGTGAGGACTACGGCATTTACCCAGGAGATGGCGCATATGGCACACTTTTGACCACCTTTGACCTGTAGTTATAAGAATGTGTGCAGAATACTCATTTTTTGGTTTATTGCTGTCAAATTTGGTGTGGATGAAGGAAATACTTCAGGCTTTAGACCCACAGTGTGTTTTAGGTCCCAACCTATTTTTAAAGCATGTATTTATATAAAATAAATAATCAGACATAAAAAAAATATTTTTCAGTGCATTAAAATTCATACTGCTTGGTAACAATAGCACTCAGAGATATTAACACAGTTCTGGGATACATTTTAGAGTGTTTGCTTTCCAAAGAGACCCAACCATGTCTGTACTCAAAATGGTTCAAGTCTAAAAAAAATGTAGGGTGGAAATTGCAGGAATGTTAAGGGGGTAAAATTGGACATTATGAGCTTCAAGCTCATGAAAATTGTTGCATTATATTCTCTTTGGTTAACCTTTAAAGCTGCTAGTTTACTAAAAGTGCTGCAGAGAGTGCACCATGTGGCCGTTAGACAAACTGCAATCAGCAAAATGCGCACTCCCAGGACTTTCAGGCGTGTGCTCATTAGTCCGATCTCTGCGACGGTCAGAAGCCATTTTTGCTCTTTTTGTAATGCTGGATAAAATTATTTTCTTCTTTGACTTACTAGCTACACTTATCTAACCTAGCTTAGACCGCGTACATGGGTACGTACGTGCATCATTACGTCATGCTACGCGCTCTCCCAAGCCCACACGCGCACCCTGAACCACCTCAAAATAAATGGAATTGCTGCCTCTACATGCAACCGCAGTAGAATCAAACTACAGCAAACTACAGCAGTTGATTCAATTTGTATCGTCAGGAGATTAAAAAACTGACTAGATAAAAATATATATATATATTTTAACAAAAATATTGCACAATGCAGCTTTAATGTGCTTAAATAACCTGAAGCACAACAAATACATGTATGTATCTATCATATTTGTAAATACTGGGGAGTGAAGAGGTGAAGCATGTGTTTGACTGATCAATAAAACCAATATATATATATGTATTTAAAATTCTGGCATATGGTGCCACCCCTGAAAAATTCTTGCCCCTTTCTTGCCACCCCATAAATATTTTTCTAGATCCGCCACTGTTTATACCCAAACAATTGAAGAATGAAATCTTACAAATGCAGCAAAAACACAGTGAAATAGACAATCAAACAATCTTTAAATTGTTTATCCTAACCTAATTTATCTCTGCCCATACACAACCTTACTTAAATGATTCTTAGATCTCCATTGAAGAGAGGCTCCGTTGTCTTGGAATCAGTGTTAAAGGAGGGACAAGCAGGTCTTACTGTGGCTGGTCAGTTAGCTGCAGCTGCATGTTGGGTGCTAATAGTGAGGCTTCGGGTGTGGTGCTAGCTAGCCCCCGTTAGCTAAAACTTGGGTTATCTAAAGGGGTTCTGGTCAGATGCATGAACCCCTCAACTTTTAAAGTACAGTTTAAATATATCTGCCATGCTGGTGGTCATTGGAAAATGGGGTATTTACTGAGAGGGTGGTCTACACAAAAAGTGTGAACCACCGTGTCCTGTCTGGCAGTGTGGCACTCTGAATTGGTGTCTGAGTACCAAGTAGAAGTCAAACAGATTTACTTTCACAAGCAGAGCACTACAGCTTTTGCTATAGTACTCCACTTGATGTATATGTGTGAGAAATCTTTATTATGAATTGCTGTGGGTTTTATTTTCTGATGTTATGGACACGGAGACAGAAAATAAAGGGGAAGAAAGAAAGAAGAAGAGAGGTAGGAAACAAAAAGCCAAGAGAGGGGGTGAGTTGAAAACACAAGAAAAGAAGGGGAACAAAGAGATCGAGAAAACATCGAAGTCTGTCTCCATACCCACAGGATGGCAGAGCGAGGGGAAAAAACAAAACAAAAACGAAAAATGAACTTAGACAAAACAAACCAAAAACCATGTGAACTAAGAACTACACAACCACATCACACAAAAATGGATATACAAAATACAACAATGCCACTGAAAAGCTCTTGGTACCGATGAATCAAGATCTAGTAATGATAACCTCAGCCCAAGAATGTATCTGCAAACACCGGAGACCCCACACCTATGTGTGTGTGTGAGCACGCTGGTGCATATAAGGTTTCTCCATAAGAGTGTTCGATAGCTGGTGTGAGGAGCCATCGATCCGTCTCCCAGGAATCGATGCAGACATGAAAGAGATTGGAGCAACAGTTGTCTAAAGGACCCCCAGAGCCCAGGCGGACCAGCGCAGGGCCAACCGCATCCCCCAAGAGTGCAGCAGAGAATCCCAGGGGAACATCCAGCGGCTTCGGGTGTGGTGCTAGTTAGCCACCGTTAGCTAGAACTCGGGTTGTCTGGTTCATCCAGCTCAGGAATCTTCTCCCACGGACCACTCCCTTTCACGGGCAACCCTCAGCTTTGGAGCTGCTCCGGGTGAGCAGCTTGGTTCGTGTCAGCGAGGCTCTTTCTCTCTCTTGACAAGTCAGGTTCAGGACATATTCCATCGGCCGGATACAGTTTACCTGATCAGCAGGCTGTAAAAGTATTTTGGATCCAATGAGTTTCTTCCAGAAACTTGCTTCCCTTTTCTCCCCAGCAAGCACTTTACACTGGAGCCACATTCACCCATTCGCACTCACATTGCACACACATTCATACAGCGATGCAGATGCTTACATACTATAAAATATAGTGGAAGTTGCAGTTTAACCGCATTTATGAATAGGTGTGTTTTAGCAAATCTATCACTAACAGTTGTAAACAACTCTCTTTTTTTGAAATGGAGCTGTAGAGTGTAAGAGCAAAACATGTAAAGAAGCATTATTATTTACATTATTAGCCTGTATTGCTAAAAGATGTTAACCCGTTGACTGACCATAACAAACAGAAAATACAAATGAAATTGAAACACAGTTAATCTAGGTTTTATGTCTGATCAGCCAACTTCAGGGGTAAATAAACTGAGCTCGTATAGCACTTTTCTGGTCATACTGACCACTCAAAGCACTTTATACTGGAGCCACATTCACCCATTCACACTTACAAATGTGCAAACATTCTTATACCGATACTCGGATTGATAGACAACTTAGGGTTAAGTGCCTTGCCCAGGGGCACATCGACATGTGACCTAGAGAAGCTGGACTCAAGTCTACAACCCTTTGATTACAAGCCAACTACTCTACCCAGCAAGCCACAGTTTCCCCACAGATTTGGATTATTTCTAACAGAGTTTGTATTTATACAGAAAATCATAGATATAATTATATAATAATATATGTTGCTGTATTAAAAACTGCCATCTGAATATGTCCAAATGGAATTTATGAACATGCTGAATTTATGTATAAAGATTGCATTTTCACCACAGCTAATCTGACACTGTTCATATTCAATTTTACTTTCATTTTAGGACTTTTCCCAATCTAATGAATGTGAACAGGCCAAAGGTCAGTCTGGAGACACAGAGCAAGTCAATGACCAACTCTTTAGGAATGACCAGGTGCTTTAAAACTGAATTTTAGAATAAACATTGGCTCCTTAATGTTGGAAAGCTTCTAAAAACGTCCCTCTCTCATGTGTGGGCTATTTAGTAGGCTGGTGACGTCTGTGTTAGTCTTTGTTTATGTTGTTCATGTTAGAAGCTATGAATGTAATCTTGAATCATTGAGTTGTGAAATAAAATCTTCTGTCCACTTGGTTTAAACCTGCAGGACCCTAATTTCATGATTTTGTTTCATCACCTGAATCAAACGAAATTGTACTTATAATGATCATTGTAGTAACCAGGCCTTGAATTGACATTACAACAAGACAGCAAACAAAATATCTTGTTCAATTCAATTCTGTTTATTTATATAGTGTCAATTAAAAACACACGTCATCTTAAGGCACTTTACAGGAGAAGTCATTTCATTTCAATCAAACATACATTTCAATTAATTCTACTTCTTAAGCAGTGTATTAAGTTCCGTTCATTATTCCAATCAGTTAAAACGTTTTCTATATAAGGAGACGCAGCAGATTGTATTGAGCCATTGACTTGCAGCATTCATTTCTCCTGGATGAACATGTTGCGACAGTGGAGAGGAAAAACTCCCCTTTAACAGGAAGAATCCTCAAGCAGAACTTGGCTCAGTATGAGAACGTGGGCCGTCTGCTACGACCGACTGGGGGTGTGAGAAGACAGAACAGATACACACAAAATAACTGATCTGGGAGTACTGTCCATGTTGAAGAAAGTAAAAAGTTATTGACAGGAGAGGGAGAATGTTCAGTTACTGGAAGCATCATCAGAGACCAGCAAAACGCCAAACCAGATGTTCTTCTTCTATGGAGAGAAAAACACTGAGAGAAAACATAAAGTCAACAGTTGAAATAACAGCAAATATTGCAATTAGGGAACCATAGAATTGCAACAAATACCAAGTACAAGTGAAGAAAAGTGATCAGTCTGTTCTCCAGTGGTCTAAGGCTGTATGGCTGTGTAACTACAGAGATAGCTCACAATAACCCAGACCATTAGAATGAGATATGAGAGAGGCAGAGCAAACTGTTGCTCTGAATCTGGGCGTTTCACAACCTTGCCATTAGCTTTGATTTGAAACTAATAAAGTAATCTCACAGCTGGGGACCAACCTTGAAATGGAAAAATGTGACATTGTAGCACAATTTCACATTACCATCAGCAAGGCAATAAACCAAACTTTACACAAAAATATATATATTAGTTCTAAACTTGTTTTAATTTCAGCTTTCTAAAATGGTAACAAGAGGTATAGAATGTATGGATGGATGTATGGATGGATGGAATATACTCCCTGCTTTCCTTGTCACACCTCTCCTAGTTTCATTGTCACATTTTGCTTTGGGAGCTGTTCTTTTGTTTAGTGATTGTTTAGTTTTATGGTTTCTGCTTGTTCAGTTCTATTCACCTCTTTGTCCCATATGTCTAGTACTTAGGAACACCAAAAAGAAGGGCTTTACTGTAATCCAGTCTGCAGATCATAAAACATGGATTACTAAAACATGAATCATTTTCACAATACAGTGACTTGCAAAACTATTCGGCCCCCTTGAACTTTTCCACATTTTGTCACATTACAGCCACAAACATTAATCAATTTTATTGGAATTCCACGTGAAAGACCAATACAAAGTGGTGTACACGTGAGAAGTGGAACGAAAATCATACATGATTCCAAACATTTTTTACAAATAAATAACTGAAAAGTGGGGTGTGCGTAATTATTCAGCCCCCTGAGTCAATACTTTGTAGAACCACATTTTGCTGCACTTCCAGCTGCCAGTCTTTTAGGGTATGTCTATACCAGCTTTGCACATCTAGAGACTGAAATTCTTGCCCATTCTTCTTTGCAAACAGCTCCAGCTCAGTCAGATTAGATGGACAGCGTTTATGAACAGCAGCTTTCAGATCTTGCCACAGATTCTCGATTGGATTTAGATCTGGACTTTGACTGGGCCATTCTAACACATGAATATGTTTTGTTTTAAACCATTCCATTGTTGCCCTGGCTTCATGTTTAGGGTCGTTGTCCTGCTGGAAGGTGAACCTCCGCCCCAGTCTCAAGTCTTTTGCAGACTCCAAGAGGTTTTCTTCCAAGATTGCCCTGTATTTGGCTCCATCCATCTTCCCATCAACTCTGACCAGCTTCCCTGTCTCTGCTGAAGAGAAGCACCCCCAGAGCATGATGCTGCCACCACCATATTTGACAGTGGGGATGGTGTGTTCAGAGTGATGTGCAGTGTTAGTTTTCCACCACACATAGCGTTTTCCATTTTGGTCTCATCTGACCAGAGCACCTTCTTCCACATGTTTGCTGTGTCCCCCACAT
Organism: Valencia hispanica; assembly: GCA_963556495.2. Taxonomy (NCBI): domain Eukaryota; kingdom Metazoa; phylum Chordata; class Actinopteri; order Cyprinodontiformes; family Valenciidae; genus Valencia; species Valencia hispanica. Next base: position 6,433,285 of record OY747719.1, read on the forward strand.
GGCTTGTGGCAAACTGCAAAACGGGACTTCTTATGGTTTTCCTTTAACAATGGCTTTCTTCTTGCCACTCTTCCATAAAGGCCAACTTTGTGCAGTGCACGACTAATAGTTGTCCTATGGACAGATTCCCCCACCTGAGCTATAGATCTCTGCAGCTCGTCCAGAGTCACCATGGGCCTCTTGGCTGCATTTCTGATCAGCGCTCTCCTTGTTCGGCCTGTGAGTTTAGGTGGACGGCCTTGTCTTGGTAGGTTTACAGTTGTGCCATACTCCTTCCATTTCTGAATGATCACTTGAACAGCGCTCCGTGGGATGTTCAAGGCTTGGGAAATCTTTTTGTAGCCTAAGCCTGCTTTAAATGTCTCAATAACTTTATCCCTGACCTGTCTGGTGTGTTCTTTGGACTTCATGGTGTTGTTGCTCCCAACATTCTCTTAGACAACCTCTGAGGCCGTCACAGGGCAGCTGCATTTGTACTGACATTAGATTACACACAGGTGCACTCTATTTAGTCATTAGCACTCATCAGGCAATGTCTATGGGCAACTGACTGCACTCAGACCAAAGGGGGCTGAATAATTACACACACCCCACTTTTCAGTTATTTATTTGTAAAAAAAAATTGAAATCATGTATGATTTTCGTTCCACTTCTCACGTGTACACCACTTTGTATTGGTCTTTCACGTGGAATTCCAATAAAATTGATTCATGTTTGTGGCTGTAATGTGAAGAAATGTGGAAAAGTTCAAGGGGGCCGAATACTTTTGCAAGCCACTGTATATATTGTAGAGCCAGTAACACAAGCTAAAATGTATTGGAGGTCTACAGTTTAAATATTTTTGTAGTGCAGTGTTTTTGAA